>CM016506.1:0-2400000 GCA_004936725.1 Alternaria brassicae | reverse complement strand
TTCGCGCTTTTATTCGTCTTTCTGATCGGCCAAGGACCACCTCCTTGGTATATGACCTCTGTGATACTGTCGAGACCTTCTCTGTAATGATATTCTATATCAAGCTTCCCATCCACTCTGATGATGACGATGCACATTTCTTCGGAGAAAGCTACGGAGAAAGAATTACGGATTCCTCCTAAACTTTCCATCTTTTGCCTATGAGGTTCCTCTCCTCCCTCTGGCATCCCTTTAAACTCATATCCGTATAGCGTGTACTTCCGTGGTAGCTGACTTGGGACGTAGTGGGTGTAGGTGAGACTGCCCTGCAGGTTGTAGACCCAGAACCGGAGTCCCGGATGCGCTATAAGCTCGATCATTTTGATCGTAGGTAAATAATTAGTTTAATAGCGTAGTGTTGTGTATGAATACAATCGATATTTCCGAACTTGATGTGATTTTCCGTGATAACAATAAGAAGTACGCAGCATGAATAAAGCTGTAATACCAAGCAGTCAGCATCCGGAAAGAGTGGATACCTCCTTTAGAGAAGCGGCCGATGAGTGTCTTGTGTTTTCTGGGGCGAATGTGAAGTCGCACACTGGCATGGAGAAGGTGCACACTCGTTCGTATCATCAGGTACGCGGTATGGTGGTGTTCTCCGTAGACATGATCCTGAACTCAAGTTCAAAAGAATAGGCTTGAAATTTTTCATCCTAACTCACAGAAACATCTCATCAAGCATTTTCACCTACGTTGTACGAACCTGACCATCAGATTCGTGGTATTAGCTGGTTCATGCAACCCAGCCAGTTCTGGAAAGAGCGTCCCCGGTTCCTCTCTGGGTTACAAGCAGGACATCAGATACAGAGGCCGCATGACTTTTGTATCGTAACAAAGGCTTGCTCGGATTATGTGTACATAAGTTCGGCAATGCTATAGAGTGGTTGAAGATGCTCGGAGTCCAGGCCAAAGGGCTGCGCCCCGCCACGCATTTCCCCACACCCGCGGCAGCGCACGTCATCGCGCGCGCGAAGCAAGTACAGCACCACTACACCACTTTTCCATCCCGCCAGCTATGATATCGCAAACACCACTCCTGTCTCCAAAACATGTCTGCTGGATACTTCCCGAAACGCGAAAAGGTAGGTCTTGAAGACCTCTTCAAGGGTCTTGTTACAGCCTGCCACATCCTTCACCACACGGGCATCCTCGATGCGTATGGCCATATCTCCGTACGGTCGCCAGATAATGCTGCAACCTTCTGGATGCCTTGTAATATGCCGCCAGCACTAGTTAGCTCACAGGACGATCTGGTCGAATACAACGTTGACGGTGCGGAGGCGGTCGAGAAGAATGCGAAGCCGGGCTATCTCGAGAGACACGTCCATAGTGAGATTTACAAAAGGTTTCCGGCGATCAACTGCGTAGTGCACAGCCATGCTGGGGACGTTCTACCGTATTGCGTTAGCGGCGTGCCATTGAAGAACACGATACATATGGCAGGCTTCTTGGGTAGGTTGTCTGAACCAGAATGTCTGGCCCCACGCTGATGCCTTCAATTCAGGTACCAACGTACCAGTTTGGGATGCTTCTAGCCACTACCCATCAGGTTCAAAGCACGATCTCCTCGTCCGCGACAGTACGCTCGGGTCGTCTCTTGCAGCTGCCTTTAAACCAGCGACTTCGACTGGCTTCATTTACTCAAAAGTGCGCTCCGCTCTGCCAACACAGCTCGGTGGTTCATCTTCAGAGCCTAAGATGGAGCCTGATCATGCCGTTGTTCTGCTCCAAGGCCATGGCTTTGCGACCGTCGCGCATGGCATCGAGGAAGCCGTCTACCAAGCGATCTACACAAAGGAGGCAGCGAAGGCGCAAACCACGGCGATGACAGTTCTGAACGCGCACACTGGATATGCGCTTGAGGGCAAGGTTGATGTTCAAGCCGGCGGCAAAATCAAATCAGGACATGCGAAGGTTGAGGGCGGCAACTTGAAGTACTTGAGCGACAGTGAGTGCCATGATGCATGGGAGTCGATCTCAGGCACATTGACCAGGCCGTGGGCGCTTTGGTGCCGCGAAGTGGAAGTCAATCCGCTATACAAGAATGACTGCCCAAGTGGCGATGATTGAGCGACAAGATGATATGGTCACTGTTGTTAGAGTCGCCATCAGTAATGTCTGTTCTCTTACTCTTCTCCTACATACCTTCATACATCGTCTTGTTCCCATTTACAAAGGAAATCGTTTCATGCTAGTCATCTACTCTACTCTAAACCTGATCCAGAACAATCGTAGCGCTGTCACCTTACAAACAACTTACTGTAGCCCTCTCCTATCGCCCTAATACCCTTCAATCTCTGCATGAAATGGTCATTCGTCCCTTGCGACCGGCATTCCGGAGGGTTCTTACCATGTCAGCAAGGACGTTCCCCCATGTGGCCCCGCCAGGTTGTTCCAAAGTGCTTGTCTTACAGGCTAAGATCCTCCACCACTACATGTACATTTATGATGGTTTTCTTCTTGTTCTACAATTTACCCCCGACTCCGGCAGCATCCACCCCTCACAACAACACTAGCTCTTAGATCAACACTATCACTCAACATTGTCTATCCGGAGAATTGAGATAATATCGTATCGAGTTGTAGGGATCTAACATGAACGTTACTTATATCTGGTATACCCCCCGCCCTTTCGGTCTCGTAGTGCAGTGAATTGAGGTGTCAAATGACCGTTCACGTGGCTTTTCTTGGGTAACAGCCGTGGAAACCTTGCGGCTAGTAGAGAACCTAGGATATAAATGATGAGTGTTTCGGAGCGTTTGGCATCCAATGGTATTGCGCGACATAGTGAGTCCTTGTTCTGGGTTTGACAGGGTAGCATATAGGCAGGGAACCAAGCCATGATTTATTTCTCAAGCCTGGGCTATCACTTGGCATGCCACCGGCCCTTCTCTTGATCAACCGTTGAGGTACCTTCTTTTCCTACCATGTTGTTCAAGAGCGCGTTGTTGGCTGCGACCACGTTCTCTAGTTCAGCCCTGTTAGCTTTCGGTATCACTAGATATCTGGACCTACAATGGCGGCGATTACACTTAATTAACCTTATATATGAACAGCGGCCACATTCAAATGGAGAAGCTTCGTCAGGGTCTGCACGGCCCGTACAGTATGCCCTGGCCTTTGGTCGCTCCGGTGTACCCGCACGTAGCTCCAGTATGAATACAACCTTCCTCAAGGTTCTCAGTATAACAGGCTGTATGGCTTCATCTGCTAGGGGCACGATGTCTGAGAAGGCAACAGGTCTTGGCTACAGTTTCCAACGATGTAGCCCAGTACTGAACATACGCTGTCAGCAGCGGCAAATTCACATCGCCAGCAATGAAGCCCAGTACCTACGTACAGATCCTCTGTCAAGGCAAGTTTAAGTTCAAGACCGCCAGTGTGTCAGTCTCGGCTGAAAAGGCGACTACTGTAAACATTACCGCGTATACCGAAACTCAGACTTCAGTCTGGCGCATCGACGAGTGGGATGGGCTGGGTGGCTAGCCAGAGGGCTTTCGAAACGCAGAAAAGCAACTACGAATGCATCTCACAGACTCACGCATGGCAGTCTGGCTCCAAGTGTGATTTTGGATGCGATAGAACTGTTCAAGTAGGTGTTTGGACGCCTTGAGCCAATGGTATATGGCTTCAGTACTCACCACACCTGTGACGATGGTGCCTCAGTGGGATTGTATGACTACTCTTTTCTTCCTATCGATACTTGGCACTGCATTCACACCCTGCGAATAACGTTCTGGAAATCTTACACGTTCACTCGTCTTTCGTCCTGATTGACCGATATCTTCCCATACTTCGGTAAGCTCTCGTCGCGCGTTCTCCCTAGTCGAGGTTCTTGCCTGGACTCGAGATAATTCCCACCTGGAATCAGTTGTCGCCAAGTATGATGTTGCACTACCAAGAAATGCATAAAGTTTCAGCATGTAATGTGGTGTGCATCAAGATGCACTGAACACAACAGTGATGACCGCAACGAAGGTTGTATTCGCCAAACCAGATACCCTTCGTTATCGCGCAGGAAGAACGATTATGTCAGCTTCACCCACAGTCGTACAAGCTCAAAATCGTATGTATTTTCCATGTACATGGTCATAGCATCTACATCCGGCAATTCGGAGTCTTGATAGGGCAGGTATACGTCCCATGCATGACCCACATTCGACTCCTGCGAGTCAGTGACCGGATCAACACAAGAGTCGGCGAGCTCTGAGTTTCCGACGGTCCACCGTGAAGGTATTCGCCGGGTGGAGACGGTGTGGGAACCTCCGTATCTGCTCCCGCTTGAGGTGTAGGATCTCTGGGTCAGGGAAGTCAAGTCCGTGCGGGAATATCATCAACTGCCGGAACTATAGCACCGGTGTTCGCTTCGTATCCTTTTCACGCGACACCGAGGGTCGAGAAGCTGGTATAAGCGGTTTAAACGCATCGTGGGTTCGTCACAACGTCCTAGCGCTTGCTGTATGCGTAAAGCGACCCGGTTCTTGGTACGGCGTAGTCCTTGACGTGGGCCTTGCGACATGTCAAGACTCAAGCGACAACAGCCTCGGAAATGAAATCCTGTCTAGAGTAGAAAGCTCAGATCGAGACCTGATGTGCTGATTGCTTGCTTAAACTTTTGCAAGTTGACAAGGAAGTTTCCATTAGATGCATGTACATATGTGATCGAGAGATGTATGAGACCCAGAAGAGTCATGTTGCAGTCTTTAGCGAAGGGAGGCGACCGGCCTTTGTGCGGACCTTCCGTAAATCATCGTCGATGTGACAATCTTGTCCAGACCTGGTGAGGCATGCATGTGGTCTGGATCCATAGGTTACCGATTTTAGAGAGGACGGTGCGAATAATATCTAATCCTGTGACCAGACTTGGGCTCTTTCGACTTCAGTCGAGATTTGTGATTCAAGCATACGTACTCACACTCTTGCCAGACGTTGCTCTCTAGAAAGCGAAAACTTATTGGGGATGAGTGCTCTATAACAAAAAACTCCAATACCGTCACTGAAGCCTAGTGCGTCCTACGCTGCAATCTGCAGGCAAAGTGCTCGGGAGGCTGCATTAGCCCAATATACGTGGCAGGATCCGTAGACTGGCATTAGAGCCAACTACCGAAGTCAAGCTGTGAGTCACAAAGTGCCAAAATACCTGCAATCGCCCTGTTTGTTTGAGAATCATCCGACTTGTCAGCTCAGCAATGGCGCCATATGATCCGCTGATACTCAAGGCTTACAGTACCGCCCTCTGACCGGCGATCAGAGAACCATGCATACGCGAACATACGCTCGAGTAGTGGAGGACGTGATTTAAGTCCAACGCGCATGAATTCGAATCATGTGGAGGTGGCTGAGATCTATAAATGAGATGGGTCTGTCAACGATCCGACCAGCTGGATCTGTATTTTCCAACGATGAGTATCTGGAGATGCTGAGAGTAAATACCACGCATTTCTGGAATGAAAGACATCAGGGATATACTTTGTTGACGCCAGAACGCGGGGTGACACCTCGGAGGTTGTTGCGTGATCCGCAGACCACCGAGGAAGCAGGCTTTGATGTGCGTTTATGCAGGTTGTAACACACCCTGCATGCTTCTCAGTGCTACTAGCTGTCAGCAAGTCGTACCATGTGTGTACCCCATGTTCTCGGTTATATGACTTGGATATATACGCGCCATAGAAAGTAGGCTGATATCCTTCAAAGAGATACGATACCGGTCGTTGATGATTGACTGCCTCGAAGATCGATTACAACGAATTCCAAGACGAACCAGGGAGCGTATAAGCCAATGGCTCAAAATGTTGCATTGCTGGCTGAGCACCCTGGGCGCAATTTCCGATAACGGTAATGAGGAAATGCCTGCATCTGGATATGGTCGCAGTAACCCTGTCGAAGAGGAACTGCATGTTTCTTCCTGATTAATGGTATCGAATCCTTACATGTACTAAACGTGGTTGACATGGAGGTGCTTCATCGGTGATACAGCCAATGAGGACACCATATTGAGTATTGTACTACCTCGAAGCTCTGTTGCTGAGCGATCGCCAGATTCTGCCTCAGGTTCTGCCTCAGGTACTGACAAGGCGATGACCATAATGAAGGTAACAAGGTGGTGGAAAGGTAAGGAATATCGACTGTTCGCCGCGAACAAGACGCGACGCTTTGGCCCTGGACTACCGTACACTCGACTTGATCATAACTGACTCCAGGTTTCCCAAGCTAGAAGCCGGCAGTATGCTAGGAGGAACTGGTGTTTGTCGGGATAATTGACGTGATGAGTTGCTTCGCTTGCAGATTGTTCACCGATGACGAGGGTGGCTCAGGAGTTGGAAGTCGTTGCCGGGGTCGGCTGCTCAAGGCCAGTTGTAACTACTTTGAGACTAGCGCCATAGTCACGAATCAGACGCGCATTCTGCAGGCTTTCTAAAGTCAACAAGTACAGATATAAGCTGTGACCATTGATCAACGACGACGTTTTGTTTGCTTCAGGTATTGTTGAAAAAGGATCGGGTAGATGCTAGAGTGACGCGAAAGCCGAGGGGAAAGGAACCCGAATCCGAGAGCCTTGGCTTGAATAGAGGCATGGCAATAACCGGATTGACCTGATGGCTTGCATTGCATACATCTCCACTGCGATAGAAACCCGCTTCCGCGTGCTCGTTCTTGTTCCGCGGTACGACGACCACGAGCGGTGATCAAATGAGTCGACAGCAGTATTTGGATACCCTGCACGCCCAGACAGGCAACCCACGCAGTATTGACCCTGTACCTTTGTCGCTAGCATCGTCGATCATGTCGACGGGGGCGATGTCCATTGAATGCGCCCCAGATACACACCAATTCGGGAGACTTAGAGGGTTGCATACTCGCGTAGCTTTGGTTGGGTGTTTCCCATGCAATCCCCACTGGCACATCAAGGTTTCCCGCCATCCGAGGGCCCTGCCGCGCAACCCACCTAACTGCATGTCAGTGGTCGGGCTTGTTGGTGCCATGCGAAACGCCCCCCCGGGATTCACACCTTGAAGGATCATACATATATATCGGAGTTTCCAATCCTCGCTTCTCATGCCCTGCTCCATCTTTCTCTTTGCACATACATAACTCTTCGCCCTCCCGTGTTCACACTGGATTGGTGGAATTTTGCGCGGCGTTGTTCAATCTTATATGTTCAGTCACTCCTTACTTGAGATCTCAAACACAGTTCAAACATGTCGTTTACTTTTCAGGTGCAGAAGATTAACCAGTCTTTTGATCAAATCGCAGCATGGTAGTAAGTACAACATATCGTCCATGCTTCAGTCATGCTTACGTTTGTAGCCACCAGTTCATGCATAGAACAGAACTGTGCTTTCGGAAGTTGCACGAACGCGTTCTTTTGCTAGAACAGAGACAGGCCGTACAAGGTCCAACAGATGAGCAGGTGGAGCGCCTGCTACGCAAGATTCTAGAGGAGAGGTTTTCGGACTCAAGCTCGCATCATGTGAAGAAGCTCGATACTGCGCAAGATCGCAGTTGGTTCGTCAGAAATCCAAATGACCTTTCCTATCCCAGATCGATCAAGATGGACATCGCCTCACTCTTAATCCCTCCGGACGCTGTCCCTTCGAAAGCTTACTCAGAAACTTTCCGGATGTTGGAGAGTGGACTAAGAGACTTTCCTGGCGACCACTTGCTCGATTCAGACGACGACGAAGACTGCAAGATGAATGTCGGCATAAAAGACGGCCATTCTTCTCGAAGTGTCTGAGGGACGGCAGACCTCGATTCGGCCCATATCTACCCTATCTTCAACCCTAGCGAACTCGCTCGAGACCTTTTCTCCACTATTTCAACCATCATGTGGCGCCACAGAAACTTGTCCGCTATACAATTCCGCTCGAAAACCATCGCTACGCACCACATCGGCTACGCCCGACCATCCCACGGCCATGGTTCCGTCACACCGCACCCCTAACCCGAATGTACCACACACATCCCACAGAACATCAGTGGCACAACAAGTAGCAAGGCACCAATCAAAGACGATGAACGCCCATGCGCTAAGCCACACAAAAGATGGACCTGGGCTGCGTAATGAACGTGGCGAGAGCAGCCACAAGAACGTCCGTTGCGATCCATCTTGTTCAACATGCGACCCAGACGCCTCCTCTAGCAGCAAATGTATCGCATATATCATTTTTCTAGCTCCTGTTAATTCAAAACACTATCTTCTCTGTACCCTGAGCGTCTATCTAAATGTCGTATCACATGATAGGGTAGTGAGCGTCTTTGTGCAACTTCCTGCCCAGCAGCGTGGTCCCGACCGCGACTACTTGATTATCCGACGCAGCCAACATTTGCAAGCGTCATAATGTGTCGCATCGCTCACGAGGTAGTCGAGACTTGGGTCGCGTTCCGGGTGGTAGACGCTTAGCTATACATTAGCGTGGGGGTGTTTCCGATGATCGATCTTACCTTACCGCAGACCCTGCATGACATACTTCACGCTCCTTGCCATGCGGAAGCATTTTTCCTACCCGTACAGCATTTGGATCAGATCTCTGTAACCGGTCGCGAGCACTTTCGAGGCGGACGAATTCTACTAGATCACGTTCATCGATGCATGGTCGTCGAGATGGATTCTGGGCTCTACCAAGTGAAGCGCACCCATGTCATGAGGCGTGAAAACTCGGTACTATTATCGACGTCCATCTGCTTCCCCTGGTATTCCATCCCGAGCGATAATTACTTCTTATATCATCGTGTTTCCAGGTTCTTTTCGCATGCGCATATCAATGACCACCCGATCCACATAGCGCAAGATCGGGCCTCAATGATTCGAGGTTTTCCCCTGATCCATGCCACTGAAGGGCTGCATGTTGCCAAAATCTTGGTTTTGACCCGCGTTTCCGCCCAGCGGCGTAGAATTCGGCGTAACGGCATGGTAACGACGTTTCTTACAGCGCATGGACAGATCCGGACTATAGCTTAGTATTGGCGAATCTTAATCTCAAGTTCTTCTAGAATACATGTCATCTGGACCTACAACATACATGTTCCATTTCGCAGGGTGCCATCGCAATCCAGCAACGCAAATGGTCAGGCGTTGTTGATGGAGACCCATAGAGACAACGTCACGCAGAACACAATCGCATGCAAGTGTCAGCAAGCTGGCAAGTTTCATCCCCACACGATACAGAAAGAAAGGGCTAAGGAGATTTGTCATTCTTGCGCCTCATTTCTGACGCCCGATAACTGTCAATTCGTACTAATGTAGACCTATCGCATCATATCCTGCTCATCCAATGGTTGAAAAAAGCATACATATTCGGGGATATATTCCGGCCACATGGCAGGATCACGCTCCGAAAAAGCAATATCATACATCGAACTCGTCTCGTACCTGACGACGGCACGGCACGAAGTGTGCTACTCAGGAACACGATTCGCCCATGATCATAGCGTCGGCCGTATTCAAAACGCTATAGGGTAGCGAGCGCCTCGTTTTGCCTTCTGCGGCTGATGTTGGGCATCAGCAATGGTCGAATTAGTACCAAATTCTGGGCCAGTCGCATGATTTTACCCCAAATCTCTCGTATGAACGTCCGACGAGTGGTTTACTCCATGCGGTGAAGAATCTCATCTCTTTCATTGCTTTTTGTTCACCATGGTCAGGGCTCATATAGAAAACAACGCGCATTGATGGTTCTTGGCTTGGACCCTTCGACACCGCTGCCACATTGTCCGATTCTAAATCTGATTGGTGCCGCTATCCGATGACCGGCCCGCTGCCATCGTCTTGTAGATCCGGAGCCGAAACTACGATCCACCGCGCGATCCATATTCAACATTCGTTATGCTTCGAGGTAACACTTCTATGTCTAGACTTGCCGTAGACTTAGTTTCATGAACAAGACTCCGCCACAGATGGATCCAGATCTAGATACGCCCCCCGAATCAACGCTGCATGGATCTGAGAACATGCAAGGAACGTTTTCAATCCATGTATGCTATATCTCGGGATGACCGCCCTGCCAGGAAGCGGCCCAATCTCCGGTTTTTGTTGTGTGTAACAAGAGAAGCTAGCACGAGCTTTGACATCTACGCGAAGCCAACTGCCGTAGTCGGGTGAACTTTTGCACTGGTTATGACATTTTCGTTGTATACAAAGAGCATCAAGGGTATCCGTACCGCGTCGGGATAGCAGGACCAGGCAAGTGGGTCAACTAATGCTTATCACTTCCTAAAAGCCACCATGTTGTTAATGGATCGAGCGAAAAAGCAACGTTAAAGATCGATACAAGCCCTGGCTTCGAGTCTCCACCTAATTCTACGAAAAGTAAACGTGGACTCGGTTGAATACCCCGGGTTCGGAGTGGCTTTCCGGTGCCATGTGGTCATTCTTATTGGAGAGTGGATTCAGGCACCAGGAGGCCTCGTGGAGGCATCTGACTAACTTATCTCGGTATACAGCTCGTAGGCTGAGATGTGGAGTCGGGCGTCATGTTCTAACGTCTTGGTGTGCCGAGCGATCCACATAACTAACCTTGCGAGTCTGGGGCGATGTATGCTTCTGTATAGTCGTCACTCACTGCGCGTGCAGAAAAGAGAATAGAACACGAAAGAGCACTGCTCAAGATCCACCTACAGTGTTAGCATCGTGGATTACTAGTTAGAAGCATAGATCGCCTTCCACTGGGCCAGGGCTGCGTCTTTCATCGGGATACTGTGGGGTGGTACACGTTGAGATAAACTCTTAGCTTTTGGCTCCATAGACGATTGCCAACTCGAACTATCTGCGATCTATTTTCCCTGTTTGTATTAGACTCTCCATCTGCCTGCGTCTACGTACAGCGCTTTACTCTTGAAGAAGATGGGAACGAGAACGAGCAATGTCATGACTTTGGTACCTTCGAAATGGGAACTTCTCTTACTGTACCAGTTTCCAACCGTCGAGCATATCATTTCAGAGTCACTAGTACTGACATCTACATTGTCGACTAACTAACAGCGATGGTCATGCTCAGATCATCCCGACACAGAAGAACTTGACGGCAGCAGTGCATTGGTTGTTTACCTTGTGGGAAGTTTGAGAATGCAGAACTCCAAGTTGGGGCTAAAAGAAGATGCAGATGATTGAGAAGACAAGGATACATACATGGCTCTTGAGAGCACATGCAGTATGCGTGGTGTACAAGAGTCACCTACTACCTAGAACTAGATACAGTTCTAGAGGATATGTCGCCTGTGGCTCACAGCTACTGACGGAGACTCATTGACTGTGTTGCTGTGATGCTCTATAAGATTCTACGGTTCTCGCTACCCATGAAGTTGGAATGGTTCGGATTCGAGTTCCACGCGGTATCCAGATATTTCACTCTCGAGTTGGTTCGTCCCTCGAGGTGCTCATGTCATGTAATCATTCACTTGCGCATATAAAGAGTCGCCCTCACTGTCTCCTTCACTCTCCTCAAGGAAGCGTCATCGGCCATGTACTGCAATTTCCGATTTTTCTTTGTGCGCACCTTCCCATGGTTACGCATTTTCACTGTGTAGCCAATCGAGTGACAGGCATTCGCAATTTCACCACGTGTGAGTCGTCCCACACTAGAAACATGCGGCGACGACTGCGTGCGTTCTGCAAACGGGCCAAAATAAGTTTGCGTCATTGTTTGTGTCGCACTTTCACCGTGAGCGCCTTCTTATAGCAAACACTCTTATCAACCCTATCACCGCTGCTCCAACTCCAGTCCCGCGTCACCTACGATTTGGACTGCCGCAATCCCGAGACCGCTTGTACCAAAGTTTCAACTCACCTACTTCCTAACTACGGACATCGACAACTATAAGCAACCAGCCAAGCAAACACAACTGCGCGTCGCAACCATGGCAGAGTTTAAAGACAATCTGGGCCCCTACATCCTTGAGAACGCACTTGCTGCTGACCGCGCTGATGACAACTGCTTCGTACTCGACCTCGCTCGCGACCAGAACGGCGATGTAGTCTCTTCGCTTGAGCACGTTGTCGAGCAAGTCGACGATTATCTCATCAATGTCTACGATCGTCTTGCTCCGGTGACCAAGCTCTACGTCGTTGGCGAGTGGAGACCAACCCAGCCGAAGAAAACCGATGAACAAAATGCTGTACCAGAGGTAGAGAAGCGATACGTCAACGAGGTAAGCATGATCAGTGTTGGACGCGAGAATTGTGCCCTGGAGATATTCGCTGTACTTGCAGGATTTTAGAATATTCTCCAAGTACGAGCAAGGAAATCGAGCTGATATCATACTAGCCACACCCTCATACCAAGCCCGAGCAAGAGTGGCACGATGCGGGCGAGCAAATCGCGAAGCTCGTTCAGCAGATGCCTGCGCTCAAAGAGTTGACGTATGTGTATCCTCTTGCTGCACTTGCCTATCCGCTAATGAGTACCAGTTGGGTTTCCGGTTTGCCATTCATGGCTGTCATCTGGGAGAAGTTGCCCACGTCGCTTACGAAGCTTGTCCTCGACCTTGGTCAGCCCATTCGCCTCCAGCAAGATGGCAAGAACGAGTATAAGTCATACATCACCTCAGCCGAGATGAAGCCCCTCGTCCAGCAGACGACTCTTGAGGAGCTTCGACTGTTCGGTATGCACGACTCCTTCCAGTCAATCTACTGGGAGACTGTCTTTCGCAACACGTCCGAGACTGGCATGCGCGTCCTAGACCTGAACATGGCGGCGCCTCCAATTGTGCGTCAAGATCATTGGCATAAAGCTGAGGATGTCCGTGGCTTGACTGTCCCGAAAGCGGACTCCAAAGAAAAGGAATACAAGTGAGTGACCACGCGCAGGAGCCCAAAGAGAGTTCAGCACAGGACTATTGCCGCTAACACTTTGCAGGGGCGTTGACGGAAAGGGAGTCCTACACTACGTTTTCGGCACTGGCGAGTATCTTGATGACTTCAGCATGCGCAAAGGACGTATCGCTGCAGGTCTTGAGGAGGCTACGCCGCTTCCACTATGGTACGTGCAACAATCTCAGGGAGTCGGAAGGATATGAGCCATACCATACAGCTCATTCGTCATGAGCTGTACCCCAACAAGAACCCCAAAGGTGATGGCTAGGTCTTTTGATCAGAGAGACTCAGACGGAACGACGACGTATCGTTGGATTCAACTTCCAAAGAGGGAGCTTCTTCGTACAGCGTCGAGACTGACTCATTCTATCAGGTGCCTCAAGCTTGACGGCTTCGTTGTTGACTACCTGCCCTTCGAGCAAGAGCTCTCCCGTATCGCACTACTGACTTGCGGCAAGAACTGCATTGATAGCGGCCTGCGCGCCCCAAAGACTCCTCGTACTCCACACAGTAAGTAACGCCCTTGCACGATCTGCATACGAGACATGTACTGACTTGGCTCACCAATACTTAGATAGATGGGGCAAGATGATCAATAATGCGACGTCCCATTGCTTAATCCAGTGGCCGAATTGGACTGGAGTATTCGATGACCACGGTGATCAGCGTTAGTGATGTGTCTGTACGAACTGCGTGTGGAACAAACACTGACCTTTGTACACCAAACTCTAGGCAACAACCAAGGCGATGTTGTCTCCCAGAATACAGGTCTTTCGACTCCAGCTGAAGAGTATCCCTCGATGTTCTCTCCCATGCCGCTGACCAAGGAGTCTCTTCACATGAAGGATCTAGGCGAGGCCTTGGACGGCGCCGTCAAGGACGATGGTTATTTCTCGGCCCAGCCACCGTCCGTTTCCGCAACTGGTGGCGAAGCCTCGGTGAGTGTGGCGTCGAACGCCTCGACCTGTGGCTCCAACATCACAACGCCTGTAGTCCCCTCACCCACTCGAAGCTCCCCTAAGATGCCTGCCATGTCTGCTGTCGTCGACAACTTTCCAATTGGCGAGAGCCTAGTACTTGTCGACAGCGCGATCACTGCAGACTCGGTAATCTCCAACAATAGTAGTTACGACCAGGTCAGCCCTGCAGATATCGACGAAGGTTCCCACAACTCTGTGTCAGCCGCCAAAAAGAGCTTCACGCACAAGGTAAGGCGATCCTGGGACTGGTTGTCTGGTTCTGCTTCTGCTTCCGGTTCCGGCGCTGCTTCTTGAATCTTGTCCGGTCTTTCTCAACGTTTTGCCTGCTTTTGACGTCTTGATATTATTTCTATTACGGAGCTGACAATAGGGAGTGAGGAAACATGGAAGGGACTGCTGGCCGTGCCGATTGAGTCCCGTCCAAAGACCCTTGCTTTGCCTTTAGGAACCGATGGACGATGCATGGCGGATGCCCGAGGCACGATGAACTACGATACCACGACGCGGGAGATTTTCGCGCTTGGAAGCGTTGAAAAAGAGCATTTGGGAATATCCTTGTAGCTAGATGTCATGCCAGAGTCTGGCCCTCTCCTAGGATCGACACGAATTAAGACATTCAACAACCATGTTGTGTCGGTGCTACTTGTTCGCTGCTGACATGTCGGCCCCTCTTCAGTAGATCTCGCGCTGCCGCCTCGGTCCGACGTGGTTGCGACTCGTGTTGTGAGGCGGTGTGCGCGATGTGTTTGTCTTTAAGAATCACAAATCGGAGAGATGTCTGACCATGACAACTCGTCAGTGGGTCTAGGAGACGTTACGTCCGCAGCATGTTTCCTTGTTCTTCCGTTGCTGCGGGATCGTGGGTCTTGGGCATAGGCGAGGCTGGGAGTTGCATGTCGTGTATGCAGGCTGCATGGGTCGACATGATCCAACGTACCGCTTGTTGGCTGTGCACGGTAATGGGGGGGGGGGGGAATTCACTATGGCATCATGGCGAGAGTTGTTGCGACACAGGTCTTCGAGAGAATTGATGCAGCAAGTTGTCGTCGGGTCCAAGGGGCACAAGACTCGTGGCCACATGCTGTGACGTTTTGACCCGCTGGGGGTGGGCCGCTCCTTCCTCACAAAGTCGCATCATGGCCCGCTGATTGGCAGGCGCGTCTCGGTGGGCAGGTGCGATGAGGTAACCGCGACCACGAGCACTGAGTGAGGCCGTGTGCCAGATGGAATCTCCAACTCCATGTCTTGCCTCCATGTCTTCCTGAGAAACGATCCTGAACTGCTGGCTTCTGCTGCCCACGTGCCTTGCTTCGTTCGGCCGGTCATGACGGCAATGGGCTTTCCGCTTTCCGGTTCGCGCTGTACCTTGGCCCCCATGCCAGGTTTAGCAGAACAAGCACGATGAGCTGGCAGGCTGGCAATCGATCGTAGCCGTCACCAACTCTCCACGTCTGCTATCCCGGCCTCATACCAGTCGCTTGCATGCATCTCGCTGCACGCCGCCCAGTGCGACTCCACATCAGCAAATATCAGCCTTTGTCGTATTTGCTTTGCGGGTGAAGCTCCGCGAGCGCTCCAAGAGCGCTACATCAAGTCCGCCATTGCTCGGCCGCGCGACTTCAATGCATATCTACACGATACCATCTGTCTCTCCAGTCTCTCTTTACTTCCCGCTCGCGCCTTGCAGCAGGCGCCGCGCTTCCCGAGCGCTGGGGCTGAGGGACAGTTTTCCGGCTTGTGACATCTGCTCCGGCTTTGACAGCAGAACTCGAGGCATTGGACAGCGACTAGCACCACGACAACAGCACAGCGCATAGATACTCACACTTTGCGCATACACACACGCACATTGGCTGTTCTATGCGAGTGTCGGTGAGAGGTGTAAGTCGATTCCGCGAAGCTCCCCAGCCACCTCCCAGCCCTTCACCTCCCCCCAACCACCCTTCCCTACGGGTGGAATTGGTAGCGTGCACCGCAGCAATGGATCCTCTCCTAGCCCTTCCGCGGTCTCTGTATCTAACACTGTACTCTGCAGCCAGCTTTCGTGCATCCCAACATAAGCACGCCGTCGCGCGCTGCTTAGCTTACTCCAAGAGAACCCAGCCGCTGGGTGTCTCCTCCAACCCTGTCGGGTGCTCTCGACGGCGCAAGGGCAGTTGAGCCGGAGGGAGAGTCCCTGGATTCACGGTGACGTCCAGCGATCCATCAGAGCTCGCAAACATATTACCCTTCCACCAAACATCTTCACGAGACCACGACCTCGACGGCCCAGCGCCACTGTTCGAATACCGAACATCCCTCCAGCTACGCCAGGAGCAGGCCGACGCCTTCTATCGCACGCAGCACAACCGCTCGAGAGCATCAAGTTCGACTGGCAGCGTCGCGAACAGCCTTCGCCGCACGCCCAACTTCGAACGCGCCACATCGGTTGATCCGAGCCAACAGCAGCGCGTTCGCTTCGAGACACCTCGCCCTCGCTCGACCCCCCTACGCCGAGCCTCACCCCGCCCTTCGCATCAGTCGACGCACTGCCTCGGCGGTACGCTTTGTGCTCGAAGAGGGACTCCGGCTTCCACATCCTTTCACCCCGGATCTGGTCGAAGAGAACGCCCCAATGTCCGACCTGACGAGTGGCCGCGCTGCCAATGGCGGGGCCCGTACAACCGGCGGTCCCGTGCCTGTCGATCGGTCCAATATACGTACGCCAACGCAGATCATGAATGCTAGACGACAACGGGCTGAAGTGGAGGAACAAAGAAAGGCCGCCGAGGAGGAGCGCAGGAGAGCCAGCGCGGAAAGAAGAGCCCAAGCTGTTTCTGGTGTAGCTGGAGCACCAACAACCGAGCCTGGGACCCAGAGGCAGCCCCAATCAGCTCCTCGAAGATCTGGTGACCAATATGTACAATACCCGACCTCGTCGGGCGGAGTGCCACGTCAACCAGAGAGGCCAATCCCATCACAAAATACCATGCACGAATCACAAGACAGCACCACAGGCGCATCACAATCAAGACCTCGGGCAGCTTCGCAAACACAGCAGCAGCCGTCTCGACCCGCTCAGGCAAACCTGGGTCTGCCGACGACAGCAGAACCAAGCAGAAGACCAGCTGGCTCAGGCCATCCTAGGCGACCATCCGGTGCTACGGCTTCGTCGCAAGCAGGACCTTCAACTGCTGTACCTCACCCACCGCCTCCGCCAGCTTCGTCCACTGTACAAGCTCGGGATTCATCAACATCCAACTTTCCGCATGCCTTTGAGCGCTGGGAAACTCTGTCTTCACACTGGGAGGGCCTCACCTCTTACTGGATACGGCGACTTGAGCAGAACACCGATGAAGTTCGCAGAGAGCCACTGGCCCAGCAAATGTCTCGGCAAATCACCGATCTATCGGCAGCTGGTGCCAACCTCTTCCATGCTGTCGTCGAACTACAGCGTTTACGCGCGTCTTCCGAACGCAAATTCCAGAGATGGTTCTACGAACATCGCCAGGACCAGGAAAGGGCTCAAGAGCGCGAAGCACAACTGACGGAACAAATCAACTCCGAGCGCGAGCTTCGCCTTGAAGCTGAGGCAAACATGGAGCGCATGGCCACCGAGAAGAAGAATGCCGAACGAGCCGTGTCCGAGATGAAGCGTGAGCTACAAATTTCAAAAGAAGAAGCACGCCGGGCATGGGAAGAGCTTGGGAGGCGAGAACAGGAAGAGCGCGATCGCACATTCTCGCTGAGGGAAGGTCAGCCTACACTGGTTGGCGGAGTGCAGGTGGTTCCGATGGCGCAGAACATGGGACGCCAAGGGAGAGGACATGGAGATGATACTTATGCTGGCGCACAAAGCAGCGGCGAGGACATCGAACAACACTACTCATACGAGGAAGGCCAGTCACCGACCGTTACTGATCCCTTCACTGAGAGCGCCCGCCATGGGCGCAGAGAGTCTGAGGCGCCCGTACACGTGGCTCAGGGAACTTATGTCCCATCTGGCGCATCAGCCACATCATCTCGGCCTGGTGGATCTTCAGTCGCGGACGAATCGCTAGCTCCTGCTCCCTTGCACTACCCGTACTATACATCTCAAGCACAGCAGGAATCTGCTCAGCCGGCCATGTCACAACCAGAGGCCTTTTACCAGCAACCTACCTCTTATCTGCACCAGGAGTCTGAATCCGGTCTTCCAGATGACGAGCAGTCGTACGTCACTTCTCGAGCTGAGTCAGAAGGCGACATTGAGTACGCCCTGGACGAAAGAGGGAGCTTTATGCGCGACGATTCGGGTCGCCGTATTCCTTTCCGACCTATTCAGTCCCCAGTATCGGACGAGTATGACGTAGAAGACGCACGCCGACGTGAGCTTGAGCATCTGCAGCACTATGGCACAACTGCCACTTCTCAGGGTAGCTATGCAACCAGTTCGGGCGCTGGATCTACACAACAGGGCCAGCCTGCTGCTGGTCGACCCGACTACAGCGGCGATGGCTACGGCGATGAGTGGGTCGGTATGAGACATCACCATCCTACTAGATTGAGCGACGTGCCCGAGGAAGATGAGAGGAGCCGGACATCACCCAGCCGAGCGAGTCAGGCCAGCCGAGGACGTCTATACTAGATGAAGATTGCAAGCTCCATCTGCGTCGTCATCGTCATCGCAAGAACACCACAAGTCGCACTTCCCGTTGACTGCTTGTTTCGCAGATTGTAATCACATCGTCTTGAATTTCGCACATGCATACATATATCGTTCTGGCAGACATGTTACCGCGAGCATTACATACCAGGTCCCCCGCGTTTATACCCTTCTACAAGATCTCTCCAATTGATCGTCTCCGGCCCTTCATGGCTGATTTTTGCATCTACGAACGCTCCCATGTACTAGTAGAACCGTCCCTTTTTTGCTATCTGGTTTTTCTCTTCAAGCAAGCATGGTGTTTATTGGGCACTGGCATATGGATGGATGGATAGATGGATGGCCGGAGAACTTGGTGATAGGGTAGGTGGTTTCCGCAAATTATGAAGGAATAATCATCGGGGTTGGGATTCTAATGGATTGAATGGAAGGGAGATATGAGTGGGCCTAATGCATGACTATCCAGTTTACTGTTCCCGCGTATCCCGTTTCCCGCCTCTCGCTGTGCCTGTCATTTGGCTTCGTTTCGTTATTACTTTTTTTCTGGTCTTGTCTCCTGTCAAAATTTTGCCCGCTTTGTATTTACTCCCGTATGTGTGATTGATACACAGTGGCTTCTTGAGAGTGTTGGTACGTGTTCCAAGAAACGTATTCGTTATCCCATTGCAGGAACACTCGTTCGGGCGTGTCTATATGTTAAACAGCCCGTAGACTCACGGGTACAAGTATCAACTTAGCACACGTCTCCTCAGTGATTGACGGTACATTAGTTCTATGGATCCTTGCAGTCAGTTTTAGGGTCCACTGCCTTGTTGTGCCTCACATGGACGCGTCTGCTGCGTGGTCGATTGCGCGCTTAGCATTGTCCCTTCCTCTTTCGCTGCGTCACAGGGTCTTACCTTTTCGCAGGACTGTACGACGTCATGTAAGTACCACTGATCACTATATATAGATTGGCTAAACAGCATGGTCCCTGGTACCAGGCTGACATGGGCGATTGAGGCTTGCTCCCTTGCACCGGACTGTACTTCCTAAAATCACCAACACGCTTCGTCCTCAAGAAGTCCTCATCCAGCAATGGTTTTCCGTTGACCTCTTCCGCGGGCGCCTGTATCATCTGCAACACCGCATCCGAAAAGATATGCGCAGTCCTAAGATCCCTTGCATCTTGGTCTCCCAGGTTCTGCGTTGCAGCACTCTGCACAGTCGTCACAGGCCAGATGCTCGTAACTGCCATCACGCTCTTCCCTTCTATCTGAAGATTCATCGCCAGTCCCCTGGTAAGAATAGACAGGCTTGTATAACGCCGTATAGGCCCCCTAGCTTCACGCGCTGCATGAGCTGGAAACGCTTCGTGGGCGTTTTAGCCACGCTTGTCCACCATATTGTGCCGCTATTATATACCGATACATCGGGACGTCCACATTTTGCTATTGTATCGGCTATCATATATTCTATGGTGGTCAAGCCTCGTGTGCCAGCGCCGATGGCTGTGGCCTCGCTGCCTGAATCGTGTATCTCGCGGGAAACGGTGAAGATGGTAGAGGCGGGGGACTTTGGGTCCGGTGGGAAGGGAGAGAGCACTTGGAGGCATTGGACGTGGATCTCGCTGCTACAATGACTAGAATCATGTTAGTACTCTTGCTTGTAGATGTTGAGACTGCTGTGGTGTGCATCTGCGTAGCCATCTCTTGCTAGGCCAATGGCGATTTGCCAACCGATGCACCGACACGCGCCGACGAGGAGCGCGACTTGTTTGTTAGACTTGGGCATACTGGAGACAGATGTCCGGTTAGTCGTAAGGATTCCGGCGTGCGGATAGAGTTGCAGCTTGCTGATGACAGTACAGGCGACTGTAAAGCCCAAGTAGACATGACATTGTAATCAATTCTCACTATCGGTACCTCGGTGAGTGCAAATTATGCTGCTATCATGCTGTATTTACATGCGTATGAGTTGCGCGGCGAAAATTCGGGGTAACGGCATCATTCGCGACTCAAAAGGTGGAGGTGTGGTTCTGATTAGTGATAGAGCTCCCATACTCAGCTATGTTACCGGTAACGGACCTCGGTAGCCAAAACTTCGTGCGGTTCCAACGACGACGTGCATAAGACGCGACTGACATCTTCCAATGCCAAATTTAACGTGGTTTCTCATCCTGTAGGTAGAAGCATTGCGAATATGTCAAGCAAAATCACGTGCTACTTGGATTGCGGTATGCTCCTATCGTGCTCCCGATCTACTAATCGAATGCTAATTGCGGACTAGTGTCTCCGTACTCATACTACTCCTTATTGCATCTCGAAAAGACCAGGAAGGTCCTCGAAGCGCACAATGTAGAGATCGAGTGCGTGTTCCTCGCCACGCCAGATCCCTAGGCCACCTGGGCAATACCATCACCTGAAACCCTACCAACCACGCCGCGCTTTCGTTAAAAGCAAGCCATCTCACTGACTTGATACAGTATAGTGCCCGTTTTCCTAGGCGGCATCAATGCCGGCAGCGGTACGCATCCCGATTTCCTTCCATATACTCCACATGGAAGTTCGGTACTAGCTATACCAAATCAGTCCTGACACCGCAGTGCAGGAAACAAGCCACCCTGGTCCCTCGATGCAAAAGCGAAATACAGCATATACGACATCGTGCGAGCAAAAAAGCACTTCGGCGTTCCTGATCTGAAGACGCCAGAAGTTTTCCCCATCCTGTCACTGCTACCACAGCGGGCGTTATGTGCCGTGAAGGAAGCACACGGAGAGAAGTTCGTCGACATCTTCCGTGACATCTTCCACGCAATGTGGGAGAACGGCAAGAATGTCAGTAAGCCGGATGTTCTTGTAGAGGTACTTCGGCAGCACCTCGAGGAAGATGAAGCCAAGAAAGTGCTGGCCAAAGCAAACAGCCCGCCCTACAAGCAGAGGCTGAACGACAATACCAAACAAGCGCTCGACCATGGCGCTTTCGGTTTGCCATGGATGTTCGTACGCAACTCGAAGGGAGAAGAGGAGCCGTTCTTTGGTAGTGACAGGTACGTGTCTTCTCTATCAGTATCCCTGTATTCGCCCCTTGGCTTGCCTCCTCGTATGTTAGGCTGCGGATAGAGAGGGATGGACGTCTATGCACGTGGCCACGTTGGATAAGGTGCCCGCCGCAGGCAAGGGAGGTACCGTTGTATATAGAGGCTGCGATGTGAACTACTGAAACACGGCCAACGAATGGTCGAGAACTGTGGGGCTTGCTAACGGATTCGCCATACAGGTTCCATTACTTGTGGGAATACTTGGGGCTGCCATGGAAGGATGTTGAGCTGTTGCCACCGGGTAATGCAAAGGCAAAGATCTGAGGAAGAGGCATCATCGGGAGGCTTTCAGGTATGCCGATATGTGAAGATTGCGAGGGTAGGACGCATAGCTGCGAGGCAGAACATGACGAACGTGCAACCAGACAAGTCTGCGATTTCGGTGCAAATGTCTTTCCGTACTAGAACCTTGTTACCTCTTACTCGTTGTTTCATCAATGTCTCTCCCTGCTAAAACATCTCACTCGCCTCACACGGGCCTGAGGAATCGTCTTTTCAACCACATTATCCTCTCACACACTATGCCTTCTGCAAGGTTGCCGTTTTGTACCACGCACCGTCAAGCATGGCAGTGTGGCCACCGGAGGCGGGTACCAGCTTCCCCAGACTCATGCAAGAGCATGCAAGATAAAGTCCCCGCGACCTGTCAGGGCGGCACCATGCGCCTGTTTCATCCGTTCCACGCTCTTACGGCCGCGTAGGGAGCTGGCAGATGGTCGCTCATCTGCGACCTCCCGGTAGCATCAAGGGAGTTGGAGAGATCGAGAATATATCGTTAC
This sequence comes from Alternaria brassicae, assembly GCA_004936725.1. NCBI lineage: Eukaryota > Fungi > Ascomycota > Dothideomycetes > Pleosporales > Pleosporaceae > Alternaria > Alternaria brassicae. The sequence goes on along the minus strand of CM016506.1, from coordinate 2,377,685 downwards.
ATGCGTCGACTGTTACTCGCCACCTTGAAGGGTATGTCAAAATGTGTGAAGCATCTAGCCGACGTTGGAACAAAATTGATGAATTCACTTACATGCTTCCCCGCCTTCACCAGCGACGGGTCGAGACGAAGACTACATCGGAGTGAGCCTTTCCAAGGTCGTGAGGTTTGTCATCAGGGCCAGAGTACTAACTGCGGGCCTCTCGTGTAACGTGAGCGTCATGATCGACGACATCTGTAGTACCCACGAGGCTCTTGCCAACCCAGCGAACATCATCGCATCAGATTGCACACGTACCTGCATTCCTGCATAACATGAAATCTCGGCTAGTCGATTACTGGTGATTTGGACATGATGACTTTTTGCCAAGCTATGTTATGCAGATAACCGTTCGCTTCCGTACGTCAGCCAAACAAGACGATGTAGAACATTTTTTCGCCAGCTCAGCTAGCACCGAACGAGCAATCTTGCTCGGCTCGACGCTTGACAACTCGCCACTGTAAGCCTACCAACCGCGATATGAGGGGGAGTAGACTCATACAACCGTGCGGCAGGTGGTATTTGCCTTCTTTGAGCTAGCCACGTTGGACATTTCGCAGCATCGGAATGGCAGCGCTGTTGCTTGGTGGAAAGTGTGCTTGCTTTCAACAATTCCTCTGCGCGCCAGACCGATTTACAGAGATGACGAGCGGTCTAGCCTATACGGAGAGCCAGTGATCCTCCCGCGTGGTTCCCGGAAGCCTTTGCTGCCTGGAAGAGGAAGTGGGTCTACCCGAAAGCTTAGGCCCTTACCTCCCGCGTACCATTGTGTAGCAAGACATGGGTACTGCGTACTTCAAAGGCGAGTCTCGTCGCTCAGTCAAGGGAGCTGGGGCTGTTTTAGGTTATAAACGTATGGGACCGTCCCTCACATCTCTATATCCGAACACATGTGATTGGGCCCGTTTCATCAATTGGCTTCGGCTTCATCCTTGCTCTTTGTCTTGTTGGTGTACGATTCAAGTCGACAGTTCATCTTGTGCGTTTTCTTTGCCTGCTGCCCAAGATACCCGTCCCACAAGTCAGAGTACGCTGATAGATACTCTAGTGTGTTTGTATATGTCCATGCGATCATCGCCCCCCTCTTTGGGCTCCTCCTAATTCCTCCGAGATTTCGTGGCATCTTCTGGTAAGGCCGCACCGTCTTCACGTATCGGCTCCGACTTAGCGTACTGATGATGCGTATCGATTAGGTACCTTGCGTCGCCTTACAGTTACATCATATAGATAGCTGGAGTAGCCTTGCTTCCTCCGCTTTTGGGACCGACCATTCACATTGTCAAGTCTGGAAATTACACCGTCAGCGCTGTCGTCGACCTATCTCGGCAGAGTCACGTACTGGCTCGATTTCCGTCGTCCCACCGCTTTATTCAGTGAAGCGGTCAACTGCATTAAGCGAATGACAGAGCGCCGCGCTCGTGAATGCTCAACGTACCCGTGGACCTCGACATCTCCGCAACATCCCACGATCATCGGTCACGCCCACTTCACAGCAGCGGTATCTCGCCCTTTCTGACCTCCCGTAATCGCGCATTCACGCCGACTAGAAGGATATTGCAAGATTAGCGGCCATTGTGAAATCTTTAAGAAGCGCATGCCGTGTGTGGACTCATGTCTCTCGCTCAGCAAGTCCACGAGGATCGCAAGGTCGACAAACAATATCTTTATCGTCAATATCTTGCACAACTTCAACCTTGTCTGCCTTACGCCCCAGAAGCTTCTCCAACAAATCACACCGTCGACTTCCACAACCGCACTGGAATAATGGCGCAGTCAATGGCTGTAAGTGATGCCTTCGCCGGAGATGATTCTAAACCGACAAGCGTGAAGGAAAGCCCCTACACGCAGACCCAGCCATGGGGATTGCAGCAGGTTGAGCAGGAAGATGTAAAGCCGCCAACCACAGTACCCACCACACCGAGCCCAAACATTCATACATACCCAGCCAGCCAGAATTGGGGTGGAGGCTATGGTATCTCGTTCGACTGGCCCCATGTCATTCAACAGGCAACGACCTTCATCGTACCGAATTCGGAATCGCAATTTCATCAAAACCATGCGCTGGTGTACAACGCAGCATTCGGTACACAGAACACGGCTGGAAAGAGCTACGGCGATGAACGGACCGCTTGGGTGTCTGCCGAACTGAATGGGTTGCCTCGTGGGCTTGTCGGTAGGTCTGTCCTAGGTGCGAGCATGTCGCCATCACCGAAGAGTTACGTCAGCGACGAATTTGGAAACACATACAGTCCAGGCTCTTTGCTAGATCAAGCCTCACCAATCGGAAACTGGAATGGATACCCAGCAGCCGACTACAACGTGGCCTTGTCATCGCCTTCCTGCACGCCGTTCCTTGCGCAAAAGATTGGTAGTGAGGTTGGGCTCTCTGGACTCCCGAGGACGAGCGCGAGCATGGGTACGACTACTGTACCATCTAATGGCTCTAGCAGACAGGACCCAATACTGATCGCTCCGCTCGATGATGACCAACAGTCCGGATCTGATTACTCTCATTCCCAGAACAGTAGCACTAGACACTCTCCCTGGTACCGGCCGGACTACTCATATGACACGTTGAATGTACCTTACAAGTCCCACGACATTGTGACCTACAACAATTCCAATAGCGATACGAGCCTCCCCGTGACGTCCGGAGCTCGTCCCATACAGTATCATTCGACGCCTTGTAACGACTTGTGCCCAAGTGACCATATCCAGAGTTGTACACAGGACAGGTTTCAGGTGCCACGCAGTGCTATTGCGCAAGCTCAGAGAGAGCACAACGACCAACTGCTTATCAAGGGCAAGGAGAGGAGAGACATACAAGGAGATCAAGCTCAAGATGTTGGGTGAGAAGCCTGCGGAGTCCACTCTGAGAGGTCGCTATCGGTCCTTGACAAAGGCGAGGAAGGACCGCGTCCGGAAGCCCATTTGGACGAAGGTTGATGTAAGTTTTCCCTGGTAGACGCCACCCCGTATGTAGGATACTAACATATCGATAGCTGGAGCTTCTAGATGAGACGGTCCAGCAAGAGTTTGACCGAATCGAGAGTAATCTCCAGAATCCGCACTCGTTAAGCTTCGACCAGAAAGTTCTGAAAGTTGCCTGGAAGAAGGTCGCAGAGTTCATCGCCGATAATGGCGGCTCATATCATTTCGGTAACGCGACTTGCAAGAGAAGATGGCTGGAGCGTAACGCAAGCCGCAAGTAACGGATGATAGGTGCAGACCACAGAGAGTACTGCCATCCATACACCTTCATCGTCCAGTATAACCGATCGGTGTCGAGTACTGTTGATGCCGAAGACACGATGTATGACCATTAGAGTCTCTCGAGGCTACAGGTTCCCAACGGGACTATTGAGCCATCAATAACAGCTACACATGGCACTCATCTTCGGCATTTCCGCCGAAGATGAGAGCAGGGCGGGTTTTTCTCGATTCTGCTATTTCCGGAGTTTTTCGATCTCTCCTGTACCACTTTGTACTATTGTTATGTTGATGGTAATGTTTGTCGGGATGATTTTCTTCGTTCCTGCTCGTAGGCATAACAAGCCTGCGTGGCATAGATTGGAGAGCTGCGAAGCAGGGCGGTCATATGTCGTCGCTCTCGAGGGTCTTTTGAGCAAGTTGCTTTACTATACAATATCCCTTGCATGGCATGCAGTAGAAGAAAGTACGGATGATAGTCCATACATATTGTTCGGCAAGTGTGGTGAAATTGGTGAAAGGGTGTTGATGCCCAGAAGTGTGACATCGGTTTTAGGCTTTAGCGCTAACCCCGAGCTCGAGGCTTGGAGCTCCAACGACTCACCCCACTCATCGCTGATACTCCAACGTTGATGAAAATGCTGCTCGGACTATCTGAAGCTCTTCCAAGCATCGCGAAGCGCAAGTTCGAAGCTGCAAAGGCATCGTCAGATCTGTTATTCTCGCCTACAGAACTAACGATCCTCCGCACTTCTACAGGCATTCCCGTAAGCGTGCCGTACATGCGACCAACACCAGGCTTATACACGAACAGTTCCAATTACGTTACTGCCCGTCGCTTGCAAAGAAACCCTTGCCGAAACTCCAAGATGCCACACCGAAATCAAAGATCGACCCGTTCGAGAATCCCCCACCTGCCTTACACCTCGCTGACATCCCAGCCGCGAACCCAACCCACTTCCTCGTGCTTAACAAGTTCCCCATAATCTCCGAGCACGTTATCCTTGCTACAATACCGAACAAGCAACAAACACACGTGTTGGAACGAGACGATTTAGAAGCGACCTTCGCTGTTCTGAAGGCTTGGCAGGCAGACGACGGCGAGGGCGAGAAGCGTCTTTTCGCCTTTTTCAACTCTGGAGATCATAGCGGTGCCTCTCAGCCCCACAGACATTTGCAGTTCTTGCCAGTGGAGGGAATGCGTGATAGCGGTCAAGCTAGTGACTGGGGTCTGCTCATAGACCTGATCTTGTCAAGCCCAGCGGCCAAGGCGGCCGGTAGGTGTCCATGTCGGACGCGTATTCTGCAACAGCTGATGTTTGTTCTAGAAGATCATCCTAAGTTTCTCCAACACCCGTCCTTGCCATTCACGCACTTTGCTTATCCATTCGACTCCGAGCCATCCGGTGCCCAGCTACTATACATCTACAACAATTTGTACGATGCGGCAAAGGCAGCAGTCGACACATTCATCTCTTCGAACCCGAACGACTTCGCTCTAAATCCTACCGACGACGGTGATCTACCGATCAGTTACAACCTCGCTATGACTACTGCAGGTATGGTCATCTTGCCGAGACGCGCCGAGGGCACCATGCTGCGCCGTGATGACGGTACTGAGATCGGTTTCGCAGCTCTCAACGGCACAACGTTGGGAGGCACGATGATGGTCAAGCACCAAGACGAGTGGGACATGCTGCGCAACAAGCCAGGGCTGCTGGATCACATCCTCAACGCGATTGGCATTCCGAAGACCTCTCCATCTAAAGTGGGCACACCAAACATCTGATCAGATGTCGCGCAAGAACACGTGAGTCGTTACCAGCCAATCTTCCAGAGTATGGTTGCTAGCGAAGGCTCAAATCTCCCTGAAACTCTACACCAGGAATATCACAACTAGGCCCCTAGATGGACGAGTGATACCTTGGTCACCATATGAGATACAGATGTCTTACGAAGTGACGCGCACGCGACAAAGGTTGTGGCGCACGCTCTGATTTCCCGAAGGCAACGCCGAACACGATCGTCTAACAAAGCCAAACATTGAAGAATTATTGGAAAACTGCCTGCGATCTTGCTCACAATATTTATCATATGCGGACATTTGATTATTTTACCATGCGACAGCTTTTCCTGATGACATAGGCTTTTATTCTGAGAAGAGCTTGGGTAAGTAAGTTTTTTGTGTACCACACACCACGTGCACAGGCGAAGTCATGCGACCACTCAGCACCGAATCCAGGAGGTACTCATGATGCATCAAATGCGAACACAAGCTTTCCAGCTGAGCAAACAGTAGCGATGTGTCTCAATGTAGGAATGACTGTTTAACTGGTAAACTCTTGCGGCATAGGGTTTGGGTGCGCACTTTCACTCGCAGCTTTCTTTCTCATCTCATACTCAACGCACATTTCATGCCGTTCATATCATCATCATGAGAGAAGAAACAGAGAAAACAATAGAGGCGGTATGCTTTGATGTGCTGCCTGCAAACGCAGACCAAGTGCTGACTAGATTTGCCTAGGCCAAAGGGCTACTGCAAGACCTTGTAGTCGTCGTTTCTCTTGTGCGGACCTTGACAGATACTTTCGGCTCTGCAAGTGACCTGTACCGTAAGCTCAAGCGTAAAGTCGGTGTAAAGGGCAGCGATGATGGAGACGATGAATTCCACATCCAGAGGCTTTCACAAAGGCGTCGTCGCGACTCTCTGTTTGGTTCGGGAAAGAGCAAGGGAGATTACAGTGACAGTGAAGAAGAGCTTATCTTCACCTCCTCATCTCAGATCCGAGCTGAATATGAACGTGGATATCGGAAGCTAGGAGAGCCTTTCGCGCGTGGTGATGGTACGTTCACGTTCAAGACCAAGCCGTCCGGTGTTGACATCAAATAGCTACAACGCATACCCAGCTTCAATCTCAGATCATCAAGCTTCAGCAGACGGTTCTCAATATCCAACAAGACCTACTGCTGAGTACGTATCTTGCACCGTCGTCATCTCATTCGCACCTTATGCGCCTGATTCAGACTACTCGAACGGCGCGTGCAGCTTCTATCGCCTCGTTGAACATGCAGTGCCAGCGTATGCTGCCGCCACTTCCATCACCATTACCACCCCGAGGCCCAGATCCACCATTAAAAGTACCTGGTGCATTTCCGCTACCCGACCACCCACGACCACCGTCGAGGCCTCCTCTCCGACACAAGAAACGCTTAAGCAGCAGCTCCAGTTCCTCGAGCGAGTCAGAAGAGAAGGTGGTCAAGATACTACCAATCACGAATCCGAAACCAAAGCCCATGCCTCCGCCCCGACCTCCGCCTCAGCATCCGCCCCCGTCCTCACGGTACAGCACCAATTTATTCTGTATTTACGCAAAAGACCTCCAGCTCAGCCCACGGCTCCACCTTGCCAATGCCTATAAACCTGGTGGGAATGGGAAATGTCCCTTTTGCCGCACACACATTACCATCCAACCAGGAAAAGCCTGGGAAATCGTCGTCGATGGCTGTAGTCGAAAATTAGGGCACGGGTTTAGCAAGGTCGTGTCCCGAACATTTCGCATTAGGAACCGGTTCATTGTGAAATGCCACAGGGACAGTGGGGGCTTTGCATGTGTACTTTGCGCAAGATTCAAGGAATCGGATACGGTGTGTAGGAGAATTGATTCATTGATGGATCATCTTTGGAGAGAGCATACAAGTGAGGAGTTGGAAAGGGATGTGGATATAGTGGAGGTTCTCGAGGGATGCTTGTTGAGTACCGTTTGTGTTTATTATCTTTGCGATAGTTTCGTTGTGTTGATGATACCCTTGTAATTTGCTGCTGCGTTGAATGATCGTTTTCTCGAATCTATTGGTGATATGTTCTTGGCGGTTTCGTAGACTAGATATAATCTTTGAATAATGTGATTGTCACGTATGATGAAAACTTTGTAGTGCAGAGACTATGGAAGTGAATCTCACAACAGTAGCAGCAGCGATGCGCCGGGAAAAAAGACACAGCAAAGATGTTCCCAGCGTACAAGATGGATACTCTCATAGCAATCTCCTTGCGCGTGTAAAATATGCTCAAGATATACAAAGCACCAGGGCACAAGGGATTTGGGAGAAGAATGCGGATGAAACTTAGAAGGCATTAGGGTCATTCTAAAGGATTATTACATTTCAGCAAGCTCTATATAGTCGACGTCTTGAGGGGTCATACCGACTCGCCTAAATCCACCATCACTCACTTCTTGAGATACCTTAACCCACTTCTCGTACTCCCAGCCCTTACCTCTGGCTTCTTCTTCTTCTGCTTCTCGGCGACAGGGACCGCATACTGCTCTTCTTCGATAAGTTCCTTTACCACCATCTTCGTCTGCGCTTTGCCTGCTACTCTACCTGCCACAACGGCTTTTTTTAGTCACTTTCCCAGTCGCTGTTCTAGTTTTGGTAATCATTGATTTCGAGCGCTTGGTATCCACAGTGTAATCCCCTTCACTGATACTGCGTTTACGCTTGGTAGGTTTCTCCTTGGTACTCTTTGGGGTGGCGACGCTGATCGGCTCCGGAACGGGTTGCGACCTGGAGGGCACAGAGGCAGCAGGCTTTGAAGGGCGATCACTCGGGCGCTTTTCTATGACTGCTTTTGGGTGGACAGTAGTCTTCTTAGTTGGCGGAGCAGGACTTGGAGGCACAGTACTGACACCGCTCTGGCGTCTCGGGCTACGCTCGAGCGATGTTGCGCGCTTTCGGTTGATCTTTCTTACTATAGGCGACGCGGTTTGAGCTCTCGAGGTAGGCGGTACCAGATTTTTGTACTTTATCGAGCTGAGAGTGTGCGAGGGATCACGCTGAGAGATGTCATCTCTGGTACTTGTGCGAGACTTGGTGGGTGTTGTGTTGACAGCATGCCGGATCGTTGTCAGATCTACTAAGTCCATGTTAGTTTATTTTCTTCTGAGGGGGAATTCATTGCTTGCCTTCAGGATCTACTGTGAATTTTTCCAAAAAGACTCGTGGGGTATATAGATATTGCCCTTTCGCGTCTACTTCGTCATTGCTCCTGTTGAAATCTTCCACGACTTTAGCGAGGTTCCCTGGTGTGCCCAACCTGTCGATCTCTTTCTCAACGATTGCACTGGATTTTGGAAGCTTGAAGCGCGATCCAGACTCATAGGGTGGGAGAGTTTTGTACTGCTCAAGGGCAGGGTGGTCGAAAGGTATATTGGTCTCAACGATCTTGCCTTCCGCTTTCATCTGTTTGCCAGGTTCTGAGAGATCGAAGTCAATCTTGAGACTCTCCCAATGCGCTAATTGAAAAGTTTCGGGAAAGGGTAACGAGGCTGGATAGTTCTTGTACCATGTTTCGACTTCGTTCTCCGGACCGCCGTATTTGTACATCTGCTCGAGACGCACATCTTGATCCTTTTCTGCTGCGGGTTTCTCTGATGTAGACAACAGCTTCTGAGTTTTAGAGCGAGGCTCATCCGCACCGTCAGCTTTCCGGTAAAGAGCTTCCGCTCCAGACGGGGTATAGTACTCTGGTTGTGCCTCTGCACTTTCCAGCATAGATGGTTCTCCACTTGATACTGACGACGGATCTTCTTCTGACGAACTTCCTTGTACAGTTTCATCGAAATCACGCTGCGCTTGACTTACCATGGCGAGTACGCGATTGAATAATTTGATGTCGAAGTTGCGCCCCTGTTGGGATAGTGGCAGGAGAAGAGAGTTGTCGATGCGATCAACCCGGTTCATGAATGTAGCAGGGGAATCATCACCCCCTTCCTTGACAAGATAATTGATCGCTTGAGCCAGTTGGCGGTCGTTGGTCTCCCGCTGTGTCGGCTCCTGTTCGCTGGTTGAGGTAATCTCTTCTAAACCCGGGATATCGATTAGTTCCGGTGAGTCGGCAACACCACGGCCTTGGTTCTCGGATGTCATCATGCGAATGGAAGTACCAATGTTGATCTGAGAAAGTGTGTGTTCACTGTCTCGTTTGGGGACATTAGCAGATGACACCTCAGTCATGCACGTGTAGCAAACAAACCAAGACGTCCGTTCTTCAGACAACTTTCGATTCTATCGAAGTGGAAAACCGGCAGACTTGTCTTGTCACGAAGATGAGCGGCATTTGAACGCGAAGCAGTGAGAAGGCGTCTTTGTCACAATACATAGGTAGTGGACAAAGGCCCCCTAAAGCAAATAGTTGTGGTCATGTCCGCAAACGGTCGTCCATCTCGAGACCGTTTGATCATTGATACATGTCTTCTTTGTACAATCATAAGCTCTCAGCTCTGACGGCGTGGCCATTGTGTTGTAGGTGGCCGGTGTTGTTCAGCTGCTGCGTGAGGATGGTAGTATACCCCAAATTGGATGCTCCGCGGTTGATCAACGCCATACTTCACCTGCCGCTCGCTTCCGTTGCGAGCGCAGGATGTGGCTTTCGCCTTGCAAGATGAGACGCCCATTGCTAGGCGACGAGGGGAAAGCAGCGACGAGGCGTGGAGGAGGGAGAAGGGTGAAAGCTTACTCGCTCGAGGAACTGTGCCTAGGTACTGGAGTGTCCTGACATGTGCCTCGGCTCCACAGCTCCCATGGTGCCACTAGCTGCGAGGTTAAACGTCACTAGCTGAGGACAACCGGAGCGTCGCGTCAGTTTGGTCAATTGATAGTAAGCGGGTGTATCTTCTCCTTGTCAGTTCCCAGACACTACAGATTGTGGCATTTGAGCATATCTGGTATATCTTGTTGTTGCTCCGAATCTATTGGCTGCCGACCATGTCAGGTAAGCTCGCGTCTCCCGCGTCACCCATGGACCGCGCCGCATTAAGGTTCTGCAGCTCGCTAACATGCCTTACCACCAGTTCTCCCTCTCGCCATACCCGCAGCAGCAGCCGGTCTCGCATATCTTAATGGTCGCCATGGCTTCGCATATGATTGGCCGCTGCTTTCCTCCTTCGTTGGCAGCAGCATCGCTGGTGCGCTGCAAGAACGACGCGATACTCTGAATCTCTTCTACGAACTCGAGGCGCACGCCAAATCCTCGTCGCGCGCAAACCATGCCTGGATCATATTCCAGGGGAAGACGTGGACATATGCGCAGGCGTACGATGTCGTGCTTCGATATGGCAACTGGTTGAAGAGCAAGGGCGTGGAGAAGGGTGAGATTGTGGCAATGGACTTTGTGAACTCGGAGGTTTTCATATGGGTCTGGTTTGGTCTCTGGAGCATTGGTGCGAAGCCGGCGTTTATCAACTACAACCTGTCGGGCAAGCCGCTGGTGCATACGGTCAAGACAAGTACGGCGCGGTTGGTGCTGGTGGATCAAGAGAGCAAGGACAACTTCAGCGAAGACGCGCTAAAGGAACATGGCCTCACTCGAGTGCATCATGCTGACAAGGTCAAATACACTTTCGAACAAGAGCTGTCGGACGTCCCGCGATCAGTCAAGAACCAGACACAAACCCCGCAAGCTGCTGTTGAAGCAGGCGCCGTCTCCGAGCCCTTGACCGCGCAACGAAACCTCGAGATCATCTTCTTCGACGACGCCCTAACCTCAACTATCCTCACCCACCCACCCACGCGCCTCCCCGACGCTGCCCGTTCCGACCAGAAGCGCAGCAGCATGGCCATGCTCATCTACACATCCGGCACAACCGGCCTTCCTAAACCCGCCGTAATGTCCTGGGGCAAATGCGGCGGCGCCGCCAAATTCGCCGCAAACTGGATGTCCCTCAAGAACGACATAGTCTACACATCAATGCCACTATACCATAGTTCTGCCTCAGTCCTCGGTGCATGCGCCGTCCTGCGCGTCGGCAGCACAATCGCATTATCCAAGAAATTCTCCCACAAAACATTCTGGCCTGAGATCCACTCCTCAAACGCTACAATCCTGCACTACGTTGGCGAAACATGTCGCTACCTTCTCTCCGCACCACCCTCTCCATTGGACAAACAACACAAATTACGGGCCGCCTTTGGCAACGGCCTACGCCCGGACGTCTGGGAGCCATTCAAACAGCGCTTCAACATAGAAACAATCTACGAGTTCTACGCTGCGACAGAAGCGCCTACCGGTCTATTCAACCGCTCCACAAACTCCTTCTCCAGCGGCGCAATAGCCCGAAACGGATCGCTAGGAAACTTCCTCATGTCACTCAAACTCACAGTCGTGCGCATGGATCCCAACTCCGACCCCCTTGGAACCCCGTCACAGGCTTCTGTGAAATCAGCGACTACAACGAACCGGGAGAACTCCTGGGTAAACTCGATGCAGCCAACATCAAGGATAGTTTCCAGGGCTACTACGGCAACGAGAAAGCTACAAACTCGAAAATCATCAGGAATGTCAAGGAGAAAGGTGATGCGTATTTCCGCTCTGGCGACCTCATGCGGTGGGACAATGAAGGAAGGTTCTGGTTCGTCGATCGCATTGGCGATACGTTCCGCTGGAAAGCTGAAAATGTATCCACAGCCGAAGTCTCGGAAGCTGTGGGCAAACACCCAGCAGTTGCCGAAGCAAATGTCTATGGTGTCAGTGTTCCTGGCCATGATGGACGGGCAGGCTGTGCAGCGATTGTTTTCGAGCAGAGCGTTGGCGAAGTTAACGATAACCTACTGCAAGAGCTGGCACGACATGTCAAGAAGGAGTTACCTGCGTTTGCGGTACCTGTTTGGATCAGGATGACGAAGGAGATGCAATTGACGGGGACGAATAAGCAGCAAAAGGTTGAGTTGCAGAAGGAGGGAATTGATCCGCACGTTGTGCAAGAGAAGGGCGATGTGCTGTATTGGTTAAGAGATGGGACTTATAGGAAATTTACCGCGGAGGATCTGAAGAGCATTGAAGGGGGAAACGTGAAACTCTGAGGATACTGGAAGGGGGTTTGGTTGCTGTAAGATAGGATAGAGTAGGCATACATGACACCAGATGATTTTTACATCTACCTCAAGTTATTTGGCTTTCCCTTTCCGTGTCTTCCTTGGCTTCTTCTTTGTAGGTTCCTTGTAGAATCTCGTCTTCTTCTTCTTCCTCTCCTTCACCGTCCGCAGCCGCATCTCCATCTTCCTTGTCAGCCAACGAAATGGGCTTACTCGCAGCCTTTCTCTTCTTCCTACCCGCCCACTAGCTGTCGCATCTGCACCTCCAGTCTCTCCATCCCCAGTCGCTGCTGCATCCGCTGCCTCGTCACCCCCTTCCCGCCAATCGAGTCAACGCTGCCTCCATTCTCTTTCCCGCAGCCGACATGCCCTTCTTCTTCCCACTCGGTCCACCCTCCACATTTCTCACTCTCGGCGCAAAGGCTCCCACACCAACACTGCCCTCAAAGAACCTTGTGATATTTGCCTGCGTACCTTCCTTCTCCCTCCGATTCATATCCCTGATGACAGGAACAAGCACCTCATCCGTCCTCTCAGAACTCCACCCAATCTGAGAACTCAAGAACGAGCGCAAGGCAGCTAGATCAGGAACACCCCATTGGAACGGCTCGGGGTCGCTATCAACCTCAGGATGAATGTAGGCTTCCGCAACACGAGGATCAGGAAAGGTCGGCGGCAAGAAGAGTTTCGTAGCCTGATTCTTGCGGAACCTTTTCCGAAAAGGTTTTTTAGCATCATCTTCTTTCTTGATAGTGCCGTCTTGAACGCCATCCCACCACGTTCTGAACGACTCGAGATCTTGGAACTCGGAAAGGATTTCCAATGCGGTGACGGGCCCGATACCGGGAATGCCTGTTGTATAATCACTACCGAGTAACTGAGCAATGGCAATCATTTTCTCGCGTGTGAGGCTGAACTCGTTGGAAAGGTCTTGGGCGAGGTAGCATTCGACGAATTTGGCTGCATTAAACATGTTCTTGTAGACACGGGTGCCGCCGAAAAGGAAGGTATCGGAGTCGTCAGTTACGATGCCGTCAACAAGACCGAGGCTGACAAGTTCGGCGCATTGAGCTTCTGCTTCCATGGGAGCTGTGATATATGGTAGTCCGAACAGGGTCAGTAGATGCTGACACTCTGAGATCATCGTCTGAGTAACTTCATCGGCATCTCGACGGTCTTTCTTCTGCTGTGCGCGGAGTTGTTTGAGCTCATCGTCAAAGTCCACACGAGCGGCAGTATTGTTGCTCAATTCTTGAGCGAATCGTGCGTGCTCTTCTGCCTCTTTGGCAAGGGACGCAAAGAGCTCTTCGTCCTCTGGGTCAGAATATTGATCTAACTCGTTTCCTTCCGGCACCTCAAAATGCGCATTGTCATCTGCCACGCTACTGTGAGGTACGATAGGCTTCGTCAAATCGTCTGGGCCTTGCAAGGGAGATAGTTCCCTCTGGGGTCGACGTAGCCTTTGCTGACGGATCGGGACGTCTTCGAATACTGGAGATGGGGATTTTGGTGGTACAGCTTCTGTGACAAGTTCGCTCTGCATAGGTACATCCTCGAACTCTGAAGATGGCAACTTTGTAGGTTCAGGCAAAGCGTCTGTCTCTGTTTGCATCGGTACGTCCTCAAACTCATCGGATTCTTGGGATGGAAACCTTGAAGGCTGCTTCGCAAATGACTTTGATTTTTCGCCAGCAGCCGCTTTCTGCTGTACGCGTTTCTCATCCTCCGGTTCACTCTCAGACCAATCCACCGGCTCATCCTCAGAATCGTCCGCAAATGGGGTTTTCTTTATCAAGGCAGGATCCTGGCGAGGAGGTGACTTCTGCTGCGCAGATGGCGGTTTAGGAGGCTCCACCTTGACCTTGTCGGCGAGATTGCCCATCCTCAACTCAGGATCCTCAATTGGCACGCCTTCCATTTCCGCGTCAGCCTCTTCATCTGAGTCGATTGCAACCACTTGCTTCTGGCTCTGGCTAGCAGGCGCATCAAGGTCGATGATTTCCTTGGTTTCTGGCTTCCGGAGGCTTGGAAGCTGCTGAAACTGAAACCTAGATTTTTCTTCTTGACGTGCCTCTTCCCACTGTTGCTTCTCTTCCTCCCGTTGAGCATTCACTTCCCTTTGCAATATCTCGTTGGCCGCTGAACCATGGCGGGAGTGGCGCTGCAGTCTTCTTTTCTTGCCCGTAGTCTTTTTCAAAGCCTCCTGCATTGTTCGCTTCAAGCTTGTCCATCTTCTTCTTGCCCAGAAGGGAGTTTCCCAAGTTGAGCCTCTCAAAAGGCAACGGCCCGTCGAATCCGGCAGCATTTTTCGGTCTGGTTACGGGGTTTACAGCTGGTGCTGGAGTTTGATCTTGCTGCTTAGGCGACGGTTGTCGTGGTTTGACAGGCCGCTTCGACTTTCGAGACTCCGCCAATGCGGCCTGGAGGTCCATGTCGTCTTCGCTATCGCTTCTTTCAAAAGGACCTTTTGGCGCAAGCTTGTTACTACGCTGATTCGCAAGCCTTGCGATGGCCATTCCAGAACCCTTCGTCCCAGCGAAAGGATTGACCTCAGCGGCACGCCTCTGTTCGAAAACTTCACGCACTGGATCGTCTTCTGAATCGTCGGCAGCATCTTGCTTCTCAGGCTGCATCGATAACGCAATGGCTTGCTGTAACTGTTCATTCTCAACGTCATCCCCTGCATCATCTATAGTGTTCACCCCATCCATGGGCACATTCTCCCAATCCTCTTCTTCCTCGTTATCGTCAGCAAGAAACAGTGAGTCAGGATCCTGGTTCACCGGGACAGCCCTCTGTGGCTTGGCTTGCACGGGTTTGTCTTTCCTTGACCTGTAGAGCTTCCTGCGTCGCGTCGCTAGCTCATTAGCGATAAACTCACGACCCTCCTTCTCCTGGGCACCCAGACCTCCCTTGGGCTTGGGCAGTCGGTTGAGGCCTTCGATCGGGACGTCCTCGAAGTCTTCGTCATCCTCCCATTCTTGCTCCTCTACAGCGGGACGCTCCGGTAGATCCACATTAATCGGCTTGTGTGCCTTGCCCTCTTCTTTGTTCAACACAACCCCAAGCGCCCAACCGCCTTCTACTCCATCATTTTTGACAAGCACATATTCCCTGTCCCTCTCGCCTGCGACACGATTGAACCCGCCTGCTCCAAAGGCATCGTCGTTCATACCGTTGAGATTCATCAATCGTTGCGTAAGTTCGTTGCGTTCGCGTACACGATCGATCTGGAATCTGGAGAATGCCATTCTGTCGGGAAACATGGCGTCAAGCTGTTCTTTTGAGTGTCCCATTCTGAGTCGGCTTCGTAATCTGGCTGCGTTTAAGATGTTGTATCGATCAGCTGGAGGCAGGCTTTGGAAGAAATGACCGTCGAAGTCAATCTTGGAGAAATCGTAGACGTTGATATCCTCGCCTCTGTCGAACTGGCGTGCGTACTCCTCCAACTCTTCGAGAGACATGACCCTGGGATCATTTGCAGCGCCCATTTCCGACATGGACCTGCCCAGATCTGGCAGATGATACTGATCTTTCCTCTTGAAAGTACGATTTTGCGCACGCTCCTGGTCATCTTGTAGGAGCTCCTCCGCATAAACCAAGTTGTCAGGTACTTCTTCCTCCTGCTGCTGTGGCTCTTCCCAGGGTGCTTCGCAGCTTCCTTCCGTTTCTTATCTTCCTCTTCGGCAGCCCTCTGCATCTGTATAGCCAAAAGCTTCCCCGCTGTCCTGACTGCATCTTCCCGTCTGCCCTCGCGGCGCGACTTGGTTTCGGATAGTTTGTCGCTTGAGCGCCGGTGCGCCACCATCGAAGACGAAGACGGGCTTGATGCCGATGAAGAGGAGCTTACACACTCGGCGAAAGAAACCGACAATATGGCTGTTCCGCAGCGCATTGCCTTCCTTATCACGCACTGCTTTGAGGAACTGGTAGATCCAGATGGAAGCATCTACGGCAAGCCGCTTCTTGTTCAATGTTTCGATCTTGATTGGCCGCGCGCAGGGCTGCAAGACAGTCCAGAGGCCGGTGACACCCATGGCGCAATTTCAAAGACGCAGTCCATCGATTTCACGGGCTGATAGTTGTGGCTGTTCGTGTTCAAGTAAGTTGTGACTGGCGCAGGCACCCGTGTGATCGCGCGTTCAGAGCGTGTCTTCGATGACGACATGCCAAGCCGCCGGGTGTAGCCGTCGACGCGACTTGCATGTGCACAAGACAATGCACTCTTCTGCTGAGGATGTTTGTAAATCTTGTGAAATACAGGCTTTTTCGTAGCTGAGAGCGTTGTTGTAGAACTGAAGTTCTTCACGGACTATTTGGATAATTGTCTCATTAAAATTGTTTACTATGTAATTCAGGTATCAGGGCAAATGGAGACACTATGAAGCGTGCCCCGCCAGACCGAGACCTACTCCAACATTCTGCACTTCATCTCGATCTTCTTCATCATCACCGAAATCTGCTGCCTCACCATGATCATCGGCATCTCTCATGCCGGCATCGGTGTCACCGAACGCACCCCCTTTGTGCTGCTGTCTGCGCCTGGAGGTGTCTGGAGTTTCGTCGGCGTCGTCCGAATCGTCAAAAACTTCGCTCTGCTTTCTTCCTGTGGGGATGTCTACCATGTCGCCGGACGGCCTGAATTCGAACATGGAATTGGGGCGATCGTGAGTATATCGCGGATCGCGTGGGCGAGACTTGAGCTCCGTAGATTGTGCCGTGGCTTGGGGTGACATGGCGGACCACCATCCGGTTAATCGTTTCCCCAGCGACGGGCTGTCAGGGGCGTCCAGTTTCTCATCCGTGGCTGCTATTTCAGCTGGTGCATTCTTCTTCTTGCGAGCGAACGCAAAGCTGAGAGGAAGATCTATGGGTGAAGCAGGCCGCGATGGTTCTGCTGTCGACGAAGACTCTGACCCAGAGGCCGGGTACAGAGCACCATCCTCTTGACCATCGCTTCTTGTGCGCTTTAGCAAGCTGCGGAGGTCCTCCTCGCTCAGGGTATTGACTATATCATCATCGCGTGCACCGCGAGGTCTGAACTTCCGCCTCCCCTTCTTGGATAGCGTATTCCAATTTCCGCGCGGTTCGCAATGAACTTCAGTTTGGGGAAAGCCGATTGTTGGCCAACGTGTATCATGCGTGCTAATCGTTGCGGTGTGGGATCAGTGAGTATGTAAATGAAGTCGGAAGGTATGGATTTGGGCCAGATGGTGATAGTGCCGCTGAAACGCTGCAGCCAAAGCTCACTCCAATCTTGGCCAAGTGGACGAGGGCAACAACTCAAGATGCCGAAGCACCTTGAGCCACTTATTGAGGTCGAGCTTGATGTATTGCTCTATGGCCGAGCCTAGGAAGCCACCTCTCCAGCCGCGTCCTCGCCGATGAGTGACAGGCCGGCCAACTGATCCGCGGGATGAAAAGAAGAAGATGTTGATGTGGGGATTAACCTGGCTCACGATTGAGAATCGAACGTTGAAGTGGAGGTTCAGTGCCTTCAGTGGGATGTCCGTTCTCAGACTGCCGTCTTTCCACTTGTGACCAAAAGAGTAAGGTGACAGACTGCCGTCCTTGTTCTTCTTCATCAGCACCACTGGGTTCAGTATGCCCGGAACAGCAGCAGATGCTAGGACTGCAGACCAGACGACGCAGTCCGGGGCTGTAATGTAGTTGGCTAAGATGGTCGGCGAGTGGGGGTCGGAGGGCACGCATGAGACGTTCAGTATGCGCCCAGTCCTTTGATATGCCTCCTTGAATGTCAAACTACCGCGGGTCATCCAAGCACACTTCTTTGCCCAATCGACGCTATCGAACCTCGCTCCAGTCTTGTACCATCTCTTGGACCATGTGAGGATGCTTTCGTGACATGCTGTAATACGATGCGCCAGAGCTGGTACAAGCAGCTTCTTTAGCCTCGTCGTCAGTCCTTGTGCATAGTAGTGCAGCCACAAGCGCTCCTCCAGATGTACCTGTGATGACCTCTGGCAGCAGTTCGGCGTCCATTAGAGCCTTGGCCACACCAAAGTGGTAGTAGGCAAACGTCGCTCCTCCGGACAGACATAGTGCAGTGCGACCGAAGTTGCTGCCGAGGTGTTTGAACAGAGCGCGCTTGTTCTCTGCATTGAGCTGGTTGGTTCGCAAGAGGAAAGCGAGCGATGTCTCGGCTTCATCGACAAAATTCTGGACGAGGTCTTTGGTTCCGTAGTACGTTTCGCTGTACAATCGCGGGTTTTCGAATCCCACAAAGTTGTTCTTCATCGAAGCTAAGTGCGACGTTAGAAGCAGTCTGTGGTAATACGACAAGGAATCCTACCTTCTAAGAGCGCGCGGAGATCCTCGACGGCGGTGTGCTGGCTTTTGGGGGCACCTGTGCCTGACCCGCCCGTCTCTTCTGCTTCGGCCTTCTCGCGCAGCTTGACCATCTGCTGGTGTACTCTTGCGATGGTCTTGCTGTCGTAGTATGCGTAGTCAGCCTTCTCCTTCCACGACTCGTTGCCCAGGTATGCGTCTAGCTCCTTTGCACCCTCTATCCATTCCTCGTACGATCTCGCATCGTTCAGGCGCTGTCGTAGTCTCTGTCGTGTGCCTCGCCAAGTTATCCAGTGTTCGTACAGGTAGATGTACAGGCGGGTGAAGACGTAGGCTATGCTCAGGAAGAGCAGCCACCCCAGCACTACTAGAAGCAGCGGCCACTTGAGCAGGACATAGACGAAGCCTTCGCGCGTCTCGTCCTTGCCGCGACGCGGAGGCGCCTTGCTCTTCTTGCGCCGCTTGACGCGCTGGTGGACGGGGCGCCAGTCGTTGAGGGCGGAGATGAAGGTTCGCTCGGGCGGCGGCGCTGTGAGGTCTTCGGTCGAGGGCGAGTTCTCAGGCGCTGCCAAGGCCTTCTCGAATTCAGCGAAGTGCTCTTCCTGGACAAAGTCGTCGTCGTAGTCTGGCAGCAGGGTGAAGTCGAAGCCCGCCGCGGAATATGGCTCTGGGCCGTCCGTTTTCTTGTCTACATCAGCCATGAGGTAGAAAATCGTCGGGTCTAAATCGCATTGTCAAGATGATTGGGGGTGACGGCTCAGGTGGTGCCAGATGAGCGTATTGGCATGTGAGGCTCGAAGCTTCGCCAGTACGTCACTCGGAACCCTTCCGCCGTTCCTGCAGGATTGTACGTGCACATCGTCAACGCATCCGGGACTCAACACCACGATTCACACACACACACGCACATAGCAGATATATTCGCCTACATGCGAGGCATGCGACCTCGATGTGACTTGTTCCACGCCGTCGTCCGATCGCGAACGCTTCACCAGCCGCAATGGACGTCTCGACGCTGCTTGATGACGCTTGCCATCGAGACGTCTTGCGATGATACATCAGTGGCCATAATCGAAAAAGGAACACAAAATGGTCGGCCGACAGCGCAACTTCATTTCCACAAGAAAGTGACATCAGACAATGCCATCTATCAGGGCGTGCATCCACTGGTATCGCTTGTGTCTCACCAAGAGAACCTTGCTATTCTTGTGGATGAAGCCATTCGCTCTCTTCCCATGCGAAATGGAGAGCTTCCGTCAGCGGCACATATGACGCAGACAAGCGCAGTAGATATTTCAGCGAGAAAACTGCCCGACTTTGTCTCCGTTACTCGTGGGCCAGGCATGCGCAGTAACCTTTTCACTGGTCTAGATACTGCCAAGGGACTCGCTGTCGCATGGCAGGTACTGCACTAGCTTCGATTCAACGACGTGCTACTGATGCATATGCTAGAGACCTCTCGTCGGAGTACATCACATGCAAGCCCACGCCCTTACACCACGCATGGTCAGCGCCCTTGAAGCCCACGTCGAGTCCAAAGACCCGCCCGCCGAAACAGTCCTTCACGATACGACACCGACGAAAGTCACTCCCAGGTTCCCGTTCCTGTCGGTTCTCGCGTCTGGTGGCCATACGTTGCTCATACATTCAGCGTCCTTGACAGACCATCGTGTTCTAGGCTCTACAAATGACATCGCTATTGGGGAGTGTTTGGACAAGATTGCACGCGTCGTGCTGCCTGCAGAGATACTGCAGACATCGAAGAATACCATGTATGGAGCGCTTCTGGAAGCATTTGCGTTAACAGATTCACGACCAACACGGCCAACATCTGGTGACCCGTCTACAGTCGTTTCAAACCCATCTGTCTACACTGCCAAGACCTACCTGGAAACCTTCGGCTATCAATACAGCTGGTACAAGGTACCAATGAACCATGAAGACGCAATGCGGAAAAGTGCAACTAAATGGGGCTGGGCTCTCAACCGACCATTGACCAAGGCAGGTGGAGGGGTTAAAATCAACAGTCTTGAGTTGAGCTTCTCCGGCATTACCACAATGGTTGAGCGCGTCGTTCAGTTTGGTATGGATCCAGTGGCAAGAAAATTTAACAAAGTCGAGCGAGCGTCCGCCGACGTCAGCATCGAAGAGCGGATGGATCTTGCACGTGAGACTATGCGTGCAGCATTTGAACACGTTGCTTCGCGGGTGGTTCTAGGCCTGCAATCTCAACAGGACGTTGTAGCTGCACCTGCAGTCGTCATGGCTGGTGGTGTAGCCGCCAACTTATTTCTTCGACACATGTAAGTTCATTGTCAAGTGCGAAGGCATGCGTGCTGATAGTTGCCAGACTCGCAAAGACGCTTTGCGCTCAAGGATTTCCAGATGTTGAGCTACATTTCCCTCCACCCAAGTTCTGCACCGACAACGCTGCAATGATAGGATGGGCTGGTCTCGAGATGTTTGAAGCTGGCCACATCGATCCACTCAGCATACGGGCAATACGCAAATGGCCGCTGGATAAACTGTTGAATCCTCCATCGGATGGATGAACTCCTCACCCTACATACTGTGCGTATGCAACGCATAACATGCGAGGGTCCGAAGCACTCTGTATAGGTCGAGAACACTAGTGCCTGGATATTCAAGGTCGTTTTACAGCGCCCGGGAAATCAACTACCACAAATCACCTCGGCTATCCGCACACAAGGTATCGCGTGATTCACTAGGTTTATGGGCCTACTCGTAGACCGACTGCCAAGGGTGTTATCAGTACGAATTACCACAAATCTCTTTCGTCCTGTCTAAAGATAGACCATCTGGAGCGTACATGGACCGGACGGTAACCTGGAGTAAGTCGCTACCATTCTTCACCTTTCTGAATGCGAGTATCGTGATCCTGGCTTTGCCCTTTTCGCACAAAATAGAGAGTGCCAAGCATGTCCGACTTCAGACTGGGTCTGTATGTTGCAGAGATAACATTGTCGGGGTCTCGAGGAGTTTAGCTAGAACCGGCTCATATGAATATGCAAGGGCATTGCGTGGACGACCCTGGACTCCTCGGCTATCACCATGCATGTCACGATCACATCAAATAGCCAGCGATATAGCCAAACAACAACCACTCTAATTTTGCCGAATACCCCCATGCTGCGCCGAATCAACTCTTTGTAAAGCACAATGTATATCTATATTTAGGCCTTTCCAGGTCATGCCACAGCTGTACCCGACGGCTATCAGGATATATTGCGCTACGAGATCGAAAGCACGACCTAGAGCCCGGATTCACAACTATCAAGCATCGCTAATGCAGTGTCTGTAGTATCGAACACGTGCAACCGATGTCTCGTACGGCACGATGCTGTCTAGGCTCGTATCTTTCATTTACACACAGATTTGTCGCCTACGCGTACAGTTCGATCAGAACGACGAACCGAGCAAAGTCTATAACTTCGCTGCACAGTCACAGTAAATGTGTCAATGTTGAAGTGTGCTCATATCTTACGATTCAATTTTGCGTAAGACGCTGCTTTTGAAATATGGCTTTTGCACGGAACAGCGTACTCGCGCTTCTTGGCCTTGCCATCAGGTTGGTCATGATATCTACAACGGAAAACCATCATTAACATCCTTTTAGTATTCGTGCAGCGCCTGCAGGTTTACATGATCGCCAGATAGGCATTACACCACCCAAGCAAAGTGTCTCTTGGGATACTGGCAACTCGGAACCCACCGAAGAGCCACAGGAGCCCATTCTCCATCCTTTACCAACCCTTGAGATCAGTCTTGGAATTCCATCGGGGTGGCTTAGTTGGGCAACCACTGGGCCAGCTCCTACGGATGCTCCCGAAGATCCTGAGCCTCCGCCTCCAGCCAAGCCGACTGATCAATTCAGTATCGGCACGCCATCTGGCTGGATCAGTTGGGAGACTAGTGGACCTGCGCCAACTCCTGAGCCGGAAGAGCCTGAGGAGCCTGCATACCCTCCACCCAAGCCCAGCGATCAAACTAGCGTTAGTAAGCCGTCGTATAGTATCTCTTGGGATGGCGATGGCCCAGGCGCTTCATCAACGCCTGAGCCAGAATCGACCCCAATACCGAAGCCTACCCCTCAATATCCCACCACCACATCACTGCCACCCACTTCTTTCAACTCAAGCACTATCATCACAGTGCCCGTCACCAGCTCCAAGACTCTGGTGTCTTCTTCTACCAAGTCTGCTTCGTCCAGCAAGGTTTCCTCCACCAAAAAGCCTTACCCACCATGGAACCCATGGAACCCATGGCTGCCGAAGCCAACGAAGCCAACGAAGCCAACGAAGCCAACCTCAAAATCCACCCTAGAGTCGACAGCGAAGCCAATTTCGACACCAAAGCCGTCGTCAACTGCCAAGCCAATCCCGTCCCCAGCTCCCGTGCCTTCGACAACCAAGAGCGCTTTCATCAGTC
Source organism: Alternaria brassicae (assembly GCA_004936725.1). Classification (NCBI taxonomy): domain Eukaryota; kingdom Fungi; phylum Ascomycota; class Dothideomycetes; order Pleosporales; family Pleosporaceae; genus Alternaria; species Alternaria brassicae. Next base: position 2,354,810 of record CM016506.1, on the reverse strand, counting down.
TGTCGCCCCCTAGGTTCACCGTGATCTGGGATCTGGACAGAAGAGAGGCAAAGCCTACTTCTACGACTACCAAGAAGACCAAGACGACTTCGACTAAGAAGACGACGACTACAACGAAGAGTACGTCGAGAAGCACGTCGAAGAGCACGTCGAAGTCCACCTCCAAGTCCACCTCCAAGTCCACCTCCAAGTCCACCTCCAAGTCTACCTCCAGGTCTTCTACTAAAGCCACGACAGCACCTAAGCCTACTCCTACACCATCACCGTCACCGTCACCATCCCCTTCCCCATCCCCATCCCCCATTCCCATTCCCACTCCAACACCAACGCCTAGCCCTTCTCTCTCTATCTACATCACTCCTAACCCCAACTCCTATCTATACCTCTACTACCACGCCACCAGCCGAGATCACTATAGGCCCGCCCAACTTCAGCGTATCTTGGAATTACGACGAACCTGAGCCCACCTCTGCCCCTGAGGAACCCCTTCCCGAAGATGGAGAAGAACCCTTCCCTACCGACCCAGAAGATCCCTTCCCCGAGGACCCTTTCCCTGAAGAACCTTTCCCAGAAGACCCAGAGGACGACTTTCCACCTCCCTCCCAGCCAACCCAAGCAAACAGCATCGGCCTCAATCCACCCACCGTGACCGTAATCTGGGGCAAGAAGCGCCAAGAAGAAAATGCCGCATCCACCTCATCGCCCGAGCTTCCCGAAGATGACGATGACTTCCCTCCCCCGTCGCAGCCAACACAACCAGGCAGCGTCGGCCTCAACCCACCTACCTACACTGTCATCTGGGATAAGGAAAAGCGCATTGCTGCTCCTGCGCCCGAACCCACCGGTGCACCCGCAGTAGCTGAAAGAGACGCAAAAGCAGAGCCGGAGCCACAGAATAGCATTGGGATAGATTTCCCTTGGCAGAGTATCACGTGGCCAAAGCCGTCGCCGCCGGCGTATATTTCGTGGGGTAAGAGGGATGATAATGCAGTGCCCACGGCGGTACCAGAGAAGAGGATGGAGACGGTTTATGTGAAAGGGAAGGCGGCTCGGGCTACTCGTGCTTGAAGAGAGTGCAAATTAGGAGAGAGTGAGAATGGGTGCGCGAGGGTAGGTAGGTTCCTATGTAGCGTACCCTCGAACCTTTGACTGTATCAGATTTCCCAACTCATTGTCTTGCTTATCATCTCAAAAGTGTGATTGTCTAGTAATCAGCTACATGCTCACATTAACTCAAAGATACTTTGGAAGCCACTGCCACAAATTCCACCGACAATATACACACCGCAAAATCATGACGTACGATAAACATTACTCTACTACCAAACTGATACTGCAAGTGACCAAAAGTGTTATACATGTTCCAAGCCTAGTGTTTTACGCGATCCACCTGACTGAAATAAACCACGCGTTCCACCTAGCTTCACAAAGACTGTGCTGGTGTAGAAGCACCTTGGCTCCGCACTTGGAGCTTCTTGGGCTTCTTCTTCGCCTTCGGCTCTTCCGATGTCGTCGAGCCGCTCGGCTTCTCTTCCTTCTGTGGGGCGGATGGTTTCTGCTGGCTAGACGACGGTTTCTTGTCTGCCACCTCTTCTTCTTTCTTGGGTGCTTGTTTAGTCGACTCCGTCTTCTTCAACTCGGGCTTCTTTGGCGCTTCCTTCTTCTCTGTCGACTCGTCTTTCTTGTCTTTTTGGTCCGCCTCCTTGGGTTCTGGCTTCGTCTCGTTCGCCTTATCTTTCCGGTTCAACTTCTTCGGTGCTTTCTTCGCTTTGCCAGATGCGATAGATGATGCGAGGTCCTCGCCTTCTTGTACGTCTTCGACCATGAAGTTGGCTGCCATACAACGGCCTCCGTTCTGCTTACCTACATCCATAGGGCATGCGCTGAAGACGACGACTACGTCTCGCTCGGCACGAAAGCGGACGTGGCATCGCTTTTTGCCCTTGGGCTCATCGACGCTGAGCGTCACACCCTTTGTGCCTGCACCGTCGGTTTGGTCAGCACCTTCAGATTGTAGAGGCACATTCATGAAGAGGTGAAGAGGTGTAGGTGCAATGTTGACTGAGATGTCTGCACCAACTGCTTTCGGACCCTTCAGTCCGGCCGTCTCGTTGATCTCCTTGAGCGCGAGGACGAGGTTCTCGGCGCAGCTACCATGTTCCGCTGGCTTTTCAACACCCAATGAAGCGTATTGGTTCGCGTCGCATGCTGCCGTCAGTGTGTCGTGTGCACCGGGCGACGTGTCTTCGATGAGGGTGACGATCGGGTTGCGCAGGTTGGTCAATAGCTCGTCATCGACTTCTGGTACGAGTTTATGCGAGGCAGCGCGCGTGTGGGGGAGAGAGAGGTACTCCATTGGAGGCTGCGAAGAGTTCGAGGGATGCGTCGAGGCGTATGCAGAGTATACGGCGTAGGCCGAGGATGCGTAGCCTGAACCTGTCGCAGCTGCCCGATGTCAGTATTCACTCTCACGATTGGATCCCAAGGTCAACGACTTACCAGCTATCGTTCCAGCACCTACAGGCGTCTTCGAAAAGTCGTAGAGCTGCTCTGCGTAGCTCTTGTTCGGATCGCGGTAATGGCTCGACTTGAACGCGCTGACGACAGAGTTCTTGTCTGGCACTTCGACACTCGGCACATAGCTAGAGAAACTCTTTCCAGTTGGTAGATATGATGACCACTTCTTGGTATTCTCCTCGTTCTGTTTCTTCTCCTGCTCAGAGCTAGGCTTCTGCTCTGCTTCCTGCTTGTTCGCTCCGCCCTTGTTGCGGTATGGAATCGATGGGAGATATGACGCCCAAGTGCGCTTGTTGGGCTGCTTGGACAATGACGCAGTGCTCTCGGTCGTCTTCTCGGTCGTCTTCTCGTCATCGGGTGTATCGGGAGCTTGCTCTGGCGGGTTTTCAGCGGCTTCTTCTTTTGGGCTTTCGACATCCTCCTCGGTAGATTGAGTTTCCTTGCCACTGCTACTTGCATCCTTCTTCTGCTCCTTCGAATCATCCTCTGCATCTTTCTTCGGCTCCCCCGGCTCCTTCTCCTCCTGCTCCTCTTCTTTCGTGGCATCTGCACTCTTCTCTCCCTCTTCCTCTACAGCCTTCTTCATTTGCTCTGCCTCTTTCTTGACTTGCTCGTCATCCAGTTCCTTCTCTTCGCCCCCCTCACCGTCTCCCTCCTCAGGCGGTGGACCCAGAGTAAACGCCCACATACTGACTACTTGCTTGCCATATGTGTTGATGACCTTGATGGTCCTGCCTCTCGGCACAAACGTCGCAACGCCATGGCGCGCAGGTATAGTCTGTAATTCTCCGGACATATCTTCGGCTGCGTTGAAATCGTACTGGTCTTCCTTGCCGTTTCCCTTCTTCCTCTTACGCTGCTTCTCAACAGCCGACAGCACAGAAACAAGTGCAATGCCAGCGAGAGCGCGACGAGAGGGGACTTGAGGCGCCGTGTTGACGACTTGTGTGCGCTAGTAGCGCCAGCAAGGAAACAGGATAGATGGAGAGTTGGTAAACGGCCGTTAGTGTATCTGGCTTCCGTTATGTCGACTTGAACGACGAGTAGTGAGGTATGGAGCATCTACCATATTTACGGATCGGTGACGTACGTGGTGCACATCATTGCAAATCGCACGACGCAATTCGTCCTACAGGTCGACGGCAAGCATGGAAACCCTTGTGCGACGTCCCGCGCGATCATCATGCTAGGATCACGGATGACGCAGCGTGGTGGAACCCTGTTTTGAGATGGGAAAAGCAACGGCACAGGGGATGCGGCTGCGGTTGCACTACCTACCATAGAAGCTCGTTGCTCGCTTACAGTTGTGGGTCTCATTGCCCTTCAAGTGGTTCTCCAGGTTCACGTTTACACTACTATCGCTATCGCCACATGTTTCCAACGTAGGTGCAAAGTAATGCGGCTTGTTCGAGTATCCGCAGCGGCGGGCGGTCCTACATCTACATCGGAATGCCGTTCCGAGCGAGCGCCGCGGTCGCTGGAAGGGAGACCTTTAGGATAAGACTGGACTAAAGCTATCCGTCAACTGCTGTACTATCAGGCGCATTTGTTTTGCTATTATTCATTTGACTGAAAGTGTTGAATACCAGTCGGTTCCCTTATGTGTGACAGTATCTGTTTGACGTTTGCGGCACGGTGCAGAAAGCTGCTCATCTAGAAGACGTGTCTGGACGCCACAGGCAGCGGGACCACCCTGTACTACACCAGGCGCATATTGCATATGTTATCATGCGTTGTACTACCCCACATCAAGCGCTTAAGGGCCTTGATCATCATATATATCATGGCGAGTTCGAGAGGTGCCGCAAAGTCCATCAAACGCAACAAGATGAGCGACCCGCCTACATATTCCTTTGAGGAGTACGTGTTTGTACACTAGCTACCTGACCCTGTAACTAACAATGTATAGGCTCATCCAGTCGAAACTGTTCAAATTCTATATCGGCAAAGAAAAGAAGGCATTTGTCCTTCATTCCAAAGCAATCGCCGCAACTTCGTGGCATTTTCATGCGCTCGTGAACAATGGTATGGCGCAGTCGCAAGAGGGATCTGTTGAGTACCCCGACATGGAACCGGAAGATTTTGCTCGATATGTAGAATATGCGTATCGCTGCGACTATACTGTACCAGATTGGGCCACAGACGACACAGTTTCGGAGGATAGTGAACCAGACGTGACCGTTGAAGATGAGCCTATAGAAGCTCCAGAGGAACCATCACCACCACCAAGAGAACCGGACCAAGAATGGGACGGTTCCGATTCACATCAACCTACCACTGCCGAGCAGGTTGTAACATATGGTCAATATTTGAAGAAGAAGAGAGCAAAGGAGGAGATCGTTGGTTTGCGCACGAGGTTCGATGAGCGAGAGTACCTCACATCAGACGAGCCCAAGACAACATTACTTGCTAATTTCACGCCCGAAGGGAATGTGCACCCTGAACAGGACTTCACATCCGTCTTCTTAGCGCACGCACGTCTCTATACCTTCGCCTGCATGCGTCTCATAGACCCTCTTAAGAGTCTGACGCTGCACAAACTCCACCAAACGCTCCTTAAATTCTCGCTGTACGATCGACGAGTAGGCGATGTGATCGAATTGGCTAGATATGCGTATGACCATGGAGAGGATAGGAAGCCCGACGGAACTATCGAAGATCTCAGAACGCTGGTGGTCGAGTACATAGCCCGTGAGGTGTTGATCATCGGGAGACACCAAGCTTTTGCGCCTCTGTTGCAAGAGGGTGGGGAGTTTGTGGTCGACTTCTGGCGTATCATTATAAAAGAGAATCTGGTCTCGTTTCTCAGATAATCGGTCTCTGTTTTCCAATCTAATAACATCTTGTGAGCGCTGTTTGGTTCTTGTAGTATTTCTATCGACGATGCCCAATTATCCCGCTCCTAGAGCGCTCTTGTCCTAATAGGGCAGCTTAATAGTGCCTCATCATATCTTGACCGTTTGAGTGTGTTGGTAATTCATGTCCGTCATCCAATTGAGTAGCGTGGCCCCGAAGCGCGCGTGTGTGTGTGTGTGTGTGTGTGTGTGTGTGTGTGTGCCCATTCAGCTCTTATCTCACACTCAGATGTCTATACCAACGTCTCTTTATGCGCAGTGCCGATGGCGAATGATTTTCTGGGGTATAGTGGCGGTCATCCTTGCTACATACTCGCTCAGGGCGCCGCCATGATAAAAGCGGTCATAGCCTTTACCGCATTGCCATCATGCGCGCGCAACAACTCCGTCGCCTTTGGCTTCGTAACTTCGAGTTCGCTAACCTATTCGTGCAACAGTCAGTCCATGCCCAATGACCTTATGGTACTTGCCTGCCACTCTCTCCATCTATCTTTACAAGGTTGACATACCAGTAGAGTAACATCCGCTGCCTCAATCTTGACATTCTTCTTCTCGCCTTCTTTCTTGTCCTTGACATTTAGCCCTTTCATCGCTTTGTCTAGTGCCTTTCCATCGACCTCCTTCTTCGAGCCATTGTCGCCCTCTTGGGGCGCGTCGAGGGTAGAGAGGGCGGCGGCGGCCTTGCGATCTTCAGCTGTACCAGTGGGTGCGTAAGGGTCGGCAGCGCCTTCCTGAACAGCGGGGGGTTGAGGCTCTGCCATTGTAGATCTTAGGAGTAATGCGGTATGGGTTTGGAAAGTGGGAAGGAATGAGTCGTGACGTGAGAGCTTATATGGTCGGTACAAGATAGGGAGGTGGAATGACGATTGTGGATCAGCGCTGGAGATTGTGGGGTAGCTATGGATTATACAAATATAGCCAATTGGAAAAGAGAGTGGCCGCTATTGGTCGCTTTTCTAGATTTAGGCGTCTTGTACCTTTTGGCACACACTTCCAACACAGAACATAATCTTGCACAAGAAAACCAGCACACGAGCAATCCGTAGTCGCTGCACGGCTATCAGCATATTCGAGGTAAGCTGAATGTGTTACGTCATCGTGTATTGCGCGTGCAGTCCGCTTTTTCGTTGCAGATTTTGTCCTTTGAGTCATGTGCAGAGGCTCTGCCCTTTCTTGACGTCTCTATGCAGGTGAACCCTTGCCGAATTGCCATATTACCAAGTGACTCGAAGCTAGTCTTTTGTGTCGCGCCTAGACTACCTCAACTTAGTCACCAAAACTGTGTATCACCTAAGAAAGCATCACACTATGGACACCGAAGGACACGCAAAATTAACTGACTACGTCTCCCAGTTCATGGCAGCAGCCGGCGGCCAACCACAATCGCAGCCATCTCAATCCACCATGAGCGCAAACTCAACGCAACTGCCTGAAAGGCCAAAGCAAGAAGCTGAGACGAGCGGTGGATCTGGGGCATGGTCGCCAGCTTGTAAGAATCATCGTGAACAGTAAGGCGGCTGTACTAACAGTCACAGCTTGGAGATCGAAACCCATAAAGCAAGTCGTTACCTATGAAGATCAAGCAGCGGTATCTTCTGCCTTGACCAAGCTATCGAGTCTTCCACCAATCGTCACTCCAACAGAAATCGCCCGACTCAAGGCCAGTCTCCGCGATGCTGCACTCGGAAAGTCGTTTTTGCTGCAAGGAGGCGACTGCGCTGAGTTGTTCTCTTACTGCGCAGATAACCCGATCGATGCAAAGATCAAACTTCTGTTGCAGATGAGCTTGGTTCTCATTTGGGGTTCGAACAAGCCTGTCATTCGCATTGGTCGCATAGCCGGACAGTATGCTAAGCCAAGATCGAGCCCGACTGAGATGCTGAACGGCAAGGAGGTACCCAGCTTCCGTGGTGATATCTTGAACGGATATGATCCCGACTCCCGAAGAGTTGACCCCGAGAGGCTGGTCAGCGCTTACTTCCACTCTGCAACGACACTGAACTACATTCGTGGACAGCTGGCAAGTGGAATTGCTGACTTGCACAACCCTCTGGACTGGGAACTTGGTCATGTTCGGGATGAAGAGTTGCAGTCAAAGTACTCGAAGATTGTACACAGCATCTCCGACTCATTGCGATTCATGAAAACTATTGGTGCGGATACATCTGGTCAGCTGCAAACAGTAGACCTCTTCACCAGCCACGAAGGCCTCGTTCTAGAGTATGAACAGAGTCTAACCAGGAGACTTAAGCATCCCGCTGGCTACACGCCTTTGCAGCCATCAAACGATGGTAAGGGCTGGTACAACACCTCTGCTCATTTCATCTGGATTGGAGACAGAACTCGCCAGATTGATGGAGGCCATGTTGAGTACTTCCGTGGTATTGAGAACCCTATTGGTATCAAGGTCGGGCCTTCGATGAAGAATGATGAGCTGGTAGAGCTACTCGACATAGTCAATCCAAACAAGGAGATAGGCAAGATCACGTTGATCACGCGTTACGGTGCGGACAAGGTTGAGTCTATGCTTGGCGCGCACATTGAAGCTGTCAAGGGCAGTGGACACGTTGTAGTGTGGCAGTGCGACCCTATGCATGGGTAAGTTGTCTACGACATGTGAATCTTCACTCGCTAATGTATCGATAGCAACACGCGCAGCACGCCTACCGGCATCAAGACCCGCTCTTTCAGCAGCATCTTCTCCGAGCTCTCATCGGCGCTCAAGATTCACAAGGAGCACGGCTCGTTCCTTGGTGGTATGCACCTAGAGCTAACTGGCGATGCCGTCACAGAGTGCACTGGTGGAAGTGAAGGTCTAGTGGACGAGGATCTGAGTCTGAACTACACTACATACTGCGATCCCAGGCTGAACGAGAAGCAGGCGTTGGAGCTGGCTTTCTTGGTCGCAGGGCACTACCGGGCAGACGAAAAGCTCCTATAGGTGTAGAGCCATTTTGCCCGAAACTACCGTGCGACGATGTCTCTAGAATAAAATTACGATTCGTTGAATACTTCGCAAGCATCGCCCAAAGTAGTGAACCCCTTCATGACGCGGAACATGTCCACTACATCATCGGGTTGGCCCGAGCTTCACAAAGTTCCATACGTGCGTGTTATCTCCCCCCGACATCACCACGCATCTCAACACTCTAATTACCCCCCACACTCAACATATCTCTCAGTAGCGATAATGGGTTCCTCGGCTTCTAAAGGCGCCAAGTCTGCTGGCTCTGTCGCACGTCAATACCCGACCAGGGCTCCTACAAGTACCACACAACGTGCTCCCGTGCCCTCCGCACCTGCACCTGCTCCTTCAAGGGGACCGAGTGTACACCCCGAGGTGCAAGCTACAGGAGAGAAGACTGAGGGTATGTGATGTCATCATCGCAAAGGATGAGAGGTGCAGTGCTTATTTTAACTCTAGCTGTTTTGCAAGATGGGCGCGATCCTGCCTTCGCATCTCGACTGAGCAGCCTTGGTGCTGTTCAACCGAATCCTCACTTTTCACCTTCCTCTCAGTCGCAATTCGATCCTCGTCGTAATACCTCGCCCAATTTACCCTCCGATACCATGATGCAATCGCTACCACAGTCTGCATTCCCAGACCCTCGCAATAACCCTGTACTGCGAGTACTAGAAGCAAGACAACGGATAGCAGACCAGGCAGAAGATGAGTCGCGGGACCTGGGTCGGAGGGGTTTCCAAGGGAGAACGTATGTGGATGCTGGTGTCATAACATTAGCGATGATGAGACAGGCCAAGGGAGAACCCGACGCGAGAATTGAAGATGCGCTAGGGATCAAGCGGGGCAGGCTGAGTGTGTTGGGCAAAGGTACAGTGGAAGCTGTAGCCTTGGCTTGAGCAGACGATATCGAAGACGTCACGACATTCCCACGAGACATTTGGAGGCGAATGCAGCGGCATGAAACGGCCAGCAGGGACCAATTTAACCTGCAAAAGAGGGTACATATGTACATACGAAACGAGAAGGAGAGAAGATCATGTCAACACCAAGCTTAACCCTTTCAACCGGTGCGATGCGCTACCCAAGTCGTTACCCAAACGCCAAAACGACACCGGAGCAAATGCAAGAAAACAAAGGAAATGGCAGAATTGCGCGCACGGTCATGATTCGTCGTGGTCTGCGTTCTCGTGGATGAAGTTGTTCAGCGCCATCAGGGCTTCTTTCAGACACTCTTGGTCAACTTCAAGACCATCTCGGCACATTTCGTCGTAGCCTATCCGGACAACACCGCCACTGGCGCCCATGCGGGATCGCTTCTGGTTCCATTTGCGAGCGACTTCCCATCGCTTACGGGTTTGTGTAAAGGGCGGGCATGTATCGGCGATTTCCCTACTCTCGCGCAGGATTGTGAGGGCGTTGAGGACGTTTAGAAATATGCTACACACGCGATAGTCAGTCCCCACCCCAATTCAACGCAAGCAACTTTTGTCGCAGCACATACCCTTGTGTAAGCTCCAAGTCATGATCCCACCCATACGCCACGGTACTGAAGCTGTTTCCCTGTGCCACGATATCCAGGAACACAAACAGCGACTCTTCCACACTGATATCCGGAGTAATTTGTGACGCGACGTTTGCCAGGATCCAGTCTGAGAGTTCGAAGAAGGTTTTCTGATCCATGTGCGCGAAACCCACGAAGCGCTCCGGGACGGTGAACATGAGCGACATGGCTCGTCGCGCACCCATGGCCTCTATGCAATCCATTTGGCCGACAAGATGTGTAAGACTTGGGATAAGACCGAGAGTGTGATGGAAAAGTGGATGTGGTGATGTGCGAGTAGCGTGCCCCGATGGTGGGTGGAGTGGACGTGGTGTTGAAAAGCGGAGTCGGAAGACGTCAGGTGAGAAGGAGGACTAAGGCTGGATGAATGATGAACAGGATGGATGCAGGTGCATGCGTGTTGCGGATATCGGCAACGGTGCTCTTTCAAAGCGACTTTCCAATTCCAACCACAAATCCGTGGAGATAGTTTTTCCGAAAGTGCAAACAAGAAGTGACAAGACAGTCTAGACACGTAAGAATGGCAATGTGAGATTTGGAGCGGTTTCCCACGTTTCCAAGCTTTGTTACGCAAGCTGACGGGCAAGTGAAGCGCGCCATCATCTGCGCGCATTCAGACGGTGGGGCCGTCATCCGTGTTGCAGCACCCACGACACTGACTGCTGCTCTTTGGCATGTGAAAGTCGTGCACGCTCCAAGCACGTATGACATCAGCACCCAATCAGGCCGATGCATCGAGACAGACCTCGTTGCGGCATGCGCGACGCCGGAGATTGAATGTCCGCTTTGTCTGGTCTTACTTGTTTGTCTTGCAACCGTCGAATGCCTCGGGAGTTTTGAATGACATTCTCTCTGTCCTCCTACAGTCACCCCCCCCTCCCTTTCCCTTTCCCCAAACGCGCAGATGAAGGCGCCCCAAACCACCCACCACATGCAGCTTGACATTACGGCGTGGGCGCGACAATTGGCCGAGCCCAAGCCGCCGCTTTGTCTGTGTATGTGTGTGGCTAGTGAAGTTGAGCCAGTGGGTGGAGCTAATTGCGGAGCGCAGAGGCTAAATGTAGCAGGTGGTCTTGGATCAGCTTGGCTTGCGTCGCGGGTATTTTCGAGGTTCGGCTCGAGATTGGGACATTGCGGCTAATGGGTAAAAAGCAATCGTTTTGTTGGCCGCAAGGTTTCTGGGTAACATGAAAGGAAAAGATTATTCTTTATGACGGATCGGTTGAGAGTGAGACATGCGCGTGGTGTGGTGAGGCCGGAACAAGGCCATCTGCTAAGCTTCTCAAGCTAGATTGGGGTGGGTGGAGAGGCCCACGTGACGACCGGTTATCAGTCGGCTTTTATCCGACTGTTGTTCACGGTAAGCTGAACGAGACCAAGTGACTCTCCCATCCCTACTCTACAGTAGACTCTAGGTAAACCTCGATGGCTCGGCTGAGCTACATCTTCGTGCATCGCTACCATGGAAAGAAATGCACGCCATTCCCGCCGCCCATGCGTTCAAGCCAAAAACCCAAATTCTCATCCAAACTACCCATCCCGTAAATGCTTGTCTCAACAGTCATGCATGCATGCACAGTCGCGCAGTATCGAGCTTGTCACCGCGTTCTCATCGTCGCGCGCGCGCACGCAGAGGTACCATAGTCATCCGATGATCGATCAAAGCACGCGCCGTACGCCACCCCCGCCCGCCCTGTGTACGGTACTACTCCCCTCTTCCGCTACCCAAGCGTTCGATAGTCGCGACGCCGAACATGATATCGTTTCTCCGCGCTGCGTAGACGGGGCGATACGTGCGTGCGACAGTACTAATCGTAGAGCCGGTGGGGCTAGCTTGACGCTTCCAGAATACACGGGTCGCGTCCCGAGATGATGCCGGTACGACGATTGGTCCGGGCTTTACTGGGTACGAGACGGTCATGTGGGTTTGACGTTGCGAGAGCGTACGAGTGTTCTACGGTAGGTGTGGTATATGCTGTGGTATTGGTGCAGCTCGGGAAGTGGCAAAAGATTCGCGGTTGATAAGAGGTTGATGCGGTTTTGTACCATGTGTGAATGTGCGATGCAATGCTACATCACTATCTATAGCTTTACTACCTAGAACGATTGATCGTCTAATTGTAAGGTCATGATCAAGTAGTACAGAACGCGGGGTTGTCGACAGAGCAGCCACCACAAGAATAAAAGCACATGTTTGAACCACGCCCTCTCTTTCATTGCCGTACATGTCCTAGTCACCAACATGGAGTTCTCACTCGTCATCGCTGATAGCAATGACAGGTCGCTTTCTCTTTCCTCCAGCACCCAGCTGTACACCACCCATCTTTGCCTTTGTCTTCTGACTCTTCACCACAACCACTGGGTTCACGTCTGAATTTCTCCTCCGTGGTCTATCGGGCCCACGACGAGTCTTCGTAGCCAGACCCTTATTTGGCACAACCGTTTCCACATCATCAGAACCTGGCTCGGCAACCTCATCCTCTTGCCTATACAAGATGTAATCGTCGCCTTCTTCATCAGTTTCCTGAACATACGGACTAATCTGAGTACTCTGCGACTCCATGACGGCAGGTATCACGGCGTCGCTTGCTTGTGCTTCCGAATCCAGGCCAGTGTCTGTATCTGTGTTTGTGGACTCGTCCCTACCGAATGCCTTATGCGTGGATCTCTCCATTGTCTTACGTCCAGATTTGCTGGTCGCTGCCTTGCGTGCTTTGAGTGTTCCAGAACGTCTTCTCGTAGCATTCTGCACGTCTCCGGCTCCAAGCATGGCCTGCGGTGCTGCGCGCTTAGCTGCCTTGGCTTCTCTAGCTTTTGCTAAAGTGGCAAGAATATGTGAGCGGTCCTCGATGGGCTGACTGCTAGTAAGTGACTGCCTCTTCTTCGTCTTCTGTTTGCTTTGCTTGACTGCGACGACCTTGGCATTAGGCTGTTTAAACTGCGCAGTCTTCTCCTTGGGATAGTTGTAGTTGAAGTATAGCTCGGTACCTGCCTTGATGTCTCTGGTGGCAAAAAGAGCAATGCGGAAGACTGTGTTGCAAAGTAGGTTCTTGGGGCCACAGTTTGTGTACTTATCGTCGGCATTGTTGATGAAGCGTAGTTTGTTTCCCATGTACGTAGCATCGACTTCTTGCTCTACGTTATGAGGTCAGCAATTTGATATACACTAGTGCGATATGAAGACTTACTTGAGTTCAACCGAAACAGGTACATGGTTTTCTGGTAGTCGTATATGGTGACTCGGCGATCGCCTTCCTTGACCGATATGGCTTCACCAGTGTATTCGCCAATGTAATCGCCGCTCTTGATGTCTTCGCCCATGTAGAGCCCAAAACCGTGCACTTCAGAGTGACCCAGCAATGTCTTCTGAGGAACACCTCTCTGGATCGCAACATTGCAGCAGTTGCGTTCAACCACGTCGTCGTTGTATCGGTTTACTGGATCGAGGACTTCAGTTGCTCCGCAAGCGCCGCAAAGATCTGCATCGCACTCTCGGTTGAATCTGACGCAAATGCAAGAGATGGCAAGACAAGGGCGTTTTCCAGGCCCTGTTGCGCAACTGCAACCAGGGAAGCGTCGGTCGCATGACTGCGAACATTTACACGTCTTCTCACAGTTAACACCCTCCCGGAAGCACCGGCATTTCGCATCCTCGCAAGTGCCTTCGTGCTTGCACGGGAAGAACGGCTTCCGCTTTTCCCAATGCTGTGTCATATCTTGCTGTAACCACCAGTTGGCATTGAATTTACCAGGTGGCGGTATCGCACCCTTACAAGTAATCATCTCGGAATCTGGACAAGTATCAAAGGCGTCTGGATTTGCAGGCAACTTGTAATTGACAACCTTTTCGATATCGGAATCCTCGTCAAAGTGTGCAGGCAAGGGGCCCTCTTCATGCTCGTCGCCAGTGTCATCAACACCGTAAGTCGAAATGCGGCGCTGAGTCCTTTTGTTCTCCGAGCCCTGGCGACTGGTGTCGTCAGTCGCTTGTGTGGCGCCATCTTCATCTTCGGAGTCTGTCTTCCAGGAATCTTCGGGTGCTTGTCTAATCTCGCCATGAAGTAGACAATTGTGTCTGTCGAGAACGTTAGCATTGCGTCTTCAAGGTTCACACAATGGAACTCACTGATGGCAGACTCTACATGAGACCTCCTTATACGTGGACTGCTCGGCAGTTTGTCCACGTGCAGTCTTCTTTGCTACGTGGTTTTGAACGGCTTCCGATTGTTGAGCAAGATACCATATGCTAAACTCGCACTCTTGAAGAACCACTGCACAAGCCGTTGCCGCAAGCCTCAAAGCAGTTGCACTAGGTTCTCTGAGTTGGGGACAAAATTCCCGCCACTTCTTATCATTCCGGTTGAACAGTATGCTTTTCTTCGGTACGCCATCTCGCTCGAACTCCTCAACGTGATATCGTGATCGCTCGAGCACATGTGCTTCAAACCACTTACCACCAGGTACTGAATCGTTGATTAGAGTGATAGTTCGTTCTGGTGCTAGCAACCAATATAAAATGTCATTCCACGTGATGCCTGTCTCGGACAAGAACGCTTCTATAGCATCTTTGTAGAACCGACACTGTTCCTTGCGGAAGTCCAATGGGCCTTTTTCGTCATGTGTCATCTCGTAAATATATGGAAGTGTATCCAACAAGACTTCGCGACCAGAGTAGTCTTCGTCTTGGAAGTAGGGTGTTGCGAGCAGCTTCGACTCATTGTCAGAAAGTATGTTCTTCCTCAAACTGACATACTCTTTAAAAGGAGGTATCATAGGTGCGACACTCTTGTATTTTGTTGTAGGCGCAGCCAAGCCTGACTTGATAAATGTGTCTTTGGGTTTGGCTTTGATAAATACTTCCTGGCTTATATCTAGCATGCGTTTGGTGTGAGCGCTCCGGTCGAACGGTACTTGTATCGGGGACATGTCTCGAAAAGGAGAGGTGTTTTGTATATATCTGTTGAGCAAGATTGATTGTGGTGAACGCTTCTGCTTGCGGTTTCGAGCGCGCAACTCCTGCTCTTGAAAAGTCCTCTGACGCCACATCTTAGCCCAGACCAGGTATGCGTGTGATTCATGTCGCTCCGCAACATGACGTTTCAAACACTCTCCTACGGCTAAGCGAGTAGTGATAAGCAAATTTGTCTGAAATGGAAGCGGCGTGCTTGCTTGCCCATCATTGCATCTGGCAGACACCCCGATGTGTTCGGGCTGTGCTTCATCGTTTTGAATCACTTCGAATGTTGCTGACTTGAGCGAGTTTGCTGGCAAAGTATCTGGATCCGGAAGTGGTGCTTCAGACGCTTGTCTCGGTTTTAACATCTCCCGAACTGAGTGCTGTACGGTAGGGGTAGCGGTGCGAGACAGTGGCGACGCAGTGCCAACGTCACGCTCTGATATAACCTCTCCGATGTCTTGATGAGATAGTACCATCGGAGGATTTTGAGTTAAGTCGCGTTCTTCAGATCTCTCAATCTGGATGGGTTCTTGCTCCACCTGAACAGGCTCGATGTCGGCGATAATGTTAGTGCCAGCTGATAGGTCTTTGCTTTGGCTACGACGTATTATCGGAGGCGATGCATATCTTTTGGTGTCCAGGCCTGCATCGAGACGATCTGGGGAAGCTTTTGACGCATCTTGCCCATTACCCGGAAGCTGATGCGGCGGTCGGACAGGCAAACTTGGTCTTGGGAATCCATCATTCCTCCGTCTTACTGATTTGATGGCTTTCAGTTTCCGTGACGGTTTTGGGGTTGCTGAAATGCTCAACCTAGGCACCTTCGTGGGCACCGGAATTGCCATGTCGTTGTCGTTGCCATCTAGTCTTGCGTCGTCGCGTTCAGAAGCTGTGTTTACGGGACTGGAGATGGTCTTTCCGCGGTGTTCATCGGCAACATCCCTGATTAACTCCTTAGGTAGAGGTACAAGATGGTTCGAAACAGGCCTAGTCGGGTCATTAGAGATTGTGAGGACTGGCGTTGTACCGTACGTAGGTTCAGTGGAACGAGTATCGGTTCCCGGAACTGCACGTGGCAGGACGCTGAAATCCGGCCTCGCTTTTGGCATATTCAACGGTAAGGAACAAGATTGCCCAGCTGTAGAGAGTGCCACACTTGGATCCAGTATTTTTGCGACTGGCGATGGAGGCAGATGGGGTGAGCGATCAGCCGGAGTGGCTACAGGTTCCACTAGAAGAGGTTGCTCCAGACCAGTTTGCTGAACAGCCTCGGGAGGCTTGACTCGCTGAGGAAGCACGGCTTTGCGATGCGTATCAGGTCGTGGTATCGAATGTTGTGTTGCATCAAGTGGGAATACCTTGTCAACAGGTTTTGCAGATGACGTCCGTTGTCTTGGTTGCTTTGCAAGATCATTGTCTCTTGTATTACCGCCTCGCTCAGACATGTCGTTGCTCGGGTTATTTCCATTCCTTTGTTCCGCTTGTCTCTTCGCAGCAGCTAGCTTCCATGCAGCTGCGGCTTGCTGTTCCTCGCACACCTCTTCAATGCCATCTTGTTCAAGCGTTTGACGATACCGCCGCTGTACCGCGCGTTCAGGTATATAGCTAGCCGGTTCATCATCGTCCAAAATGATGGGAGCATCGAGAGACCCGTTGGGCCTCATTCTTGAACACGCAAATGTGGGCTTGCAAGCGCTGATGGGCTACTTGGTGCTGTGTCAATATTATCATGAGAGTCGGTGAGAGATGATAGGAGCCGTGGTCATGCTGTAGTACCCATCAAGCAACATGGAGTGAGTAGGGTTGTTATTGAGGAGCGTCGGTCTGATTGTGAAGTTTGATGAGGTGAAGGTAATCGCAATCGCGCTAGGTAAATCTACCGTAACGCGTCGGCACGTGGCTTGTGTTACCCCTGCCTTTACCCAAATAGTATGCCGGTGTAGCCCCGCCCAACGCGACTCTCGAGGTAGACGTATACTCGAAGCACAATCAATCCTTCACATCCACACAAGATCAGTGGCATAACATGCTAGGTGCGACAGTAATTATGTGTTGCATTAGCGAGGGGCTCCTTCCTAGAATCCGCCAGGCTCCCCAACAAGCTATCAGATCGTGCAAACATGATCTATCACAAAACAGCCCAATCTGCCCTTAAAGCATTCGACGTTGAGCGGACTCCTAACGCTCCTTTGTAGAGACCGATGTACACACACTCAGCTTTGAGCAGTGCGGCATGATTATGTCCAACCGAGTACGTAATAATTGCAGCGGCAGGCATTCGAAAACGCCATTCCCAAGGAAAACAATAGCTTCAAGATCAAGAGTGTCACGCGAGTTTCCTCTGAGCATCCTAGAGTCGCAAAACTCGTCTCTTTCGATTCTAGCCAAGAAAATTCTGCTGCTGTTGCTGACCGGGCCGTGGGAAGATATTGGTTGTAGGTACTTGGTCTAGGCTCATTCCACCCATCGTCCCCTGACTACCTGCATTTTGCCAGCCTTGACCTGTTTGCTGGTTGACGAAAGCGCTCTGTCGGAACGGATTGGTACTGCCCGTCGCATTCACTGTCAAGCCACTATGCGGAGTTGCGACACTTTGTGGAGAAGGCTGTCGCGCAAATGGGTTCGTGCCAGTAGGCGTTGGTTGTAACGGCTGCATGGGTTGCTGTTGTTGCTGCTGCATCGAAGCAAACGGTGATTCTTGGCTGGGTGGCATGGAGTAAGGCGAGGAATTAACGGGGGATTGCGATTGCGAAGAAAAGCCAGTGTTATGTTTTGCGAACGGATTGGTGGATAACCGGTTGAGCGAGCCTGTGCTAATAGGACTAGTAAGCATCTTGGGCTCGGCACTAGGTAACATTGATTGTCGAAACGGGTTTGTTGATGTGTGTTGTGGCTGTAAAGGTTCGGCAATTGTGGGAATCTGCATTTGCTGCTGTTGCGAGTAATCAGGCATACCATTCTGTGGTATTGATGGCATAGCGTTCTGCACGCCGAAAGGCTGAGGGGAATAGCCCCCGAAGCCTGCGCCTGTAAACTGTTGTTGGATTTGAGGTGCCTGCATCTGCGGCGCCTGTGGTTGCTGTTGCATCTGAAACGGGTTGGTACTCTGCCCGTTCTGCATCGGAAAAGGCTGCTGCTGCTGTTGGGGGAAGCCCATACTCGCAGTCTGCTGTGAAACTTGGAAGCCTGTTTGTTGGGGGTACTGCTGCATCAACGGCTGCGTGGCCATGGTCTGTTGGTTGTCCTCGAGTGATGCAAAGAGATCAATCAAAGGTGCGCTGGAAGAGGGTTTCGCCGGCGCTGCTGGCTGTTGGCTGCTAGTAGTATTCGAAGATGCAGCTGCGGGCTTCGAATCGACGGGTCTACTAGCGCCATTTGTAGGCTTGCCCCCATTTTTCTTTGCTTCCTTCTCGGCGATGTACTGCCGTCGGTTAATCTCGAAGTCCTTGTCGTTGAGGTATTCTTCTAGGGATGCCGCTAGACTGGTAGGAGCATGCTTGATCTTGGGAATCTCCAGTCTTGTCGAGTGTTCGTGCGCTCTTGCAAGACTGAGATACTGAACAACGGCTTCAGTCTGCTTGACGAATGTGCGATATACTGCCAAGGCACGTGTTGCGTCTGGCTTGGATAGTTCGAAATAGTGCTCTGTCTGGTTAGTACACTGCAACCGAAGTACACATGCTGGACTAACCGAGAATGTTGATGGTGCCCTCGTTCATAACGTGGAAGAGCACCAATAAATCCATCGTGAGCAGTCGGAACGCTGTCATGGTAATCTCGTTTTCTGGCTCATCGTCGAATGGCTATACAGAGTCAAACTAGCAAGGGATGTGGCTGGATGCAGGTGCACATACCTGACACTTGAGTAATGATCTGATCTGATCCTGCACACTCTCTGCCTCACGAAGCAGACCTTTCTCCACAGTGAGCCGCTTGAGCCGGCCCTCGCCGCCGCGTACGTAGTCGACTTTGGTGGTGCCATATTCGATCGCTCGGCGTAGCAGGTATTCGGAGTAGGTCCGGATGTTATGTCCCTGGGTCTGTACTATTGCACGCAATGTTAGCGCCCTGTATGTGGCTTCAATCGCAGGCCAGACCGCATCCGCCCCGACTCACAGGGCATTGGGCGACTTGCTTGCTGCCCAATTCATGTCCGGATCATAGCTGCATGACGCGCGGACACGTGGGCCAGGGGCAGAATCTCAAGACGTACCCTCTGTAAAATGGTTGATGGCCAGCTTTCTGTGGGGATTCTGCGCCAGGAACTTGAGCGTAACCTCGGGCTCTCCCTCTCTTATCATAAGATGTACGATGATCAAGCTCTTGAATACAATGGTCCACGTCGAGTCGCGCAACCGGTTCGTAAGGGCGCGGAAGATCTCAGCGACACCAGCTTCGCCGGCATGCGTCGCGACGAGGATGTGTTCGACATATTTCGATTTGGGCGCTGCGAGCTACGGGACAAGTTAGACTGCTGTTATGGCGCAACGGGTGCCGCTGGCGTGAACGGGAGGATGCTGGGAAGGCGCGTAGCTACCTTGATCTTGGTGCCGCCCTTGACACTCTTCTCAAAGGAGCTGGCCATGAGTTGCTGTGGATGCTGTCGCTGCGACAGATCGCTGCCCGGTCGGGCCGCTGACTGTGTGTTGCCGTTGGTGTTACGGTGGGTTGCGGGTGTCCTGGCTATGTGTCGCAATGGATGGCTCGGGTGTTCCTAGGACAGCATTGCGGCGCGGGTGCAAGGATAGGAGGCGTCGCGGTATCAATAGAAGTGAGGTTAGCCCGTAGATGTCAGGGCCCGAGGGGCATGTCCGTTATTAGAGTGGACCGGGGTAGGGTGAGCGAAGCAGGGCGCATGGCGGAGCTTGCGCTTACGTTGGTCCTGCTGCGAACCATGGATCGGCGGAGGAGCGTCATCGTGTCCCGCCCACGCTCCCCCTCGCAAACACTGAAACTTTGCAGCACACGCCCAAACAACTCACCATGTCTGGCTCGCCACCCCCCGAGGAGCAGAACAAGGCCGACGCCGACGCGCGCGCAAAGGAGCAGGCCGAGCAGGCGGCGCTGCCCTACAAGTGGGACCAGACCATCAAGGACGTCGACATCACAATCACCATTGATGGCAAGTACAAGGGCAGGGACCTGATTGTCGACATTGGCCGGAACAAGCTCAAGGCCGGCATCAAGGGCCAGGAGCCCTTCCTCGACGTGCGTTGCTTCCTGTCCTGTCTACAAACAGCCTGCGCTAACGCCATCTCCAGGGCGAGCTGCCTCATGCCATCCGCGTCGACGACTCCACCTGGACACTGACCTCGGTCGGATCCCAGAAGGAAATCTCCATCCACCTCGACAAGGTGAACCAGATGGAGTGGTGGGCACACGTAGTCACCAACGCGCCAAAGATCGATACCTCCAAGATCCAGCCCGAGAACAGCAAACTAGGCGACCTTGATGGAGAGACACGCGGTATGGTGGAGAAAATGATGTTTGACCAGAGGCAGAAGGAGCAAGGAAAGCCGACGAGCGACGAGCAGAAGAAGGCAGACATCCTGGAGCAATTCAAGAAGCAGCATCCTGAGATGGACTTCTCCAACGCGAAGATGGGTTGATGAGGCGACGGTACGTGTGGTATGCCGGTACAGCAAAGCAGAAGGAAATGAATTCCGGAGTTGAATCTCTCTTATACCCGCAATAAAAGGATGGCGCACAACACTCTCCAGCGCATCTGGAGATTGCATCGTCAACCAGACCGGCGAAAGAAGGTACCAGATGGGTCGAACCGACCTTAGCAACGCCCATGTGACTAGTCAAAGCTTCGTTGTGTCTAATTCCTAAAGGTATGCACCGTGTTATTCTTCCATGGCGCATGAATGTAATACACTAAGAGTAGTCATGGACGAGAGGAAGAACCAAGGTTGATATCATCTGCTTGACATTTCGGCGTGCAGTAAACGCGTAAGATGCGATCGCTTTCAGTCGCCGGACAATAGTTTATCCTCTACCTAGAAGGAGCCGGCGTTATTTCAGCTGTACCTACCACCTCTTCGTCACGCCTTCCCAAACATTACTGCCAAGCCGCAAGTGCTTAGAACATGTCAACATCGCTACGCCGCTCAAATCTCCCAGGTGACAGGGATCGTGCAAATGCCGCACGAACGACAGAAGACCAGAATATAGCTTGAGCACGTTACAGCTACGAGTCACGGCAAAGACATCACAGGCATCATGCTCCCACAATAGGCATGTTGCATCCCTTTCTATTCGTCCAAGGAAGAGTACTCATAACATTGCTTCAAAGTAATGTTTCCTCACGTGTTCCCTCTCGCTCTCTACTCCCTTCATCATCCTTGTCCACGCTCCCCTCCACAACCGGCGCCTCAACGACAAACAACTCCTCTCCCATGCCGAAAGGCTGCACGTTCTGGTTTTGGCTCGCTGCCCTCTGGTGCATGCCAAGATTCAAGCTCGGTTGTCTCTGTCTGCGTTTTGGCAACGGCGGAGGCGGCGTCGCTAATTCATTACTGGCGGCACTACTTTTCCTCCTGCGCATCTCACGAAATACATCCTCTCCACTGTCGTCTTCTCCGCCGCCGCCGCCGCCACCAATACTACCGCTAGGCCTGGCTTCTTGATCTGGGAAATGCACGGCTGGTAGGAGGGAGGCTGTACCCAGGGAAGCTGTGCCCAACGATGTTTTTGGGTTGTCGACGAGATCTTCCACTGATCTCTTGCTGGAAACGACGGGCGAGTTCATGGTAGGGGCGACGGATTTGCGTTTTGTGAGATTAGCAAAGGTATTCGAGGCCGCGGCGGGGATGGCCCACGTCTGTCTCTTCTCATTCTTGGGATGTGGAAGAGGTGTGCCTGGGGGTGGGAGGGGCTGGCCTCGGCCCATGGGTTCTGTGTGGGATTTGGAAATTGAGGGGTTCGAGTGGAGCTGTGGACGGGCATCTAAAGACGACGACGAGGATGATTCGTGATCTGCATTTAGGCCCTCGGATGTTGGTGGTCTAACGTTAGTATTGATGTTGGACTTGGTATTTTGCTTGGCTGCGAGCCAATTTCTGGCTGCTGCTGTGGCCGAGTTGAGAGATTGATTTATCGTTTGTTTCTTAGTCGCCATGTTGCTTGCTCCTGCTGCGGCGGCCGCGGCGGCCGCGATCTCTTGTGCGGATAGTTCTTTCGACCTGGTTCGTGAGTGCTCCGTGAGTGGGACCGGTGCGGATGCAGTGCTTTCTGCGTAGATTGATGCAGCAGAGGTGTCCTCTGAGGAGTCCTCTGATGATTCCGTTGTGTTGCGTGCGCTATCAGGTCGCGCCGGTGACTTGACAGGCAAAGTGACAGGAAGTGATCTTACACTTGTTGGTGTCATGATGCGGTCATTTGCAATCTCAGCAGAAGCATTCGACGAGTCAATCTTCACCTGGGCCATAGACGATGAGGACCGCATCGCCCGCGGTCTCACTGAAGAAGATGGAGACTTGTGGTCCGTGGAGGAAGAGACACCAGTGCTGACCTCTTCTGAATCCACACTTGAAGCAATAGAGAAGTGTGCACTTGCCGAGTCGGCCTTTTCATCAAGCTTCTCAGCATCTGAGATTGCGGTCTCAAGCGTGGCTTCATCTTGTTTGATCTTGTCTGTATCTTTCTCGTCTTCCTTCGCACTGTCCTCCCAGATACCGCCCCTTATGATCTGCGCGATAGTGTCGGTAAATGGCATGTCATCCCAATTGGGCAGAACCAATGTTTCGTTGACCACTTCTCGTATGCGACCCTCAATTGCCCTGAGAACAACGCCATATGTGATCTGACGCGAACTCACGATTGGCTCAAGCGAGAACTCCATCTTGGGCGGCGTCTCAAACGTCATCCAGAGTCTGTTACTAGGCGGAGGCTTCACTCTGAGGAGAATACGACCATCAAGCCTCTTTAACACAGTAGCCAGCACGAGTGTCACTTCGCGAGCTTTAAACCGAGTCCCCAGATCAATTCGAACGGTAGCTGAAATCTCGATGCGAAAATTTCCCTTGTAGCTCACATCAGCCTCCACGATAAGATCACCATCGACAGTCAACTCCTTGAGCTTGGGGTTCGTGATAAAGGGCGGTAGGGTGCCCATGTCGACCTTGCGTAGCAGTACACTGCTAATGATGGCAGGCTTCGGGACCCGGGCGATTTTCTTGTTGATCTTACTCGCGATAAAGTCTTTGACCTGCGAGGTCTTGTATAGAGCCAGGAACACTCTACCAATCAGCGCGTTGATCCACCGAGTATGGAGATTCTCTTCCGAGGCATGCAGTTGCTGTACCAACTTGACAAGATCGGGCGTGTCAAATTTGAGTGGAACGAAGGGGTGGTCTGTATCGGTGGGGTCCTTCTGGTTTTCTTGAGCGTGTAGCATCGCGTGGTAGAAGTCTTCCTTTTCAGAGCAGTTGTCGGAGAACAAATAGAAGCCTTTCGCCGCGTCAGTGCCGTTATTGTCCAGCTGTCGAATTAGTCGAATGCCTACATGCATTAGTACTAAAAATAATGGATGCTAGGATAAAGGCATACAGTTTCGCTTGATCCATAGCTCGCCCTCTGGAATCCGCTCTCCGCCTCCATATATGTCTACTTTGTAATGTGCGAGCGATATGACGTGGCGTACTTCGAGTTGATCCTCGTTATCGTATAGCATGAGATGTCCGAGGCTGTTCTGGAGTTAGTCTGACCTCGTGTGTTTGGAATGTACAGACATACCGTAAGACAACATAAAAGACGTTCCGGGCCTTCTTGTTCTTTGCACTCGTTGCTTCTATTGAAGGACTTGTGGTCTTGTTTCTGTCAAATATACCCCTGTATATGGATTGATACACGCTCGGGCTCTCCACCGCTACTACAGCACCGGCTGGCGTTGTTCGGTCCGGAGGTTTGCCGTTGACACCTCCTGGCACGTACTCTCGGCATACTGCGAAGTATCCAGCACAGGCGTCCGGCTCGTGGGTCCTGCCCTTCAGCTTCTCCAGTATCTCGTCGTCTATGCCCACGCCGAGATGCACGCCGTCGCTGTCCTTCCCGTGTGTGGATCCATCAGACTTCATACGTTGTCCTGGAGCCACCCCATTCTCTGTGTTGACGGTGATGCTTTCTTGTCCGACAGGTGAGGTCATGAAGAACCAGGCGGCCACAAATACAGCGGGTAAAAGGGTCAGCCCTCCTACGAGGTAGCCCCATACGAATATCTTGAATACGGCTCCATACCCCCAGTCCCCGCTCATATTGGGTCGTGTCCTATGCTGTATAGAGGACCATCCCTCGCCATATATATATGTTCACGAGGGGTTTCGTTCGTTCGTAGATGGTAGGCGGGTTTGTATATGTGTTGGAAACGTAGGTCGAGAGGTATTCGGATAACACGGCGCGTCGAGGCAATAAGGTAACGAGTGACGTTAGCGGCTATCGAAGGAATGCAGGGGCCCCTTCGTGTACGTTCCGCGAACGTCTAGTCGGGGAAATCAGGCGATAAGGCAAAAAGGTGTTCACGAGGATCAGTTGGCTCGGACTTGGCTCGCGGTGAAAGCAGCTTTCGAGTGGTTCGACGCGAGCTAGAGCTATGGTATGAGCGGGGCCGGAGTTAACGCTCCACGTGTGAGGATGCACATCGTTGATCGGCGCTAAGATAACGTCCCGCGCTGCTATGACGGCATCTTCAACATTTCACCAGCACGATCTTCGCAGCGACCTGTACATTCAAATTTTGGACATCTCGAAAACCCTGTGATCGTACTATTGTCACAATCTCACCAAAGTTGAGAAACACAGGTTGCTGGGTACCTATTTCGCGGTAAGAGTGAATTGGCAATAGTGGGCGTCGCCTCTTCCAGCTCTGTATCATGATGTATTTGTATAAATTTTGAATATGCATAAGCTAATCATCCGAAAACAGAGATATACAACGTCGACCTCTCGTCAACATGGCAACAACAGAACCTCAGTCTTACAACCCAGACATACCCTCAGACCCCGTTACCAAAACCACAGACACCATCCATGTCGAACTCACTCCGCACGATCTAGACTCACTGTCAGCAACAAGATTCGTCCGCTCTCCATCCGCAGGCGCGACTGTTCTGTTCATAGGCACGACTCGCGACTCCTTTAACAACGAGCCTGTTTCATCCTTGGCCTATACTTCTTACGCCCCCCTTGCCATCAACACCCTCTTCAAGATCGCCACATCAATCCTCGCTAAACATTCATGCACTAAGATCGCCATCATTCACAAACTGGGCGAATGTCCGATTGGCGAGGAGAGCATTGTTATTGCTGTATCGTCACCGCACCGCCAGGCAGCATGGAGAGCAGGCGAGGAAGCACTGGAGGAGACGAAGGACAGGGCTGAGATCTGGAAGCTCGAGAAATTCAAAGGTGGTGAGGGGGTTTGGAGAGCGAATAGAGATGGGCAAAAAGGCGTCAAGGTTGAAGATGGAACACGATAATGTTGAAGAGAATGTTGAGTCAAATGCCTTCCCAAGACTGACTATCAAATCCTGGAAGTATGCTGAGTCGCTGGAATCTTGTAGTATCCTTCTCCGATACCACCTGCAAGGTGTGCTGGGCGACAAGATATACGCGAACTCGTATTGAGGTGTCAACCTTAAGGCGATACATTATCTAGTCACAGAATTGCGAAGCGTAGTACGATAGCAGGACACGCAAGCTTATGGTGTACGAATACATTAAAAAAACTCCTTGGCCGAGCCACCATTCCCATCTTTACGCTGACGACATAAGTCGTGAACACGAGTACAAGTCTATTCGCCGGCTATGTTGACCAGGTTCAGAGTTACTTGGACATTTGAATTCACGTCTGTGCCATAATGCAGCTATCCTGACCTTTGACCTGAGAGATGCTATCCGTAAACCACCGTGTACCAAGATTACAGCTCCACGTGTCGACATGATGTCAAAACAAGCTGCAGCCAGATAACACGGGTTCCAACGCCTTCTGGCGGCCGCCCGTTGCAACCCGCTTTGGCTGAGACATGGCTGAGTAAGAGAATGTTTGGAATGAGACGTGCTCCATCGATGTTACGTTCAGTTTATGTTGTGGGACATGCCTATGTAGCCCTTACATGGAGCCTTGAATTGACCCGAAGGCATTCCAGAGTCACTACACGCTCAGGCCAATCTTACGAGTCATCGACATGGGATCTTTCATACAGCCAAATCGCAGGATGGAGAATTCATCCTCCACATCCCAGCGTGGCGCTCTGCATGTGATGCATCAGCATCAAGATCCTACATGATCTACGACACGTTGGCAGTACAGAAGAATCTTGGCTTGGTATAGAGGCGGAGTTGTTCATTAGGCTCGGAATGCTGCGCGTTGATTGTGAATATTCATCCGGCGAGACACTAAGAGACTACCGCGGTTGTGATACCATACGCGGCTGCTGGACACTCAATCTTCCTGTTGTATACACTATTGTTACAGTCGTACTTGTACACGTCAACGGTCGTTATTGGTTCTTTTCAGAATCATTCTTCTCGTCCTCCTCTATTATGCGCATCTGTCCGGATGCTACTATCATCTCGCTGATGCTATTCGGGACATCATCTTCGGATTCGTATATTCGGTCGTAATTCAAGCGGCTCCGTAGAACTGCCCGAGCTTCTTTCAGGTTGGCAATATCGAAGGTCCACATTGCACCACCCAGTGCCATTATTCCGACGCTGACGCAGTTCATTGTGGCCAAGTTCAGAGCCTGACAGGCATCTGAGAAGGGACTAAAGTATTCGTGCGGGTTCGTGTTCGCTTCATAAAACTTTGGCATAACACGGAGCTGCCGTCTCCATACAGCCTTCCGAGTTATTGCAGTCGATGCTAGTAAACAGGCACTTCCGAGGAAGTATATGGAAAGTTGGCGTAATGATCGTGATGACGTGAAGGGTGTGCCTTCGTATGCGCTTTCAGCCGCCCGTGTAGGAGCGTTGACCGGAGCAACTGTTGGTCGGCTCATGGTTCTCAAGATCGGAGTCTTCTGCAAAGAATCCAACTACTACTACAACTGTACTGCAAGTAATCTGGGGCGATCGGTTGGGTGACTGCAGGACTAGCGTCGCATACCGAATTCGTTGCGGACCCCCGAGCGTGTCTCTGCTGACGGCGAGCTAGATTTTGCGCTTGCCGATCGTTGTACAAACAAAGTAGTGTGGTGAAGATACCCGGGACGGCTGAATCAGTAGCCAGAAAGGTGGGGTCGTGTGGCAATGGCAGAGGTGATGTGTTCGTCAGCGCCATCATAAAAAAGTTGTGATGGAAGCCGCGGTCGGTGGGTCCCGGGCCGTGCACTCAGAAACCCCACAGTGGCTAGACCCTCGTCGTTCGCGACAACCTCTCCCCGCCATCTAATTACAGACAAGCTCTCGTCTCCACAGAGTACTCGAACTGACGCGTAGATTGCTAGCTGACGAACACTAACGTCATTTGAGAAGCCCTCATTGCTTCAGCAGCACCTGCATCGTACCACTCATCTTTCCCAGCAACGGATGCGGACGACAGGACAACTCAAGAATCGAACTGCATTATGCAGTGATCATATACAGGAAAATCGGGTCGAACTAGTCAGTAGCCCCAATCAAGAGTGAGAAACTCAGCTTACGGTCTCGCATCGTTCAGCCACTCAAGGAGGTTCCTGGTTCCTGGGATTTACACTTGGAACCACCGCCAGATGAACGCGCATGACGTACAGCATGTTTATCCAACCATTTGTTTCTGCGTGTAAACTCTTGACTTAGTGATGCATACTCTGTTATATATCGATGTCACGGAGATACTCATTGGCTATCTGATCCACTGAACCGAGCCCCTTCCCTCTCAGCCACCATCCATTTCATGTTACGGAACGCTTACGAGGTGCATGTTCGACGTCTACCTCCGCACGAGAAATTTTCCAGGCTCGCGCATGCATGACAAGTGTGTTGAATCTGGTAGTCATCGCAACCGGTGGGCTAAATGATGATCGTGGTAGCGTTCTGACTGCATGCATGCATACTTCTATGGCACGACGTGATCTAGCTTCGCGTCAGCATGCTTGATCTATTCCTGTATCTTCTTAGTTCTACTACCGTATTTCCTCCGTAGTGTCTGTTCCTATACGCCATGCTGTGAGATGTGTAAGATACTACGGATAGCGTTGTCGATCACCCGGATACTACGGGAGAACGACCATTGCTTCTTTTGCTCAACGCTCAACAAGAAACACCTATGATACACTGGAGACACGAGCTTTGGTGAGCTCCGCTCAAGTATAAAGCGACTCCTTGGTCCGCTTCATAACCATCATCAGCCTCCAGCATTTTCAACGATCTATTCAACAGTCCATTGCTTCAGATCTATACATATCGTCAATCGCTTTTATTCGGCCCCGATCACCCTCATATTTAGCCTAAGATGCTCTTCAACAGCCTTTTCACGATCGTTGCTTCGGCCTCCCTAGTTGCTGCTCTTCCTAATTACCCTGAAAAGTCTTCTACCACCGGATACGCTGCTCCTCCCCCCTGGGAAAGAGACGGAAATCTGCACTTCATGTATGTGTACCAATGTAGCTTTACATGATCTAGAGTTGACTGTTCATAGCTACTTGGATCAGCTCCAGCGTCGGAGAGTGCGATACTACCTACCTGTCTACCAAGACTGTAGTCGTTCCGGTCACCACTGTCACCGAGAAACTATCTAC
Source organism: Alternaria brassicae (assembly GCA_004936725.1). NCBI lineage: Eukaryota > Fungi > Ascomycota > Dothideomycetes > Pleosporales > Pleosporaceae > Alternaria > Alternaria brassicae. Next base: position 2,326,234 of record CM016506.1, on the reverse strand, counting down.
TACCACGTCGCCCTGCCCATACACCACTACAGGTGCTAGCACAAAGACTGTGACTGAGCTCACTACGCATCTTATCACCAGAACTTACTCGACGGTGACAACCATCTACAACACCAAGGTAGAAAGCGAAGTAAAGTCATCTACCAAGGTCGAGACCGTGCCAGTCGTGTAAGTACATAGCTACCGTTGCCCGAGACGATCTTTTTGGCTTACATCTACATAGCTCCACCGGTACCTCTTACAAGACCGACGTTTCCACAGCTAAGGAGACCGTGACGTCCTCAAAGACCACCGCGTCCGTCATTACGGAAACCGCGAAGAAGCCGACTACCTACCTCACTACCCACACGACCACAGTCTGCAAGACCAAGGACGGCTACGGCGGCGGCTACTACTAAGCCCGGAAACTACAGTATGGCGAAAGCTAGCACTGAAGCTCACGGGGTCGGTTGCTACGCAGAATTGCGCATATGCAGCGTTCTTATGAATGTAACGATGGTCACACAGGTGGAATCATAGCACTTTTCTATTCTTAGTCACTCCTTTAGTCTACCATTCCACCTAGTAATAGAGCTACATCACTGAATACTCATCATTTGAACTAGAGAAGCAGTTACACAAGACTATCGTGCAGCATCACTGATTTGTTGAACGTGCTGGTGCTGAAACGCAGGCACAATGCAGTTGAGTAACACTTTAACTGATCGCAATGTCGGTGTATCTCTCAAACATCCTTCTTTCACTGCATGTGGCTGTACATATCGTGCAGCGTTATAAGTTCAATGCTTTCCAAAAGTCTAAACTATGGTATCATGAGATGCGTGAAACCAAGCCGCGAACTCAAATCCTTTACAAGTTCACTCATATAGCCAACAAACAAATCTCCAAGCATATCGGCTCAAATATGAGCACTTCATCCCATCGCTTCTGACTAAGCCATTCGTTAATATCTTGACCTGTGCTGGGGTCGCTCAGGCCCCTGCATCATAGCAAACGCGCAGGGTTCATGCCAAAAGTAGCAGCCTCATTAGGTTGCTCGGGTTCAGCAGCCTCTGCGTCGTCACCGCCCTTCTTGCCTGACTTGGCTTCCTTCTTCTGCTTGCGCTCGTTCTGCTTCATCTCAACTTCGGTCTTCTTGACACGGTCGCGAGCGCGCTCGTCGTGCAGTTTCTCGTTCTTCGTTGCAATTTTGGTTTTGCGGGCTTCGCTGTTGCCGCCGCCTCCTGCGCTGTAAGACAAAGTAAGTATGTGTCTTCGTCTCTTCTATTGTGTGGTTTCGGGATTGTGATGGTGGTGGGGAGATGGAGATGTGCGGACGCTATGCAGAGTATGGGAATCTTACCTCAACTCAACGTTGATCTTCCTGCCCTCCTTCTTCTTGGGGTCGGTGAAGACTGAGTGGTGGTACTTTTTCAAGCACGTCACCATACGGTCGTAGCGGTCGAATTCGATGAAGCATGTGCCCATGAACTTCTCTGTGCCCTTGTATGTACGGAGACGAATGTCGGTGGGCTTGATCTTTTCGAAGTGTTGCTCGATTTGCTCTTTCGTAGCGCTGTAGGGGAGGTTGCCTGAGAACTTGCGTTAGATAGGTCGTAGTAGGGTGGGACAGATACAAGACATACCGACAAAGACGATGAAGCGGCCCTTATTGGCCTCAACTGCGGCTTGGCTTCCTCTCCTTCTACCTCTACTTCCTCACCGCCCTCGACTTCTACCTCTGCGCTTTCTTCAGCGGCTTCACCGTTGACCTCAGCTTTGGGCTCCTCAGCAGAGGTTTCCCCATTAGTCGCTGCTTCAGCCGCCTTCTTTGCCTTCTTTTCTTTTTTGTTCTTCTTCTCCTTCTTGTCCTTTTTCTTTTCCTTCTTCTCAGCCTTGGCTTCAGCGTCTACTCCGTTTGTTTCTGCAGGGGTATCTTGAGCTGCGTCCTCCATAAGTGTGTCCTCAGAAACGGCAGCATCCTTGCTCTTCGTGGATTTTTTATCCTTCTTGTCCTTCTTTGACTTCTTCTCCTTCTTCGCATGCACGTTCTCGGTGGCATCGGGCATTGACTCGTCGTCGTTGACGCCAATGAAGTTCTCAGAAGACTTCATCTCGTCGATAAGTTCAGCCTCTGGCGCGTCATCAGAGGCATCGGCATCCTTGGACTTCTTGGACTTTTTTGATTTCTTTTCCTTCTTGTCCTTCTTTGCATCTTCTAAGGCGTCATCTATGGCAGAATCATCGACATTGTCCTTGGACTTCTTCGACTTCTTGTCCTTCTTTTCCTTCTTCACCTCGGTCGCATCGACTGGCGCATCCTGGACAGGTTCGGTTTTCTTGGATTTTTTGGACTTCTTGGGTGCATCCTCTGCAACTTCAGCGTCGCGCTTGCGCTTCTTCTCAGGGGTATCAATTTTAGACTTGGACATTGTGGGCGCGCAAAAATGTTGTAGATAAGTAGGAGCGTCGCGAAACGAGATTAGAGATTCTCAACTTTTCTGCCAGGGCGGTCAAACTAGAGTTGTCTTGGCGCATGGAACCACGGCTGGAACGCGCACCTCAAGCAATGGTATTTTGGCCGCAAGCCATAATGCGGCCCCCGGCGCATCGAATAAAGCTTCCACAAGGCTCGCTGAGGTCTCCGGCAGCGCGCACCTCTGATCGTCCATGTCCACGCCAATTTTCGTACAAACACCCCCGACAATTCCTCGTCGCGCACCAAGGCTCGCCGCGGCCACAGCTACCGTTCTTATACCCCTCCGGCCAACACCTTTCCAATGGCCAACTTCAACGTCTATTCTCCATTAGCGCAAACCACAAGAAGTTCATAAAAGAGACGGCCAAATTGAGTGTGCGATACAGCATTCTCATCTTTCTCCTCTCATCATGCGTCAGTATCGCGAGTCTAGGCATCTTGAGCGAGCAACAAGAGCGGGCCTTTCCGTCGCCCCATGAGTGGAGCCTGATCACGAGGTTCAGGTTCAGGAGAGGGAAGTGGTGGCAGGTGGCTGAGAACAACGAGGAAGAGGGCTTCCCCAACTGGGCGCGAGTCTACTCGGAGCTGGAATATGCGCTGAACCGACTGGAGAACCTGGACAAGGATGGAGCGGGTTTGATGGATCAGGAAGAAGGGGGAATACTGGTGCCTGGCCTAGGCAAGGCAGGCTTCGATTTGACTGCAAAAAGCGAGGAGTGGCGTCAAGGGTACTATGAAGTCCTGATGGGCATGGGCAATGCCGCGGAAAGATTAGACGGATGGGTAACGGACAAGTGGAGGAGAAATGTATGGGCGCCAGAATTTATTCAATCGCCCTCGAATCCACGACCGAAGGCTGTTCTCCCTGCTATGCCCGAGCCACCAGATGAGGAGCATCGCACACCCGCAGCAGAAGCCCCAGAGACGTTTTACCTCAAGATAATAACCTCCAAGGGTTTCACCACATACCAACGGCTATCGGCTGCATTAAGCTACGCAGACTGGCTCAGCTTCAGAAAGCTTCCAGATTCTGCCGAGGAGATGTACAGGTGGGCACTCGACATTGCCATTGCAGGTCTGCCGACACCTCAGCCTTCGGCAGTCATCGATCGCGATAGTGGCATTCTATCATCCACAGCACCGAAAGAAGCAATAACACCAAATGTAGTCTATGCCGCGACAAACTTGGCTACGTTCTTAGCAGAGCAACGAAGAGTCGCATCTGCGCTTCCGATATTCATCTCCTTGCTTCGTGCTCGCATCGAAGCCGAAGAAGATCGTATCCCTCCGAAACAATCTCAAAGGGACACCACTCTTGTCGGCACTCTATTCAGCTTGTTGCGTGAACCCGACTACCCGGAGGTGCCACCTTCCGGTGACGAACCACTCCTCCGGAAGGAAAGTGATCGCTGCGAAGAAGCTGCCCTGAAGAACTACATCGGCGAGATTCTTTTTGCAACAGCTGGCAGCTCGTCTAGCCAACGCCAACAAGGCCTCTCTTGGGTGCGTGATGCTGTCTCCACTTCCAAGCTCGCGCAATCACTCGAACCTATACGCGCCAATGACGACATCCGCAAGAAGTGCGAAAAGTGCGAAGAAGTAGGACTAGAGTCATGGGGGAAGATCATGACATACCTAGCTGCTGAGGCACGCGAGAAACGAGATCACGCGAAGAGCGGGGGCCTGCAGGGACTAGTGTGGAAGGTCAAAGGTACGAAGGACCTGGATGAGAAAGTAGAGAACCTGGAGGGCGAAGAAGAGGGTGTGATTCTTCGGCTGAACAAGCTTAGAAGTAGGATGCTCAAGGAGGAGTACGCTGAGATGGATCGCAGGTACGCGCGAACCTTTGTATTCTAGGAGTTGGTTGTAAGATACGAGAAATGGGTTTGGACACTATCTTCGTCCGCATGTTTAGCCAAGCACGGCGAGCAATCATATGCAGCACCTCTCACGGCTCCTGCATCAATTTCGCCATCGCTAGTTATCGCATGTGCATACTCATCAGTAACAGCCTTGACACCTGAACATCATGTTTCAGAAGCAGGTCACTTTAGCCTTCACCCTATCAACTCGGTGCATCCCTGCCACGCGGATCGCCAGGTTCGGCTCGCTATCAGAACCCTAGTGCTCGACAACCAATCATCCAAGCCACACCCGCTGTCAACTCCAACTAATTTGAACATTCCTTTTGGTCACCCATCGAACATGTTCGCACGCGTACAAGTTTTCCCGACTATTGGCAGGGGCAGTTGATTACCATTCGGGTACATAGGCGAATTAGTGAGCGTATGTCTGCCATGCATAAACGGAATGTCGCTAGGATGCGACTGATGGGGAAGGAGAATGGTTGGATAAATGGTTCGTTCTGTGGCAGCTGAGGAAGGAGAGTTGGTAGTCAGCTGGGTGTAGGCGTTGGTATAAGAAGACAGCTAATCCATGAGGTGGGCTTTATGCGCGCAGTCCAAAATTAATTCTGTTTGCATCTACTACCCTCTTTAAACACTCGAAAGACGGCACGATGGTTTTCAGATCGCTCGTTATTCTGGCTACGATGGTTGTGCCTTTGGTCAACTGCGCGCCGCTTACACTGCAGGAAAGACAGACACCCAATGGTGTCCCAGATTATGTACTCAAATACGGTAAGCAATTCATCCAATCTTGATCCATCTACTGCTGTGTACCGAAACTGACTAATTAATCCTTAGCGCCAATCGTATACCTCCACTCAGAGGATACGTATTTTCCCACGGACATACAAACTTTCCTGGATAACACAACCCCGCGTGTAAAATTCAACGAAGTTCCTGGCCCTTCGAAACCCCTGACTACCTCTAACCTCAACCAAATGGGCAGCGACGTCTGGCTCACGTCCAACGATGATGTGACCAAAGATCCCACATGGATCAAAGGCACAAAACCCAACCAGCAAGGAAAGACCGAAGGAGCAACTACAGCGGTTGTTATCGTAAACGACAGAGGGAACGGTAACGTTGATGCTTTCTACATGTACTTTTACGCCTACAACTACGGTGGCGAAGTACTAGGATGGAGTCAACTCAACTTCGGTACGTTCTCCTTTGCTTTTCCCAACGCAATCGCACCGAGCTCTAACACAACACACCTAGGTAATCACGTAGGCGACTGGGAACACGTCATGGTCCGCTTCCAAAACGGCTCTCCCCAAGCAATCTGGTACTCGCAACACGCCAACGGCCAAGCCTTTCGCTACAACACCGTCGAGAGATCCGGTGACAGACCCATTGCCTACTCCGCCAAAGGTTCGCATGCAAACTACGCCATGTCTGGAACCCACGACCACACGATCCCCAATCTCAACCTCCCTGGTGGAGTTCTAGAAGACTACACTGACAAAGGTGTCATGTGGGATCCGGTGCTATCAGCCAGCTTCTACAAGTTTGATGCTGGCAACAACGCTTTCTCGGCATACAATGGTCAGGCGCCGACGGCATGGTTGGACTTCAAGGGTAGGTGGGGCGATGAAGAGTATCCCGAGAGTGATAAGAGACAGGTCAAGTTATTTGGGCAGGCAAAATTCACTGGTGGGCCGACGGGTCCGGTAGATAAACAACTAAATAGGGAGAAGATTTGTCCTGAAAATGGGCAGCTTTGTATCCTGAGGAGCATCCTTGTGCCAAGGACAAAGGGTATGGATAGTGTTGTAAGAGATCGTGATGAGGTTGTTGGGTGATCGAGAACATCGTAGTGCTCTTATATATACTATGAATGATTAAACATGATGCATATCTTCTAAGGTAAGTTGCCCGTTCGCCCTATATCCATGAACAATGTATCTAACACAGCTATGTATAATACAACGAATAGGTACCACTGCATCTGATGCAGCACCGTACGCCAAAATGGGGTATCATCATTCCCTAGCCAAACGATGGACTGGAGGCGCTAAACTAGCCGAAGCCACAATAAGGAGGTAAACGGAAATAGTGAGTAATCGTGGATACATCCAGGAAGAGATCTCTCTTTACACAAACGAGGGTACAAGGAACAAAAGATAAGATAGGACCAGATGCGAGTGGTGTTGCACGGTTAGAGTGCCACAGTAGCACCACGATGCGGAGAAACATTGACGCATCACAGTGACTATCGGTCACCTTGGGTTCTGTTTGGTCTCATCTGCTGCATCATTGTCCGACACCTCGGAGTGGCGCACCTGGACACCTTGCTTGAGACCATCGTCTAACGCAACATCGGCAGCAGATTCTCGTGTGCCCCGTGAGTTCGTCACCATCTCCTTACGATATGTGTCTCGCTGTGATTGGTCTCGTCTTGGCTTGCCAGTGAGCTTCGACATCACCATGCTCCAAGCTCGTTTGCACTCGGCGCGGGTAGTAAATATGTAGATAGTGGCGTTCCAAGCACCTTGGAGCGGTAAGACGATTGCCGAGATTATGTTTAGAGCGAAGCTTGGGCGGTTTTTGTGCGTAAACTGATACATGCGGTTAATACTACTCGGTAGCCAGACAACAAACAGAGCCAGGAACATGAGGAAGGCAACGTGTAAGTAGGCCATTGCTGCAGCATGCCCTTCGACGGTTCGTCTGACGGCTGGACGCGATGTCGATAGTGTAGTTGGCACTACTGGAGTATTCGCTATAGGGCTTGTCGCAATGACGGTTGCTCTATACCCGTTTCTTTCGCTCGTACCTTGATGAAGAGTCCTCTGGGCTTCAACGTCTTCGATCTGAATTCTAGAAATGCGAGTAGAATCAGGGGCTGGTAACGGTGCTGTTATCAGATCATTGATTCTGCTGGGCTTGGAATGCAACCGAGTGCTTGCAAACGAACTAGTAGAGTTCTGATCCGGCTCGGGAGAAATACTGCGCGAGATATCATTTTCTGACTGGACATCGCATTCAATTTGTGTCGTTACCACGATGTTGTTCATGCCGACTAGGGGTCTTCGTGTGTGGATGGTGAATGAGTCTCTGTGTAGGAATTGGTGTGAGCTGCGAGAAACTAAACGTAATTGAACTCTTTTCCTCCAAATTCGGTAGCCGGTAACAGCATAGATGCTGATGGTTGCGGTGATAACGATCCTAATAAAGTTAGTGGCGCTTGACTTGATCAGGGCGGGACATACCATGCAGGGGCATAAAAGAATGCAATGCGCATCCAGTCAACATCAGACGCAACCCAGCACCAAAGAGTCGCTGACCCGATGACCTGATGTCCAGTCTGACTCAGAATAATATAAGCAAGAACCGGCACTGCCGGAATACCATAGCTGCATGCGATGTACCACTTCTCTAGATGACGTAACTGCTGAGCATCGTACCCGTAGAAGAACACCAGAAACACATTCATAGCCATCGATAAGCAGAAGAGGGAGTCTGAAACCAGGAACCATTGGATGAGTAGCCCCTGCAGTTCGCACAGGCCTGATGGAGGTTCTGAGCCCTTCGGTAATACGGCATTTGACATTAAAGTTGCTATGTTGGTCAAGATGTTGCCGAAAGTCGCAAAGAATACTAGACGATTAATCGCTGTCCATGGTTAGCTGTTGGACTGGTATCAGACGAGAAAACGTACGTTTTCTGAAGAACGGGAAATAGACGAAGGTGCTGATGATGAGTGATGAACCTATGACGGAAAGTCCGGATGCTATTCTTGTGGCAATCACAATAGCAATGTCTTTGCTATGAGAGAGCGGGGTAGCCATATTGCGAAGCCCCTGCGAATGTGTACCTCTGTTCGCTAAAGGGTAGGTATTGCGCTGAGGTCCGACAGACTTGACGTATTACTGATGCGATGAGGGTGATACTTGATGTAACTTCTTGATCCATTCGAATGCGAGTGCATGTACGTGGATCTTATTTGGCGTCCTTCACCGCCGCAGTAAATGTGGAATTTCGTGGAAAGCGCCACAGTATCGGCGGCAGGCTCACAACAAAAGATCGTATCAACGGGGTGCATATGTGGACGAGGTTAATAACCGCAGATAATGGGTATAGTCGATATGCGGACCAACAGGGATACGCTGTATGGCGTAAGAGTAGCCGCAGGGAGTGACCTTCAATCATAGAAGAGGGTTGAATGAATGAAGCAGGGTCTTGGATCCGTGCAACCCAGACCGTGAGCGTAGTCTAGGAGGTGGTCTTCTCCACTTGTAACGGTGTAGGACTATTGATAAATTTGCGTACAACGCGCTTAGCGAAGGACACGAAATCCTTGCGCACTACGTTGTACGAAACCTGGAGATAGAGGAGAAAGATTTAAACAGAATTGGACCACTGATTCGGTTGGTAAGAATACCTCCATACAATTGAGGTATCGTTCACGCCAGTACTTGGGTAGCGTGCTGATACACCACTATGCGTATTTGAAAGAGACCAATTCGACGATCGAGAGTGGCGTGGGATAGATTGAGATAGCACAGCAATTTCACTGTAATCCCACCTTCAGTACTCCAGGTATATATCACACTAGGACCAGCGCGTTTGTTAAAAATGGTGTTCGCCGCGGGCGATAGCTACTTTTAGAAATAGCCTGTGTGGATTGGCGTCTACCGATAGAAAGCCCGGGCAAACAGCGTACAGGCGGACTGCCATGTTGAAAGCTGGTGCCGACTGAGGGTTCATGGCATAGGATGTTTACCAATAGAACTCTGTGGCTCGAAGGCAGTATTGTCGAGAGATCGACGTGGGACATGCCAAGACCACATGTCATCCTTCCCCGCAGCTCCACTTTGATCTTATTTGGCAACTTTTCTGACGCACGTCCCGTCCTCCAATGCACTTGCACATCGCTATCATCGAACAAAGACTCTTGAAAGCTTGCTAACTATATCCGGGGGATTTGGATAGGCAGAAGATGGAGGATTATGGCGCACTGGGTCCGTCACGTCACGACCTCGGGATCTTCACTCATACGAATGTGTCGGCGATGTACAATCCCGTAAGAGTCCTTCCTGAGCAAGTGATAGCTGAATCCCCAAGAAAGATGAGTTGGAGCTTGTCCCTGGGACTATCTAGCACCTGTGGGTGACTGAAGAGCTGTAGCATCTGAGAAGCGCTTACTGAGCACACCAATTATTGGGCGCATCACAGACCACCAACCTGCCACGCGCAGTCATCTGGTCACACAGCATCCGTCACTAGGCCGAGAGGTATATTTCTGGACATCGGAGAAGGCTTTAGCCCACAAAATCCCATCATGATACACCTTCTCCCACCCATTCACGTTTTTCGAACCAATTGCATTCTTCGCTTGGAGCTTACTGCAGGATTGTCGGATACAGCTACCGCATTCCCAATAAGTAACACTACCAGTCACAACCAGAACGTAATCCGGCTAAAAGCTTTAATGTGGGCGTCTGCACGTCTGTGCATCGTTCTTTTTCAACCCTAATGTTCGGCACAGAAACAGATGCTCAGCTGCGGCTCGGCTTCGCCTTTGTTACTGCGGCTATGGGCTGCACCCTTACATACTATGCCGCAGCAAAATCAGGTTCCAGGACTTGCAAGACCTTGCTACGTTTACCAGAACATAGGTAACGGGGCCATTTCGACTTCTGCTAGCGTACGCTTGATCGATCGTAATGCAGCCCCCACTACTTTTACTTTCGAACGTTAGCAAAACAGAGAGTGAGATGTCCGACGATACGACCGATCTACGAACCATCAAAAGAGACCAAAATTTTATCAAAAGGACCCTGTTGTCAGTCTCCTCTCGGACAGCGACTCAATCGTCAGTTCGAGGCATAAAATAACATGTCACCAGTCGCGCAAAGCGTACCGTTCATCCATAAACAGACAGATGCATGTGAATATCTCTTTCAGCCCTATGTATAGCACACATTGTCGATCATTACGTTGCAGCCATGGCAGTACCGGTAGCGATCACGCCATCTGCCTTCTCCGGCTCCTCCGCAGCCCTCCTCTGCTTCCCAGAGACCAGGTAAATACTAGCGCGTACCTCCAACAACGGATCGTCACTCGGCTCTATTCCCTCTACTCGTGGAATAGGATCAAAGATGATCTTCTTCTGCTCCTTTGTACTCTCCTCGTCGCCTTTGATCTTCTCAATCTGGACCTTACCCAGCTCGACGATCTTCCTCTGTCCAGGCCATATCTCCGTCGCATCATTCGTCACGTCAGCCACATCCGCAACCTGAGCCAGCAGCTTGAATTCAATAAATCCAGACTGCAGGCGTGGAGTCAACTCATCGAAAAGGTAGGAGTCTGATTTCCCCTTCAAAGTCTCGGCATCAAGATGCTTCTCCCCAGCAACAGGCACAATCCTGTACCTGACCACCGTAGTTTCGCCCTCTTTGACCAACTTGAACGCATTAACACCAAAGAACTTCTCCGTCGCGAAACTCTCCGGACTAGGCTTAGCCGCCTGTAAGAACCTTGCCGTCTCTGGATGGCGGCCTAGAAATTCGGGGACTGCCTCTCCTGCATCCTGCCCTGTTGCCGCTTTCAGAAACTCCAAGAACTCGGCACCGGTACGTGTGGGGAAGTACGGCGTTGAATGAGCAATGATGTCCGTGTGTTGCCGTCTTCCGTCTTGTTTGGGGGGCAGGTGGAACCGGATTGCGATGCCACGGGGATTGGCATTGGGGTCTGTGTCTGCGATTCTGGGGAAGCCGGTGGCGGAAGAGAAGCGCACGGTTATCGGTGTAGAGGGGTGGTTGAAGTGCGGGGCTATGGTAAGGGCTGGGGCCGCGGCGCTGGGTATGAAGGTCCCGGTAAGGAGATGACCTTTTGCGTGGGCTGTAGTGTGTCAGCTGGGACAAAGACGTGAGGGTATCTGCGGCCATGCATAACGGGGGGACCCGACGGAAAATCAAGCAAGGAGAAGATAAGGCAAAAAATAACATACCAGGTCTGAAGCTGTGTGGCGCATCGCCAGCCATGCCGCGAAGAGTGCTCACAAGACCATTGCTCGTCTCTACTACCTCCGCATTCGTAGAAAGTGGCATGGTTCGCCGATAACTCGGTCTATTTCCTGAAGGGTCTTTTGTCTTTTTTTGAAAAGCCAATCGCAACTGATAAGCAGCTCAGGGCTAAACAGTCAGGTAACTTTGGAAGTATACAGCTCACAGTGAAGTGATTCTTGCTGCACTAAATATCGAAACACAACCGTATACATCCTGTAGTAAGCATGTATCCTCGCACAACTCGAACCTGATCCATAACACTTTCATTTCAAATCTTGGCTTTCGGCAAGAGAGCTTATTCCAACTTTTACCGGGACGCGTTGAGGCATCGAGGTCGCTAGTCTGATCCTTTTGTTTTGATTGGTGGGGTTGTTTTGAAGGAAAGCTGACAGCATGCTTACATCGCATGTGCATCGCTGCATACTAACAAGTGTTTAGCTTACAATCCCAGTTAATATCGTTCCTCTCGTTGAGTAAGCCTTGCTCGGGCGTATGCGAACAAGCGCTTAGGTTGAACCTGCTTGCTCGGTACCTGGATTGGGATTGTCAGAACTACACGCATCTTCCAGATACATGTCAAAAACGAAGTCATAGCAATGAACACCAGTATAGAAACTCTGATCTGAAAGCTCATTTTCTGTATAATCATTCGTATACTTGCTAGCACGACATGATACGCAGTCATCTACTCTGCACAATTCCCAACAACCTTGTCCGCCCCCTTCCCCACCAACCCATCCACATACCCCAAGAAAACATCCAGATCAATAAGATCAACTTCGCCTAAAGTCGGATTCGAACTTTTCAACACCTGTCCACTCCAGAGAATACGTAGGTACGCTCTACCCTCTTTCCGGTAAACCTCAAACACAACCTCGGAACCCATGCCGACCCAAACCATGGTTTCGACTTGCAAGAAACTAAGCAGACGCGCCATCGACCCGTCATGCGCAACGTTGTGCCGATACGCAACCGGGTCTTTGCCTGCAAGCGCAGCCCGCATGTTCTCTGCCACTTCGGCCATGAAGACGCCGTAGGAAGCCGCAGCGGCTTGTAGAGAAAGCGGAGAATCGCGATAAATGAAGGAGTACTCGTATTGACCAAGACGATAGACGGTATCGGCTTGTTTCTGAGAGACGCAAAGAGTTGGATTGGTAATATTGCAGGGTAAAGGTTTGGCGTGGCATTGGCGGGCGGAGAGGTTGTCGTAGTAATGATCGAACCAATTGTGCCATTCGGGAGAGTCGGTGACAACGCCGCTTATGGCATCGAGAGACGCGAAGAGCGGTGTTGTGGCGTTAAGGTGTGCAGTCCAGTTTGAAGATGTACTGCCGACACCGTAGGAGCTGTAGAGGGAAGAGGCTGCTGGGCAGGGGTACGATGGGGCTAGTGAGTCGACGGTGGAGGGTTGAACGTGTAGTGCTACGTTGTCCTTGGGGTTGTACATGCCCTCAATTAGCATGCCAGCGACTTGGCTAGTGATGACGTTGTTTGAGACGCGCCATGTTGTCTTTTCGTTGATGGCGTCTGGTAGGAAGCCGAGCATGTCATGGTATACGCCGTAGAGATCTTTACCATGCTGTAGAGAGTCATCCAGGCCTTCACGCGTGATTTGCGGGAACTGGCATGATCCGTTGAAACCGCTCACAGCGAAGGGGTTAACAGGATTGGTATAAACACTCCAATATGTTGATGCAGAAGTGTTACCAGCGGGATTGAGAGGCTCGTCGTAGGAGAAGAGACCTTGGTCACGGCAATCCCAGGGATAAGCTTCCTTGGGAAAGGTATTAGAGGCATAAGGCGTACGCTTATGATGGCGATGGATACTATGCCAATCGTAAGCCCCTAGTTTGAACCTAATAGAATGGACCAACACTTACACCTCCACGTACACAAGCTCGAATTCATCCTTGACCTTTACATACTCTTCTTTCCTTACATGCGGCATATTGCACCAATTGTACGTTCCGTACTCCATACCCGCTGGTAGCTGCGAGCTGTCGAACACGAACCCATTTGTCCCCGTGCCGTTCAAGACTTGGCCCATATCATTGATCCAGCTCTTCTTGGGCGCGTACCAGCCCAGATCTACCTTTGAGGCGTTTTGAGCTACCGCTGTAGTGGCTATGGAAGCAAAGAATAGCGGTACGTAGATGCGTGAGAAAGTCATGTCGATGTCGCAAGGCAGGAGATGAAAGAGCGTGACCGCGGTCAAGGTGCAGGTCAAAGCAAACGCCGACAGAATGTAAAAGATAGCATGATGCATGTCTTATATCTAGACCGCTCAAGGCTTGATGCTGGGAACCATTGCAGATGCAGAAGGTCTCTTCGTTGATGACGAACGTTGGGGCAGAAAGATGGTCGCTGAGTGCAAGACAGGATGCACGATGCGAAGTACGTCAAGGCGACTGGTTAGTTGGAACGTCAGAGTGGGCCCGCCAACTAGTATCTCGGCCTTGAAAACCACGAGCACTCCCGACTGAGTCCCTGGAAACTTTGCGCGGGTCACCTTTGCTTTTGTACCGAACACAAGTAATTAGTACTCGGCACGCCTCTCCCCTTCGTGCTCAGATTGATCGATACTAGGTTTGACAGTCACGATCCGTGATGCGTGAGGGAGGGACGTTTTCATAAAATACATTTTTCTGTTAATTCCCCTCAACCCCCATCGTCTGCCTGCTACGAATCCTCCACTAACATGTTAATCATTCGCTAAATACACGGGCTCGAAGCTGATCCCGCATCGCTCCGACTACGCTCAGCGTAAGAGAAATTGACCACCCGGATCCTTGTTGAACAGAGTGAACAGTGTCGGAACGGCATGACTCTAGAATGGTATTGAACAATAAGAAAAAGGGTATGCGCAATTTCAAAATCAGATAAAAAACAGAAACTTGCAGATGCAGACTGATATAGGAAAAGGTATTGAGAGGTCCAAGTGTACACATGTACCATTCGAGTTGTGCTGAATCTGGAAGGATTAAGAGATACTTCCGCTGAATGGGCGTTGGATGGCCTCGTTGCCTGTTGTTGGTTCGACGTGATGACAATGCTGGACTTGCAAGAGGCGTGAGTGTTCAGGATAGAGGCGCCTAGAACTCGTTGGGGCGATACGCGCGATACTGGCCGCCGCCAGCGCTGACCGCCCGACCACCCGTCGCGGGAACGGAGAGTCCCCTCTGTGCCGGTCCGTCTGAAGTAGCGACTCGTCGCTTGCTCTTCTCCAGACGGGTGGTCCTCCAGCCCTCGTACCATTGCTCACGGGAAGCCTCGCGCAGTTCAGAGCGCCAATCGCTGAAGACACACTCCCTAAGCTTGACGAAGTCGCAGTGCTCTGGGTTGAATGGGTCGGCAAAGCCCCATGGGAATCTACGACCGACAACCTCGGGCTCGTAAGGATCTGGCGAGATGATGCTAAGAGGCAAGAAGGGAGTTTCTGCGTTTTCGCTCTGGATAGAGGTGGACATGGCGGAAGGTTTGCGGCTGTGACCTTTCCTAGCGCTCGGGGGCGATGTCGGGGGTGAGTGCGACCTGGTGGAAGAGCTAGATGAAGCCATCGAGCGCGCAGCTTCGGAAGAGGAGCGCTCCAGGATCTTGTGGAGTACCTCGGAGGATTGCTCGTATTCGTCCTCATCTCGCTCATCCAGTCGGTCTGAATCTTCATCATCGTCACCCAGGTCGAGGTTCAGAGCCTCCAAGGGGTCCAGCTTTGCGCGCTTGATAGTATCCCAGACTGTCTTCTTCAGGTAGCGCATGTGTGCGCCAGTAATTGTGTCTGCCTTGCTGATGACTGGAATCACAGTCGTTCTGGTTTGCAGCTCGCGGAGTATGTTGAGATCTAGGCGCTCATCCAGACCACCAAAGATGGCACTGCCGGCATCAACGACGTTGGACTTCTTGCGGGCTTCGGCTATGTTCTGGTCCAAGCGAATCGGATCCAGGACGAGGAAGACACAGTGAATATGTGTATCCTTGACGCCTGGAGCACGTACAACCTTTTGCTCCTCGCTGAATGTGTCTTCGAACTTGGACTCGAGGAAGGAGGTGATGATGGGCAGCTGGAAATCGACAATGTTCTTCTCCAAGCCCTCCGAGTCCCAGAGCGTGACGCCGACTCTCTCACCTTCCACTTCAGTCTCGAGGAACTCTGAGGTGAAAGGTGAGTCGTCGCCACCGACTGCCGTGGCAGGCGGGGAGGGCGTATGTGGGCGCTTTCGAGCTGGAAGCGCAAGCGCAGTGCGCAGGAACTCGATGAATGAAGACTTGCCGCAGCCTTTGGTGCCAATGACAAGGATGCTGTGCGACTGTTAGCGCTGACGTTCAAGCATGTAGCGTGTAACCTACTTGAATGGTGTGGGATCTTTCCTCCGCCTCACACGGCGGGGGCTATTGACGGTGCTGATCTGGCTACTGGCATAGCTGTAGCGGCCACGGTTGGTCATGCTCTCGGTCCTCGGGTAAGGATCATAGTCCATGTAGGTCGGCGGTGAGGAAGCAGGCACAGGCGGTGCCACGGCGGGGCTAGAGCTGGGGACAGACGCCATCCTGTAGGTGTCGGTCGAGGGTCGGCTGAAGTTGTGGGCACTGGGGTTGTAGGTGCCGGCTTTGTTGGAGACAATGGCGACCGAGTCTGGACGAGCATCTTCCCCTCCGAAGGTGGCAATTTGCGGAAGGGCCGAGTGAGAGGGCAGACGCGGGGGCTGCTTAGGCAGCATGGTCGCTTCGCGCTGCCTGCGAAGAGCCTCCTCCTGGGCGAGTTGCTTCTGCTTCTTGCTCATCCTGCTGCCCGAGGTGCTTCGATTACTGCTGTTGCCGCCAGTCTCGGAGGAGCTTTTCCCGCTGGTTCGACGCAGGAAGCTGAAGCTGGATCGGTGTGGGCCAGCGTGGTCAGAGTGGGTGGACTGGGCGACGGATGGGCGGCCAGAGGGGTCAGGAGAGACGTCGTGGTGGGCCGAGGTAGCAGGTGTAGCAGGGGACCGGTCGTCGATGGTGGTGGCCATGGTGGGCGGTGGGAGGGCTCTTAATATCAGTAGTGACTACGACTTCGCGCGCGTGTAATTAATCTTAGCGATGGAGGACGGCAGCAGAGCAGTGGACAGGCTTGCTGGGTCGGGCTGTCCTGCGCACGGCACAGCAATTCGGCCTTGGTAGCGTCTTAGTGGAAGAGAAATTGAAGGAGGAGCTGGCGGCGGTGTCGCAAGGTCAAGCACCCACTCCAACGCGCATCGCGATGGCGCGTGCGGGTGAAAGGCCCAGGGTCTCGTTGGCGGCTTTGACTAACCTTTTGGCCCGAGACACTACTGCAGGAACGATACGGCGCAATGGCACCCCCGGATTCTGGACAGAAGCAAATCGCCGATGGCTGATAGTTTGATTGCGCAAAAGCCGCAAGGGGGACTGGGGGGGGACGAGGATGGGGACGAGTGCAGACGGAGACGCGCCACCACAGCTTGCCGGACGCAACACCACAGACGACGTCAACAGCAAGTGACGCGTCTCGGAAGGAGCAAGGCTGCAAGGAGCCGCACCATTGGCCGCGGCCGTTCGACGTTGGATCATCATGGATGCAGGATGCACAGCGGGAAACCATCCACTGCCACTATGGCCATGGTGACACGGCTCAGAACGTCAATGCGAAACAAGTCGCCTGACCAGACAACCTCCCGCCAGCCACTCATTCTCCGCGATGCAGCAAATTCGTCTTGCGTACATGCTTATCGCTACCACGGCGACGTGCAGCTGAGCTGCCGGTTCCTGGCGATCGCCATGCACATGAATAGGGGTTCCCGCTAGCCGGAATTCTCATCTTACGCATCCTTGGTGCCCAGGGCAGAGGGCTGAAGCCGTGTGTCGCAACTTGCCAGTAGCCAAGGTGCGCATAAACGCCATCTCCAATCCCACGTAATGCTTCTGGGAACACCCACCATCAGACGTCGCAGAAAGACAGAGTGGATATACGGAAACGTTTCTGCCGTCATGCTGTTCTGTTTTCCCATCAAACACGGACGACAGTGCTTGTTGCCTCTCCCTCATTCACAACACCACCGCCAACAAGCTGCACCTCGTGACAGTTCAACCAACTCGTCTCAGCTGCAGCATCGCCCAAGACGTGCGCCTATCGATGATGCCCCACCCAGCGCGATTCAGTTGTGATGCTCTCCCGGCCCGCTCCATCTCAAGTCAGGGCATAGCCTTGGAAGTCGAAACTCTATCCAGTAAATCTTCCTCCCTCCGCGATCGAGCTCATGACCTCTTTAGTGTGCTTCCAAACCTTCTCGATCCCGCCCTCTTCTCTCAACTTCTGAGCTCTCTTCGTATCTGCCAGCATGTCCCCATTCCAGTTCAGGAGATAGCTTCCACTTCCCTTCACTCCGTCGCTTCCAACAGCTTCAGTTTCAGCGCCACTCACCTTGGGGGCGTAACGCGGTGCAGTGGCAGCAAACAAGTGCCTCTCGCCGCTTTCCACTTGCGGAACGAACAAGAGCCGTCCAAACAGACTGCCCAACACGAACGTGACGGCGTTGTTGAAGCGACCGAATAGTTCTCGTGTGATGCCCGTCTCTACAGCAGACGGGTATGCGTGGATATAGCTCGTCTTCGGGTTTTGAATTGCCAATTGAGCAATGGACAGATTCGTCATGGTGCTCGCGTGCAGCAGCACCTTTTGAAGACTAAAGTTATGCCTTAGCGAGAGGTCGGAATAGTCGAGTCCGCCCAGCCTCAAGCCAGCCTGTGGGTCCAGAACATTGACAACGCGAGAGAGTTTGTTGGCCTCGGACGCCTTGTCGAGCAGCGGTGTGAGCTGAGAAACGAATCGCATCCGCGAATAGTATTGGACCGCCATCTTCCTGTCCAGACCCTCGGCTGTCTCGTCTCTTCCCTTCATCGTAAGGTATCCGCATGTCATGAACAGTACATTGACTTGCTTTTCTTTGCTCTTGATTTCGTTGCATGCTTCGTCCACATTTCTCAACAGTGACATGTCCTTCTGGATGAAGCTGATCTGGGATGAGCTGTTGATGGAGCTGAGCTCTTCCATGATCTTGCCAGCCTCTGTTGCATTGCGGCCAATCAAGTAAACATGTGGGGATGTGGTATTTCGCACCAACTGTAGAGTTGAGGGGTACCAAGTTAGTATATACTCTATATGCCTTTCATATAGTCGCAACTTACTTCTCGAGCTGTGAAGAAGCCAATGCCACTTGTACCTCCGACAAAGACTGCAACTAGTTTTGGGGGTAGGCTCTTCAACGATGTGTTGTGAGCGCGGACAACGTCAATAGCAGTCATGGTAACGGTGTTGTTGCTCAACAGCGATGGGTTTGCACAGAGCTGTGGGAAAAACGAATTATTATTAAGATTTTGGGTGGTCGTCTTCGATAAAGTGTATGGATGCCTGATGGATGCAGCTTAAACGAACGTCTCAATATTCGTCCGTCCGCATCAACGGACCTACCATCACCTGAAGACGTCTACAACGAACCGAGCCCACTAGGATATTGTTCACTCATGCTGGCGAGCATTTCACATCAATGCGAACATTCGTGGTAGTAGAAGGCTGTAGATCCGGGCCCAAAGAAGTTCAAGCTTCCGCGTCCGCCGGATACAACGCTAGTCTCCACCAAACCTTCACTATTGAGTCTTGACCCCACCTGGTACATTTCGCAACATGCGATTTACAGTTTGCACAATCCCCGCCGGAGAGGGAACACGCCCACCATGAACGCGCTCGGTGATATGTCTCCCACTTTGGACCCAACTCAACTTGCCGCCGGACATGCTCCTCCAACGCCTCCGCATGAGAATGCGCTCGACGATATCTACGGTTCGGCGCCCGCTTCACCTACCCTCGCTACGAACATCCCGTATGTGCGCACCCATGAGATACTTTCAGACCTTCCATCCCGTCAACGTGCGCTGGACACAGATGCATATCGCGAGGGTCTAGCGAACAGCAAGGGGCAGTACGTACAAGAAGGCTTCGATGAAGGTTACTCTCTCGGCGCAACACTGGGTTTGATAGTGGGCTACATACTAGGAGTCCTACAAGGTTTTGTCGCTGCATGGAGAGGCCATGATGGGCAACTCTACAAAGAAGTAGCGGGAGTCTACAAATCTGCGTGCAGGGAGCTTGCAATTGAGGAGTTGCTAGGCCGCCAATGGGTAGATGAAGCAGGAATATGGAAGTGGGGTGTTGTAGCGAAGGAGGAAGATCCTACGTTCAGAGAGATATCGGATCAGCATCCTCTAGTGAAGAAGTGGATGGGTGTGGTTGAGGAATTGGCAAAGAGATGGGACGTTGATCTCCAGGCTGTGGAGAAAAGTCAAGTGTCACAGGATGAACAGTCGTGAGGAGGTCTCGAGAATTGGCTCTCTCTCTCTCTTCAGTATCTCTTCCCGAGTGCGTCAACGTCGCGCTGAACCGCCAAGTCACATGAACAAATGCCGAACGGTGTCGTAGTGCTGTCCCCGGCACTCGGCTCACCGTACTGCAAGTCACAATTTCCTGCAGCTCGCTCAACGAAAGACGTGGCTTTCATGACCAGGCGTAGAACGATCATCCAACCTGTTTAGCTAGTAGACAGTTGTGGGCAGACCTCGCCCGGTCGAGCGGTTGTGCGAAGCCAAAGTCTTCGACTGCTGGGCAAAGTCATGATACCTTAACATCGCAGAAGACTGAAGACCGAGCTGCAAATACAGGCAGAAATTCGGGTCAAATCGGAAAATGAAGTTGGTACATGTCGTAGTGCACGGACGAAATAAGGGTTCAGGCGGACGGTACTAAAAATGCCGTCATGACTTCAAGTCCGACTATGCGCGAAAGATAAACCAATCTTACAACGTAGCCCTCATGCCATACCACACTTTTCTCGTGCTAGTTTTGACCCGTTTTCGACAGCCATGATACATGGCCTGTCTGCTCTACGGAGAGCACCTGCACAATATGCGACATCACGACTGCTGACGTCAACCTTCGCCCCCACGCAACTATACCAGGCACCACTCGTGCGCCGCCTACAGACACAACAATGGGAGCCTCTGCGCCCTCCCAACCCCACAGACCTACCGAAGCCGAGACAGCGCAAAATCAAGCCTCCCTTCACCCGCCGAAAATGGGTGCGTCGCCTTGCTGTCATTTCTGCGCTGCTCGGCGCAGGATGGCTGGCTGACAGGCAATTCTATGCTTCATCCATCACACGCAGTTTGCGCACATTTAAGACGGGTCTTTTAATAGGCATAGACTACAAGATCAACTTCCGTGCACACCCTCCGCTTGCGAATAGCATCGAGGACCTGCATGCCAGGAATGCGACGAGGATATTCGATCTGTTGCGGTACAATGGCGGACTATACCTGAAGATCGGACAGGCGATTGCTATGCAGAGCGCAATACTACCGCCGCAGTTCCAGAAGATGTTCCAGCAAATGTTCGACGATGCGCCGCAGAATGAATGGTGGGAAGTCGAGCAAGTCATACGAGAGGATTTTGGCAAAAGCGTCGAGGAAGTCTTTGGGGTCGGCTTCACACGCGAAGGACAAGATGGCCGGGGTATAATGGAGAAGACTGCAAGAGCTAGTGCAAGTGTCGCGCAGGTACACTGGGCGAGGCTGGCAGACGGAAGGGAGGTAGCAATCAAAATTCAGAAGAGAGAGATTGCGCAGCAGGTCGGATGGGACCTGTGGGCTTTCAAGGTCGTCTCCAAAGTATACACTTGGTGGTTCGGTATCCCGGTCTATACGCTGGTTCCATACATCTCCGAGCGCTTGATGCTGGAAACCGATTTCGAGAATGAAGCAGATAACGCTGTAGAGATGAAGGGGCTTGTGGCTGGGGAGCCGCGGCTCAATGGTCGGGTCTACATTCCTGCAGTATATCGCGAGCTTTCGAGCAAGCGCGTCATGACTGCGGAATGGATTGAAGGCACGCGCTTATGGGACAAAGAGGGTATCACAAACAGCTGGAAGGGCGGATGGCGCAGAGGCAGTCCCGGTGCTGGTGGCAACCTTCTTCCACCTATTCCCAAGGGTGCCAAGGTCGACACACATGTTCCAGAAGATGCCACGCAGTATGAATGCTTTAAACCGGACCGTAATGCATGGAGAGGCACCGATGGCAAAGGCGGTCTTGGTGTTTCACTGAAGACTACCATGAACACCATCGTCGACCTCTTCTCAGCACAAATGTTCCTCTGGGGTGCGGTACACTGCGATCCCCACCCTGGAAACATCTTCATTCGCCGCCTACCCAACGGACAGCCTGAAGTCGTCCTCATTGATCACGGTCTGTACATTCGCATGGACCCCAAGTTCCGCCTTCAATACTCGGAATTCTGGAAATCACTCCTCGCCTTCGATAATGCCAAGATTGAGGAGATTGTCAGCAGCTGGGGCGTCAAGCACGCCGACATCTTCGCATCGGCAACGCTCATGCGTCCGTACCAAGGTGGTGACCAGAGCGTAGCAGGCGTCCTCAAATCTGAAAGAAAAGGCAAAGATCAGGCTGAACGCGCCTTCGAAATGCAAGCCAAAGGCCGTGATGCCATCAAGCTCATTCTCGGTGACGACGCAAAGTTCCCCCGTGAACTCCTCTTCATCGGCCGCAACCTGCGTATTGTACAGGGTAACAACCAGTTCCTTGGTTCGCCTGTTAACCGTATCAAAATCACCGGATTGTGGGCTAGTAGGGCGTTGATTGAATCCAAAGACCTTAGCGTGAGCCAGAGATGGAAGAATTGGGTCAACCATCTGCGGTTCCGATGCGTACTAGCACTCAGCGATGCGGTATTCTTCTGGAGTAAGCTCAAGCAGTTGATTGGCGTTGGTAGAGGTATGGAGGACGATATTGAAGCGCATATGCGTGTCATGGCCAAGGACTTTGGCGTTGACCTGAACCACGGAGTCTTTGAGGGTTAGTAGTTGTAGATGTTTTATAAAGTTTTATTCCCCTCTATAGAGAAGACAGGCACATTGTATCTAGTCCCTGCAATGTATGAACCATTTGTTGTGGATATCATTCGATTTGAGCTACGTGCCGTTATATGTGTAAAGATACACTTTCCCATAGAGGACGCGACATTGACGCTCTTTCGTCATTGTGTACGTGCCCTTAGTCACGGATGTGTAGCCCGTGATGACGTGCCCCAAAAACGTGCCGAGGTTAAACGCGAACATGTCTCGACTCCACATCAACATCGTCAGCAACTCATTCGCGCGTACGCGGCTACGCAACATCGCTGCACCACTTCCATCACACTGTTGGCGTCGCGAGCTGAAGATTCACCAATCGCCCTCTTTGCAGTCTTACCAACATCATTCGGATAAACGCAAACATACGCCCAATAAACACTCTAGCTTTGCTCACCAGACCGAGGCCTGTCGCGTTTCTTGCGGGGAAAGCTTCCTATTCAATTACAACTCAGCTCCTACGGCCGGAAGCCTGCAGAAGATCATCATCTCATCCCAAAAGAACAATTCACCGAACATTGCCTGAAACGAAGTGTCCTGGTCATAATTAAAACTTGGTTGTTCGTCTCCAAAAACTTTGCGAAAAAAAAAGCTAGGAAACATCATGACTTCTTCATCGGAATACTCAGATATCAAGTTTGAGATCAATGGAAAGATTGGTATCATCAAGGTACAAGACACTTCCATTCATATTCGTGCTGCTGCGACCGAGTTCTCGAGAACCCGACGAACGATCTTCGCATCAATTCATTCATCCCATATCATGGTTCATGCAAACTTCCTGCTAACACAACTCCCTAGTTCAACCGACCCAAGTCGCTCAATTCCTTCGGCGGAAACCTCGTCCCCGACATCATCGCGGGACTACGCGTTTTAAACGAGCACCCAGACACCATCTTCACCGTCCTAACCGGCGAAGGACGCTTCTTCTCTGCCGGCGCCGACGTCAAGGGCATCCCTGGAGCCGGAGAAGACTTCAAGAATGACGGCGAGAAGAAACTGAGTTACATGACTCGCTTCGGGTATGCCACTGAACTTCTCCGCTCCATGATCGACCACCGCAAAGTCCTCATCCTCGCCCTCAATGGCCCCGCTGTCGGCGGCGGTGCAGCTTGGTTCCCGGGCATTGCGGATATCGTGCTGGCCTCCAACACAGCCTGGCTACAATGCCCCTTTTCCGCCCTTGGTCTCGTCCCCGAAAACGGATCTGCGCTCTCCTTTGCGCAGTCGATTGGTATTCATCGGGCCAACGACTTCCTCATGTTTGGTCGTAAACTTTCACCGCAAGAGCTGGTCGACGCTGGCTTGTATAATTACGTTTGGGACGCTACGGGTGATGAGTTCCAGGGCAAGGTTGTCGGGTTCCTGGAGGAGCAGCTGAAGGGGAATGATGGGAAGAGTATGATGGAGATGAAGAGGTTGCAGAATGCGCCGATTAGAGATGCGAGGATGATTGCCGTGGTCAATGCTATTGATGCGTTGGCGGAGAGGTTCGTGGACGGTGCGCCTGCGGAGAGGTTTAGGATTAAGAGGGAAGAGATGGAGCAGAAGAGTAAGACGAAGTCGAAGATTTGAGGTTGTGGTGGTGCGTGAATTAAAAAAATCCTTTCTTTTCTAGCGAGGTTTGTTGTGTTTTTAGAATCAGCTTGGGGTCTGTGCGAATTGAGTGGCAAATGTCTTTGATCCATGTCCACATATAGGAACATTCGATCGAGATGGCTCATTCATACTAATACGGAGCTGTACATTAACAACCCTCTTCACGCCGTCCATCTAAGCATACTCCACCGTATTCCTTAGCGTGCCAATGTCCGGACTCAAGTTAACCTCGACCACATCCCCCGGCTTCAAGAACTGCGGCTCCTTCATCGCATACCCGACACCTGCACACGTTCCGGTCATAAACACCGTCCCCTTCTTCAACGTAGTACCCTGACTACAATAACTCACCAACGTAGGAATCTTGAAGCACAAATCATCAATGCCCGAGTTCTGTCTCAGGTCCCCGTTCACAACAGTCTTGAGATGCAGCTTGGACGGGTCTGGGATAACTTTGGTGGACACGAGCTGCGGGCCCAGAGGCGCATACGTGTCGAAGCCTTTTGAGAAGTTCCATTGGGGCACTGTTCCCGCGAGGAGGGGGTCGCGTTGGAGTTTACGCGATGAGACGTCGTTGCCGGAAGTGTAGCCGCCGATGTAGTCGAAGGCTTCGGCTTCGGATACGTCTTTGGCGTCTTTGGAGATGATGAAGCAGAGTTCGCCTTCGTAGTCGGCTTGGTTATCTTGTGCGATTCTGGGGATGACAATGGGGGCGCCGTGGTCGTTTAAGCAGGTGTTTGCTTTTATGAAGGTGGATGGGTAGGGGGGAAGGGTGCGGCCGCCTTCCTGGACTGTGGGGAGGTGGTTAGTATGACAGTGGGTGGGATTGCATGGTGGAAAGGTAAACTTACTGTGCTTGATGAAGTTTAGACCTATGCAGCGGATGATGGGCACTTCGTCAACTGTCACTGGACCGAGCAGTTTCTTGACTGTCACTTCTTCGTCTGTGACCTTGGTGGCTGGGTCGAAGATGTTGTTGTTCTTGACATCGATCACTTTGGCCTTGAGTCCCGTCTCCTCTGTTGTAGTTCCGACATCGAAATCTGCCGAAGGAAGGATCGGTTGACCCCGCAGCTCACGGCCATCTGTTGCGATGAAGCGAATAAGTCTGTCCCAGTTTGGTGCCATTGTTACGATGTATGTGAGGAGATGATGGTAATTCGGGTGATGCTTCAAGTAAGGCTCAACATGTATTTGTAGGATTGAGACGTGAGTCTATGGTGGATATATGTTCTCCCGGAACTTGATAACGTGGAGTCGGAAAGATGTGGAGAGGCTCGGAAATGTCGCGGGGCATGCCACCGGTAGTGCGGGGCATGTTCTGGCAGACTGGTAGGGCTGTATTAACGGTACCTATCTACGGAGTTTTATCCGGTTGTACTAATTAAGAACTTCGAATATCTAGGAGGAGCGTCAATGTAGCCTTTTTGAGTTGAATAGGTCTAGCATACAGCATCACCTCACCATGAAAAACAGCTCAAGCTGCAATGGTTTCACATATTAACAAAATCTCGCGATGTAATTTCTAGTCCCTCTGACCCACCACGAGTCCTTGCCTCTCCTCCTCGTCCTCGTCCTCTACACGCTTCGCAGGATGTTTGTACAGCACATAATGTTGTAGCATGAAGATGATATCAAACACAATAGTAATGTTTCCCAGCCCAAACTTGACCGGATTGCCTGTGACACCGCTCCAATCATTCTCTAAAGCGGAATCGATGCACAATTGCGCAAGGGAAAGCCAGCCTCCCGCAAAGTCCAAGAGCATAGGATATATACTCCATCCCAGCGTAGATTTGCGCTTGTAATTAACCCAGGCCTGTGGTATGTATTTGAGAAACACGGTAAGAAGTTTGACGTAGCCAAGCGTGTAGATCTGTCTGGTATTAGCATGAGCTCGTAAGGTCAGAAGCTGTAGAGCTGAAGTGACTCACAACATCGATCCACGCCCACCCCTCTGCATCGTTTCCCTCTGTTCCTCTGGTTTTGACAAGGAATACCACGACTACGATAGCAAGTACGCATCCCCACCAGACTCCTAGTATGACCCGACTAACCTTCTGCCTCTTGCCGACCTCGAAGCCCCATATCTTCTCGAAGAACTGGCTGTAGATGATCACACACATGACTGCGCCGTGTGCAGCAAACAGAAAGTCATTGAATCGCACCGTCGTCTGAGGCGCTTCCGGATGACGGTACGCATATTGTGACTTGATAGTAGGCGAATATAGGAAACAGGCTGTAGAGATGGTGTAGCAGGTGAAGCCGAGGACGTTAAGAGTGGGGAAGTCTATTGCGAGACCGAGCGTGGATTTGCGGAGATAGTTGGATATGGGTTGGGGGTAAAAAGACAGGGACCTGGCTGTAGGATTAGCACAGGGTCCACAGAGTGTGTGACGAGGGACGGGTGATTACTGACCACGACAGGAAGTACGCCCAGCCTAGTACGCGCGATATCGCTCGCGCAAAGGCTTCGAGCTCAGGGTTTATCATCATGGTTATGAAAGGAGGTCAAGAAGAGGTATGTATATGCGCGATAACGATTGTGCGGCATGCGACGTTAGGGTGTTGCGATAGCAAAGGCGGGAATGTGACTACTGCCAAACCAAAAAGAGTGTGTTATGAAAGACAGTCAGAGTACAGAGACATGTTGTTGAGAGAAGGGCTCATCGTGGGTGAGCGGCTGATATCGCGGCGTGTACTGCACATGTGCGATTGCGACAGAGGAGATGCGCGCATGCCCGCGGAGCGACAGGGATGCCGGCATGGCCTGTTCCGACCACATATCGTGCCCGGCTTTCACATGATCCATATCATCAAGTGTCACGAATGTTGGAACAAGAGAAGCTTGGCGTATTTTGAGATGGGACGATGACATTTCGTAGTCCTGCGGTATTCATTTGCCCTCGAGGTACAACTTCAGTCCCTGTGCTTGTGCGTCAAAAGATTCTTGCAGGCTCTCTCCGAGCGTCGCTTTCAATATCCCAGCCAACGGCCCGTTGAACACCTCAATAGACTCGTACAAGACAGTGCCATTGCCTATATCGCTGACCGCCTGCCATCGCGTCGCTTTGACAGCAATTTCCACCAAGTAATCCCACGCCAGCCTTCCCAATTCCGGCTGTACATGAGTTATGCGCTCGAACGCAAGCTGCGTATGCAAGAGGTTGTCTGGTGTGTTCTTGTTCACCGGCAACGGGAGCGCAGGAATTTGCACACGGAAGAACAGGTAGTTGCCTTCGACAGCTCGCTGATCGGGCAGGGTAATGTTGTTGGCTGAAGTGACGAGAGCATAGCGCACGAATGGATTCCAAGCTCCGTAGTTGTGGAAGTCGGTAAGTGTATCCCAGGCAGCGTCGACAGTGGTTTTGATCTCAATGCGCGCGGTTGCATTAAAGACACCTGGGGCCACTTCCGGGAGATTTGTGTATTCGGATTGCGCGAGAGCCACGGGTAGGAAATTCAACGAGACGAGGCTGAGGAGTGCTGACTTGAACATGGTGGGTGAATATCCGGTGAGTACCTAGGTATTCGCGACCTGCCTGGGAAGTGCATACTTTTGTACCTGAGGCTACCCAGGCCGTTCGCTTGCATTAGTTACGTCGGTTAGCACATACGATACGAAGTTCTTCAGGGGCGCCAGGTCGCTTACTCCAAAAGAGGTAGATCCTCCTGAGTTCCTGGGCAAGGCTGTCTGGGCATGTTTCCGAGCTGCAAGTCGTTTCGCAGATCATGGTTCTCGTCGACGGACCATGGCTGTGTACTGGGAACGAGAAAGATGCTACCTGGCAGATTCTCCATGCTCGCGAGTCTGATGTGACAGTCGACTAGGGTTTTGCATGATGAGGATGAAGATGGAAGCACGTGCAAGCCACGGGATGTCTCGCGGCATGTGGGACTTGTGATATGCATGCCAGGACGTCACTCATCGGAACGCTTCGCGGAACGCCGCATGTGGCTGCCCAACAACATGACTCCGGCAGCTACCGTGCTCGCTGGAGTCACTTGACCCAAGTCACCCAACTGGCACGCTCGCAATCTGGGAGTGACTAAGGCCAGCTAAAGAGGGGCTAGCTATCAGCGCAAAGGGCGGTGCCGGCGGCGGCCATGGTGGAGGACGAATGGAAGGGTGAGTGCGCGACATGCACCTGCATAAGCTATGAGCTGCCCCTCCGTACCGACCGGACCAGCAACACAACTGATCGCCCTTGCGACGCCCTGCATACACATCTCAACACTTGGAAGATGAGATAAAGCTCCAAGTTGACTGACCACTGCGCGTTGCACCCGGACTCATCTACATTACGCGTCGAGGAGCCTCATACATACTGTAGTGTGCCGCGTGAAGGTCCAGCCCCGCGGCTCAAACGATAGCCACGACGAGTCCCCCCGACTGTACCGAGAGAAGAGCAGATAGGCCCAGATAACGCGCCGCCGAGTCAGGAACAAGGCACCAGCCAATACTCTGTACAGGTGTCTTGCTGTGCAGGCAAGCACAGGACTGCTCCCTTCACGCGCCCTGGTCACGAAGGCGCATGACGCAACGCCGTGGCTAGCATTCGTCCGAACTCACTCGCCGCCCCCATCCGTCGCTACGCCCACAACCTACCTCAGGGCCACGACACATAGCAGCCCTTCACCACTGAGCTAGCGCCCCGACAGACACGTCCACACGCTCTTCCGTAGGTTATATGAGCTCATCGCCCGAGAACGCCGCCGAGCATACGACGCCCGTCTCCAACCTCACCTACTTGCACAAGCAACAGCGCAAAGGCACAAAGGTGCAGGACACACCACAAGCGCGCGGTCGCAACACGTCGAGATATGAGCTGGGAAGAAGAAATAGGGCGGCCGACAAGGTTACGCGCATCTACCCCAGAGAGATGTATGTGTGAATCACCACCTCCTTCCGCGCTTACGCCATCGCCCCTGCCATGTGCACCCATGGCATGGCGTTCAGGTGGAAAGAGCGACCGAGTGACTCCTGTTTGCCTGCAACAGACATGACTGACTGTCACAGAACCAAGTCGCCTTCCTCGGCAAAGCGTCTGTCCTCCACGTCTCCACCCTCAAACTACAATGCCACTACGTCGCCCTTACTATCGGCTATCGGTGCCACGCGAACAACGGCCGCACAATACACCAACGAGTGGGCCAAGTCGGTGCCATTCTTTCCCAATTCGGGCTCGCCAGGAAATGGTGGCATAGCCATAGCCAGCTCACCGCCTACCTTTCACAACTCGCCAGGTGCAAGACCTCTGAGTCACCCGAGCCAATACACAAACTTTGGTGGACGTCTACAGAACTCGCCCGGCAGAGATCGTAGAGCCTCCATGTATTCGCAACAAGGCGCTCGTCCGCCATCGCAACACTTTGTGCCAAACCCGCCCCTGCCACATCAGCCTCAAGCACACTACTATGGCTTGCCAAATATCGACTTCGGCCTCAACAACGGCCCGACCGATGGCATCCAGCCAGGTGAGGGGGGCTACTTCTGTGGGTTTGATACTCTATCCATGGCAGGAGACGAGGCGGCGAGGTCAACTGAAAATGTGCTACTAGTTGGATCTCAAGGAGGGCTCGACGTCTTCCGCGTCGATAAGAGCAAGATGGACATTGTGGGTCGTCTAGAAGGCCTCAGGGGTGGTGTCATAGGTGCCAAGATGTTGCCCTGGACATCGCGGCGAGATCCCTTGGCTGCTTCCCGTCCACTAGTCGCACTCATTCTCCACGGCCCGGTCGTCAAGGATAGCAGAAGCTCTAGTGGAAGCGGTGCGTCCTCTGTCGTCGATGATTCAGCCTCTGAGTCGCCTAGTAGGCCATCCTCGAGACATGGTAATCAGGATGGGCAGATCAGCGGTTACCGGACGACCGTCGAAATCTACTCACTGAAGGAGAAGCGGAGGCTAGCCATCCTGTACCGGACTCCTCTGATTCCTCTTACGAGCCCGATTGACAGCCCTCTCTTCCAACCTCCACCTCCAATAGGCGACTTTGTCATCGATGCGAAGGGAAAGTTTGTTGTCGTTGCCTCTGGCGCAAGTGGCGAAGTCTTCGTATTCGCACCTTACTTGGGAAACCACCCAGAGTACATTGAGCAGTTCCGCTGCATCGGTAAATTGTGGACATCGGTTCAGAACCGCGAACGAGCCATACACTCAAACGGTTCGAGTGCTGTCGACGGAAGTCATGACGAGACTCCTCCCGAGAAGTATGGCTTGCCTGTATTTTCTCTCTGATCGCTGGCTCGCCGTCACTCCACCAGCTTCGAGTGCGCTTTATCCTGTCAACGGCGTGGCGCTGACCTCACCGTACTATGAGCGCGCCCCCGGCCTTGCACACCACAGCGTACCACCTCAGCCATCGCCCAACTGCGCTGTCGATATGCCCAACGAAGCAGGTTTACTCGATAGGATCACCCGGGAAGGCACACAAGTTGCCATCAAGGGCGCGTTGTGGGCTACCGAGAAAGGAGTGCAAGCCTTCAAGAGCTACATGAATAGAGGTCAGCAAGGAAATAACGTGCCGTATGGTCAGGATCCTATGCAGCATTACTTCCCACCGACTCATGGCCACAACCAGACTCAACCAAGACAAGAAGCAACCGTCATCTCCGTATACGACTTGCAGAGACTGGTAGACGCGGAAGAAACGAGGAACAAGAACGCTCTCCATCCTGTTGCTACTATACCCGCGGCTCTTGGCTGTAGCTTCATGTCGTTCGCTCCTAGTGGTCTGATGCTTATGACTGTGAGCAAGAAGGGCGATTACCAGGATGTTTGGGATCTGAAGCGCATGAACTTCCGACGAGCCCGTAAGACTCTTCGAGAGCAGCCGGCAGGCCCCTATGTTCGACAAGTCGCTCGCTTCACCAGAATGACGGTTGCAAATGTCATTGATGTTGTCTGGTCTGCTCCTCGAATCGACAAACTCGCAGTCATCACCGATAAAGGGACAGTACATATGTTTCCCATGCCTGCGTCGGCCTTCCAATGGCCGCCCGCTCGACGAATTCGTCCTGTGGCATCTCCTGCCCCGTCAAAGGAAGCCACGGCTCCCACAGGCCCAACAGGCATGGTCAACTCAGCAATGCAGGCTGTCAGTAGCGCTAAGCCTTGGTTTGATGCCGTTCGAGCCAAGAACACTGCTGGCGGGTCTCGATTCAGTCTAAGTGGTTTGGGTGTAACACCTGCTGCTGGCGCAAAGTCTGGTAAAGCCGTTGCTGCTGGTGTAGGCAAGTCAATCAACAACATCCGTCATGCAGGCGACAACAAGATGACACTGCCATCGTCACATAGTGGCATCAAGCCATATAGTGTACGCTGGCTTTCTGGTAGAGGCCGTGGCTCGATCGCACTAGTATCAGGTGGCGTACTTCAGATCTGGCGGGTGCAGATGCGAGCTGCGACAGGCAAAGGGAAGTCCTCCAATACTGCGTCTATAACCAAGAAGAAGACAGTTGAGTTTGGGCTTGTGCCTATCCCGGATTCCGCATTGCCGTCTTCTGTCACCGAGCAACTATTCCCACAACCCGGTGATCCAGAGCCAACACAGGATTGCTATGGCGACTACCTTCCCCGTACCTTACCGTCTCGTAAGCCTGTCACACCACCTCTTGCACCACTCAGTTTCTCCGAGATCGAGACGAATCCTCCCTACCAGCCCTTCTACACCGATAAACGCGTCACACGTTTTGTCTACTCTAGACAGGCTCTCTCAGTCCATGATGAGAGCAGCGAGTACCAGCCCTCATTACCGGGGCTGATCTCTGACCTCCATCACGAGGATAGCTCGCCCTGGCTCTTCGGTCAGAGCATAGAGGCGACTCGGCTTTCGACACCCATAACCCAAGCATATGATTCTGGAGAGGACGAGATAACCGGGGTTGCTGCTAGACTTGAGAACAAGCTTATTCTCCAAGACGGTGAAGAAGAGGTGGAACAGGTTGTAGTCACTACGCGACGAAGACGTATCAAGAAGGAAGGTGAAGAAGAGAATTTCTTCGAGGACGATTGCGAAGTACTGGATTTTGCAGAAGATAGGGTGTGATAGTGCATGGTCGCGTTGCTTATCTTCCGTCCGCTTTACCCTACACTCACTATCACTATTGCATCAGGTGGGCGTTGGAGAGGCGCGGGCGTTTTCCATTCTCTTGTTGGATAAGACTGGAGCTTGCATCATAGGATACCACACAGCCGACAGCGGCCCTCGGCTTGCAACATGACCGCACAATTTAGGTAGTCAATAGACAAATGAGAGAACCAATCAAGCCTCATCCTACGCGTCGGCTGTAAGAAGAAGCTGTCATTCCAGTGTAACCCCCCTTCGTATACTCGAGAAATACGCGGCTTCCGTCTAACCCCGTTGCTGTGGGTCCCGACCATGGTAGATGATGATACGTGTGAGTTGATGGGCGTGGGGTGTGTAGTCTGCATACAGCTTGGAAGAGAGAGTGCGTTGCTGTGACAAATCGAAAGGGGGTATCTGCATTATTCCTTCATTTCTTCGTTTCCAATCCTATCTCGACGTGACCTCTTGTCTCTTTTTCCTAGCTTAACCAGTCTCACTGTCTCAAGAACATCTTGTAGCTTGGGCTGTCGGTCACTTCCTTGTACGGATATCCGGTGTCCTCCAAGAAACTTGCCAACTTACTACTGTCCTCTTCCTTGCACTGTATACCGGCCAAGATCTTCGCAACGTCTCCTCCGTAGTACCTGTAATGGAAAAGACTAATGTTCATTCCCGGTTGTAAGGTGTTTAGGAATTTGTTCAACGCGCCTCCTCGCTCGGGGAACTCAAACATGTAGAGATGCTCGTCGGCGGCATTGCTACGTCCTCCTACCAAGTAGCGAATATGCGATTTTGCGAGTTCGTCCTGGGAGAGATCTTGGGCATTCATGCCTTCAGCACCGAGACGGTCGATGAGGTCAGGTAGGTCGAGGGCTCGCGTTGCAGCCTTGAGTTCGATGCCAACAAGGATCTGGGCAGAGTCGGGATTTGAGTAGCGGTAGCTGAACTCTGTGACGGCCATGGGGTGGATAACCGAAACAAGCTTGGCAAAGGCACTGGGTCGTTCGGGGATGGTGACAGAAAGGATAGCTTCTTTGTTTTCACCAATGGCGGCGCGCTCAGCGACAAAGCGGAGGCGGTCGAAATTCATGTTTGCGCCACTGGCAATGGCAACCAGACCGCGATTGCGATCCGGTGATGGGTTGCGGCTCACCCATTTCTTTAGGCCTGCAAGAGCGAGCGCGCCGGCAGGCTCAACGATGGAGCGTGTGTCTTCGAACATGTCTTTAATGGCGGCGCATGTCTCGTCTGTTGTAACCTGGACTACCTCATCAACGACCTCTTGGCATATCCTAAACGTTTCCTCTCCCACTGTCTTCACGGCGGCTCCATCAGCGAACAGTCCCACATCTTTCAAAAAGACGCGCTTTCCGGCTTTGAGCGACTCGACCATGGCGTTTGCGTCGTATTGCTCCACTCCTATGATCTTGACGTGTGGTGCTATCCGCTTGATGTACACACCTATACCTGCGATGAGCCCTCCACCCCCGACACAACAGAAGACGGCCTTTAGATCTTGCAGGTTCGTCTGTCGTAGCAACTCCATGCCAACAGTACCCTGACCTGCGATGACGTAGGGGTCGTCGAATGGCGGTATTGAGATAAGGCCGTGCAACTTCTCCAATCTCGCAGCCTCGGCCTTTGCAGCATCAAAGTCAGCGCCATGTAGTATGACTGAGCCTCCTAGCCGTGAGACGTTCTTGTGTTTAATATCGGGAGTCCCAGAAGGCATGACAATGGTCGCGGGAATCTTCAATTTACGCGCAGAATATGCCACACCTTGTGCATGGTTCCCGGCGCTGCATGCAACGATGCCCTTCCATCTGTCCTTGGGGTCCAGATGTGCTATTTTGTTGTATGCGCCGCGTAGCTTGAAGCTGAAGACTGGCTGTAAATCCTCGCGCTTGAGCAGAACATTGCACTCCAGCCTGTTGCTGAGATTGGTCGCATGGGTGAGAGGCGTCTCCTGGACGGCTTCATAGACGCGCGAAGTGAGGATCAGGCGGAGGTAGTCCGGGTAGCCATTGGGCAGAAGGAATGCGTCGGGTATAACATGGTTGGGACGTGAAGCGTTGGACTCGGAAGGCGGACTCGGGTTTGCGCTGTACTCGGTAAGGGCGAGACCTGTCTTTGGCGTGCGAGGTGAGACAAGGCCATTGGTGACGTTTTCAGGCGTCACCGGTCGTGAGTAGTCGGCTATAGTCGCCATTGTGATGGTGCAGTGGACATGGTGATTGTTGACTCGCAATTTATGGGACATCTATCGGTGACTCTGTCGGCCTGCATCGGAGGCAGGGGTCTGTCGCTAGCGTACCGTGAGGAGCTTCCAAAATCTAGTGGGGTAGCTTCCCAGCCCCTCGACTCCATCCCATCTTGCCTCAGACAGAGCACCTCCGACATGTTTCATAAAGCGCATACCTCTCTGAATCTCTCCATGTCGTTTTCGCGTGCTCTTCCCTGGTCCAACCCGTAGCTTTCCAGTCTACATCCAGATGTTTCCTTTGATTCCCATGCATGTCCTCGATGCCTCCTGAGACATTGCCATCTTGTATCCAGCAGCCGGAAGTCATGAAACGACCTCCTGGTCTATCTACCTCTCGAATCGATGGACACCAGTACATGGATCCTCCATATGCTCCACGCTGCCTTCTAGGCCACCAGCAGGTCACGCTGACCGGCGATGTATTCCTTGTAGGAGGCTGCAGTAGATTGCCTGTCGGGGTGCTTCCGAACGACTAGACTGCGACACCCCAATACTGTTTCCCATATACGCGTGCGTTGGCTGCTCATATGATGACTTGCAGGACAAGAAGCGCAGAGCGTCGCGGAAGAATCGACGCGAGCGGTTGGCCAAACCCCCTTGATTATGGTTTGAGCTTGCAACCAATGACATTGAAATTTGGGTCGAGGTCGTTTATACTTGGTGGTTGGTTTGTGATCGTTGATCGCGATGGTGATTGATCATTCGTGCGAAGGAGGCTGAAGCGTTGGCCGTGGTTCGGTTTGAAGTTCACTGTCTATCACGACGCACACCCGCTCACTTCTCCTTCGTACCAACTCAATTGTTCCGACCTATCGAGTAGTCTCGATAAGGCGCACGTGGGCACTTGTCGAACAACCAACATCCTTTACGTGGCAGCTCAGGTTGACTGCCTTTATTACGCTCGAACAGAGACAGCTATATCATTTGCTGGCAGGAGCGGCGTCTCGAGTAATCTCACAGCGAGCTCGCGCTATCCGCTCCCATCTTTTTCAGCTTCTCGTATGGCGGTCGCAGTCTTGCGAACCTAGCTTCGAGTAACAAGCGGACTCGACCTTATCGTCGACTACCCCGCCCAACATTCCATTCAGGATGAGCATAGCCAAAAGTCACGGAGCAGTGTCTGCCTTAGAACGCTGTTGTGGTCGAGAGCAGGGATTCTGCTGCAACAGGAGCCTGGTGGTTGCCACGAAACCCCAGCAAAGCAACTCAGTTCTGTAGCGCTCGGACCGAACACACTTCTTTCGCAGATTCGCCCTACCTTTGCCCCTCAACCACTCTACCGGACAATCCGCTGCGACCGCTCTAGTAGAATAAGGCTGTGCGTGAGACAGATAACACTCCAGGTATGTACCCCCACACCCTGGATCATGGCGACCTTGCTGACTAGACGACCATCTCGGTCTACACCAAAGGTTGCTGTATGATAGGAATGGCCTCTTCGGTGCCGTACACCGATCTCGACTCAGATTCAAATCCTCATCGTTAACGATACGTCCGCTGAACACTCCGACGAACATGGGCTGTGATTACAACCTGTGCAGAGCCAACATGGCCAATCTTGCGGAACCTAGATTCCTGGTCATGAACTGGACCATCGAACAGACCTATGTGCTTGAAGATTCTACTGAGAGGCTCAGTTAGGAGATGGGATAGACCCTCCACAGTCTACCCTAGGAAGATGCAGCTGTTTGGGCTGTATGACGGTGCGTCGTGATATAGCGGCCGATTCTGTGCCCAGCGTTTCGTTGAGATCGATCTCTCCTCGCCGGGTGAAGTAGTGTGACCGTATCGGACCAACGCAGAGTCGCGCCGAGGCCTATGTCACCCAGGAATCTTATCTTGGAGGTATCCATATCTGGGCATGAGGCAGCCGTGTCCGGCTCTTGACTCGCTACCCCCAAATAGAGGATTGTGCGTTCCAAGTATGGCCTGCATACAGGTCCCTCTGTTACGATGGAAGGCAATGAGCTCTTCGCACTTGTACATCATGCTAGAAGAGGAAAGAGATCGCTCTGGAGACCTCAGGAGTATCAAGGGCTTGAGGTATCGGAAGGAGAAGTTGGCTTCGATGTCTTCGCCGCTAGTAGCATCGTCCCACGTCTTCCGAAGGCAGGTGTCTGGAGTCGAAATCTCCTGTGTAAAGCAGGATACATCTTCGGTACCCATGGCTGTCATTCGCAAAACTAGGAAGCGAGAATACACCTTCACGGTCTCGCCTTTGCCCCCGTCTGTCTCTTTCCAGGCTCGAAAAGCGGCATTCATCTATTTCTCTTTCGCCAGCCATGCATTATATGCAATCGCATCTTCCCTAGTTCTCCAAACATGCTCGTCTCTTGGCATTTTTGGTCGAGGATACTTGCAGGCAGTTGTGATATCCGGCTCGTACAGGTTAAGGTAGTAGTCCATGCTGTGAAAATGCAGACGAGGCTGTATTTTTCTGCCAGCCCAGGCGGGAGGATAGAAGAGGAGCGTTGAAGCTACATCTATTAGTGATGTTGCGATCTCCTTGAAACTCGACTTACGAGGAAGCATTGCTCACTCACCATGGTAGAGAGGTGCCGGAGCTTTGTTCCCTGCAGCACTGTCCATGGTCTTTGGCAACTTGGAAGCGTAAGAAGCTTTGTAGGATACTCGTTGTCGCAGTCGGTCTGTCCACCAAGATGATGTATTATCTCACTCGCAGGGGTGGGCTGCGGTAAATATGCACGCGTACTGGTGTGTAGTTGATTCTAGCTGCCGCAGGAGATGGCAACCATCATGGTATTTGCGTATCTGGCGCCCAGCCCGGGGTTGCCCAGAGGGCTTCCAACGCCAAAAGGACTTTCAACGCTTGGACGGCTTCTGATGTCATTTATAGCAGTCAGAGCTGTCATCCTGAGCGCGATGATATGCTGTAAGAGCTGTCTGTGAGTGTCGCTGAGATCGAGCTTGTCGACCTTCCGAGCGATCTGAGTCTGTCGACCTGGCGGGATCATACGCCGATACCTATGGTAGCTCTACCGGTATCTCCAGATATGATCGATTGTATGCTTAGAAGCCGTCGGGAGCATCCACAAGACAAGTGTCGCGCTCGCACTCGATCTCAGGCCATCACGAGGTGTAGTCGCAGACGTTGCAAGTAATACTGTTTTTACTGTCGGTGTCGCCACGAGCCCTTCGGATGTGTCTGAGAGCGGGTGTAGAAGCTTCCGTAGTCGCTGCCGTTGCCGTGTTGGCGGCCAAGGACGTGATGGTTGTCAGGTACCACGGCGGAGGCTGATGGCGCAGAAGTGCCTATGAGCACATCGTAGTTATCGCAACCACTGTTAGTATATGGTAAGCTATCGGACTCGCGTCGAGACTAACGCGGTGGCCCTGTGTGGCAGTCGTGTGGTGAAGCTGTCAAGAAATTCGGAGCCAGGAGTCGTGAGAGACCATAGCAGGCGAACACCAAACTTGAGAATCGCCACACCAGAACGGCACTGCGATAGATCGAACAACACCTGCACGTCCACATCACCGATGAGTTGGTCCAGAGCTAGAATTTGACGTGCTTGATAGAAGTACAGTCATGTTGCCATCGCTTTCCCATGGTCATCGGAACGGTGAGATCAAACAAAATTGATCATCTCATTCCCGGCATCCAGAAAGGGCCAAGTACCAGCGTATATGATCATTGAATTGCGAGATCAGCTCGCTGCACAATTATGGAACATAGTGCGCCAGTTTCTCTGAGAAGCTTTGAACACAAAACACAGCCTTGTAATTGTGGAAGACACAGGTGGCATACAGCAAAAACGCCGATCTCACGTCTCACGGATTAAACATCAGACCCTCAAGAAGTCGCATAGCGGTCCTCGGCCTCCTTCACATCACGTATGCAGGTTCTGGAATCAAGTTTGGGAAGACTGGCCTGCCATAGTTGAGCTGCAACAGATTGCGCCTCACGCCTATACATTTCCCCTTAGCCCCGCCCTCCAAGCTGCCAGATTACCGACAATCCTGCCGATACCTGTGTCTGCTACAACTGCCATTCGCAACTACTCACCCGGTCCTGGACTTCATAGGTGTAGATTGAAGAATGAGATGAGATCAAGGTAGATCGTCTGCCAATGTGAGCGCCTAAGCATGGTCCGATATGCCTGGACCAGTCCTGCACTCCATTCGTCAGGGATACACAGCATATCTTCGAAACGACCACTGGACCGAATACCACAAACAACAAGACCGTTGCAGTTGTGAATGAAGACCCTGTTGGTATCGTTGGCCAAAAGCGACGCATCATCTTCGGTTATGCTTCGCAGACGCATTTGCTTGCCCAGAGTTAAGTCCATGCCAGTCTCCACGCAATGAATTTCAGCCTTTTTCCAAGGACAAATGAATCCGCTCACTGGCCAAGCGGGGTATCGGGCCCGAATTCGTGCACCGCGCTGGATAAGCTTTGGCTCGGTCTGGTAGGGTAAAAACTAGATAATCTTTACCGCTCCTGTAATATCGTACGAGTTATGTTGAAATACGATGGCACTGGTGAAGAAGGCGTCAAGCATGCAGCGAGCGAAGAGTTTGTTTACTAGACGGATCTTGAGGACCTTCTGAATCTTCTCCATCTTAACCTTGACAGTTACTGGCTGATCACAACACTCATTTGTAGACCAGTATACTCCAAACGCATGAGAGTGATAGCGATCGAGACGGTGGACAGGAAAAACTAGGTAGTCTGTAGAAGACAAGAGAAGCACACCCTCGATATGGCTGCTGTAGTGGTACGTCATGATGCGCGTGGTCACCTCTTCCGGCAGGCGCGAGAAAGAGTCCTGGAATGCGGCGTGTTGTTGCTCCATACTCTGCGAAGATGGGTTACCTCGGTGATTTCCGTCGACATTTGGATGAAGCGTTGGGGCATCGGTAGTCCGGATTGCCGAGCGCATCCAAAGTGCCACAGGCGACTCTGGTCTGGTCGTCGCGGTTCAAGCGGGAAACCAGTAAAATGTCAGCGCGATCGATCTGGAGATGATGGTCGTCTCGCAATTGAGATACAGCTTCGCGAGCTTTTAGTTCTGGTCGTAAGTGTGCCGGCGCGGCGTCTGTATGCAAGAGTCGAGCGGGGCGGGCGTTGTCTTACCCGATAGCCTATAAGCGCAGTATACGGCACCAGTGGTATTCTGCTTGCGAATAGATCGTTCGCCTTTCTTTATGACTTGCGGAAGTATGCGGAAGACTACGAAGATCTTGTCGTGAGTTGTGGTTCAGCGTGCGAGAAGAGCAAGTTTTGGTACGGTGATGGTGAAAAGTGAGAGGCGAAGGCACTGAACGGACATCGAAATCACATCAAATCGTCGGGCCCAAGCGTTAGCCATGGTGATGCCAACATTTCAGACGACTCTGAGCATTTTAAATCCGCCTAGAAGATGTTTTACGGGTCATCAGATACATTTTGGACTGACGGACTGACTTTGCAATTGTCCATACTTGAGGTATCGAAGCAGAAACATGCATTGGAAGTCGTCATTTCAAGAGTGAGCTATGGAGTTTGTTTGATGATAAAGCAGACATCATGGAAGGAGACGTGTCTTCAATTATGCTTGGTTTATCTAGTACTAAGCGGCCAGGTCCTGTATCGACAAGATGTCTTCTATCAACGGTCCGGCGACCATACACCATAACCTCAAAGCCTCTTCGGTCGAATGACCACATATACCTCCTCATAAAAAGCGCTCCATGTCAACCTGGGTCGACGCCGACATAATCAGAGTATAGTTGCTCAATTTCCCTTCTCCCCAGAAGCAACTGGACGCTGGTTGGCCCAAGTAGACCGGAAACGAGACTGAGGACATCTCATCTTCGTCCTCCTTTCGTAAGACGTCGATAGGTGCCTCTCGAGCAAGAACGTAGTCAGCCTTGTCTAGCCTAGTCGCGAATGACGAAGGGTCGCCGCCGACGGCTTCCACCATCTGGTCCAGTCGCGACTTGGCCGCCAGCGTGCTCCGAGCCATCTGCTGTAAGACTGCCCAGCGAAGACTTCCGTCCGCCTGCTTCATGTAAACACGCTCGCCGTCCACGAAGCTGCCTTTCAAGTCTTGACTACACTGCATTGTATTAGTATACACCCGATTGAAGTGAAGAGAAGGTGGTATCCACGCCATGTGTGCCTCCGTACGACCAGTATGTATTGGTTGCGTTGACCACGCAGGCACGGCCACGATCCCACGCACCAGGATGAGGCGGAGATGGAGAAATTGAAGTAGATGGAGGGATTGGAGGGGATGGACGAGGAGGAGACGCTTCTGGGGCAGGCGCTGGGTGTTGTTGGTGACGATGAGGACTGAGAGCTTCGGTGATCTCGGACATGCTGGACGGGAGAGAGGTAACAGGGCCACACGCAGCCAGTTCTTGGTCCAATATCCAGTTGGGTGCCCAATCGGCGTAGGCTTCCAGGTCCTCGGGAAGATCGCGGTACCTCTGGTACTCATCGCTCTCGGTGAGGAAGTCTTGTTCTTGCTCAGGAAAGATCTCGAAGAAAGATTGACCTAGTCCATGAGCCAAAGGTGCAGCGTCTACTTGAGAAGGAGCAGACCACATGTTGATAGTTATGCGATCTTGGGCCGTTAAAGAGAGGGGAAGTGAGATAGAGTTGTTGTGCCTTTTGGTCTCCGCGCCAAGACTGTGAGGCGGGCTAACGTCCATAGCGGACGGTCACCTAGGCGATACTCGTAGAATCTGAAGGGAATGAAGGAGAGGGGGGATGAATTTCGAAGATCTGCTAGTCGTAAGAAGCGACCAGGCATAGGCATATCGGGTTCGAAGCTTTCGGAGAATGTACTCGACGAGAAAAGTTGACCACTGACATTCTGGACCATATGGCACTGCGATGAAGGTTTCTGAGTATGGAAAAACTTCCCATTGGATCACTTGCATAATTGAAGCTATCCTAGAGAAAGAGGAGATACTATCTGATCGTCGCCAACTCATCGTCATGATATATCCCCGGCACATTCACATACTTAGTTCTGCTCTATAGTATGTTTGAGCCAGACTGCTTGTACTAAAAGCCAATCAGAGGCTGGCGGGCAGAGGAGCTGATCGGAATGCATGAATTCAACAGTCACTTTCCCCATGATGCGCTTTCGGCTCAGAGCACAAACCTCAGGAGCTCTGCGGAAAATCTGGTCCGGAGGGGGTATCTTCTCCCCCAATAGCTGCTGCATCCGGTGGTAGTCACTCTCGAACGCCAAGTCGTCGATTGATACATGCAGTCTCTTGATCGGAAATTGGATATAGAAGAAATCTTTGACCCCACTGCGCGGAGGGACGGTCTTCGAGAAAATTGTCAGGCTAGTTTCAACGTCGTGGATGAGAACCTGGAGCTTGGGGTGAACGCCTCTTGTCCACCTCCGGTACGTCCCCAAGTCGAAGCAGTTGTGTCCAAAGAAGACCTCTCGCACGACTGGTAGCAAAACCTTCGCCACCAAGCTCATTTCCAATACCTCAGCCAATGGCTTGAGAGATATCCACCCTTGCTTCACCATAGGCTCATAGTATAGATAGCCACGCGGTCGCCTCTCCAGCTTAGGCTCACCGTTCGTATGCTTTGTACTATGTGGATACAGCTTCCCCTCCTCGACCAGTACGTATTTTGAGATCTCGATGTGTATCTCGGTAGGCAGATCGAGGAATCTGGAATGAGGCTGGTTTGTGCCTGAGGGTGTCGGTAGAAGGGCATCTGCGGCGGCGACGTGATTATGTTCGGGCTGATTGGCAGCCACTGAACATGGCGAGACGCAAAGCGACATCTACA
Organism: Alternaria brassicae; assembly: GCA_004936725.1. NCBI lineage: Eukaryota > Fungi > Ascomycota > Dothideomycetes > Pleosporales > Pleosporaceae > Alternaria > Alternaria brassicae. Next base: position 2,284,185 of record CM016506.1, on the reverse strand, counting down.
ATCAGCCAGATTAGAACAACAACTATGAAATGTGCCGTATACGTACTATGACTAGAATGGTAACTATCAAGAGATCGCTACTCGTGAAAACCAGCAACTAGCTAGGGCAGCTAATGAGATTGAAATGCCTTGGGCCGTGTGGCTCGCAGAATCTTGAATGTGGAAGTATTGGAGACGGTGGGAGTCGAGCGGAGGCCGCAAGGCTGGAAGTATTGAAGTCCATGAATGTATCGCGGGCGTGCGATTTCATTGCGCAGTGAACGCGTATCACACACAAAAACGTCCTCTCTCTGTTACAGAACCCTGGAACCAGATGAACGAACAGCAAACCACTAGGTCTGGTCTCAGCGACCGCATAACGTTGAATTGTTCGTTTGGATTTCCAAAGCCTCATAGCAGCCTCTCGGAGCCGCTGTCGAAGAAGATTACCGTCAGAACCGAAAGCTTGTCGACAGATTCATACGCTTAGTTGTGTGGGTAAATTGACGCATCCATCTACGTAGCTGAATGACATGGGCATGTTTGTACGTCAAGATGCGAAACCTGCATACAGCCTTATATGCCACGAGCATAGCATGATGATGAGTAGGAGCAGTGAGAAGATCTAACACTCAAGAAAAAGATAGATTATAGAAAGCCAATAACAGTTGCATGCTGTTGAGGTGTAGAGTTGTCACTGAAAGGGAAAACACGGATCCCCCGGGTTCCTCCATCCCCGGCAAGGTTATCGCGACAGTCCCTGCCTGATCCGTGTTCGCGAAGTGGGAGAGTCTCATTAGACCGAGTATCAACCCGATACACCGTATCGATGCCGACCAGCCCTCTGACGTGATAAAACTCTGCCATGAGACCATAACACAAAACCCTGACCTTGGAAGGCGTCAAGTTATCTCTGTATCTGTGAACAGTCTTGATTTGCGCCCTGCTCAACGATCACCAAAGCTGAGGATTATTTTCCATGAAAATCGCAAGCTTGAGCGCTTGATCAAGCATGTCATGAGCTTGGAAGATGACTACCTCAAAAAATGCGTGGGCCGAGACTGAATGGGATCCGCAGAAGGGGAATCGGGCCACTGTTGACATCGCTGCTGGAATTGTCGATGCCAGGGCTTGCCAGCACCCATATCAGAAACGCGATAACGAGGCGTTATACGAGAATACCTATTGGGGAGATTTTGAGCAGGGCGCAGGTGACTACAAGACGGACGCAGATGACTGGAAATCTTAGAGTGACGACTAGGATAAAGAGGACGAAGTGATTGCTGAGAGCACTCAGGGCTGCAACGAAGACAACGCAGGTGCAGAAGGCTCAGTCAGGCACAAGCCACAGAGCGTCAGGAATGAGGCGGAAGGCGGTATACGATGATCGTGTATCGTAGACCATGTTCGTTGAGAACAAGACCGAAGTAGAAAATTCTTAGGCTTTTCTGGAATAGAGCCCAGACGATGATGGTGGTGGGTGTCCGATTCGGACCTCCGTCGAACGACATCCGTGGCCCTGATAATCTTGTGATTGCTGCACTTGATGAATTCCTTTTGCAACGAGAATGCATCACAGGGTCTTTAAGCTGACATAGCCTATACATGCACGATGACACCCGCGCGGTAGAAGTCGTTTTTGCGCGTAACGCAGATCGACTGCTCGGCAGTAGGCTCGAGCCAGGTTGTAGGGTAGAATCAGGATGCCGCGACGTATGTAGGTATCGCGAAAGAAGCTGAGAGTGGTAGGAGATTCAGACCACTGGGAAGGCTAAGAGCTTGTGCGATAGCTGGCAACAAGGATATGGCGAGGATGCTACGGTAGTGATTATGGAGACGTAGAGTTGGACATATCGACGCCATGCAGAGATGGCGGAATATACGTCTCCATCGGACACAGGGGGTATTGTTGACACAATTGCAGAGTGCCGTGATTATCTTTTCGTGTGGTGGGTGTTCATTGCGAAAGGGACACACGTAAGGGACGTCACACGTGGTGGTAAGCTTCGCGTGCTCCAGGTCGGCGTCTCTTGGCTTCGGGGAGTCCCGTTGCGCACAGACAACCTTGGAAAAGCCGCCCTTTTCTGTGGGCAAGCATCCTCTGTTACCACCCTCAGCTCCGCCCACAGTTTGACCTCTCAATGGACTTCAAGGCTTTGCACATACCCTCGCAGCGCCTCTTCTCTGCATGAATGGTGATTCACGTGCGCACACAGAGCGATTTTCCGGGGCACGAAACAGCATCTAGACACGCATGAATGGCATGAACGAATACGAAAACGAATTTGATCTTCCCCACGCTGCCATCAAGGTCGCTCGAGGCACGCATGCAATGCTCGTTCACGTCTATACGATGCTATCGTTGTGCCATGGACGTGCGGGCAGGACTTGAGAAGGCCCAAAAACCCGGGTTGCTTCAACAGGCGGCCGCACACCACTGCAAAGCATCAACAAAACGCCAGGAAAGCCATGCTCGTTTCTTTTGAAACGAGATGCCTACATGCAAAGGGAACTGAGGTCAAAAATCGCGCATAGTCATAGGCCGAACCTGCAGAAGCCTGATTTCGTGCATCGCACCGTGGCTGTGTACGTGTTCGAAAATCGCTCACGGCTAACCATCAACGGCCCCGAACCACAACATCGCCAATGGATTATTACGCTCACGTGGGGAAACATTCGGCGGGATACCTTTCGCGGTCGCGATTTACCTGTTGCAGGACCCTGATCTTGTCTTGGATTGTATGAGGTATTTGTGCGTCGAACCGCCTCAACTCGACTAAGACAAAGAGGTGAAAGATCTTGTCCACATTGTTGGTGTAATTTCATCTAGCTTGGCTTTTCATGGATCCTATACGTCCTAGAAAAGCCTCCAAGAGCAAATGAGCACGTGTTTGACGCGTTGCCAGAGCTTCCAGAGCCATGCTGCTTGTCAAGACGGCAGATGGTCTTTTCACTTGTCATAGTATAAGTCGCGCTGCATGTATCGTTGAGTATTGTGCTACCTTTCCCCTCGCTTTCTGAATCGTTTCTACCTCTCTTTTGCACGTTTTTTGTAGTGCTCCATCCAGTGTCTATCCCACTCCATCGACACGTCCGTACATGGATCAAGAAGAAGAAAAGGTCGCACCTCGCGTTCGTTTCGGAGAGCTCCGCCTTCCTGACGAAGAAGATGGATATACAACGCACGAACGTCGCCATGAGCGCAACCTCTCCCGGCGGTCAAGTGTGGGCAGTCTCTCCATTCGCAGTGCTGGAGGGGCTCGTACTGTTCAGCCCGAGGCTGCGCTTCCCATCACTTGTAAGCAATAGCTCTATATAGACCGCTTTTGAGACATGTATTGACCTCACAAATCGATAACCAGACCGCACGCTTTCCATTGAGATCGATGAAGGTCAACATAAGAAGCAAATCGAAGTGAAGAAAGCGAAAGAGAAGGCTGCCGTTGGTAAGTTTGCTCAAGATCAGCACTGCTGTGGGTACTAAATATGTCACTCTAGATCTAGCAGACCTTGAATGGCATACGCTCGCCGTCCACGAGCTGTGCCGCCGCCTCTCTGTCGATATCGAGCAGGGGCTTTCCGAAGACCAGACAAAGCGTCGCCTCAGCGAACATGGCCAGAACAAGATGACACCTCCACCTTCGGGCCTGCTGTGGAAAATTATAGGCTACTTCTTTGGTGGCTTTGGTAGCATCCTCGTCGTTGCAGGTATACTGGTGTTCATTGCTTGGAGGCCTCTTGGTCACCCGCCGGCTGTTGCCAACTTGGCACTCGCATGTGTATTGATCGCTGTCTGGCTCATCCAAGCCGCTTTCAATGCATGGCAAGACTGGTCGACAAGCAGGGTGATGGCATCTATCGGGACAATGCTGCCTGATCAATGCATCGTTGTGCGCAGCGGGTCACATGCTAGCATCTCGGCATTGGACCTGGTTCCTGGCGATGTCATTGTTATAAAGCAGGGTAACAAGCTGCCCGCCGATGTTCGTTTCGTCGACATCTCTAGCGATGCGATGTTCGACCGTGCAATCCTTACTGGTCAGTATTACGTGCACAACCTTTGTACGAGGACTAACATGCACTAGGTGAATCTGAACCCGTCGTAGCTACCATCGAAGCAACCGAAGACAACTATCTCGAAACGAAAAACATCGGCCTACAAGGAACACACTGCATATCAGGCTCTTGCTTGGGTGTGTGCGTTGCCACTGGTGACAACACCATCTTCGGTCGCATCGCGAAGCTTACCTCGGATCCAAAAACCGGCATGACACCATTGCAAAAGGAGATCCTACGTTTTGTGCTCATCATTTCACTCTTCATCACAACTGTCGTAATTCTCATTGTTGTTCTCTGGTATGTTTGTAGCTGGTCTCGAGCGACATGTCTATGCCTGGCTCTCTATGAACTGAAGGATCTGTGCTCACACGTTTCAGGGCAGCATGGCTGAGGAAATCTCATCCCACTTGGATCGACGTGCCTCTGCTCATCGTCAGTTGTGTTTCTTGCGCTGTTGCATGTAAGACACTACCAATCCCTACCTCCATCACACGTGCGCTGACTCCACTGTTTTTCTCTAGTCATCCCGGAAGGCTTACCGATTGCACTTACAACGAGCTTGACTATAGTTGCGAATATTATGCGCAAGAACAAGATTCTTTGCAAGTCGCTAAAGACTGTCGAAACACTAGGCTCCGTTTCAGTTATCTGTTCTGACAAGACTGGAACCTTGACCAAGAATAAGATGGTGGTCACGGACATCTACGCAGCGGGCGAAGAGTATACCACGGATGCCGCGCGTGACATGATGGCGGTGTTCCGGTCAGAGAAGAATCTCACGGCGCTCTCTAAACCCAAAGAAAGCATCATGGACCACGTCCGTGTCCTCGGTGGTCTCTGCAACTCTGGCGAATTTGACGCTGCTACGTCACACTTGCCCATTTCGGAGCGCAAAATCAACGGCGATGCCACAGATCAAGCCATACTTCGACTCTCTGAGACCCTTGGCTCAGTAGCTGAATTACGTCGCGACTGGAAAAAGATCTTCGAAATTGCGTTCAACAGCAAGAACAAGTTCATGGTCCGAGTCATGACCCCTACAAAGCAGACACCAACTAGCAACAACGCCACTCTCATGGTCAAGGGAGCTCCCGATATTCTCCTGCCTCGATGCGACCTTCTTCTCAATGACAAAGGCGAGGAAGTGGAGCTTACCGAAGTCCAACGCCTCCGTATTGAAACCATCAAAGACAGTTGGTCCCGCCAGGGTAAGCGTGTCATACTTCTCGCTCGGAAGCCGACCATTATGCCATTTTCCAGCCATCCCGAGAAAGAAGTGATGGTCGCTGCCCGCGATGGTCTTACGTTCGTCGGTATCGTTGGTATAGTTGATCCACCCCGTGACGAGATCCCAGAGGTAGTGCGTGTTCTTCGAGGGGCTTCTATCCGCATTTTCATGGTGACTGGTGACTTCAAGCTCACGGCTCAGGCGATCGCTGAGGAGTGCGGCATCATCTCGAATTCTGCCTTGGTAGATGACATCAGCGCTCTTGGCCGAGATGGAAAGGTCGGCAACACGAAGCAGTCGATTATCTTGAGTGGGCCCGAACTGATTACTCTAAACGAGGCGCAGTGGGATCAACTTTGCCAATACCAGGAGATCGTGTTCGCCAGGACGACACCTGAACAGAAGCTCCGCATTGTCAAGGAGTTTCAGGCGCGCGACAACATCGTCGGTATGACAGGTGATGGTGTCAATGATGCTCCATCGCTCAAGGCCGCTGACATTGGTATTGCCATGGGCAGTGGTTCGGACATCGCCATCGAAGCTGCTGACATGGTGCTTCTCGACTCGTTCGCCGCCATCATTGAGGCTGTCCAATACGGCCGACTCGTCTACGATAATCTCAAGAAAACTATAGTTTACTTGCTTCCCGCAGGTAGCTTCAGTGAGCTGTGGCCGGTTGTTACCAATGTCGCATTTGGCATTCCACAGATTTTGTCGTCTTTTCTCATGGTAAATACGCCTGGTCTCGATGCTAAATGATTCCTAGCTAACGTTGTTCAGATCATCATTTGCTGTCTCACCGACTGTGCCGCCGCTATCACTCTTGCCTACGAAAAGCCAGAGGCCGATGTCATGCTTCGCCCTCCTCGAAACCCCAAGAAGGACCGACTGGTCGACACTCGGCTCATCTTCCATGCCTACTTTGTCGTCGGTCTGTTGGAGTGTTTTCTAGCCTTCACTATGGCCTTCTGGTATATGGAGCGCAAAGGAGTTCCGTTCACGGCAATGTGGTTGAAGTTCGGTATTTACGAAGAACAATACGATCCGGAATATGTCACGGAGATCGCAAATCAGGCCTCAAGTGTCTACTTCGTCACACTGGTAATCATGTAAGTTTGACTGATCAGGTGATACGAGGGGCCAGCTGACATTAACGGCAGGCAAACATTCAACCTGCTTGCTACTCGCACTCGTAGGCTTAGCATCTTCCAGCAGCCACCGATCTTCAACAAAGCGACTCAGAACTGGTCACTCTTCCCTGCCATGATCTTCGCCATTGTTGTTGTCTTTATATTCTGCTACATTCCATCTCTCCAGGAAACTATCGACACGAGGACGATATCCGTCGAGCACTGGTTTCTTCCAGCTGCTTTTGGCATGGGATGGCTCACCATCGACGAGGCAAGAAAGTATTGCGTGCGCAAGTGGCCCAACGGCCTACTTGCCAAGATTGCTTGGTGATGCTGTTTGTTCCTACTCAAGGGTGTCAGTTGATCGGCCCGCTCAGCACTGTATCGTTGCGGAAGGTGGCTTGTCGGGCAGTCAGGATGGATAGCACCCCTTGGCTGAACATAGTTACGTCCGCCACTTCGTGAGATCCGCCATGCGTGTATCATAACCATAAGATAAACAGAGCCCGACCTCTTCTTTTTATTCATCAGCAATTTGGTCCAGAGCTGTGCCTCCCTTCCACATGCGCAATCGGTCCACAATGCAGTATGTTACTTCTTACTTCAGCCGCAATATCTGGAGATGCGCAATCCCTGCCATCGGCAATTTTCTCTGCAATACCCCACACGTACTTCAATCCGGCTTGCATGATGAAAAGTCGCGTGGCTAAAGTGCCGGTAAGTGAGCGCAGGGGGCGCTTCATCAGCTGGTGCCAATCTAAATACCTTGTAATATGTCGGCTGTCGCAAAGGACAATCCAGGACGCAGGCTTTACCACATTGGGTGCGGCTAAAGGCGGCCGTACCATGACTGGCTTTCTGGGCAGGAACGATAGATTAACTTGGTGATGGAAAGAGACATAGCTTGGCGTCTAGGAATGATCTTCCATGCAGTGAGGAATAACGTCACTGGATGGCCGTTGACACCTGCTCCGAAGTGAACAGTCAAGCGAAGACGCCCCGCAGACTCTGCCAAACCTTGCTCTGACGACCTCATCCTTTTACATACCAGCAACCACGCACCATTAGAATCTCCTGACGCCGTACGAGTTTTGAAACATGCCCGTGATTTGGACGGATGATAAATCGCCGGTCTGGAGCTGATTCCCGTTAATGCTTGGTTTGTCCTCGCCATCTACTGGCGCACACGGGTGCTTCCAACGAAGCCGGAAGTTCGTCACTGTTTTTAGTCAATCACCACATGGAGCCTCAAAATTCAGATGTCGGGTTATGCTTGGCGTCTCAGTCTCTCAACACTCTATTCCCACACACCTCCACCGCACGATGACATCAATCTGACACCGAAATTGGCATAGAGGTTCAAAAGCACCATCCGCATAGTGTAATATTGCCAACGTGAGACCTCAGCTTCTTTTGTGCCCCGATTAGCTTCACGTGAAAGCCTTTTTCGAAGAATCTAGAAGCCCCAGAGCATCGCAGCATACATGATACATCGGCGGCGTGTTCAAGTGGCGGATGATTCACGCTAATTGAAATTGTGATGCTGGTCCTCATCCCACGATTAAGCTCTCTCAAAATCTGGCACTTCATACGTTATAAGCGGATAGGACGGATGAATCTCTACACAAAGAAAGCCTGCATAAGATGACAGCAGTAAAACTTACGATTTACTGCGATTGGACCATCTTCAGACTTTCTACAACGACCCAAAAAGCTCTTCAGCCGACGAACTATCAAGTTTTTTGCATCACGACCTCCGTTTTCCGAGAGACGCTCGGCATTCATCATACCGCCCCCGATCTGCTGATTGATTTGAAGCCAAGTGCCTTGGAAAATACAGAATATGGGCGCTTTGCTTCCAATGTCACAGACACAATATCGTGGGCGGCAAATCTAAAGCCTGCATCCGGGCCTCCGAGCTCGTCGGTGGTCAAATCAGCAGTATGATTTGACGGCAAGCGTGACAAGCTGCAACGACCCTCCCAGTGCGCACCCCAGAGTTTTTTATTCTTTGGTTCATCATACGAAATGGGTGAACAATATGCGCCGCAAGCTTCTCCAGCCCAATCATTATACCACCTTATATTAACCCCATAATTTTCAGCACTGATCGATCCGAATCTTCCTGTGGTCCGGCAGTTGTCCTCGTGGACAACGCCAACTTGGCGATTACTTTCGCGTTCTCATTATAAGTGAGGTTACTACGGGATGCGGTTGTGAACTCTCCGTCTTTTCACTCATCATCGTTCATTTCGTCGAGTATCACTCACACCTTCACGAGATAAAACTACGTTACGATCGCTAGTCACGATGCAGTGGGTTACCTTTCTCGCTGCAGCCACGGCTCTGGTTGGAAATGTTGCTGCACAGAACATGTTGCGGTTTGCTTGCTCGCAGCTTGTCGTGGAGCGGACAGATCCCCTTGTCAACCCTGGCGTAAAGTATACGCCCCATCTTCATCAGATTGTCGGAGGCGACTCTTTCAACATCACAATGGACCCCGCAAACGACCCTGCAAAGCTTTCCAAGTGCACATCCTGCAGCTTCGTTCAAGACAAGTCTAATTACTGGACCGCCGTCATGTTCTTCAAGGCAAAGAACGGTAAGTTGTTACCATACGAAATGCATCTGAGATATTCACTGACCTCGTACCTCCACCTTTCCAGGGACGTACATTCGCGTACCTCAGGTATGTAACATCATATTGATGAAGAGTACAACAGGGCAAGCCGCTGACTCATAACTCAGATCGGAAATGGTGGACCCCAAGGCAAGCTCATCAACGACGGTGGTCTTGACGTATACTACATCCCCAGTGGCAAAACCACAGCTTTCAAGAAGGGATTTCGTATGCTTGCGGGCTCAGCCACCAATACCGACAACAGCAAAGTCAAGCTCGCCAATATCTGCCATCGTTGCTGGACTTCCCCCTCTGAAAGTACCTTCGTCGGTGGTGCCCCTTGCTCAGGGAGTGACACTGTTGCTATCCCCAAAGACCCAAAGTGCAAACTCATCCGCCAGACCATCATCTTCCCTACCTGCTGGGACGGCAAGAATCTCGACTCGCCAGACCACCAGAGTCACGTTGCTTACGGCCAGGGCTCGGGTGCTACGGGGGGCGGCGCTTGCCCATCGACTCACCCCGTCAAGCTTCCTCAGATCATGTACGAACTGATGTGGGATGTAAACAAGTTTGCAGACAAGAGCCTGTGGCCCACTGATGGTTCAGATCCTTTCGTCTACAGCATGAACATCGGGTACGTCTTATTGTGTTCTATACTCTTGCCTAGCAACCTTGTCTCCAGCGCAACAAAACACGGCTAACAGTGAACTTCTAGCGGTTCTGCTGCACACGGTGACTACGTCTTCGGCTGGGAAGGTGACTCTCTCCAGAAGGCTATGGACAACAACTGCAACCTCAACACCGCTTGCCCCAAAGCTGGTCTTACAGTCCAGCAGCCTGCTCAATACAACGCTTGCAAGAAGCAGCAGCAAGCTCCCGAACACGTTGACGGCTGTACGTACCTCGTTCTCAATCTACCTTACTACAGCGCAAAGTTAACACATGAACTACAGGGCTCAAGGAGATGCCGCTCGGCGACATGGCCATCAAGGCTTAGACGTGATCGGTCTTTGCACCCATCTTATGGCTTGTGCGACACGCTTGCTGCCGGCTCCGTTACTCATGGCTGAGAGTTGTTAGGTGTGGTGCTTTTTGCTCAGCACTCGTTTGGCATTATCTTTTATAATTCTCTAGATCGCGGAGGACAATGCAAATGCATATCATTGCTGCTAAGACTCTACTTTCTTCTTTTTGTAACCTGCTCGTAATATTGTTATTTAACGACTGTGACTCACTTCATTGCCACTTCCTGTCCCTTCGTCTTCTCTCCACGCTTGACGGTTCTGCGCAAGGGGTATCGCCCCAGTGCAGGTCCCCAGAGGCATCGGCTATATTAGAGCAACACCGTGACATTTACAATCGACATACCCTCGCGTAGCCGGTAATGTAATTGTTGAGAGCGTTATCTGTCATACACATTGAGCGATGCTAAACACGCCCGAAAGCCTCTCTCACACAGCTCCAACAAGTGAAGCCCCAAAGTGCTCATCGCAGCACCAAGAAATCTCCAAGAAATACCAAGGAGCTTATGCTATAACAGATATATTCAATAAAAGCGGACACAGTATCTACAAAAAAGCTGTTTGAACCCTCATCCCCAGTCTACACCTCACACCGCACAGCATACACAACTCTAGAGTTTCTCCGTAGCATTCCCCGTCTCTCCCGTACTCGTAACCCCATTCTTAGTCAACAGTGTCTGAAAATTCTGATTCGCGCCTGCGGAGAAGTCATGCGTGATGTAGTTGTACACATCATGCACTGGAATTGTTGCGCTGGTCGAAGACGGGTTCGATACTTTGCCCTGCGCGCAAGCATACCCAAGACGCTTGCTACCACTGGGGTCGATGCGTACGGTACCGGAAGAGCCGGTGTAGGTAGTGCAGCCGGTGCATTTGACGGTGAATTGCCAGTGTGTGTTGTTTGACTTGTTGCCAGTCGTCAAGGGCGTGTAGGTCGCAGAAGCGTACTGTTGAGGTGTGGAGTGGCCGCTATCGCATGTGTCAGAAACATTTGTGGCTACCACTCGAGAAAAGTGACTTACGTGGCCCATCGCGAAGATACAGTAGGTTTTTGGCCGTTGGGATACGAGACTGTGAGGGGGTTACGGATCATGGTACCGCCCCACGCGAGACCGACCCAGCCGAGGGAGTTGGGCGCAACAACTTGGAGGACTACATCGTAGGGCTGACCCGCTGGGACGTTGGCAGGTTGCGCGATGCGGTAGATGATGTTGGTGCTGAGTGTTGCAGCTGCTTTGGTTTCGGAAAATGTGAAGCCTGTTTCCGAGTCCACGTAGCTCACGGCGCGAGGCGCTAGATGTTGTGGTTCTGAAATTGGCCATGCTTGAGCTACACGGTGTTAGTTGGAAGCGCACTTTGTTTGGTCTCAAGTTCCTCACCAAGGCCGGCCAAAGCCGCTAGGCCATAGGTGAAGTGCATCTCGACTGTATTGTCGATCTAGAAAGGTTCGCGCAGTCTATGGACAGGACAACCGCACAACAAGGATAGTTTGAAGTTTTCAAAGGAGTGAAAAGATATTGTGCGTGTCACAAGCAAGATCTGGAGCGACAGGATGCCTTAATAAAAGCAAATCGAGACTCGCCAAGGTGCCGCCCAGGAGATCTATCCACTCGACAACCGCAGCGTAGAGTACAAAGCGGCGATATACAAGCACGCGTGCAAGATAAACCAGAATAGAAACCAGCTTATCCAGGTCAAGATCTTACTGCCACGCGTGACTGACTTCACTACGACCCGGGTTTGAGGTTCTGAGGCTTCTGGAGCGTAGTCCTACATCCACGGGGACGTCTCTGATTACCATCGCAATCCATGTCGAACTCTCTTTGGTGAATGTGACATTGCGGGTACGGTGAACACTCTGTTTCTGGAAGGTCGTGAGTGGCAGTGCCATGTTCGTCGTGTGAACTGTGAGAGGTTGACGAATTTACCCGCATAGTGTGTAGAGTATAGAATAGATAGCTTCTTGTATCGAAAAAGTGGATTTGCGTTGCCACGCACCCGGGAGGCATCAACGCGACTATGAAGTTATCAGTATCTCCGACTTAATGTTCACCAAAACTGAGAAGGAGTTTGATGATAGATTGCGTCAAGAAGGCTGTAATGCAAATGTACCGCTCATGAAAGTGCGTAAGCGAGATGGGCGTGATCGTGAACCATGTTGACTACGTGCACCCCAGACGTAGTATGTTGAGTATTATGCACTCACTCCGAATCGCTTCCCCACATTTTGGCAGTGGGGCAGTAACATATCGTATCTATGCGGAGCGCACGTGGCTTGCCGCTTGTGGCGCAGTGAAGCACGTTGTCGCGGTGTCGTAGCAAGACGCGATTTCGTAGTCGATGGCGGAACGTCGATATTAGTACCTTCCCTGTGTAGTCTCCCTGGTGTAGCGGCCATCGGCCTATGCATATTTGTTCTGACAGCCGACATCGAGATCAGAAAGCAAAGTATAGGTTTGTTGTGACGAACAGGCTTTGCGAAATTTCGTATTATATACCGCTTGTAAAACGATATCGTGTATCGTATCAGATTGCTTTATGTAGCGGAAACGGGAACCTGCGCTTTGAGAGTGACACAAATTTACAACCCGTGGACAGGTCGTCGCTCATACTTTTACTGATACAGCTCAGCCTTCCGTGAGCTTTTGCATTTTCTGCGCAATTACACAAATTGACCTCATGATACCCATCTTCGCTTGTTGTGCGCCTGCGGATCTCGCAAAGCAGAACGCTGTAATGGCGGCAGAAGCAAGCGCCAAACCAACTACGCCATGCAGTATCTTGGCTTGTCTTTGTGACGCTTGAATGACTTGGGAGTATCGCAAGTTACTAAATGTGACGCGTGAATACTGGGTGGCCCAGCCAGCGCTCGGAATGTAGAGGTAGAGCTGTTCTTCCACCCACTTTCGCAAGAGATACAGTGGCTTCTTGACATCACTTGCCATCTCGCGGTAATTACCCATGGCAAGATCGTTGATGGCGTGTGCATCAGGGGTTCGCTCTTTGGTGTATTCACTTAGTGCCTTTAACCGATCGTTGGGATGTTTGTCGATGAAGTCAAACAGAACGCGAACATCTTCCAGCCCAGCGTTCATCCCTTGACCGTAAAATGGTACCATAGCATGCGCAGCATCTCCTACGATGACGCCAGAATCTTCGTAGTGGTATGGAGTGCATTTGACTGAGATTAAAGGCAGGTGCTGATTGGATTTGTACTGCTTGCGGAGGTCGTCTTCCGTGATGAGGACTGGCACAACCCCAGGGAACTTCTCATCAAAGTACTCGACCACTTTTCCAGTTGCGTCCAATTGCTCGAATCCTTCCCTGGTCAGGAATAGTGTACATGTGAACGTCTTGTCAAGGTTCGGAAGCGCGATGAACATGGACTTGTCTTGAGGCCAGATGTGTAGATAATTTGGAGGTATCCGAAAGTCGCCGTTAGGTGCTGGTGGGACGTGAAATTGGCACCAGAGTTTGTCAATGTACTCTTGCTGGAACGACATGGGAACAAACTTCATCAAGTGATATCGGACCGCGGAGTGTGCACCATCAGCACCGATCATAAGGTCGAAGTTGATCTCGAACTCGTCGCCCTGCTCTTCAGGAGACTTGGTTCGATGCTCGAACCATGCAGTCTTCTTTCCAAAGTCTGCGCCGACCAATTTGTGGTTAAACATAAGCTTGACGTTCGGCATAGCCTCTAGATGGTCGAGCAAAGTTTTGTTCAGACCCGTTCGATCCATGGCCAGCAAGCACTACTCGAGTCAGCAAGAAACCAGGTTGCACAATAGGATCATGCTTACTCTTCCTCTCGCGTCATAGATCTGCGGTTGTCGAACATACTCTCCGTTCTTTCTTATATGGATCATGCGACCATGCATGGGGAATGTCTCTGCCAGTACTGCATCGGCAAGGTCGGATAGTCCGGTCTCGCGAAGGGCGTGGATGCCTCGCTCAGAGAGAGCAAGGTTGATAGACTTGGAGAAGTTTAGTGGAGTGGTGCTAGGGTCCCGAAGATCTGGCTAGCGTTAGGGTACTCGCTAGGACCGAGATGGTTCACAGGTCATGTCCTACCTGCTCTCAACTCGTATACCTCTACTTCATATCCACGCACTGCCGCATAGAGCGCAGCCAGCGAGCCAACTGGCCCGGCTCCGACTACGACTACTTTCTGCGTCATGGTGGCAGGCAACGAAGGCGATGATGGATTAAAAGTTGATAAATCCACAAGTCCGTGTCCTGAGGCGGGGTGGTGTGAGATGGGGCGTAAGAGAAGGGAAGAAGAAAGAAAGGTAAAAACACATTTTCTACGTGGAGGAGAAATTTGAGACACGGGTGACAATTATCAAACCATAACCAGAAAGTCAAAGAGCCAGATAGGATGGCAAAGTAGGGCTCATGAAGCACGTCAAGACCGAAACAAGTAAGCGTGACCAATGCGTAGCGTAACCACTACTTAGTAATCGTAGATCGGCGGCCGGCGGGCTGGACCCCTGCAACGATTTCCGACTCGACGATTGCGGCGAACGAGCGAGAGCAACAATCCGCCAGGTCGTTTGTGCGCCGCCAGGTACTTCACACAGTCAGTTCTGTAGCGCGCTGTAGACTGCAACGCCGAAAAGAATACAGGCCACTCCCCGCCTTGACTACACATCCTTATTACCTCTATAGCACGGCACACGATGGCCACCGACGCCCCGCGCAAATGCTCAGGCAACGACTGCGAGAACGATGCCGGCTCACTGCAATGTCCAAATTGCCAGAAGATAGGGAAAGAAAGCTACTTCTGCTCGCAGGACTGTTTCAAGCGCAACTGGGTATATAGTGAGATTGCTCCTACGTTGCAGACAAAACAATCTAACGGCCCCATAGAGTGAGCACAAGAAGGTACACAAGTCACAAAGTAGTATTCTCCAAAACATTTTCACGCCGAAAGTAGTTTCTCACCCGGATCCAGCTACGGGCCACTACAACCCATTTCCTACATACTCGTACACGGGCGCCCTGAGACCCGTGTACCCGCTCTCGCCGCCGCGAGGTCCCCAAGCACATTAAACACCCAGACTACGCCAAGGATGGCATACCGCGTTCGGAGCAGGTGTTTGCCAACAGGAACAAGATCACGATTCTGAACAAGGAGGAGCAAGATGCGATGCGCAAGGTGTGCCGCTTCGGTCGAGAGATTCTAGACATTGCAGGAAGAGCGGCAAAGCCTGGCGTTACCACCGATTATATCGATGAGATCGTTCACAAGGCTACCATTGAGCGCGACGTAAGAGCGGCAGTTGGAGCAAAACAGAGCGAAACGCTGACAGCAATAGTCGTACCCATCACCCCTCAACTACTGCCACTTCCCCAAATCCGTATGCACATCGCTAAACGAGGTCATTTGCCACGGCATTCCCGACCAGCGCGTACTGATAGATGGTGACATCTTGAATGTTGACATCTCTGTCTACCACGGCGGTTTCCACGCGGATCTGAACGAAACGTTCTACATTGGAGACAAGGCTTTGGCCAACCCGGATGCTGTGCGGGTAACGGAGACGGCACGAGAGTGTCTGGACAAGGCTATCGAGATTGTCAAGCCAGGCACACTGTTCCGCGAATATGGAAACGTGATCGAGAAGCACGCAAAGAGCAAGAAATGCAGCGTAATCAGGACGTACTGCGGGCACGGTGTCAACCAACTGTTTCATTGCGCGCCCAACGTTCCTCATTACGCAAAGAACAAGGCAGTTGGATCGGCAAAGCCTGGAATGTGCTTCACCATCGAGCCCATGATCAGTGTTGGTTCGTACAGGGACAAGACTTGGCCCGATGAATGGACCAGTGTTACCCACGATGGCTCTCTGACAGCGCAGTTTGGTAGGCCCCCACCCATTGATCCATTTATCTTTCCCAATCTAACTTGATATAGAACACACCCTACTCGTGACAGAAGATGGTGTAGAGGTTCTGACCGCGCGACTGCCGGACTCGCCCGGCGGTCCAGTGCAGATGCCGGGAAGCACAAACGGGGAGACGAACGGCGAAGCGAAAGCGGCTGCTTAGAAGAAGAAAAGTTAGGACATCGGGGTTGCACATAGCTACACAATACCTGCTTCACTAATGCATTGCGTGGCGTGGGTCAAGAAAACGGGGCGTTGCTCTATTCGGCATTTTACAGATGTCGTGGGCTATTTCCATCAGCATTGCTTGTCATGACCGCTTGCAGCAGTAGACATGGCAAGCCTTTCTGTCTCGGCATATGGTGCTTCGTTTCGGCAAACAGTTTTAACTTCCGTGAGATCATCAACTTTCTGTCAAGCTTCGGTCGGACGATGTTGGCCCGCTCAACACACACCTGCAAGCGAGGCGACCGACGCTAACGGTGCCTGCCCGCTGTCCAGGGAAGCAATCGTGCCTCCGCCTCAACGTCATCCAAACATCTTTGCCCATCTCCCACCAGAATTTGAACGACCCTCCCAACCACGGTTGTTCTCCAGGATTTTACCATCGCCATCCGGTCGTGTAACTCCACCGCCCACCCACGTCATCGCAACTTCTAGCTAGGCCCCGCGCACAAGCTAGCTTCCCGCGTTCTAGCTCGGCAGCCTGCAAACACACGACCGCATCCGAGTCCTGAACATCTGTCGTCTATCTGTCCATTCGTATACCGGAGCCTACTGGCGATATAGCTAGTCTATCTTCTACCTTCTTTTACACGCCATAGCCGTGCTACGCAGCACACGACTCTTCCACAATGACTGGCGAAGCATGGTTGTACCTGTTGGCGGTGCTGATAAATGCCGTCAACCTCTTTCTACAAGTCTTCTTCACTATCATGTACAGCGATCTGGAATGGTAAGTGAGCCACAAACATATGAGGTCATTGCATAGCCTCCTTTGCGATGCAGCATGTACCTTGATCAGCACATGCTAATTTTGCGCCAGCGACTACATCAACCCTATCGATCTCTGTAACCGCCTGAACACCTACATCATCCCCGAGGCCGCTGTTCACGCCTTCCTGACATTCCTGTTCCTCATCAACGGATACTGGATTGCATTGATTCTGAACCTGCCTCTATTAGTATGGAATGGAAAGAAGTACGTCACAAAACAGGGCTATAATATGGAACTAGGACAATGCTGACAGTAACAGGATCTTTGATAACCAGCATCTTTTGGACGCGACAGAGATCTTCAGGAAGCTCAATGTGCACAAGAAGGTATGATAAGAAGTATACTAGAAACATGACGTTAGACTAACACACACGCAGGAATCCTTCATTAAGCTGGGTTTCCACCTGCTCATGTTCTTCTTCTACCTCTACAGCATGATTGTCGCTCTCATCCGCGACGAGTCTCACTAGGTGGGGACTCCTCCCTTCGTCTTAATTGTGGGGATCTTTGTGGCTGTACTGGTTGCATTGAACTACGAGACACGAATTCAACAGCGGTTGAAGGACGGCGGATAGATATACTTGATATCCGGCTCAGGTAGACGAGCCACGCGTACGCATATTGCAAGTGGAAGGACATGAATAGTTGTTGGTATGAGATAATGTGGAATACCCAAGCCGATGGGTTTGGCGGCAGCAAGCGCATACAGGGAAGGATTGAACGACTTTATGTCCTGATGGGGTATGATAGCATTATGTTACCTCTTGTGAATGAAACACAGTTTTCACATGTAATACTGCGCATACTACGCAATACATGGTCGAGTAGGGTCCGTGCTTACTCGCCCACATTTTCTGGTGAGCTGGATCTTCCAACTCTAACACCGTACTCGTCATTCCTGGTTATCCACCTCTCAACGTAGCCAACCACTGATATCAGAGCCGGAACCGAGATCTCCACGCGTCGCGACCCTAGTCCAGTCGTCGAAAACACTTACAATGGCCGCCGGAGGCTCGGGCAGGGTGCCAACCGGGTTTGCTGCAGAGACATACATCAGCGACCATACTTTCCGCCAAGGCCAGCGCGCAACCGAGTCAGGCACGGGATCAAAGAAGAGGAAGCGAGAGGGAAAGGGTGACTCAAGTGTTGTGACTGGTGCTGGCGCATACAAGGGACCTTGGGCGAAGTATGAGGAGGAAAGGCCAGACGCGGCCTCAGATGACGAGTTCGGATCGGACGTTGAAGTGGAAATAGTCTACGAGGAAGATGAGATCGTCGAAAACGCTGCACCCATGCAAAAGAAGCTCGCTGGCACGGATTACCGCGATACCGAGGCCGAAGGCGAGACGAGCGAGTTTGTCGGCAGCCAACAATACGACTACCAGGGTCGGACGTATATGCATGTGCCCACCGATCTCGACATCAAACTTACCGGCGATTACGAGCCCAAGAACTTCATACCCAAGAAGCTTATTCACACCTACAAATACCACACCAAGTCAATTACTCAGGTGCGGTTCATACCTGACAGCGGTCATCTTTTACTCTCTGCCTCGGCCGATTCGAAGATTGCACTATGGGACGTCTACCACCAGCGCGAGCTCCTACGAACCTACTCGGGGCATACGAAGTCGGTTGTCGACATCGACTTCAATCCCAGCGGCACACAATTCATATCTGCCAGTTACGATCGTTACATGAAGCTGTGGGATACAGAGACTGGAAAGTGCTTGAACAAGTTCACAACTGGAAAGACACCGCATGTCGTGCGCATCAACCCCAGTACACCACACGAGTTCTTGGCCGGTATGAGCGACAAGAAGATTCTACAATATGACACAAGAAGCGGAGAGATGGTGCAAGAATACGATCACCATCTTGGACCTGTCAATACAATCACCTTCTGTGACGAAAACCGCCGCTTCATCACCACATCAGACGACAAGTCCTTACGCGCTTGGGAATACGGCATTCCCGTACCCATCAAGTTCATCGCCGAACCTTACATGTTCTCCATGGTCCGCTCCTCACCCCATCCGTCAGGCAAATACGTTGCCTTTCAATCGTCCGACAACCAGATCACCGTATACAGCTCCACGGACCGCTTCCGACAAAATCGAAAGAAGAGTTACCGGGGCCACAATGTGGCTGGATATGCCCCAGATGTGGCAATCAGTCCTGACGGGCAGTTCATCAGCTCTGGTGACAGCGGAGGTTATCTGTGCTTCTGGGACTGGAAGACATGCAAGATGTATCACAAGATCCCAGCGAGCGATGCGCCTGTGTTGTCAGTACAGTGGCACCCTAGGGAGACGAGTAAGGTGGTTGCTGGTGATTTGAATGGTGCCTTGAAACTGTATGATTAGACGGAGAGATGGAGAAGCAGATATAGCGATACCCAAATGCATTCCATGCAAGTTGACAATGATATTGACTCCATCGGCCCGCTTGACATACTGCTGACTTGATAAGCAGCTCAAACTATAGGTGTGGGGTGCTATGCCTCGAGTACCTCAAAGGTTATGCGCTGGCAGACCGAGTTACGCAATTTACTCGACCCGCCGTCCTGTGCATGTGCCGCATGGTTGGCGAGACGTTCAGTCCTGCGCCTCCCGTGCAGGACTTCTCCAGCTGTTCACCGGCTATACGCTGGCGAACATCAGAACGACTTGCGCCCTTGCGCAATTCACAGCCGCGCAGTTGCCACTTCAACAACTGCCTCTTTTGGGCCAGAGATGACATTTACCACGTGAATAGCGTTTACCGGTAGCCTCGCAACAACCTTGGTCAGCGCCTCGACCCCACCATGCATCAGCGACCCTCGACTGCGCCTTTTCCCCTGCCTCGCAACACCGCCCTTTGCCTCTTCATATTTTCTCTTTTCACCATCCTGCGTGCGTTTCTTCCATCTCTGGACGCCGCTGATTTACTCTCATGACGTTGCATTGCGGTGAGCACTTCACAATGCTGCCAATGATTCCAGGCACCCACCCCGTCTTTCCCTCACCCCCACACCCATTCTTCTTTTGGCACCGGTGACTTTTCCGTTGACCACTTTGTCAACTTTGTCATTCTCCATCTTAGTAATGGCTGTCGCCTGGGGCTCCGTGCACGTCACTTGATAGCGCGTCTCTGACAGCTTCCTTGCTGCCTTCCCATACGTTCGTGCTGCTTGATGTGACTAGCAGAAGACGGCGTAACACGTCCACCCTGCACATCACCCAAGTCGTTAACTCCGCCCATTCTAGACGCAACACGGCTTTAGTCCAGCCCGACTGAACTGGTTCCTTCGGTAAACTCACCCACCGGCGATGACTCTTCTCCTTGGCAGATTGAGCGGGTGCCAAAAAGGGCTGCCTAATCGCTGATTCGCTCCCTTACGCGTGTCCTGCCTCAGGACCTGGCCCGAGGGGACATAGCCACGCGTGTGAATCATCGCAATCGCGCAGTCATCCACGTCGTTCACGCGCCTAGCCCAGCTATTCAGGCAACGGCGTTACATGGAGCGTAGGAGAACTCCGATGGCAACGGAGGAACAGTCAACAGTGCGAAAGATGAGTCTTGTAGGTCGGCGGCCTCAGGTTCTTTCTGCCTGGAATAAATAGTCGTAGGTGTAGTAGGTGATTGCTACCTTTCTTCTCTTCATCAGCCAATCGATCAACCAATTTTACACTTTGCAGTCATATCAAACATCTTCGGAAGAGTCAGACTTGTTCTCGTGTGGCCTCCAGTCAACAGTATACACTCATCACACTCACAATACGCCCTTGCCGTCTCATATACACCCGAAATCAGCTTCATCGCCGTCAATCACACTCCATACGACGATCACCCATCTCATCCTCCAAATCACTACTGGCCACTGAGCGCCTCCAACACTCTCAACACCAATCAACCATGTCGTCGAGCTCGTCTTACGGCTCCTACGGTCAGAGCAAAGGTGCCTATGCATCCCGCCCCTCGACTTCATCCACATGTACGTTGCCTGCTCCTATCAGAGCATTCCTCAGAGATGAGTCTAACATGATTGCAGCCTACTCTGCCGCTTCCTCGAGCCTATACACAAACTCGGGTAGCTCGTCACGCAGCAAAGCGTACAGTAAGCCACCCATCATCCACAATGGCGGTGGTCAGCTCTACGACCCGAACACGTCGACGTCCGCGCCGAACGGAGGATACTACAAGTAGGCCAAACGCCGGTCATTCAGTAGTGACTCATGTCTTTGCAGACAACATGATGTCATCTTGTGGTCGTGGTGGTTACAACCTTCCTTTGGAGTTATCAGCGAGTCATGGTGTTCTGGTGGGTTCTTTCTCTTTCTAGATGTTTGGCTTTGGTGCCTGGAATGATGACAATCATGTGCGATGATAGGCTCAGCTTTTGCCGAGCCTTCCTAATATTTCCTTCTCGCTGGCTGGTCGAGGTCCTTTTATCGGGTTGCATCTCCCCTACTCATCTCTTTTGGGATGAACTGTAGCTAGCATTTGTAGAATAGGTAGTTAGATAAACGCGCAATCGCATTATATTCTTTGACTCAGTTACTTGAAGCAGAATGACATTCATATTAAACTTTGTTCTAAATGGAAGAGTCGTGTTTATACTTGGAGCAGATCCCTCAATCCAGTAGAGCAACAAAATATGATATACAGTAAAAAGGTCAAGCTGTGACCCTCTTAACGCTTAGGGTCAGCTATTCATCTTTGTAAAAAAAATCGATTATTGATTAATTTGAAAGATATTGTTATGACAAAGCAGTAAGTATTCAGTAGTTATGTATGATGTTCAAGTCGACCTCCAAATGCATATAATAGTAGCGATTTGCAGTACGAAAAATCTCCGCTGCGCACACATATTAAGTCAGTATATCAATAAGGCTAGATGGAGCACCATACATCGCTCCTGCACTATCACAGCAAAAAAGACGGGTCTTACCGCGACTCGAACGCGGGGCCTCTCGCAAGCTGTGCTTGGGTTTGTGCTCTCAAAGAACGCCCTAAGCGAGAATCACTACAGAAGAATGTTAGGAATTGGTTGATCCGGACGGGTTGATAGGACAACTTACTACCACTAGACTGGTTTCTGTTAGCTGGTGAAAGCGTTGAATAGATCGGGTGACCAATTACCCATAAGACCGTGACGCTTGAGATGGCGTTGTGGCTCTTGATATCGAGCTATATTGTTGGAATCTCCTACTGCCCAACGACCTCATACCACCCCAGCCCCAATACAGCCCCAATTATGATTGCCACAGCAGGTGGGACCCCGAACCAAGCCGTTTCTGCGTAGGCTAAAGCAGCAACAACTACCCACCACGGCTCATCTGCCAGACTCCTTCCAGCACTACTTTCTGGTGTTAGGTAGCCAATCTCCCAGAGCCTATACACAGCCGTAAAGACAAGCCCTACAGCTGTCGCATTGATTCCTCTTAGTAGACTGAGTACCCATGCTTTGTTGCGCATGACCTGCCAGATAGATTGCACGCCGACTGCTAGCACAATGCCGGGGAAGAAAATGCCGATGAAACCGAGAAGAGCGCCTACGACGGTTGGCGTAGAACCGGGTGCTGAAGCAATGGACAGGGCACCGAGATATACTGCGAAATTGAAGTTGGGGCCGGGAAAGGCTTGGATGATAGCCAAGCCCAGGAGGAAGTCTCGAGGTGAAACCCAGCCTGGGTCTACGACGTAGGAACGTAGTAGAGGGATCACTACAGGACCCCCGCCGAAGATGATGGTGCCGGCTAGATACCTATGTGGTGTGAGGTTAGGGGGGAGAGCAGGGTAGCTAGATGGGAAACTCACATGTTGGAGAAGAGATTGAACGACCGATCGCTAGATAGCGTACCCCGAATGACCATGATGATGACGAAGGAAACCAGGAAGCCCACAATGAGCGACACTCCAACCTTGATAGAGATGTTATGTGTCTTGACATCAGCCACAGGTGCAATTGTCTCAGCGTTGTTCTTCGCAGCCACATCATCAACAACCGGATGTTCCCTAGCATGACTCCTCCCCGCCTCTTCCCGCTCAGGCACGATCCGATCTGTTGAGTTGCCCGCCGTCTGTCTCCTCTTCACAGCTTCCGGACGCGTGAGTTCGATAGGGATACTTTGTGTCGTAGCTTGAACCTCCTCCGCGTCACCCTGTTCATTCATTGCCCTCCTCCTCTTTGCAAGATACGCAGCCTTCATCTTACCCACACGCTGGCTTAGCCAGACGTCCCACATCATCGTTGTAAGCCCGCCGATAACAATCAGTACAGGGAAATACCATAGCGCATTATAACACAGACCCGCACAGGCGCCAAAGATTACTAGAATGCGTGTGACGCGGTCTTTAATGGCCTTTTCAGATAGCTGCACAGCGGCTAGTGCAATGATGCCGACGGTACTGGCGTTTAGTCCGGAGAGCAGGGCGTACACGATGGGAGGTAGGCGTTCCGGCATCTTCTGTACGCCGAGCGAGAGCCCGTACATACCAATCGCGCCAGGGAGGCTCCAGAGGAGGAAGGCGAAGACGGCGGAGAGTATGCCTGCGTGTAGGAGGGCGATACAGAAGCACATCTTGGTTGAGGCTGGGCCCGGGAGAGCTTGGCATATTGCGAAGAGTTCTTGGTACTGAGATAGGGAGGATTAGCTACGTGGATTTTCGAGTAGACAGGGTATAAGTGGGCGGAAAGGATGTCTCTTCATCCTCTGCTTCTGCTTCTCATCCTAGATCGTCAAGCACTCCTGACTCTCTCTCATACTGCCCGCTCGCAATGCTGTAAACAACACCAGATATACTGCTTGTTTTAAATACACTTACAGTCTGTTCATCCAACCATTTACTCCCACCCTGAAACCCCACACCCTCGACAAATCTCCGGTGCAGGATCTGAAAATGCACAGGCGGGCCCCCAAAAGCAGTGAAGCCCAGATCCCACATGCGTGAGAAGATGTCCAAAAGCCGCCATTCGATCTCTTGGGTGTTTGCTTGCAGATGAGCTGGAGGAGGCGAGGGGCGGCGGCTACTCCGCCGGAGCGAGCTTATGAGAGACTGAAGCGGCATTGACGATATTGGTCACTCATCCACGTTGACACTTGCTGTGGCATAGGAAGCTGGATTGCGGTCGGCAAAAGCCCGACGGTTATATCTCTCTAGGAATTATTCCTGGGCGCCCATGCATAGATGCGCGCACGGAAGCCAAGACATTCCAGTCGTGAAGAAGATGTAGTGAAGGCATACCATCCAATCATCGTGCCCATGTGTTGCGACATCTGTGGCTTGCCCATTGTAGGTTCGTCAAGGCCAAGACATGGCGACTGCGTTGGGGAAGCCCCATGGAGATGGAGGCAAGTTTAAGCGAGTACGTCACTGAATGACGTTGATTGGTGAATGAAGATCAGGTAGAGCACCTAGTGCAACAGCTCTATCTCTTGCTGTTCATTGCTTGTTGCTTAGACTAGTTGATCTGTTCAGGTTCGATTGTAGTATGTATCTAGCGATTGCTGCTTTATGTCTCCGTATGGCAGGCACGGTCGCTGAGAAAAATACCCAAAGACGTCAAGGAAATGATGGGAAAAAAGTATTCAGAGATTAGACTGTTTTGAAAGACCACTGTCTCGTCGATTTTCACATTGTGGCCATTGTTAGTTCGTCTATAGTGGTTGAAGATAATGCTCCAATGTTTCTATGTGAAGGTCGGCACAAATTCCTGATCCTAATCCTGATCGGGATACATCATTGGACTTGTCATGCACTCAAGGTCTTTGATATTTGCAGGGAAGTTGATATTAAAGTCCTCAAATTTGAAGATTCTGAAGTAGCCATGCAGCTCCGGCGTGTTCCCACATATTCTGTCCTGACCCTCGATGTCATGGGTGCCGTCATCAGTCGTTTTGAGATCTATGGAGGTTTCAAATTCGGCTCCTCCGAAAACCTCAAACTTCCAGGCTCTGACGGTAAATGATGCAAACAGAAGTGACGACCGAATAGTTTTATTTGTACGCTGTAGTGCAAGAGGCTCGGTCTGCGAGCGCTAACGACGCAGGCACGGTTGCTAGCCCATGGTGGAGCTGTGGAGACGCCTGGGCTTCGCGTCGGCACAGCTCCCTGAGTCCCTGTCAACATCTCTCACCGCACATCACCCCACCGGGTACGTCTTTCAGAATTTTAGAATTTTAGAATTTCTTTACATACTCCTCAATGAATCCTCACACGATTCGTCGTGGTAAATCCTTAGGATTCCCGACATGTTTCAGATGACCAATCAGATCATTGTTCAACCCTTTCGTCGTAAACGCCTTCGCTCGTCGCGCGAGAGCCGTAGCTCAAACATCGATCGCATCGACCGTAACGCCCTTGACCCAAGAATACTGCATAGCACGAGCGACCTCCAGGGCCGAGTCGTGGGAAGCCAAAGAACCCACCAAGTAGAGGCTGGCATCGAGCCCAGCAGTCACACCGCCGGTGGTGATGACACGCATACCGCCCAGAGGCATGGAAGCACGCCTAGCGATAGACTCGCGGCGGCGAGAGTCGCGCCAGGCGTTGCTGCCCTTGCGAGCGATCGACTTCCTACGGGCATGTCCGGTGTTGGTGCCCTCGGGAGCGCTCGGTGGCTCACGCGACTTCTTGATGATGTACCTAGAATAGTGAGCGACGCGTTCCAGCGCAATTCAGACTCGACTTACGGGTTGTCATCAGGGTTCTCGCCCAAGTCGAAGCGGGCGTTGTTGACTACGTAACGCTCCTCCATAACGTCTGTACGCTCGGACATGTCTCGCCTGGCCGCGTCTTGACAGATGGTCTCGAGACGGACATAGTAGTCCGGATGGGTTGTAGCGGCGAGGCCTTCGAGCATACCTTGCTGAGCAAGAAGCAGGGCACCGACGTCGATGGCAAGGATGGTGCGCTCCTTGCTGGGACTCTTCTCCTGAAGCTCGACATACTTGGTGAGGAGACCGAGAGGCTCAGACTTGTTCTGGAGGACCTCAAAGACACCCTCACCACCAGGGACGATGACAACGTCAAAGTCCTCAAGCTCGTTGTTGGCGTCCTAGGATGGATGTCAGCAGAAGTTTTAATGCTCCGTCAGTTGGGCTTACTTCGTAGTCCATGTCGGCCTTGATGGTGAGACCTTGAACGGACGTCATGGCAGCTGTGGTGCCGACGAACTGGCAGCTGAAGGCCTTGCTGGCTACATTGTGTCAACAAAGGATCAATTGACAGAGTTTCTGACTTACACTTGTCCTTGGCGTCCTGGAGAGAGCGACTCAGAACCTCGAGCGGACCTGCCACGTCGAGCGTGTTGTAGCCCGGGAACAGGGCAAACAGCACCTTGACCTGCTCGACAGGGCCATCGGTGCTGCCAGCGATTGCACTCATTGTGAATGATTTGATGTAGAATGTGGGTTAAGATGAATTGAGTAGGGTGTAGGAGTGAGCATGAAGTTGTTGTGTGAGGAAGCAGTGGGAAAGAGCGAAGCTACATCAGCTGAGAGGGGTAGCTGCTATAGATCTCGTGAGCACCACGAGCTCCTTCCCTCAGACATGCAACCCCGCATAGCACGGACCGTTGGTGGCTGGAAGTAGACTAGTCGGCGGGGCAGAGCGTCGATCCAACCTCTCGGTGCCCTGACCCTTGCTGAACCAGCTCGATCGCATCAGTTCCTGAAACAACGACTGTAGACTGTAAAGAAGGGAACTAGGGCATCGCTCTAATCTACACTCATACGACTACTGAATGAACGAGATTCAACGACATGAAGTCTGGGAGATAGCTGTGTTACTTGATTGGGATGCACGGACCAATCGTTCACGCATAAACCATCAGAAGTGAACGACCAGAGGTTCTGTTGCTCTGACAAGCATTGAATCCGACAGCAGTAAGCTTGTACTATGACGCCGTCTTAGACGGGTCTTTTGACTTCTCGACAGGTTTCAAGGCTGCACGCCAAAAGGCACATGATATAAGCTGAAACTCAATTTCACTGCAGCCCGGGCCCGCTTGGCTACTGCTTTCTTTTGACAGAGTCCAGATTGTCAGATCTCATCGATCGAAAATTATGCCTCGGATGTTGCAGACAGAGCAACACGTCATGCATCGATTGCCTATTCGGCCTAGTCTGTATGCATCTTCTTGAATCCTACCCCAGCCAAAAACGCGACTGTCAGGGTAGTCACAAAGGCTATAATCACAACAGTACCCCAATCTTCGCCGCGCCACGATGCATATCGTTGAGGCAATGTGAAATAGAAGCGGAGGAGATACTCATGCAGCCGGAACCACGCCAAAACTGACATGGCTATTTCGTGGATATGTGACGATCGAATTTCTCTCTTGATTCTACCATCTTATAGATGGGTTTCTTACATGTGTATAGGACATGTTGAGTCTATCTCGAATGGGCCACGTGAAGATGGAACGAGAGCATTGCAACGTTGGGACAGGAGAAAACGGGCATCTTGCGAATGGCCTTCGACGTGGATGGAGGCTAGACCGGTAATGCGCACGGAGCACGCGTGTTAGCGCGACATCGCCCGAAGTGAGGGCGATGAACACCTCCACCGCATCATGGCGGCACCAAATGATAATGACGCGCCGCTGGCGGACGAACTGAAGCAGACAACCTCCCTGTCTTCTTCAACGCCAAGAGCAGCGGCAAAATCACCCAAGCAGCCTCCCCCGGAAACGAAGGAGAGCTTATGGCTGCGACGCCTATCTATCTTCTCCTTTTGGGCCGTAGTAGTGTTTCTGGGCCTACCAATATGGCTGAAAACAACAGCCATCTACAGGGCGGAGTTGCCGCTTCAGGAGATGACGGACTGGGCTGAGGGCAAGGTGGGAAACCCCACACCTTGGGCACCCTATCTGCGCCATTGCTAACACCACAGCAGGTCTGTAAGCCAGTCTTCCCTCTGCGGATAGCAGTGGAAGCTACGATCCCGTACACGGATGCACAACACCTGCTTCGCACTACACAGCATGCCCTCGACGACATCAACGAATTCTCCGCGCACCATCTCCGATTGATGCTCGCCGACTCTCCGTTACAGCCAAATGCCTCCCAACAAGCCGTCAGTGATGACGGAACAAGCATCCAGAGCGATGACAGGGACGTGGCTTTAGTCATACGACTGATACCGGTCGAAACAGGCGC
The DNA here is from genome assembly GCA_004936725.1 of Alternaria brassicae. Classification (NCBI taxonomy): domain Eukaryota; kingdom Fungi; phylum Ascomycota; class Dothideomycetes; order Pleosporales; family Pleosporaceae; genus Alternaria; species Alternaria brassicae. The sequence goes on along the minus strand of CM016506.1, from coordinate 2,256,109 downwards.
GACACCTCGGTCTCATCTCCAGCCATATTCACCAATGCTAGACGTATACTATTCGCCGAACCAGCTTCCTTCGCAGTCGTCTACTGGCTCCAGTCTGGCCACATTCCTCGCCCAGGAATTACACAACGTATTCGCTGAGGAGCAGGCGCAATTGGCGCACGTCTTGTCCGCTACGTCTGGCGTACATGCTGCCAAGGTCAAGGCGCTCTCTCCAGAGACGTCCGCAGAGCTCCAACGCCAGTCCACTCGCGCGTTGAAGTATGCTCCAACATACCACCTGACCTTCTCCCTGTTCAGCCCTTCATACGCCCCCTCCCAGTGGGACATCGAGACCGCACTCCAAACCTACATGAGTCCTCTTCTTGACGCTTTCTCCGCTATCAGCAACTTCACTGTTGACACACAAGTTCAACTCTACGCGACCTTTGCTCCTTCTGTTCGCCAACCAGAATACGATGAAAGCACAAAGGCATGGACACTTCGTAAGGAGGATCTCAGTGGGTTCGTGAACGCTGCCGAGTGGCCCCTCAGTCCCAGTATCGGCGAGGGCCCGACGGTCAACTTCATCTTGTATGTACCGGATTACTCACAGTCCCCGCTCCTAGTCAAGGAGAACGCAGGGAACAGTTGGTTGATCCCGCAGTGGGGTGGCGTACATATTCTCAACTCGGAGGGCGAAGCAAACACGCCGCCTGCTTTGACTGCGGAGATGCTTGCTCCAGCCATGCACACGTTCTCGAATCAACTCATATCGTTGTTTGGCTTGCCGCAGAGCCCGGCTTCGTTGCCTCTTCGCATCTCGACCCTCGAACGCGTCCGAGCTGCATCACTCATCTTTTCGGCTTCTTCTACTCTGGGGGCTCTAGCTCAAGTGTACCAAAAGCTCCCTTCTATCCCAGTGCCGGATAACGTCGCCCATTCTACACACGAGACTATTGTACATTTGCAACAAGCTTGCGACTTCCTTCGAGATGGTCGTTTCCCGAGCGCTCTAGAACGCGCCCGCGCTGCGGAGGTAGAGGCTGAGAAGGCTTTCTTCGAACGTTCCATGGTTGGTCAGGTCTACTTTCCCGACGAACACAAGGTCGCTGTGTACCTGCCCTTACTAGGTCCTGTTGCTGTGCCTCTAGTCATGGCTGCCCTGAAAGAGCTGAAGTCAGCACTAAAGCGAGGCTGAACGCCTCTATACGTTGCCAGGTTCCAGTGTGCGTTGGTGTTCATACAGACATGCGTCTACATCTCCGGACTGTGGCTATATCGAATCACTCGCGAACCGTAAATCTAATTAACTGGAGTGTGTATAAGCTGCTAGCTGATATCGTCCACAAGGAGCAAGACAGGAGCTGGCCCAAAAGTCCCATCCTGTGATAGCACAGTGGACGCGTGTCCTTGGCACGCTATTCTTAGCCTCACATTTGTACTATTGTATGGAGAACCGACTTGATACCCCGCTGCGGGGTAGTTCGGTCGGGCGACGGTCTTCCACCATGACAGCAGATACGACTAATAGGTTCAACATCAATAAGATAGCGTTCTAAGTCTTTGTTCTTCTCGGCCGTTCGTACCCATTACCTTTCATTGGTCTCTCGCATGACCCTCTGCATTCTTCTCACACAACTAGTTGCGCCCCTCATGTATTCTTGTCTAGATGTAGCATAGCATGCCTGATGCGGAAGGCAGGACGTGGATACCCTCGGTACATAGTACAATCTACTATAAGAGAAACACGAATCATGACTATACCCCTCCGTACTCAACTTCTCACATTACCGTTCCAACATAACTCATCTCATCATGCCTCTGTCAACCAAGGCTGTCGAAGGTATTAAAGGCACATTAGACCACTTCGTCAAAGATGGTTCACCTGGTCTCGCCTTTCACGCCATCGACAAATCTGGCGAAACGCTTGTTGAACATGCCTCGGGTACGCTGGGTGTGGATTCCAGTGAGCCCATAGACACTCAGAATACCACATTCTGGATTGCCTCTTGTACCAAACTCGTCACCGCCATTGCTCTGCTACAGCTTGTCGAGCAAGGCAAGATCCCTTTAGATGATGCTGGGTTCGTCAAGAAAACTGTGCCGGAACTATCGAAGAAAAAGGTGTATGCCGACGGTGTTAACGGTGTTGAGCAAGAAAAGGGCGTCACGGTGCGCATGCTACTCAGCCACACAGCGGGATTTGGTTATCGATTCGCTGACCCAAGGCTCCAAGCGGACGGCATCGAAGGGAGCAGTGGCGACAAGCGCGACATCCTTGACGCGAAGATGGTGAATCAGCCAGGTAGCATGTGGGAATACGGCATCAACTTGGACTGGGCGGGTATCGTTCTTGAACGCGTCACCGGTCAGACACTAGGAGAATACTTCCAAGAGCACATCTTCACGCCTGTGGGCATCGCTGCAGAAGGCGCATCCATGTTTCCTTCCAAAGAAACTCAAAAGAACCTAGCACACATGCACCAACGTGACACCAACGGTACACTGAAGGAACGCGAACATCTCTACAACGGTCCACTTTCCTGCGCCAAAGAAAGCCAAAAAGACTTCTTCCAATCCGGCGGCGCAGGACTCTGGTCAAGGCCGAGCGAGTACGTTAAGATTCTTGCTGCTCTATTGAACGACGGAACAAACCCACAAACACAAAAGCGCATCCTCAAGAAAGAGTCGGTGGATCTGATGTGGGAGAACCAAATCCCCTCTCAACCCGATTTCGCACGCTCAAACGTTCCGCCCGCGAACCCTTTGCTGGTCAATCAATCCGCGGACGTGTATCCTCAGCCTGGAAACCCTCCTCAAGGATGGGGCTTTGGCGGCTTCATCACTATCGAGCCCGGTTCATCTGGTCGTGGGGCGAATACGCTGTGGTGGATGGGCCTGTGTAACTGCTTCTGGTGGGTCGATAGAGAGAAGGGTGTTGCGGGAATGCTCGCATCGCAGGTTTTGCCGAATGGAGATCCCAAAGTTATTCCTGCGTGGTTCATGGCGGAGAAGGGCATTTATGACGCATTGGAATGATGACTGAACCTAGACATGGATGCTGAATTGGTGGTTTGATGATACGTCGAATATCCCAATGTCAAACAAAGGCCGTTGCTCCCTGGCTATGTGGATGGAATTCACGGCACTAGACTCCATCGTCATCATACATTTAAATGTAGCGACCAATCGAGTCTGAGAGGGCGCGTTTGGATGCGATCAGACCTGATCAGCCATGGCAAATAATCTCCAGTTTGCGAGCAACGAACAGACATCCTACCTCTTGTGCGAGCGTTGAACAGCAACACTTACATTAATCCCGCTAGCTACCGGTCAGCTCAACCCTCAACCTCACCTACAAGTCAGCAGGTTCAAGCCATCTTCTTCGAACAGCAGCACAATGATCGTCTCCCGGCTCATCTCCATGACCCTACGCTCTGCGCAGATAAACTGCGCAGCCATCGTACTAGTCTTGACATCTTACCTCCTGCACTACCAACAGCACAAGGACTACACCAGCTCGTACAGCCGTCTCATCTACTGCGTCATCATAGCTATTGTATCGATCATTGCCTCGCTCATCTGGCTTCTTCCCACTACTTCACACGTCGTGAATATAGTTGGCGATATCCTCTTCTGCAGCGCATGGTGCGCTATGTTTGGGTTGCTGCAAGATTGGTACGAAAATATCATGTCTTGTGGTAGTCCATGGGATTGGAATGCGATGAGATTGCAGAATGGATTCTGCAGCAAATGGAATGCTGCGCAGGCCTTTGGTTTTCTGAATGCAGTGTTTTGGTTTGCGAGTTTTGCATTGGGGCTGTTGAATTGGAGGAACGCTGGTAGGGCACGGCGTGGTAGGGTCTAGATGTGATAGATGGATGGCCGTCTTGCGATATGCTGATGGACATTGTCAGCCTAGCTGCTACCTGTTCGTGTGGTTGCTACTGTAGCAAAAACTCGATACAAAGTCTGGAAGACAAAGACAGAAGATGTTGATGAGCGAAGGCAAGCGTAGCATTACACGTTCAACATCACCGTGTTAGAACTCTTGTCTAAACGCGACGATATCATGAACTACAAAGTTGACCCATACATTTCACTAACCACTCTGCGTTAAAGCTCCCGTCAACATTCACCCCACCGTACACGCCCCCACTCCACCATCACTGTCACAGTACCCACAACACAAGCCATCGTCCTGTCCCTCCAACCCCACAACTCTCATCTATCCCCCCAAGATGTCGAAACCTCACGCAACCATAGCCATTCTCTCAATTGGCCAGATGGGCCTAGGCATCGCCCAACTCCTCAAAACACACAACTACCGCATAATCACCAACATCAGCGCTCGCAGCAACGCAACAAAATCCCGCGCTAAGTCCGCTGGGATAGAGCTATTCGAGACGGACGAAGAGTTGGTCGCAATTGCAGATTACATCCTAAGTATCGTACCACCCCGCGACGCCGTCGCAACCGCGAAACGCGTCCAAGTCGCACTAGCAAACGGAAATAACAGAGGAGACAAATTGCTGTATCATCTGGATTTGAACGCTATCAGCCCCACCACAGCGAAAATAATCGCGAAGTCGTTTGAGCAGCATGCGCCAGACTTGCGATTCATCGACGGTGGCATCATTGGCGGGCCACCATCACCATCAGGAACGACAGGAGGACATGGGTGGATAAAACCCGGTATCCCCTTGTCGGGGCCGCATCCTCTTCACTCAGCACCAGTATCTGGTACCCATCTGGCTGAAGTGCTGAATACACGGTATCTCGGCGCAGAAATCGGTACAGCGTCTGGCCTGAAATGCTGTTTCGCTGCGCTATCCAAAGGTTTCACGGCGTTGGCGCTTCAATCTTTCACTACTGCTTCGTCTCTTGGGGTACTGAACCCGCTACTCGAGTACATGGATGTATATAACGTGGGTGCGAGGCAGAAGGCGCAAAAGAGCGTTGTAGGATGTACTGGCAAAGCGTATCGTTGGGTGGAGGAGATGAATCAGATTGGAGAGTGTTTTGGGGAGGAAGGTGGGTGGCAGGGGGATGCAAACGTGTTTAGAGAAATCGCGGGTGTGTTTCAGGGCTTGGCTGATGTGGTGGAGAGAGAAGAGAAAGAGAGCATGGGCGATGTGGAAGGAGTTGTTGGGGCTCTGGGCAGAGGCTTGGGGAAGGAGAAAAGAAAGTGGTAGGGATTCGCAGTTATACTGGTTTCGTATAGATACGTACTTCCATAACAAGCTTCTAACGTCAAGTAAGATGGGAATCGAAACTCCATACACTAGCGCTATGCTAACCCAGCCGAAGCCTTGAGACATATCAATCTGTCATCGATCAAAATCTCCGAACATTACGGCCTTCACCGCCAAAGGCTAATGTGCGTCCCGTATACCTCACAGTATTCGCGCCTCCCACACTACTACCACTAACACCTCTCTTGTGCCCAGCCTCCATACTACTCCTCCCCTCGACCACCGCCCTACGTCCATCGACACTCTGCCCAACAAGCCTGCCACTAAACTGATGCCAGCAGTTAGGCGCCTGAAGAATGTACTTCTCCATAGCGATTCTGAATCTGTTCCGATAATCACGCGGCGACGTGATAGTCGGCTTGTTCTTACCACGGTCCTTGATCCAACTCTCTAGCTTCTTGTCCCAAGTGTAGGTACGGATGCAATCGATGATGCCCACGATGATTTCGCGTTGGGTATCGTCAAAGCCCGCCATGAGTGAGTAGTCCATAACGTTGTTCTGGGACAGGAAGAGTGTGTCGTTGAAGACACTAGCTTTGAGCAGTTTCTTGGTGTGTTCACGGACAAAGATAGGGGTTTCAGAATAGATTATGTCGACGAGGTTCTCGTCGAGGAGAACTTCGTCTCGTTCGCCTGTGGCTTGGATCTTGCGGTTGCGCATGCTGCCCTTGAGGTCGTAGCGGCGATTAGGCTCGCGGTCATAGAACAGATTTTCCATAACGAGCATGTACCAGTCAAAGTCCCGACCCGTGGGTGTCTTGATCTGGACCTGGAAAAGACCAAACATCTTGGCTATGACACTAGGAAGTGACTTGAAAAGATTCTGGTGCGTGAAGGCGAAGTAGTTGGGACCGAACTTAAAGAATGCTTGGACTTCGACTGGAGAAAGCGATTTGAGGACGAAGCGGTCGTCCAACGTCTTCAAGAAGATGGACTTGGATTTCCCGCCCTTGGAATCCCACTTCGAACAGCGGGACAGTGATTCAACAAAGCGTTCTGCTACGCCGCATTTGCGACGGAGAGCATCGAAGGACTGGGCGTAAAAGATCTTGCAATGCGCCTTGACCCCACGATTTGTGAAACTATAGCGAATGTTGTGGTTTTCCTCATGCAAAAGATTGCGTTCGACTGACTCTTCAAACGTTTCCATAACGCCATCGCCCGCAGGATTGTCGTCGCGGAAATTTTGTCGTTTGGCAACATAGTCCGGACACGACAGCGCTAACGCAATGATAGAGCTAGGCTCGTCTTCTCGGATAATAATATCGGAATTCTCCCAAACGTGTTCGATCTGCGAGAAAGGATATTCAAGTGGCGTCCATCCACTTGCCGAGCGTTCAGACCAGAAGCTGGTGAGTATCTTAAGTAAAGTGTTCTTTTCGTGTTTGGGCAGCTCAAGGGAGTTTTCTAGCTGCGAGTCACTGAGATCCAGAAGTTTGGAACCCGAAAGACTGTCTGGGAGAGGGATATCTTCTGGGGTGATATCTGTATCGCTGATGTCGTTCTCTGTGTCTGACGGGAAGTGAGTTGGAGATTTGAGCGACTCATCGTTGCTGGGAAGTTGGGCCATCGAATCCTGAGGATGACGCTCTTCGACTGGCGATTGCGACGCCGTTGTTGTGTCGTCCGTACGCTCATTCAGTGTGCTATCACCAAGTGTGCTGTCACCGAGTGTGCTATTGTCGAGACTTGCCCGAGGAGGAGTTGGAGTACGTAGGTCTTCATCGGAATCCTCATTTTCTTGAACAGCATCATGCACGTTCTTATACACTTCGACAACCGGTTTAGAGGATGCAAGTGGGAACGCGCGAACTTGCCTAGCTCGGTCATTGCGTCGCTCACGCATTCGTTGATTCTGGAACTCTCGTGATAGCTGTTCGAAATGCTGTGCAATCTTTGATACCTTGTTTTGACTCTTGTAGGGAATCGAGCGAGGTATCCGGGATGAAGATTTGGGTTGCTTCGGAGTGGTCAACCCTAGTCCGAGTCGCTCAGTCATACGTTCAAAGGCTTTCGAAGAGTCACTTGCGTTCGGCTTCGGGCTGGTAGGTCCACCGCTGACGAGTGTTGAGCCTGGGAAAGGGCCTAGATGCTTCGCGATATTTCCTGGTTGGGATTGTGTCCTGACAAGTGACGTTGGTCTAGCCGCTGTCTCACGTCGACCGGTTTCAACGAGTCGCGGGATTTTGCTTTCTGCTGTCGGGGTGGAAGCTGATGGTAACGGGGATGGACTACTAGGCATATTTTCGATCGCTTCCGCGAGCGATCTGTCGATCGGATTTACCCTAGGAAGGCTAGTAGGTGTAGGCGACCCCTCGTCGAACTTGGTTGGATCAGAAGCAGCAGTGGAAGTCTTCGTCAGTTCTTCTTTGGCGACTGTAGGAATATCGGGGTAGTTGGAAGGCACCGCCAGATCCAGATGACGGACGTCCTCTCGCTCCAGTGCCTCACGTGGAGTTTGAATTAGTAAGTCTGGGTCAATTTTAGAAGGAGTAGGCGTCGTGGGCTCAGATGTCTGCTCTCCACCGTCTGTAGTTTGATCGCTGGATGCGCTCTCTTCCTTTACAACGGAGCTCAACATATCACGAGCCATCTCGGGCGACATGTTAGAAGGCCTAGGCGACAAAGCAATCGATTCATCCTTCTCGTCGATGTACGAATCATCCGCACCCGATTCTGTACCCTCATCAACAGATGCCAACGAGCTCGTAGACTCGTCGCGCTCCAAGAATCTCTTCAGTTGCATATTCGCGTACCTCCTAATGTCTCGCTCGGATGGGAAGAACTGCTGCTCAAATTCCAGAAACGTCACGTCCCAGGCGATAGCCTTCTCCTGGATCGCGCGAATCGCGCGGTTCATGGGGATGATCTCGTAGTACTTGGAGTTCATGTACTTGTCTTGTAGTTTGGCTTTCAACCACTCATGCTCTTCGTTTGCGCGTTTCAAAAGTATCTCAACTTCCTTCCGGCACACATCTACCTTCTCCAGAATGACATCTTCAACGTGTATTCCTTGGATGCGGGCGCGAAGTGAGTCCATGAAGCAGTCCAGTTTCTCTTCAATCATCGAGTACTGGCTGTTCTTCAATCTCAGATCGCTGTCGACCTTCCACGTCACGTGCGGTTTGGGTGCAATAACCTCGTACATTGGTACGGGGTCATACTGGATACGAAGAGCGACATTGTTGTAGCCAAAGTAACGGACGTGATCCTTGTGGATGTCGTGGGGACATATGCCTGCTCGTGGATGCAGCTTGGTACTCCAGAAGGTCAACTCGAGGTATTTTGCGAAAGAATATTTCCAACTCCACTCTGACATTGGGAATGCTTGCGTCTCCTGGCCACATATCCTACAACAGCTCCACATCAAGATGGTCTGATACATGCCCTTCAACTTCGGCGGATGCTTCTGCACGATGACCGTCATTTGGCCGTCTCCATGCACATATTGCCTGGAATGATCGAGCATTCTTCTGTCGCAGTTGCCTACTTCGCACGCAACGCCGGCTGAAGTGCACAGATCTTCCACATACTGGCCTAGAGTACAATCTGGCGTGAAGCCGTCGTCGTAGTCGTGCTCTTGATAGAAGCCAAGCGCGATAATTTCCGGTCCAATGCATGGAGTTGACGTTGTGGTGTTGACAACGCTGTATAGAACAGCAATCTTCTGGTGATTGAACGGGTCATAAAGATCAGTGTTACCTGAGAGATACTGCTCCCATTGTCGCTTTTGTGTCAGATACTGATGCATCGCCTTGTCGTACTCAGACGCATGCACTGCGGATAGAAACTCTCGAACCTGCTTTGAAGCCTTTTCTACGACAGTGTGAACCATCTCGGGTTGCACCAATTCGAACTTTTGACCAATCTCTCCAGGCTTTTCGTCGCTCTCATCGGCAGTATACTGATTCTTGAGTTTCTTTAGATGGCCAAGCTTTGCTTCATACTGGCGAGCCTGCTCAAGCAGATAAGGTTGCATGAACTTGACAAAAGGTGAAGAAGAGAGGATCTTGGTGCGGTGGTTTTCGACCATGTCGCTGTAGTAAGAAGGCGCAGCATCGTTGGACTGTGGGTTGTTGCCATCAGACAACGCGCTAGTAGGGTGAGACCCGGAGTCTCCTGCACTGGTTTGCGATTGTGAGCTATCCTGATCAGGATGGTTCAAGGCAAGAGTGCCAGTGATGGAAGCCGTCGGTGTGTCTATAAACTCGTCCCGCATCAGGCAAGTCTCAAGCCTGAGATTGTATACAACATATGTCATGAATTCAGTAACACGTTTCAGCCTAACCAGATCATGGCTTTCGGCGCCTCGCAGAACGATTGTGCAACCGAGCTCTTTCTGACACCCAGAGAGGAAGATGTAAGTCTTTCTCGCCTTCTTGTGTACATAGGTTTTGACCTCAAAACTTCCGCAGGATCCTAGGTGAGATGGGTCTATCGCCAACTTGTCAACCGAGGAAATCATCTTCGAGTTGGTGCATCTCGCGACTGCATTGAGGACTGTGGGCTTGACATTGTAGACCACAGCAATTCCCTCCTTTTCCAAGAATTCGAGTGCCAAGCCAGATACGTTGCGCTGTACGAGCAAGACATGAGGTTCGAGAGCTGCGATACGACTGACAAGATTACGGAGGTACTCGCGCTCCTGCGCAATGACAGGTTCAAGACTCATAAAGTGTGCTTGGTGTCGCGCATACTCGATGGCAAAGGTAATGATTGCAATCCTTGGATTAGGTATGTTGCGTGGCATGCTCCGCAGGGCGACGTTCTTCGTGAAGACCACTCCGGAGACATATGCTGTGTCCTTTGGTTTACCACCTGGAATTTTCTTGAGTTTGACGTAGTTCCTCACATCAATGTCGTCGCCTCTATCTACGTCAGGGTTGACGTCGTCTGTACATTGGCGTAAGATTGGGATCAAGGCCTTTTCCCAACTTGATGCATGTGGGACGCCGGCATCATTGAGCATTTGAATTAGCAGCTTTCGCGCATGGTCTAGACTCGCTTTGTTGAGCTCTACCTTGGGCGTCATGCCTTGCATTGACGCGCTACGGGTAATTCGTCCCCCTGGTGGTGTTGGCGAAGGAGATGGTTGAAGTTGCGGCGTTCCTGGCACACTAGCACCGTAACCAGTATACGGCCTCAACAGGGTGTTGCTTTTGGATCGCCTCGGCGAGGCTCGATGGGTTATACTGCTTACGCTCAGGTTTCTCCGCCGCGATGGACGATTCCCGTTGCGGCTTGTAATGCTGATATTGTCTGCATCTCGGGCATGACCAGCGCCTATAACACTCCGGTCACCAGCCCTTGACTTACCCTTTCTCATCGCAGCCAACAGACCACCCAATGCACTTCTCTCAGTATCTAGATTTGCGCTAGCAGCAGGGTCTTCTCTTAGGGTCGCGAAAATGCTGGCATGATCTTCTTCACTCGAGCCCTCGTCTGACATGAAGGGTGCAAGGTCGGGGTCAATTATGTTATCGTGGTGAAACGCTGACAGGCTTGGTTGACTGCGCGAGTTGTCGTGATACTGATGGAAGGGTGCGCGATCGTCATGCTTGACATGGCGCATGTGTTGGTGTTTAGAAGGGTGCCGTTTGTGACTCGACGACCGGGGTCTCCCACTTAGCGATCGCAAAGATCGTGAAGAACTCGGACGGGCCAAAGTCTGAGGACCGACTTCTATGACATGTGATCGGCGCTTCTTTTCGCTGCCTACTTTGCGAGACATGGGAATACTGATGGTCGGCGTTCCGATCTTTGTGTGGTCACTCTCAACGTGGTCAGCCTCGTCGTCGTCTGAGTACTGGGCTCTGTCACCGTTGTCGTATATGGAAGCTTGATCACCATCATCTGTATAGTCGGAAGAATCGTCATCATGGCCGTATATGATCCCCTCACATGGCTTGCAGACCTTCAGATTGCTTTGCTGTCCAAATATCTTGCCTGACACGATGGACGTGCACTTGGAGTCGAAGATTTGCCCACACGTACGACAGTGATGCTTACGTCTGAAGGTAGTAAAGGCATCACCACAGCTGAAACATGCTTTGGCATTCTCGTCCCGCATCCAGAATTCGCGGTCTAAGATCTTCCTTCGCATTTGAGTGAAAGTGGTGCGCGACATGTTGTGTGCCGCAGGCGTAGCTTGGGCTTGTCGCTGTATCTCGTCAATGGGAGCCACAGTAGGAGTGCGTATGGTGGAACTTGTGACGATGGAGCTTAGACCGTCCGAAGAAGAGGCCCTCGAGGGGCGGTAGCCTGGGAGGTGTGAAGGACCGACGTGGAGCATGGGAGGCCGCTGTGGCTCAGGTGCGCGTATAGTAGCCTGTGAATCATCGGCGCGACCGAGTGGAATTCTTTCTAGGGACTTTTCAGGTTGTTCCCTCGCCTTGTTCGGCACAGAACGGACGGGTTGGTACTGGCTATCAGCTCGGGAACTGACTCTGCTCAAACTCTCACGTGGTGTGTCTAATGCAGTCTTGGCATTGGCGCTTTCACCCGCTTGACCCTCGCCTTTCACAGGCACCATATCGTCCTCATCTGTATCGTCACTTTCCTGATCGACGAGGTCAAAGTCGCTCTTGCGTTTTCGAGAAGTGCTGTCTCGACTTGGGGGGAAATGTGGGGAGTTTAGCCTTTGGCTTCCTAGTGCAGGATCTCTCGGTGTGTTGCTCCTCGGCAGGTCTACGTTGGAGATGCTCTGGTGCCTAGAGTGGGTGCTCACTGGGCTCATGATGGATGCGTCGTCGTGCTTGGCTGTGTGCCCAGTGTCGACACTCGGGGTTATGGAGGGCCGGGACCGTGCAGTACCTAGGGAAGCCTGGGATGCGCTTAGCGAAGCCTTGCTTGACAGCGTAGTACTGGATATGTTGGAGTCGCGAGAGGGAGGCAGGGCGTCGGGAATGGTGGCTGTTGCGGGTGATTGCATGCTCGAGGACGGCCTAGACGTGACTACAGGCGAAGGTATGGAAGTTGCTCCCGGATTACGGTGGACTGCCGCAGTCTTGGACGCTGGTGATGATGCGCTCCTGCCATCTTGAGATTGCTCCCTGACGCCTCCCACTGACGCTCTTAGGCGGCTATACAGCCCGCTGAAGCCGCCTTGTACAAGGTCTATGTCTTTTGGCTCGCCAACTGAGCTTGGGGCGGGAGGTACAGTGAAGTCATCGAAGGTGGTAAGCGTGTCGGAACGTGATGCCGTGGCATGCATTTGGGAGAGCGAAGGCGGCTGCAGCGACCCTCGCCGCGAGTCTCGAGACATGGCTGCCGTCAGAAGAGTGGCAGTCTCCGAGTGCTGTGCGATATGTCGGGTATTGGGAGGCCGAGCGGCGTCCGGCAGTGATCAGTGAAGGACAGCATCAGGCTTCACAGAGGACCATGGGTGTCTCTAGAATTCCGTTACTCGTGTATTGCTTGTTCGGGCGGCAGGGAGGGAGGCCAGATGGGTGGCTGCATGGAACCGATATACACGACTCCAGGCTTCGACGGCAAGATTCGACGACACGGGTAGCTGAAGCATCACGAGGTGCATACAGACAGCTAGCTAGGTATGCAGGATGCTATAGGCGGCGGGCGATGACGCGCAGCCGCCAAGCAATTCCGCCCCCACGTTCCTCGGCATGGGAGCACCCAGCCACGAGATGCAGCCGCCGTGAAAGGTGGCACAAGAGGTAGATGCACCGCGTAGGCGCGGAATACCCGCGGCTGTTCCCCTTCATATAGGCTCTCACATGCGGTCTCTCCTACCCCGCACACGGTTTGTTGTTGCTTTCCCTCTACACGCCTTGCGCCGAGACCAGACGCGTCGCGTCTCCCACTCGCGCCTGGAGCTCACATTTCATGGCCATTCGTCTCAACGCTTGGCTTGAAGACGCGTTCGAGTCACAACTACTGCTAGGCAACCAATGGCTCCAGGACAGACACGAGAAGAAGAAATCTTGTGACAGGCCAGCGATTGATAGGCAGTGGAGCGCGTACCATGATAACGGCTCGTCCCTAGATACTATCAGCTACGTTAGCCCCAAGCGCACATGCGCACTGAAGGTCCTCAAGGCATGTCATTGTGCACCACCTCTGCTTCTCTCACCTAACCTTCCATGCCTCAGCTCTCTCTCTCACCCTTACTGACGGCCAAATCCAAATCATCTCCCACTTCACGCCCGACTGCGCTCGAGACTTTTTCCAACTACACCCCGCCATAGGCACCATCATAGCCGCCCGAAAATACACCGTCCGATATACTTCGTACGGATCGCCGCGCAAAAGGCTACGCTTGATACTCAACCACTTTGATTGGCTAGCCGACAGCTGCAAATCATCACAAAATCCAAACAGTGACAGGCGGAAATCACTGCACGCTTGCGAGCGAATTGGCGCTTTGCTAGAGCAGCTACGCCATATCCGCGCGCTAGAAGATCACCGATGCTTGATATCTGGTCCTGCGGAAGCAGAGGTAGGGATAGTCAACAACGTTACAGCGGATTCAATGGGTCTAGATGACAATATACCGGATGGCAACGACCTCCACTCCCAGATGCACGACACTCAACTACCATTTGGGACGCAGCTTCCACAACCCTCGCGTCCGCGTACAAGCGAACATGTGCCACAAATTATAGGAGTGAACAGACTGGAGCCAGTGATGGCTGGGAACACCCAACGAGCCGAGATACGATCTGGAGCTGCCAATACCGAATATGAGCAACGGATGAAGTTGCAACGCGAGAAGTTACTGAACACTCTGGGAAGGCGTCAGAAGGCAAGCGCCAGCGCAAGCACCACGACTCCCGTGCAAGGGTTTGTACAGTTCGCTTTCAGTAAGCCGCGAAGTGCTCCTGCGCCAACCACAGATGAATCTCCCAATTCGCCATCAGATCTACCGCATCCATCATCTAGCCAGCCTGAAGTAGAGTTCGAGAATGGAGAGGCTGCGTCGTCTATGCCAGACCATGGAAAGAAGAGGGTCCAAAAAGTAAGGGGCATCTCGCCTGAAGCTGCAAAAGCTGCCGAAAGGTCTCGAGTCGAAGAGCACGTTATTCAACAAAGTCTTCTCGAAGACAGCAGTGATAAGCCATCTGAGTGCTCTTGGATGAAAGGTTTCGTTTTCAATAGCGAGACGTTACGGGTACCGAATATCCAGGCGCAATGTCTGCGCAAAGAAACAAGTTGGCTTAAACCTCAACCTGGGGTGCCGCATTTCCAATATGGAAACATGCCACACATGCTACTCAAGAACATGCATCTGATGGCTGACGAGAGAGCTGCTGTTGATAGCGACGACGATTCAGACATAGATCCGTCGCCAGAGAGCTTTGATCCATCGCCCGAGTCTCTGCTCCAAAAGACGCAAGATAAGGAGCCTGCGACTACACAGGACGACGATGATATGGTTAGCCAGGTGTCCTGGGAAAACTCTCCAGAGCCGCCAGAACGTCTGACAAGACCTCAACAGGCACTTCCTCCGGACTCAAGTACGGAGAAGCAAGCATCGCATTCCGAGCATGAATCTGCGTCACAGCCAGGATCCACAGGCCAGCAGCGCAGCCATCCTCCTGTTATTGATCTTTCGGATAATGACGGTCCAGCCAATCCCCTTTCTTCTCCGCCTGCTCCTGCTGCACCCGCCGATTCCGATGACGAAATGGAGATGGAAGAGTCTGTCCCACAAGCCTTGGGCGAAGACCTTATACAGCGAACACAACCACCACCACCAGTGAGCGACAAGCTTCCGATCAGTGATTCTCTACGCTCTCCAGTAGTTCAGGTAAAGGAAACCCCATACGGCAAAGGCAAGAGTGCCTCAGTACCCAAAAACGCACCCAAATCAAGCGCTGAATCGAAACCCACATCATCTACCTCAATAGTTCACAGTACATATGATACGCCTAGTCTTTCCGATCCCGCTGACCTTGGACTCTTTGAAACTGCCAAGGAGCATTCGTCGCATACACGAGAGAAAGATATAAGCGCTGAGCGCAAGAGAGTTGAAGTACACCAAGAGGAGACCAAGGATGCGAATACCGATGATATCAATGATATAGAAATGCTCGACGATCTTCCAGACACAGAAGATCCCAACAAAGAAACTGCTTGTAGTAGTGCAGCTATACAACAACCACCGAACGATATAGATGACAGGGGCACGCTTACATCTACATCGCATGCAACCCCGCATCTTGCGCAATTACCCCCGAACAATGGTGGCGCAGGAGCATCGTCGACGGTGTCCCACCTCGCCTCACAATCTACCAAACGTAAGCTTATTGTTTCGCCGACCAAAAGCAACCGCCGGCAATCCAAAAGGCGAGAAATCAAGATTGTCGGCTTTGGAGACGATGTTCCGCCTGGTGTTGACCTGATAGGCTCGCTGCAAAAGGAGCGGGAGCAGTCCTTGCGCAGATATCGTGAGCAACGCAACTCAAGCATAACGAGTTTTGACAGCCGACCCGAGCCTACAAGCAAACTTACCGTTGAATACGATTCCGACGCTATGGAGGTTGACGGTGTTGTTGGAATCATGAAAAAGGAGCCATCGCCTAGCCTATCTCCTCGACATCAAGGTCTCTATGACGAACCTAGTCCCAGAATAGCAGAGCTTGCTACAATCCCAGCACCTCAACCATCCAAATCGCACACATCGCCCAAATCTCGTTCGCGCGATACTCAGACACGCAGTCCAGTTCCGATCTCTGCCAAACCGTCGTCGATATCTTCCGAAATTGTAGATGAAGATGGCAACATGACCGTCTTCCAGTCCTTCATAGCCGCGTATCCAGAGTATAACGGCAATGAGAAGCATTTTGAAAACCAGTGCAATCAGATGTTCCAGTTGGAACAAGAAGATAAGATGGTACCGAAATGGCAGTGGGACGACTTCATCATCCGCAACAGGACAGACTACAGCCAGTACGCTATGGACTGTATCGATCGAGGCGAAGATCCTGAGCCGTACTATCGGTTCTACAAAAATAATATTCGCAATACTTTGTACGTGCAGGGCATTGTTCAGAACACAAAAACATTGCAAAGAGCACTGGAGGAGCTTGGTGGGGCACGTATAGAGACCACCAAACCTAGACAACTACCGCAGCCTATTCAGAAGCCAAAGCCTGCAAGAAAACCACTGCAAGAAGCCTTCGAACAGCCCAAAAAACCTACACAGGATCGCGTCAAGGGCGCCTCGTCTTGCCCGCGCCATTTTCTCCCCACAAACTCGCATATTCGCCCAGAAAGCCGCGTCCGGCCTTCTTCATCCGTGTCCTCGTCACGACCTCAGCCAAGACATTCAGACTCCATCATGCGCGTCTCATCCGCTCCCCGAACCACCCATCAAACTCGTACCCACCGTTCCCCCTCCGAGCCAGACGAAACTTTCAACAATCAGGGCAGTACTCGCGATAGATTCAAGGACTTCTACTTCGGCTACCAGCGTATCACGTCTCTAACCGGCAGCACCGCAGTGAGTTCCATGCCCACAAGGGGTGACAGAAGTCTGAAACGGTCTTCTGAAGAAGGATTGGACTAAGGTATGTATAGGTTGATGCGAACAAGCAATGGCCGCAGAATCTGGCTGTCAGGCCGACTGTTGCCGATGCGTTGCCGCCAAGGAAGAAGGTCGATGTGCTGAACTGGGGCGATGTATTGGGCAAGACGGGGTGAAGTGGTGCAAAGGGCTGTTAATCTTTTGGACTTTGATTTTGAATTCTACTTTGTTTGTCTTGAAATATAGGACATCCGGGACCATTGCGTATGTGTTCGCGGTTTTCATCTTGAAGAGAGCTTGGACATCGGGTCTTGCTGCTTTGGATGTATGGTTGTGCTGATGCTAGGAATGACGCTGTTTACTTCAAACGTTGGGTAATTGGACATGTTCTTGTGTGGCTTTACTTGCGGCATTCTATCACAAACAGCCATGAGTGACAGTAATGAGATACCAATATCATTGTAAGAGGGTATAAACTTCCTCCTCCTCAAGAAAGAGTCATCGAATGCCTCATCGCATCCCATCGATATATGATCTCTACACATGCCCACATGGCACACTAGGCTCTAGGACCCCCACACCACTGGACTCCACCTCCGTACGCCCTGCAACCCACTAACGACAACCGTAACCACGAGAAGCATTGCATTAAACCCTGCCATCATGTAAAACGGCGCGCCAGGCCCCGTGCTATCAAACAAGGCACCACCGGCTTTGGTCAGTAGTAAGATACCAAAGCCACCCAGTAGGCTATACGTCCCTGCTATCGAGCCTTTGATATGGTTATGCGATATTGATCGTCTTGACGCGGAAGCCGAGCGAGCGGAGTGTATATGTTCTGGAAGTAGAGGGGCGTTTTCGTCCAAGGGGGTGATGGGTGCACTATGTGGTGGTGTAGCGCCTGCAGATGGATGTGACGTTGTACCGTTCACAGAAAAAGATGTCGAGGTGGATGTGGGGATGTGCTCGTCATTGTTGATACCACGGCCGAGTAAGGCGAGGGAACAGACGATAGCGCCAATCTGGCTGATGCCTAGTAGTGCCACGATGAAAAAGATTGCACCTGTGCCGTCTTCGCTCTTGTAGTCTGGGCTCGTGAGTGATCCGAATGCAGAGTAGCCTGCTATTCCAGATACAGCTGCTACCAACAAAGGGATGTTATAGCGAGGGAAACGACCAGAGAGG
This sequence comes from Alternaria brassicae, assembly GCA_004936725.1. Taxonomy (NCBI): domain Eukaryota; kingdom Fungi; phylum Ascomycota; class Dothideomycetes; order Pleosporales; family Pleosporaceae; genus Alternaria; species Alternaria brassicae. The sequence goes on along the minus strand of CM016506.1, from coordinate 2,238,205 downwards.
TAGCCGAAGAGGGGTGCGGACATGAGTGCTACGAGTTGACTGATGCCTGTCAACATGGCTGCGAGCTTGTAGGCTTCGGGGCATGCGACTTTGATGTCAGAGGGAATGTTGGATTCGACTTTACAGCGGCCGGTTTGCAGGAAGTAGTGGTTCGTAAAGAGAGGGATGAAGAGCGATATAGCGACTGAAGATGCGCGTGCGACGAACCCTCCAACGTAGCCGAGTCCGATGTTTGGGGAAGTCAAACCTAGACGAACACTTTCTAGAAATAGGCGTGGGTAGGATAGCACGACGTCGCGCGTCAAATGGCTGTCTACATCTTTGTAGTCGCCTTTGCTAGTAAGGCGTCTCCAGCCTTTCGCTTCTTCGCCGGGTAACTGGCGCAAGCCGAAGAAGCAGCCAAGCGCCACAAGAAGAGCAATGGCTCCCACGACATAGAAAGCATCTGCCACAGCTGTTGCGGGACGCTCGCCAGCGTTTTGAAATTGTGTTGGCAGAGGTAGGAAGATGAAGAGTGCGACCAAGGCGCCGCACCCTGTGAACACACCCACCAACCCGGCAAGTTGTGACGTGGATGCGCCCGAATCCTTCTTGACGGGTGTCTCTTGTGTATGGTCTTCCGGAGAGTTCGACCGGAAGCGCGCGGGTGTGATTGTGAGTTCGGACGATATCGAAGCTGCCGGCGCATGCGCTCTACCACGACTCTGTGTTGGCGATCGTGGATCTGGTTTGACTTCCTTGACGATAGTCATCGAGGGTAGGATTGCTGTGACCATCGTGGCGCTGCCCAAACATCAGCTTCTCATCCCCAACCAACCCAATTGCTCAGAACTTACGTCGCGCTTCCACCCAGACTGAACAGCACTCGCGCAAGCAGCAACTGCGGATACACATTCTTGGCCTGCACCAGAACCCACAAGGCGACACACACAATACTATAGCCCATGACCGCAACACTCCTCACTCCCACTCTATCACTCAGCAAACCCCATGCTGGACACGCAACAAGCGCTACCAACTCATCCACAAACCCTAGCGTACCAACCGCGTCGCCTACATTGCGCGATTGGCCGATACGCTGTGTGATTACGAAGGATATAGAGCTATTGAGGAAGACGAGGAAGCTGATGCTGAAGAGCGCGACGCCAAAGAGGTAGGACGCAATTTGGGTACGCGTCGCGGTGAATTGGAGACCGAACATGATTTGAGCACTTTGAGCTCGCGGTGAGCTGACCTGAATTATCTTAGGCGCATTGAGATGTCGTGCTGGGTGCTTGCGGAAAGGCAATGTCGTGTTGCGGCCGTTCGGTCCGAGGATGCGTGATGTCAGAGGCGTGGCTAGATGATGCCCAAGTGTGGCTAGAGCTTGCCAGCATCACGTGTGTGTGTAATCTTCACCCCGGGTATGGACTGGACTATGTTCGCGCTAGGAATAACGCTCAGCACTGGTGCCGTGCAAGTTGAAGAACCATCCGTGATGGTGGTCAGCAACGATAAAAGCAAGTCGTAGCGTGCTGCAGTTTTTGCGTTGGAAGCGCGCTACCCTACCATACTGATCTCTGCTTCGAGCAGAAGTCCAGCTGTGTACTCTCTTACCGTGTTCGGGTCTATGTCATGGCCATCACATGCAAGTAGCGTCAATTTCGATTGCTGTTCGAGATGGGTATTGATCATCTACCTGGACAAGGCGGATACACAAGAGAAAAGCACTGAAGAACGTCTAGATCATAACACCCTTATCAACCGCTTCAGCACCGCCAACACTAAAATCATGCAGGAGCAAGACGCAACCTAAGCGACACCCGGTATCCCCAAATCTCTTCCGAAATGAATTATTATTGTTTCCTTTGTATACCCATGATCGGAGCTGCAAGGTCAGCACCGGGTCCCCATCCACAGCCTGTGTGCTGGGGTAAGCAAGCCTGCATCTACAGGGCTCGCGAATCACGAACAATGTGTCTCATACTTTACTCCAGCCCACAGGTAAGTCTCGTCCCTGGTCTGGACCCCAGTAATTCCGGCTTTCGGGATAATCGCCGTTCTCAACGCCCTGATTGAAGAGATCGCGGACTGTCTTCATCCGTCCAGTGTCACGGGGCTTCAGATCAAACTTGAAAGGAATTGGTTTCGCAATGAGTAGAATGGAGTAGTCGAGCGTTGGATCTTCAGGTTTCTTGGTGATGTCGCCCCATTCTAGCGGCTTATACGCTGGCTCAGAGGCCCTCGGCTCCCTTCGTGTGTCGTTTGCTGAGGCGGATCCAGGGTATGAGAATGTTGCGAGAATCTTCTCTTCCATGGTCGGGTCCGCTGTATCTAGACCTGCGTTGAGCTCTTCGTTGGAAATTGAAGCCTTCTCGTTCATGCCAATCTTGTGTTTTGTCTTAATTGGTTTCATGGCGGGCTGGATAGTGGATTCTGCTAGTGATTTCTTGATGTCAAACAGCCAGGCAATGGCACCGATACCGATGAGGAGATCCTCATCAGCCACAGCCTGACCAGTGCATATCCTCCGGCCATAGCCAAATTGTGTTGAGTTGATTATAGTTGGGAACTGAGAAAGAGGCTCTTGATAGGTAGGGTACTTTGGTTCGATCCATCGTAAAGGATTGAAAGCTTCCGGGTCGGGGTATAGATCGGGATCACGGGAGATGGCCCTGTGAAAGATAATTAGCTTTCCAATGCATAAAACAACTGAATCTAACTTACCACTCCAAAGGATGGATGGTGCTACCCTTGGGAATGTGATGACCGTTGTACTCGTCGTCCTGAATCAGGTAGTGGGGAATGCCAGTGGGAACTGGTGGGCGCCATCGAATGCACTCGCGAATGATGGCTCGTAGAAAAGGAAGATTTGGCCGGTCTTCTGAACGTGGCATCCTGTTTCCGCAAACGCGGTCAAGCTCTTCGTGTAACGTAGGCAAGAACTGCGGGTAATTTGTCATGGCTAGACAGAAGGTCTGCATGGGAGCAGCGATAGTGAGAGCTCCGGCAATACCGTGCATGCCTACAGCATATGCGCCTTCTGTGTCAGATTTGAAGCCCCATTTACTGCGACCATTCAAGAAAGTTTTCATCCAGGATGGAGCGGCTTGCCCTGAATGCATGTCGTTGACGACTTGTTCTTGCATAGTCTGGAACCACGTACGCTCAGTGGTCGCACGTCGCCTCTCCCAAGCCTTAGGTGGGGAAAGCCAGTCAGGGAGAGACATGAGGAATGGAAGCTTGTTACTGAGAGACCCAGTGGGTGATACACCGATGAGAAGCTCACGCGCGCGTTGCTTCAGCTCGTCACTACCTTCGCTGTGACCCCAAGCAAGCCGGCAAGTGATGCGTGAGATGAAAGACTCAAGGATGTGGTTGTATTGATCCGGTGCATCCAGCAACTCAGTCAACATGCGTCTCGATTCGATTTCAGGGTACCGATGAAACGCGGCCTTCTCCGATTCGCGCATGATGATGTTTGCAAATTTCCTTTGACGAGTGTGACCCTCTGCTTGACGTCAGTAACGGCGATAATACAAGACTGGCAAATACTCCTTACCATTTCGACTGAGGAGCGGAAGATATTGGGCGCTCGAGCGGTTGTCGTCTATCAAAGATGGAATATGTGGTCGGTCTGAGTAGATCGCTGCTTTCTTCGATAGAAGATCTTTGGCAATCTGGTCGCTAGATATCCAGACATGATTGTTACCAGCCAAGTTGCATTGGTAGATAGGCCCATATTGCTTGCCCCAATCTGCGAACTTGATGAATCCATTCTTCTCTGGAACCTCAGGCACTGAGCCAAGTATAGGGTACCCTAATATATACCTGTCAGCTAGGGTACCTGTATGATCTTCAGGGTCCAGGTGCAGGCTTTGTCTTTGTGATCCACTGATGAAGAGAGTGCCATACCTTTGGGTCCTGGCAGAGGTTTGAGACCTGTTGGTATTCTATGCCGACGAGAAAACCCCCAGTACTTGTATAGTGTATATATACCCAGCACAGCGACCGCTAATAATATCGAAGGAAGACCCATTATGGCGAGCTGTGTAATAACAGAAAGAATCACTACCAGAGTGACAACAACCTGAATATCGGGTCACCGAAGATGTCCAGCCTTCAAATGAGAAACACAGGCGCATGAAGCACTACATATAGAACCTGTGGGACTGATGATCTGACGGTCACTGCCTGAGCATGTAAGTCTGCTCGTGTCAATATTCTCTAACAGGGAAAGGAGCTTCGAGTACCGATATTCCGTGCGCAGCCGCGGGACGCTGCGTGTCAGAGCCGTGGAACTGGATCATGGCCTCTGACAAGCTTGACGGCTATGATCGTAAATAGTTACTTCGCTTGTTTGACGACCCCAATGGCCTGCAAGGACCAGGAGTTTTCTGGCTGTGCTGAGTCTGCAACATCAGTGCCAAGTCAGGCATAGTTAGGAAATTCTCCGCAGTCGTCTTTGCTTCGCTTGCTGTAAATAGAGCTGATAGGGAAGAGCCTGAGAAAATACAAGGGCGATCGCTGCAAACCGCAGTCCTAACGAGTAATCATCGACAATGCAGTCCACACCCGGAGAGCATCAGTACGCTGGCTTGGTTGCTCGTAAAAGCCTGACTCGTCAGATGTTCTGGAGATAGTATCAAGGAACTTCACAGTCAGGTTTGCATGGCTGATGTTCTTCTGGTATCCTATCAGATTGGAGTAAGCAGACACAGATTGCGTGCATATGTGACACTTTACGAAAACTACACGAAGAACCTAGGATCATCCTTTGATCACGAGAGGCATAGCTGATGTTAACAGTGTAGGCTAATTGGACGAGCTCGTCGATGCCTCCGAGAGGCTCGGCCGTCATGGAAAAACCAGTGTTGTGATGGGTGGTTGAGGCGTGTCAGAATAATGATCGGTGCTGATGGTGTCGTTTGTCGTGCCGCATGAGGGGCTAATCTATTTTGAGACGGGCCAAGAGTCCAATGATCGTCCGGCAGTCGCGCGGTTCGCGCCCCACTCATTGCCTTCTTCAGCCTAAGGCCCCTGTCCCCTTCGCGTCCCTTTTGCACAAACGTCAGGTTATCTATGTGAGGAGAGCCGACGTCGCAAGTCCGACGCCACTGAGGTTTTGTCTTCTCTCAGCTTCCGGATGGAATGTCTTCGCTGTTGATGCGCCGTGACGTCATCCTGCCTTGCTTTGGACCCTGAGCCTATTGTCCCATCCATCACAAGCGAATAAACTTCCATCGGGGACTGCAACCTCCTTCACGCCGAAGTCAGCCTGTCTGAACGGTGAAACCTCTGGCAGAAATGCCGGTCGAGGACAAGGTAGGATGCCTGCTTTCGCTCCGTGGTCCTTAGAAGCAGCGTTGAGTCAAGATGTTCGCGACGTCACGCCTTGAAACAATAGACCCGTATACTATTTGGGTAGTAGATTCAATTCCACTAAAGGATTGCGCAAGTAGCTTACCCGCTGGACGGCGCAGCGGTTCCCGGATTACGTCTACTCACTAGCCAGGTACAAACCTTCTACAGCTGTCTCCGCAACTCTTTGCACCGGTGCCTCTTTGGATATCGATCTGTCATATACTCGATTACTGACATGCCGACTTACTCACGAAACCCAGCTTTAGCATGTTCTTAGGTGAAAAATCATCTCCATTAATCTCTACGCCAAGTCATTGGCGCATCACTGCGTCGCAGAGAGCACCACATCTAAATGCGTACGCCCTCGTCCGACATGAAAACTCGATGCGTTTCGTCCGCATTGACCTCAGCCCCACGCTCGATCAACTAAGTTCTGGATAGTATGGAGGTGCGTCCAACCAACAAGCGCATCAAAGTTGCCGACATCAGCCTTATGGTTTCATGAGTTTGGGGGCGCAAATATCAGACTTCCATGAATAGTCCAGTGAAGTGGCTGCGCAGCAAAGCGCAGGCGACGTGTTGTTCACTTGACAAGCTCTATCTCAGATCCACCGGCAGGTTGCCAATCTGCTGAGTAGCATCGCGCACGGTTGACGAATATGGTCACACGATGCTGACTCGAAGAAAACTGCTTGCTAAGCAGTTGTAAGCTTGTGTTCAATCTTGTAGGTCATCCTCCCGATAACCCGGCTCTCGTCATCCGCGAGCTCCGCGTCCATGGATAGAAAGAAACACCTCATCTTGTGAACCGGGGTTGTTACTATCCACACGATCACATACATTACAGCATCTTGCAGTCGCATGGACTTGCAGCTTCGAGAACTCTTGGATCATTCGACATTCGTTTCATGCAGGGTAATCTTTACAGCTGCATTGCCATACATCCTGCCTTGATTTTAGTTTCCCTTGATATCACACTTCCTCGGACACGACATCAAGATAGCACTCAACACAATGTAATGGTCATTACGGGCCGGCTTCTTCGTGGGTCACTTAATTATCAGACTTCCGCGATGACTCGCGACACGCAAGCTTGGAGTCTTGGAAGTTTTGGGAGTAACATGAGCATAGCCTCCCACGATGATACTCAGGCGTGAACTGGAAGAGCATGATGCTTGGTTCGTCAGTGCCGTATAGGACATGCCTGGTGAAACAAAGAAGCCTGTGTGGTATGTACTTAAAGCAACTGGCATAGACTGAAGCTCCGCATATTTGTCCCCCGCAAAAGTCTTGATAACCAGGATGAAGTTTTCATCAGTGTCCCTCGTTTTCGGTATCTTACGCGTAGAATCCCAAGCTTACATGTAGAAAGCGCGACGATTTAGTAGTATCGGGACTACAAAAAGCTCCTCGATTGTTGTCTGACGCTTCTTGCTCTCCTCTCTCGTGGCCCCTGGCGGCCGTTGGTAGAATCGCGTGTTCTACTCATTATGCGACCATGATGAGTTGTGTGTCGAGAATACTCCAAGATATATAAACGTGGAGATAGCCCACAGGTGTTGAGTCACGATGAGAAGAGCAGCGTAGGGCGTGCCATGTCTAACTCCGCTTTTGTTCAGAGATGCTACATATTTAATGCCTGCACCTAAAGATTCCACACACTTTTGATCCAAATACTTGATCTCCATCTATAATGGCCGATTCACAATATGTCATCCTCGAAGGCCTACCGACGCCGCAAGGATACCACGATATCCGCAAACTCGCTGGCATGACGCCCCCACCAATGGAAGCTGTGCCCAAGTCGCTCGCCAATTCTTTCTGCTGCATCGTCGCATACGAACGCAAGCACATGGTTGACGACACAGTTCCCGGGCCTGCACAAAATGTCGTCGCAATGGGCCGATTGGTCGGCGATGGATCGCTTTTCCTGATCATGGTGGACATCGCGGTGCATCCAGATCATCAGCGCAGAGGACTGGGAAAACGCATCACGCAGAAGCTTGTGGACTATGTGGACGAGCATGCACCTCTTGCATATGTGAGCCTCGTAGCTGAAGGACCGGCACAAAGAATATACCCGCTTTATGGATTCAAAGATGTGTCGCCTAGTATTGGCATGTACAGGATGATTAGGGGACCGAGGAATCAGCAGGACGTCGCTAAGGACACGTGGAAGAAAGCCTAAAATTTCTCGAAATCAACGTCTCTACAATCCGACTCAAGTTCCTGCAGTCGATGCATCGCTGTTCGAAAGCGACCGAACAAGATGCGCACTGTGTTTGTCGATAGCGTGCCTATTCACATGTCTAGGTAGACAGGGGTGGTTGTGGGGAGCTGGACGGGTGGACCCCACCGATGGCGTCGATGCACATCACCGCCCAGGCTTCATGAATCCACACATGGAATGTTTATTACCTTTCAACATGCGCTATTGAGCACTCTACCTTCTGCATACAATGCGCATCAGTGATTACGTTTGATTTTTATGTGCTGTATTCGACATCATGGCCTCCGCCTCTCCGTCATTCCCAAGGGCCAAAGACCGCCCACTCTCTGTATGTACTTTGACACGAGCCTGATTCGCTGTCGTACCATCCCCACATTGTGCGACTATGCGGCGTCTTGGTTTCGAATCCCCCATGTAACGAGAGATGCTAACCCTTCTCCAAGCTACAGTCTCTTCCTAGCGAGTTGCTTCAACTCATCGTCGCCTACCTCGATACTCCTACGCTCAAGCACGTCGCGCTAGTCTCTCAGACACTAAACCAGCATGCAACGGATATACTGTGGCGAAACGTCTGCCTAGTCGACCAATGGAAGTTACATCTCAACGAAGACACGGATCTGATATGGGGGCAACGTGGCCATGGAGAATCCGATGAGCACGACGATACACCTATTGTCCAAAAACTGCACATACTTGCGACGTAAGTACATCAAGGTCCCTTATTCAAATCAGTCTAACATCTCAGTAACCCTGCCATCGCATCCAAAGTTCAGACACTTTCCCATCGATGCCATCTTCCAACGCCGAACATCTTTAATGAACTCCCGCGAATGCACTTCAATGCCGATAACCTCTCCCAAGATGAACGAATCCATACCCTTGTCAAGCTCGCGATACCAAATCTGATCAACGTTCACACACTACGGATTGTATATGGGCATTGGAGGCTCACAAACGCACTCGTCACTGGCTTCCTCGATGAAGGTCGACCACGGCGTATGCCTGTGCGCAAACTGTGGCTAGAGAGCTGTTGCTTTGACAAGACTGAACTATTCTGGCTCCTAAGAAACAAATCGAATGGACTTGAAAGTGTCCGCCTACGTAGACTTGGAAAGGACATGTCAGATCGAACGGAGACTCCGCAGCTACAATTTATGGAGTTCTCGCTTTCACGTGGCGGGCAATATGAACAGATGCATAATGGAGCAGGAGGCTTCGTTGGTACCACTATCCGCATCTCTCATGAGGGTTTACCGGAACGATGGCCGCGTTCTTCAACACAAGAGTTGAGAGACAAGGCCAAGGCATATGATGCGATCATGTGGGAGGAACTTCCGGAGATTAGAGACTACGTTGATGCGAACCCGGTACATACCGGACCTACATCCATTGGACAGTCCGTGCCTGACCTCAGACCCCCAATGGAGTGGCTAATCGCAAACTCCGCTTCTACGCTCACTAGTCTGAATCTTGACTGGATACATTGGCGTCGGAAGGTCGTCGAACCTCCTGGTTCAGTTACTGATGCTGAGGTTTTCCTATCTGCACTCAGCAGACTGCGCTTCCCGCATCTACGTGCCTTTCAGATTCGCAATGCTGTGTTGGAGCTTACAATATTGCCTCAAAACGTCTACCTGCTGGAATATCCCTTCTTGGAGTTTCTCGAAGCGCACCCCAAAATACAATGCCTGGGCTGGCCAATGGACAGAATATACAACCACACTAAGCCGTCCGTTGATATTCAGAATCGATGTCGGACTCTGGTTGCACATTTGGCAAATACATTGACAGATCTACGCATTGACACGCAATACGCCGGACCTGGCGAGCCACTTACAGCCAGATGTAGCACCATGGAAGACATGCAAGAACGTACAAGTCGACGTAAATTCATTGATGAGTTTGCAACTCACATGCGAAAAGTTGAGCATATCAAACTTGAAGGTGGTATACCACGCGACGAAAAGCGGGAATTATTACGCGCACTCTATTGGTGTCCGATCAAGAAAATTGTCATGATTGGCGTTTCTTTCCCAGCAGGAAACACTTGGGGTGGGAGAGGTCAACAGCTGGCAGCCATTGACCCCGGTCAATCCAGTTCAGACTTGATCCACAACCTGGATGACGAAGATCTCGCAGGCATTCTAGCCGCTTACCGCCATGGCTTCCCTATGCCCTTAGACTTCAACTTCGAACCGAACTACGGCTGGCCACCTCAAGCACCACTCCTTCAAACCATCGCCCTGCACCACGCATCCACAGTCGAAGAGCTCAAGATATGCGGCTACAATGGCTGTCCAATTCTCTCATACACAACACCCATCACCAATCCTCTGCTTACCGGTCTCCGCTCCTTCGACAATCTAAAACAACTTGTCATCTCGTTCTGGTTAATGACCTGGTTCGAAGACTCCTACCGCGACGCAGAGATTATCAAATCTTGGCTCGAAACACGTTCCCCTTCTTCGACAGCACTCACCATTGTGACACCTCCCGCCTCGCCGACGCACGATCAGCCAGTCGACCCAGGTCAATTCCCCAACTTTGGTAACCCACGCGTTGTGCCACGGGCACAGAATTTCAATCGCTGGGCTGTGGAACTCAAGACCAAATACTCTCCTTCGGCGCTCGCGTATCGTGTTGCGAAGGACATTGGGCCTTTTTTGAGTGAAATGGCCAAAGAAAGAAAGGGTGGTGTGCGCGTAAGGGCGAGCTTTTGTTTGGGCGCGAAGGAGCAAAGAAGGAGTGCGAGTGACATATTCGATTTAGAGATTAGGATTGGAAAGGGCAATCAAGTGTTGGAGTTTGTAGGACCAAGAGAAGAAGGCGAGACGGCGAGGTGGTGGGCCAAGCTTGAAGAGAGAAGGTGGTTCTGAGGAGGAGTAATCAGGCGACCGATGGTATGGTGGATTCGTTGTCTTCGCTGGCTAGATGCATGTTGTTATGAGATTCTGGTTATGTATATGATCTGTATAGTTAGATAGCTTGGCGGTTCGGAAGGAAGCGAACTGATTTCAAGAAACTGGCGATTTGAACATAATAGCATCGTGAGCAGAGTGAGTGGTTCATGAGATATCGACATGATTGAGATGTGCCTAGGGCTGTGACCAATACAGTCATCTCGTACTCGAGTAATGAATCGCGGGTAGCAGCCAGGCGTCCGCGTCCATGCTGATGTTCGAGTGTGTAGCGCGTGAATGTTTTGGTCTTTCGCTAGATCTGTCGATGGAACGATCGTTGATGAGCATCGGCTTCCTACAACTCATCAGTGCGTCCTATCTCATCCGCATCAATTGGCACATTCTGTGGCTTGATTCATGCTTTTATTTCGTGACAGAACATGATGAATTTTCCGTAGTTATGCCTCCAGAGCTATGCGCTCAAACGGTGATGCCATCCTCATTCGTCATGTGGGATGGACAGCAACCAGGAGAGGGATGACAGAACGCCCCATGCCGAGCAATACCATTTGCCTATAAGAACCCGCTTTCCGATCATGCACCCGTCCGAATGGCCTTCATCGCGCCTCTACTCCTCCTCCTCGTCAACCTTATGCTTGATACGTTTACGAGGACTTGACGGTAGGGCCCTTGGAGCCCTTGGGAGCGCCAGTTTGGAATCCGTTGGCGAACTTGCGGTTGACGGTCTTGAGGTATCGCATGCGGCCGGTACCGGTGGTCTTCCTTCGCTTAGCCTTCTCGCCCCAGTTGACTGTATAACGTTAATCTTCGCTCTCGGTGCGCGCGTCTCAGATGAACGTACACTTGCGGGTCTTAGCAGCAGGGTAGCCGCATGAGGCGCAGGTGTGCTTCTGGATGTGAAGGGATCGTTGACCTAAACGTGGAAATCAGCCCTTGTCCCTCTGTGTGTGCCTTTGCATGTCCAATGCCAGCATCCAGGCAGATATCACGTACCGCAACGCCTGCAGAGCGTATGCGTCTTGTTGTGGCGCTTTCCGAAACTGGAGGTACCCTTCGCTATATCGTAGTCAGTCTCGAAGTTCGCGGTTGCGGGTGCGGATAGGTGTTCGGCGTACTCATTTTGGCTGGGGACTGTGCAAGAGCTGTCAGTAATCGATCGTCTACAGAGTGCAGTGAAGGAGCATACCTGGTGACGCTGTTGTTAGTATCGAGGGTGGGAGTTGTCGCGGGTTCGTCGTGCGAGAGCGAATTCAACATGAGCTTAGCGAGACACAATTTCGAACGTGTGTGGGGCTAGCCGTTTAGGGACTGGCGCGAATTTGAACAAGTGGTGCGCAACATCAGAACACTAACATCGCCAGCATCATCTACTGAGACTGACGCTGTAATATCATCTCAAGTTCTTTCTCAAGTCTGCATAGAAGGTAGCAGTGTTTGGTCATCGGAACTGCAGACTTCCAGCTTCCGAAGACGCGACAACACGTATCCACCAGCCATCTCTTTGCGGATATCATGACCATCATTGATCATCAACGCGGCTTGACGGATAGTTCTTATTTTGTTGGCGACTTAACACGTCCCTCCTGCGGGCTGAGCTTTGTTTTCGAGTGCGCACAGTTCTGGGGTTTTCACTGGAGTTACAGTATCGTAAGCGCGATGCAAGATGGCCACCAAACGCCATACGCAAATAAGAGGGCATTTTGGGCATTTGGATCAAGTACCTGTTGCTCTTCCAGTACCCACTACGAAGGAGTTCGTACTGTCTGAGGTCTACTCTATGACCGAAAGTGTTAGATTGACTACTACTATGATACGTTGACCAGTACGACAGATTATTCGGTAATAGCAGCTGGGGACTCAGCGTTACAGTGGGACCGCGTCAGAGAATGCGAAGCCGCTAGAATGAGATATCTTCTTGGTATGCCTACAAATTTCGTGGACTTGAGTCCATACCCATCGACTGTGCCAAATCTCTCAGTGCTTGTCACTGGGCGCATGTTGCTCGGTCAAAGACTTTGCGCATCCTAACACCACTGCCACGAGTCCTACAACCATCCATCGTGTCAGCATATTTAGGTCGCCGACTACAGTTTGATCGCTGTAGATTTCATCATCTCTCACATACCCTAGACGAAGAAGTTGCAGGCTTAGAACCGCCACCAATGCGTTATGCTGCCCATGTGGCCGGGCGCAGCCCAGGACGATCGGACATAACACAGGTCGCGGTTTGGTTCAATCCAGGCTTACTACCCCCACGTAAAGATGTGCTCAAACGAACATCGATCAGCGTTCTACATATCGTCGTAGTGCACTTCTTTTACACCATCTACCCCAGACTAGACGACGGCATAGACGTATTCAAAGAGCGTGATCCTCGGCACCGAGACCCTGTCGGGCGTGGCATTATCCCGTTAAACTCTTTTCGAGTTCTCCCACGAAGCTACTGATCAACAGGAACACGGGGCGTGCCATCGGTATCGAAAGCGACATGGGGTGTTTTGAGGTTCAGATGCGGCTGACCAATCACAAGCGACACCGAGAAAACGTGAACGCGCGCTGTGGTGCAACTCCCAACGCCTCCCAGATGCCATGTGCTACTGGACTTGATTGCAACAGTCTTGTCCAAAGTTGCTTCGGACCTTCTGCCAATCGATGTCGAGCGGCATGATATCAAGTCCCTCACGGTTCAACATGTCGGAATCTTGGCATAGGCCTGGCGTCCTGAAAGAATGTCGGCCATTCAGCAGCTCGTTGCTGCAGGCCTTATATTGTACCGCAGTACAAGTCTCATCTGACAACCGCCCCACCGATTAGCCTTACTTACATTTCGTACATACTGCGGCCGTCCAGGTTGACATAGCCTTCCATCCTTTTGTCCTCTCTTATGGGCATCGTCGAACCGCGGCGCTCACTTCCCTTTAGAGCATCAACCTGCGTTGCTACTCATGTTTTCTTTTAGACGTGTTGGAAATTCAGCTTACCGAAATGTACCCGGAGTCTATGTATATGATGATCCTAGCCCTACTGTCTTACCCCGTAGACTAACAAGGTTATTAGACCCATATCGCGGACCCTAATGAGCGCCGGCGCATGGCCCTCGCTGAAGTAGACAAAGCACCATTTGGATGGTATCATATACGACTAGCAGTCGTGACCGGAATTGGGTTCTTTACCGATGCCTACAGTGTAAGTCTGGTGGCCAACATTACAGGCGAGACTAAAGGCTGGCTAACAACATCTTCAGTTGTTTGCCATAAACCTTGCCGTTATCCTTCTAGGGATCGTATTCTGGCAAGACGATGAACACAAAGGAGTCATGCCTCATGATGCTGATACAGCGATCAAGGTTGCGACATCTGCTGGCGCCATTTTCGGCCAATGTATCTTCGGATACATGGGCGACCTTCTAGGACGAAAGAAGATGTATGGAGTGGAGTTGATGATCATTATCTGCACAACACTTGCACAATCGCTTTGCGGAGAATCGGCGACTATTTCAATAGTCGGTGTGCTCATATTCCACAGAGTTGTAATGGGAATCGGCGTCGGTGGTGACTGTAAGTACAAACTGAATCTCCTCATGTCTTCGAATGTTTTGAGGGCCGATCCAAAACAAGTCGAAAACATATTGTCCTCCAAATACACTTTCACAACGTAATACCTAGCCTTGACCTTACTGACCACTACTCCAGATCCCCTCAGTGCGGTCATCACAGCAGAGTTCGCCAGCACCAGGTACCGAGGTGGTATTATCGCAGCCGTCTTTGCCATGCAAGGTCTTGGTCAGCTAGCAGCCGCCTTAGTAACCCTCATCGTAGTCATAATCTTCAAAGACGATCTAGTCGGTGTAGCCAATGTAGGAGAATGCGTGGGGAAATGTGCCATGCGTGTCGACAAAATGTGGCGTATTATTATTGCTTTTGGCGGCATCCCCGGATGGTTCGCACTTTACTATCGGCTCACCGTACCGGAAACGCCACGATACACGTTCGACGTGCTGTACGATGTCGAGAAAGCCTCGGTCGATGCGCGCAAGTACCGCTATGGCAAACAACGTAACGTAGTGAATCCTGTCACGCAGGCGAAAACACGTGGTGAGATGGCTAAATATAAGACGCCGCGTCCCACGTTGATGGAAATACTGCGTTTCTACTCGCAAAAGAAGCAAGCGATCCGCCTGTTCGGCACTTCCATGTCCTGGTTGTAAGTCCGCGAAATTCAGCGATATACTTACAGAATTAGCTGACGTCCAGACAGTTTCCTCGACCTAGCTTTCTATGGCCTCGGATTCTCATCCCCCGCTCTTATATCCACAATGGGCTTCGACCAACGCGCAAACCTCTATGACTATCTGCGCAACACAGCTACGGGTCAAATCGTTCTCATCTGCGCCGGTGCACTTCCCGGCTACTGGCTCACGGTGTTCACTGTCGATGCCATTGGCCGCAAACCCATTCAGATAGCTGGCTTCGGCATCCTGACCATCATTTTCTGCGTCCTCGGCTTCGCCTGGCAGGGCCTCACGAAAACTCACTTGTTAGCGCTTTACGTACTAGCCCAATTTTTCTTCAACTTTGGACCAAATGCTACAACGTTCATCACGCCAGCGGAGATCTTCCCAACAAGAGTACGATGTACAGGCCATGGTTTCAGCGCTGGCATGGGCAAACTAGGCGCGGTGTTTGCCCAGATATTCTTTGCACCTATGATCAAGAAGGGAGCTACACACGATAATCCTACGCCTTGGATTCATGGTGTAATGCAGATCTTTGCATTGTTCATGTTCCTGGGCATGTTGACTAGCTTTCTTGTTCCAGAGTCGAAGAGAGCGAGGCTGGAGGAACTAGCTAGTGAGAAGGAGGATGTATACAAGTTACAGGCTAGCCAGTGGCGGAATCGGGGCGGTGCTGCCGGAGTGGCAAGTGGAGGAAATCCAGATGTAGAGAGTGCTTTGGGGAATACGTCAGTGGTTGTTGCAAGGGGGAGTGGAAGCACAAGTGCGAGAAGTATTGACCGGGGTAGTGAAGGGGGTTTGAGAGAAGGAGATGTGGACAAGAAGTGGTGGAGGTTCAGGCAGTCTGAAGTGCACCCTCATGCTGTCTGAATGTTGCGCAGGGTCAGCTTGCCCTTTCCTTTGTCGACCTTGGGGCAAAGGCGTTCACGAATTACGATGGGCCGAACTGAGCTTATTATTATATGCCGTTCAGGCTTTCTTGTGTACGATAATTCGCTTTATACCCTTCTGTCTTCATTTGTGGATGAACACAAATCAATCGTGCTATAATACAGTGCACGTCTGTCTAAAATAATACCTCTCTGCTATTCGATGTAAATCCGCGCTTCGGTTGAAGCTCTGGATCTGTTCTGCAAAATCACAACAGATTCCATTCATCTGCTATAGATGCACTAGCAAGGCGCAAGACGCTAGAATGTTTTTTTCATCCAACATGCAGTATGATCTTGTTCCACCTGTTCCTCCTCTCTACCTCGCGTATCGTTAATGGAGGCGTTGGTCGTTCTGAAAATACTGTTACATCTTCTCTCATGGACAACTAGATCGCATCCATCTTGACTACGATGCTGGTAGTACAGTTTAGACTCACGTTCCGGGAAAGGCGCATCGATATTGTCCATACCAGCGGCACGACCACGACTTGGACGTTCACTCCGAATACGTTTATGAGGGATGTTTTGCCTTGCTGGCTAAACCATCACCCTCGACATGCGTCAGTCGACAGCCCTAGGTCAACATTCTTGTTGGCGTGAAACTGTGGTCATATCTTCAAGTTAGTACGGCATCAAAAACCCTCATCCGCGTCTTGAAATCTTCAACAACTCATCAACAGTTTCTTCTCCAACTCTCTCCACACCCTCCACACCAAGTAACATCTCCCCCACCTCTTCCACATAGCTTCTCCCAATCTCTTCGACACCCTTCCCCACCACTCCCTCTTTTGTTAAACTAGTCGTCCTCTTCCCTTCCAACCCACACGCAACAATCCTATCAAACCACCACAGATCCGTATTAACATTCAGACCAACCCCATGGCTCGTAACATTCCGTCGCATGTGCACTCCGATTGCCGCAATCTTATCATCTGGACTCGTCCAGACACCAGTATGCTCTGTAGTCATGGCCTTGATACCATATCTCGCGCAGGTGGCTATCAGGCTTTTCTCCAACAGACAGACATAGTTTCTGGGAGTGAGTTTATGCGTGCGTAGGTCGATGATGGGATAGGCAACCAGTTGGCCCGGGCCATGGAAGGTGGTTTGGCCGCCGCGGAGGGCTTCGACAAAGTCTGTGCGGTTGTTTGCGCGGAGGTAGGTTTGTTGATCTGGTGACACGGTGCCAATCTCTCGTCGACCGCAAGTGTAGACAGGGGTGAATTCGGCGGTTATGATGTGTGGCGGTGGTGGGGGAGCATTGGATGGTGATTTTGAAGCGAGGAAGCGCGATACGAGGGTTTCTTGGAGGCGGGCTGCTGTTGCGTAGGGGACAAGGCCTGGGAGGTGGATGTGTTGGAGCCTTTGCCGGATAGAGCTGGCCATTACTGCTATTGGACGTTGTGCCTGACGGTTCTCTGGGATCTGAGGACTTGGATGGGCGGGCGGGATAGAGCCGTGGATATCCTTGTCACCGACTTATCGATAAGTTTTTGTAACGCGACGCGACTCTTGCAACGGCCAAAACTCTCTCTCGGGGCGTCACATACAACCACAGAATCTGTTTTCCACTGTCACGTCACTATGGCAGGAGTTAAGCGGTCAATAAATGGGCAGGCCAAAACCCAGACTCAAATGCCACAGCCAGAAGATGTCATCATGCCAGACGCAACACCGCCATGCGGACGACTGCAACCACCCTCCGGTAAAACCACTTCTCCAGACAACTCAGCAGAAAACCAGAAGAAACCAGAGCGACCCACGGGAAAATCTACTCAGGCACCCACAACAACCAAACAAGCCTCCAACTCCCGCGCCACAAACCTCAAGTCCCGCCAAAAACTAGCCAGGCTCCCCAAAAGTAGATACGCCCACCCTACCTCCCACACAGAGAAACCGGTCTGACAAAACCCGCAGATACCACAATAACCACCCGCCCACTCCTCCACGCCCCGCTCGCCTCCCCCTTCTCCTCATCCGGCTCCACGAAAACTCTCTACATTGCCGCTACCACACCCTACATACCCACGTTAAAACGGGTGCGCAAACTTCTCAACGAAGTAGCCAAGCGCGAAAAACAATCTGCAGCTTCTCTGCACAAAGCCAGAGGAAAATATGGACGATACGCAGAAGCAAATGGGAGGCTAGAAGCAAGAAATGTTGAAGCCGAAATTGCTGGCGCGATGAGCAAGGCGAGCGGCAGTGATGGCAATGGGAGCAAGGCAGTTATTGCGAGGCAAGGGAATAATGGGAAAGGAGGAGAGGAAATTCATCTCAAAGCGACGGGACGAGCGATACCGAGGGCGTTGGAGTTGGGGTTGCATTTTCAGTCTGAAGAGGATTGCTGGGTCAAGGTTGATATGGGGAATGTGAGTGCGATTGATGATATTGAAGTCAAGGACCGGAGTGCGGGGGAAGAAGAGGAGGAAGAGGTTGATGATGTACCGGAGACAAGAATACGCACGTTGAGTTCGATCACTGTCAGTATTGGGCTGAAGTGAAGTTGTGAGCATAGGAGAAGTTAACAGGGAGGCATATGGTGCACAGTCAGACACATAGATACCCACACATCCCAGCTACGCGGTTAGTAGCAATCAGAGACATCTGTCGTATCCAATCCACCTGCCAGTTCACGTTCTAGGCCAAAGCATGATGAGAAAGGGTCAAGTATATATCATTCAAGGGTGTGGAAAGGTACTTTCTGCTTGCTCTCTTGATCCCCACACCGTCTGCCTGTTCATGCGTGTCATCCAACTCCCAAAGTCTCAAAAGGAAATAGGAAAAGCTAGTCGTGTTTGCTACAAAGGAAAATGCTCATCGTTCGCTGACTGCAGTGAATGACTGTTTGGACTACAGAGCCCTGCAATGCTTCCAAATCTTCCCAATCAAAGTACGCCTGGAAAGTTAGAAGATGATATCATCCTGAGCACTTATAGGAAAACAAGCCGATGCCCCTCCCATTAAATTACGCTGGAATGGAAAAGTAAGATGTTGTGGTATCCGATGCGGTGGTACCTTTCGGATCTCCATTGTCCCATGATGGACGAAAGTGATGGCGGAGGTACTTGGATAAACGGCTGCCTCGAACCGTCGCAACTACAATGTTCTCCTGGATGGCGTTGCTATCGTACAACACTGTGTCCCGGACATCAAAATGATGTTGCCCCAAGCAGTCCAGAGGCGGGTATTGTAGCGTAGCGTAGTATGTCGGCTAAATAGAGAGCATGACCTTGCAAGAGCGATGTCTCGAACCTTGACGTACGACATGTTCCTCAAGGGCTCGGCCCCGTGATTTTCCCCTCACAAGGCCAGCTTTTCTTGACGTAGTGATAGAAGACTACTGTGCGTCTCTTCAACGCTCGGCCTTGGGATATTGGTTGAGCATGGCCATGACTGCGACACCTATTGCAACGACTGCGACCATGGCCCCAACCGGACCGCCATAGTACATGGAATCTCGTTCTGACCGATGAGCGACCAAGGAATTCGAGTTCTCGGTCGTCTTTGAGCCATTCAACCCCACAGCATGCCCGTTCTGCTCACTTTTAGCAAGAACTGACACTTCTGGACTATCCTCGTCGAGGTCCTTCTCCTTGATGATCATGATCTCGCCTTCCTCGGCTTCGCCATCTGATTCTTCAACGAGGGTTTTAGTGGTCGTCCTTGTTGACGCACTGTTGCTCCTGCCTCGCCGTTGAGCTTCTTTGCTAGCAGTCTTTGCATTGTCTTCTCTGATGTTCTCGATCATCTCTGCCAAGGTCTTGCGGTCGGCCTCGGCAGTCTCGGCCCTTTCTCTGTACCGCTCCATCTGCTGCTTCATTTCGTTCATCTCGGACATCATGACCTCCAAACGCTGCTGTAAACGAGCCGTGGTATCCTCGGCGCTAGTGGGAGATGCGGACCCGTTCTCTGATCCAGTGAGCTCCTCGCGCTGTGCGTCGGCTGCCTCAGGCTCGTGTGTCTCGCCATCGCCAACGACAGTCTCAACGTCTTCGTGGTCCTTGCTCGTTTCACGTTCGAGTCGAGCCGCTCGCTCCTCGGCATCTTCTCTTGCGCGACGCTCTTCGTTCAACAAGGTCTCCAAGTCTCGTAGCCGCATGCCCTGAGTTTCAATCTCTTTCTTCGCACTGGTTAGGGCCTCTGTCAGCGTAGACAACTGTGCATCGGACCGGACCGGGGATGCTGTCTTTGGACGTTCGGTATCGGACCTCCTAAGGGACGATGCGACGTCGGGCTTCTCAGGCAAAGGCTGTTGTGGGGGCGGCGCAGGTGGGTCTGAGAATCTCGCCTTCAAGCTTCCGTCTTTGATGGGGGATATCCTGACCTGGTTGATCGGCGAAGCCTTGGCGGGCTCCTTCCTGGTGTCTGCAGAGAGGATAGTGTTGATGTACTGGTGGGTCTGCTGGAGGTCCTGCGACTGTTGCTTTGCAGCCTTGATCTCGGTCTACTACGATTAGCAGGGGGCTGGTCTGAGCAGATGCGCCAAACTTACGTTGAGCTTCTTGACTACCTGCTCCATGGTAATTGGTTGTAGCCAGAAGTTAGGGTGTCGGGGTTGCTGTAGACTGTTTGGATAGTTGGCCATGGCGCCGGGGCCTTGGAGTCGCTGGCCGTTCATGGAGCCTTGGCTGGGTGTACGACCACGCATGTTTGCCATTTGTTGTTGGCCGTTGGGGCTCATCATATTGGAGAGCTGGGGCCCCTCGAGTTCGCCAAAGTTGAGGTCAATCATCTCGCTACTGGTCCGTGCATAGATACCAGCGTGCTCAACGCGCGCGGCGACCTTGTGGTGAACAATCGTCTTTTGGTCTTCGCTGACGATGTCGATACCGAGTTCCAACATGTCTTGTTCTCGTAGCTCGTGGGGGTCAGAGTCGCGGTTCTCTTGCGACAGGCGGGAGCCGTTGACGAAGGTGCCATTGGACGACTTGACGTCTCGGATCCATATCTTGCCCTGGCGATCGGCCCACACCTCGGCGTGCTGTCTCGATAGCACTTTGGAGTCGAAATATCCATTAAGTGGCGTGGGAATCGTCTTGTTGTTTGTCTGGCGGCCAATGCGAAGAACGTCGGGGAAGAAAGGTACGGTGATGGTCTTGCGCTCAAAGGTGCCATTCATGGGGACAAGGTGCAGTACAGCGGTGCTCTCCGGACCCTGTGCGCGCTGTGCCCCGTTGGGCTGTTGTTGGGCCTGCACCTGGCCATTGTGCTGGGAGGGCACCATGGCAGAGGGTGCTTGCAGGGAGCTCATGGCCGAGGCAGCTGATGACGCTGGGCCGGCAGACGCGATGGGTTGGGGGCGGGCAGCAGTGATTCCGGCGATGGGCTCAGTCTTGGTCGCGGGCCATAGTCCCTTGGGGGGTTTCGCTTTGCGGGTGGCAGCCCAGTCGGTGCCGTTCTGTTGCGGGGTGCCGTTTGGCTGGGACGCAGATGATGAGGCGGATAGGGTCGATGTGGCAGATGCCTGTGACGAGAGGCTCGAGGATGAGTTGGAACGTTGGGCGCTCTTCCGAGGCATGAACATGCCACCTCCGTTGGACACGCCCTCAGCGCTCCATGCCTGCCGATTGATGCTCTGGTAGGTGACGGGGGGCGCAACTGCCGTCATTGGCGACGTCGTGTGCTGGGAAGGAGGTGGGCGTGTTGAGGATCCCGTCACTTTTCCTGCACGACTCCCGTCCTGTCCGTTTTGGGCGGCGCGACACCAGCCTGACGACGCCAAGAGCAAGCGACAGCAGCAGCTGCAGCAGCAGAGATGGCGAGGCCGGTCATGCACTCATGCGTCGCGATGGAGGCGGGCGTGGGAGTAGCGTCGCGGGTGGGATTCTGGTGGCTTCGCCGTCGACGTCTCTGTCGTGTGTGCAGTCCGTAGAAAGGCCGTGCGGCGTCCGGGCGATGCAAGGCACTACACACGGGGCGCAGAGTACAGTAGCAGGGTCTAGCAAGTGCGTGTATGGCAGTCGAGACCACTAGGCAGGCTGCTCGATGGGTTGGGGTGGGCGGTATAGATGGGGCCTCCAGCGTGTTTCGACGAGCAGGACGTCTTGTTCCGGCCTTGGGCACGCTGCAACGCTGACTGGCCAGATGGGCGAGACGACGGCGCAGGCGTAACGGCGACGTGGAGAAGGGGGCTGCTGCACGGATGGACCACGACGACGAAACAAGACAGTGATGGTTGCTACTCCTACGAACGGTATGCGCACTGAGAGGGGGATGCCATAGCCGTGGCTGCGACTATTTCGCTTCATTCCCACGCCGCACCTGCAGTCGACCAGTAGTGAGAGGGTCACGTGCGCAGTCGGCGAGCGCCGCTGCATCAGGCCTCGCGACTGTGTGGGAACCACGCAAGAGACGAGTCGGAACTGGCGATGTTGTCTTGTTTACATCTGTACTGCACGCGTTGACGCGATGCTGACAAGACCCCAGTATTAGCTGCCTCGTGCATCCATGGTTGTGTTTTCCCCGGATTTCCGTCGTCTTTCCTTGGCGTTGGCTGAGCTGCAAGCGGGACACTCAAAGCTCCCCTCTCGAGTGCCCTCACCACCGCGACGTTTGTAGAGCTTTACGATGCCCGTACCCGTCGGTTCCATGCCTCAAGGGGCACATGGCCCTTCAACACTAGACAAGCGTAGGGCTCTGTGTCTGCATGCGCCCGGCAATGGCTAACAGCGCATAGTGAAGATGGGCGGCATGATGGGCGGATGTACGTTTCGTGACAGCCCAGGAATTGCGTGAGCTGACTTTTTGACAGCCGTCGGATTGATCATCGGCTTCATCTTCGGTGCGCGTCGGCCCAGGCCCTTTTATGCTCTATTCTGACTGTGGTAGGATTCACCAACATCGTCCGCTTTGGCCCTGGACCTAATGGAATGCTGCGCACACTCGGACAATACATGATGGGATCTGCGGCAACCTTTGGGTATGCACCATCATATCAGAGTAGCCTCACTGCAATGTGCTAATATATGTTGCAGCTTCTTCATGGCCATCGGTACCACTATTCGCACGGACAGCTCGCCCATCGCTACACAAGCTTTCGCCAGCGCGAACCGACGACCCATGATTCTCCCGAGACACTACCAGTACCCACGCGCTGCTCACAATAAGAAGAACTAGCATCTTTGTTGCGGTAAAGTGTCTGTGTCGAGACCCTGGACAGATCCAGGACTGTACATAAGAAATGCTGCATTTACAATCAAGGCTTGCACATATATGATAAGCAATAGAGCGGCCTCATCACAGGCAGAGGGCTCAATTAGGCGCAATGGCCAGTATCGTCGAACGTGAATAGCTTGCGTCTTCACCTTCACTTCCACTTCTAGTCACCCGCTCACCGAGGCTATTGTAGTCCCGTGTCCTCTCAATCGCGGTATATTGTCATCCGTTATTCCTATTGTGGGCAGTACTTCTCCCACTCATTCACCGGCGCCCTTGATCACTCTTTACTCACGTCCTATTTCTTCTGACAACCACTCCTCGCCATCAATTTCCACCTCAACCATCAACTTTCAAGATTAGCTTCCATTTCAAACAACACTCGAACTGCAAGTTGACACCGACCCGATACAATCAGATCAGAAAATGTATCCGAATCTTCCGGCCGGCTCCCCTGATCTACCGTAAGCGGCCCTGTACGCGCTACGTGTGAGACACACACTGACTTTATACACCCACCTTTAGACCCCGACAGCCTGTAACATACAGCCGTCACTCCACTTCTGCTCGCACCCGACATGGTCTGGGCGTGGCTGTCAGCGACGCCGATAACGAAGCCAGGGGCGAGGCCGCCTTTGATCGAATCAGTCACGGCGCTCGTGGTACCCACGGTGGCCGTGCTAGATTTAGGGCGGCTGCGCGGGCTGCCACCAAGGCGGCAAACCGTCCACATACCGCTGGAGCGCAGAGCAAACAAGGAGCCTTGACACAACCTTCCATATATTCTGGAAAGGACAAGGAGAAGTCAGACACTCTACATCGTCCAGAGACTCGCAGCTCCATCAATGACGAGGAGGACGATATCGCAGAAGCCGTTGCGCGCTCTCTGGGCAAGAAGGTCGGAGATCCAAACGTCACGAGCCCGCTTTCATCCACACCTGGAGACCAGGATGACTCCAACATTGCCGAAGCCAAGATCATGTCGTTACTGTCGAATGAGAAACCAGCAAAGCACGCGGCTACAGGTCATTCCTACAAGTCTATCGGGAGCGTGTCTGCATCCACTTCAACTGCGCCACATACAGTACTCCACTCTTTGCTCGATACCATGGAGAGCGACGCGAAAGCTATGGAGGAGGCTGACCCTGTAAAACTGGCTACAGCTGGTCCCAAGTTGGCACGTATCATCAGGGGGTGGCATGACACGATGACCAGAGTCATCTACGCCACTGAGGCAGCCGAGCACAAACGGATTCAGTATGTCCAAGCCCAGTTGGACTACGATCGGGTTGTCGAAGACAAGCATAAGAATGAGATGGACACGCTCAGCAGACAAGTTGGAGCACAGATGCTTCAGATGCAGCAAAATCACCATCAGGTGTTGAAGGAGCAAAAACAGGCGTATAACAATCTTCTCGCAAAACAGGTCGCGAAGCCATCCGCACCAACGGCACAAGACCGTCAGCCAGGCGCAGAGCCCGCCCTGCCTCGAATCGCCAAGTCACCATCACCACACCTGCAAGACAAAATCGATGGTTTGACGAGCGAGATCACTACGCTCAAGTCAGAACACGAGACCAAGGTCGCCAAGATTCAAGCCTCCCACGCAGACCAAGTCCGTATCCTGCACCGCAAGGCCGAGCGACTAGCTGACGCTAATGCCTTGCTCCGAATACAGGAGACCTCCAAGAAGGAGAAGATGAAGGAAATGGACGCGATGAAGCAGAATTACGAGGGACAGCTTCAGGAGATGAAAGAGGAGGCGGAGAAATTGGCGAAGCAGAACGCGAGATTGGAGCAGCAGATTCCTCCGACACCACCTTTCATCTTCAGAGCTGGTGGACAGGGGTTCCCTCAGTCTGCTCGATCAGACCCTGGTCTCTCATCTAAAGAGGGCAGCGAAAATTGGTCGCGCAAGAGAGCTAGGCGTCATTGATGAGCCGCATGATGTATCCTGGCCTGCAGGCGGGTCTGGGAAGTCGGCACCATAGTAGCTAGACATATACCAAGGCAATGCACAGAAACATCTGAAATAAGCGTATTGAACTTTCCTGCAGCATACCTATGGAACTTCTCCGCCTAGCAACAAAGTCTATCTTACATCGAGGGGGTACTTGCCATTCCTCCCATTAACACAGGCGACTGTAAAAGATGTTGTACGCCTTTAGCCTATACTATACCCTCGCATAGGGAGTCGTAGATCTACTTGACATCCACCACGCGCAATCAGGAAAACCACAACTAGATCCCGCTCTTCCGCGCAAGCCAACTACGAAACTTGTTGACGTGCAGGCAAACCCCACAAATGGGGCCCTCGCTACAAAACGCATGGGGTTTCGCGGTTTCGGAAGACGCAACTCCTCGTGGAACGCGTATCTGCATGCATGAGAAAAGTGCCGTGTTCTCGAACGAAATACTTGTCAAGTAGATCTTAGCACCCGTAGATCGTGGCGGGCTTGGTAAGAGTAGAGGAGACATGATGGCTTGTTAGATTTATACGAGGATGACCTGCCTCCGCTGCCGTGCCTAAAATGACAACGGAACAAGCAAGCAGATTGCGACGGAGTTTATCCATGATGACTATGTGGATTCTCCTTGCTGGAAGCCACGCGCAACGCGAGCAAAGAATTTCATCTACACTTTTTGCTTTCGGTGTTTGGAGCATGGAATGTGGGTGTGGCAGGCGCGTCGACGCGTACCTATAAGATGGCAGGTGCGGATACGTCATCGTACTTCCAACATGCGCGCTCAACCTCGCCTTCTAGAACACTACGAATCTTGTACACGGCGCGAAGAGCAGCAATCTTAGTAAATACGACCTAGGCGATACATGGAATGGCTATCCGCCAATAGTGGCATCCTGCAGCAGCCTCACGGCTTCGTACCTGACGATCATCATCAACCACCCCTAGTCATACCTGTCAAGTGAAGCGAGTGTTGGTGGCGGCAACACATTAATGAGACTGACCAGGCCAACGCAGTTCCCCGACCCAGCGGCTTTACGACTGTAAGACGAGTTGGGACATGGGCTTGCGAGTACTGCAACCCTTTTGGTCCCAGAGTGCCGCATCACATCATTAGCGCCACCGGGGTGACGTTTCACAGCAACAACCCACCCATGTCGCGCCATTGTAGCGGATCGCACCCGACAGGAACCGTGGCACATATTACCTCTTCACATCCCTAGTTTCTGGACATACTCGCACTTTCTAACCTCCTTATATCCTATGCCGTTTCTCTGTTTCCGCATGGCCCGTTGAAGAGCATTCGTGGCAGAGTCACTCGCCATGGAGCCACGCCGACCAGTTTCTACATCTCCTTGCAGATGTTTATTGTTCGCGACAAAGAGACCAAGTTCAATCTTTGTGCTTGATGCACTGCTGCCCTGCCAGTTTACTCCAAGGTACGAGCTCTCGTGAACACCCAAATCTTTGTGTACGACATGCGCAAGGACCCTCCCATACTCGACGGCTCACAGGAATTCAAGATCTAGTCATAGAGTCACCGGACGACTGTCATAAGGATATCTAAAACATTTGCCCCAGTATTCTTCGAAAGAACAAACCCACATACCTACGAACGGCGTAGAAACCCAACCAGTAATTCTTAATCATCGTCACGTTCATTCCAACAACAAAGCCAGCAATGTGCACGGCCATTGCACTCACAGCCCTCTTGCTCACAATCGCTACCACAACCATCACCTCTGCCTCGCCAACAAGACATCACCTTTCCCGCCGCGGCCTCGCTGGCGCCTACTATACATGCACAAAATCAAACTTCGTCGGCGACTGTAGCTGGACACAGCCCAACACGGAATGCCACATTCAAGGTAGCCCTGGCGGTATCGAATCGATCGGCCCGGACCAAGGCACTGTATGCTTGCTCTTTGAAAAGTCCACATGCACGGGAGAGCCGCTGAAGAAGGTGACCTTTCCTGGTCTTGGTACTAATATGCCGGAAATCGGAAGCTTCCGGTGCTTCAAGCAGAACAGTAACCACGGCAGAAGTGGGAAGACCGCGGGTCAGGCTGGGACACTTGCAAATGCGGAAGTGCAGGCTGCTGGTTTAGGGGTTGAGGACTTTGTTTTGAAGAAGGTGGAGACGGAGGGGAGGGAGGAGGGTATGATCGGTTTGAAGAAGGGGGTTTATTATTAATTGCGTTTTTTCCCTCTGTTTGGGAGCAAGAGGACGAAAGCGGAGAGGAGTTTGCCTACGACAGGATGGATGTACGATTATCAGTTTCTCGATTCGTG
This sequence comes from Alternaria brassicae, assembly GCA_004936725.1. NCBI lineage: Eukaryota > Fungi > Ascomycota > Dothideomycetes > Pleosporales > Pleosporaceae > Alternaria > Alternaria brassicae. The sequence goes on along the minus strand of CM016506.1, from coordinate 2,211,134 downwards.
TTCTTACCATTTGTAAATGGGATGGCGTTGGGCCGTCCTGGGGCTACTCCTGGTAGCTTTACTCTGTGTTGGCTATACTTGGTGCTCTCTAATATGGAGATTATCTTCAGTGGACTGGACAGTTGGCTTTGAAGTAAGTGAAGTGCTACCACCGTCACAAGTTACTCATCTGTGAGGCAGCTACGGAAGACGAGTCAGTCATATACTTGCTCACAACACCGTTCTCCCATCACCAAAGGCTCAAGACTGATGATATAACAAACTCTGTGTATATCAAGTGCTACGAATCATCGCCAGCCAGAATTCAAAACAACTACCAAAAGCAATTCATGTAGAATGATATCCTAGAGTGCAGCGAAATGTCACCAACACTCTCCAAAAGACCCAGCATACCCAAGAGTCTAGATATTCTTCCCACCGTGCTATCATGAGTCGTGGCAATGGCCTACAACTCATCGTCTGACCCGCGGACATTCTTCAGAATCCGTACGCGGCCGAGTTGGCTGGAGCAAGAGCCACGAGCAAAGGCACAGAGTCGATGTCAATGGCATCGACATGTGCACTTGGAGCGGGAACTGAAGAATTGGGTGCAGGAGGCACAGATTGAATGACTTTGCCATCAACATCTGAGATGGGGGCGGCGTGGTACATCTGTGTTCTCGTCAGCTTGGTCACCGAAAGGGTTGACGTTGTGACACATACCCTAGGCACTGCTACCTTGCGATTGACCTTCTTCTTGACAGACGCGGACTCATGGTCATTCTCAACACACTTTTGCTTCTGCTTCCTCAGGTCAGACGAGGTAACGATGGACTTGCAACCCCGATCAATTTATGATTGGGAACCGCCAGCTCCGCCACCACCACCGCCGCGACTACGGCGCTTTCCTACCACGATGGTGTCTGCCGCAAGACCCTGCTTCGCCAGAGCCTCTCGCGCCTCATCGTCAATGTCGAACTCGATAGGCTCGCTGTCGTCTACGATGGAAGACGTTTTTGCAGCTTCTGACGGAGAAGACAGTTTCTTGTTCGTCCTGTCTTTCTTTACGATGACTGCTACACCGGCTTCGCCAGGCTTCCGAACACCCTTCCTAGCCAGCGGCTTGCGAATCGCAGGTCGCTTTGTCAGGGAACTGGATACAGTCAATGGCGGATTTTGGTCTGACGTGTTGGTTCCAGCCTTGGTGACGTGTTCGTTAAAGTCCTCAAGTTTCGAGGCAGTATCGACGTCAGCCTGAGATAGGATCTCCTCTTTGACGGGAACAGATCTAGCGCCTTTATCGTCTTGTACGGTGGCTTGTGTCTCATCAATGCCGTCGGTGTTCTGCTTGGTTGCGCTGTTGCTGTGCTGGGCGTCCGGGTGACTCAGGTCCTTTTTGGCTTTCTTCCTCGCAAAATACTCATCAAACTTGACGGATGCCTTGGAAGCTGCCTTCATGGAGGGGCTCAACATTGCGACCTCTGCTGCGTCTGAGTCCCTGGGTCTCTTCAACTGAGTCTTGGAAGCTTCCATATAGGGCGTGTCGACCGGCTTAGCGGTATCGTTCGACTTCGTCTCGATGCTGTGGGTTCTCTCAACAGCAGGATTCGGGGCAGTTGATGTCTTTTCGACAGTGGTACGCGAAGCCTTCTCAATCAATTTGGTGGACTTTTGCTTCCTGGGCTCATCGATGGTCTCCTCAAACGCCTGTCCGGCATCCCTCTTGGTAACAACAGCGTTGCGTCGGGTTACTGGCTTGTTTGAAGAAGACTTGCGGTCTTCATGGCGAGACTTCTCAACCAGGCCGCCAGACTCAGAAGCCTTGGGGGTCTTCGGAGCAGTGGCCGTCCTACGAGCTGCTAGTGAGTCAGGGGCAGGCTTTCGCTTGATCACGGGCCCAGAGACAGGCTCTAGAGGTAGGTTAAAGAAGCAGCTCGTTTCATGTCGAGCTGTCTTCTTCAGCTTGTTGGTGGCGTCTTCTAGTGGACGAACTGTGTCCTTGGTATTTGCAGACTGATGAGCGCTGCGTCCGTCCGCGACTTTGGTTACCGGTTCAGCCTCCGATCTGGCGGACTTGGCCTGTCGAAACAAAGTCAGTTGACATGTTGAGAAGGCCTGCGCTTCGTCACCTACCGTCAAATTCTTGGCTCCAATGTCTATTGCACTGTGCATCATGTTCTCGCGCAGCTCTCCAAGCTTCATCTCGGGATCTTCAGTATGCATCAATAAGACTGCGTCCATCATGCAAAGATCTTGGCGCATCAGTGGCTTTGGGCTGACTGTCTGGGCCTTGAATGCCTTGACGGCTCTGACGGCTTGCCTGTACTCCTCCAGCGCGGAAGTGAGACGGTCCGTGGCCCGTGACCGAGAGACATCAAGTATCGTGGTCATGTCAGACTTGCCCGGGAAGTCAGGGGCCTTTGAGATACCTGTCTTGAGTGCGACCATATTCGATAGATCGGCTCTACAGTCGAGAACTTGATTCTTCTTTGTCTCACGGATGGTTCTCCAGTGGGCAAGTGTCTTGGACCAGTCGCATGTCCACTCAAATGACGCAATGTCTTGAACCTGAACTGAGGACTGCTTGCCTGCGGACGGCTTATCTGCACAAGCGCGCATACTTGTGGAAATGGGCGTTATTGGATATGTAAGACGTGAAGTAGGATTCGCAAAGGGTGGGAGGCGTGTATGGAGACAATTCGTGTAAGCTTTCTCGAAATGGCAAAGGCAGAACGAGAGAGCGAGTGTATAACAGAAGGGAAGTGGGAGGTCAAGCGAGCTTAAGTGGTGCGATGGGGTCAGCAACGCGTCTAAAACTGAAGGTTGACCTCACGTGTACAGTTTGTGCTCCAGGTAGCTACGTATCGCGTACGTAGTGAAGTATAGGAAAGTGAAAGTGAAAGGAGAAAGATGAACATGATCTCACGGGTATCGTCGGGTTTATGCACCTAGTATGACATAGGACCTAATGTGTGACACTGGGAAGTTACGGTATATAGAAAAGTAGACTTGATAATATGGGAGAGCATTCTCAAGAAGCATAGCAGACAAGCACTCGAAATCAGATACTTATAGCCCCTGCTCGGTGTTGACCAAGCAGTCTTGATACCATTAGCAATCGACTGCATTGACGATACGCGAGAAGCGAGTGGAATGCCGGCGCAAACAAACAGGTGATGGCTTATAGACCGGGGCAACAAGACCATTCCGGGCTGTGCCGTTGTGATGAGAATTCGAGTGCCCGTGACGACCAGCCTAGAAGTAGCGGGAAGCACCAGGCCTTTTCTGCTGCCCATAGGTGACAACCCGGTTACTGGACGTGGTCTCTTTTGGGCCAGCCTTCTGTTCCAGCTTCACATTAGTGGTATCCTTCTCATCCTTCGTCTCCACATCTTCTACCAAACGTTTTCGCGCCTCAACTACATGACGGTACTTGAGCTTGCTCGTGTAGTCATCAACATGAATCTTCTTCTGGACTGGTGCATCCGTAGGATTATTCGACTTGGCGCCCATATTACGGGATGAGCGAGCGTTTGGAGCTTGTGGAAGCGGCAGCGGGGGTCCGCGGCGATGGAGGATATTGTACACTAACTGTTCAAAGGAACGACCCCACTCATCCTCGTAGTCAGCAAATTCATCCAGGTGTTGGCCCATGGTGACGCCTGGGCGGCCATACATAGGGCGATCTCGCGGGTTAGGACAGGCTTTTTGGATTGGTGGTGCAGTATCTTTGACATTGCTGATGACATCCATAACCTTTCTGGAAGACATATTGGAGAATGTTACAAAGACTCTGAGTTCCTAGATTCAGTGAGTGTATTGAGTTGACCTGAGTTGAGCTAGGGGCAAGCAGACGTTATTCATATGCGCTGGCAGATTGAAGGGGAGTTTGAGATGAGTCGCAGGCAGGTGATCAGTATGTATGGGCTGGAAGCTGTCCTTTAGATCTGGTGAGCTGGGGCGCTTGCCCGAACTATAATGTGAAAAGTCTTGATTTTACCTAATCTGACCCCGTGATACCTGCACGAGAGTGTGTACAAGCTAAAAAGCGGATGGCAGGTAAGTTAATAACACGCAGTAGCGCCTAGGAAGTTCTCACTCTGCACATCATGACGATAAAAACATATTGAACACAAAAGGCCCAAGCTGGCCAAGTAAGATACACGGTAAGCGAGGAAGATTAGATACACGGTGTGTTGGAGTTGACGATGGTAGTAGGTAGGCAGTTGTGGAGTGGTGGTTGGAAATCCCGGCAGATAATGTTCGGGCTGATCACACAATCCCCCAACCTCTTCCACACCCAAGCCGCCTCGACTCGATCCCCAGACGGGTCATGGACAATGACGGTGAGCAAAAAGCGAATACAAAGAACATGTTCGTCCATTAGGAGCCGTTGCCGTGGGGCTGTCCAAGAATGGTGGTTGTGAGAACCCTGCTGCTAGCGTAGGCTCAAGGTCTCCGGTCACTGTTTCGATTGGCGGAGGGCACACGTGATGTACAACACATCGGCGCGGATTAGACGGGTCAAAAAACGCCCATCCACTCGTTGATTAATGGCAGTGAATGGCGCTGAAATAGGTCTGAAAGTGGCTAGCACTGGTGAGTTGGCCGAAAAAGGTCACAGCTATAATATGACATAGGAGGCCCCATTGGTTTAGGTGTTGCAGCACAGCACAGACACAGTTCGCGCGCTGCAAGAGCGATTGGAGAGCTTCCACCATTTTATATCTTTCGACTCGACCCCTCCTCGCCTCGCACCGTTTGCCTCATACCGAAAATGAGTGGCGCGGGTGAAAATCGGTACGTCTGAGACAATGCGCATGTGAAGCTTAGGAGCCTACGAATACTGACGGTGGACACAGCTGGCGGCGGCAAGGTCAGGCCAACCGCAACTCCAATTCGGGCGCAAACACGCCCACCAAGGACAATGCCGGACGGCAGCAGGCTCCGCCAGCACCTACAGCGAGCGTATGGGGGGCGAAGCAGGGGAAGGGAACAGGCCCCGCGGCAGCACCAGTTCAAGCTCAGCCAGACCAACACGTACCCGTGAAGGAATTTAACGCGAACGAGGTCAAGGAATTTCTCAGAAAGAGTACGTCTACGACAATCCCGATGCAACAAATGACCTGGGCTAATCAACTATAGAATACATCGAAAGCACAGCCAGTACGAGCCCACGGCATCTGCGCACATATCCAGACGACTAACATGCTCCCAGATCAACCCTCAGTATACCACAAGGTCCCTGGCGACTCCGTCTCAAACCGCAGTAGCGGTGCATGGGGTAAAGGAGGTAAGGCGTCAACAAACAAGCACCGGAGATTAGGATACTGACATGGAGCAGGCACCATGTCACACCTCATGCCCACCGGCCAAGACTTCTTCACGCAGCTTAAGAAGCAGATGGCCACTCTCGAGCAGACCAAAGCCGCGCAATGAGTGCATACACATCCGATATCTATTTCAGCGGCATTATGAGGGCATTACAGGAGTTCTGTGGGCATTGCTTGGATTGCATGGGTGGACACATGTCAGTACTTTGCAGCAGCATGAGTAAGGTCATGTTTAGGCGTCTTGGAGTTTGTCAGTGTGTGCTCGACCCGGCTTGGGATGATCGTACGCGATAGCCATCTAACGACAGCGTTTGGGGTTGGAGTTATACAGCATTGCAGAGCGCGAGATGTAGAAGGTCATGTTAGATCTGTACCTAAATCCAGTACGGATGTCAAGCTGCTGACAGTCCTCGTTGCGTTTATATCCTAGTGCTGTGGTAGTTGAAAACAAGCGTAATACGAGAGTCATCGTATAGATCTCTAGCTACAAGGATGACCCATACCCCTTTCACCTACCTGGCAAAGAAGGGTCCACAGGCCATTTGCGCATGCCACTAATCACAACAGAACCAAATACACAGCACGCGTCAACAAACACCAAAGCTTCACGGCTGGACAAGCAACCGAGGCTTCGTGATTGTTTTTCCATGCAGCCTGTGTCGCTCGCTCCATCACTACGCGCCACAAGCCACTGACTAGCATCATCACGCATCACAGCCCTACGCTGAGGCGTCTCCGCAGCCAAGACGGCACCATCGCTGGGACACTGAAGTCGTCAACACGCCGTTACCCCACCACAGGGACCTCCTTTTCGCAGTGTAAATAGACTTTCTGTGGCTTGTCGAGGCAGAGGCGCGTCTTTTGGGTGCTGAGACGCAGAAGCGCATTGCGCTCACTTCCGTGTAGATCACCGACTGGGGCGCTCCCAATGCGGTCCGCCTTTGTTCATTTCCGCGACTTCACGAGCCCTTGACGTGTTCGGAACAGCCGCGACACTCCCAATACACCAACACCACCATGTCGTCCCCTCCCAGCACCTCCACGCACCGCCCGGCGTCTTCGCACCGGCGACACCCTTCCAGTCTGGACATGTCACACAACACCCAGTCGAGACGGCAATCCTTCAATCGCCGCTCTTCCGGCTACTCTCCCATAACGCCGCGGTCATCGCATGAATTCGAACACAGTCCCGTACACCAATTCGACGGTGGAGGAGGCGGCAATGGCCTGGGCAACTTGGCCGACGAACTGGGTGAGGTGTGGGACGACGACGAAGAGGGCATGGACGGTGAATACGGAGAAGAACTGGACGAGCCACAAGACGAAAACATCGGTACTGCTGTAGAGCACGATGGCTCCTATGGAGTAGACAGCGCAGCTAGCCTCAACGGCGTACGGGATAGTGGGGTTGCCATGCAGGACTTGTCTCCCGCGCGCCTCAGTCCAGGGTCGGCCGTTAAGACGAAAAAGCACATAAGACAACGGTCGCTGTATGACGGCTCCGACTACGGCGACGACTCCGACTTGGACAACGAGGGCATCTCGCCAGCCCTCGACGCGCGCATGAGTGCGATTGAGAGTCTGGCGCGGAGAGGCATGGAGGAGAATGGAAGCGCGTCAGACGAGGTCGTCAAACGGGTTACCCAGCAACTCCGTGACCTCGGCAGCCAGATTGCTATGGAGAATGGAGCGACGAGGTAAGTTCAGGTTTGTAGCCATTTCCAGTTTTGTCGCTAACAAACCTCAGATTAAAGACTGCTCATGAAGCCCTGACAACGCATCTGACACACCAGTCGCGTACCCTTACCTCCATCGCCGTATCCTTTTCAGGCCCGTTTGCCATCGTTCCCCACCCAGATGACATCGAAGAACTCCTCCCTCTCATACAGTCAACACTGGAGCTGCTGCCCCACCCTTCCGCCGATCCGCTCGTCGCGCTCTCCCATCTCACCCACTCCAGCCGTGAACTCATCCAACACCTCTCAAACGTCAGCGATACTCTACACATGTCACGGCAGACTACGGCGAACGCTGCCAGGCGGCTCAAGGTTAGCAAAGAACAGCTACAAGACTGGAAACGCGACAACGAAAAGACACAAGAAGGACATGAATACATCGAGCGTGGGGACTGGAATCGACGGCTCAAAGAGAGGGAAGCGAAACGGGCTTGCGCAAATGTACTAGATGGCTTCGAGGATGTCTGTGGACAGTGGAGGAAGAGGCTCTGTGAAGGTCTAGGCGTGGCGAGTGCGTAGATTTTCCCTGCGCATCTAACTGGCCTGTTTCTACTGCAGCGACTCCCCTGCAAGGTTCGCAGCTGATCTTCTACTTAGGCGCGGACGCCTCCGACGAGGAGTCGTACATTCGCCCTTCTTGGCAGACTTCTAGTAAATCGCCGCAACCGCCGGCGGGCTCAGAAGGCGTCTCAACCAACGTGTCAAAGCGAACGGCCAAGAAGCCCAGTACAGACTCGATGTTTCCAGATTCTGGTGATGACATGTTAATGGATGGCCACTGAAGCCATTCGTGCCTACCTTCCACCGGACTTTTTTTCCCCTATGTATTTGCATTGATATGGTTGTATGGTGTTTTGGTGGCAATGATAGATGGACTTGGTAATACCCCATTTATACATAGCTTCAGGACAAAGCATGTCTCATTTGTAGGAGTTGGGGTCTTTGATAGATGAGAATGAAAGGCATTACAACATTGCGAGTGGGGGGAATTCTTTGGATGTTGTTATTGTTGAGATTATGCCAACAGCGACATGTAATGGCAGCTATGTACAGTACGCCTGCTTCCGGCCCTGGATGTACGAAATGGCGTGCTACCACCCATACATGACAGAATCGCTTATGCTAACTTGCATGCCGAGCTCACGTCGCTCGCTCCGGTATCTTCAACTACCTTTGCCTCAACTACCTCGTACACTGGAACCTCCTTCAGTCTCTCGACAATATGATGCAGCGTTGGTAGTGCTTTCCAGTCAAGAGCATCAAAGGAAATCTCAGCTGAGCTTGCCTCCAACGTCCGCTCGACCTTCTTCTCGACTGTCCTCGCATCCTCCTCACCTGGCAGGAAAGTGGCATACTCCACATATGCTTGCCCTCGCCCCTTGCTACCTGTACTACGAGTAGTGGGAACGTATTTGTGGAATAGCAAACCCTCCTCTTGCGGAAGAGGGGGGGGGGGGATAACGCCGGCGCCACATCGTTCGTTGTCGACGACTCGTGTAGGCCCGATAGTGACATACTGCAGAACTTCGATGACATCCAGCCTGCATCAAGCGTCCAGTTGCTGTGATCTTTCTTCAGATCGAGCTCGGCGAACAGCTTGGGGAAACCTAGCTCCTCCCTACCACTCATTATGGGATCGGCCAGGTTCTCGAACAGAACGGGCAGGTAAGTGCCTGTCACTGTTTCCCCTCTCACGGTCGTGTGCTGGATGCCGTGAGTGTACAGTCCGAAACGACTGTACCCCCTGCCGCCGGGCCACTCAAGATTGTTTAGCTGCGTCACAGAAAACGTCGCATATACAGTAGTGTCGGCGGCGACAAACTTGAGCTTCTTCGTCGGTAAGAGACTCTCCAGCACGGTCCTGCTTGTCTTAAACTTGATACTAGCAGTCTTGAATGTAGCTTTCGATCCATCTCTCGGCCTTCCCAGAAAGTCCTGTCTCGGCCCTGGCATAGGACCAAAAGCCGTAGGCATGCGCCATAGTAAACCTTTCTTGTTCTCCCATTCCCATTCACGGAGCTTCTGCCTGGAGTAATCCCATTCGTCGTGGCCAAAGTTGTAGTCTGTGAACTTTTGGGGATCAACTGGCGGTCCACTGCCGAGATCTTTCCCGGCTATGCAGGAGTATTCTTGGATGGTGGATGCACGCCCGTATCTACATTTCTTGTAGAGTCTCAGACGTGCGGGAATGGAGTCGAGGGGTGTGCCTAGGGGCAACATGACAGCGAGGGATGCGGCGTCTTCGATGGCTTGGCCTGCTCCTTGTCCTTGATCTGTCGTATGGTCAGTCAGAATTTATGCAACAGTCAAAGAAGAAGAAGAAGAAGAAGGAAAAAGGAACCTACGAGGCGTAAATGGATGAGCAGCATCGCCAATCAACACCAACTTCTCCTTCGTCCAAGTCGGCAACTGCTCCATATCCAACAACTCCCATACCTTCAACGTCTCCTTATCCGCCATACCCAGCAACTTGAGCACCGCCGGCTCAAAGTCCCTATACACCTCCAACATCTTGTTCAAGTTACCCTTACTCCTCAACCTCAACACCGCCGGCATGCCTTCCCCCTCCTCACACGTAGCCAATCTCTTCAGCTCACTATGTAAACTCACGCGATGCGCAAGTTGCCACGGGTGCTGCCATCTATCCGCTTCCCTCTCTAGGGAAACAGTAAACAGTTCTTTCCCATTTGGAAGGAGTTGTGTCATGAGTTGGCATTTGACCGCGCCGAGGGCTTCTGGGATGAGGCCCATACGTCTGAGGAGCCCGTTGGTGTTGGGCGCGAGGTGCACAGCTGCGCCGAGTTCGTTGGCGAAGCGCGAGGCTTCAAGAAGGGTTACTGTGTGCCCGCGTTGGAGCAGGAAGATTGCTGCATTGAGGCCGCCAATGCCGGCGCCGCATATTGTTATCTTGAGAGGTTGATCTGGGGATTCATGACTACTGATGCCATTTGTGTGGTCGTTTGTGCCGTTTGTGAAGTTCATGGTGGTCAAGGGAAAGAAAGCTTGGAATTTTCAACTACAGAACACCAGGAACGTGGAAGTGAGGAACAGGTCTTCTGGGTCAGCAGGGAAGTTTTCAAACAGCCCTTTCAATCAGATGCTATCCACGTTGGTCAGCAAGCAAGCCAATGCTGCACTGCCTTAGTTGTCGGTCACACCATGAAGTTGACCCTCCACTTCCCGGCTTGTATGGATATGTGGTGTGGTGTAGGAGCTTCGTGGCAAATTCAAAATAGTTCCTCGGTATTCTTAAAGATTACATCAAGCGGAAGCAACCGTCTTAGGCTGATCGAAACATGCACGTTGAATGTGGTGGTGGTGAAAGCCGAGCCGAATAGACTTGCATGTGGCGACGATGGCACATCAATGTCAGGGAATCCGACAATAGCGAAACAAACATCGTGTAATAATACGATGAACACATTGGGTAAAACACCACTGCAGAGATGTTCGCTTTGATATCACAGGAGATATCTCGGAAGCATCAAGAGTCGCAACGCCTAAACAGGAAGAAGAGAGAAGACATAATTATATCTACGTGCGTAGCCAACTACCACTCTCCTCCAATCTTGTACCCAACATTCCAAGCTCTTCCCAGGGTATTTCGCCATAATTTGGACACTGTCTACACTCAGCTGTCAGCATGCATTACGCTCAGCACGCGGAAATACTTACCGATTCAAGCCATACACCCGTAAACATCACGCCCACGAAAGCTTGCTCGATGTCATTTAGATAATCTCTTCGCTCACTCTGGTCGAGTTCGGTATTGATGGGTCTGTACGCAGGTACGCGACGATGCTCTGTTGGCCAGTCGCTGGGATTCTGTTATGATTGTAGTGTGGCGGATGAATTTGGTGGGACTGGATGTGCATTGAGACTTATGTCGAGTTCTTCGGTGTGGTGAAGGTCGTAGTCTGCGAGGGCTGCCTCGAGGTTGTAGTGGATTGGGTTGGCGGTCGTTGTTACTGACATCTTGACGGTGATGGTGGTAGGAAGGCGACGACGACGACAATCTGAATGAGATTGCTATGTCAAAGGAAACGGAATGGAAATACGCCTCTCTTGCGGCCCACAGATTTGAGACTCGGAGAAGTTGGCGCAGGGGATAGCATTTGTCGGAATGTGGAGTGGCATATCACGCCCGCATACGTCCGACACAGCATTGCCGACGCGTTGGGCTTACCATCGTCTCAGAAATATCTGCTGACTTTCTGGAGATTATATATCGAACTTGAGGCTCTATCTTTCCAAATCCAATTCTGGTTATTGCTCAATTTGCTCTTGTAGTTAGTATCGTAATGTCGTCACCCATCACCCCCGAAGTTCCGCTTGCGGAACTCCAGGCGACCGCGTTGTCGCAGCGGGCACACAACGCCCTTTTCCTTCTCAAACGACTCAGATCTCTTCACAATGCGCTGCATAACAACAGCAATGCAATAAGAAATGCATTAAAGCAGGATACGCATGTGTCAGACGAAGAAGCAACTACCGAGGTTGCGCTTGCGCTAGATGTAGTTAAAGAGCATTACAGTTCGATTGACGTAGCCAAGGAGCTGGAAGCCGAGTACAGAATCGCACATGGCAAAGATGCTAGCGACAAGAGAGGACCTTGGGGTATTGCGTATATTGAGCCTCAAAGAAGGCATACACCGTTATTCTCGGTCATCGCACCCTTGAGCGCGGCTCTTTCTGCAGGCAGCTGCATCGCACTCAAGGTATGTCCAACACTTTCGAGATACTTTCCATCATCTAAATTTGGTGTAGCTTGAGAACAAACTTCGTGCAATCCCTTCACTATTCGGAAGACTACTCACCGAAGCTCTCGAATCAGATACCTTCGCCGTCATCTCATCTGATCCCCATCCAGAGTCGCTATCATCATGCCTACAAGTATTCCAAGAGAAGCAAAATAGTTCGCCAACATACTCGCAACTTGGATCATCACGAAACAAAGTCATCGCAATCGTGGACCGTACAGCCGATCTCGCATCAGCAGCTGAACAGCTAGTAACAGCACGCTTCGCATTTGGTGGAACATCCCCATATGCACCTGATGTAGTCCTCGTCAATGAATTTATCGAGGAAGACTTCCTAGAGCATATTCTGAGACACTCGCTACGCTTCCTAGCCGGATCAAGCGGCATCTCCAAAGGATCGACAAACGCCAGAGAACAGAAGAAGTCTTCGCGGATAGCAGAGACATTCCAAGGGCTTACAGACAGCAAGTCATGGAATCTAAACGTTATAACGCAAGGTGATAATGGCGCTATCGTTGAGCTCTCAAATCTCTCCTCTCTACCAGTCAAATCCCATCAACCCGTCTTCATCGTATCAGCCATTACGTCTCTCGAGCACGCCATCAGCCTCGTCGAAGAGGATCTGAATCCCCAAAAAAGTCTTTTAGCTGCATACCACTTTGGTACGCCATTGACTGGGAAATACCTCCCACAATTCGTCAATGCCGATGCTTCTTTCACGAACAACATTCCCTTCCGTCTGCTCGTTGGCCCAGCGGCTCCATCTTGCCAGCCCATCGATGTCGAGAAACGATATATAGCCCAGCACTTCACTCGCCCTTCACCAGCATACATTGCAACACCGCCCTCGCAAGCGACGGTGTCGAAAGTCCTTTCGGGTAAGGAGTCGAAGAAAGCAGCGATCGAGTTGCTTGGTAAAGCATCACAGGAGATCAGAGAGAAGGAGCGCACTGAGTCGATTGCGATTGGGTACTTCGAACAAGGTATCTTTATTGGACTGGGCGTTTATGGTATTACTATCCTGACATGTATTGGTGCGACCCTATTCTTTGGCGTAAGGTCGGGCTTGAGGAGGTGGGCGTTCATTTGAGGTCGGATTGATGCTGCTATAGTATGTGATATACGTCAAATTATATTACGCCTGTTTCACAAGGGTGCTATGTTCTCGTGTCGTAGGTTTGAGATGCTAATCATGTCGTCAGTTGCGCAGTGCTTGGTGATCGCTGAGAGAGGTGCTGACAGCTGCATGGTACGAAAGGAAGATAGAACCACGATCGCTGTTGACGACAGGAGTATGAGCGAAAATAACATGAGCATGGTAATCGGAATTTTTCTCATATCGTATGACTGTAAGATACCTTGGAAACTGACGAAGCTATGTAGCAGTTGTGGCACAAGGCTGACACCACCTCACTACAAAGCCGATCCCTTAGGAACCCATTTAGCAGTCCAAATCCTCAACCGCTTACCCCAGATCAACATAGGGATAGTCATCAAGCCAAAAAAACCCATGAGCATTCCGAAGATACCGAATGGCTCAGCAGCTCCCTCGTGTGTCACCCACTCGCCAACAAAAAATGTCCACGCGAAGCTCACAACAGCCCTCACAAACGTGACAGCAACGAAGCAATCTCCGGCAAGCACTCCATAAGCCTCGATGAGGTAGTTAAAGCCAACAGAAGGCGCTTGCATGAGCCCAAGAGCGACGAGACCGAAGCCGAATTGGAGGCCTACCCAGCCGGTAGGTGAGGGATTTTGCGCTACGAAACCGAAGATGATAGCGCCGATCGTGGCGAGGGCAAGTGCGGGAAGGGCGGTGACAAGGCGAGATTCGGGTTCAGAGAAACCATGGGCATCTTTCTTTGCGAGACGTTTGGTTGCGAAGTCGGCAATGAGGTAAGTGTAGGTCTGGAAGTGTGTTAGTGAGCATTGATGCCATGTAAGCTGAAGACTTACGCATCCGATCGTAGCGCCAAAGATGCCACCGATATTGATCAAACCGACGTTCTTTCCCCAGAGATACGGTGGCGCGGCGACGAGTTGCGGACCAACACTCGACATGGTAACGATAAGTCCAACTAGTCCTGCGTACCAAGCTGAAACGAGCCATACACCAGGTAGCCTGAGCGTCTTGTAGGGAGCAATCAAATTGCGCATCAGACCAGGGTGGTACGTGAAGAGCCTTAAGGACTTCATATGCGAGTACGATGGATAGGAAGATGGCACTGCAGCATCAGCAACAATGACCCTCTCCTTGGTCTCAACAGCATCCTTGTCTATGTCGTCGTCGAGGGTGACAGTGCTCTCCTTGCGGTAGTATAAGGTCTCAGCTTGGAACGCTAAACAGAGTACGAAGGTGATAGCTGAGAGTACGACATTCATCCAGTGAAGCCAGGATAGGCCCATGTCTGCGACAATGTAGCCACCAGCAACGGCGCCTACAAGGGAGCCGAAGGTCAAGAAAACAGTGTATATGGCCTATCAATCGTTCAGTCAATACCGGTTCACTTGGAGATTACGGGAAATGAACATACCAAAGCCCGTCCTCGTTGGTGAACAAAGAAGATCTCACCAACGACATCCGGGCTCACAGCATCAGCCGGCGCACCTCCGATACCCATAAAAACACGAGCAGCCACCAAACTTTTGAAGCCTGTAGCAAGACCAGCCCATATACTAGAGAAGATGAGAAGTAACAAGCTACCTAAGACGACTGGGCGTCGGCCAAATGTATTCGCCAACGGCACCCACCACAGGTTCGATGCACCCAACATGAGGATATTGCAGGCGATTAAATACGTCAGTTGCGAGAACTTCTTTGGTGGAAGGCCAAACACGCCTGTGGATGCATAGATCGGCAGGGCACTCGACATAGATGAGCTGGTGAAGTTCACCACGAATGGGTGTATCGACATGACGGCTAGAATAGCTGTTTTGCGCCACATGGGTAGGTTAAGAGGATCCGCTGGGTCGGCTGATGGTTGTGGTACGAGGCGGATCTCATCGTGGCTTGTTTGCGATGCTGTCCATTCGCGATGCTCTAATGAGAATGTACATTAGCCAGGAAGCTTTCAGGCAAGTTTATTCCATCTTACCAACGAGGGTAGCAGTCCCTGGTGGTCTAGCGTTCCTGACTTCCTCCTTCGAAAGGCTTAATGCTGTCTTGAAACAAGTCATGACGGTTGCTGGTGGCTCTCGAACTAAGTAGCAGATGAAGGAAAGAGTCGCAATGATGATTTGC
This sequence comes from Alternaria brassicae, assembly GCA_004936725.1. Classification (NCBI taxonomy): domain Eukaryota; kingdom Fungi; phylum Ascomycota; class Dothideomycetes; order Pleosporales; family Pleosporaceae; genus Alternaria; species Alternaria brassicae. Next base: position 2,196,085 of record CM016506.1, on the reverse strand, counting down.
GATGTCCACAATGCTTGAAGTGGGATGTTTGTGGACATGATACTCCAATCTAAATACACCGCACGATTGAACATATCGATATGCAAGCAGGTCGGTGGGTACGCCCGAGATCTGTTTATTGGCGAATCAAAACGACCTCAACGCGCCATACACTCATTTTATTGGACGCATGGACGTATCTCAACCCCAATCTGACTTCTTGCCCATGGGATGATTCGGAAAGTGGAGGAGATCGAGACCATGCTTGATGCGGTCAAGACCTGGTCAAGACTTGCGGGGTTACTACTAACCTTCCCCGATACAGCCAACTGTATGCAACCCAAGCCAATATAACTGACACGAGACTAGTCCTGGATCTGTCATATTCCTCTTCGAAGGTACGGGTCTGGGTGCGAAGAACGGGTGGATAACTTGCGCGGCTCTACTTCTGTGACAGCGCTGCGCGTGCGGCAGATGAACGCACATTAGATGGGTTTACGCATAGATTGAACACCACTTGAGGGCACCTGATATGGGTCCTTGCTGGGATTGATATGCATGAAAGGTACTGGCTGAAATAGCGTCGAACACGTCCGTATAGATAAGTATGCGCTCGGATATTGATCTGATCCCGAACGTCTCGTGGATAACTCTGATCCCTGCGTACTGCTGATAAGATGCAACAATCTGCAGATGCAGAATCAAAGAAGAGTGTGTAAACTTGTAACATCGTGCATACTTGAGTCCAAATTGCCGTCATGCATGCCTAATTGTTCATCTCATGGCAGAACGGAGGCCTTCTAGTAACTGAACCAAATTACCAACGAGCGGCGGAGACGGTTCTGACGCGTCATGATGCGCTCGAAGGAGTTGTATCAAGCTGTCCATGACTCCACTGACGTCGCTCAATTGTGTGGGGTTATGTGAGCCCGTGCTCTGAACGGCTGGTATGCCACGGTCAAGAGTGATGAATTTTCGGGCACCGAGCGCATCATCTCCGTTGAGAACGACAGCTGTATCGATCTGGCCATGGTCCGTTGTTATAGAGCGTTTAAGAAAGCCGTAAACCCAGAGGATGAGCCCCGCATGATAGACAGCAATAGCGTTGAAGTTACTGAGCAGAGCTTTCGGCAGCATCTCCGCTGCACGTAGAATTTGGCCAGCGTGCCACAATGCTTGACGCGCTGAAGGAGTCTTTGCCCAATCTCGTAGGCCAAAATACGCGCTACGTGCCTCCTCCTGTCCTTCGATACCCGCGAAGAGCTGGATGTCGTCTAAAGGCGCGTTGAGATGAACAAGCATGATCTCTAGTGTTATCTCAACACTATTGCTCATTGGAGGAGTGCTCAGTCTAAAATCTTCAAGCTGTTTTGTGAGCTCCTGATGACGCGACGATAATATGAGACTGTTGGTCGGCTGTGACTGTGATCTAGACGTCAAGGCGCACATCTGACGGTATTCCCATATTGGACCCCACATCATGTATAGATAAGTTGAATTGGCAGATTCATAGCCCAGATATTCCAGATCGAGTAGGCACTCACTAGCTGATGGTCGCTTCGTAGTCACCGATGCCATTTCGAGGTATGCCATCTTCCAGGCCGTAGCATTTTTGGCCTGCCACAACGTGTTTGCACTCGGTATAGGTAGTTGCATTTCAGCGTAAGATATCAGTGGTGGTTTGAGGAGTGCCATTGAGGATTGTCGATCAAATTCGAAGGCCCGGTGAACCAGGCGAAGAAACGACTCTTGGCTAACCCAACTCAGCCATTTGCCTTCTAGAATTGAGCCCTGATCGTCAGGAGACGGGCTGATTTCTTTCCAGGTCGATCTACGAAAGCGACCACCGCGGCGGAGCATGGTCATGAGAGGCTGGAGGAAGCTTTCTGCAATCTCCATCTTCCGACTAATGCCGCTCCACATACCAACCTTGAGTTGCAGAAGGAACGTCTGTAGATGTTGGAGGTCTCTGATGGTCGTGTTGTCCTCTTCGAAACACTTGGACTGGCCCATTCTGGAAGCTTCATGTAGAGCGTATCCAAGCTTTCGCAAAGATATATCAGGAAGGGTGGCAGCTCCAGCAGACACAATGGAAGCAAGTAACTCTGGGTTCATTTTTGAAGGAGAGAAGGTTGGTAGGTGGAACCAAATGGGCGCATCTATTGATGGCGAAGAGAGAAAGTACTGAATTAGACCATCGAGTAGTTCCATACTGGGGAAAGCAGATGCTATTCGTTTGACGTTCTCTGGGCTACATGTACCGAGAACCAAAGCCATTAAACGGTCGCGGCTGGAACGTGGTAGTCTATGGATAGAATGAGTACAAATTTGGTCTACACTCAATTTACCGCAGATGTGTACTTACGTTTCTGTTATCACGCGGCGGTGTGCAAAATTCGAACGGCGATAGCTGTCTTTCTCCGTATTTGGGACAGCTAAGTTGACTTGCTCAGCAGCATGGCTCCTGGACCTTTGAGGAAGATACCGCCATATGCTCTGCTTGAAGGCTTCCGCCCTCAATGGCGCGGTATCATTCTCCGACAGTTGTTGATCTGCCCCCTGAGCATCCGTGGATGGCGTATCAGCAGCGAACGGGACTTGGAAGCTATATTGGTCGAGAAGGCCAAGATCAAGGTCGGTCAGCCCAATATCAAGATCCAAGCTGAAGTCCATGATACCACGTGGGGTTGCTTGGCCAGACATGAATGCCTCAAATGGGGGCATACTGCGAAAATAGTCGGGCAGAAACGGATTATTTCCCGGTGTGTTATCGAAGTGTGGGAAAGAACCATCAAGGAAGGAAATGGATGCGTTAGGATCTTCACAAGTTTGGTTCATTACGACAATCCCACCGGCGTTATTAGGCGGTGGCTGCATGTTGCTCAGGTTTGCTGTCCCCGTCCCGGGGTTGCCAGTGTCCACAGAGCTGCGATTGATATTCGTAGTGTCGGTGACGAGCATAGACGGCGGGTTTTGGAATGGCTCTGGCGTCTCTGAGATCGTGGATGCCGAAGGATTGCCGCTCCCACTGTGAGCCGGCAGCGTGGAGGGGTAATCATAGCCATTCGACAGGTCAAGCAGATCGTGTGCCGCATGAACTGCGTCAATCTCATGGATTCCATTTTCGTCTAGGACAGAAGTTTCAGGTACCCGGCAGGGTATTTTCTTTTTCTTGCAGCGGCTGCATGGCTTCTCGTCCTCGCATCGAAGATGACTTTGAGAGCAAGCTTCACAGGCTTGAACGACTCTAGTATCGCGAGCAATCTCGCGCTTCAGTCGCTTACTAGCAGGCTCTGTGTCGTGGTTTGTTACATGTCTCTTGAGCAAATCTCTACATCACGTCAGCGGAATGACGCCTATAGGCAGAGCATAACACTCACATCCGGGCAAAACCTTTAGAGCAAACAGGGCAAATGTAAGGCTTGGATTTTGTATCTATTCATTCCGTCAGCATGGTGAATGAAATACCTTCGTAAGCTAAACATTAACACATGTTAGTCGCGCGAAAGCAATTCTCCGAGCGCAGGTGTCGGCTAGGTAGCCTCCAGTCAACAAAGCCGCGGAGCAAGGGCACTCGTCTAAAGCTCAATGGCCACGGAGGCTTTCTGAAATCTGGAACTACTGACTTACGCGCCCTCACGTGTCTTGTGAGGTGATCTGCTCGTGTAAAAGACCTCTTACAAGTGCTACACTGGAATAGGCGCGGTTGTTCCGCGGGTTCTGAACTGGCTAACTGGGTGTTCGTTGATGTCGAGGCAGTCTGCATGGTGTAGTTCACTGTCGGATGGCTTCCAAAGAACGATGGCATCGGGACAGAGGAAAGTGGAGGGAGGCTGGAGACAAGGTTGTGAGTGGGGAGAGAATGTGGAGATCGACAAGACAAGACGCGTTCTTCGCCTCGGCTAGACGCTCGGACAGGCTCTCTGACACTCCCCACATCACGACCTTTGCCGTCCAACGTTCATGGTCACCTATACAGCTTTGCGCGCGATGGGTAAAGCTTCCAGCATTCCCGCATTTCGGACGAGACACCAGTCCGTTCCGTTGAGTAGTATCAGTACCGCAACGATCCGGACACGTAAAGCACGACGAGCACGTCGAACCCAAGCCGCCATTCAGAATATCATCAAAGTAACCCCTCTTTTCACTGGAAATAGCACATCACCAACATCGTGATAGTTCCACCAGTACACTTCTTCTCTCATGGTTCAACCATGATGCTGGGCGAAGAATCCAAATCCGCCGATTACTGGAAAGCCTCTGGTGATGAAGCCCTTTCCCATGGTTTCAAAGGCGTGATGATGATGGGCGCCCACTGGGATGCGCGCGGTGTGGCCGGAGTCGTTAATGGAAGTAAGAGATAGTGATGAGTGTGTGCTTGGAGCTGAGGACTGAGAGTTGGTCAACATGTGTAACAGCCAGTTTACTGTTGGAAGATGGGATTAGGTATCAAGGGTTTCATTAGTATCCATGGAGTTGGCCCTCTTGATGGCGTTTGTAAGCATAGTAAGCGTACACAATGATCGCTTTCAATCCTTCTACGGCTTAGTACACAGCTATGTCTGAAACTCAGATAAGCTCACTTCCAGTCCCTGATTTTTGTATTCTCTTTCGACGGTTGCAACCCTGGTCGGATGGAGTGCAAATTAGGCATTGGAAGAATAAGGACTATACAAGCAGTGTACACGTTCAACAGGAAATACCAACTCTACAGTGTTCGAAGTACGTTGCGCAGTCTAATATCTAACTCCAAGCCTAATGACACAGCTTTATTTGGGTGGTACAATTGGCAGCGTAACATAGTTGAAAGCCTTCTGGCTAAAATGCAAATGATTCCATCCCGCAAACTTCCTCTCACTCCGGTCTTCAGGATGGTTGTGCTGGAAGATACCACTACCTTGCGTGTTGCCACTGCTAATCTCAAAGACTATCTTGCCACCTTTCTCCACAACGACGTTTGTTGGCCAAACTTCAACATCCACCGCGTAGATATTGCCAGGTATGACAGGCTGGACGTCAGTGCTGAAATAATCTCGCCATGGCAGGTAGTCTCCATGTTTTGGATGATCAGGGTTGGTCTTGCGGAAGCTGACGCGCAGCCACCCCTTTGCTAGAGGTATTGGGTCCCCTGCCGTACCGGTGTAGTAGACTTCTTTGCCTTCTGGCGAGATGTAGCGTAGAGTGAGGAAGAGATCGATATCGGTGGGAGTGGAGCCCTTGGCGTGGGCTGAGAGTGAGACGTTCAGGTGTGCGACAATGTGGCCGGTGATTTCCGCCTCCTCCTCGAATGGTGCAGTGGTAAATTGAAGAAGCTTGGGGTTATCTAGAGTTCCTAGTGCTTCGTATGACAACTTCTGAGGCCGACGGGTTATAGGCTGGATCTGAGCCAATGCCCGAGAAGGCGTGAGGTAGAACTTGGAGTAACGAGTTCGTGCGATGGGCCATTCATTCTCTGTGCGCCTTTCGTACACCTTTTTTTTCTCAGCATCGTCGAAGCCTACATCACCCTTGCGCAGTACCATATCTACAGGAGGGAGTTTGCCTTTGACAGACCACCCGATTCTATCGTCGCCCTTGAGGAAGGCATCATGAAAGCTTCGTTGTATCTCAACTTCTTCTTTGTAGTAGAATGGCAGGTCGTGCCTTCCGGTGATCATTCGTAGGTACTTGAACTCGGATCCAGCATGCGCGTAGCCTTCGATGTTACCGCGAGGATGGAGCAGAATACCGCCCCGGTTGCCGACGGAGAGCAGCGGTACCTCGATATCGCTCATATCGTACTCTTTGCTTGCATAATATAGTTTGTCGCGGAACTTGAACTTGGCGGTATCGATTGTTTGGTCTTGTCGGCGCTTTGCGCGCACCTCTTCTGAAAGATCACCATCGACGGTATCTGGACCCCAGTTACGCGCTGCACGACCCGGTTTACCATATTGGTTAGTGATGACCTGACGATTCCTGTGGGATGTTAATCTAGTATTTGGTCAGGCTCGGACTATCTGAAAGACGTACCACCAGAAGTCGATGAACTTATTGCTCAGGATACCTCCGTGACGGCATCGGTCGCGATAGTAGTCGCTCATGCCCTCCCAAGGGATCACTGCAGCTAATCCCTTCGGCTTACGTGCTGCCACGCCATTGTGATCCGGCATAGTAGCTGATACCGAGCAAGCCGACCTTTCCAGACGACCATGGTTGTTCAGCTGCCCATTCGACGACATCGAAGAACGCCTCGCTTGTTCCTCGCGACATTGTGTCCAAAAAGCCTGGAGACTGGCCTAGGCCGCGCTCGTCGGCGCGCACGATGATATAGTCATGCTTTGTCCAAAAGCCAGGATCTGGTGTTTCCCATGCCGAGTGGTCAGAGTGGTGCTCGGGGTTTACTTCTGAATATGATTTGTCATGGAAGCTGTTGGCATGAGTCCCAAGATACGTACGATTGGAACATGCACATGGACTTACTCCTTGTAATGGATGTCTTTTCCATATGGTCCGTACGTCACCAGCACCGGAAGTTTCGTTCCCTGCTTTGTAGACTTCGGCCGGTACACATTGCAACGAATGATCCCTGGAGAGGACGTTCTTAGTGGCACTGCGACATTTTCCTCGAGAAGGTAGGGAAAAGAGGAGTCGTCGATAGAGTAAGCATCTTTTACTTCTAGCTGGTCAGACATTTTGTGCAGGATTGGGGCTGCAAGAAACACACTGTACTCATGATTTTGATATATACCACATCTTTCGACGCGTAGTGGGTTCCTTTGCCGACAACGCGCCGTTGGCAAGGTGCGGCAGTGTTCGTTCGGGATGTGGAGGCACCAGGCGCTATGGACGCGTTACCTTAGTAAGCCTTGACTGCACGCAAAAACGCAGAAAGATGGCGCATAGCTTTGTTTAGCTGTTGAATAGACGTATGTTTCTGATCATATCGCATTGAGTATGGGGAGGCTTGAGCGGCCTGCGAGTCAAAACTTATGTTTCTCTAATCTTGTATGAATGGAGCTATAAATAGGCGTGCGACGCAGTCCAGAGCGGAGCGACGTTTGTCTACATGGACATCTACCGCTATTAGACGTTGGAAAAGGTAACGAGACTACGACGATGCTGGGACCCCCTTCATGGTTCCATAGTCCTCTTTCAAGACCTCGCCCTCGACCTCTACTGGTTTGCATTTTTGGAGAACATACATCATGCGACCCCAAGATGTAGAGCTTGTGTTCCTCCAAGCGTGCATTGTGCCTCTCTGGATTGCGACATCCCCTCTCTTCATCAATCGTGTCTCTCCCGAATCGACGGGAAACCCTTTGGTGACGTATCCGAGGCGAAAGTCAGCGCCTGGAATATGGTTGACTTTGGCCTCTTGTGGGATCGCATCGGAGAAAATGGCCTTCTTGGTGGTGGGATCGTGGGCCGTGATAAAGCGGTGGACTTTCGGGAGATCGTTCGCGATTTCGGGCTTGACTGCCATGACTAGAGATGAATTGAGGATGCAGTGAGGTAGGTAGAAGCGAGTATGCTAGGGTTGTGGTACATTGATCAAGTCACAGAATAGACTTTACAATAAGTCCAGAAGCTGGTAGTCAAATTAGCCAGAAAGGTGACAGACATGTCGAAGAACTCATCCACAGAGTCCCGATGTGGAGGACATGTTCACAGACCCTATATTCAGCTTCTGCCGACGCATGCTCCGTACATGCCGCGCGGGGTCGCGTAGGAGAGACTAGTCGCATGAATTATTATTTTTGCAAATAGCAGTAGATTTGTGAGAGATGAGAGTTTGCGGTCTGCAGTAAAGCTTGGGGAAGAGACGAAGGGACTGCTTGAGGGTGAAGATGACGCATGCTGTGTTTATCGATTGAAGGAAACGCTTACTTACTTTTGTACTACATCAACGCGTACCAGCGGCCGTCTTTCCGCGAGTTTCTGGACTAAAGGGAATCCACAGCTGCATCAATTCGATCGGATGACCATGGAATGCTTAATTTCCACGATTGATATTTCATTCGATACCATGGCCGTGTCAAATTTCGATTACAGCAGCTCGCACGTTGAGATGGGATGTGGAGGAGCAGTCTCCGAGACGGACATTCCTACCTATACGCGCCGTCAGCTCTACTAGTCGCGACTTTAGCCTAGTTTAAAGGCTGGCAGATGTAACCTCGAATTTGAGTATTGCAAAAGCGATGCCATATACTACTTATTGCTAATACTTCGGCCAAAAAGTTGGTAACAACAAACCTCGGCTTCATCACACAATGGCAGACACCTATGCTTCGCATTTCAGCGTGAACAACATCCTATATGGGATTGCAAGCTCCTCAAAACGCCACACACCACAATGTGCGACAAGGATTGGTGATGAGGTCATCTTTCTGGCAGAGCTCGAGGAGCATGATTCTTTCCAGACGATCCCAGCACCGCTATCTTCCATCTTCCGCGAATCCACCTTGAACATGCTCGCTGCGCTAAGAAAGGATATACACAATCGAGTGCGTTTTGCGATTCAAGAAGCGCACGAGAACAAGTCATATGCCAAATACTCAGAAAAGATCAGCGATGTCACCCTTCATACGCCAGTCCATGTTGGCGACTTCACAGACTACAGCGCTTCTGCGAACCACGTTCTCAATGCAGGGGAAGCCGTACAAGCGGTTCGCGCCTACCCTCCAGCGTTCAAAAAGTATCCAGTCGGCTATGCAGGCCGGTTGAGTTCAATTACGGTGTCAGGAGCGTCCGTCACAAGGCCTTTGGGTCAATTCATCGAAGACTACACTGTTCCAGACAAGAAGATTATCTTTGGGCCATCGCGGGGCCTGGACTATGAAATGGAAATCGCTGCGGTAATTGGTAAGCCTGTGGAACCAGGCAGCTATCTGAACGCGAAGGACGCGGACGACCACATCTTTGGCCTAGTACTGCTGAACGCTTGGAGCGCAAGAGACATTCAGGGTCTGGAGATGAACCCCCTGGGCCCCTTCAATGGAAAGAACTTTATGACTTCAATCACGCCTTGGGTCGTTACACTAGAAGCGTTGAAGCCCCACAAAGTCACAGCTCCGCCGCGGATGGAGCCTGTGACTTCTTTCATGGATGATCCCAGTAGCATCAACTACAACATCCAACTCGAAGGCCAGATCGTCCGGAACGGTAACCAGACGACGACATGCAAGGTTGGCTTCGAAACAATGTACTGGACTTTTAGACATATGTTAGCGCACCACACTATTGGCGGCTGTGGACTGCGGGCAGGAGATCTGATCGCCAGCGGAACAGTATCGGGCGAGCAGGACCATGAACACGGATGTCTGCTCGAACTGACGCAAAACGGCAAAGCTCCAAGTAAACTGAGCGATGAATCTGTGCTACGCTACCTCAACGATGGGGATGAAGTGCGTTATATTGGTGTGGTTGGCGATGGAAGCGCTGGAGTGGGATTTGGAGCATGTGTTGGCACCGTAAAGCCTGCCCGGAAAGTATAAGAGCGTTCGAGCATATTGCCCATGGCGATCGCAAGAAATTTCGGCAGATGGAAAGACGAGCCACAACGGTTGTACAGTTTGGGCGGGTTTGACCAATGGTTCAGCTGCACCCTGGTCGAACAATTGGTCGGCAAGCGTGGTACAGATGCGAGAGGCTGCATACTACCACCCGAAAAATCGTTGCATCGAAGCCTTCCAATGGATTTTCTGTACTTTGGGCCTTGTACATTGGAGCCTAAATCTCTCTAGCAACGTGATCCCCAGCCTCGTGATGCAGCCTCTTGCTCGCAGTCTTCGAGTCTGAGCCTTTTCTCATCATTTCCCGTATCCTAGAATGGACTCCACGTAAGCGCTTCCTGGTTAAATAATCTCTCAGCCAACACGAAGCCAAAAGAGGCTGTTCCACGTGTGTGCTGCGTTCACGGTCTAATCATCTGCGGGACTGAGCCAGCTTCGAGCCTGCATAGACTCAAGTATCTACAGGTATGGCAGAGTAAGTATCCCGCTAGCGATTGATCTATGTATCCGCGATTGGTAAATCACTTTGCTGAATATCAGTGTTGACATGTTATCCAGGTCCTTTCCAGCCGAGCTACCGAATCGGTCATTGAAAATCGCCTTTGGGAAACGTATATACCACAGATTCAAGCCCCGAGTCGGCAAATGTAAGCGGTCGAAGAGCGCCTCTCCTGTTACGTCCGATGTCAACTCTCCTAAAACAGCATCGCCAGGTCCTTGCGCACAAGATGGTCACGTACGGACGCGTCGAACTACGTCACAACCTGCCTCCCAGGTGCTCCTGAAGGCTCGTCCCGAAACATTAGGAAGAAAGACTGTGGAGCCTAGACGGAGCTTCAGCACTATATCTCTCGCGTTCCCCGAGCCACACATTGACTATCCAACAACTGCGCGCACACCCACCCACGACTCAGGACTAGCGGAAGAACAAGACGGAGTGCCCACGCTACGCAGAAAGAAACCTCCGCAGCTTACAGTAAGACACACGCTTGTGGAGCGGCTCGAGAAGATACGGCTGCCGGCTACCACGCATACACCATTAGCTCCTGCCGAAGTAGCATCGTCTCGAAGTACAACAAACTTTTCATTTCCCCTCCAATCTTCCAACTCGACCAAAGCTGCCAAACTGGGTCGGAGCAGGATGGGTTATTCGAACCCTGGTTTACCCGGTTTCTTTCAAGAGCAACCATACCCACGCCCAAACCACCTGGTTGCGAACCATCGTTGCCAGGGGAGAGAACAGTACGGATCCCATAGTCGTTGAGGACGATAGTAGCCATATTACGGCTCTTGATCTCGATTGTCTAACAGGTGATTTTGAGAACACAAACCTCTTCGAGTCGGGCGGACTATCACGTCAATTGGTGAACCAACCACAAGCCGGACCTGGAGAAGTCGATGTACGTACGCGCTGTGAACGCCATGATCAGGAAAGGAAAGACCGTCTGCTTTCTGGGCGCCTACAGCAAGAATATGATGGGTATCCAACAATTCCATCGTACCTCGCAGAGACATCTAGATCATCAGCACCCCAAGTGACCTATGCTGAGACTGGATCATTGAATAGTCTACGGCAGAATGTTACTCAAATCGGTGCACGAGAAGGTCCTATCAAATTGAACTCAGACCCAGACGTCTCCGGAACGACAGTTTCTAAGAGGGCGCAAATTCAAGACCATGTAGCGCTCAATGAGGAGCTCATGGAGCGTGACTGCGTTGTCTGCAGCAATAGCTTTCCTGTCGGCGACCTACCTGCACTTGCCGAATGTGAACATCAGCCGGAGACGTGTGTGGGCTGTTTCTCGGGTTGGGTAACTGCACAGCTCCAAGACAGCAGCTGGCGTGGAGCTAAATGCCCGAGAAGCCATTGCAACGTTGAATTATCGTACTATGAAATTCAGCAATATGCAGACTCGGCGATGTTTGGGCAGTACGACGCGTTCAAGTTTCGGGGTGCTTTGGGTCAAGATCGTAAGTTGTGATGCCACACATCTCGATAGGCTGGCGAGGTGATTGCTAACAAGGATAGCGGATTTTCGTTGGTGTCGGGCCTGTGATTCCGGTCAAGTTCATACAAGCGGCCGCGAAGGTAACATCTTTACTTGCGTAGCCTGTGGAGACAAAGCTTGTACTATCCACGATAACGCATGGCACGAAGGCGAGACGTGCGGTGAGTTTGATTACCGGTCCTCCTGTGGCAAGAAGCGAGAGCAGAAGGCGCAAGAGGAAGCGAGTCTCAAGACTATTGGACAGACGACCAAGAAGTGCCCTGGTCCTGGGTGCAACTGGAATATCGAGAAGAACGAGGGCTGCGACCACATTACTTGTAAGGTTCGCGTCTCTAGGAAAACGGATCCTTTGCTGACGATTGCAGGCACGAAATGCGGTTACGAGTTCTGTTGGGTTTGCCTTTGTAATTTCAACACCGTCAGGGACGTGGGCAATGCAGCTCATGCGATAACATGCCCATACCATTCATCAAGGCTCCCGTAGTCTGGGAAGGTATAACACGATGTATTGTTGTCGCCGAATCTTGTGCTTTCACTAAGGATGTGGGATTTCTGAGGAGGATTTAGCTTGCATCTAGTGATCATGATATATTCTTGGATATCTGGAAATCTTTCTCTCCCCTTGACTTTATGTGAAGGTATTGAGATTGAAGCGGTGTACGGTGTATACGGTGTAAGACCACACCACGATTACAGTAGCGGCCATGCTGATGTCACGGATGCGGAGCCAGCGCACTCCGATTGGTGCGCATTCCCCCTATGTAGTTTGTAGCAACCCCCAAATTTGTACCAGTTGTCAACAAACACAAGGACTCCACCTTTGCGTTTTTTGCCATTGGTCGTCTGCACTCTGTTCCCGGCCTTCATGATCGTGCTGTGACGGCATTTGTACTTTTTCTAGCGCCAGCCTTTTTACGCCGTCTTCCTTACCGTCCCGGCTTCACACTTTTCGAGTCTGAACCCCCTTAAGCCACGCATCGCCACAGCCGCACCCACAGCAACCATGTCAATGCGAGTGACGCGGTCGCAGGCCGGAAAGACGCCTCAGTGAGTGGATTCCAGGCTGCGTATACGCGTTGTGCAAATCTGTGCATTAGTTGCTGACATGCATAATGCAGAAAGCCCGATCGTCCTGGCTTCGTCGAGACCCCCGGACGCAGGAAGTCGCAACGCAAATCTCTTGTATCCGACGCCGGATACGAGTCGACTCCCGAGCCGGAAAACTTTCTGAAGCCTTTCACGTCTAGCGAGAGCGATGTGAGGCAAGGAGCCGAGGAGAAGAGCAATAGGCATGCCAACGGAAATGGATATGCGAATGGGCACGCCAACGGCTACGCAAACGGACACACCAACGGCAGCGCAAATGGACATGTGAAGAGTGAAAGGGAAATCATTGAGCTGGACTACAAGATGGAAGCGGAAAAGTTCTTCTCTGCGAAAGACAAGTCTGGCCTACACGAGTTTGGAGGCGCCATTGGCATGGCCAGCATGATGATCGGCTTCCCAGCGCTGATGTACTACATGTGGATCGGAGCCACCTTCTACGACGGCAAATTCCCTACGCCGACCCAGGGCCAGAGCTACGGAGACTTTCTTGGACACATGTGGCACCTCGTAAAGACGGAAGCCTACCCAAATAACAAAGCGTGGCAGATCTACTGGTTCTTCGGGCTCGCGCAGATGGCCTTTTACATGTTCATGCCAGGTGTCTACCGCAAGGGCAAGGCACTTCCCCATCTCGGTGGAAAACAGCTGGACTACTACTGCTCGGCTATGTGGTCTTTCTACTCCAGCGTTGTCATCATGTTGACTCTGCACTTCACTGGTCTCTTCAAGCTGTACACTCTGATCGACGAGTTCGGTCACATCATGAGCGTGGCTATTCTCTCAGGCTTCCTCTGCTCGACTATCGCATACGTCTCAGCTCGTGTCCGCGGTGCTACCGTCCGAATGACCGACAGCTCTGTCGTCGACTTCTTCCTTGGCTCAGAGCTCAACCCTAGACTTTTCGGTATCCTGGACTTCAAGATGTTCCTCGAGGTCCGCATTCCATGGTTCATCCTCTTCTTCCTTTCCCTCGGCACCTGCTTGAAGCAGTATGAGCAATATGGCTATGTATCCCTAGAAGCCGTCTTTCTGCTCTTTGCACACTACCTGTACGCCGGCGCCTGTGCAAAGGGCGAGCATCTCATCATCACAACCTGGGATATGTACTACGAGAAGCTCGGTTTCATGCTCATCTTCTGGAACATGGCTGGTGTACCTCTGTCGTACTGCCACTGCACACTGTTCATCGCTAACCACCATCCTTCCGAATACCAGCTTCCGACCTGGTTCACCGTCCTCTTGACCCTCGCCTACCTCTACGTTTACTATATTTGGGACACGACCAACTCGCAAAAGAACCAGTTCCGTCAAGAAGAACGCGGTGTTGTCGACGAGCGCACTACCTTCCCTTACTTCAAGTATGGACGTATAGCCAACCCAAGGACCATTCAGACGTCTCATGGAAACAAGATTCTGGCCGATGGTTGGTACGGCAAGGCGCGTAAGATTCATTACACATGCGATCTCTTTTTCGCAATCAGTTGGGGCCTCATTACTGGGTTCAAGAGCCCATTCCCATGGTTCTACTCTGTGTTCTTTGCGGGCATGATTATTCACAGAGCGTTGAGGGATATTGAAAAATGTAGGGAGAAGTATGGCGAAGCGTGGAAAGAGTATGAGAGACAGGTGCCTTATCTGTTCATTCCGGTAAGTTTAAAGGTCTTCGTCTTGGATGGATTGTCGCTAACATGTTTCCAGTACGTTTTCTAAGTCCACGTCGGGCGGGTATCTTTTTGAACTTTATTCTTTGTCCGTCGCTTCATCTTTCATGATCTGCCTCGTCTTGGGTATCTTTTGCACGGTGTAATGTTCTGTAGTGTACCATAGCATTCTTCTTGGGCATCCAGGAGTCGTGGTTAGGATGGATTGACACGTAATGGTTGTAATGGCAGTAATGGCAGTAGTAATGTATCATGTACCAAACTTGGCACAAAAGGAAATGTGAAATGCCACGCCCAACCAGATGGCGGAGACGCGAACCCCTGCCCCTGCGCCAAGCCTTGCGTCAGCGGCCCAAAACTTTGGACCCCCATCTTTCGTATTCGCAAACTGTCCTCCTACACCACACTACAGATCAAACATTACCACCGCCCACCATGGACGCTCTCAAATCCGTCATCCAACCCATAACCCACAACCTCCCACAACCCATCGCCGACGTCGGCATCTCCCTCCTCGGCCCCGCGTGCTACAAGACCCTCGTCTACAATGTCGACCTAACCGCAACCGAATGCGTCAAGTTGGCCATTTCCAAAGGTCTCGGCATCGGCATCATCGGCGCTTCCTCCATTGTCAAAATTCCGCAGCTGCTCAGCTGCTCAACAGCCAGTCGGCAGAGGGTCTTTCCTTCCTGTCGTACCTCCTCGAATCGAGCTCCTACCTCATATCTCTGGCGTACAATGTGCGCCATGGGTTCCCGTTTAGCACGTACGGCGAGACGGCTTTGATCCTTGTACAGAACATTGCTATTGCGAGTTTGGTGCTCAAGTATAGTGGACGGGCTGCTGGTATTGCGGGATGGGTTGGTGGGCTGGCTGTCGCGGGTGCGGCCTTGTTCAATGATCAGTGGGTTGATGCGGAGAAGTTGAGCTTGTTCCAAGCTACGGCTGGTGTACTTGGTGTGGCGAGCAAGGTGCCGCAGATTCTCACAGTGTGGAGTGAGGGCTCGACGGGCCAGTTGAGCGCTTTTGCCGTAAGTTCTTGGTTGTTCTTGGGTTGGGGCTATCGTGTGCTAATGTTGGTGTGTGCAGGTCGTCAACTACCTCCTTGGTTCCCTCTCCCGCATCTTTACTACCCTTCAAGAAGTCGACGATCCGCTCATCCTCTACGGCTTCATTGCTGGTTTCGCCCTCAACGCTATTCTCTTCCTCCAGGTGGTATACTATTGGAATGCGCCAGCGTCCAAGAAAACGGAGTCGAAGGAATTGGAGGAGCCCATCGCAGCGGACAAGAAAGAAATGGCGCGTGCCGTCTCGAGCGGAGCTACACCGTCATATGCAGAGAAGGCGAGCAAGAGTCCGAGCACAAGACGCAGGGGATAGATTCACCTCTCTTCTCCCCGGACTGACTGTGGGATGGTTTGGATATCAGTAGTTTTAATACACACTTGAGTCGTGACTCCATGAACATACTTGATTGAAGGTAACACATATACTGAATACACTAACATGCCAATCTGTGCCTAGTGGCATTGTTTTTTTTGGGGGAAAAGAACATTTTCAACATGGACATCGCAAACAGCATTTTCCCTCTTGTTTCATATCTGCTGAGGCGTAGTACCTACAGCGTGTGGCGGAGGCATTGGTGGGACCTCTCTCCTATCAGCCAAATCCCCCGTTGGTGACATGGTAGTCTGCTGATTCGGCATAATTGTGTTGACGGGAGGTGGTGGTGTAGGCGCGGGGGAGATGCCCGCTGGTGGATGGTATCCCGTATCCGTCAACCTTCCGTTTACTGGGTTGTAGACGCCAGCCCTCGATTGCAACTCGTAGTTGTCGTCGTCTTCCGAAGATGAATAGTCGTAAGTGTCGATTTGGCGTTGGCGCGCAACGTCGGCCGCAAAGGGATTCGTAGCTGGCAACTGGTTCTGGTATGTGTGCACTTTCGAGGTCATGGTGGATCCCATGGTGCCAGTTCGGTAGTTGCTAGACGCAGGCGTGTCGCTTCGATCGATTCCATACTGCGATCCGGATTCCTGGCGTCTGCGTTGCGAGTTGTGGATTTGTTGGCGGAAGACGTTGCCTGTGTGTTCGCCGCTACCTTCAGGTACTGCGGTTGTAGAGGAATATCCAGAGGCTTGTCCGCGCTCCACGTCTGCTGGTTTGTCCATGCCCGGCAGCGCTTGTACATCCTCGTCGACCATGATTGCGGGCTGTGGGGGAGCGCGTGATGCCTTGCCCCAGGCTCGAATTGGGTATGCGCGGCCCTTGCGCCAGGTCTCCGAGACGGGAGGGAAGTATTGGCGGTAGGAACCCCAGGCTACGAGAATGCCGAGCAGAGCGCCAGAGAGGACGTCGAACGGGTGGTGGCGGGCATCCATGATACGTGTGCCTGTGATCAGAGCAGCTCCAAGGGCAGGGACCATGACGAAGAAGCTCCTCCAGACTTCGCCCTTTGCATCCAGAACGTGTAGCTTTCCGGCGAGGTAGATGGAGAGGTAAAAGAGACCGGCGAAGGAAACTAAACAGCGTTAGTACATGTCTCGCGTAGGAGAAGATATCGCATACCGCTGCTGTGTCCGGAGGGGAAGCTCTTGAAGCCATCCTGTAGAATATAGTTGTCGGTCTGCGTGCAAATGTTGATGGTCTGGAGTGCGTATTTGGCCGTGTTGATCTTGGCTGGGTCTACCATGCAGCGGCTGATGAAATCCGGGCGCGGCTTGCCAATGGCGTTCTTCAGCGCTCCTGTGATGGTGAAGGCGGCGCCAATGCTCAAGCCAAGGCCCAGTATGCCACAGTTCAACTCCCATAGCCGATCTTTGAACCTGTACCTGCCCGCAAGGCGCTTGATGCCAGGCCCACGCGCGGGCATCGTCGTCTGGTGTGAGAAGAGTCCATCAATGACCATTGTGTATAGTGCGATGATGGCAGCGGGAGCGAGAATGACATAGACGCACAGCCAGATGACGGGCACACGCTCGTGTTCGGCGAAAGGGTAGTGGAGAGTGTAGTTATCGAGGGAGAAGTGCTGGTGGAAGGGCGGGATCTTGTCGACAATGGCGAAGATTACCATCAGAACACTATGGCCTTGTTAGTCGCGCTGGGAAGGGGGTCGTGTCATGGGAAGGGGCGGCCTTGCAGGATGATGAGATAGTCGCCGATATATCTGTGCCCGTTAGTCTCTACGGCTCTGCTGCATGAGTAGTTGTACGCACGAGAAGATGACCTTCTTGGAAAGGCGCTTCTTGGAGAAGGGAAGGCGCTCAGGGAGCTGTTTCGACGTCCAGTCGTCCATCATGTGCTACAGGGCCCAGCCAGTTGCGGATTGTCCTTTGCGCTCTCAAGTGCAGCTGTGGGAACTTTACGAAAAGGTAGTCGTGAACCTTTGTCTTCGGGGACCTGCAAAGACGGAGGCAGACTTGCGACCCTCCTGGGGAAATGCCAAGGGCGGAAAGGAGAAGTGAAAGCAAATGCAGGGTCAGCGAGCATGTAAAGGACAGTGGGTTTGCCAGCAGACGAGCGTGTTTCCCCGGGATAAGCAGCGCTGTAGGTGAAGATGTCTACAAGTGTACTGGGCTGACTATGCAGACTGAGAGCGCCGCCGTGCTCAGCTTGTGCCTGGTGGCTGTGAGGATCAAGCTGACGCGCTCGCAGACTTGGCTCTCTCCACCGCAGGTCCGCTAGCCGCCTCGAGATCAGCGCCAATGATGCGTCGGCCTTGGTACGCGGAGCATTATTTTACGTCGCGATAAGGTTCGTATCGTCTACACGCGGCAAGGTCTAGTACGGCGGCCGTATGCACGGTAGGACAAGGCATCCGAACCGAGCTGGCAAAAGTACACTCGACATGGCAACAATGGGCCTGTTCCATGTGGCGCATCCATCGGGTCTAGTCTAGCGTCATGGCGATCAGCTTATTTTGTCACCGCCTCAGGGTCCTACACTCTACATCTATTCCTGAATCGCCATGTTTTCCCTATTCGCCAGCGAGAAGCCTCAACCCAAGGCTGCCGAGGTCGCCATCCAGAGAATCTCAAACATCTCCGCCACCCAGCTGTCTCGCTTCGAGCGTCTGCCCAAGGTCCAACGCTATGCCATCATAGGCGCCGCATCCGTTGGTGGAGTGTCCCTCCTCTGGGCTTTGACTCGCTCTTCAAAGTCTGCCAGACGTCCTCCCATCCCTTCTCCCAGAGATTCCCTGCTTCCGGACTTGTCGCCTGAGGATGCTGCCGAACTCCCCTATCACCCAGCTGCGCTGCCAGGAGCCCGCGATGTCGACTCGCCATGGGGTACCATCCGCGTGTATGAATTTGGCCCAAGAGATGGAGAAAAAGTTTTACTCATCCACGGAATCTCGACACCCGCAATTGCCTTGACTGACTTGGCACACAAGTTGGTTGGCAGGGGACGACGTGTCATGCTTTTTGGTGGGTCCTCCTTGCTGTCACTCCCAGTCTTTGCCACACCACCTTTGCTTTGGTTGTTTCGAAGCCATGAATCGCAGAACATGCTCAGATTGGACGTTCAGATGATGTTTTTTCATACGGTTTTCATGATCGTCACAACTGCATACCCCACGTTGAACCGGGCGTAAAACCGTGTCATGGTCTGCTTTACTTTACCCGTTTTGGCAAGGGGCCCGCCAGCCCTGTCCAACGGTGAACCAGGTGCACGGCAGATGCTATTCTAGAAACCCATCTTTACGTCGTGATGCTATTCTACCAAAACAACAACACTAACAACACCCACAGACCTTTTTGGTCGCGGCTACTCCGACGGCCCCTCGCCAGACACAACCAACTATGATTCGAGCCTCTACACCACTCAAGTCTTGCTCGCTCTCCAATCATCCCCCATCCATTGGTCGCACTTTACCATTGTCGGTTACTCTCTCGGCGGTGCCATTGCTGCAGATTTCACATCCTACTTCCCCTCGCTAGTCCGCGGCCTTGTCCTTGTGGCTCCTAGTGGACTCATCCGCAAATCGCACTTTTCCATCTCCAGTAGCATGCTATACAACAGCTCGTGGATGCCAGAGTGGATGGTCCGCAGCCTCGTTGGACGCAGATTATGGACAGGAGCGAAGGTTGTAGAAAGTGATCCGGATGCGGTAGAGAACGCAGAAACGACTACGACGGCAAGCGAGGGAGACAAGACGTATGTGAGCAGCAACCAGGTGCTTATGCCCGGTAACCCATATTCCACCGTTTCTTCGGTTGTGGATTGGCAGATCCAGAACCACAAGGGATTCGTGCCAGCCTTCATATCGACTATCCGCCACGCGCCTATTTACAATCAGCACGACCGCTGGAACGTCATCCGCGAAAACATTGAGAACCGTGCCGGCCCGCTAAGGGAAGTCTGGCTCATACTCGGCGAGACGGACCCCATCATCAATGCTGATGAAATCACTGAGGATGCAAGGGCAGTTCTCGGCGAGGACAATGTCAGGGTCAAGGTGCTAGACGGTGTAGGCCACGAAGTCGCCATCGAACGCGCAGACGATGTTGTTCGTGCGGTAAGACGGGTTGGTACCAAGAGTGAGGAGGCCAGGGAGGTCAGAGAGGTCAGGGAAGAGGAGAGCGAGCCCGTCGAGAAACTTGAGAAGCCCGAGAGGCCCGCAAAGGCCGAAAAGGCCGAAAAGAGTGAAAAGAGTGAAAAGAGCGACAAGAAGGAGAAGAAGAGCTCGAGTCGGAGGAAGCATGGAAGCTCGCACGCAGGCTCCAGCACGAAGTAGGATTGATAAAGATATGACCGAAATGCGTCACGAAGACCCGAAGAATGTACAAGAATATATAAGAAGAACATAGTGCTTTGTGCCATTAGAACAAATCATGAATGCTCACTCTGTATGTATAACACCAAACTCTCATTCTCAAGGATTTACAACGAAAGTAACCCCTATCGATTTATCCACTCCAAACAGCCGGTCCAGGAGGCGTGTAGCTCGTAGGAACAGGGTAGTAAATGTTCAGCTGAATGCCCTTGTCATTCGCCTTGTAAGCTCCCGGAAAAGCAACCTTGGGTCCTGGTGTTCCACTGCCTCCATTCTCAACCTTCAACTGCGCACACGAAATGTAGAATTGCGCGCCGCCGGCTGCGGAAGCAGAGTGTAGCGCGATGTGTTCGACACGCATGAGGTATTCGCCCGAAGGAAGGGATTGGGGTAGGGGCACCGAGACGTCCTGCTTGCCTGCAAACAAAACGCATTAGCGGGATCGTCCTGGGGTTGGCGAGGCTATAGAGAGGGCAAGGGAGGGAAAACATACCACTCGAGGCCCAGCTCATCTGTCCACCAGAGAACGTAGCACCCTGGCTATAAATCTTGAACCACACGTCACCACTTCCGTCCCAGTCGGCAGCGGTCGTGCCCTCTGGCACTTTTGCGAGGTAGAATTGCAGTGGGCCTGGGTGCGAGATGCTGGATACGGCCGTGAAGCCGACTGAGTCTCCAGCGTTGACGGTGTAGGTTTTTGAGCCTGTGCCGGGGGAGAGCTCGTAGCATCGGATGGCGTTGGCTGTCACATCTGTTGTGGGGCCGTTGGATTGGTAGTTGGCCGTCTTGCGAACGTAATTCCATAGGCCGGTCTTTTGCCCTTTGACAGTGAGCTCGGGGAATGTGTAGTGGGCGCTGGCTGTGCTGGCAGCAGCTAGGAGGGCGACGAGGATAGACTTCATGTTGACGACTGTCGGGTTCTGCTACCGTGAAGAGACTGTGATAGATGTCCTGATAACTCCCTTGTCAAGTGTCCAAGCCTGCTCTATATATATACAACCATTACAAAGGCTTAATGTACCCGTCAAGCACCCAGGTTTCTCATACCACAGTACTATACGCCTCGCATCCTCTTTCGTGTGGTACTTCATTTTGCGCCCGCCTTGCGCACGCGATGGTCGAGTGAATTGTTCCCGCCGGGTAAAAGAGTGGTTGGCACTGGGCACACTGCCGAACCTGGACGCTGAACCGCTGGACTAGTCACAATCAATTCATGAGAGACATATTGGTGTTTAGATGAGATGAGTGGCGTGAAGAGGCGATAATTGGCCGGTAACGGCCATGCCCTGGCCGGTAGTCGAAACACATGACCCGGGGTATATCACGATACCATGGATATAACCAATGTTTATACTGCTTCGAGATATTGCTAGTGTTTTCTATTCGAACCGAAAACGGGTCTAAACTGTTGGCAGCTCTCTTGCTGCGCTGGTCACTCGAGTTCTTACCGCTAACCGGAATAGGCACGGCCGACAAGACTGGTTCACGCCAGGGTAGTCGCGCATCACACTCTCTTTACTCTACACTAGCACTGGTGATTGCTTCGGCATTGGTTTCTGGATCACGTTTTTGTAATTCGGGCGGGACTTGGCCGCCTAGCGAAAAGCGTCGTTCTCCCAGGTCTGTTTGCGATTATACACTTTACCCAAGTAGTATCGCCTGCAGCCACTATCTGCGTGTGTAGGCATAAGTCAAGATCTGCCCCATCATTACATGGTCTAAAGTCCCGCAAGTTCAATCACTCTCATTACAAAAAGCATCTTGGTATTTACCGATACCCTAGACTGCCCCATTAGCCTCGCCTTCGAGATTGTCGTCGTTAGCCTCAGGTCTCTGATCTTGTCCCAACTCATCCAGCAGAAGGGGTGGGCAGCACGATTTTGATTTTGCTTGTCCCACAGGTCCGTCCACGTGTATCTCCTTGATCTCCCACCAGCATCGTTGCGTCCAAACAGGAGTACATACGTGGTCTCCGGACCATTGGGAATTTCTTACCAAGGCAAATTTAATATCGGCTGTCTCATCGATGTGTTTAGTACCCAGTAGTTCCAGGCGAGATGTAAACTCTGTATTGTTGTTGTTCGGATCATTGTTGAATGCATCGAAATCATCGTTGAACGGATTAATCATACAATCTATCCTGTGACGTAAGGAGTTCTTGGTAACTACGTTGTTAACATCAGTAATCTTCTTCCAATCGAGCATGAGCATGGATGGCTTCTTCGCATCGTAGGATGCAAAGTCGAACACAATGCCATCTTCGATCTCGTAGGAGCCGTCACGTTGGATCTTGCGGGAGACGGAATCAGTCCACCTCCATCTATACCTGCCATCGAATTTCTCTCTCTCTTCGGTCTTGTAAAAGTAATCGCTGGCGTAGGCATTGAGGATTTCGACAGTAGGTTTATTTGTGGTGGATTGGTCTTCGATAGCATTAGCGTCAAGCGTTGAGCCAATCTTTTTCGGATTGAGAGGTTTATCGATGATGAGGATGAGGACTTGGATAGTAGGCGTTCTTGCTGCAGAGGTCACACTTCAGCAACAAAACGCGATGCGGAGTTGGCTGAATAGAGTAGGGAGATATTGTGATAGTTCTAGGAATGTATACGCATCAACACTTCATAGCAATCATTTGTCACAAGCATCTAGCAGCTCATGTGCCGTCAGCAAAGTTTGTGGATAGCTGGTTCTATCTAGATTTCTCCGTACCTCAAGTGCACTCGAATGAGGTGGCCATACAAAGGAGGAGGTGAGGGAAGTACGTCTTTGAAGTCACCTACGTGGCGTCCCGCGGGTGCAATCAGCCGTTGCTGAGATAAATCATAAAGCCTTTCGGTCCCATCTCATACCAGCAGTCGTATCTTGACGTCGCATTGTGAACGGTTCAGGCGCGGACATTGAGTTGCGATGAAGCGCGGCCGTCGGGAGAACTCGGACAGTGGGGCAATCTCGAGCGGAGAAATGCACCGAACAGCTAACACAACTAGTATCGGCCGGAAGAGAGAAGTAGTACATTTTTTGATATAGTAGATTGATACTAATCATGATATTGCTGGTACAGTAAAAAAGGCGTAGCCCACTGTTGGGTCTGTTGCTAAACGCTATGAAAACGCTATATGCTGTGATGAATGCGAAATACATGTTTCTTCCATGTCACTTCTCGAGGTACACGAAGCAGTGACACATTGGTTTGGTGTCGTTGCCTGCTCGTGGCCGGACGGTGTGACCCCGCGGCGCGCAGCGCGCGGGATGATCCTTCTCTTCCTCTCAGTCTGTATGCGCCCCAAGGCGCGAAGCTGGTGGTCTGCTTATCTGGACGAGCCCTTTCTGTTGCTTCATTCACTGCACCTCGTAGAGCTCCATGGCCCTCTGGAGGTCCGCAAGGCTTGCCTTGTCACCGTAGGCTTCTTCGAGGATCCTTCTCCTGTCCTTCTTGGCAGTCATTTTAGCCTCCATTCCGGCAACTGCCCTCTCCATGTCTTCCAGGCTTGAGCGCTCGCCGTAAGAGTCCATGAGCATCTGGTTCTTTTGTTCCTGGGTGAGCTCATGCGCAGAGTGAACTTTGCGGTTGGCTTCATTAAGAGCATTGGTCACGCCAAAGCCTATGTTGGCATTAGCATCGCCGAGCGTAAGAGATCGTCGAGGCTGAGATGATGCGGTCCTGGGCAGGCAGATCATACCAGCGGCTACAGCGGCCATGGTAGGCAGATACCTAATTCTCGTCAGTGTTGAAGACTAGTGGACGAATAGAGAAAACCCACCATTTTGCTACCCTTCCGAGCCTTGGGACAACACTGGCACCAGGGGTGGATGTCATCTGTGCTGCTGCGGCATCTTCCATAGAGATGGCGCCACGAGCACGTGTTGAGGTGGTGAAGAGCCTCTGGCGGACAAGAGTAGATGTGCGGAGGAGGAAAGACATGTTGATGGTTGTGTAGTAGTGGCGATGGTGAATGTGAATGCCAGGTATGCTGATGGTCGTTTCCTAGGTTGTTGACTTGGTTGACTTATATCCTGTCGCTGGATGTGTAGTGGTGTAGTGGTGTTTGGAGTGGGTGGAACTTCGTGGCCAAGGTGTGTGAGAGTGTCGGCCGCGGTTTGACTTCGGTAGTGTGGTGTCTGGCTTGTAACGTGTATTGTGTTCCGGTGAGACATACCAAGCGCGGCGTATGCGGACTGTATATACAACAGCCTCGTGCGGGGAAATGCAGGTCACGAGTAGGCTGTGCACTCCTGTCTCCCCACCCAGCCCATACATCATGCCACGAATCACAGCACCTGACATGACCGGGCTCCGTGACACAAGTAGACTGGGCCGTCTCGTCCGACGCATGCTCGCGTCGCAACCCCAGGCCAAGAGCGCGCTGACGTACCAGGTCGTTGGGTGCTCATCTCAGAAGGGTTTCCCGGCCGCGCATGTACACCAGTGCATCGCGGCTTTGCCTGTCCTGCCGGTCAAAAAGGGTTCGGCTGGTGAAACGGCAGCCGCCGACGTCCAATCGCACGGAGGGACGACAGAAGTAGGCCGTGTGGGGTTAGTTGTGTGCTGATCGTGGTTAGATGACAGTCTTTCGATTGTGGGGTGAGCATGTGCATCGCGTGGCCGGCCGAGGTCCCGCAACCCTGATGTCAGCGTGCATGTTCGCAATCTGTTTTGTCGTGTGGAGTGACCACAACGTCAACAACACCAGCTTCATCAACATCTTGCATCGTCATCTATACCCGCTTCGATCTATTGGAAAGGATTTTTTCCGAATTCTAGATCATGACAGCATCCCAGACGTCTATGGCTCTCCACTATCTCCATACTCAACAATAAGCGCACACCCACCCCACCCGTACGTACGCGCAACGCAATCCTCCTACACCCTCAGTCGAGCCCCGAGGCATCCGACGAAAACGATGCAGAGATACAGTTCCCACCAAGGAATAGAAACACGAAGAGCAATCCAGCCAGTATTCTTGGGTCTACTGCCGCTGCTGAATCTCTGACCATGTTTCTCACAGTCAGTAGTTTAATGATAAAGAACCGTACGCTGTCACGAGCGCGACAAAGATTCAGGGGTCTTGTGGAGGAATAAGAGCAAACATCAATTGCATGAGAATGGTGGTCATCTCCGGGCACGAACTAGCTAGAGACATATCAGGTTTACTAGTGCTCCACAAGGTAGTGAGGGGAAATATTGCATTCGAGCACATGCTTGACGAAGACCGAGACGCTCCTAGTCAGGCTTAGCGGCACGTGCCACCTCGATAGCTCTTGTTCAGTGACTTACCAAGACGCTTCTGACCTTGGTCAGCTATCTTCCTTGCTAATGTATGCATAAAGAATCGTGTTAAATTTCAGAGAAATGGTTGAAGGAACATGCGGGGTTTGTACGCCCGGGCGGCAATGCAGTCAGGTACTAATACAAATACTGTATTATCTGATCCAGAGGTAGCGGGCCTGTACACGCAGCGACAGCGTTCGCCAAGTCAGTCCGTGGATGGCACAAATGTCGCACACATTGCAGGACTACCTATTGGCTGATCCAGCGTTAAATACCAAGACAGTCCATCGAATGGATTTGCTTACTAGAATCACGCCACGACGACACTTTCCAAGCCCTACCCGTATAAAAGGCAGGCCATGGGTTTTCATTCGCCACAAGCGGTATCAGCACGTCCGGGGTATTGATAGCGACTGCATTACCGACAGCGGGGGAGTTGTAGGGCCGTCCCCGAGGTGCTTCGTACACAATACTTGATCAGGCAGCATGTCTATCGACAGACCACTGGACAAGAGCCATGTCTACCTCCTGGCCCTACGCCAAGTAATTTGGGGTTTTAATACTGTACAAGGCTAGAGTCGATGCATTCGCGCGGACGATCTACAGTGACGGAGCCTGTAAATCCAAGGTAGTCCTGTACATACAGCGACACTAGCCTAGAGATTGTAGCCTAATTTTTCACTTTCTCGAGAAGATGTCATCATTATCTTCGCTTAGGTGCAGTCGTGGCGCGGTGATTACTTCTCCTAGGAAGTCTTGCAGGGCGCGTCGTACATGGATGATTCCACATGGGTAGAACTTAGAAGTCGCCCCGCCCCGCATCTTAATGATAAGGAACTCAATCTTGACCTCGACAGTAGCAGATACCAGGCGATGCTACTGGTATCTAGGCTTTCACAGAATCCCATAGCCATTTCATCACTATCTCATTTCACGCAGCGTTGGTGTTTGATTACCCTTGACATCCCGACGAGCCGCCTTGACCGAGACTGTGAGCAAGCATGAATCTGAGGGTTCCGCACCGGACTGGCAGAAGAAGATGCTACCCATGGAAAACGTCGTATCTAGACGCTGACGACTCCACATCCCTTCCATGTGGTTTCTCAGTGAAGGATATTAAAGCACTTGGTGACTTTCCGGACTATGCCACACTCAGTGGCGTACCTCCTCCCTACCCTTACCCAGAGTTCGACATCAAAAAGGCATTACCTTGGCCGTATAGGCCTTTTAGATTGGTCTTAGCACCAAACAATGTGCATGTTGGCGTTGCATTCGCGCCAGGCACTGTGCTGATCATTAACAGCAATCACCAAGATGCAAACCGATTGGTGGATCGAACTTGATAATACATACGAAGTGAGCATCAAGCAACGCCAGAGTTTATTTGCACAGCACAAGGAAGCAGCCCTACAAGCTTTACCAGGATCAGAGCTCGCCTGCAAAGAATTGTTGGAAATGGTGCTACAATTCGTATGCACATGATACCCGCACTACTTCCGCCTCTCGGCTGATGGGAAGATACTCCACAACGGTATCTCAAAGACAGATACTGATCTCATCACTACCCCACCTTTACACGTTCTTCTTAACAATATACCTGAAGACTTCGCTCTCATGCTGCGGGACGAGAAGACAGGCTTATACGTATTCCGAGCAGGCGTCATATGCAGTGCATTGGGCTGGAACGCAGGATCAAAAATCGGACTCGAACTTGCTGCTATACACAAGCCCGTTGCAGATTACAAGGAGAAGATGCAATTCTCCATGGACTGGTATGCCTCGTGAAAAAATAAAATGGTTGTACCCGCCAAGCTGACTGTGTTGGATACTTTGCCAAGAAGCCCACAGACAAACCCATCCAGCGTGGCTCCTGGGGACTGGAAATAGATACCCCCCCCCCTCTACATACCTCCCGGCGACACGCTCGAAGCCCTGCGTAGCCACCAACTACCGCCATCCCAGCTTCCACTCTCTCGCATTCACCTCCGCGTAGATTGGCAGACACTCCGCCGACTTCCACTTTCCGGCGCTGTCGTATTCAACTTCAAAGCGCTATTTACCCCAATTGAAGAATTCAGAGAAGAGAAATGTATGCCGGGTCTGCTGCTCAAGATACTGAGAGAGGGGGAAGGCAGTTGATGGAGTACAAGGGGACGTGGCACGTTGAGCATGTTGTTATGCCCAAGTTGGAGGAATGGCATAGGGAGCAGGTTGAGAAGGGGTTAGTGGAGGAAGACTGGGAGTCGAGCACTTTGGATGAGAGTCCCTGGTTTGAAGGGTGGGAGGAGGGGTGGAAGGGAAAGCAGGGATTTTGAGGCGGGTTTGAGACTGGACTTGAAAGTGCGTAAGAGGTTGAAGGTATGCTAGACATGTTGCTTTGATATTACTCTAATACATTCATACTCATGAACTGCAATCAAGCCCGCAGTCCCAGTCTCCTATTGAGATTACCCCGGTAAACCCACGCCGCACCCGCAGCAACCGCACTCAACGTACCCAATACCAATGTGGTATTACTCACCATTGTCTCCTCATGTACCCTACCAATCTTCGTTTCCTGCCTCCCCGTGCCAAACACGACTTTACTCGCACTCACTCCCGCGGTATTCTTCTCCACCATCACTCCATCATCAGAATGCGCAGCATTCCCACCATTCGCCGTCGTTTCAAAATCCTCCCAATCAACCTTTGCAAGCACCTCCTGATACTCAATCACAGTCCCGGACCAATTATTAGTGATCCTTCC
The DNA here is from genome assembly GCA_004936725.1 of Alternaria brassicae. Lineage (NCBI taxonomy): Eukaryota > Fungi > Ascomycota > Dothideomycetes > Pleosporales > Pleosporaceae > Alternaria > Alternaria brassicae. The sequence goes on along the minus strand of CM016506.1, from coordinate 2,168,046 downwards.
CTCCTTGTTCTTGTACCAACTATTGCACCTTGGGTCCGCGAAAGAGCTGTTTTTCAACACCTGCTGGATTCCCTCATTCCACTCATGCGTCCTATCTTCTTTAGGCATGATACCCATTCTCTGGCCCCTGTTCCGTGCATCAAGCACAGCAGAGACAAGCGTGTTAAGGTACCGAGACTGCGCCTCGATCATCAGGATGATGGAGTTGTGGCCTAGGTTTGTGTTTGGGCCGTAGAAGAGACCAAAGTTTGGGAGAGAGGGAATGGTCGTTCCGTACAGGGCTGTGGCGCCGGAGGACCAGATTTCTGCTAGAGGGCGGGATTGGGTTCCGGTTATCTTGATGGGGTGCAGAAATTCGACTGTGCGGAAACCGGTTGCCAGGACGATGGTGTCGTGCTCGTGATGAGTGCCGTCTTCCAGCTCGATACCGGTTTCCGTGATACGACGGATTTTGTTGTTCTCGAGGGTCGTTTTGGAGTTGGCGACGGCGGGGTAGTAATCGTCGGAGATGATGACGCGCTTACAGCCTGGACTGTAATCTGGGGTGAGTTTTGGCCAGAGGTCGGGCTGGTTGGGAATTTGCGTCTTCATCATTTCCATGCAGCTACTTCGGATAACTTCTGCGAACTCGCTGCTGCTGTCTACTACCGCACTGTAGAAGGACTCACGGAAATCCATCATATTAGCACGGATGCGCCAGCGCACTGGAGGAAGGTAGCGCAGTACTGCACGTTTGAAGGCGCTGACAGGGCCATCGAGACGCGGGATGATCCAATTCGGAGTTCGTTGGTAGATTGTCAAGGACGAGGTTTGTGGTAAAATTTCGGGGATGATTTGAGCAGCAGTGGCACCTGCATTTTGATTAGCTGTATTTTCCTTGAGTAATTGATGTCGCGCATACCGTTGCCGATGATACCCACACTCTTGCCCTCAAGGCTGTGGCTCCAGTCCCAGCGCGCCGAGTGCATGATTTTTCCCTTGAAGTTCTCCAATCCTTCGATATCTGGGTACTGTGGCTGGTTCAATTGGCCAACAGCCGAGACTAGGAAGTCGCATTCGATGCTATAAGCAGGATTGAATTCTGCGTCTTTACCGCCAGTCACATTGACGTCGACCTTCCAGCGGTTCTTTGAATCGTCCCATGTCGCAGATTCGACCGATGTGTTGAAACGAATGTACTTGTAGAGGTTGTACTTGCGAGCTACATTGCGAAGATAGTCCTGTGGGAGATATTAGTAGAAGCCATGGAAAGAAAGGATGATGGAGGGAAATGTACAAGTATCTCCTCTTGTCCAGGATATTCTCTCGTCCAGTCCGGATTCTGTTCGAACGAGTAACTATACAGCATGCTCCAAACGTCGCAACAGCAACCTGGATACTTGTTGTCATGCCATGTCCCGCCGACACTAGAGCTCTTCTCTACAATGATGAAATTGTGACATTGGTTGCGCTTAATAAGGTCGATTGCCATGCACATGCCTAGAACATGTCAGCCATGGAGCTCAAAATGAATGTAGGACTACTTACCAGAAATACCTGCTCCGATAATGACAACTGCAGCATCAGTGTGGTCTTTGTTCCCGACTGGGACTTGCGGCCATGGTTGTGAGCCTCCCATGGTGATCTATGTGGCTCTACACAAGGGTATACGCAGACAAAAAAGTTTATAATCACGGAGAATGCGTTTGAAGTTGTGAATTCCGAATAGAAGCCAAGAGATGATTAAAGACACGAACCGAAACCGACCCTAAAAATCCAGTGCAAGGCGAATCTGCCAATGAGCAAACAGTATGCTGCAGCACTATCCATTATCCAGCGAATGATGGCATCGAGAAGTACCCGAGCCGAAATAGCTTGTGGTCTCTTCCCCTCACTTAGGGTGTGGGGGAAGGCGCTAACCGGTGGCTTTAACGCCATTGGGTGTGCCACAACGCCACCATCGAGTCGATAGGATCGACTCGTTTGATGAAGCTTGAGGTGAGTAATGGTAGTACATTTTATCCGAGTGACTCTGGCTATTGTTCTTACCTGCTTCGGATGACTAACACGTGACGAGAACAACTATCATAGCACTGCTTACCCAGAGGCATAGTACTGTTTACACGTTAAGAGAGGAACCGTTTGGTGGCCTGCTTCGTTTTGGTGTCTTGGTGAGGTTGGACTTCTCGGAAGCTTTAGATCTGATGCTCGCAGTGTCCGCTATCTTGGGGGTTTCATTTTCGAGAGCGTGTATAAGTCTTGGAGAGAACTTCCATGACTCTACATAGTTGATTAATCAGAAGCGTGTGGATAGGCAATGCTGACGCTGTAGCAAGCCAACAGTCCAAGCCCCTCAGCTTCCTATAGTGATTGCACTAGCAAGATAAGTATTACAAGTTGAAGCATCGTCTGCAGCTACGGGTATAGTCGTGATGTATGAACCGCGTCGTACTGGATAGGTACGGTAAGAGCCGCTCGGTGATGCATCAAAGCCGCACGAGATGACCATGGCCGACGTCTGTATTCTGCTGGTCAGCAGGGCTGCTAGGCTGGTGTCGCATTGCCGGTCTTCCAAAGCCTCACGGCGTCTTTCTGTTCCGAGCAATATCAATAGCCGTGGAAGCAAAAGTCACGTCCGCTTTCGGTAGATGAATGTTAGCACTACGAAGATCGTCGCGCAATCTTACCTAGTCAAAGATTCTTTATAGGCAAATTTGAAAATGTTTATAGGAGCCGAGTCGTGTGACTGGTCGCATGCTTTGGCATGTCGCGCAAGGCACTGCGTGGGCCCTGCGGTTGAATTTCGTGTTCACGTAGTGCTTATCATATATATACTATGTGTGTGCAGCACTTTTAGTGAGGCCGCTGAATGGTGCCGGTCTAGCGTATTGAGTTCTAGGTGCCCGGTGCAGTGGCTTGCTATCGACTTGTTTCGATCCGGCACCGTGGTTACACAATACCATGGCCGAAGGACAATAAGTAGGTGTTGAGTCAGCAATGCGCGGGCCTAATGAGTGACAGGGCGGAGAAATGTCGTGAGACTTGAAGTTTAGATGCGTGTAGCTTGTGCGGTACGTATGGGCAGTTTTAGCCGGCGCACTTTACAGGAGGGGACCCGCACCTCAACCAGATAGCTGACCACACACGGTTGCAAGCAAGCTTGGTTGAGTGTCTTGATAACGAAACGCTGGAACGCAAAACAAACGTTTGGATGACGCAAGCTATGACGATGAGGGTAGCCCGGTCAGCAGAGTGCAGACACGGAGCGCTGAAGCGACCGTTTGCAGGCCTGTCCACGAGAGCCAGTGCGCTCCGGCAGCACAACAATAACCCGTCGGGTTATTGTCAGGATATCATCACGGAAGATTCCCTGCCAGGGTCGACGAAGTTTCTTCCCGCCGATGCAAAGCTTCTCGCTCCCTGCTTTCAAGGGTTGGATAGGACTAGGTTTGGATAATACCAGTAGTGTCGAGTGGTGGCTGGTGTTGTATGTAGTGTGAAACGGCGCGACTGTCGTTCGCTGGGGCAGGGAAGATGAACGTCTCGCTTGCAGGTGCAGACGGCATGTAGCCAAGGGTGCAGAAAGGAGCGCCTTCGTGTTTGATGGGGTGCGTTCGTGTGTATATCGAGTCTGGACATGTGGAATGCCGTCTCTGGATCGAGCCCATGTCCGCAGGCCTGGCCGGCTGCTATTCGTGGGGCCGCAGCGCCGCTTACTTTCGATAGTGTGCTTCTGCTCGGACGGGGGGGGCACACGATTGCTCCCTCCGCCGATGGGCAGGGCTGGCTGGAAGCGACAAGATGGCGGACGGTGGCTGTTGGGCGGCTCCAGGAGGAGCGTGCGGGTGGGCGACGACGATTTGACTGACGACGCGCAGATTTGACCGTCGTAGAGGCTTCAGGCATGCTCGCGGCTGATTGGTTGCCTGGCTATTCTACACGGCATCGAGACTCTCTAGGGCTGGTGGGCGGCCGCGTCCTGTCTGATGCTAGCAGCCACTCTGAAACTCCAACACCTCCTGGTCGGGCCGGGGGGGGGGGGCACACGACCGCGTTAATGCGCATTATACCTATCGTCCTATCCCAGAATTTCGTGCCAGTTCCTGCTCCTTGGTCCCCACCGCGTTTCGATGCATGCACACCCAAGGCGCGTCACCATCTCTCCGCCGCCAAACCGTCAAAAGTCCCCCCCCCCGCATGCATGCAGTAGTCGCTAGTAGCCCCGTCTAGCCATTCCTAGTCGACCATATTCTAACCCACCGACTTCTTGTGCGCGCATCTGCTACGTCGTTGCTGCAACCACAACACTTATACCACGCATTTGCAGCCATATTCCTTTCCAAACTCCGCTTTTGGTCTACATAGCTCCCCTAATCAATCATGAAGCAGCGCAAGTTTTCTTTCAACCTGGCGCCAGTCGTATGTCCCGTCCCCCAGTTCTTAACCTACAACTGCATCCCCAATAGTAGCTCACCGCCGCATAGAAGATTGCCTCCAAGCCAGACCTCGTTGATAAACCGACGCCAGAACCAACCCCCACACAGCCGTCGTCGTCACACAAGAGGCATACCTCCAAAGACAGCATATGCGATTCATCGCCCTGGATCAACCGCCGTGTCCTTGATGAGCATACCGAACTAGAATTACGCCTAGCATGCCGCCACATCCTGCAGAACTTCAAGCCTTCCGATCATGGCATGGAGAACACAGATCCCAAGCTCGACTTTGGTGGTCTGGGCCGACCACGGAAGGAGAGCAAACCACAGGCCGCCGAAGTCAGTGTCCGCGTGCCCACTGGCGCTCCCCCAGAGTTGTCGGCCACTTCGACTTCATTTATGATGCGGAAACCCAGCACCAAGACCCGGACACGAGCGAAGGCGGACCAGGAGATAAGAGCAAGGACATACGGAGACATGCCTGCGCGCGCGAATAGCAGTCGTAAGCGAACCGACTTCGGCTGGCTTGACGAGCGTGATGCTGAGAGGGAAGAAAAATTGAGGACGTATGGCAAGACTTCCATGGACGTATCACGACCGACCGCGTTCCCCAACGACTCGGACGAAGATGTCACTCTACCAGTAGCAGTCACGTCAACCCTCGCCAACGCCAAGGTGTCGTCAGTACCCAACTCGGCGTCTCTGCCCAACCACAGGAGTATCAACAGGCTATCAGAACAATCCGACAACCCTGCGGCAGTCGCAGACGCACAAGCCGCAGAGTGGATGCGTCATGAGCTCGAGAAGAAGCGGCAGCAAGAAGCGTCAGAACCCCGGGGCCGGTCCAACACTTCGGTTCGACCACCGAGTCGTGCTGCGAGCATCAAGTCAAGCGTGAAAGAATACGTCTTCCCTGGCTCTCGCAGTCGCGCTCTAAGTCGTGCGCAGTCCAAGGACTCTCTTCGTCCGACAGCCGACAACGACGGTCAAGGTCTCTCGCGCAGTGACTCCAAGTCTGGATGGCGTAGCTGGGGCGTTGCCCGCAAGTTGAGCTCGAGAAGCAACAGCAGACCGGGAACGTCCAAGGGACAGACCGACGAGGCACAACCAAGCAAATCAGAGTCCTACGGCATCAACTTGAACAGAGAGCTACCGCCACTACCTAGCTTAGACACCTGGAAGGATTTCCAAGAGCCCGTGGAGGAGAAGGTAGCATCGCCGAAATCGCCCATGTCTCCTACCGCTGGAACGCACATTGCAAGTCTAATGCGTCCACAAGAACAGCATCAAGAGCGCTCTCCTTGTGCGAAGAAACATAGGAAGAGCGCATCTGATACGTTGGCCATGCAATTCAACGATGCCTTCCCTGTCCGGAAGTCGTCCCGTAAGCAGGAGACCAATGCCACAGCCCAGCCCATACGAACAGTGCCAGGCAGTCCGATGAACGCTGAAGCCATAATGACCGGCTGGTCTTCCACTAGCAACTTGGACCAGCGTTTGAACCCAGGATCCAGCAACCACACGCGCCAACGAAGTGGAGACAGCGGTTCTGCATCCAACGGCAACAAGAGCGCCGACGCCTCTACCTTCTCCCGTAAGATGAGCACGGACACGACCGCGCGGAAAACTGTCTCGACCGAGCCCAAGACCCCAGGCCGTGAAGAGCAAAAATCAAAATTGAAGAAGATTTTCAGTGGCTGGATGCACAAAAAAGATAAGAAAGAGGATTGGATGCACAAGATGGACAAAGAGGGCGCCAAAGAAGGCGTTCTGGTGCAAGAAGGCAGCACAAGCGCGTCACCTGTGGTGCGATACTAGACTCTTCCATGTATTGCCGTCCTGGATGGCGCCTTCCCTTTGAGATGCTTGTTTATGCCGGATTGGGGAACTTGTTTATTTGTCATGACTCTCATACGTAATCTGCAACGACGCAACGTTACTTTTCGTTTTCTTTCTAGGGTTTCTACACGGCTGTGTATCCGCCTCCACGGTCATCAATAGGATGCATTTTCTTTCTTCTCGCATATGGTAGATCAGGATTGGAGTAACGGAATGGAGTTCTGGTGTTTCTTCCTGCATATATGGTGTATCCATGATGAATTGTGCGAGTGGTATTTATGGCTTCCACGCTCAACATCTCAGCATGCGTACAAGTCTCCATCTGGCTGTGATTTTCAGCTGTACCATGTACACGTGATTGCGCGTCATGATCAGTCGCGTCAGGCCGAACGCTCTTTCCTCAACTACAAGAATACCTATCCATAGACAGGGCCAATTTCTCTTCATCACACAGTGCATGCTTGCTATCGCCATGGGCGCATAGCTGTAGGCAAAATACTTCGCGACAGCTGCTGACAATATACCAACTACCTCCTCACCTTCACCCGGACGTATCCGCTTTTCCACGTCACCTCGAGCGACACGTGAAATTTCTTGACTGGCAGCCATCCCAATACCTTGCGAAAACCAGCATTTACTATCGCCTCTATTGCAGCTTTGTGCCACCGGGATACAGCAATAATTGCACACGCACAGAGTACCGCATAGACGACTCGACAGTACTCTCAATCACCGATTTCAGCGTCCAACGACAACATGAGGTAGACATGTGCAATGTTATCCATATCCACTTTACATGCCAGCATCTACTACGATTACGGAGATCACGCTGTAAAGGCACTAAACATAAGATAACGCGCACAAGCGTCAGAGCTGCATGCACAGCAGAATCGTCTCTCACCATGTATGCCCGAACCGATTGCAGTTCATGTGAACACCAGAGGTGGGAGAGCAAGTGGAAATCTAGATTGGAGCGAGCAAGGACCTTCTTAGCGAAGCTGGCTGAAGGGAATATGCCTGGAGTGGATGACATCTCTTCTTTGGTTACAGAGCTGGACGAGCAGTTCCACAAAGCCTCTTGGAACGCACGCGATATCTCACACACTTTTAAGAAAAGCGTGGCACGAGTAAGTGTTGGCAAACATGTGACAGGACGATCGCCGTTGGTTCAAGAAGTACGGCCAGATGACATTGCTAATCCTCAAGAGACGGAGAAGGGCTGGAGTGAGAGGGACGAGAATGACTACGATGGCAACTACGTTGCGAGCACAGATCCAATTCACCCTGTCAGTACCGACTACTCACATCCGATCGATGATGACGATGGTAGCTGGATGTTCAACCACTTCTCGCCCGAGGAGATGGAGGCTCCAATTGCCTCAATGGTTTTCGATCAAAGTGCATGGAGCTGGGATGATGATGACAGTGAGGCATCAATTTCTTTCGCTGTATCCCAAGGAGAGAACACTGCATCTAAGATTGAAGATCAAGATCATATCGCACGAAAACCAGAAGTAGAGGCTTCCTGCATGTTCACAAATACTATCATGGATGGTCTTGGCATGAGAGAAGAGCTCGAGAAGGAGCAGGTTGAACTCATCATCGAGGCTTTCTGGACAGTCGTCAACAATCTTCCAGGTACCAATCAACAACCTCCACAGCTAACAAAGGATTTGAGTGTACTACTCTGCAAACTCGACATCAGCTCAACAACCTCAACTTCGCCCTCGGCCTCGGCCTCGCCCTTTCCATCGTCTACACCGGTTGAAACTACAGCAAACTGGATAGACGGTTTGTCAGATAAGCGTCCCACTCCGCCATTGACATCACCTACTCTGCATCAACTGAGCCCACCCATTCTACCAGTCACGCCGCCGAGTCCCAACTCAACACGAACAGCATACAGCAAACAACGCAAATTTCTCAAGAAGCAACTACAAGAGGATGTTAACAAATCCAAGTACTACAGTGACTTACTCCTTGTCTCGCGATGGGAAGTTCGAGCATTCGAAGGACCAGAAGGGAGGTTTGTTCCTGATCCACCGATGTTGAGAAAGCCTGAAGGGAGCAACGGGTGGTTTCGGTAGGAAACCAACAAACCAAAAAGCGCACATGAGCACTACGTGTTGGGAGTCTTGAAACGTTCATAAGCTGACTTAAGCTAGCTCATAGCTCATTGATCAGCTCTCTAGTAGAACAGTATAGAAATACATGACAACCAAGCGCCTTCACTCATTCCCCTACTCCACAACACTACCAAATCCCTCCTTCTCCCTCATCATCCTCCCCTTCTCCTCGATATCACCATTCTTCATCATCCCGCCAACCTTTTCCACCACTTTGCCCAATACGGAATCATGACCCGGTCCAGCCATCTCCCCTGTTTTATTCCCGTAGCCCGCACCACCCGTTGAGCCGCTGCCCATGGACGTGGCGTGTGAGTAGGGTGCCGTATCCGAGTGGGAGCCGAAGTGGAATTCAGAATTATCCGTGCTGGGCGTAGATGAGGAGCGCTTGTTTCCTGTAGATGAGATGGTGTTAGCCGTGTGGTGACTGGTCAGAAAGAATGGGAGCAAGGCTAGAGAGAGAAAGAGAGAGAGATGTTTAATTACTACGTACCGAAACCCGCACCGCCTGTAGTACCTGAACCGTGTTTCTCGTGGGGGTTGTGGTATGGGGTGTTCGAGTCTACGAGGCCGAGACGCGTGGTCGTATGTTCGTCTTGCAGATCTTCTGCAACGTAGTCTGGTGCTGTGCGGTTTCCGTAGCCTGCCATCGTTCTGTTGTTGTATATATATGTATGTGTATGTGTCTATTGAAGAGGACGAGAAGAGACTAGGAGAGTACGACAGAAACAGAGGATTGGTAGTAATGGATTTCCTTCATTTACAGACATGCGGACACCTCTTGTTGACTATATACCATCCGCGCTCCGTCCTGTACTATCTGCCGTATTATTTACCCCAACACTAACAAGCACATGCCAAAGGTAGAAAAGCCTTATGAGGTCATCTTGCTGGGTAAGGCGTAGATCATGCGTTGTAGAAGCTCTATAAGAGGATGGAAGACGTGGCCAAGGTGTGCTTGGTATTCCTTGTAGTTACGCTAAGTTCAGCTTATGTGGATCAGAGATAATGGCTAATGCTAGGCCCCATTTCAGCCGTCGCTGCTGTACGGACTCATGCTTGCTCGCTCTTTATGCACCAGAGCATTCCCTGCATCATATAAAGCGCTCGTTTTGCCTGTTGCACGGCAAGGCCTCTCTCACCCCTGGTTTGGACAGATTTCGGTCTCGAAAGATGCCATTCACTAGATCGACTCCTAACAACGATAGGCTGAGGCCAGAGATAAAGCTGACATCCAGAAGTAGTGGTCGTAGCCGCTGATCGAAGATAGCGATAAGAGTCCCGCTAGGTTCCGTCTCGTCACTGGTTGCGTTATATCCGCCAAGACCTGGGGTATCCCACATCCTTTCGAAGCCTGCCTGAATGATTCCAGACCCGTACGCCAAGGTGCCCAACGCCAGTGATGCAATGCATAATATTTGAAAGTCAGAAAGGATATATCGCAGAAAGTTGTAACCTCATCGGATGTATTTGGACTATCGCAAAGTGTTAGGAAGTGTTCAGTTTGTCGCAACCAGGGGATACATACCATGAACTTCTTGTGGAAGTCGGATCGCAGCATGTCGTTGATGAACTCTTTCTTCTTGTTCCTGTCCTCGGTGCCTCGTGCTTGGTTCTTGAAGACAACGTCATCGTCCCATCGACGTTTCATGGTGAAGTCTTTTGCATTGAGCAGGGGATTGCCTCGCGCGACGTGGATTTCACGTTGCTCTTCCTCTTCCGCGGCGCGTTCTGCTTCCTCCTTGGCTTTGGCTGCAGCACGCTCTTTCTTGATTTTCTCCAGCTCGCGCATAAGGGCTGCGGTTTCGTCCTCTTCGTCTTCGTCGCTGAAATACAGTTAGCAAAGAAGGTGAAATTGAAAATGAACTTGACACTTACTCATCGTCGCTGCTTCCGCTCTCACTGCTGCTGTCGTCTGCGTCCACATCCCTAAACTTCTCCAACACCTCTATGCGCCGCCGTTTTTGGGCTGCCTCGTCTTCTTCGCCCTCTTCTTCTGCCGGCGAAGCATCGATCTGACGTTTGTGCGCATTTGGCTCAGCCGCCACCTCCGGTTCAACGTAGGTGCCGTTCTTCTTTGCAAGGTGACGCGCCTCAGCCTCCAGAAGTTCGGCGCGAAGATCGCGCTGGGCATCGGCGTCACCACCTTGCCCTGGTTGTCTATGCTTGAGTGTTGTGTGCGCTGGGAGTAATCGTTGGTGGTAGGCGGGTCCTCGCTGGGCTTCTTTACCGCGTGCGGGATCGAACGTGGGTCTGTGGGCCGTCGTCATTGTGTGTGATTATTGTTGGTCGATGATAGATTGGGCTGGTATGGGTTTCGGAAGTCTTGCGCGTGGTTGGAGTGGTGAGTAGTTGATGTGAGAGAGAAATGGCGCATAGAAGCTTGAACTCGTAAGTCGCGCTAAGGATCGGCCGCCGGTTCACTTTTCCCCGCCGCGTTTTCTATGGCAGTCGAACAGCTACAATTTCACCCACGACAACCACACGCATTTGTTGCAGAAAGATAGGATGCCTCGAGAAGCTGAGATATCGCTCAACGAGCGCGAATTCATCAAGCAGGCGCTGCAGGAGCAGATACGAATCGATCGACGCGCATTCGACGCCTTCCGTCCACTTGAGCTCACCTTTGGCGACGAATATGGTGTCGCAGATGTTCAATTGGGAAAGACAAGGTGCGTACTTTCCTATGGCTTCAAACGGGCGTGTTAACACTTTTCAGAGTCATTGCGCGCATCTCAGTAGACGTGACGACACCATTACCAGAGCGCAAGTTCGATGGCATCTTCCAAATCGTCACGGAATTCTCCCCCATGGCATCTCCAGCCTTTGAAGTTGGTCGGTACGTGTGCATTAAAGCCCGTAAAACCCACGCCGCATCTAACTGAGTTATCAGTCCCACAGATGCTGAGGTCATCCTCTCGCGCATACTCGAGAAAGCCATTCGTCGCTCCAACGCGCTCGACACCGAATCACTATGTATCATCGCTGGCTTGAAGTGCTTCGCTCTCCGTGCAGACGTGCACATTATCGATCATGACGGCGGACTGATCGACGCATCGTGCATAGCCGTCATGGCTGCCTTACAACACTTTCGACGGCCCGACGTGCAAGTAGAAGGCGAGAAGGCAACTATTCTTAGTGTACGCGAGCGCGAACCAATACCCTTATCGATCCTACACCAGCCACTCTGTGTGACATTCTCGTATTTCGAGGGAGAGATATTCTTGGTAGATGCAAACTTGGCCGAAGAGCAAGTCAGGCAAGGAGAGGTCATTCTTACCATGAACAAGCATGGTGAGATTTGCCAAATTGCAAAATACGGAGGAGCCACAATCAACCCATTGGCCTTGCTGAACTGCACGAACGTTGCGTTGCAAAAGGTCAAGGAGATGAGCGCCTTCATCCAGAAGAGGCTTGAAGAGGACGCCAAAGAAAGGGATGCTGGAGGGCTGCTAGCAGAGCTCAGCGCTGAGAATGCTAGGTGAGATATCGCACGAAGCAGAACCGCCTTATGAAAGACTACAGGTCTGGCCAACTAGCCAGTCTGCGACGCTTCCAAATACTAGCATACTATGCGCCGCCCAAGTTCGTCCGCCGAGCTTTTGCGTACACCAGGAAAGTTTCCAGAAAAGGATGCACCGTGGGCCCGCTGATGATGTGGGTCGGCGGTTTGGTGGCCCCTGGAAGCGCTACCGGGAAAGACGAGGACTAATGGTAGATCGCAAGATACGAATTCAGAAGTAGCATGTGATTGTCAATGTGAAGTTTCTAGGAGGAACCAGATTAAAGCAACAGCATAGATGCAATTCCAAATGCGAATCCAAGCTGCAAGTTAAACTTGGACATGTTACTGTGAACCTTTTGCGACCTTGGATTTTCCATGGCTTCAACGTACTGCAATCCGTTTGGAATAAAGTTCTAGATCTTTTGCATCGGTGACGCTGTGACGTAGCTTTGTCAGCTTCACTGCGTCTGATTGTTGTCAAATCGCGACGCCTCGGCCCACGCCTCCCTGCATCAGCTTACTCGCATGACATCCTTCCACACGCGATACCCGCTCATTACGAACGGACAATCTATTCGTTGTACCGACTGAGGGGCCATCGGCGATATATAGGCTACGACCGACATCATGGCTGTTGAATCGCATTCTCACAGTCGCTTCACTTCAATCTCGAACATTGCGTCATTCAGGGTCTGGCTGCATTACGTCTTCTATCTCAGACACCAAGCATCCGGCACGTCCTCATACTAGCTCTTCTTCTTACACCTACCCTCTCTTACTTTTTGTTTTCAAACACCACCTCTCAGATAGGCCAACATGTCGTCGAAGCTAGTACCGTCCGATCCAGCTAGTGTTATGGTGATTCGCGATGTCGTTCCACGCGTCATCACCACTTTCTCAGCACCCTTCTGGAGATTTGGCCGCGTAAAGATTGGCGGAAGAGGAACAATTGGTATGCCACATCCGATCAGCATCTTACGAATAGCTTCTTACGTATAGGAATAGTGCGCCTCGAATCCGGTGCTATCGCCGTCTTCTCCCCGGTCGCATTGACCGACGATGTCAAGCAGAAGGTATCCGAGCTGGGTGAAGTAAAGTACATTGCCGCCCTAGATGCAGAGGTAAATTATAAGAGCCTACTACAACGTCCGAGATCATGCTTAACAAATCTTCAAACAGCACCACATCTTTCTCGGCCCCTGGCACAAAGAATACCCTAACGCCCAAGTCATGGGTCCCGACGTCCTCCCCGAAAAGCGTGCGAAGCAAAACGACGAAAAGGTTCCCTTCTCGATTCTCTTCAGCGCGAACAAGCCTGTCGAGTCGATCTCGCCCGAATTCGACGCCGAATTCGATTGGGAATACGTACCCTCGCACATCAATAAGGAACTCGTTTTCCACCACCGTCCTACCCGCACCCTCATCCAGGCTGATCTCCTGTTCAACCTGCCTGCTACAGAGCAATTCAGTAAGGCTGACGTCGATGCTACTAGCGGAATCTTGACGAAGATCTTTACCGCGTTGCAGGGTACAAAGGGAGATGCGAAGTGGCAGCAGCGCACTATCTGGTATGGAACTAGTGCCAGTGATAGGAAGGGCTTCGCAGCTAGTATGGACAGGATTAACAAGTGGGGGTTCAACCGGATCATCCCTTGTCACGGCGATGTCATGGAGGGAGATGGCAAGGGAATCTTTGAGAAGATCATGAGGTGGCACTTGGATGCTGCGGCACAGGGAAAGAAGAGCACCTAAGTGTGTTTGTAGATAAGCCATGGAGGTGTAAGGGGAAGCGTGGAGTTGAGGTGGTCGGGAGATGATACCAGATGCCGTATGAGCGATCTTTTATTTCTACATGTACTAATAATCTACCTGTTTCCTTCAACCTTGCCAGCAGGGCTATAAAACTACTACTGTGAAAATTCCCATTTCTACGGAAAATCACAGACTTTCGTATCCCTTGCTTGCTTCACACCCTGTCCGCCATTTCAATATCATCCTCAAAGTTCCGTCTCCTTACCTCTCTTCCATCGTACCCAGTATTCATCTTCTCTGCCTTGCCAGTCCAGATCGATGCAATACCAGCCAGCGTATACGGATTCTTGTCATACCAAGCTGTTCTTTTCGGTGACTGAATGACAACGGGCGGCGGCTGGACAGCATCATGGTATCCATACAGTTCGTCTCCTGGTTGTTCAAACAAGATATCCTCACTGTACCCCGGATACCCATGCGGCGAATATTCCAGCTGATGCGAAGGTAGACGCAGATGTGGCAGATGCAGGTGCGGGTGCGGGTGCGGGTGTAGATGCATAACATGATTCACAGCCCCCATGACCGCCTCTTCAACCCTGCGTCCCTTCTCCCTCTCATCCGTCTTCTTTTCCATCGGATTGTCATACCCTCTCCCCCCTTTCTTCTTAACTGCTCCCTTCTGGAATTTTCCATATTTGTACACCTTTACCATGTAATACATAATCCCCACTCCTACCCCAATCACACCCACAAACGGCGCACATGTAATGATCAATCCGGCTAGATGCAACAACAAGTCATTCTGCCAGAGTTTCTTCTTGGTGGTTTTGTATTGCGTGTTGGAGAGATGTGCTATGAACCATGGGATGTGATAGACGAGGGACTTTTCGAGGAGCGCGAGGGAGAGGATGGTTTGCGTAACTAGTAGGAGACAGCATGCTATGCGGGACCAGTAGGCTACGAGGGGTTTGTTGATGGGGCGGTCTCTAAACTTTTTCCAACGTGGATTGAATATGTCAAGGGCGCGCTCGTGGGCATCTTTGGGCGGTGGAGGTTTTGACTCGTCCTCGTCGATTTTCTCTTGTTCGTCTTTTTTTGTGTCTTCCCTTTCTTTCTTTTGACCTGAGTTCCTTGATTCCTCCTTCTCTTTCTTGGTGAGGTAAAGAAAGCTTATCGCGACGCGCCACAGGATGAAGTACGGAAGTACAATGATAAACATGACAAGGCTGACAATTATCTGCACGGTCGTGATGAGTGCTTTGGTAAGTCGGCCGGGTTCCACAGCGTTAGAACTTTCTGTGCTGTGCACGGTATTTGCAACCTCCATGATTGTCGATTGTGCTCTGATGTTACTGTTAAAGTTCTGAATATATTGGCAACACTGTGCTAGATGGCAATGCAATATAACATACTGTAAGCGCGTGGAGGCTTGTCGTGATGACGCTGCTAGACTTTCAGTGGAAGCGAATCGGTGAAGCAGATGGATGGTCTTCACGGTGCTGTACCGTGTGATATCAATAAGTTACCCTAAACTCAGGCGGTATATATTCCAGACCCAGCCCTTCAAAGACCTTCTTCTCTGCATCTTCTGGTGTCCCGTCGACCCCATCGGGTCCTTCTAGCATTATAACTTCACCAGTACTTCGACTCCGAATGCCACTACTGTCGAACTTCCAGCCTTTGATAGCTTTGGCGTACCGCCTTAGATCTCGCTGGAACGTCGTACCGCCACTCCAGCCCAGGACCGCGCAGCCCACTGTTCGCCAGGGTGCGATGATAATGTCAACTCGGCGGTGAATAGCGCGATTCTTCGCTTTTGAGTTCTCTAAAATATCTTGCTCACGAGTAGGCCAAGA
Organism: Alternaria brassicae; assembly: GCA_004936725.1. NCBI lineage: Eukaryota > Fungi > Ascomycota > Dothideomycetes > Pleosporales > Pleosporaceae > Alternaria > Alternaria brassicae. The sequence goes on along the minus strand of CM016506.1, from coordinate 2,152,553 downwards.
TGGATCTTGCCACACAACTAGTGCTTTGTCGAGCGTATCAAAGCCAGCGCCCGCTCCCCTCGCAGATCGGAAAGGTAGCGCATGTTGACCTCGATTGGTGTTTTTCAAGCTCATTGTGAGAGTATGAGTGATCCATTCAGCTTCTTCCAACGACTCGACGATCTGTTGAACCAATCCTGCAGTACTCTCCAAATCGGGGTGCGACACGATCAAGTCCGTGTCGCCAGATTCTGTCTTGCCACGTCTATAACCGCCTACGATCGTCACACTTATCCGTTCGTCACGAAGTTTCATTGCGTGTTCTCGAACAACAGCGGCGATCTTTTCGACCTCAGGACGCGGGATTGGTACTAGAAACTCGTCGTAGTACTTGACGCCAATTTGCTGCACTCTGTCGAGGTCATTCCAACCATATTCAATGATGTCGTCCAACTCAGTCCAATGGTTATTGTAGTAGAAATGCCGAGCGGTCTTCGACCCAACGCCCCAGATGTTGTAAAAAGAGCGCAGAACCTTCGTTGATTCGTTGGTCTCAAAGTCTTCCACTGCTTGAATCTTGCCGGTATTCTTCCATTCTACAAAGAGAACTGCAGTTTTCTCGTCACAACCAGGTAGATGTGCAATCTCTCGCGGGTGACTAAGTCTATACGGATATGCAGCGATAGAAGCGATGATAGTCGAGTAAGCACGAACACCTATATCGTCGTCGATCAAAGTCCGTGCAGTTCTGATCCTCTTGAGTTGGTCGAGAAAGTCTTCGTTAGGCCCATGACCAGGCGTGCGGCGCTGACAGGAATACTTGATACCCTTTTTCACCCATTCTGGTGGTAGAGGCATGTCACTATCCCCGCCTTCATACTCGCTCGTCGTTTGCTGTAGTAAGTGCACCGCTTGTGAAGCATATGAGTGGCCGACAGGCTGGGAAGAACGGGCGAAAGCCTTACCCTCGAGGTGATGAGAGGCGTGGTTTCCAAATCTCTGGGTTTGACCCGTACTTCTCTTCGGGGCCGCAGGTACGTCTAATTTTGCACGATCTAGGATGTCTTGCACAGAATGTGGCCATGTTGCTAGTAATGTTTGAGATGCTGGCGTTACCTTTGCGTGTTTAACAAATATGTCCTTGACAGACTTGGTATTTAATGATTTGGGTCTTTCAAGAACTTTGCCTTTGTACACCAGGTTGTTTTGCAGTGGAAGTAGATGACCTGTGGTTACACAAGCTTCAATCCAGTCGAACTTGACGACCCAAATGATGTCGTCCTTTGATGAAGTCTCGAACATCAGTGCATCTTGTGAGCCATTGTCCGACTTGGAATGTGATGATAGCGGAATGCGCTGCTTGTGTACATTTGGTGCTTCGTCATCGGTAGTGGAATCTTGCTCATCCGCCGGTAGCCGACCTGGTGTTCCACCGGTTCTTCGTCTCTTGCTGACATGGTTCTGCGCCTTCACAGGACTTGCTGGGCGTTTAGGTATTACGACTTCCTGGACGACCAGCTTCCGAGATCTCAATTCAAACTCGGCTCTTCTCTTAGTACCCACCTTCCCGATGAAGACTTTCGCTTTCGAGATATCGGTGGTAAGCGGTGCGTCGTACTGGCGCAACGTTTCCTTGAGTGTCTTGGCTTCATCGTCTTTCAGATGCGCAGTAAATATAGCGATTGGTGGGAGTCTGCTAAGGTCCAGGGCCTGTGCTGTTACTGTGGATGTTGGTGACAGCGATCCTGGTCGCATCGGCTGGGGTGATAATTGGCCCTGGTTGTCCATATCGGGTAATTTGATGCTGAACCGACAGCTCCAAACAAGGGTACTAGTCAAGACGTGTCTAAGAAGCAAGTTCTGTGTCTTCGACGGTCTCGTATAGACGTCCAGGTGTTCATCGTTTAGGAGTGGGAAAAGGCGTACGATATTGTCTGATGTCCAAGTGTATACTGTCCAAGTGAGTATAAAGTTGCTCTCACTGTCGCGCAACGCTGATGACGTTCGCGTGATGGAGGGAGGAGGGGCTGGGAGTGTTTGCTTTGTTTGACCCTCCCGATCGTTCTTATCCGCCCGTGCGTCCGCTAGCTTGGCGCTAACATTAGCGCCCGCGCTGACGCGCAATCCTTCTGCGACATCTGTTTCAACCAAGTCCAGCCCAACGTCTTCCAGGCTAAATCTCCGGAATCCTCCAGCTCAACCGCCCGGCGTATTCTGTAACAGACATCACGTCCGCAGTCACTCTAGCCTGACAATGACGCCGCAAGAATCATGCGGTCCGAAACGACATGCCCAACCGTAGAGCCTACGATCGAAACTTGTCCAAAGCTAGAGCTTGGGGAAACATCAGCCGAATGATTCTTGTTCTGGTCGTGGCAGCCTCTGGTCTGAAGGCGTTGATGCATGCCTGGCTCCCCTCAACGGATTCTTGGATGTCATGATATGCCTTCCAACCACATTGGGCAGGTCATCCACGCGTATCGCTACCCCTGCCTTTTGACGGTGTCGAGGTCAAGCAAAAGTTGGTTGAGTCTGCACCGGCGTCTTCAGAACGCGGTCTTAGCCATGACTTTCTGCGGGCTAAGGGTTGCGCGAACGCCTCCTCCCTACCGCTGATCGTTACCCTTTGGTGCGCGGACCGCTGTTTCGAAATGATTGACCGGGGGACGTAACCTCTGAAGGCATTTGACCTGCCGGTTGGCGGATATATAGTAAGCGTGTATGGCTAAGATGCGGGTGATGATGCACCTCAGACGAACCAGTCTTCGTTCGCTACTACCCCGGCCGTTCCTGCGGCGGACATAGATGTAGATACTCCCTTGCATCGCCACTCATTAACGTGCCTTGTCTTCTTGCTACATACTTACGCGTCCACCCGTCCTTCCTTTCTACATTCTTTTTCGCTTCTTTTGAGAAGGGCGCTGGTACCTAGTAGCTAGACTACATCGATTCAGCTTTGACAGCTACACATTGCAATCCGCCCGAGCATCTACATTATCGACTGGAAATTCCTTCTGTTATCATCTCCAAAATGCGTTCCTTCATTGTCATGGCTATCGTAGCTCTGTTTTCTCTCGCTTCTGCGATGCCAATTTCGCCCTCAGCACCACGTCTCCAAAAACGGGCTGAGCAATTCCGCCTCCAAGGGCTTCGAGAGGTACGCCATACATGCACACTGGAATCTGTAGGGAGCTGCCCTCGCTGACTTTCATAGTTCGAAATCGCCGAGAAACTATCAGCCTCCGCATCATCATCTGAAGTGGACCCGTGGCGTATTCGATTGAACAACAAATTCCACGCTCTCTTCGACCCCACATCAACAAACGAGGAAGACGCCTTTGCCGACGAGTCGGAGGACTATTCTGGCGACGTCGCCCCAGGGTCCCTAGAATCGCCCCAGGTCCTTCCTAAGGCTTCAGAGCAAGATGGCCTCATGGACAGGCTGTGTGCGATGTTTCACCGCGCAGAGAGCAGTTTCGGATATGAAGGAAAGGAGCTTGAGCTACGTCGACCTGAGGGTACCAGGGATTGGAAGCGATCATATGGAGGGTTCCGACGACGATAGAGTGCAATATAAGTATTATTGTGTGTTCTACCTTTATGAAGCAGCAGAAGTCAAACAATTTCAACGTGAGGATTGGTATATTTCTGAATGTATAAGAGTGATTGTGAAGACTGTTGTCCACCCATCCTAGTCAAACCTGCGCCCGCTGAGTGAATGAACAGTCCTATGACAATACCACCAACGCCTTGTACGCAAAAAGATTTGTCTCGAATCAGACACCCATGGTGAAGTCATGCTCTATACCCGGCGTTACACTGCGAGATTGTTAGCTGGTGTCGGCTGTCCCACCATGAGAAATGCTTACCTGGCCATGAATTTCAGGAAGACGACGAGGTACTGATCCACGCGGATAGCTACTTCGTCGTCGCCGCCCTCACTGAGTACTTCCCAGTCATCCTTGCCCTCGTCACCATCCTTGTTCTTGACTTGCTCGGTAAGCTTCAACAAGCGAGTGTCATCGACCAGTGCTTCCATGCCGCTGTCGAGCTTGCTGACGTCCTTGCCTGCCTTGAGCTTGGCGAGCCGCAGCTTCAAGGCAGCATCGGCGCGATCGAGCAGCACCTTCATGACGGATGCATGCTTGCAGGGATGCACCGAAGCAGTCTTGAGAGGATTGTCGAAGAATGGGAAGTCCTCGATGGTGACGGTCTTGTCCTTGTAGTCTCCGACAATATCCTCCATCATCTCTTGTGGCTTGAGCGGGACAGATGTGGAGCCGTATCCTGAGAGATATAATCGCGGTGTTCGGTAGTGGGCCGAGTATGTGATGTAGAGGGTATAGGTGCGGAGGGGCCTGGTGCATGTCAGCCTGTCTTGTGGCGGCTAGCAGCGCGAAGACGGATCAACTCACGCCTTTGTGTTTGAGTCGGCCTGTGGGTCTCTTATGATGGCCTCTTCGTCGTCTTCAATATCCTCCATGTCGGGTATCTCATCCTCGTCCTCTGCCGCGCCCAGGTTGCCGCTCTCGTCAACGGTCCGAACGTCGCGCACCTTGGCCTCCTGGCTAGCCGCCATGCTGCCGGTCCTGAGCCAGCCGTCGTCGTCGGTCGCACCTTCCCCAGCAGCGAAGCCATCTCTTACTATCGTCTCGTCCTGGCCCGCCTCGCCCGCGAAGTTGTCATCGAGCCGTCGGTGGCAGGGCACGCCACGCGTAACCAGGAACTGCTTGCCTTCGGGCAGGTAGGCCACGCGCCTCGCAGGCGATGTTGCATCCGCCCACTGCCATGAGGGGAACTTGAAGACCAGAAAATCGCCGGCAAGGACAAACTCCTCCGGTGTTATCTGACCCGTCTCGCGGAACGTCGATGTGTGGCTGATGGCGGCGGTGCGCTCCCGAAACGTGTCGATGTAGGACCTGACAAAGTTGTAGGCCATGTTGGTGTTGGATTTGGCTTGATTCGTCTGCGGAGGTTAAGTCCGTTGGTGGACGTGTAGTGTAGTGATGTTCTGTAAAGTGTCGGCTTAACGTGTTGGAGGGGCGCACGGCGGTGGGGGTTGACGGCTGCGGGACAAGCCACACCTGGGCTGCCATCATTCACCTGCCTCATCTGTCACCCGACAACACTCAACACCGTCATCCGTTGTCTCTGCCTGCCATGACGCTTCATCACGATTCCTCCTCACATGATGATGGCGCATCTAGAAACCAAGGCTGTCACGGACTCGCTATCCACGTGGCACAACGACGCAGTGCTGGAGCTACACGATGCCTGCGTCCACCATCTCCGCCAGAGCTGTCGTACCGTCTGCAGCTGTCCCTGCGACTGGCATGATATTCCGCACCCCAGATAGGTATGAGGCGTGCCGGACGCTTCTTCGGGACTCCGCTACACAACTGACGCAGATGGATGTCGCCCCTTTGGCGCTATTTTGTGTCACTTCTTGAGCGACCGCTCGCATGGCCAGGTGCATACATTTTCGCGAGTTCCTGTCCCGTCACGTTTTCTTCCCTCGATGCTATTGGCGTGCTCTGCTTCTGCACACCGTTGTACACCGTTGTTTTGCCTGAATGCAATGGGCAACTTTCGCGGAACTGCTTCTAGTCTCGGCCTCCGCGTCATGTCCCTTTGTGGTAGTCCCTGCTCGCGAGTGTGCGACCATTCGTTTCAGAGCCACCAGTTCATCGAGCTGGTTCATGGCAATATCACGATGCTCCATGGGTAAGAGCGGCCCGATTGTTTAATCGGACACCTTCACATCTCCACACTCCTTCTCCTTCGCCGCTCGTTCTCGAGCCAACATAACTGGAATCGATCAATGGCGAAATCCAAGGCAAAGAACGGAGCACTTAACCATCAAACTCTCGCTAACCTCGTTCGGCGTCCACTGCGTTCAATTGCTCTGATCTTGCCTTCTTCGATCCTTCAAACGCGAAACTCATCCTTGTTTGCCGTCATATGTTGCAACCAGCCTCGCTGTCAGTTGTCGCTTTCGGTGCAACGCTAGAGCATCCTAGACAAGACGACTCGCTCTCAGCAAAATCACTGCGATCGGACTAGTGCATGTACTGGCAAATTCAATTCTGGTAAATCTGTCAGGGTTCAGTGAAACGAACGGCAACCTACAGCTATCTTGGATAGCTCCACATGTTCGCACAAGCTCGGGTCATGAAAAGTGCTCCATCTTCAACATGATCATCGGATCTGCGCGTTCAACAACCGCTATGACCATCGACAATCTTCTGCATGTGTAACATTTTTCATATCTTGCGGTGGAAAATCTGGGACTGGCAGGTCGTGCATACTGTTCGCGATCTCGTACTTTTGCACGTTTGAGATCAACCCAATATGCTACTTGGGTACATTCTTACTTATCCACACTCACGTCAACCGCTAGAATCTACAAGAGGCGGTGTACAACCACAAACCTGCTTCCATGCACATCGCATCGTTTTCAGGCCGTTGCTATGTGAAGTGCTATCGGATGGCAGTGCTCATGTGTTTGTACCGTTGAGTCACCCAAAGTAAGTGTGCTCCATACATGCATCATCTCTCCAAAGAAACGTACTCTTGGAATAGAAACTGGCTAAATATGGCTGCCTTCAGCTCACAGATATGCGATCCAGTCAACAATATCGTCTGTGAAGATATCACCCTGTGCTACCAAGGGGTGCGTCTACAACATGCTTATGTACACTATGGTCTACAGCGTCTATACCGGCCACAACATGATTGACCCTTGTAACATGAAGGAAATGGCGCACACTTGGGGCGAGTGTTTCGGTGTGTCCGTTGAGACTGCCAATGATTTCAATGTCATGTCATCCCAACCGTCTTGCTCTACTGAACTATAAAGCTTCACTGCTCAACAACGACCTGAGTGGATACAGCCAGACACCGAAGCCATCATCATCGAAAGCAATTCTGGTCTTGGAACGAGTAATCGACTACTTTCGGCGCTGCAAACGCCTGTATAACATATCGTATCCGTATACCACTGTTCACGACCAACCTCTTTGCCCAATGGCCGATCCCAATTCGACGATCGATACCTCTCAGCCGAGGTGTGGAGGTTGACGTCCTGAAAAGTACCGCTCAGTGCTCACGTAAGTGAGATGCTTCTTTTTGAGCCTGACACCACTGACATGTTCTTGCGAGATAAAGTCCTCGGGATGACACTTCAACAGCTCAGTCGTTACACACGACAAGCGTCTGTACTGCAACTACTTGGAAAACAACTCATAACGCGCTATGTTAATCGACACTGGCGTGTTGGTCAAAAGAAAGAGGATCACATATTATTGTAGTCGCAGAACCAGACCGTAGCTAAGTCATACGATGACCCTTCTTCGCGTTCGTGTTGCATAATAGCACAAGTTGGGGTTTCTGCCTCTGTTGTCTCCTTCCGCATAAGAGTAAACTCGATGCACACACGGTCGCTCCGAGATCTGCAGCTTTTGTACTTTGTATTCGTCCAATGTCTATAAATCAGGTAGCAAGTTAAACGTCTGGCTCGCTATTGTACCTTTTCCATTTGAAGAATATGCAACAGCGATGTCTTCTTTAGTTTGGATCAGGGACGCCACGCTCGCACTATCCCGCGCGGCGCAACAGTCAGATTGTCGGCAGTAACACGAACACAAGCAGATGGACAAGTTGCCCCACTACCATCGAGCTCCTGGTTTCGATCTTTGCTCGGTCGGAACAACTGAGATGAACGGTTCGCTCATGTTTACTTGATCCAGGAAATGAAAGACGGAAAATCGCGCACCGTTCCAATCATCTTCTCACCCCCACGAGCACAGCAGCCGTATATTCGCTGGCAAGGTTGCTATGTAACGGCAATTCGTATCCGTGCCGATACCGGCCAGCAACGAGAATGCCCCATATCAAATTGCAACTCACGGATTACGTTCTTGGAACACTTTTCAATTACGGGCAGAAAGAAACGAAGCTACTCCAGTCTCAATCATAATGACATGTCTGATAGATTTACAGCTCGCTACTACGACCACATCCGTACGAAATACCCAATAACCAACATTCTACGTTGAAGACGTGATGCTTGTTATGCTGGTATACACGAAGTATCTTGTCCCACACGCCAAGCGTCACCACAACTACTAGTGCCTCCTCCCACCGCTTCGTCGTAACGAGAAAGTACGTGCAACAAGCAAGCATGAATGACGAGAAAGTTAATGCGTAACGAGAAAGTAACGGGTAACCGAGAACAAAGGTCCCGATCGCATCGCATAACCTCGTTTCCTCATGCCGCTTGAGCCATTCTGCCACCACTGCACGCGTACAATCCTCCTATATGATCACAACTATCTCATCTCCCCTGGAAAAGCGAGTATGCTGCTATCCTGTCATACTTGGGGTTTCCGCGCTATCCGTACTATAGTTTCACACCCGAGTATAAGAGCAGCACGGTATCTTTGACTGCCCATGTATGTTTTCTGTTTCTCTTGGTTTTTATGATGGAGACCTCTGTAAATGATGCGAGACCTTCGTCTTGCTTCACATCACCTACTTGACTCGACATGATCTATCAGAATGCCATGCTAAAACTCCATTGGCCATCTCCTGTACTCGACAATTCAGAATGCTCAGTTGTGGTGTAAGCGACTTTAATGTACTCTCAGGCTTCTACATCCTCGTATGCCTGTCTCCATATGTGAAAGCTCTGAACACGCAGATCCTTCGTTATCGGGGCTTCTTCCAGGGCTGGAGCACAACAGGTCCTATAGGAGGATGTGGAATGGGGGGGGGCCAGGGTATGACGCGTTTGCCAAATCGGTGTGCCGTTGTAACATCGTTTGCTATGCCCGAGTGCCCATAGGCCTGGTAAAGAGGATGGTTACCGTCGATTGACATGAATCCGCGCTTAGCGGGCTGGCCTGATTGAAGATCGAGAAATTGGCCACCCTCACCAGAAGACCAACTCTAATCATAGTTGTTCGCTAAACGAAACGGAATATCTGATGCGCAACTATATGCGTAGAATGCAGTCTGGGATAACGGCAATGCTTGTGGCACTTCGTTTTGGAAGTATTACTGTTACTGTGTTAGTGTAGTCGCATAAACAGATACGTTCGAGTACGATATGCTACACTCGTCAGTTGCAGCGTTATTCTCGGGGCAACATTTAGCTGTCTGTGTAGACCATGTGCTTCACGGTAGCTAGAGATCCTACCACATTACGCCTCCCATAAATATTAGAAGAGCTAGTGCCGCCAATCGAAATTGAATGCATGTTTCGTGGTATTATCTTTGGAGATCTACACGTGAGCTTTTTCGAAAACACTTGCCGCGTTTGTGCAACAGGACCCTGAATTATGATAGCTTGATGTGACTTCGCTGCAGCGAATGGGCACAGCTTCGAGGGGCAAGATGATAACAGTCGAATGATTTTATCGTTTGGAAAGCTGCTTCGTTCGTGATAAGATACGAGACTCATGAGATACCTTTGACCTAACGATCAATCACAAGGCGCCACACCGTTGGTAGTCTGTTTGGAAACCCCTGCTACAGTAACCGTGCGTTCGATGATCATGGTTACTAGTTGAGCACCCTTACCACCATAACAACAAAACTTTAACGCGTTATAACTTAACTAATATAAACCTAATCTAAGAAGCGATTAAAGAAATTAAATTGCGTAAACTAGAAGATAAATTTTTATACTAAGTAATTATAAAGAAGTATAGTATAGAATAAATAATACTAATAAGATAATATAAGAGCGAAACTAAGACTTATAGCTTACGCAAGTTCTTTCTCTACTTATAATATAAAGCTAAGCTTATATAATATATTAAAACGCTTACTAAATAATGTTTGCTACTTATAAGAATAATAATATAATAGTTTGCTAGTTAGTTAGCTAGCAAGCTAGTCTCTAAAAGCTAGATTTTCTAGTTTCTCTACTAGTATTCTAACTATCTTATCTTTTGCTTAGATAAAGCTATAGCTAAGGAGCGTACTAAAGCTAATTTAGAGGCTAAGTATAACTTATATTTTAAGCTTCTATATAAAAAGATAGAGAAGTATAATATATAACCTACTTATATATTTAATATAGATAAAAAGGGATTTTAACTTAGCTAAGTTAGTAATATAAAACGTATATTTAGTAGAAGACTCTATAAGTAAAAAGAGGCAAGGCAAGTACTTAAAGATAGCTTAACTAAGTAGATAATAGTTATAGCTTATATTTATTTAGATAGTATAGCTTTAAGTCTAACTCTTATCTTCTAGAGAGCTAATAAAGCTATTTAATTAAGCTAGGTTAACACTATATAAGTAGAAGAATACTTAGTATTTACTATATTATTATCTTCTAGCTAGACTAATAATAATATTAGCTTAGCTTAGCTTAAGAGGGTATTTAAATAGAAGACTAGATAATACGCTTTAACTAGGTATTAATTATTAATTCTTAATAGCTATAGATTCTAACATGGTTGGCAAGCGAGCGGCGCAGGCAAGCGAGCGGCGCACCCCACCAACTTTACTCACCTTACTGATCTCAATCTACAATGGCTCAACACAGCACTACTCAATTACTATCAAATAAAGCAGATATTCAGCTTGCTATCTCATCTATTAATGCGCACCAGATTCAAGGTACCTGTACTGCTGCAGTAGTCTACAACGTAGCCGAAACAACGCTCCGCCGCCGACGCGCTGGTATACCTGCCCGACGTAGTTGCCAGCCCAACTCAAGGAAGCTTACCCAGAGAGAAGAGGAGGTGATTGTCAGCTATATACTTCACCTAGATCAGCGCGGGTTTGCGTCTACCTACGCAGCTGCACGTGATATAGCTGATAAGCTGCTAGCTGCACGCGGCGCTGGCCAGGTTGGGCAGAAGTGGCCAGCCAACTTTGTCAAGCGTACAGACAGTCTTTGGACGTGTTTTAACCGAGCGTACGATAGGCAGAGAGCTCTGTGTAAGGATGCGACATTAATAAAGGGGTGGTTTAAGCTTGTAGAAGAGACAAAGGCTGAGCAGAGTATCTGCGATGAGGACGTCTACAACTTTGATAAAGCTGGCTTTATAATAGGCAAGATTACAACGCAGCTAGTTATAACAGGAGTAGAGAGGAGAGGCAGGCCGAAGACTCTTCAGCCAGGCAATCGCGAGTGGGTAACGCTGATCGCTGCTATCAGCGCTGCTAGCTGGTCAGTCCCACCGTTCCTCATCTTTGCTGGCCAGTACTACCTATCAGCCTAGTATAAGGAAGCTAAGATCCTACGCGACTAGGCGATCGCAGTTAGCGACAATAGCTGGACGAATAATAAGCTTAGAGTTGAGTGGCTAAAGCACTTTAACGCTCACACGCAGGCTCGTAGTATAGGCGCGCGTCGCCTGCTTATTATTAATAGCTATAAGAGCCACCAATCTCTAGCGTTCCAGGAGCTCTACAAGGAGAACAATATCCATACGCTCTGTATGCCTCCTCACTCATCCCACCTACTCTAGCCGCTTGATGTTGGCTGCTTCTCGCCATTGAAGCGCGCGTACAGCCGTGAGGTGGAGAGCCTTATGCGCAACCACATTAACCACATCACTAAGCTAGAGTTTCTGCCAGCGTTTAAGGCAGCGTTTGATCAAGCGTTCACGCCAGCTAATATCTGCTTAGCTTTCCGCGGCGCAGGCCTTGTTCCTCTACAACCAGAGGCTGTTCTATCAAAGCTAGATGTACAGCTGCGTACACCTACTCCTCCAGCAGCTCTGCCAGAGGCTCCCTAGGTAGCTCAAACGCCGAGCAACGCGCGTGAGCTTAAGGCTTAGTCAAGCCTTATACGTGAGCGCGTGCGCCTGCACAAGAGCTCATCACCAGCTTCAATTATTGAGGCAATTGACCAGCCCAAGAAGGGCGCTGAGGTGATAATGCTCTCAGCTGAGCTGATGCGCGATCGGATCACCAGCCTTAAGAAGGCTAACAGCGCAGCCTCAGCGCGTAGGCGGCGCTCTAAAAGGCGTATACAGAAGCATGGAGTACTTACAAAGGGCGCTAGAGAGGATATACTAGCTCAAAATGAGGCTAACCAGCAGATTGCTCATGAAGAGCGTCAAGGAGGAGCGCGATCAGGCCTCAGCCAGCGCGCTCAAAGGCGCTGCACCAGGTGCAAGGAGACCGGGCACAACTCGCGCACATGTAACGCTGATACTATTAATATAGAGTAGTCTACTATATCAATATATAGCAATGATATTATCGCGTTGTTAAGATATATCGCTTTGAAGTTGCAAAAGTTGGTGGGGTGCGCCGCTCGCTTGCCTGCGCCGCTCGCTTGCCAACCATGTTATATAACTATTAACTTTATTAATTATTACTATAATAATAAGATTCTCTTATTTATATTTCTATCTTACGCTACTTATACGCTTTAACTACTTAATATAGTAATGTTTAAACCTCTAGTAATAGCTTACTTAACTTAGTTATTTAGATACTTATAGAATAGCTAGAGGTTGCTTAATTTAACTAAAAAAGACTTCTTCCTGCTCTTCTAGAGGTCTTAGACCTCTGTATTTAGGCCTTAACTTATTAAAAGGTCTTTTAAAGCTACTAGTATATAGCTAGCTAATTTAAATATTATACTTAAGAAGTTTACTAAGAAAGCTTTAGATTCTAATAGTAGCTAGTTAGTTCTCTTTAGAGAGAATTAGCTTAAGCTTAAGTTAATTATATACTATAAAGTAAAGAATTAGAGTAGTAAGAATATTAAGAAGCTTTAATAAAGCTTATACTATATCTTAGCTTAAAATAGTATTCTCTATAAAGAGGTTAGAGGCCTTAGATAGTCTCTAGCTATTAAGAAGAGGCGACTAAAGTAGTTTTTTACTCTCTAGCTTAATAAGAATAAGATTTACTATAGAGAAGCTAAAGTGTAGTTGCCTAAAAGTATATAATAAGCTTATAATTATTAGGTATTATAATAATAATAAGCTAAGCTTAAAAAGCTTTAAAAAGCTAAGTAAGCTAAGATTAAGAAGGCAGTACGCGATTATAAGCTTTAACTTAAAAAAAGCAGCTTATATTAAGCAGGAGAAAGATTAGAAAGAGACTAAAAAGTAGAAGGCTATAAAAAAAGCTAAAAGAGACTATTATAGAAGCCTTTATAAAGCTGCTAAAGCTATAAAATTACTCTAATTATATAAGTATAAAGCTTTAAAACCTTATAAGCTAGCTATAAAGTGTTAAAAGCGTAGTAGTATTACTCTAGCTATAGTAGGAGCTATAAGGCGTGCACTAGCTACTCTACTGCGTAGTTAATAATAATAACTAATAACACTCTCTAAAAGAGTATCTAAATAAGCTAAAACTTTTATAGGCTTATATATAGTATAATTCTAGCTTTACGCAATCTTATTATAATTTGTAGTAGCTCTAGAACCTTATCTTTTTAAGTATATTGTTGTTGTTAGGGTGCTTAACGAGCGACTATGATCATCGAACGCACGGTTACTGTAGCGCCTCGGTACTCCTGCTCACCTACTCAACAGCGTCCCCTCCTCTACCTCGTTCGCAGTATGGACAAACTGCCACAGGAACTGATCGATCGTATTGTGCGGTTCGCAGAGCGTTACCCAGACCAGGAAAAGTGGAGCTCCCCGATAGGACAATCTTTCCAGCCCGATGGTCCGCCATCTCAATTTCCTCGCCTCGCGATCCTCAATCGCACTTGGAAGGAGGCAGTCGAGACTATTACATTTCACCGTCTAGGCGTCAAGAGTGATGACCTGGAATCGCTTCAGGCGATCGTAACAGGAAATCGCCGCAACTATCTTTCCTGGATCAGTTTCAAAGCGGATTTGCCAGCATATTCACAAGAAGCATATTCACAGAAGGAGTCACGACTTGATCGACATGCCAACAACGAGGCATTTACGAAGACTATCAGTGATCTTTTCACGGTATTGCGAACCTGGGAAGATAATGGTGTGAAGAACGGAGTGCGGCTTAACATTGTGGGAGCTTCGTCGCCGACCGACTTTCGGGAAGTGGGTGAGCTCCAGATTGAGCTTGGTGACTGCAGAGACATTCAATCTGCTCGTTGGGCAGAGTCGCACCTGCGCCTTTTTCAACCTGAAAATCTGCCTACATTATCTAATGTGCAGCACCTCACTATCGAGAATTTGGGCGGGCGAAGACTTGCACCAAGCGTTGCACCAGATTTAGAGGTGGCATTGCCAGAGCTCAGGACAGTGGACTGGGAATTTCCGGACTGCGAGGCTGGTTCTGACGCAGGGTCGGATCAGGACTCGTTGGATTCAGACTATGATCCGGACTGGGAATCGGCGACATCTCCCAAGGCGCGCTGAGGCGCGCGCTGAATTTGCCAACAAGCTCTTGCCGACGCATTTCCGCTCGCTCGATTCTGCCAATATTGTCTTTTACCACTGCACCCCTTCAGATCAGCGGTATAAAGTTCCGAGTATTGTGCCGGAAGGCTATACATACGACCCGTTCAGTTCATCAATCCGAACCTTCTCACAATGTCTTACAAATCTTACTTTGAGTGCGCACGTCGACCCCACGCTATTCTGGCCATCAGATGAAAACGCGATGCCACCGTCTTGGCCACACTTGAAGTCCCTCGACATTACGTTTGACATGGTCGCTCCATCTGGCAAATGGTACTTCACTGGTCCAACACCGGCCTATGATTCCGACGACGACCCTGTACGCGGCGTTATCGGAAGTATCGATACGCGCGAGTCCAGCTGGGCAGACTTCCGGCAGCACCCCGACCCAGAAACGTTTGATCCTTTTCTCGGCACGCTCGCAAAAGCCGTTACTCAGATGCCTGTTCTCGAGTCCTTCATGCTCACGTCTGATATGGTAGGTAAGACGGGGAAACTGCATATTTCATATCACGCGCCAGGTCAGAGAGCGGAGTGGGGGGATGAAGAACCGGAAGATATCGAGCACAGGAGGATTTACTACGCGTGTGAGACTGGAGTGTGGGTACCAGAGCCAAAGACCTCCGAAGGATTGAAACACGCAGGATTTCAAAAGTATGGTGGTGAAGCGATCGAGCGATACGTGGGAAGTCAGTATTATTGAGCGTGAATAGATCGAACACGCACGTGAGAACATACGTCTAGACGCGGCTATGAGGGGGCGGTAAAGTTATTGTAGCGTACTGCCTGCTAGCACATGGGAACGAAAGTGTGCTCAAGGTATACAGAATCCTATTAGCTAGACTTGGGTATGCCCTGGATTTGACTCGCGAATCCGTTCTCCGCATTCCGGATTTTGCACAATCACTCCTTGGCGCCATTCACGACTCGCCTGTAATGCGCAGTGAAAGCCGCGTAAGTAATGATACTGAAATCTAGGAAACTGTACCACGAGACGCCAGAGAAGTGGAGAATGAGAGATTAAACCTATTAACATCATAGAAAGACTGACGAGGTAATTCCAGTCAACGGATCACCGCCAGGTTACAAGAGATCAGCCAAGTCTGTGCCGCTCAGCTCCAACAAGTCCTCCTGGCTAATGAAATAAAACGCCATGGAGTAGTGGTGGCTAAATATTCGTCTACAGAGGAAATGAAACTAGAAACAGTGTATTTAAGGGTACTTGTGACGATAGAGCAGGAGACAACAGGGTTTCCTGTCTGCTCAGGCATATACAAGCAGTGTACCGGCGAATCAGTAGTTAGGTGGATGATTACTAGCGAATCCCCGCTGTTGTATGTTTTTGCCAGCGTGGATGTTATAACATTTTATTTTATTGGTAACGAATAAGTAAAGAAGCATACGTCTATAGTGCGTGGTTGAGAATGAAAGTGAGTGTGCGACTAGTGGACGACGAGATGCGAATCCTCATATCACAAAGCGAGAGTTTTCCGGCATGCCTCAATCGACTCCTCAAGCAAAACGATCATACCGTCAGTGTCAGGCTGCCGATGATTCTTGTACCTGGTCGCGGGTGTGATATGTTGCATACATCTCCCGTATCAACTCCTCAGATAGTTCCTTGTTCTCGAACTTAGCGACCAACATTGATATCCTGATGAGATTCTTGATCTCTCTTCCGTTGACGTTAAAATCTTGTCCCAATGTCTCGCAGACGTTTTGATCCCAAGTGCTAGGCAGGAAGTTCTTCCAGATTGCGGTGCGAGTTTTGGCATCCGGGCTCGAGAAAGGAATGCGAAGATGGATGCGAGAGTGAAATGCAGGATCGAAGTCTTCAACTCGGTTTGATGTTAGGAACATGATACCACGAAAGTATTCCAGGGTGCGTAGGAAGACGGTAACTAGCGCATTTCGGTACAGCTCGCCAACGCTTCTCTTGATCAAGAACAGATCCGCTTCGTCTATAAGGACGGCGGCGTCCCACTTTGTTGCCCGTTCGAAGATTGCTTTTAGCCCTGTCTCGGCTACGGCGGCCTGCGTGCCTAGTTCGCTCGTGCTGACCGCATACAGAGGTCTATTCGTTAGCTCGGACATGCTTTCTGTAATCTGTTAGAAATCTCGTGAGCGTACGTCATGGACAACGTACCGGCGGTCAGCGTCTTTCCCGACCCAGGAGGACCTTCAAGCAGCATGATCACACCCTTTCCTTTCCCTTCGACGATATCATCGAACCCGGAAGATTCGGAGTCGTGAGACTTTACAAGAGCAAGAACAGTGCTCTTGAAGCGATGTTGCAGCACGAGCCGACCGAAAGCGTTACCAGAGCTGTCGATCTGCTTGACGTCATCCACCAGGAGGAATGCAAATTTCTTGTCCGTCAGCAGAAAGCCTCTTGTCCGCGCTGGGCAGAGTAGGGCTTGCTCGTCCGTCATGTGGTAATCTTTGTCGTCACTGTAACATACAGCTTGGTTGAAAAGCATCTTCTGCCGTCCCCGTGATGTCATACGGATTGCACTCCCAGTTCCTGTACGGATGGCAGGGAAGGCTGATCCGCTTAGGTTATCTTCAACCTCACGACCGTTGAGTCGGTATCCATGCACGCCTACCAGTAGATCGTTCAGATGCGGAAAACTCTGGCTATGCATGTTATGAACAAGCACAACGCGACCGGAAGACTGGATCGCCCGTTAGCATTAACAAAGCTCGAGCATTCTGATTTGCTTACATAGCAAATTTCCAGGGCGTTGAGATTTCTTGGAGCAAATTCATTACCCTGAGTCCATGCGTAGCCTAGACGATTGTCAAAATATGAAGATTGGGTCAAAGCGTCGATATACTAGAGTAAGACCTGTGTGCTGGCCTGATCAATTCCTTCCACTTTCGACCCCGTTCGATCAGATCCTGATACAGCTCCTTTTGGTCCTTGAGATCTAGCAACCGCAAAGGAAAGCAATCGAGTTGTTGGATCTGCCTCGTGGATGTGAAGCTCGGTATGGTAATCGTTTCCGAGCACGGCCCAAACTTCCCTGCGTTGTATCCCCATCTCCACGTGTATATATGGAACACTCGCGTATCACCCATAGTAGCATATTCGCAATCGACGACACGATGAAGCTCACGAAAGCATTCAGAGTGGTGGATGATTTCGTCTTCTCCTTGAAATAAGGTCCAGAGATATTGAAACTGAACACGACCCTTAGGTACCTCCTCGTTAAACGTCCTCAACGTTTCCCCGAGGTAATCACTCATGAAATCTTCCACGAGTATCCCCATGTGAGCCTTTTCGTCATCCGATCGATCTTTGCTTGTCGCATATGCTTGTAGCTCCTCTCGGTAGTGGAAGATCGAGTCGTATGGCTTTGCGATAACTATTGGGTCGGCGGCTAGATTAAGATAAGCGTAGCTGGGAAGGATCTCTCGCAGTGCTTTCTGTATGTGGGGCGATCCTACTAGAAGCTCAGTGCGGATTTGGTCGCCATCTTTGTTCACTGTGCGGAGCACGCGGACAGCGTATTCAGCGAAACGACCGATATTGGCTTGAGAACGCTTGAAATGACCTGTGGCAAAGGTCTTGACCTCACCCCCTGGTTGTACTTTGGCGGCCAGGTCAATGAGTTGAGCCACGCCTCCTGGAGGCTTGTCGTCGGTATTGCTGTCCGCCGTGGGACTGCCTGTTGGGACGCAGGCTGGCTTGGGGTCTTGCGCGTCATCACAGGGATTGATGGCGATGCTTTAGAAGGTGAGATTGTACTCGCCGAGTAATGCCATCTCTGCTAGCGTAAGATTTCGGCTGCAAAGAGGAGCAAGACCGCGATCGCGTGTGGTAGGCAGTGTAAGAAGTGTATGCAGATTTAGCTAGTCGATAGGGTAGATATACTTGTCTAGTACAATAATCTGTTAGGATGGGTCATACTCAGATAGCTATATAGAGTCAAGATCGATCTTTCAACCCAAACTTAGCTATGCCAGCACTGCCTTCGATACCCACTGTGACGACAGTAAGGCTCCCACGAGCGAACGCCGTCTCCGCAGCGTTCACAGAAGAACTCAACCAAGGAGTTGCATCGTCACGCGCAAAAGAGTGCGGGGATTCAACTGGGCTTTTTTTTGTGTCGATCTGCCAGCAATGTTAACGTCCCTATGGGAAAAGATGCGTATTGTGTCCATAATTCAATCAATTGTGGGAATAACCGAGGGCGGTGTCAGCAAATGTGGTGGCGCAAACGCGCACATATGCAGTCGAACCCTGAAGCGTCCTCGAACTTTGCTGTCACTCAGTCCCGCTGCATGCACCACGATAACAAACTGGACCGGTGAGAGGTTTTGAGTGCAGCTCAACATGAGGATGGTGGAGGCGCTGCTGAGGTCGCTGGCCCTCGATGGAAGGCACACAGCAAGGCTAAATTTGCGTCGGATTCCTTGCAGCCAGAAGACCTCAAGAATCTATAGGCAGAGAGGTCAGTATAAAGCCTCACACGACTAGAGCTATACCTTCACTTACATTACTATTCTCATACCAGAAAATTGAATACGTACCTAGGTAGCAAGATAATATAAACGTCAAGATGAAGTTCGGCAAGAGGAACACGCGACCGAAAGATGGCTTTACCAATGATGTCGAACTGGAAGCTGGCCGTCTCCCCTTTTATGACAAGATAGATGGGTATGTGATCCCTGGCTCTGCTATAAGCACAACAGCCATTGGCGTTTGTTAGGGTCCGTACTATGAGCAAGAAGAAGCCGAGCCGAGATCTTATAAGCCGAGCCGACCATGACCTGGCGAGCAAACTGAACGAAGATGCCATCCTCGATGCAACAAAAGATCACCTCAGCTTTACTTGGCATGACATCACGCTAGAGAGACTAGACATGTACAACGACTGTACCCCTTACGGAATCACAGAGTCGAAGGGCCATGAATACGCTCGCAAGGAAGTTCATCGCCTCATCCAGGCTGCCACAAGCGATAAAGCTTTCCTTTTCGACAGCGAGCAGCAGTTCAGTGCCTCTGCGGAGGATGCTTTCGCCGAGCTCGCCGACATAGCTGATCAAATCAAGTGCGCTATGGGCATCGTGCGCTTAGACAACGCGCGGATTTCGATCCAACATTGGACGAATGAGCTCGAAGACACGATCCATAATTTTCGGCATGCGCGTAGCCGACTTATGGGAAGGTTCTCCAATGAACACAGTTGTGCAAGCCCCGGTCCGAAACGGCTGACACCTGGCACGCGAAATGCGTTCCTGTTCCATGCTCTAGTGGACTATATCACAGCTGCAGTCGCTCGCATACTAGTATGAACCGCCGTCAGCGAGTACTGGAGTCGTCACACTATTTCGTGTTTAGCACTGTGTGCTGCAAATATTAAAGTCGTCTCCTATGGCCTCGAGAAGAACGCGGCGACCAGCATCGCCACCGCCGAAAACGCATTGGAGGAGATGAGAGACTACAGTGAAGCTAAAGAAGCATTACTTCTGAAGATCAGAGTCAATCCTAATGAGGCTGTTAGAGAGGTGGACACTGTTGCAACTGAAACCGATACGAGTACGCGTTATCATGAGGAGAAGACAATCTTCAGCAAGAGGATATGGTTGCTTTTGCGCCACATCCTGCACTCGCTTCTCCTGAGTGAGAACAGCAAGGCTGCGGCTGACTCTTTTCAGATTCATAGCAGCATCTACAAGGGTGGTCTGGATGGACGCCCAACCATTCTTAACATTGGCCGTATAGGAGAAGTGGACGCCGCAGCCGAACCCGAATGCGTCAAGAATGCCTTCACAGCGTTATCGCTACTTGTTAAGAATTTCGAAAAGATTGAGGCCAGTCCTCCGGCAAGTCCTCTGGTCAGTGAAGCCTCTGACAAATCATCAATCTTGGAGACCGACGACACTATGATCGAGTGTGATTGGAAGAACGCCAGCAGAGATTCTAAGACGTTGAACAACACTCTCAACACGAAGAAGATCGATGATGTTGTGTCCATTATCGTGCCACTGTCGCTTGGTGACAGAGACGTGTGTCTATCACTCATCTCAATGCTGAGCTTTGCCTCGAGTGCAACTGACGAGGAAGATCCGATCTTGCAGTTTGAGCATCCACCAGTCCATCTTCAGGCATCTGTAACCGTGGCAACAGTGAAATGGAGAAAGAAGGAGCGGTCGCCGCAAAAGTGGAAGGATGACGATATCATCATGTTGACAGAGAAGAGAATGTCTATTGGCATACGAGGTTCGTGACTCACATACCCTCTACCATACAATCCAGCAGCCTCTGACAGTTTACAGCTGGAGTAGATGGCATCCATGGTTCTCTTCAAAATGGCCGCAGGTCTCCAAATCTTGAACCACTGAGGAAAGCGGACGAGACCATCAAGGACTACGAAAAGCACCATTCTTCTATGAAGCAATGGGTCATTGCTGAGGACTCTATCACAATCGACTGCCATAAGTACGCTTTGTTTGTCATGATCATCGCGTTCCTCGTTATATGCGCCGGCATTGCTATCCCCTTTGTGGTTCGAGACCGAATCACAGGAGTCGACCCCTTCCAGATAACGATCTTCACATGGATGGTGGCTGGTTTCATCATCATCCTTGCAAAGGGACGGTACGTCAATGAATGGCCATGGCATGAGTTCATTCATGGCCACGTTATCTGTCGCAGTATTAAGGAAGTTTGCGACGTGACCAGCCGCAATGAACAAACGGTCCTCATGTTCCTCCTACTAAATGAACGGAAAATGATCTTACGAACCCGTGGGCCATACAACGGCATGTTCGTGCAACAAGCAAATGGCGAAGGCCGCGACTTTTCGATCAACCGGCCGGTGCATATCTCGACCATGATGGCAAGCGGTTTTATTATTCTCAAGACTCTCAGTATCTTCAACGAGGATATTGTCTGCCTCGACGCACGCTGGGGTGGCGAGAGTATTCGTCCTCGGAGCAGCGCACTGAGATTATGCTGGCTGACACCAGAGGATCTTGAGCACCGAGAACTTGAGGAACAGCTGGCATCGATTTCTTTGTCCAAGAAAAGATATGGCAGCCTTGGGAATGAGCCGGTCAAGCGAATCGGTCGATGGAACCTGCGCATCGATCGTGTTTTGGGTGTGTATGTGGGAGATAGTTATTTTGGATAAAATCATGCAGGAATGGTGGTTCTGGATAGGGGGAAAGTTGCTTTTCGTTTACGGGTCTCGTATGCCTTTCGTTCCGAGACTGTTGGGCTGTTGAGAAAGAAAGTAAGTGGGCAATGATCTCTTATCAAAATCTGCAGTCAAGTGTTTGAATGGTAAATTGTACCACGCAACCAAAGCTGCCTGGAAGGACAGAGACATGAGGCTAGTGTGCTTCAGAACAGGGCAATCATTTCGATCTTGCAGACTTGTCAGCAATGCCTCTAGGGAGAGAAAGTGGCAGAACTACCATTGATAGATCGTCAAGGTATCTTGAAACGCCGTAACCTGAACATTTTGCTTCCATCGCAGCTCTCAGATTTTGCCGCGATGCCCAAACTCCATACTTCTTCCCATACTCTTCCGCGCAATCTCTTGTCCCCGCATATTCGAGATCTAGATATTCCCGAATGATCTTCTGCGATCCATCATGCCTTCGAGAGCACAAAGACAACGACCCGAAATGCCTTATCAATGATTCCTGAAATTCTTTTTCTGGTAGAACAGGTCCGTCCTGCTACTACCCAGATTTATAATCTTGGGGCACCCATCCCGGTCCTTCTCTAAGCGCGTGC
The DNA here is from genome assembly GCA_004936725.1 of Alternaria brassicae. Classification (NCBI taxonomy): domain Eukaryota; kingdom Fungi; phylum Ascomycota; class Dothideomycetes; order Pleosporales; family Pleosporaceae; genus Alternaria; species Alternaria brassicae. The sequence goes on along the minus strand of CM016506.1, from coordinate 2,130,440 downwards.
ACTCGAAGCAGTAGAACGCGTCAGAGATGCCCTCGCCACCACATACGACGCACTTGTTCTGGTAGTTGCCGAAGGAGCATTCATCGCAAATGCGGGCGAGAGTGGTTGGGCGCACGTAGGAGTCGCACACGGGACATTTGCCGTCGCACTTGTCGCAGAGGCGGCCAATGGAGATGCCGGATTGCTTACGGCACATGACGAGATCGCTGTATGAGGAGTCAGTATAGGCGACTGTTTGGGTTGGGTGAAGGTACTCACGGATGATGGCGAGACATGGCAGATGTTCTTGAGTGTAGTAAGGTTCGTTAGTCGTATCGAGACGATTTCAGCGGAGTGCGTGTTTTGTAGTAAGCTTGAAAGTGGTGGTGTTGGTGGTGGCGCGTAGATTCGTGGCTTGAAGTCAGGATGCGAAAGAAAGGCAGTCGTAATTCGACCTAGGAAGCTTCGGGGGTCCGCAGAACCCGTGATCCGTGCGCGAAGCTTCCATCGCGTTACCAAGTCACCTGGGTGCTATCAAGCACCGGCAACAACCACGCGTGATTTTTCGCCTCTGCTAAAAGCAACGTAGAAGGCCCTAGTAAAACTCATTGTCTGCGCACAGTACCACTATGGACGGACCCATTGCATCAGCTGTAGTCCTTCCGGATGACCTATTGCCCCCAGCCTCGCCTCCAGCCTCGCCCCCAGTGAACGGCCTCAAGAGACACCAAGAATCATTATCAGAAGATGCCGCAAAGCGACCGCGACTCGACCATGACACCGCCACCGGAGATAGACGTGACTCTATTACCAAAGACTCCAAGGATTCTAAGCCCGCTCCAGTGCGACGCGAAAGGGGACGAGAGCGCAGACTATTTGGCGCCGCTTTAGGTGCACTCTCACAGAATACTGCTACTACAGCACAGAAACGTCGTGCCGAGATCGAGAAGAGACAACTAGCTCAGCGCAAACAAGACGACCAAGAGAGCGAACAGAGGAAGGCGGAGCGTGCAGCCAGGCGCAAAGAGCAACGATGGAAGGAGCAGAAGCTTTTCGAGAGGCAATCAGTATGACTTGCCAATTCGCATACTGAATTTCGGCTGAGTGCTAACAATTCACAGATGCGGATACGTCATGAAAATTTACTTGCCATGGCACACTTCCTCCAGACCAAGACCGAGCCATCCCTCGTACGTCGTATGCTATCAACTCATCTTCTGCCACAGCTGACTTTGTTCAAGTACTACAAACCCTGGGAGGCTAGTCCCGACGAAGAAGACCATATACGCGACCAAATAGCCGAAGCCGAGGAGATCATCAGGCGCGAGGTAGAAGAGTACGAAGCTCACCACCAGCCATATAATGAGGGGAGACGGCATGCTTCCGAGGGAGTAACTGGTGATGCAGAAGGTTCAGAAACCGGTAAGAACCATCGTGCAGATGCCACGCAAGAAACAACCACAGCCAATGGCGGGACTAATGGTAGCGCCACATCCTCCAAGGACCTGGACAAGGACCTGTACATGAAGGACCATCAATCCGACACCCCTGACACCGATGGGAAAGCCGAGCGCGCCACTGAGGACACTCAGAACAGTAATGGTGCACTTCAAGGAACTATCGCTGACCCAACCATCAAGGACGATGACCATGACGATGAAAACGGAGAGGACGTCGTCGAAGAAGCCGCCGAGGATACTGTCATTTATTAAGATCACCAAGAAGCCTGTAACCTTGCCTATATTCGTGGCCGGTCCGATCGATCGCTGTTGACAGGTCTTCATTAATATTCTCCGCAACACTACCCCTAGTCCAGTCACATCCTTCACCAATCAACCACCTTAGCTTGCAGGGTTTAGTCCTTCAATCCTGGATATGCGACTGGAGCATCTTGAAAGCCCTAGCAGCGATAGCAAACCTGCTTCGCAGATTAATCAAACTCCGGCTATTCGTGTTTTACGAGTTCCGTCGTACTACAATCGTTGCATGATTTCTCGAATATATCTGCAGGATGTAGGACGTTGCGTGCACTGAGAGCCGCACAGTACTCTTTCCGGATTCCTGGGTCGAGCATGATTGTCTGCATTTACCGTTCCGGCACGGACGTCGGTAATCAATAATAGACAACAATCGGTTACGGTTGTGCTCGCCTCACTTTGTATGCACGTACTTACCTAGAACTCATAATGGTATATATGAACCTCACAGCGAGTGGGGCGCTACACAAGTATCGTCCACCTCCGACCATAATAGCATTATTATAGCGGACATTGCCTTTAGTGCTCTCTAGGTTCTGTAGCATTGCGCTTCGTGTGCAAAAGCCACACGCTGAGTGAACAATGACGAGAAACATGAAAATAATATCAGGGCTGGGGTGACTACATACCCCACATTTTCCATTCAAAGTACCTCGGCATCACCGCACCTAGCAAAACATGGCCATGAATCTAAAGCTTCATCGCTAGAAACGACTCGCTTGCTCACCGCTATCATCACCCAAGTTTCTCCTTACTACAACTGCTATACCCCAAACTCTTGCACACCCTCGCTGCAATATATTCCCCTTTTACCCTGACTCGCACAGACGTCACATCATGCCCGTGCAACCAATTGACCCCGTGTCAGACCCTCGCATCGAACACAGATATGCGGTACTCCATGGGCAAAAGTACCACTATCTTTATGCGGTACCCCAATCTGGCGAGTATCAACATACGGTATTTCTGGTACGTTGTGTCTGGTAGCCTATCATGTATCTGCGGCAAATTCCGGATCTTGTTGTATTCACAAATTATGAACATTGGCAGAGTCCATCATAGTGGGGGGATTATAACCGATGGTTCAAGATAAATTAGGGTTGTGGATCTGTTGTATAGTGGTTATACTAACTGTCTTGGTAGATTCATGGCTGGCCCGATCTGTCAATAGGGTGGAGGTACCAAATTCCACTACTGGTAGACCTGGGCATGCGGGTTGTTGCGCCTGACATGATGGGATATGGCGAGACAGTAAGGAAGACTCAGAAGTCATGTTGCTTCAGGAGAAATGCTTACTTTGAGGTGTTCAGGATGCTCCGCAAGTTCCGCCTAACTCCATCAAGCTCTATGGACTTAAGAGAGCGTCAGATGATATTGCTGCGTTAGCTAAAGAGGTCAACGCGCCGCAGATCATCCTCGGTGGCCATGACTGGTGCGTTGCTGCATCGATCACTTGACATTTTTGTCCACTAATGCCCTCTTCAGGGGAGGTTTTGTCGTCTGGCGAGCTGCTCAGTGGTAAGCTCCTGCAATCCAAACACCGCGTAACCCAGATAGAGCAACGACTTATCATCCCGATAGGTACCCCAGCCTCGTTTCACACGTTTTTTCGGTCTGTACGCCCTACACCGCCCCTTCCGAGACGTACTTCTCCACCGAAGATCTCGTCAAAGGCCCCTTACCCCAATTCGCCTATCAACTACATCTCGCTTCCGGTGAAGTGGAAAAGATTGTAAACGATGAGCAGTCGATCAGGCAGTTTCTGAAGGGCATGTATGGGGCGAGAGGACCAAGAGGCGAGACTGCCTTTGATCCTGAGAAGGGCGTGCTGTCAGAAAACCTACCATTGATCGGGGAAAGCAAGGTTCTGAATGGAAAGGTACGTGAAGATTTCCTGTGTTGGAATACATGTCGAGTGCGGGATCAAAGGAAGGACAGAGTGAGGGCAGATGGTGAGCGCCCAAGACGCTGTGTTCTGAACGATCATTGTGAGACGATTTCGTTGCTCGACCGATGCATTGCAACTGCCGATATGTCGCGAAGGAAAGACGGTAAAGCGCTCCGGAAGATCGACTCGGCTTGACATGAACACGCCGTCTCATGTGTAGGCCACGTTGAGATTGATTGAGTGCATTGCGTTGTTTCAGAAAGACAGCTTGAGGCCTATGCCCAGCAAGCGATGATGTACTAACAGCGAATCAGTACCTAGACTACTACGTCAAGCAGTATCTCAACCATGGCATCCACCCCACATGTAAGCCCTCCTTGTCCACTACCGATCCGACTACTCACCCACTCACGCACGCCTACACACCATTCTTGTTCCAATCACTGACTCTTTGAACCCAGTAAACTGGTACCGTCAACGCCGCACAAACTGGGAAGAAGACCAAGCGCTCCTTTCCAAAAAGGAAATCACTCAATCGGTTCTCTTCATTCAAGCCACACGTGACGGCGTCCTCAAACCGGAAATGTCAAAGAACATGGAAAAGTTTATTCCTAAGCTGACGAGAGGGGAGGTCAAGGCGGCACATTGGGCGTTGACGCAGATGCCAGAGGAAGTCAATACGATTATCCGCCAATGGCTTGAGGTGCAGGGGTTAGTGGGTAAGAAGAGACGGGAAAGTAGTTTGTAGGATTGGGTTTAGGATGAAGCGGAGAGTGGCGATCGGATGGTCGGTCTCCTGACAACGACGGAATGGAACGTAGTGTATGTATGTGGTGCGAATGACTTCGTCCATGTCGTGTGCAGCTGAAATTATAACGCGTTGTCTAGCGAGCTGTGTCTGTACGTCTGATCACCTTCGTATACGTGTACCTGACTATTTTCTCATACCCGTTGATCGAGGACGGCAGATCCCTGTATGCCGGATTCAGAGCAAGAATGCGGCTCTATCCGTTATGGCCTGACATGTGCTTTGCAACTCCTTGTCTTCACAGCGATATCGGTAACGTCTTGCGCTAGCGAGATCCATTGCACCGATGATTGCTAAGTGCTTACTGCTGTGACCAAAATGGCGGTTCGCTCGACGGTTGCTAGAAACGGCGCTTGGACGATGATAGACGCACGTATGCGTCAACGTACAGATAACGGTGTTTTGCTGAAACATGGCCCTGACGTCGACACTCATCATCGATTATAAGGATTCCGAGGAGGGACAACGTGTGGATGCTAGATCTGCATCTCCGGCCTGATAGCCGTGGGCCCATCAGCACACCAGCTACACACCTGTTCATTTACCAAGATTTCGGTTCGTTCCTTTGCAAGGTTTCGCTTCGCTTACGGTTGACGGCAGTTATCAGGTACCTCTGGCTCGAAAGTGAAGCGTGTGATGGAGGTGGTATCTCTGTGTCTCCGGAGGTTCTAACCAAAAAAAAAGGTACCGGCAAAAGTAGTATATACGCCGCCTTGGAATTTGGTATTGAGCTGCATGTTCTGGGATCTTGTCCCGCCTTGACTTAAGCTGGCGGATCAGCGCTCCTGGACATTCTTCCCTGCGAAGACCAAGGTTGACAAGATAGTGTAGTTGCGATACTTGCAGCTTTTCTGGTAAAAGCCACCTGGAGATATGTCGGATGCAGGTCCCCCCCCCCCGTCCGTGCGCGATCCAGAGCACTGGGACCCCGCTGACAGATACAGCCAGTAAGGTAGCGGCATTGTGCCCTGTGGCGGCCTCGTGGTCGTGAGTAGGTAGCGATAAACCACGCTTTTTGCAAAGGAAGGCTGATACCGAGAGGTCCTTCCGCGGCTCCGCGGTTGCTTCTGATCGTGATGTTGTGATAGGGGTTGCAGTGTATTTACATCCGGCAGACCGCCTCTCCTAAAGAATACGTACTCGAAACGTTGAGGATGGTGGTGGTTGGATGCCCTGTGGCGCTGTCCAGCTGTCGGGAAGCGACTAGGGTGAAATGCCTCACCGCTGCATCACCAAGGTGCAAGCGCTTGAGATATATTTGACGTAGATCGCAAAAATGTGCGCAGGCTGGTGAACGGTGTGAAATACATTTCAAACTGGGCATGATGGACCTCGCTCACCGCCTACTCCTTTTAGAGGACCATGCATGAGGGTCGTGGAGCTGGTCGCTTGATGATGCATGATCCTAGTGTTATTCTACGTTCATGGACAGGGTCTATAGTGACGCTGCATACAGCTAGGTAGTCCGTCGAGGCAGGCGACATGTGCAATGTCAAAGAGGAATGCTTATCGGTAGGTTTGTTATTCAATTGCATCTCGTAGCTCCGTGTGCCGGAGCAGGAAGCGGACTGGCTGGATAGGCACATTAAGTATGCTCGCTAGTCGACTCGTAGACGAATCCTGGCCTGCAAACGAGTTAATCTCAACATTGCCGGGTCATGGTTGCATCCACCATGGTGCTCTGCCGTGCAACGATTGAAGGACAAAGTATAACTGGTCGGCAATGTTTCTTTTGCCGTCCCGCTGCTCGGCTGCGTGCCAGATGGTGGTTGTCGAATAAGAGACCAGGTTGCGCAGTCGGAGGGATACGTATGTACACTCATTCTGTTGGACGGCTTACCAGCGACATCTCATCTTGCTCGTGGCCACATCCTTGTCGATTGCTAGGCCTGTCATGTACCCGCCATCACCGTTGCTCCTTCTACTCCTTCCATGGCAGATGCTCGACCTCATTTTTCGGTCGAGGTGGTAGATCTGAGTAGGCGTTGCAGCGCGCTACCGGTGCTTCTTCGCCATTGTCATGCAGACGATGGCACATGTCAATTTCAATCGTCTCTTGGTGGCCACACTTCGGTCGAAGGTGCAGCTGTTGACTATCAGTCATCCCTTGGGCCAGTCGTTCGTGCAGTTGGCGTCGAGGTCGCTCCGATAAGAGGCCCATGTACTTCTTGTCCCGACAGCTCGGTTCTGCGTAGGACAAATTTCGTCAATGGGCTGCTCCTCGGTAGCCAAACCATGACCCATGTCTGGCCACCAACCGATATTCAGCCAACGGCTTTCTTTCCACACCCACCACCGCTGCTCCTGGAGGATCCCGCTAAGGGGGCCGCACTACGGGCCTGATACCATGGCCCCCAGAGTAGCCCAGCTTGGGGGTGCGCCGTTGAGCGCGAGCCATTTGCATATGGGCAATATATCCGGAAATTTAAATTGCAAAAATGACTTAGGGAAGTCTTCTGGAAAATCTACCAGATACGCTAGCCAGTCAGCGGTCGAATTTTCCCGTCGGCATGCAGGCGCTGAGCATCCAAGATTGAGGGTGCACCGGGGCTTGTGGACGACTTAGATATGGTTTGAGCTTTAGCTTAGCGGCAAAGACGTGCCAACGTCGAGACAGGATAGCCTGCATATCAGGCTGATGTTTTGCGTCCAGGGATCCACGAGTCTACAGGGCCACTACAACCGACAGGTTCGCTGCAGACTGCAGTAAACCCCAACACAACCTTTGGGAGCGGGATCCACAGCCGCACAGAGTGCCTTATCGCTGTTTCACGACGCGTGCAGGCTTCTGATACACGGCCAGTACACAAGACGAGTCGTGGCCATCACAGACACCGTATTATGACCGTTGCTCCTATATCGCATCTTGCGTATGCACGTCCCGGAGCTACATGGTATTGATCCGGCAAAACGAGACCCACAATGCTTGAGTCTCTACCTGCTAGCTTGCTGGGCGAATTGCAAGTGCTCCCGGGCGCATATCCACAAGAACATCTAACCTCATATACACACTCAGAGTAACGGAATAGAGGAAAGACTACGCGAAGCCTATGATACCAAGTAGCTCTGGCCGCGCATCCCTATCCATGCTCGTCCCGCCAGTTTGATACGCCTAGCAAATGACGTGGAACGTTTGAGTCTTCCCTCATACGATGCCATTGTCTCGCCGATTGCACCAACCTGAGGTAAGCCCAGCTTGTGCCAGGCCCCCGTGGATCCAAATGGGCCTTCTCAACAAGTATATCAGCCTCCACGTTCCCGTGGGGTGGCCTTCTGCTAGCTATCTCTCCCTCACTTCTTCCCGCTCCACTGCCATCCCCCATACTTTCAAATCTTTCTCGTAATGGCTCCCTCAGCTCTCGCAGATATCTACCCAATCCCAACGAGGCACTACTCCAAGTCATCGACTGTAGTAGCTTCGGTCTTACACGGGCCAAGGGATTTGCGGCTGGTATGCTTTCCTCTTCCGTTACACATCCCACATCTACCCACTGTTCGTGGGGGTTTCGATATATATCAAATATCCCAAATCCGAAGCTAAGGAATTCAAACAGGAAACTCGTACCATTACGGACCCTGCCGCCAATGAACTCCAAATCGCTATCAAGGCCACAGGGCTATGCGGGAGTGATTGCTCTTACTACAGCAAGTTCTGCAACGGTGACCTGCAGGCTTGTGAGCCGTTGTCACTAGGCCACGAGTCTGCCGGGATTGTGGTCGCCATCGGTCAGAGTGTTACCGGCTACCAGATTGGCGACCGCGTTGCTTTGGAGGTAGGTGTGCCGTGCGACAACTGCAGGTCGTGTCAACGCGGACGCTATAATCTGTGTCCCAAGATGAGGTTCCGGAGTAGCGCCAAATCCGTACCTCACTTCCAGGGAACGCTCCAGGAACGCATCAACCATCCCGCCAAATGGTGCCACAAGTATGTCGTGCATGATCGACCCGAAAACCGAATCTTAGCTGACAACTTTATTCAGACTACCTTCACACGTCTCCATGGAATCAGCGGCACTCCTAGAGCCTCTTTCTGTTGCTATCCATGCAACAAGAAGAGCCCAAGTAGAGCAGGGCGACACGGCCATTGTGTTTGGTGCGGGTACTGTCGGTCTCCTGACAGCTGCGATGGCCAAGGTGTCTGGCGCCACAACCGTCGTCATCGCAGACATCGACTATGGGCGAATCAATTATGCCTTGGCAAACGGATTCGCGCACAAAGGTTACATTGTGACCCCACAAAATGCAACCGAGACGGCCGAAAAGTTCGCGGTGGCGAAAGAGTTGGCTGCAGATGTTATGCAGATTGCTTCGCAGAACGAGACTGATTTTGAAGGCGCTGATGTTACCTTTGACTGCACTGGAAAGGAGATTTGCATGCAAGCTGGGTTATATGTGAGTCTCTTTCGAAAGTATGTATGAGTGTGATCCTAATCTCTTGTAGGCGACAAGACCTGGTGGTAAGCTCATCATGGTCGGAATGGGCACGCCAATCCAAACACTACCTATGTCAGCCTCTCACTTAAAGGAAGTCGATATCCTCGGAATTTTTCGTTATGCCAACACATACCCAATCGGTATCAAGATTTTGTCTGCCGGGGTACTTCCAAGCCTCGACAACATGATCACTCACAGATACCATGGGTTGGCGTCGACAAAAGAAGCCTTCGAGCTTGCAGGCAAGACAGTCGACACAGACGGCAATCTTGTCCTGAAGGTTCTTGTTGAGATGTAGAAAGCTTCTGGGCAACGGATGACCAATGAACATATACATTCGCTTTTGTGGTATGTATAACGACATGATAGAAATGACTTAGAGAGGATGAACCGCGTGACATGAGTCCCGGTCAGGCGTTTAGGGAGCAGCTCTCGGGTTTTAGATCAAGACAGAGATACCATTCGCTTTTTGATTGGGCGTGCTTTGGAGTTGGTTGTATTGGAGTCATCAGCTAGGGTTGGCGGTTAATGCAAAGATGCGGATGCTAGTCCACATTGTAAATGTCAATGTCGTGATCATTTCCCGACGGGGACCGCACTCCCAGTTCCAGCTTATCCCTTAGTAAGGTCTAGAAACGAGGGAAGTAGTGAAAGCAGCATAGTCGCTAACCTTGGGGAATCGCGTCGCGCTCCAGTCGCGTTGACGCTAGTGTCCAGTGTTAGCGCCTTGGCACAGCCCCACGAATTGCGGCAGCTGCAGCCTGAGCAAGCTCCCCACCAAGACCATATCATCGCAATTGCGTTGGAGTTCTCCCTTCCTCAAGACTCTCACCCTCCACCTTGAGCATTGCGATTTTCAGAGAGGAAGATCAACAAGCGCACCTCAGCAAGCATGGCAGAATCATCGGGAAACCCACTCGTTTCGGCCACCCGCGCCTCTGACGCAAGTCCGACTGTTCAACTCCATCCGCTAGTACTCCTCACAATAACAGACTGCGTAACACGACACACGCTACGACAACAAAAGGGACCAGTAGTTGGCGCAATACTAGGTGCACAGGATGGCCAGAATATCACAATGGAGGTTGCCTTCCAAGCGAAACTCCAGTCAAACCAGGATGGCGAGACAGTGCTTGATGACGAGTGGTTCAGCAAGCGTATCGAGGATTGTGAGTCTTGGTCGATACATCTCCCGTATCCACTTCCGCATGAGCTAACGAACCTGTAGTCAAGGACGTACACAAGGAGCCCCAATTAGACATCGTTGGTTGGTTTACTCTCGGTCCCGCCTCCGGCCCGGAACCCCATATCCTTCCTATCCACTCGCGCATATCAGACGTCTACACCGAATCTCCACTGCTCGTACTTTTCCACCCCAAAAATGCCTACTCCAAAGAAACTGCTGCCGGAAAGCTGCCTCTCACCGTTTACGAGTCCATCTCCGTCAATGCGTCGAGCGGGCCAAATGACAAAGCTATGGATATCGATGGCGCTGTGCAGGCCAAGTCAACCAAGTTTAGGGAGCTGGTCTACTCGATCGAGACCGGTGAGGCAGAGATGATTTCTGTCGATTTCGTCGCACGCGGTGGTGGCAACGCTACTGCAGTAGATGGCACAGCAGACGCAGCAGGCCCGACACCTGATTCTTCCATAACTGACGAGGGGACTGGCAAGCGGAATACACGGGGAAAGCAAAAAGAAAAGGAGAAAGAGAAGGAGAAGGACGCTCCTATCGATGAATCAGCCATCTTGACCCCAGACGACGACGAAGGTAAGTCCAGGCACTTCGATGCCAATTTGCTGCAGGCACGCTAATCTTTGCATAGTCCTTTCTTCTCTCACAGCTAAAATGAACGCCATCCGCATGCTCAGCCGACGAATAATGCTCCTCCGCGCATACCTCGACTCGCTTCCAACCTCGTACCTCTCTGACCCATCGCTACCGGTCAACCCTACGCCAGACGAGCAACACACTCTACCTCTAGATCACTCGATCCTTCGCAGTGTATCTGCTATGCTCGCTCGCCTCAACATCCTTGGTCCACCAGACTCAGCTGCTTTCACGCTAGAGTCCCAACAAGAAGCCTCTGACGTGCAGCTGGTCAACCTGCTATCATCCATCACAAACTCTGTGTCCCTGGCCAAGGACCTTGGCCGTAAGAGCTCCATCGTTGAGCATGGCAAGACTCAGGGCAAGAACCGGATGCACGGTGGCATGGGCGAATACGGCAGCTATGGCGGGGGACGTGGCTACGGTGGTGAGGGTAACTTCTTCAACACCGTTATGAGCGAGAGCTCTGGTGGCGACAGGTGGTGATCCCTGTCGATCCTTCCATACTCTGCATACATGTTGAGACTAGGTTGCTGATGGTGCTCTAGACCGGCAAGACGATGGAGTATGTGCGCAATAGCAGATGGTCGTCATCCTGACGCGCTCTTCGACCCAGAAGATCTTAACTTCATTTACGTAGAGAGATGGTGGAATTTCGTCTTAGCAATTCTCAGCATGGGGCCAGCCTATCTGCTCTTATTCGTGATGAGTCCATTCATTTTGGGACTTTTTTGCAGTAGGGCTCGGCTACTGGACGGGGTGGGGGGCTTATAGAGCTGTACGCTGGTTAACACTGGTAATGCTGCAAGTATTGAGGGTCGTTCTTCAAGCTTTGCGCGGTGTGATCCGTCTAGCTCAGCGATGAGATTTCTGCATAGCATTCGGCGCATGGATGTTTTGAAAGACGCATGGGAATGAATGACACGGCGTGATAGCATAGCCGGCACATGAGTAATGAACAAAGGTGGATTATGTTCCTAATCATTTTGATTGAAATTGGGACGAGATTCATGGTATATTGAACAACAACGGCAGCGTAAAATATCTACATGTAGGCTTCCTTTGCTTCATCGGACTCTCCCAGTGTGCCGGGAAAGACATGTCGACTCTTTCTCTTGCTCCCTCCCAATACACCACCCTATACCCCCATTACCTACGATACCTGGGTAGCCAATTGAGTAACCTGATCCAGAACCGCTTGGTCCTCCCTGACTGCATTCTGCGTAACCTTATCCCTCAAATGGTCAACCTGCAATCCCGCATCCGTAGGCGGCTGTCCCCTCGCCGTGTTTATCCTGCTGATCTGCATCTCCAGGAAGAACTTGGGCGCCTTGATCGCCCCAAAGTTGCCGCCCGAACTACGCAATCCAGCTTCCGTGGCCAGATACACATTGAGCGCGTCCTGGAATGCCTCGAGGTTGGAGTCGGCGAGCGGCTCAGCGGTAGTAAAGGTGCTGGTAGCGAATTCCAGAGGTGTTTTGCCAGACGTACTAAAGTCGATTTTGGAAAAGGTTTGGCTGCCAGAGGTTACGTCGGGAACGTTTTCGAGCGTCTTTGCGTTGGCGTCGCAGGTGACGGAGGCTTGGATCTGGGTGACTACATCGGCGGTTTCGTCGGGGAGGACTTCATTGCCGATGATGAAGCAGGCGTTGTCTTGACGGGGTGTGATGCTGGCAGTCGGAGCGGCGATGGCGAGACTGCTGAGAAGAGCGAGGACGGTAATGGCGTTGGTGTACATTTTTTTTTCCGGTCCAGTATTTGAAAGTTTTGAGTTATATATGTAAAAGAAGAAGGATAGAAAATATGCGATTGGTTGTATGATGAGAAGCGAAAGTTCAAGATACTGTAAAACTACCCTAACCGGAGGGTAAAGAAAAGAAGGTAGAGAACGTAAAGACAGACTGGGAACGAAACCGATGATCGATGACCAGAAAAAGACAACAAACAGCGCCCATCACGCCTCTCTTATAAACACCCTCATCGAGCTATGCATCGTGAGACAACGGTATCGTATCAGGCGCGTAAATGGCCATCAGGCATGCTCTCACATTTGCGTCCCTGTATCACTAAGAAACGTTGCGACGGGTTGCGCCAACGTGACAGCCCTGTCACGTTGGCGCAGTCTGGAGTTTCGCGACGCTTTAGGTTTGAGATTGTTCGCGATGCGAACAACACCGCTTCGCTTAGGCCAAAGACGGCTGCCGAGGTCCGGGAACCTGACTATTTCGTCCAATAGAGGGTGGGTCTGTATAGAGCCTTGCGGAGCCAGGCAAGTTTCCAGTTCATGCGAAATGGCGCGCCACTATGACTTGGCTGTTCGAGAGGATGCAGGATGGCTTAAGAAGGGGGTTGAGGGAGTTTTGCAGGAGTTGCTCAATGCTGCTGAGCCGAGGTGCGAGAGCTGGTGAGGGTAGGCGAGAAGAGCTCTCACGGGCGTATGTTCTTACATCGTGAACCGAGCACATGTGTTCTAATTAGTAGGAAAGTTGTTGTTTCCAAGGTGGGGAACCTGTTATGCAAGGCCAGGACTATGTAGTCGACACTAGCGCTATTCTCATGGAGCATTTGGGCAGGCGCATCTTCACTTGAACTGTAAGGAACATGCATCTCACTCGGTTGTTCAATTCTTCCCTAGTATTGAAACATCGTCGTCTATATGCAAATAGCAACAGCCTTGGTATCGACCATATCCACTAACCTAAACCCCCACTTTGCCTTCGATCAATCATATCCTCGAGGAAACGCCATTCCGAGAGTCCGTCTATGCATGTAAAGCGCCCCCGTCGCATTTAGATTTAATACCCGCATACGCCATGCTGTATATGAAGGTGCGTACAAGTTCCGTAGAAGAGTATATAAAGTTGACAAAGGAGAAAAACAAACGCTTCCTAGCGATGCTGGTATGCCCATAAATCCACTTTTGAAATTCAAAATGCAAAGGAATAGAGGGGAGAGAAGCAAAAGATTATGCTGTGGTCGTTCTCGAACTATGCATGGGTCGTTCCATGTGTTCGGTAATTGGACTTTTGCCTTTGATCGTTGGTCGGTCGTCCGAGGTTCGCTGAGTCTCTTCAGCAATGTCGCTCATGTCGGACTCGCTGTCAGAGTCAGGTTGTTCTATTCTGAATGTTTCGCGGAAATTTGCTGGCGTGATTGTCTGTGACGACACATGTCGTGACTTTGTAGTATCTGCAGACATTTTACGAAAGTAAAGCGGCTCGTTGCCGTCGCTTTCGGGAGAAAACGCAGTTACTGTGCCGTTGCTGACAACGCTGCCATCTCTATCATCAGGGGAGATTGCTTCCGCTGCCTCCTGGAGTTGCTTCACAGTCTTCAAGCGTTCTTCCGCTGTGGTACTGTGCCAATCGCCACCAAATTGAATGACGGACGCCTTCTTGCCATGAACCGTGAAGCTACCCTTGCCACGCGCCAGCCCTCCTTCACTCTCTGTGTTGTCGCTAGCGATCGTCGATGCAGAATCTCTACTCTTGTGGCCGCGGCGGTGAGAAGAGCTGCCACGTGACTCTCGGAGAGTGCGATGTAGACTTCTTCTTTGCTTCGTGTGAGATCTGGGAGATCCCATCAGACCAGCGAGAGATTGCTCGTAGTCAGTATCAATCGCGGTTTCCGGTTGAGTGCCCTCGAAGGGTCTTGGCTCTGGTGTTCTGGGTTCTAGGTCGCCCACCTCACCGGGGGGTGGAGTGGCATACCGAGATCCATCATCTGAGTCGGAATCAGACTCTGAACCTGTTGTACCATCGCCGGTAGTCGAAATCGAGGGCCTATGATCAGAAGGATACATCCTTGGCGATTGTGCCGAAGAGCTTGCAAACGAGCTTCGACGGTCGGACGCACTGGGACCAAACAGCATGGGCGAAGCTTGGAACTGTGCCGATGGGTCTTTCGGGCTCGATTGAGTTGTCTCTGGCGGTGTTTTGAACGTTTCATCTCCGCCAAAGTCAGTGTCCCTGGAGGATTTGGTCCCTGGGCGAGCTGATGTAGCAGGAGATAATGGAGCTTGCTTGGGCCCACTAGTCATTGAGCTGGTCTTGGAAGTCAATCTCGCTAGTCCACCGAGTTTGGTCGCTTTGTGCGACTGCTGAGGGGAAAGCTGTGGCTCTTGTACCGGGATAGGCTCCGAGGCCCGGTCCCTCTGTGCTTGTTGTTCGATGTTGCCTTGCCTCTCGTCCTCCAGTTCCTTAGCCAGGATGTCACGATGGCATTTCATCCGCCAAATGTCGATACGTATCCATTTTAGCTTAGCCGATAACCGACCAGCAGCGTGTATGACGAGTTCGCGAGATTTCGGTTGGATGGGCGCAAGAATTTGGAGATGCCTTGCATCCCGTAAACGTGCTTCTAGTTCCTGGATAGCCTGGGTGAGCCTGTCCTCCGATTCCGTGATGCGCACTTGCATGAGGTCTTTCCGAGCGCTCATCATCTGCGCCGCAAACTGGCTGTCAATCCTGCCACTTTGAATGGTCACATCGCCAGTGGCTGTTGGTATTGTCCTTGTAGAATGTGATGACTCAAGGCGCCGCATGCCACGGTTCTTTTGACCTTCGTACAGTCCACCGACCATGCCTCTTGACCGAACACCGAGTGTCTCGAAGGCAGCAGTATAGTTCAAGACACCAAGCCACTCGTTCAAGTCCTTCTCGCTGTCGGCTAGGAACGTCTCCTCGCCTGCCTTGGAAAACATGACAAACGCATTCTTATGTTTCTTGTATGTATTGTCTACGAGCGCAACTGCACCATCCATTGGTATGATGTGATCTTGCTTGAAGTCGGGCAGTGCAGGTTGGAATATGACCGGGCCGGTATCGCCGCGCTTGAGATGTTGATCGTGCTGGCTCATCAAGTTC
Organism: Alternaria brassicae; assembly: GCA_004936725.1. NCBI lineage: Eukaryota > Fungi > Ascomycota > Dothideomycetes > Pleosporales > Pleosporaceae > Alternaria > Alternaria brassicae. Next base: position 2,114,878 of record CM016506.1, on the reverse strand, counting down.
TTTGTCCAAGTGGAATTTCGGAATAAAGATAGTCCTGATCGCGTAAGAACAGCGCCCCATTCTTGCCAAGGCGATCGTGCCTTTTTCTTCTTCGTGTCCTTTCTCCACAACACTCCAACCTTGGTGACGGGCATTTCCACAATACCGACTGAGGTGCCGAAGGGGTTCTCTTGGGCAGCTTCGGACATGAATGCTTCTGGTCTTGATCGAGAGGAGACGATTTGTATTACACCGTACTTGGAGAAGAGCTTGTAAACGTTCCTGGTATCCAGCGTCGCGGTAGTGCCAGTGTAGTTGTAGGGATCGTCCAGCTGCATAACGTCTCGGATCGTAGGACGGAGAGCGTCTAGTTTGCCCTCGAAGATGAGCGTATATGGATCGATGGGTTCTTTTGCCGCTTTTCGTGCAGGATCGTTCATTGGCCCTTTCAGCACAGCAGTTCTCTTGCTCTTCTTCGAGGTGATGTTCTTCAGGTCGACCTCGTCCTCGATGTGAATGAATGGTGTATACACGATGTTGTCGTAGAAGCGGCCTAGGACGTCAGCCGATACACCATCGCAGGATGAGTTTTTGATGTAATCCGGCCTTTGCATTTTCCGCTTGTTGTTCTTGTTGAAGACGTCTGTATGCAGGATGATGATTGAGAAGGATATGAAGTAAGCCTTGTCTACAAGTGTGTTAGTCGCCATGATGGATGCAAATCACTGTCGTCGTACCTGTGCTGGTATAGATACCGGGGTTGCACTCATGATACCGGTCAGCGAAACCCTGCAGGACACGGTCAATCTGCTGGGTCTCCTTGGGTAGTTCGACTTGCATGAGCAACTTGCGTATAGCCATGTCGATTGGATCGCCGAAGAAAGCAAACTTTCTCATGTAGCTTCGCAACACAGCAAGAAGGAAGGGATCGTTGGTCTTGCTGAGATAGCTGGCAACAACGCTCTTGTCGAAGTTGTTGGCCTCGATCCTTTCGAGATATCGTCCAGGCGTCTCACCCTCCTCGCGTTCTGGTAATATGAGGGTTTCCCGGCTGATGTTGATTGAGTTCTGGTGCGACGACAAGCCTGAGCTTCCTAGAAAGCCGTGAGCAGGTGAAGCGTGCCTAGGTGAATGGGGCTCGGAGTTCTGACGGAATCTTGAACTCAAGCCGAACAGATTGCTGAAGCTGCTTCTTCCTGCCGTGGAAGTCGAAGTCCTTCCGCTGGGTCCACCAGGCGGTGTTGGCGAACCAGCGCCGTCGGAACGGCCGCCCGTTGATCCCATAGTCGAAGAGCGCCCCCTAAGCCCGATGCGAGCGGAAGCATTGTTGTTTGGTGAGTGAGCGGAGCGGGTTGACCTGTATGAGTCGTTGCGAAAGAGAGTGCCTGGAGCAGATGAGGCCAAATTCAGAGCGCCAGCAGCTAGAGCAACTTGCGATGCAGAAGGGACTGGTGGTGTCTGTGGCCCCGATTCGCCATGAGCGAAACGACGGGCAGTCAAGGGCGGGCTGTCGGTGGGTGAATGATGGATCGAGGCGGAGCTCCTCGCGCCGGTGGACTGGCGTGGCGTGGCCGGGGCTGTGTCGGGAAACTGCGGAGGCTCGATCTTGATAGGGAGTGGAAATAATGATGCGCGTTGTTTTCGGCGGCCAAAGCCAAAACGTCCGGAGCCAAGACGGGCCGGGTGGGAGGGTCGTGGGGTTGATTCAAAAGAAATGTGTCCGCCGGAGCTGCCGTCTGATCTCGACGACTCGGAGGCCCTGGTAGGAGGAGCCAGCGAGGTGGTGCTTTCCGCCGACTCTCGCGACAGGGCAAGGGCATCGGGCGGGCGCTGGCTGCTTGTCGAGGCTCGCTGCTTCTCGTCAAGGAGATCTCCATGGCTCTTCTTGAAGCCCAGTGGCCTCCGCTTCTTCTCCATGGACTTGCGCAGTGTCGTCGGCTTGTCAAACGTGGTCGGATCGAAGGAGCGGCGGCGCAGAGCGAACTGCTGCATTCTGCTCCGCCTGGGCGGAGTCTTGTGCTCGTCGTCGTGGTCGGCTACGGTGGGTGCCGTGGTGATGATGGCGGGCGCTGCGTGGCTCTACGTCAGTACGAGACACAAGCAGCATGCGGGATGCATATACGTACGCGCAGGAGTGCCGGGCAGCTGGGGCACGGGCGGAGCATAGTCGTCCCGGGCGGCGTGTTCCTTTGCCTTGGCGGAGAGTTGCGAATCAGAGGCATGGCGGAAGCGCATCAGACTGAAGCGCTTAGTGTTGGGCGTGTGTTCGTGTACGGGCGGCGAGGGCGGGGAGTCGTCATCAGCATCATCCTGGCCGTGGTCTGTCGAGGGCCGCGCAATGTCGCTGGACTTGGGCCGATGGCCGTCTTCAGAGGCGGCGACTCGGCCTGGGTCCAGCTGCTCGGCGGCTTTGTCGAAGCGCGCGTCCTTGTCGGCGCGCTTGAAGAAGGCGGCCGGGTCGAGGGTGCTCCGCCGGTTGAGGTCTCGTTCGCTGCGGCCGGGGCGGAGGGAGCGCAGAGGCATGGCTGCTCGCGCCGACTAGCAGCTCATCAAGGCAAGTAGAGGGTCACGGCGCGGCACATGGCACAACGGGGGGGTGGGCACTTTGGGGGGAGGGGCAGCGGAGGCTCTGGTACGGTGCGTGGTGCGGATGCGGCACGCCTACAAGGCTGAGGGAGTGCTGCTAGGATTAGTCGGGGAGGTGAGCTGGGCGATGCGAGGCGCGAGATGCGGTCGGGAACGGGGGGCACGGCGTGGGACACGGAGTAGTGGCAGTGGAAAGAATGCGGCCGGCGACGTCACAGTGGTCTCGGGCTGTCTGTATAGGGGGAGAGGATGCCAGGCCTGAGGGTTGCAGGTAGCAGATCAGCTGTCCCCAAGGCACTGACGAGCGCACTGGTCCTCTTTGCAGCGCAGTGGAGAGTGTGGCTAGCGCAGCGTTGGCGTATGTACATGGCCACGCCTCCAGCTCCACCAGCCACAATTCCCACCTTTCTCCCAGGCACCTCTCTCTCTCTCTACCCACGGCGCTTGCTGGCCACCACGACTGCATCGCATACCCCGCTGGCCTCCGGCCACACGTCCCCGCAATGCGCCAGCCCGTCGGCGCTCTGCTGAGCCTGCTGCTCCTCGCGCCCTCGCTGGCAACGGCCGTCCCGCACGACGCAGCGCCGCCGCCCTACCATGCAGGCACAGCAAAAGCAACAGGAACCTCTGCCTCGACCCACAATGCATCCCCGCGGCCATGGCGGCGGCTTTCCGACGCCATCATACGTACCATCTGGAAACTGCCAGACGACCAACAGAGTCTGCGTCGGGACAATGCGCAGACGGCGAGCGATACGCTAGGAGACAAGCTGGTCGCGCAGTATAGCGAAGACATCGTGTTGAGGTTCTTGATACGCACCGCGGAAGAAGCCTCGGCACTCGCGGATGCCGCCGACGTTCTCTTCCTCGATGTCTGGGAGTTCAACGAGGACTGGGCCGACTTGCGGGTCTCCAAGGACGTCGTGCCTTCCTTACTAGGCCTGCTCCCTGTATCGCTGAAAGACGCCCACAAGCCACTCCTCCAAGACGTCGGCCTGGCACAGGCAATCTTCAACTCGTACCCTTCGCCCGCGTCTGCACCTGCCTCGGACAACCATCGCTTCTCGTCAACCCTCCGACCGTCCTCGCGATCGGGCCAGGGCAACCTCTTCTTCCAAGACTACCAGCCCTTTTCCGTTATAAGCCCATGGATGAGTCTCATGGCTTCCATGTTCACCACACACGTCCGCCGTATCAATATTGGCATAAGCTACGAAGGCCGTGACATTCCCGCCCTGCGCGTTGGTGTTCACCCCACAAACAACGAGGAGCCGTCCAAGCCCCGGAAGACGATCCTCGTTACCGGCGGCATACACGCGCGTGAGTGGATCTCCACCAGTACCGTAAACTACCTAGCCTGGAGCTTCATCAACGCCTACGGCAAGGATCGTGAAATGACACGGCTCATGGAAGACTTTGATTTCGTCTTCGTCCCAACTTTGAACCCAGATGGATACGTCTACAGCTGGGAAACCGACCGGTTATGGCGCAAGAACCGCCAACCTACCGGTCTGCGCTTCTGCAATGGCATCGACCTCGACCGTAGCTTCCCTTTCAAATGGGACGGTGCTTCTCTCCAGTCAAACCCCTGCAGCGAATCTTTCCCTGGCAGCGCTCCCTTTGAGGGCGCAGAGTCAGCACGCTTCGCGGAATGGGCGAGGAACGAGACCGAGAACAACAATGTTGATATCGTCGGTTTCCTCGACCTGCACTCATACTCGCAACAGATTCTGTACCCATACAGCTACTCTTGCAACGAGGAGCCTCCGGCCATTGAGGACCTCGAAGAGCTCGCTCTAGGCCTGGCCAAAGCTATCCGCGTCTCGCGCAAAGGCCAAACGTACAAGGTCAACTCAGCATGTGAGGGCAACGTCGCCTTTGCCAATCAAAAGAAGACTATTCTTCCACGTATCGAGTCCAGTGGCGGCAGTGCACTGGACTTTTTCTACCACGAGCTCAAGGTCAGATACTCGTACCAGATCAAACTAAGAGACACCGGCAGTTACGGATTTTTGCTTCCCAAGGAAAACATTATACCCACCGGAGAGGAGATGCTAGACGCCTTGTTGTACTTTGGTCGCTTCATGCTAGGAGAGGTTGGCATTATTACCCAGGAGCAGCCAGCTCCAGTTGTAAAACCGGACATGGAGGGCAATGGACAAGCAGTCGCGACTGAAGTCATGGAGTTGTAGTTGATGGTCTATTTACTATATTCCAAAGCTTGAAGACGTCCAAAACAACCATGAAATCATGAAGTTGTATCGATAGTCTATTTAATATTCCAAAGCTTGAAGACGTCCAAAACAATCCTCAAGTCATAGAGTTGTATCGATGGTCTATTTAATATTCCAAAGCTTGAAGACGTCCAAAACAATCCTGAAGTCGCACAGCGTCCAGGTTCCTGGATGTTGATTTTCAACGGCCGCCATGCAGATAGCGTTCACTAGCACGTGGGAGGTCCGTGCTGCGGCCGTTAGTTCAAGCATGGATCCTTACAACGTCATGGCTCGAAGTCTCGTCGACACAAACAGCTTACGCGCTTGTCATCCACCGCATCTACTGGCGTATGGCGCCGTCAGAACTCCGGGCATCTGCGATTGTGACTCTTTCTCTCTTTCTCTCGTGATACTTTTACCTCCGCTGTTGAGTCGCACCTTGACCGCAATTGATCCATAATCAACATGGCGTCGAGCTCTACCGAAACGACCCCGTTGGTCTCGTCCATGTCAAGCTCGAGTCGGGCGATACCCCCGAAGCCCCAGCGTACAGTCACGTTCAACCCAACCGTCACATCTACTAGTCCGAAACCACCACCGCGGTCCATATCGCATAGTGCCTCTTCTTCCGGCCATGCTGCCACTACTCAGGGCGGACAGCCCATGCTGTCGACACTGAACAGTAAGCTACGGAGAAGGAACAGCTCTGGTGCTCCTGCCAGAATTCCCTCCGCGCCAGTGCCTAAGATCGGTCCTCAGAGAACCACGAGAACTGCCCAGAAACTGAAGCTCCTTCCCGATCCGGCCGCGGATGAAGATGAAGACGAAGAGAGTGGACGCGACGTCTATGTACAATACACCCGGATAAAGGATCCCACAGCGCGAAGGGACGCTGCGCGACTTGGCAAGGCAGACCGAGAACGGTTGCCAAGAGTGACGGCATACTGCACGGCCGGATCGTACAAGCTCGACGAATTGATGCGGTTCTTGAAGGGCAAGCAGAAGATCCGAGGAGCTGCGCCGAAGCGCTTTGATGAATGCATATACTCCCCGTACAACTATGGATCGATGAAAGGCCCAGAAGACGTCAGTAGCACTGCCGTACTCGACGGCTTCACGGAAGATAGACCGAGAAGGTTTTCGGACAGCGCCATTGAGGTGGAACACGAGAATGAAAGGAGGAGGCAGGATCTCATCGACTTGCACGAGGATGGCGATGCACCAGACATTGAGAACGAACACGCCATGGGCCCTAGACGGCCGTCCATTACCCACGCCGACTCGGACCCACAAGTGGACGCGCCAGATTTCGACACGCGCGTACACACGCCAGAAATATTCTTGTTTGAGTACGGCACGGTTGTGATCTGGGGCATGACACTACAGGAGGAGAAGAAGTTCTTGAAGGAAATCGCCAAGTTTGAAGTCGATAAGCTTGGCAAAGACGAGATTGAGACGGAAGAGTTCAACTTTTACTACACGCGCGAGTACCAGGCTCGGATTTACAACGACTTTATCAGTTTGCGCGACAAGAAGAACTACATGATCAAGCTGGCAATCAGTCACGGCCTTTCGCAGAGTGTCAAGACGTCGCTGTTTGAGGACTTGGTAGACAACACCATCGACGAGACAAAAGACATACCAGCCGAGATCGCCAGCTCGGGCAAAATCAACCTGAACAAGAAGCAGATCAACATGCAGATAGGAGAGCTCTTCATTCTCCGTATTAGCATACATCTGCAGGGATCGGTTCTCGATGCGCCAGAGCTCATGTGGGCTGAGCCACAGCTAGACCCGGTGTATCAAGCTGTGAGAAGCTATCTGGAGATGGATCAGCGAGTCAGTCTGTTGACCGAAAGACTGAACGTCATCGGAGACTTGCTCGCTGTCCTCAAGGACCAGTTGACTGTCACTCACGTAAGTCATCTGCTGTTCCCTTTCGTTGCCCGCTTGCTAACTGCATACAGGGCGAACTGCTCGAGTGGATTGTCATCATTCTGATTTTTTGCCGAGGTTCTGGTGGCTGCCATCAACATTTTCGTCGATTTGCACGCGGCGGACTAATTCCGACCGCGCCCCTGTATATGTTTCCTGGTGTACGATATAGTCTTCACTGCGCGCAAAGGAGTTTGGGTCGCTTGAAAGTTTAGTTGCACAGCGTTGATTTGCGGATATGTGTTTTGCTGTTCCTGGCACTGTTCGTCATGACCAAGGGTGGAATGCATGGCAGGACTGTTACGGACGGAGAAATGGGCGAGTGAATGCATCAAGATCATGGATTAGTGGCGAGAAAGTAATTAGGGCCAAACGTGCATGGTCGTATTTTTAAGCTATCTTCGCAAGCAAGGCGGAGCTGGTCATGTCCGCCCGCTGAAACCCTGTCGCGCCCCCCATCTTTCCCTATGCGACCCTTTTGAGCATTTCACCGCATGCTGTCGCCCTCCACCCGTCCTGAGCCCCAATGAGCCGTCCCAGATGAGTTGGAATCTGCTAGAGCGCTTTATAGAATCCGAGCACTTCAACCAAGATCCGAGCCTCGCAGTAGCATACCTTGCGTGAGTCGCTGCCGCACCCCAAAGCCACGGCCGCCCGCCGCAGCGCCGCAGCACCCTCGTTCACCTCGCTGCACCGACACGGCGGCCGCATTGGCAGACTTGACTGACATATTGCATGACACCAGCCGGTATGCAGATCACGTCGGAATCCACTATGTGCTCTGTTCGAAGCTGCGCCAGTTCGCCTACGAGGAGCTCGAGTTCTTCCTCCCGCAGTACGTCGCCGTGAACCCACTACCGTCCGACGACGTGAACAGCTAGCTTACATACGCGGGGCACAGGCTATGTCACCTGCTCATCAGCATCGACAACGAGTCCATGGCGCTGGAGGAATTCATAATAGACTTGTGCGAGGAGTCGGTCAACGGCGCGCTTCTGGTGGGCCTCCGGATACCGTGTCTTTGCTAGCCGCGCTGCTAACATGTGCCGTCTAGACCTTTTGGCTGTTCCAGACATACCTCCACGATCTCGCCAGCGCCCCCAACTCGATCGCTTTCAAGACATGTCGGCGCATATACAACAGGGTGCAGCGCATCGTCTTTGGATCGGCCGAGCCGCAGCGCCGAGAGAAGATTAAGGAGAACGTCCTGCCCGTCACCGTGCTCTCCAGTCTGGTCCTGGCGAGCATAGCCGCGCCCTTTCTCCCACTCCACGCCGGACCCCTGGCCATTGCGCAGGCGCGGAAACCTAGGCCCGTCGAGGACATCATCTCGGATAACGTGCAGACGGCCAAGGTCGGAAGGAGCAAGACCGTCACGGGAGGATCCTCAAGAAGCAAGGAGAAGAGAATAGCCGCCCAGCACTCCGACCCCGAGGATGGCCGCTCAGTCAAGGCCCCGTCTCCGCGCCCACGCGATCCGAAAGAGCTGAGGAAGGCGGCTGTACGACCGTCAGCTACCCAACGCGCGCCCTCAATGCAGCACCGCCCTTCGCTGTTGTCCATAGCATCAGAAGCTCGACTCAGCTCGTCTTCGCTCCCCGACTTCCGAGACTCCAAGGCATCTCCCCTACCCACGCCCCCAGCGACTGCTGGCCTGGGACCAGGCCCATTCCAACATGCCTCACGCAAGCATGGCGGACTGCCGCCCAGACCTCTCACGCCTACCGCATTGTCTCGTCCGCAGAAGATACGCCTACTAAGATCCAATTACTTCCGCAACGAGACCCAGTTTCTAAGTGCTCTCGAGGACATCTCAAATCGCCTAGTCGTTGTACCCAAGCCTGCACGGTTGAGCGCGCTAAGAGCCGAGCTAGCGTTGATAGACCAGGACTTGCCGGCTGAAGTTGACATACCTCTATTATCCCCTCCGACTCTCAAGGATGGGATCCCGTCCCAAAGCCAGCACCACCGTATAGTGCGCATAAACCCCGCGGAATCGACCAGTCTCAACAGTGCAGAGCGGGTACCTTACCTGCTCATGGTAGAGGTTTTGGAAGAGGACTTTGACTTCGACCCGGACACAGAACAGAACCAACAACTGCTCGAGAAGCTGATGCTAGAAAAGGGCACCTCGAGAAGACGTCTGTTTGATATCACAAACGCCGAATATCTTGCATTCGACCGCACGCCACCCAATGGATCGGACAGCGTGTTCGAGCCCGCTACTGGAGATTTGGGGAGTACCTCGCTCATCAAGGATATGGACGAGACCGACATTGCCTCTGGCATGGCGCGTGTAGCATTGCCTAGTACAGCCGTCAACGGGAAAGCCACAGCCCCTAGGTCTTCGAGTGGTGCGAACACTCTATCATCGGTAGCTACCTTGTCTACACCACGAACCTCCGACTCGCAAATCAGCAGATCCAACAGTCCTGGTCCCATTAGGCGAATGACGATACCAGCAAACTTGAACCAAAGAAACCTGACCGTCGACCAGCCAGACTTTTCGGCCCTTGCGACTCACATGCGCACTGCTGCTCAGATGCTCGCGCAACTGAGAGCAAGTGGTGCAAAACGGCCAAAGGGCGAGGTAGCAGCGATCGAAGCCAAGATCATTGCAAGTATGCAGAGCTTGGAAGAGCAAAACTTCTTGAACGAGGATCAGGGCCCTACATTCGATACCATCATGGCAGAGTCAGACCCAACAGCAATCAGCGAGCCAGAAGAGCTTGAGGATGGCTTGACGGTCGCAACCAACTCGGGCGCGGGTGCAGCTCGTATGGAGAACGACCTCAAGACGGGTGGTATGCGGCGGAAGGGCGACCGTGACGATCCTAGTGCCGCAACTTTCGGTGAAGAATGGAGCGCAAAGCGAGAACGAATACGGCGGTCCTCGCCCTACGGCCACATGAAGAACTGGGACCTGATCAGTGTCATTGTCAAGACAGGAGCCGACCTGCGTCAGGAAGCCTTTGCCTGCCAGCTCATCGACGTATGCACCAAAATCTGGGAAGAAGCAAGCGTACCAGTCTGGACAAAACGCATGCGAATTCTCGTTACGGGTGAATCCTGTGGACTTATCGAAACCATCACCAACGGCGTATCTCTTCATTCCCTGAAGCGAAGCTTGACACTTGCCAGCATAGCAGCAGGCACTAACCCTCGAAAACGCATCGCTACTCTGAAAGACCACTGGCTCAAGACCTTTGGCGAGCCAGACTCGGAAGCCTACATCGCGGGTGTAGGTTGCTTTGCCCGCTCCCTCGCCGCCTACAGCATGATATGCTACGTCCTTCAACTAAAGGATCGCCACAACGGTAACCTCCTCATCGACAACATGGGCCACATCATCCACATTGATTTTGGCTTCATGCTATCCAACAGTCCCGGTTCCATGGGCTTTGAAGCCGCGCCCTTTAAACTGACGCAAGACTACGTCGACGTCTTGGGCGGTTTGACAGCCCCTGCGTTCGAAGAGTTCAAGACGTTGTGCAAGAAGGCGTTCCAGGCGCTGAGGAAAGACGCTGAGAGGCTGATCATGCTGGTTGATTTGATGAGTAAGAACAGTAGTATGGATTGTTTCAAGGCAGGTGCGCAGACTGTAACAAACAGTTTGAGAGCGAGGTTGATGTTGCATTTGAGTAGGGAAGAAGCCGAAGGGTTTGTTGAAGAGCTTATTGCGAAGAGTGTGGGAAGTTATTATACCCGACTGTAAGTCTTTTTCTCCCCATTACCTAAAGCCAAAGTATTGGCAAGTTTGCTGACATGATTCTAGTTACGATACTTTCCAGTACCGCACACAAGGCATATACTGAGTGTGTGGCTTTGCATTGATTGATTCTGCGGCAAGGCTGCTGAGGATTATGCTCACGAAGAACTTTGTGTTCGGGGGTGCTTTGCATTGCTTGGAGTATAACTTTGTGTGTACGGAGGAAGAAGGAAAGTGAGGACCCATGCCGTGCGCACTTTTGAGTAAATATTGGAAGCAAGGCTGTGGCACACTAATCAATCCCATGTTTCTTGTTCTCAATGTCTGCAGATACTACAAACCAGGCTGGCATGAAGTCGACAAGGATGAAGTATTCTCACCCACCAACCCGATGCCCACTTTCTTCTTCACAACTTACTCTCCCCACCATCACTTCCACCACCGACCTTTCCTCTCCACCCCGTCAACGTAGCCCCTCCATCCATCTCCACTGCATTCCCCGTAATATGCGCACTAGCCTTACTACTCAAGAACAGCACCAGCCCGCCAAAGTCACTCGGCTTGCCAATCCTGCCAGTCGGCTGTCCCGACGTCAACGCATCCGCATACTTCTCCAGTCCGAAATTTGTCATGCGACTGGGGAAGACACCCGGGCAGATGACGTTGACCATGATATTTTTGGGTGCGAGCTTCGAGGCCTGCATTTTGGTGAGATGGATACATGCTGCTTTTGCTGGGCCGTCTAGATATCTCGTTAGCGTGGAGTATCATGACAGAAGGAAACGATGGGGAGACGTACAGCTAAACGTCCCATGCCCCGGTTTACTCAACCCGCCACCCTCCCCCGTCGTAACATCGACGGTCGTTATGCCCGCCATACTAGCGATATTGATGACTCTGGAGGGATTGTGCATGTCCGCGCCTTTGCTCAATAGCTTCTCACACCCCACCGTCATGTAGAATATACTCTTCACATTCAATGCATACAGCTTATCCCACGCATGTTCCGGATAGTCGTAGTAATCGTCTCCCCAGCTCGCGCCCGTGTTGTTCACCAGCACCGTCAACCTATCCGTCTGCTTGGCGAGTTCAGAGCAGAGAGCCAGGCAGCCAGCTTTGTTTTTCAGGTCGGCGATGATATAGGAACAGTGGCCTGGGCCGAGGGCGTTGAGGCGCTCCGTGGTAGAGCGTAGTTCGGATTCCTTGCGCGAGGCGATGAAGACGCGGGCGCCGTTTTGGATGAAGGATTGGGCGGCCATTTCACCGAGCCCGGTGGCGCCGCCGGTTACAAGCACGACGTGTTGGGTGAAGTCGAAGAGTGTGGTGACGCGTAGGTCATCTTTGGAGGCGGCGTGCGTCATTTCAAGGGTGGAATAGGAAGGTTGTACAGTGGGTGGGTGTAGGTGTGATTGCGTCTCGTAGTCGATGGGACGTGATTGTGAGGTCAGTAAAGCGCAGATAGTCTTCAGGGAGGATTGAATGTATGTGCGCATACGCGCAGATGCATAACGATTGATTCAGCCATGTCGGCAGAGCCGTGGCTGAGAGATGATGTGAACCTCGGCATTTTGAAGCTGTTAATATGCGGGGTGCTAGCGCGTTATACCAACCCCACACATGCATCTGACATGTTGTTGCACAATCACATTGCTTATATCTTACATGGCGCGTCTCCAACTTTACCATGGTACAACTTTAGAAATAAAGCCGTTGCTACCTATTCCACGTTCAGCTTTCAGCTCATTCAACTTCTCTACCGCGTTCTCTGAACCCTCGAGATCGTACTTGATCGCATCCTCTAGATATCCAATAGCGGCGTCTACATCCCCAAGTGCTTTACAAACGATATGCGCCCTGAAACTCAACAGGAACTTCTTCTCGCAGACCGGTGTCTGCACAGTGTCTGAAGCTAGGAATTCTTCTCGCGCACACACGGGCTTATCCGACAAGAAACTGATCATCTCCTCAGCAACCTTGCGCGCTTTTTGAAGCAATACTATATTGTCAGACCCATCTGCTAACTCTAGCCCCTTCGGACCAAATGTCCCTGCGAGATGGCAGAGGACTAGCATGAGACTCGCAGTAGTTTTGCCAGTCAAGATCCACAATGTAAGAACCGGGTCATCCGTCAATGGGCTGTGGATTTCTCCTGCAGCGTTTCGTATGCAGTCGAAGTGGCAATCATAAAGCATGCAGGCATATTTACACGCCTTTGTGTATTGTCTGTCTGCTGCCTCTGGGTTGTCATTACTCAGTCCTCCTTTGAAATCGTCTAGTCTGGAGAGACAGTCTTCAGCAAGGAATTGTCCCTGCAAGTGCCTTCTCAGCTCCATGAGTAAATGTGAGGGTATTGCATCATTGGTACTAATGCTATGAAATCTTTGGTGGAAAGGATCTTGTTCTAGCCAAGGGCGAATAAGGATCTCCAGGGCTCTTTCCTGGGAGTAGGAAAATGTCCTTAGAAGTGTGAAAGTCAAAGACGCTTCTATTTGCCTAAGAGAAGTTAACCCATGTCTCGAGTGTACGTTATATAGTACATGCACTCACCCAAAACGTCGCCTTCCGACGTTTTGACTCAACGGCATCAGGCTGGTAGCTGGCAGCAAGTAACACGGTGCGCCCTCCACTTCCAGTCTGTGTCTATATGCGTAGAAATCCCATTCCATAGCTATGGGAAATCTTGAGAAATCTTTTTGTATGGCTCCAGAGGGCGACTTCAACTGCGAAATGATTGGCAAGCGTTGCATTTCTTTACCAAATAAAGTGGAAATGAAACGTGGATCATTTGTTTTGATAACCACACACAATTGACTGGCGAAAAACTGCAACACTTCTTCTTTGATTTGTCGATTCGCGGTGAGAAGCTTGCATAGCGGCGACGAGGGTGCGACTTCATGGGTCGGCTTGTCCAATGGAGTGTAGGTAAGAAGCTCGTGGTATATTTTCTCACGAATGGTGATTGGTACAGTAAGAAAGGCGTTCATGGTCGTCGCAGAGGGCAGATATCTATTGAATGGACAAATTTGTTTCTCTTATGAGCGGAGAAGATAAAGTAATGGAGTGCACAAGTTAGGCCTCCATATCCAAGCTCCACCTAGCTAGTATGGTCCCCACCGTAAGCTTAGGCAGCCACAATCCATGAACTTGCACTTCTTACCTATATATCGCACGTTACCTAGATCTGTGGATACAGTATCGTATCTACCTGAACATAAACACAACGATAACATACCGCATCGCAACCGTAAAGGGGTTCCTTTACGCACAATCACCATCGACAGAGCACCTGCTAATTGACCAAGCGCAATACTACAGTAGGAGTGCGCGTTGAGTTACGCCGAGATCGCATCGAGTTTCCATCTAGCGACGTGACGACTTTCAAGGCTATTCTCTTGGTAAAAAAATTGCTCAACGAATCAATCTCTGAGACTCTGTTCCATACAGTATCCTTTACAAACATCAAGAACAGTCTTGGAGAGTGTGGAGTCTCGTTGGGAGATCATTGACCTTTGTTTCCCGGTCTTACTTCAATGAGAGAAGACCAAGAGTCTTGCGATCAAGAACTTACAAGATGCTATGGATGGTCTGACTCGTTCTGAAAACTTCCTGATCTCTGTGAGAGGGTGCTTAACGGAATTACATCTGAGCATCGTACTGCAAAAGACAGGAGCAAGGCCGGGGACATCGACAGGGAAGCGTTACGTTGAGATTTATCACCTTACTTGCCCAAGCACTGACTGAAGCCAACAACGACCAAGCTCACCAGTTTTACGCTTGACTGCAATGTTTGTTGGGGAGTCTAGCAGCTGACAGACTTCCTGGAAACTCCACCGTTCCCGCACCTCAAGCCAATGTTTCTTGGAATGTGGACTATTACGCATGATTGTCAAGTCGACTGGATTGTTGCGCACGAAGCCACACTGAAAGTTATCTTCCATCAACCTTGCTTCGTTGTTCGTAGCTTTTACATAGACTGCCAGCAAGCTGGAGCAAATTTTCCTCAGTCGGCTCAAATGGGGCCTACCTTCGATCCCAGCATGCTAAACATAACACTTTCATACGAATAGAGAGTTGGTGCCCCGAATACTTCGTAAAAGTGGATCTTCGCTGGTATCAAAGATTCGAATAATCTCTAGTTGGCCTCTAACGTCTTCAGCACTTCAAACTTAACCGCGGTTTATCAGAGAAAGTTACATTTTTTTTACTGTATTACAATGAAGCATGATGGTATATGGGATCCATGGGATTCTAATAATGCCAAAGATGACGACGATGAGAATAAGGTTCTTCTTGGATAGTAAGATCCAGACTGCGATGAGAGGGATTGGCATGCTTTCGTGGCACTGACTGAGGTAATACAGCAGCGTACAAGCACGATAACAGAATGATCTAAACGAACGGACGCTCTTTCTCGAACAGCTGTTTTTGATGATTCGAATTGAAAAGCCATCTCCTGACTTGTCGTAGCTCTATGCCGTCTTGATATATTTATGACTGGAGGCTTCCATACTCAGACGTGACACAGTCTTTCCCTGAACAAGAGACCGAGAACTTGCCGGTAGTGTGATTTGACTGATGAAAGTTGACATAGAAGACACCGGGCACAACCATCGGCTTTCTGAAATGCACTTCCATCCATAAGGGTAAGTCGAGGAGGAGTGTTGAAGCTCCCAAGTGCGGTAATCGCTGAAGAGTTTTAGCGACGACATGATTTCCATGCGCAATCTTTCCTGGTAATCCGAAGATTCTCGCGGCCAGCCCTGAAAGGTGTATGAAATTGTAGTCTTTGCAAATTGCAGCCCATTTTAGCGGATCGTCCGCGGACAGCAATACCTGCGTGATACTTCCAGCCAAGGGTGGTGTCATCGCAGTAGGTACTGTTTCATCAGGCATCGGTGAAGTTCTCTTAGTCTGTACTTTTCTGAACTCCAGCATGGTGAACGTCTGGCGAAATATGGTACACGCAGTTCTATCCTTCTTTCTGGTCGGAAGGTTGATCATGACCTCCAAATCCCACTCTATGCCTCGTTTTGCTAGCCTTGGATCTTTGTGTACTACCGCATGCAAACGCGCTGATCTCATGTCGAGGATTGCCGACGGACCGCATAGATCAGGGCGCAATAGTTCAAACCTGTTACGAACATTTACGGCGCCTAAGGGACTGATCGGACACCATGGGCTGGCGAGTAGGATAAGCATCGCTGGTTCAGTCATTGCCGATAAGAAAAGCATGAGTTGAGTTGGCGAGTTCCCCATCTTTGATATGCTCTCTATTCCAATTGCGAGTTGGTACTGAGCAATATCCTCAGCATCTACGATGAAAGGCGAATCGAGCTCTAGTCTAGAATTTCGTATGCGCGGAACTCCGGGAATCGCGTATAAAACGGATTTCAGGACCATCGCCATGATGGCCAGTACGATCTCCCCCATCCGAAGTGAGGCTGGGGAAAAGGCTAGACTGACTTTCTTAGGGCTGAAAAGCAGAGGTGTTAGGCGATACCCAAACGAGACGAGCACGCCGAACAGCATGCCAGCCACGAGGACCAGCATAATGATGGGATACATGTGCGATGGGATTGATGCTGAAAGGTACATGCGGAGCTTATGCAGGTGCGGTGAGCATCACTTCTATCGCTAGCGGCACCCATGACATCATCGATAGTTAGTGTGAAAGTCCCAAGTGACAGCTCCAAGCTGTACAAGGTCTAGCATGCCAAACGTATGGAACACATTCCGACATCATATCATAAGAGTAATAGCCCTTAGCAGTAATTCACGACGAGCGACTTCGACCGTTTTCTTAGTCTCTTCGAGCCAGTCCTCTCTAGCCACAGCTCATCCGTCCTCGCCAGCCCCATGATAGCACATCTCCTCCAGCACTTCCGATGTCCACAGTCTGGACATTTGTTTCCAACGAAGGTAAACGACCATACTCGCTCACCTGGTGAGATCAGCAAATGGTCTCGCATAAGATGAAGATGAGATACAGCGGTGACAGCGCCAGCTGTAAGTAGTGTCTGAGGTTGCACTGCTTGAAAGGTTTCCCATCATATGCATACAAATCTTCACAAGGTTCGAGGGGGGTTGGGTGTCTGGGTCGCGTTGATTCTCAAGAAACGATGATGCGTTCGAGAAAATTATGTATGATTTGTTCAGTTGTCACAAAGGGATAGCAAAGCGCTGCCAGGTCGGGGGATGCCAAAGATTCGGTGCATGTGTGTTGGTCACTCATGCTATACTGTTTATACACTGATATACTTCAGGGTTTGGAGGCGTAGCTCGAGCCGATTGTTTACTTTGCTTAGCGTAGTTGCTATGGCATTCACAGATTATAGCCAGCAAAACTTGTAAACGCCTGTCGACCTGTCCCTCGTTGTGTTTCCCTCAACTGAAGCGCGCCATGTTGGACAGACGCCTCAAGATAAATAATCTGAAAAAGAAAAGTAAAGGCAAAGCTAGGGCTTCGACTTATAGTTTCCCGATCAGAGCTCTGCAAGTTCATACTCAGAAGTGCTACTTGGCATCTCTGCAGGGTTTCGACCATGGCCTTCCGTTCGGTGCCAATCACCAGCCACTTCGGAGACCTGTAGAGGGTGCGCATTAGACTGAGTGTGCTCAGCTTTTCCATCTCGATATGTAAGACCTGCAGACTGGAAACCATGTTCGTCTTGCCCTACCTCGACTCCAGTATATCGCTTTCCATCATTATTTCGTCTCCTTTTTGATAAGAACCACAATAGCACCACAAGTAATGCTAAACCAACAACCGGCCCTACAACTGCGCCAGCAATCCAGCCTTTGCTCCGAGGGTCCAAATTGTCGGCCGACGGCGTATCTGTCACTGCTAATGATGGGAATGCGCTTGAAGCTGTGCTACTCGAGGCGGTCGATGACGCTGATGCGAAAATTGAAGAGCCTGCGCTTTATTTCAGATTAGAGTTCTTGCTCTAGCGTATGGGAGACTCACTTCTCGGCTGGACTGTAACTGTGTTGACAACAGTAGAAGGTTGAAGAGGACCGCTAATGTGGAAACCCGACGAAGAGATCTGTTCTGAATATGGAATGTCTGGTCCAACTGAAGCGCCAGCGGGTTTGAAGCGTAACACCCAGTAATCATTCGCTACAAGTGCAGTAGAAAGTATGTTTACATCCCACTGGTACGATGAAATAGTGGTTTTGTCGACGCTACCTATATCAAACGTTAAACCATCTGCTCCATCATGATAGTTGTTATGACCAAGGGGCACTGCTCATCAGCAATCTTGAAGTTGTAGCTAGCATCCACAAAACTCGTAATCCAGAGATCGAGCTTCTTGATGTTGCATGGGGTACAGAGAGCACTAAATGCTTCTTGCAGTTCTGACTTCCACTGAATAGTGAAAGGAGCACCGCTTTGCAAACTTGTGGATCCATTGGGGGTCGCGGGAGCTGTCCAGCCGTCCTGCACGGTTTGACGCCATGCTCTAAGGGGTAAGGTAGCGGACCAAAAGACAAGGGATGAACGGAACAGCATCTTTGTAAATTTTGTCAGCACCCAGAGTATCTCGTGTTGATATACAAGAAGTATGCAAAGACGCTTGTCTTCAGTGCTGTGGTAATTGCTTGGATGTGTTGGCGCCGAACGCCAACCAGCAGAGGCCGTGCAGTTACACCAAGGGCTTGCAGTGCATATCAAGGAATCGAAAGGCTCAGAGTTGCAGGGAGTATGCATGGCTGGGGTATTTTTATACAGTTATTCCAACCAAGAAGCATGATTTGACATGGACCATACGCCACAACTTTGCAGAGGTCAAAACGCGATGGTCACGTGCTGCGCGTGGCACAATACGATGCTTTGAGCTTAGTAAGAACCAGGAGAAAACACCGTGGCTCAGATTATGATGAGTTCATTTTGTTGTTATCATAATCGTGAATTGACAGTTTGCTCGTTGCAGCGCTGACGTTCTCCAGTGTGGTTGAGATAAAAAGGTGAGAACGAAGTCACCAAAATCAAATGCGGCACAATTACGCAGGTCTGAGCGCCTTAACATGAAACAATACAAACGCTGTAATCGGGTGGCAAGTAGCAAGGTGCTGTGGCGTTGCCCGCTTCCAGTTTCTACTCATCTCATCTCCCCAACTGCTGGAGAGTTTTATGTCGCGTTCCCATGCGCAAAGCTTTAGAGACTCAACCATGTTTTTCAGAAGATGGAAATGAAGCTTGACGCTTATCGCTACCGTCCTTTTTCTTGTGACGATATCCTCTTTTTCAGCTCAGCTCACACCATCGAGAACGTCCATTTTTCTACTAGGCCACCACGGGCAATCACCGCCTTCGTCGCTCAAGCCTCAAGAAATTCCAGCTGGAAATGCTCGAAGCTGGTATGCGTGCCCATCGATGCCACCGAACCCAGCAGTGACCCCAGACAGTGCGGCTCGCTTCAATTGGAGAGCGATTCCGAGTCACCACCCGCTCGATCACTATGTGCAATTATCGTGGCAAAAGCCTTCGCCCAGAGACGCTCTTCAACGACCTCCCAACGCAGCGTTGTTGGATGTGAAAAAGACTACCTCTTGCCGAGAAACTGTCAAACAGACTTGCCAGAGGAGTTGGAAATCTTACAAAGAGCGTGCTTGGATGAGAGATGAACTCGCACCCATTTCAGGCCAACCTTGGACAACTCAGTTCGGTGGCTAGGGAGCCACATTAGTCGACTCATTAGATACATTATGGATCCTCGGCATGAAAGACGAGTTTGCGGAAGCTGTCGAAGCGGCCCTTCAAATTAGCTTCAAACCATCCGATAATCGCGAGAGCGAGATCAACATGTTTGAGATCATCATACGCTATGTCGGAGGCTTCATAGGCGCGTACGACGTGTCTGATTGCCACGATTCCCGCCTTCTGAACAAAGCACTCGAAGTGGCGGATATGGCGTACGCGACGTTTGATACCCCGAATCGAATGCCAGTGTCGAGATGGAAACCAGGAAAGGCAGCAAATGGGGAAGAGCAACTACCAGCACTATCAGTACTCATAGCCGAAGCTGCGTCTGCGAGTGTAAAGTTCACTAGTCTCTCCTAGATTACAGGGGATATGCGGTATTTCGACGCCATCTCAAGGGTTACAGATGTGCTGGAGGAGTAACAAGGATCCATCAAGCTTCCTGGCATGTGGCTAATCACTGTGGATATGAGGACGCCAAACCTGACTTTTGATGCTTTCTTTGGGCTAGGTGCCATGGCCGACTCAGCATTTGAGTATCTACCAAAAATGCATCAGCTGCTCAACGGAATCGGTCCGGCTGATCAGTACCGCAAGATGTACGAGTACGCGATGGACACTGCTATCACACATACGAGGTTTCGGCCCATGGTGGAAGACAGAGCAGACATCTTGATCGCTACCGCCAAACATGATGGTCATGACGGCCAACGAGATAATACTGGGCAGCACCTTGTATACTACGCGGGGGGCATGCTGGCGCTTGGGGGGCGGCTTTTTGACAATCAGACATATTTCGACGTGGGCCGAAAGATCACTGATGGCTGTGCGTGGACGTATAAGAAAGGGCCAAACGAGATCATGCCCGAAGTCTTTTTCATGACGCCTTGTCCGTCGTGGTCGGAGTGCGAGTAAGCATCAGGTGCAAGCCTTTTCAACGCCATTAATGATGGCCGTTATATCCTCCGACCAGAATCGATCGAGTCGGTCTTTTATATGTTTCGACTCACTGGTGAGACGAAGTACCAGGATATCGCGTGGGAGATATTCCAGGCCATCGACACGAATACCAAGACCGAGTTCAGTAACGCCGCACTTCAGGACGTTATGAAAACTCCGCCAGAAAAGAGCGACAGCATGGAGGTAAGTCTTACACATGCGATGCATGTGCGATAAATACTAACATCGTGTCTCCACCTCCACAGAGCTTCCGGCTAGCCGAAACCCTCAAATACTTCTATCTCATCTTCAGCGACCACAACGTCGTTAGCTTGGATGACTTTGTGTTCAACACTGAAGCACATCCATTTCGGATACCTGGTCGATAGTGTCTAGATGATACGAGGCTCAAAGGGTTGTTTGTTGTGGTGCAGGCGATCGGGTGGTGCACGACAGTAGGTGACTGTGCAAGTAGAGCAAATTCAAAATTGAATTTGTCTGTGTTTGGCAAGATGTTGTATGGTTCGCCTTCTCAAGAAGCTCAGCGTCTCGTGAAAACTGTGGTGGCTGGGAAGTCAAGTTGGCCGGGTTTGACCGAATTCGGAAGCGGCACGCGGGATGATGCGCCCGACCAAGCTTTCCCCTACATACTCCTAAAGCTTCAACACTGATGGTGTTGCTTCGAGCCATGACCCTCAACACGCGCAAGAGACGCGTATATCCAGTTTGGGGTGTCAGGCTTACTGACATCTCGAGAACCTGGTCTTATGACCAATCATTCCTTGCGTGTTTCGATGCCAACATAGCTTTTCGTCGTTTGCCATTCCTCCTCAACAATATGTTAAGGTCTACTGAAGCGCGACGATGCCCGCTCGTGCGTACTCGATGAACATGATAAGCCTCAGTAGAACACTGCCGAGTCTTTTTTTCCGCCTCTTGATTAATAGTGGTAGGACGACGAAAGTTAGCGACGAAAGCGTGACGACGACGGCTCACAACCCTTGCGTGGAAGTCAAGAACTAGTGAGCAACCAATAGATCCTACAGCTGGGGTCTCCACTGGGGGTCCTGCGAACTTCTTCTTCCGTAGTTATCCTTATGGGAAGAACGGAAAACAATATGGGGTTGCCACTCAAGAGCGCGTGTTCGAGACTGTTGGCCGGCCCACACATAAGGTCTGGACACTCAGAACCATCAAGTAGCCATGAAGAACGACAAAGATACTATGAAGAACGAGCCGGTTCGCAGCGAGGACATAGAGCGCCTACCCACACATGGCACCTATCTCGACAAAAACGATGCATCTCATCTCCCTAAGGAGCATCGACAGTATCTATTGGAACGCCATGGCACACTTGAACTTGACCCTTTACCCACCATGGGTACAGCCGATCCATACAATTGGCCTCAGTGGAAGGTAAGTCGCCACGGACGCATTAGCTCAACTTCCACTAACGGAAGAGTCAGAAAGTGATGAACCTTTTCTTCGTCGCCTTCCATGCCATGATGTGTGCCTTCCCTGCTGCTGCGATCATCCCAGCGTACGAGAACATATCCGAAGATCTAGGTGTTAGTCTTCAAAGAACGTCCTATCTTACGTCGTTGCAAATTGCAATCCTCGGAGGTGCCCCACTGTTCTGGCGACCGCTCTCAACACGATATGGACGCCGGCCCACTTTCATCATATCTTTGATTGGCAGCTCAGTCTTCAACGTTGGATGTGCGAAGATCCAAACATATGCTGCCATGGCGACTTGTCGCGCTTTTCAAAGCTTCTTCATTTCACCTTCAAACGCGATCGGCGGTGCCGTCGTGGTCGAAACGTTCTTCAAGAGGGAGCGGGCGAAGTTCATGGGTATCTGGACTGTCATGATTATTCTAGGTATACTTCCAGCGCCCCTAATCTTTGGATTCGTGACATACAGGGTCAGTTATCGTTGGATCTACTGGATCCTTGCGATTGTCAATGGCGTCCAGCTCATCTTTTACATCCTCTTCGGACCGGAGACACGTTTTATCCGACACAAGAAAGTGCAACACGCGCAGTCCGGTCTTGCAGCCTACAAAGAGATGTACCTGAAATTCCGTCGAATCGACCCTACACCCATCACTGGCTCGGAGTTCATCTCGCCGCTTCGACTATTCAAGTACCCATGTGTAGTCATTCCGGCTTGCGCATACGCAATGGTCTTTCTCTTCGCATCCGTCCTTGCAACTGTGGAAATTCCCCAGCTCTTCGGCGAGAAGTTCCACTTCAATCCACAGCAGATCGGTCTGCAGTTTCTCGGTGTCATCATCGGCACTATCATCGGCGAACAGATTGGTGGACATTCCAGTGACCTCTGGATGCGGTGGCGTGCAAAGAAGATGGCTCCCCTCCGGCCTGATCCAGAGTTCCGCCTTTGGCTGAGTTATTTTGGTGTTCTTCTCACCATTTGCGGTACCGTTGTGTTCCTTGTGCGCATTCAGCAAGCTCCCGACCTGCACTGGAATGTGACTCCCATCGTCGGAGCGGGTATAGGTGCAGCAGGCAACCGAATTGTTACCACCGTTCTGATTACGTATGCTGTAGATTGTTATCGTGAAGAAGCTGATAGTGTTGGTGTGTTCGTTACGTTTGTCAGGCAGATTTGGGGCTTTCTTGGTCCGTTTTGGTTTCCTCCAATGTTTAAGAATGTTGGAGTGACGAACAGTGCTGGTATTGCTGCGGCATTGCTTGTGGGTGTCAGTCTAATCCCAGTCATGTTCACACACTGGAAAGGTCATACGATGAGAGGTCACATGTCCGGAAGAATGTAAATTCAACAAAGGGCTTTCTCCTCGTGTCGAGTTCACAGAAGTATTGTACGTCTCTGACCAAGGTGTCATCGCATTAATGACACTACATCATCTTGTCAAGCAATATGTGGCAGCTGCCTGTGTGTTGGGTGAGGTTTTCGCATGAAAAAATTATTGCGCTATGATATGAAATCTTTACAATCAGCTCACAACTTCGCTTCTAACCCCTCCTTTTCGCACAACTCTTCCGCCTCAGCCACAACATCCACACCATAGACCCGGGCCTGTATATCTGCATCCGCCCACCTATCCGGCACCTTCCCTGATCCTGCCTTCATCGCTGCGAAGACTTTATCGCGTTCCTCCTTCGCCTTACCAGCACCGAGATGCATTTCTCTCCCGTTCTCCGCTGCGAGCTCGACAAGTGCATCTGCCCTCGGTTTCCTCAGTCTCTCGTATAGCCGCAGTGCATGCTCGATGGTCTGTGGCTTCCCGTCGGCGATCCGCTTAGGAGATAGCACGACCCCCAGTACAGCACCGTCTTCAATCGCTTGGGCAGCACCTTGTGCCATATGCGGAAGGGTAGGATGACAAGCATCGCCGACCAATGCGGTCGTACCATTCACCCAAGTGATTAACGGATCATGTACCCTTAGCTTCCACTCGACAACTTCGCCTTCTGGTACTAGATTCAACATGCGATGTATCATAGGACAAAAGTCGCCGTAGACTTCCAACATGGCCTTCTTGCTGCCCTTGGTTGTATATTGAGCATCCGGTGCGCCGGCAAAGTTGATGTCTGGCTGTGCAGTGGAGATGTTGTAGATTTGCTTATTGTGGATTGGATAGGCGATGATGTGCTTCTTTTCGCCGATCCAGCGTGTTACCGTATCGGACTCGATCAACTTGAGTAACTCGGGGTCGTTCTCCATCTGGTCGCGGTTCAGCATGATACGGTAGGCAGCCTGACCTGAATCGCGAGCAGCGCCGGTATGGCCAAGTTCCTTGAGCATAGCGACGCGTGTAGAACTTTTCACGCCATCAGCACCGAGGAGGACATCACATTCGACGTGTTGTGATTCGCCTTGGCCATCCGACGGCAAAACGGTAAACTTTGGTCTTGCGCCAAAGCGGACGTTGGAAATGTTGCAGCCCAGCCTGAATGTAATACCACTCTCTTTCTTGCAACCCTCATACAGGCCGTTCGCGAGACTGGCTCGGTGGCCGACCATGTGTGGATATCCGTATTTTTCTCGCACGTAGCCTAGGTCTACGTACCCCAGCTCCTGGTCTGTCGTGCCTTCCCGGATGGATGTGTTTGCGCACTGGACTGCCTCGTCGCGGATTGGTCCCCAGCAACCTAATTGGTCGAGGATACGAGCCATGTTGGGTGCAAGCTGAATGCCAGCGCCTACAAATCCCATGTTTGGTGCGTTCTCGTAGATTGTGATATTCTTGTGGCCAGCTTTCGCCAGTGAGAGTGCTGCTGCCAGCCCGCCCATACCTGGAGCATTGTTAGATGTTGTTGATCCCGACAGTGCCGAGGTGTCAAGAGTGTCATACCTGCTCCAACAATAGCTATCCTGGTATGTTCCGCCATTTGGGATGCTGTACTTTTGATCTCTGTCACTTCCTGGACAATGCCTGATGATGGGGCGACGGGGTAAAGAATAAAGAGGTGTTGGTCAAAATGTGGTTGGTGCTTGTTGCTGTATCGATCTCTCCCAAGACCAACAGACAATCTAGGTAGAGCTCTGAGAATGCCCCAAGACGGTTATATATTCCTGTTCCTCGTGCTTACTCCAGCTTCTTTACTCGTCCCGAGCTCTTTTCCCGCGCACAATGTTCAGCCACCGGAAGAGACCTTAACCGGAACTATCAGGATCCCCAACGTAGCCCGAGAAAGTAGATACGTTGACAACTGTCGCAACTGCCAAAGCACAAGCGATCCTACCAAGTACGAATGTGGTTGCGATGATATATCGGGAAACCTTTAGGCCCGATTCCGCTTGAGATGGAGTTTGTGGCGGTCAGCTAGGTACACCCCACAGTGGCGGGGCAACGCTTCCAAGGTTAGCGTGTCCTCACCCAGCGCCCCACCACTGTCATGGACGCACCATGTTCGGCACATGCTGCGGAGTCACGATGTGTGGGTGTGCCGTCCCTGCATCTTACCATCGCATCAGTGGTGGTTGCACCATCTGTAAATGAGGCTCAAGGCGATGTGTTCTGACACTATCTTCGTTGCTTCTTCGGACGTCCACATTGATGCTCCGGAAGATTTCACATTCGGATGTTCCGGATACGCAGCCAGAGGTGCATCCGTTACCGAGACATGAGGTTGATGCTGTTGTACGGCTGGCATCACGTCTGTAACTGCTACAAAGCATCTATCAAGCGTTGAACTTGATAGCAGACACGCGAAACATGCTCTCGAGCAGTTTGCACTGAGTCGAGTCTGGTATTGGCCTTTTAGCTCGTCTACAATCACCAAACGGAACGGCTTCTCATGACCTTCATTCATAGCTTGCATCACTAGGATTTCAAACCGCTAGAATGTGGAGGATAGTTGAGAGAAATGGGTCTAGGGAGGGGCCGTATCACTTGTGGTCTGTTCACGATGCAGCACAACTTTTACATATACATTCATATGCGTATATATAAAGTCGCACAAGCGTAAAAGGCTCTACGTAGAGCTGTAAGCCGACCTCAGTTCCATGGATACGCGATGAGGGGCTAACTTTCCCCGCGCTAACGCCTCCAACTGAATGTGGGGTGACTTTCCGAATCATCTCATGGGTAGACTCGGAATTTCTCCTTCTCTGCCGATTGAACATGAGCGATTGGTGATTCATCAGCCGCTGCACTGAAAATAGCGGCCATCTTGTTCAATCTGGACTCGAATATCAAAACAACCACCCATCGTTACGTGTTCCGCAGTTGGTGTGAAGGAAGATCGTGCACCCGGAGCGGGCTTCAAACTTCAGAATCCAAGAGAAAGACGGATGCGGGCATAGCGTGGGCTTCGGACTCAAACCAAGCACCTGAAGGTAGCTAGCATTGTAGCTGTCATCAGAACAATAGCTTCACGAGATAAGCTTCTACCTCAAACCTCAGCATACCCTCGCAAACCAGAACGCCAGAGAAATAGGGCGGCACGCAGATTTACACACAAAAATCCTCAACCATGACACGACGTAACTCTTTTGACCAAGCATCAGCTGGCTTCCGCGCCCACCTACCTGATCTCAGCAGTCCGCGCTTCACAACAGCCGCAAAACAGAACATCTACGAGTATGTCCAGGACATGCAAGACAACCGTGCTCCACCGTGGCTGTACGATCTGACAAAGGTCTGGGAAAAATTACTGGAAGAGCCATACAAAGGTATCACGAATGATGGCAAAGTAAGGGACGGTTTATTCGAAGCACGCGACCAAGGCGCGCATGTCGACGGCGCGGTCAAAAAGGCGGAAGATCTACTGTCGGGTCTGGAAAGCGAGCAGAAGAAGAAGATCTCGTATCCGGTCAACGCGAGAGAATGGAGAGCATGGAGCAACCCGAGTTCCTACTGAGACCATTTGGTCTCAGGCTTGAAGAGGGTAAGAGTCAAATGTGCAATAACCATGAAACTATGCTAATTTTTGTAGTTCCTGAGGGTACCGCACAGTCAATGCTCGCGGTGGTGGAGGCATCTCTTTCACCGGAAGGCTACCAAAAAGCTCTCTCGGCCATGCGCGTGAATCACTTTTTAGGCCAAGTTTGCAAACTACCCAACATCTTGAACAAATACTCCTACAACTTCTTGCTTTTCGGTACACCCTCTTCCTCCACCTCATCGCCCTGGGGATGGCTCCTCTACGGTCATCACCTCGACATCTCATGCTTCTTCAAAGGAAACCAAGTAATCATGAGTCCATCATTCACTGGTGCAGAGCCGAACATCATCGACGAAGGAGAATGGAAGGGTACCAAGATCTTACACAAAGAAGGAAGCTTGGGCTGGAAGCTGATGCAAAGTCTAAGCCACGAACAACAGCAAAAAAGCACAGATTTTCAAGAAGATGAGAGACGAAGGCATGAAGCAAGTTTACGGCAACTCCAACAACGACGAAACCAAACGCGATGAGCTCGTCACCGATACCTGGGGTCCAGACGACCAGCGCCACCGATGCGGTGCCTTCCGCGACAACCGCATCGTACCTTATGAAGGCGTTATTGTCTCATCTCTTGACTCTTCCCAGCAAGACCTCGTCCATTCTATATGCGAGGAGTTCCTGCTGTATCATCCAACCAAGGCGCGCCAGCTTAAGCTTGACCAGATCAAACAACACTTCAACGAAACATACTTTTGCTGGATTGGAGGCTTTGGCGAAGACGATGCGTTCTACTTCCGCATCCAGAGTCCTGTCATCTTGGTTGAGTTTGACCATCACTCTGGTGTGTTCCTGACAAACAAAGAGCCAGCAAAGTATCATACGCACACTATTGTGAGGACACCGAACGCAGGAGACTACGGACAGGCTATCAGAGAAGGGAACGAAAGATTAGAGTAGATTAGAAGGATTAAATGCAACCTAAAGACAGTCTGTGTTGAGGAAATAAACAGAGAGCATTTACGTTCGGGACCACGGTCATGGAGAAGTCTGTACTGGATAACAAAAGACATTCCTACCTACACAACTCAAGTATGCCATTTGGTAAATGTATGTGTTGTTCTTCGGCTATCGACCACCCGAGGTTCCCGCCACTGTGCACTTTCACTCGGTGTGCGCATGCACAATTCGGACAGTATACCAGATCCACTCATGCTGTAATTCCAAGTCGTGGTCAAAGACTGCAGAATCACCGACCCCGCCCCTACCGGGTATAAAGTGCATGCGCATGCTGCCCTTACCCATGAGTATTCCCATTTCGACTGCCATCAGTCTTCGCAGATCCCGCTTGGCCTCTGCCATATCCCCGCCTTGGCTCCTCTACGATCCTGACAGCCGTCTGGGAATTGCGGTCTACCTCAGCTGTGGGTACAGCCACCTGTTCTTGGACTGTGTAGAAATTGTTCATCACCATATGCCACACCATGCTCGTATCTGTAAATTATGTGTTCTCAAGTGGATCCTGAAACCGTCGAGACCGAACGCGGATAAGTGGGGTTCCAGGAGCCAATCTGGTGCTGCGGACAATGATATGAACAGGAATCGTTGCCATGTTTGTGAGTTGAAGATGAAAGGATGACGTCGATAAGGAAGAACAGAGAGTATTTCTAAGGTGCTAAGGTTGCTACTCCAGCTAATGACCAACCGCGCGTGACTACAACAGACTACGTGATCCGAACGAGGCTGAGCTCCTCAAGCGAATTGACTTGATGATATGAAGTGTTTGATATGGGCGTCCAAGGTGGGGATGAGAGCCTTGGCCATAGGTAGTTAATACCGTATTGTGAGTTGGCGTGGCTCGGTGCGAAAGCTGGGTTTCGATATAGCGATCTAAAGACGCATACAGTAGCCTGTTAGCAGAGAGCAACGGCGATGCGGAATATGCGATCCCAAATACGTTAACGGTCATGTCACGTAGCACACAAATAGTGTAAAATTCATGTTTCAACAAATCGATACATATATTGATAATGTATGATCTTAATTTGCTAATGCGGCCGGCGCAGTGGATGTGCTTCAGTATTGCTGTGCAATCATTAGCGTCTTTTCCAAAAAGTTAGCCTCAACGTGATAAGGGTTGTACTCACAATACATATTTATCCAAGCTCACAAGATCTGGCTCACTAAAGATCAAATAGAAGTACTTCAGTGTTTCCGCCATCCAAAAGCTCTCACATTCATCCAGCTTAAGTGTCTCTTGGCCTTTTGGTATCGTCACATCTGCAATAGCAGAATGCGCAAACTCGGCCATGGTAGCATTATTGATGGACTCGAACATGCGCCAGGCAGTGTCTTGGAGGGTGGTGTCGCCGGTGATGCGGTATAGGACGAAGACGGATTCGATGGCTTCAGGGCTGTGGTTGCTGTTAGTGGTGCATGTAAGAGGTGGTTGTGTACTTACCGTAGCAGAAATCGCGGGTCTCCAATCCTAGAAAAACCAGGCTGCAGGCCTATTTCCTTGATGACATCTTGAACGTCATAATGCTCAGCGTGGATATTACTAGAGTATGAGTACTTGACAGAAGCGTGCCACTTCTCTACGTCCCACGCGCAGTCTTCTTCGCCAAAGCACGGCATCATCCGGAAAGTCTCTGGCATAATACCAGTAGGCATGGCTTCATAAGCCCAAGTGCAACCGTCTACCAGCTTGCGCGCAACTTCTAGCTCGTCAGTCCGGTTGAAAATTTTGGCACCTAAAGCAACCATGCCACCTGTAAAGCAAGCAAGATGCTGACCGTTCGGTTCGAGCTTCACAGAACCAAAGGAACTGATACGAGCGTCACCAGAGATGAGGATGTCTTGACCTTGCGGTATTCTGGGTCGGAAGAACAAGTGTTCTTTTGCTGGCTCGATGGCGCTCTCATATAGCTTCCGATATTGATCCGTCAGTCCTCCGAGAAGCAGATGCTGCTTCGGCATGTATTCGTACAGCGAATCCGTCATCCCACCCATCGTGAATGTCCCGTCGACGTTGTACACTTCCGGGCCTGGACTGACGAGTACCGGGAACAAGCCAGGTATCTTGGTTCGGTTCTGATGCTTTTCAAGCATATCGGTGACCCTCGCTATCGCATCGTAGTACTTCGGGTTGCCAGTGAGTTGCGAGAGTCGGGTGAATTCGAGCGTCAGAGATCCTATCTCTGCACTAAGTGCTTGCGCATCGGCTTCTTGGTGTCCATTCAAAGCAGCACTGAATCATGTCAGTATGTAGTGGTCGATGGCAAGGCACAACCATACTTCTCCCAATCCCATCGTGTGATTGGCATCCTGTTCGGCGTATCGAACGCTGCATACAGCATGTCTCCCAACTCGGTCGCCTTGTGTAGTAGTGTATGATGTTTCGCTTTGCTCAGGTCGTATGCGCTCAAAAGACCGCCTAGATAGCGAATAGTGGTTTCGAAGACATTTAGACGCGCAACGCCTGCAGTGGTGAAATCAATCTTCTTGATAGCATGTACAGCCTTATCAAACTCGTCTTCCAACCCCATGATGATCAGCGTGTCAAGCGCATCTACCAACGTTGCTCCACGCCGTCCAAAGCCATTCTTGAAGCCTCCTGTTACCGGAGCCACTTCGTCTTGAAGCCATGCGTAGGTTTTGTATCCTTCCCAGCTGTGTAGGAATGCTTTCTTCACAGCTGCTTGTCTGTGCAACCTCTCTGCCTTAGTGTGCTCGGTTTCGATTCCGAATTCGTGTTGTATTTTTGGGATAGTAACGGCCGTGCCAGTAGGGAGAGGAGCCAGTGAAGAAACCGGGTGTCGTATCGGAACACTCTTCCACGCTACAGCATGATCGATTCGATTCGACGAGGTGGAGGTCGGCGAGGGGAACTCGTTCCGAGCGCCGAGTTGGCGAAAGGCGAGTACAACAAAGGTCGTGAATATGAATAGTACAGCAATGCGTCGCGTAATAGGGCTCATAATGCCAAAAGGTCTATTGGGGGTATCTCATGCGTCGAGCAACTAAAAGGGAAGAAACGCGACTGTTGCGCCGCAGTACACCGGCCTAGCATCCGAGAATGCAAAGGAGAGATTGGATCAGAAGATAATGTATCGGAAACCGAAAAACCAGAAAGATAGACAAAGGATACAACAGACAAGACGTGATGGCCAATAGTGGGATGGAAGAAGAAGCTCCATGGTGATGCAGGTACTAACTAGGGTAATGATAGGGCTGGACTGCCGACTTCCGACTTTCCGACCCTGAGCTAAGGTCGATCCCTTCACCACCACCATCAGCTTTCGCAGTGTCAAAGGCTATGGACAGGATGAGCGAGATATACAATAGACCGTATCACCAGACTGCATATGACTCCTTCCGCATCAGTTGAGATCACGCGACCTGTGGTAGGCAGCAGCTTCTGATGGCTTGGCTAAGGCGACGTCAGACTGAGACCATGTCACCGGTGGTGCATCGCAGAACGGCATTCCGCTCACCGTGTATGAGCTGAATTTGTATTCATATATGTCAGCAAGAAGCCGGATATTTGACGTTGCTGAAAAGTATATGGATTGCGACCATCAAACTATCAACGTTCACCTTTCCATCACTATATACCAAGCTAAAAACACCTAACTTGTGCGGATCGAAGATACTACACCATAACCTTGGCAGAATGCTCACACTCTTCGGACACCGCGCCCCCTCATCGCCTCCGAACCCTGCAAAGCTCCAACTCCGACCCAACGAATGCCAAGTGCTCAGCCTGCCTGACGGACGCACTCTTGGCTTCGCAACCTATGGCTCTACGGATCCCTCTCACCCTGTCATATTTCTCTTCCATGGCCTTCCAGGCTGTCGACTGGTTGGAAGAAGTTGGGACAAGCTCTGTAAGGACATAGGCGCACGCCTCATCGCCATCGATCGGCCTGGCTGTGGAGATTCGACTCTCGCGGACCGTGGTCTCACTGACTGGCCCGGTGATGTTGTGAGCATCGCCGACCATCTCAACATTGATCGTTTCAGCGTATTGGGTGCCAGCGGGGGCGGACCGTATGCGTTGGCTTGCGCACACTTCATTCCCAAAGAAAGACTTCGAGCCACGACTGTGGTGTGCGGTATTGGACCTATCGAGGCACTCCTAGATACAGTGCCCTTTCTTTCATGGCGTCTCATGGGTATAACACCATGGCTATTGCGACAAGGAGCCCTTCATCTCTTTCTGCCACACGTCCTCGTTCGTGCTTACCTTACTAGAGACCCTTCTCGCCTCAAGCGCGTCCTCGAAGACCAGGCTAAGACTCCAGAGGAGAAAGAACAATTTCTTGATGAAAGTAGAGAAACCGACCTTGACGATGTTGTTGCATCACTGCTCGAGGCTTTCAAGCAAGGCCCTAGTGGGTGCATGCAGGACGGCGCTGTGCTTACGAGAGATTGGGGCTTTGACTTGGAAGGCATAGACAGCGAGCGAGTGTGGCTAGTACATGGCGATCAAGATGCGCAGGCCCCGTTGAATATTGCGCAGTGGATTGATGAGCGGTTAGGGGGCGGCAGACTCAAGATTCTGGAAGGCAAGACGCATTTCACAATATGGGAAAAGCACTCGGGAGAGATATTTCGGCAAAGTGCTGAGGCGTAGACAGGCCATGAAGTAAATCGGGGTATGAGTTGCGCCGTAACTGTCGTTTCCAAGGCTTGGTAATGCAGGGCGTAATGCGCAGGTAGTCTGTTTCAGTGTTCCACCACAAGTCCGATTCTGTCACTCGGATTTGCGGACCTGAGGTCGGCTCTACGAGTTCAGCATGAAAGACAGCTTCCATCCTCAACACAGCCATGTAATTTTTTCATCGGGCGTAAAGGTATTGGAGTAGTAGATATGCTAGGTGTCTATCGCTCTTCAACAACTACAAAGTACGACAGCTTCCATAGTATACTCTGAGATTTTTTGCAACTACAATGTATCTATCCATCTTCACCCCTACCTTGTTGACTGCGGGTCTGCTCATCACTGCCACATCATCTGCGCCCTTGTCTAGTCTGTTACCTTCATGGACACCACTCGCACCTATTCCTCTTTTCCCTCGCCAGGAACAGACCACGGTATTTGTCCCGCCATCTACTGTCGCCATCCTCGGTGGCGTCATTCCGTGCAATACGTCTTGTCCACCTGTGGACACTACTCCATTGACGCAATTCTATTCAATCACGGACAACATATGGAGCACCAGAGCCAGCATGCCACGAGGACTGAACCACGCCAATGCGGCCGTTGTCAACGGAAAGATATATGTTCTAGGTGGTCTTGCGGAGACAGGCGAAGCAGCCGAGGGAAAGAGGGTGTGGGGCGCAGTGGCAGACTCTTGGGTGTATGATCCTATCACTGATTTATGGGAGATGATACCTGGCGTACCTACTGGGGAAGAAAGAGGCAGTGCCGCCGTAGGTACTTACAACTCAAAGGTCTATCTTGCTGGTGGTATGTCGGAACTTGAGCTATTCGAGAATGGCACTCAGAATAGCGTGTCGGTTGTCTCCATCTTCGACACCGAGACCGAGACGTGGCTATCTGTCCCTGAGGCAGCGAAGCATATACCGGAAGCTCGAGATCACGCTGGTGCCGCGGTGGTAGGCTCGAAGATGTTTGTCCTTGGTGGACGGGATAGCGGTCAAGAAAATCTTCGCGATACTGTCTTTGTCCTTGATCTCTGTGATCTTGAAGCTGGTTGGGAGACGAGTGCGGCGCGCATGCCTACGCCTAGGGGAGGTGTCGCAGCTGGTACCATTGGAAGGAAGTTATACGTCTTCGGTGGGGAGGGCAATGCGCAGTCAGAAACTGGAGTGTTCGACCAGGTTGAGGTCTACGACACTGTGCGAGATCGATGGGCAAAAGCTGGAACGATGAGGCTACCTAGACACGGAACGTACGCTGTGGGTGTAGACGGAAAGGTTTACATTCCTGGAGGTGGCGTCAGTCAAAGCGGTGCGCCAGTGTCTGACTTTGACGTCTTCGTACCGTGGATCTGGACCATGGCATGATACGGGACTGACAAGTGGTCAAAATCGCGGTGAGATGACTCGAATCAGAAGCATCTTAAGACTGCATTTGCGATTCTTAGAGCGGAGCGACAATCTTGAGACGACAAACAGGTATCCGGACGAGGAGGTCCTTGTCTCATGCACATGCAAGGGTTAGAATGTCTGAATTGCGTCAGCCACTCACTTTAGCAGAACAACTTTGTGCCAATTGTCTAGTTAATTGGCTACTTATTTCGAATCTGTGCATTACAAAGAAGCCCTCTCTCATCAGCTTTAACCCCTAGCCATACTGCACCTGGAGGGTTTACGGTGTACACCACACTAACATAGCAGAAACTAGAGCATGTTGCATACTCTTAGGGCAAACTTTGAGTGTTGAGTATAGCTCTTCAAAAACGAGCTCCTTCGTGCCGTGTATTACGGGTCAACGGGCACCATGAAACTGGAGCGATATTGGCTTTTGGGCAAGTGTGAAACAAGATATACCAGTTGTAAGGCCCACAAAGGTCCAGGGGTGGGAATCTAGAGCCTACAGAAAGTGGGGGCTGGCCTTAGATTCACCCCCGCGGATAAGGTTTGGGGGATAAGATGCTTTGTCCAATGGCTTTGACATCCCCTTACTCAGGGCCTTACTCGTGGGCAGCATGTTTACATTCTGCCGAATTGCTACCGACGCCACAAACATAATGTTGAGATGGGTAAGAAGAATGATCGGTCTTCGGTGTTCAAGTCGAAGCAATGGATGACCGGATAGTAGCTAAGCAAAAGCTTGTCCAGATTATAGTACATAAGAGATATGGCGCTGGGTTCATCTCCTCGCTAGGTAGTGTGCCGGTGGTAAGCAGGAGATTTTGGCTCGGTAGATCTCAGTCCGACCGAGTGGCGATAGGAGATTAGAGAACACCATGCACTCATCATCGCAATAGAGTTGGACGATGAGATGTAGCTTTGCGATGGATACATGCAACCTTGATCTCTGAAGAGGGTGGTAGCCGCAACAAGCAGGAGACATATCGACCAAAGGTAAAGTTCGAGATTAGCGGTGGCTGATCTCACGCTACGGTAGAATAGGAGCCTTGGAACGAATTCACCACCATGTCACCACCACGATCATGATGCCATCAATCTCTGCGATTCCCACTACAGAAGATAATCTACTCGCCTCACAACTGTTCACTGACTCTCTTTGTAGCTATGAGAGCGAGAATGTCAGTGGCGGAAGTGCTTGATATTATGCCGCGCCACAAACTCAGGCCTTTGTCTAGGCATGTTTCACTCTCCGTGCCGCAATCCTTGTATAGCCACAGGTGTAGTTGAATCAGGGACGGATGTGGCGTGTGTCATCGCTTCCACAATTTCCAACCCGGCCGTTCTACGACGGCTATGCAGGTCCCTTCCGATCAATCATCTACACTTGGTACAGCATCCCGTACGATCCACCAGTCACAGAGCGCGACAGCTTTTCGAAACGTGAAACACCATCTGAATCCCTCACACTAGATTGCCTGGGTAATCCAGGCCTAGACATGCTCTGAGCAAACTCTCCGTACCGGCTTCTTGATGCAATTACCGATATCCAGGTTTCCACCATTGAGAAAGCAGGCTACAGCGGGACTATCAATCTCGTCTCTCCAAGTCTAGTCAATACCAGAGATTTAGGGACGACCCGCATTGCGATGCTTCATGGCCTTGAGATATGCCACCGGTAATATATGGGTTGTTTACCAGTCGCGGTTGTTTTGTTTCAATCATCACTCGCTTCTTTCATCCTCTTCCAATCATTACCAATCGGCAAGATGCGCTACTCGATTGTTGCTTCGTTGCTTTCGGCTGTCACCGCAGTCCACGGCTATGCGAACCCCATGGCCTGCTCTGGTATCTGCAACAACGCACACGACCCGGCCCTGATTCGCCACTCTGATGGTACCTACTACCGTTTCTCGACCGGTGGCAAGATTGCTATTCACAGCGCACCTTCGCTCACTGGACCCTGGTCCTACAAGGGTGCCGCGATTCCCTCTGGATCCAAGATCAACTTGAAGGGCAAGGACGATCTCTGGGTAAGCACTACGATGTATCGGTTCGTTCGAGAACAATCTAACAGAACCGGCAGGCTCCCGACGTTACCCTAGTCGGTGACACATACTACCTCTACTACACCGTCTCGTCCTTCGGTGTCCAGAACTCCGCCATTGGTGTTGCTACCAGCAAGAACCTCAAATCTTGGACCGACCATGGCGCCACCGGCATCCAATCGAGCGCCGGCAAGAACTACAACGCTATCGACAGTGCGCTTTACTGGGATGGATCCAAGTTCGTCATGTCGTATGGTTCTTTCTGGAACGACCTCTTCGTCCAGAAAATGGCCAACCCGCCCCTCAAGACCAGCTCCTCCGCTGTCACCAACATTGCCTTCAAGCCCGAGGGTGAGCACGCTCAGGAAGCTCCGTTCATAGCTAAGAACGGCAACTACCACTACCTCTTCTTCTCCGTTGGCAAATGCTGCGGTTTCGATGCCAACAGGCCCGCCAAGGGTCAGGAGTACAAGATCCAGGTATGCAGGTCTACCAGTGCCACTGGTGGCTTCAAGGACAAGAAGGGTGTGGACTGCCTGAAGGGTGGTGGTACCACTGTTTTGGAGTCCCACGGCTGGGTCTACGGACCTGGTGGCCAGGGTGTCTACTATGACCCCAAGGAGGGCCCTGTCCTATACTACCACTACGTCGACACCCGCATTGGTTACGGAGATGGTCAGAAGAAGTTTGGCATCAACAAAATCAACTTCTCCAGCGGATGGCCTGTCGTATAAGCGCTTTTCGCATGTCCGAGTACACCTTACTGGCATGGCGTCAGCTGTGTGTTTGTCCACTTTGGGCACCTTCTTGTCTATACATTTCTACCCACACCATTGCTGTACATACTTACACAATACACCTGTCTATGCCAACACTTTTGCAGTCTTGAAGGATTCTTACTGTAGTTTGTGATGTGGGACGCGATTGGCCAAGCTTACCTTGTACCAGTAAGATTCACAAGCGGGAGTTGGTCAGTGTGTGGGTAAGCACCACTACTGCATTAACAACAGGTATTTTTCATTCAACTTACAAAGTGTTATGCTCAGCTCGGTACTGCAATGGATAGACGATCAGTGAGATGATTGATTAGGCATCCAAGATAGGGGTGTGCTTTTAGGTTTGTCCACGTCGAGTGCATGAGGCTTGCGTCACCAGCCCAGCCACATCTGAGCAGCCACAGCCACGCGTCCACAACAGCCGCAGGAACCTCCCAGAGCACCGCAAAACGTCGCGCGTCATGCTACGAGATATCCACTGTCCGCTCTCCACACACTCGAGGTATTTTTAGATTCCATGATATATATCTTGTGTACCAGAGTTCCTCTGCTCGGCCTCGGCAAAACCCATCGCGATGCGTTCAACTACCACGACTCGGCCTATTGCCAACCGGATCTGCAGGATCTACCTCCGCGTACGCATTGACTGAATTTCTCTTCAGTCATACCAAGAACTCGCACGCGCTTTCCGAAGAGCGCGTCGCTATGCCTGACACTAAACCCACGCATTTCCCACCATCCCGGAATTCCAACAGCTTCCGATATCGGCCGCTGGACCCCTCCGCGGGTGAAGATATTCGCATCTTGGTTCTCTACCCTGGCGAATTCCACGAACCTGTCCGATGCGATCTTCTCCATGCGAACCTGGACGATGATATCAGATACGAGGCCCTCTCGTATCCCTGGGCTTCCGAAGATGGAGACGCTAGCTTATCACAGCGCATCAGCTGCGCTTACCTCGGAGATAGAGACGCCTCGAATCTGGCGGTAACATCAAGCTGTGCGTCTGCGTTGCGCAGGCTGAGGTATACTTCACAAGAGAGAATACTATGGGTTGATGCACTCGCTATCGACCAAAGTAACTTGCAAGAGCGGAACCACCAGGTTGCGCAAATGGCAAGGATTTACTCGAGCGCTTCGCAGGTTTTGGTCTACCTGGGGGAAGAAGATCTAGGATTCGGTTCTCGCAGTCTATGGCTAGATACCGAGAGACGACAGGCTGCGCTGAAGAAGCTGTTTGCTAAGAGATGGGCTTCACGGGTATGGGTGATTCAAGAGGTAGCATTGGCGCGAAAACTGATGATGGTTATGGGGGACGCATCTTGTCCTATGGATGCCAATCTGATGAGCCGTATTCGAGGAAGAGCCAAGCTATCTAGATTGCAAGTCCCTGGCCCACTAGCTTGGGATCCGCTAGTCAGTGCTCCGACGAGAGATCTACTTACGATATTGCATATGACACGCAACTGCTCTTCTACAGATCCCAGGGACAAAGTATACGGGCTTTTGGGCCTGGTAGGCGAACGTCTGCAAAACCTGATACAGATCGATTACTCAAAAACTGTAGAGGAGGTAATGACACGTGCGGCAGCCGCGATCATCATCTGCAGAGAAGATTTTGATATCTTAGCATATGCATCGCGCAGAGTTAGAACTGCGCAGGAGCGCTTGCCGACTTGGGTACCGAACTGGGCGAAATACGAGGACGAAATTACACTACGTCCTCAATTCCAAACATCAAAGATAGGTCCCTGGAGATCTCTGGAGAGGTTGATGTGGAGTAGGTCCTCGTCTACCCAGCCCGGCGAGATAGATTGGGAAGCGGTGGTCGATATACCTGCACTTTGGCCAGCTAATTTCTCCTCGATGCCATCTGTCAAAGTTCGCGCACATTGTCTCGGTACTATCGATAGCACGACCAGACAGGGATCTAACGAAAGCTCAGGACGGCAAGACGCTCAACAATTTGGCCTCGACATGAAGGCTCTCATCGACAGCGACGTCGGTCCAAGAGATTTTGACATGCGATCATGGCCTACGCGATTCCAGTGGCTCTTCGATCCCTCCCACACTCGTCTTAGCCACTCGCAACTCCAACTAGACAATAAATCCCCAGCCACGGGACATCCTGATAATCTCCACTGGATCGGTCTGCAGCAGTTTTGTACTGAGCTTCAAACGCATGGAGAAAATAAACGCATCTTTCGAGCTGGCTATCTTCCCGCGACGACAAATCATGACTTCGAGACAGGCGATAGTGTATGGGCGATTGATGGCTGTACGATTCCTCTGATTCTCAGACCTGACAATAGCTGGAAACAT
Source organism: Alternaria brassicae (assembly GCA_004936725.1). Classification (NCBI taxonomy): domain Eukaryota; kingdom Fungi; phylum Ascomycota; class Dothideomycetes; order Pleosporales; family Pleosporaceae; genus Alternaria; species Alternaria brassicae. Next base: position 2,076,230 of record CM016506.1, on the reverse strand, counting down.
TGGGATGCTAACCCCCGGAGCTATACGATCGTTGGCGACTGCTACCTGTTTGCTTTGTCGCATATGGATTGTTGGGCGACATCAGGAACGGGGCTCGATCAGCGATGGGACTTCGATCCGTTCCGCCATATGCACGCACTAGGAACGCAAAAGATCAAGTTACATTGATCTGCATAGTGTTATCTTCACCGAACATCTTATCCTCAGGCTGGGTGGCTGCGCTAGCCATCGATTGGTCAAACACAGCCCGCACCATGCATACATTGTGCCACCATCAGAAAGTCAGTCTCCGTCTGTTGTTTTTATCACCCGCTCCTGGCGCCCCAAAGGTGAACGCGCAGCTCCGAGCTCTTCCATTCATACACGCAACACAGGGTCAAAGACGATATGTCAAAATGTCGGGAGCATCACGCAAGCATCCGGATATACGAAAATTCGATCGTATAAGGTGCTGCCTTGCTTGTGGCGAGGCTGTGTTCGAACCCTCGGTCTCGGTCGGTCCGCCCAGAGCACGGACAATACAGGCCACTGTAGGTACACCAGTCTCAATCACAAGCTCGGTCTGGAAATACGACTGTTAGTACTTCTGCCAGGCGATTCGGTCGATCCGATTCAATGCGAGATCATACCCGTTAATCTCGAGGACAAACCGGACTACGATGCGGTCTCTTATACTTGGGCTACAGAAACTGGAGATGCTTTATGGTACTAGTTCTCTGGTGTCGCAGCTGTTCTCGCTAAGGTATTTCAACAGAATATGGGTACTTCAAGAGCTTATGTTGACAAGAGCTGTATATTTGGTCATGAACGATCAAGAGTTCCTCTTGACGTCGGCAGTGTTGGAGGACTTAGTATCCGTATCTGAGCAACTTGGACAACGTACTCCGTTGGCGCAAATCCCGACATACGACGGCGGACATCATATATTGTCTGCATGCTGGCTTGTCTTGTGTCTTGATCACAGACGTCTAGACATGTCTATAACTGCATAAGCTCAAGGCAACTCTCCCGAGTATTTAGGGCGTCTGCCTACAAGACTCCTTCCTCTTCAGTTCGGAAAGCACTCGATAGAGCCTTCGTGGTCGACCGTGAGTGCCAAGATAGCTTCATCAGACAATTTCCAGGAAGAATTCACCCATGATGGAAGTCAATCGTGCCTCGTAGAACTGCCATGGTCCACTCGTACAGACTTTCCACCAAGGATCCACATTCGAGCGCATTACATCGCTAGCGTCGGTTCCATCATCTACGGCGGTTCTAATCGCAGACCTAGCTTCAGAAAAGAAGCTGACTCGCACATCATTGCGCTACGGATATTGAAGGATCCGCGTCTATTGGGCTACGAGCAGTATGCATGGATGATACCCTTTTCAGTAGGTAGAAGCTCGAAAACGCCATTGAAAATTGTCGACGAGCACATACAATACTGGTGTCTGTGTCTGGAAGAACAGCGACTCATGCGTCTTGAAGAATGGCGAAATTCTGCGGTCATGGCAGACCTAGGTTTACCGGAGGCGGATTTGTGTAGTATATGGGCCTTCTCCAACGAATTGGGAAAATCTAACACATATGATCTCTTCTTCAGTCGTTTTAGCCTTGGTTTTGCTCGAGGGGGTATGGTCTCGGTGGACGACAAGATCTTCGCTGTCGATGGCGTAAGAACGCCTCTCATCTTGCGCAGAACAGGTATACAGCAGTATAGGATAGTAACTCGGTGTCGACTGTGGGCAGCGCTTGAGCTTGATTGCTGGAACCCGGGGACCAAGAAAGGAAGATCAGGTAGGAAGGTGAAGAGACCTAAGGGGAATCAGACGCAGATCATCAGATTACAATATTGCTTCGTCTGCAACGCGTTCCTGGTCAGTGGCTGTCGTCTCATTTTCTACATGTACTGGTGAAATGCGATAACAGAGGACTCGGCTGCACAGAATTTCCTCGTCCAATCACAATATCAATGGTATGCGATGATAGTTTCTGTAGCAACTCGGGTTTCAATATGAGGAACGCGAAAAATCTCACTTCGCAAGGCCGGGAAGTGCTCTCGCCTCGCCAGGATCAGCATATGTGGTTGATACCGAGAAGATCGGTTGGCTCAGCGACCGTCTTGCATTGACAGTCAACGTCGGCCAGACCTGTCATACCTTCGAGGATATGTTCCACTGTGACCTATCCAAAAAGCATCATGGGTACAAGTCATGGGACGACTACTTTCACTTGTCACTTTCACTCGAATAAGGGACCTGTCGCTATCAGTAGAACATCAAGAAGTACGGCAAATATATCTGGGGTACCTTTCTCTACAACCAGTGACATGGAAATTCTGGCATATGCTGCATTGACTGACGAGTATGTAGATGGAGGGAGTATAAAACCAGATTCGGGCATGTGCGGTACCGAAGACGTGCCTGCTGCAGGGTAAGGCTGAGGCTCTTCGGCGGATGTTTGGATGTGGCGTAAGGCGGTGGCCAAAGCGCCCTAGCTCGGAGCGTGGATCGCTACATCACTGACGAGCCGCAACACCACCAAACAACGTTGCCGCCCCATCGCACACCTTTCTCTCGCCCACTGGATACTTCCATCTGCTGCCTCCGCTTCACTTGATAGCGATTAGATATCCCGACACCTGACAAATACACATCGCGACCCCGCCACCATGTCTAGCGGAGAAGTGCTCAAGGCCGACAAGGACTTTACCAAGGAAGTCGATGCGGCTATTCCGGAGGCGGAGAAGCTGGCATCCGTATGTTTGATGGCTTCCAAAGCTGGGCAAAGGCTAATGTAGTTGATCAGGGCAATCCGCAAGCTGGAATCGACAAGCTGCTCACGCTCGAGAAGCAGACCCGCCAGGTACACAATCCTCAAGCTTGTGCGCATGTACATGTGTTGACGTTTCCCAGGCCTCAGATCTCGCCTCCACCTCAAGAGTCATAATCGCCATCGTCACAATAGCAAAGAATGCAAAGGACTGGAACTTGATGAACGAGCAGGTCCTGCTGCTCTCCAAGAAGCATGGACAGCTCAAGCAAGCCACTACCAAGATGGTACAGATAGTCATGGGCTTCTTGGATGAGACACCAAACCTGGAGACAAAGCTGTCTGTCATTGAGACGCTACGAACAGTCACAGAGGGCAAGGTAGGTGGCATTGACGGACCGGACACGTGCTGTTACTGACACGGTGGTAGATTTTCGTCGAAGTCGAGCGTGCCCGTGTAACCCGCATTCTGTCCAACATCAAGAAGGAGCAAGGCGACATCGATTCAGCGGCAGACATCCTCTGCGAGCTGCAAGTCGAGACCTTCGGCTCCATGACCCGCCGCGAGAAGACCGAGTTTATCCTACAACAAGTGGCGCTATGTATACAAAAGGGCGACTGGACACAGGCTGGCATTCTGAGCAGGAAGATCAGCACGAGGTATTTTGCCCGGAGGCCGAAGAAGACTCCCGAACAGCTTGAGAAGGACCAGAAGGAGCGGGAGGAGAAGGAGAAGAATCGAAGTCCCGAGGACCCACCCATTGAGCCAGAGGACGATGTAACGGATCTGAAGCTCCAGTACTACGAGCAGCAGATCACCTTGGCAAAGCACGACAACAAGTACCTGGACGTCTGCAAGCACTATCGACAAGTACTGGACACCGAGGCTGTGGAGGAGGACCCCAACAAGCTCAAAGCGGTATGTTCAAAAGCCCGACTTCTTCTACAGGCTCTTACTGACGTGTGTCTAGATCCTTCAGCGCGTCATCTACTTCATCATCCTCGCACCGTACGATAACGAGCAGTCCGACCTTATCCACCGCATTCAGCGCGACTCTCGAAACTCCCAGATCCCACATGATGCACAATTAGTTAAGCTCTTCACTGTGCCTGAGCTTATGAGGTGGCCAATGGTAGCTAAGCAGTTCGGACCTCATCTTACAGAGGCGGATGTGTTCGACGCGGAAAAGGACGACTCGGACGACCCCAAGACGTTCCAGAGATGGCAGGACCTTCGGAAGCGTGTGATTGAGCACAACGTTCGCGTCGTCGCCAAGTACTACACACGTATTCAGATTCCGCGTTTGACAGCGCTGCTGGATCTTACCGAAGATGAGACTGAGAAGAACATTAGCGAGCTAGTGTCTGCGAAGACCATCTACGCCAAGATTGATCGACCTGCGCGAATCGTCACATTCTCGAAGCCCAGGGACGCTGACGATGTGCTGAACGAGTGGAGCGGAAATATGAAGAGCTTGTTGGGTCTTCTCGAGCGTGTTGATCATCTTATCACTAAGGAGGAGATGATGGCGCGCATCCAACCTACCAAGGTGGACAAGAGCAAAGCGGCCAAGGGCAAGGCGAACTAGGAGTGGCGAACATCCTCGGGTCTCCTCAACACATGCGTGCGAGGCGGACTGCACTTGGTCGTGTAATGGCCTTGCTAACTATGACGCTGATGATGATGATGCATAGGACATGGGTACGATAGTCTACAAATGGGCGCGTTTGCAAGCAGACCGACCTGAGCGTGGGACGAAAGATAGAGAACCTAGGCATCTACCATAGGTTGACAAAATAAATCAAAGCGATAGCTACAATGAAAACGCTCTGTATCACGGCTTTCCCCGACGGCACATATTGTAGCCAGATGAAGTGCGCGTTGCATCATCTGCCAAGCCACTTAGGCGCAGACGCGGACTAGCGTAACGCGTCCAACGCGTCCCTTCCAAGTCCCCCGGAATATGGCAGTCGCAATCGTTAATAGTCTCAAACTCTCACCAACTGCACTCCGCACACGTTAGTACCGCGATAATTATGGCTCGCGGCGTTGAAGGAAACGAAATGTCAACGCCTCGCGCTTCACAGAAGAAGCAGCCAGCCTCCGCGTCGCAATCGGCAAAGGGCCAAAAGTCCATCTTAGGCTTCTTCCAAAAGAAGTCTACGAACTCTCCAAGCCCCGCGCCATCCGATGCCACACCAGCCAAAAAGACCCCAACATCAAAATTGGCCAAGAGGGCGTTCAACAGTCCGCCTACAGCCATCACACCCGTGCCGAGCAGCGACGCGCCCGATTACTCAAGTCCCATCAAACAAGAACAAGAATTGACAATCGGAAGAGGAAGGAACAAGAAGAATGGTCCGTGATAATCTCTTCCAAAATCCGACTTTGCAACTGACAGCGTACTGCTAGAGCCTGCAGATGTCACCCCCAGCAGCCCCACACGTAAGGTACGTGAGATGTGCCATTGTACATTTTGGCCGCACTTGTTAACATCTTACCTAGGCACGAAAGCCCGTCAATTACGCCGAATCAGATGATGAGGACGAAGAGGTACTGGGTCCAATTGCGAACAATGCTAGGGGCAGAGCGACGAAGCGCCAGCGGGTCGTCATCGACGACGATTCCGACGACGAGTTCGGATTAGATGCGGCCACGCAGAAGGCGATGCTTGAGGGAGAAGACAACGATGATGTGGAAGACTTCGTTGTCCCAGACGATTCCGAGGAGGAGATTGTGTCGAAAAAACGCAAACGTCCAGCAGCGTCCAAGACTCGTGTCAAAGCTTCCCCTACGTCGTCACCACCTATAATTGAGGCGAGGGATGATGAAGACGATGGCGATGTCGTCATGACTAGCACGTCAACAGCACAACAATGGATATACGATCCCGAGAACCCAATGGTTTTCAAGCCCCGCGCACCTATACAAGCGACTAAGAAGGACCTCAGCAAGAAGATCAAAGAGCGACCGAGCGCTTCTGAACCAGAGATGAGATATCCATGGCTTGCGCACCAGATGGACGCTGATCGGCATCCTGTTGATCACCCAGACTACGACCCTCGTACACTTTATATTCCCCCAAGTGCTTGGGGCAAGTTCTCGGCTTTTGAGACGCAGTATTGGGAGATCAAGAGCAAGTGGTGGGATACAGTTGTCTTCTTCAAGAAGGGCAAGTTTTATGAGCTCTACGAGAAGGACGCTTCTATAGGCCATCAGCTCTTCGACCTCAAGTTGACCGACCGGGTCAACATGAGGATGGTGGGTGTACCAGAAGCTTCACTGGACATGTGGGCGACCCAGTTTGTGGCGGCAGGACATAAAGTCGCTAGAGTTGACCAGATGGAGTCAGCCTTAGGCAAGGAGATGCGCGAACGCGACGACAAGGGCAAGACTCCGAAGAAGGGTGGGAAGGAAAACAAAGTGATTCGAAGAGAGCTCGCCACAGTGCTCACATCCGGTACACTTGTGGATACAGGCATGCTTCAGAGTGAAATGTCGACATACTGCATGGCCATCAAGGAGATCGATCGCGACAACCTGCCAGCCTTCGGCATAGCATTCGTGGACACTGCCACCGCACAGTTTCAACTTTGCGAGTTCACCGATGATGTGGACATGACCAAGTTTGAAACCCTAATCGCCCAGATGAGACCTGGTGAGCTACTACTGGAAAAGTCCTGTGTTTCGGCCAAAGCCCTGCGCATACTCAAGAACAACACACCGCCTACGACAATCTGGAACTACCTAAAGCCTAACAAGGAGTTCTGGCCCGCTGACATTACCATTCGGGAGCTTGAAGCGAACAACTACTTCGAATCACCTACGAAAGACAACATCGAGGCTTGGCCGCCAGTACTCCGCGAAGCTCGAGAACAAGAATTGGTGCTGTCATCATTCGGTGCTCTTCTACAATACCTGCGGTCACTGATGATCGAGCGCGATCTTGTGACTCTCGGAAACTTCCAGTGGTACGATCCTATACGGAAAGCCACAAGTCTGGTTCTTGATGGCCAAAGCTTGATCAATCTGGAGATCTTCGCTAACACATTCGATGGATCGACCGAGGGTACCCTGTTTGCCATGCTGAACCGTTGTATCACCCCATTCGGAAAGCGACTACTCCGCCAGTGGGTATGCCACCCTCTCGCAGATGCAACCAAGATCAATGCGCGTTTAGATGCCGTAGATGCGCTGAATGTCGACTCTACGATTATGGACAACTTCAGCGCATCCCTCAGCAAATTGCCAGATCTCGAGCGTCTCATTTCTCGCGTCCACGCGGGCCGATGCCGGGCGCAGGATTTTCTCAAAGTGCTAGAAGGCTTCGAGCAGATTGAGTACACCATAAGCTTGTTGAAGCAATTCGGCGAAGGTGAGGGTGTCATCGGGCATCTCATCTCTTCCATGCCGGATCTGGCTGCATCCTTGGCGAAGTGGAATTCAGCATTCGATCGGGACATTGCCCGGAAAGAGGGACTGCTCATTCCTGAGCCTGGCATTGAAGAGGACTTTGATAACAGCCAGGGAGAGATCGACACCTGCAAAGCCAACCTGGATGTACTTTTGAAAAAGGCTCGGAAAGAGCTAAATTCAAATGCTATCCAATATAACGACATCGGTAAGGAGATCTATCAACTGGAGGTACCCAAGAAGGTCAAAGTACCCAACAACTGGGACCAGATGTCGGCTACCGCCAAGGTAACTCGATACTACACCCCTGAGCTCCGAAAGCTAGTACGCGTACTACAAGAGGCGCAAGAGACACATGGCCAAATTACGCGAGAAGTTGCTACTCGCTTCTGCCAGCGTTTCGATGAGGACTATAAGGTCTGGCTTGCGGCCGTCAAAATCATCGCCCAGTTGGATTGTCTAATCAGTCTTGCGAAAGCGTCTGCTTCACTCGGAGAGCCTAGCTGCCGCCCTGTCTTTGAAGAGGGCAATCGTACCGTCGTTGAGTTCGAAGAGCTCCGCCACCCGTGCATGCTCAATACAGTCGACGACTTTATTCCCAACGACATTAGGCTAGGCGGCGACTCTGCCAACATCAGTCTGCTCACTGGTGCAAACGCAGCCGGTAAATCCACTATCCTTCGTATGACTTGTATAGCGGTCATCCTCGCACAAGTCGGCTGCTACCTCCCCTGTACGTCAGCCCGACTCACGCCTGTCGACCGCATCATGTCTCGTCTCGGAGCCAATGACAATATCTTCGCCGCCCAATCTACCTTCTTCGTCGAACTCTCCGAGACACAGAAGATCCTTTCGGAAGCCACACCTCGCTCCCTTGTCATCCTTGATGAGCTCGGTCGTGGCACATCTTCTTACGACGGAGTGGCCGTTGCACAAGCTGTTTTGCACGACATCAGCACACGGGTAGGTTGCGTCGGTTTCTTCGCAACCCACTACCGCTCTCTAGCCAAGGAATTCGAGTTCCACCCCGAAGTTCAGAACAAGCGCATGCGGATCCATGTCGACGATGAATCCAAGTCCATCACCTTCCTCTACAAACTCGAGGAGGGTGTAGCGGAAGGTAGTTTCGGTATGCACTGTGCGGCCATGTGCGGGATTCCGAGCAAAGTCATCGAGAACGCGGAAAAGGCGGCTAGGGAATGGGAGCACACGAGTAGGCTGGGAGAGAGGATGGAAGTCAACAAGGATGAGGGTGGTGTCTATGTGCCGCTGGGTCTGCAGAGTGATGTTGCTTGGACGCTGAGAGAGGGTTTGGAGGGAGTCGGTGATCGGGCGCTGGACGTGCTGCTCCAGGCTATCTCTGCGTTATAAATACCGGGGTGTTGTGGAAGAACGCATGTAAGATGTATTAAAAAAAGGCGCAACACGGTCAAGCAAGAATGGCTTATGGGATGTATTTATATGGGAGCATGGTACCGGATTTGGTTCGAATTGGCATTCACGCCGTAACTATGTACTGTTAGCTAGCGTATCGCATGTGAATCAATCCAGATTCTCAAACGAGTCTACAGGTCTTCATGGTACCTTTTTTGTCACTTTTCAATACACAACTACAAATCATATTCAGCTTATGTTTTATTAAAATGAAATTGAAGCAGAGTATCTGTAATGTGGCCATCACATGGCACTATATACACAGTGCTTATACGAGGCGCATGCCCCTCGTACTTGTCAGAGCTCCGCAATGCTCACGCCAGATACTCGTACCGCAAAAGCCTAAACCCGCGCTTGAAGCATTGCGCAAACTTTTGCCCGTTTCCCTTTCCACTTCCACTCACCCCGTCATCTCCAAGCTCCCTTCGTCTTACTCTGCATCCCTAGCAATCAGCTTCTTGTATCCAGTAGACGCACTCCTTCCTCCACCAACAGCACCACCGCTAAAGGCTTCGATACCGTCTAAGAAACCATAGCTCGCACCATGGCCATCACCACCTGTCTCACGTCCCTTGACTGACTCATCGTAGAAACCGGAACCTTGGTCGAAAAGCGGTTCTTCCTTCTTGACTTTGATCTTGACATCACCCAGATCACAGAGATCGTCACTGTTGTGCTGACCATCATCGGCGCCGAAGACGTCCTCAGAAGGCGAAGAAGTAGGTTGGCGGGCGCTCTTTCGGGCACGCTTGGCGGGGGTATCAGATGCAGTAGTGACACCACGCTTCCTAGGGGTGGACGAAGGAGTAGACGTAGCCTTGCCGCGACCGGGACCACCTGCTTTCTTGGGGGTAGAGGGCCCGTTGCTGGACAGGGATTCGCCGAGGAGCTTGATCTTGGTCTTTATCTTGCCGAAGGTTACGCCAGCAGAGCCGATGGTGTAGCCGGTCAGGCCCGCGAGCTTCTCCATGTTGATCTGTAGATTGATTGAGAGGTTAGTACGAGGTATCGTGTGTATTCAAGTGCTGGAAATCGAGATGATGAGGATGTGAGAGAGAAGAGAGGAAGGACGTACCTTGGGCTGTTGATCCATGCACTGCCAGGCGAGGGCCAGAACCTCCATCTCACGAGCAGAGAAGCTAACGTCTTTGTTGCCAGCCATGTTGACCTTGTAGTGTTGAAGTAGAAGGGATGTTCGTCGAAAACTTGGAAGTGTCTTAGACGCAGAGCTAGCGTCGAAGGGTAGTGGAAGAGCGATGGAGAAGAAAAGCTGAAAGTGGCGGGGGCACGTCGTTTATATGCTATCCCACAGACGCAGAAAGAGCATAGAATTTGGCAGTGAAGTTGGAATTTGGCCAAATTTGGGTGCGTGGTGAGAGTCGCTAGGCAACCTGAAAGAGGAGAGATAAGACGCCTTCACCTCACCTTTAGAACATCAGTAGATTACTACATATCAGCACAGTGCGCAAGTAAGTGAGTCTAGCTGAATATTTGTGCAGAGTATATATAACATATTCTTTTGGCCGACTTGAGATGCCAGCATTTAGGTGAATGCACAGTCTATATCCTGCGCACCTCTTTACCCTGCAATTCAGGCCTTTCCACATCCAGCTCGTCCCTCAGTGCCGCGTATAGTGAGTCTCCTAGAATGATGGACAGCCCCAAACTCCAAACCAGTGTGATCGCATAGAAGAAGTTGGCGTTACCTGATCCAGCGTAGATCCAGAGATGGTAGAAGGCGGGGCCAAGGAATGACGTATACAGAATGCTCGCTGATGCCAAGAACGTATAACGCATGACTAGAATACAGTTAGTTTTGTCACAATTTCGTGGAGAAGGCTGATACTGACGAGGAAAAAGATGGCGGAACATGGGCACCAAGGAAAGGTAGAGCGCAGTATCCGCTATGCTCGGGTATGGAGTAAAGATGGCAAATACGCCAGTTAAGCAGCACACGACAAACAGTGGCTGCTTGTGAAGTCGTATCGTGAGGCCAGGCATATACGACGCCGCGTGTAGCCAAAAGACGCCAAGAAAGAACTCGCGAAATGAGTCAAACATCTCAATGAAGAAGTACCACCAAAGTCCCACGTTGGGCGTGAGGTCGGGCAGAAGAAGACGCACACCGTATGTCGCTGAGAGAAAGTTCCACGAATCCATCATCAATGCGGAGCCTGTGAGCAGGGCGCCTATGGCGCCTGCGAAGCCAACAGTGTGGTCGCGACAAAGGACGTGACATTTGGTGCGGCCTTTGTCTTCAGTGTCTTCGCATCATAGAGGAGGACCATGAGCGGAGGGAAGAGGAGTATCGGATGCATGGAGAAGTACGAAGCAAAGGCCGTGGCTAGAATGAAGGTGAAGCTGGCGCCTTGGGAGGCCTTGGCCATGGCTGTGAGGATGAAGAGGTTCGTCAAGGCCGAAGTGGAGCGCGCGATACATGTCAGAACCGTGAAGGGATTGAAAAGGAAGCTTCAGGGTGTTAGCATATGTTCTGTAGAGAGACATAGTAGTCGTACCCTGCTGCGACAGCCGTACTGCTCCATCTCAAGTCCTTCCGCGGCGAGGCAAACAGGCGCGTCACTGATGCAAAGCCGCTCTCTGCCACTTGAGCCAGCGCATTTGCGCTCAGCAGGTCCACGATAGTATAGAAGATGTTGGTGGCCAGAGGGGCATGCGCCGGGTTGGGGAAGAGGGAGAAGAGAGGCAGTAGGAGGGGTGCCTGGTGGTACACGCCGCCATCGTAGGGAGAGACATTGTGGGTGTATAGGAAGACACCCTCTTGTACTACCACGTGTCAGCGATGCCATACACAGACCAAGTCCGATACATACATCTCTTGAAGCTCGTCACTGGTGTTGACACCTCGACACGTCCGGCGATGAGGTCTGGGAGTGCGGGAAAGACGGTGAACAGGAGCAGCCGCACTGCGGCGGCGGCTCCAAAGAGTAGCATCTTCTGCTGCTTGTCAATGGCCATGGTAACGGTCTGCTACTCATTCATTGGCTCCATCGCGCTTCTTCACCTCGGCGCTGGTGTTCTGGCAAGATGCATGCTGGTGGACCCTTGCCGCGCTAATGCCGGATCCATGTCCGCTAGTCGGCCGCATCTCGAACTTTTTGCGCCCGCCAAAAGTTCGACCATCTGCACCGACAGAATCGCATTTCAATACCGACGATACAATGGCTGGACGCTCGAAGAAGAAGGGTATGCATATGAAAAGGTCGTCTAGAGACGTGTCTCGCTAACCAGTATATAGGCACCTCTGGTGCGGCCAAAAACTACATCACTCGTACGCGCGCCGTGAAGAAGCTTCAGATCTCTCTCCCCGACTTCAGACGACTATGTATCTTCAAGGGAATCTATCCCCGTGAGCCGCGCAATAAGAAGAAGGTCTCTAGGGGCTCTACCGCTGCCACCACCTTCTACTACACCAAGGACATCCAGTATCTCCTCCATGAGCCGCTGCTGGCAAAGTTCCGCGAGCACAAGGCTGTCGCAAAGAAGATTGGTCGCGCCCTTGGTCGCGGCGAGTCTGGAGATGCCTCGCGCCTCGAGAAGAACCTCATGCCCAAGGTTAAGCTCGACCATATCATCAAGGAGCGCTACCCTACCTTTGTCGACGCCCTGCGTGACCTCGACGATGCCCTCTCTATGCTCTTCCTCTTCGCCAACCTCCCCTCGAGCGACCACGTTCCCGCCAAGACCATTGCCCTTTGCCAGCGATTGACCCGCGAGTTCGAGCACTACGTAATCACCTCCCACGCCCTCCGCAAGTCCTTCCTCTCCATCAAGGGTATCTACTACCAAGCTACAATCCAAGGTCAAGACATCCTTTGGCTGGTGCCATACAGGTTCGTGCAGCGAACGGGCGGCGACATCGATTTCAGGATCATGGGAACCTTTGTCGAGTTTTACACGACTCTTCTTGGTTTTGTCAACTACCGCCTCTACACATCCGTCGGTCTGGTATACCCACCCAAGTTCAACGCAAAGAGCGACGAGCAAGGTGGTGAGCTTGCTGCATTCCAGCTTGAGGGCAAGGCCACTGCGACCAACGGCGCGACCAACGGACATGATGAGGATGCCGAGATCGACCCCGAGGCGCAGGCGATAGCGGACAGGATTGGAGCTATGTCTGATGCTGACGAGGAGAGCACCACAGCTGTAGCCAAGGTTGCCACTGAGGATGATGAGGAGGAGGCCAACGATGAGATTGACAAGTTCGAGCCGACTGCGCCCGATGCCGATATCCTACCCCAGCCGCAAGCAAGCAGCGCCGAGGTTGCCTCCCTATTCGCTCCATTCACTTTCTACCTGTCACGAGAGACGCCCAGAGCGTCGCTTGAGTTCATATTGAAGGCATTCGGTTGCAAGAGAGTAGGCTGGGACGGAACACTGGGTGACGGTGCTTTCACAACCAACGAGTCAGACCCGAACATTACACACCAGGTCGTCGACCGACCCGCTCTATCTAACGGCGCACCCAACGGAGATGCCGAGGACGTTGCTGCTCCCAAGGTCCAATGGCCCTACTCCATGATGCCTGGGCGCACCTATGTTCAGCCACAATGGGTCTGGGACAGTATCAACCAAGGCAAGCTGCTGCGACCAGACCACTACTCCCCCGGCGCAGACCTGCCACCGCATCTTAGCCCTTGGGTCAAGCCCAAGAAGGGCGAGTACGACCCCAACCTTCCTCTCGCCGCGCAACAGCCAGAGGGCGAGGCCGAGGCTTTTGAAGATGAGGGCGATGAGGAAGAGGCAGCGTTTGACGTTGACGGAGATGAAGACATGGATGCCATTGTTGATCGCGAAGGCTCAGTCGAAGTTGGCGAGGGCATGGACGTTGCTGAAGACTCGGAAGACGACAGCGATGACGATGAATCGGACGAAGCTGATGATGGTGAAGAGTTTGACGGCCTTGACTCTGATGCCGAATCGGACATCTCAGAAGGAGAAGCTGCTCGTCTTCAGCACCAGCGTGAACTGGAAGCTGAAGCTACTGGCAAGAAGCTCGAGGTGAAGAAGCCGACGAGGAAAGAGGAGAACGCTGCCATCCGCAAGAAGGCCGAGAAGAAGAAGCGCGCAGAAGAGGAGGAGCGCGAGAGGCAAAAGATGATGTTGTCCAACAAGAAGCGCAAGCTGCTCAAGCGCATCGAATATGGCGAGGATAAGCGCGCTAATGAATCCGAGAGCCTGCGCAGGAAGCGTGCGAAGGTCGAGAAGGCCAAGGCTGCTGCTGAGGCCATATAGGCCTAAGTTACATGTATATGATACATCAAAAGCTTGGGCCGGCGTTCATTTGGGCAGGAGTTTGGGGCGCTTAACGATAACTCTATATGCTGTATGTAGTAAAATTCGATACCTTTACTGGCTCTACATCACGGGCGTAGCTGTCTTTACATTCTTGTTCGTTGGATTGCTATAATCGGCGATTGGTACATGCACGGACTGGGGCTGTCAGACGGGTGGCGCAGCTATCTCAATCCGAGAGACTCATCAACACTCGATGACTCAAGGAGAGGTATAACAACTACGCGTCCGCATCAATCGCGTCTTGTTCTTATCCTTCGACTACAAAAACACATACATACAATCTGCGTCTCAACCAACAACATGTAGCCTCAATCTGCTTACAAGCTTTGCACCATGGTTGACCAGCGACATCGCAATTTCAACCAGACTTGACTGTGGAACACCCAAGATATCTGACATATACACCATGGCATAGATTCATATTCTTTCCTGTGCGTCAGGCTAGATCTCATAAATACAACTCTTCTCACAACAGTCTCTCCTCAGAAGAAAACGCTGTCAAAGGGTCCTACCATCTCCGTGGACTACACCAGAACAGAAAAAACCAAGACGAAAAGATGGATTCGTAACAAGACCCGCACTCGTTTTCGATCGCATACATATATTAGCACCCGATCCACCATCGTCGCCGGTAGCTAAAAGCGCAAAGTGCCGAGCCGCTGCCGAATAGCACCACTTTGGAAAAATTGTGCATGTCGAATTTTTGTTCTCCTGGAATTACCAATAGCATAGCGGACTTTGAAAGGTAGAGAGTAGACACCTTGAAGCATGACAGAAATAAAGCTGACATGGTATGAGCGTTCTGGGTCATTGCTTTCACCTGGGGCAACAGGCTAGACTGTCACGTGATCTCGCGTTCACTCCGACGATTGCTATTGTATCGTCAGACAATAAGCTCGGTTGTGGTCACCCTACAGTTGCTTGGAGTTGACGTCGTCTGTGGCATTACGACCTACTTCGCGTCTCGCACCTATATCTCACTTTATTGGACTCGATAAGAACAATTTGAAGTCAGCAACACGTCCATCGAACCATCTCATCAAGCATACAGAAAACTACGTATTCGACGACGACCTACCAGACTCCACAAACGACTACAGGATATGGCCTCCAATATCCTCTGCGCTACTCCGCTGTTTCCCAACTTACCACCGGAGCTCCGCAATGAGATCTACGCTTACCTCTCAGCTCCCTCCTCTACGAACCCAATCCCGATGAGCACGCACCTCCATCTCGGCCTGAAGACATTCACCTGCAAACACACCACCATCCAGCTCATCCCCACCCATCATGGCTCCCTCGGTCTTCTTGCACTTCCCCAAGACAGTTTTCCCGAAGCCACTGAATACGCGTCTCATCTCCTGAACAACGCGACATCGCTTCAAATCGGGGTACATTTCCACGGCCGAGTCAACACTTTCATCCAAGCCGACTGGAACAAAAGGCTCACCGCGCACCTCTGTAAACTCTCCAAATCATCCCCCTGGCTGCGTAAAGTCGCTCGGTACGACATCCAGATCTTATGGGAACCAGTCGATGGCGCGCTCAAAAGCAAGAACGGGAAGAAGGTAGCGGGACAAATTCCGCTTGATATGGTGCTGTGTTTAACGCAGCTCATGGATCAACAGGTGAAGAGGAAACGGGGGTGTGTGAAAGTGGGCTTGTGTTTGGAACACCGGTTTGCGGTGATGAATGCGCTTTCTGAGAGAAAGTTTGGGTTGAATAGGTTTCTCTTTGGGGTTGCATGTGAGAAGCTTGGGTTCAAGAGATTGGTGAGGGAAGTAAGGAAGACGGAGCATGAGTATCAGCTACCTCGGCCTCCGCCATTGCATCCGACCTTTCGGGCGATTCCTTCAACTGGTGCGCAGGAGGGTAAGTCGTTGATCAAGGTGCAGGATGGGGTGGTTAGTTGGTCGAACTGCATTCGGGGGGGTTTGGTTATGCGCAGGACGGTGGCTGTGGAAGCCGAGACAAGTAGTGGGCTTGAACAGGGTAAGGGAGAACAGGCGGAATTTCCAATGTGCCATCTCATGGCGGAATGTGTAATGAGGTAACGGAGACTACGCCGCGTCGCCGATCTCTGTATGAAAGGTTACTGCGCACCTTGGTAACTACCAGTCGTTCTATGCTGTAGTGGCTAGTAGCGATCAGCTTAATTTTGAAGTACATGACCATAACTTTCCAATCACATGGTTCCTACAATCCTACAAGTTTTTCTAGGTCAATAAACAATTTAGTTACTCCCCGCCCCCATATCGTTCTTCTAAGCTCCTCACACTCCCTTCCCTGTTCTCATCTTTCTTTTCCACTTCCTCTTTTACCCCCCACCCACCCTCACATCCACTATATCCACATCCTCATGCCCAAGCCCCCACCAAACTCATCAAGAAAGCTCCCAGGAGCACAAGCAAACAAGCATACACTCTGCGCTTTCCCCTTAGCACCTTCCAACTCTCATCACTCAAGAAATCCTCCGACATGAGTTCCACAAGCGAAGCAAAGACGAGGAAGCCGGCAGAGATAGCGTTCATGATTCCGACGACGAGGAGTCCGATTTCAGAGTCCGGCGAGTACAAGGTGTGTGTTGCTATGCCGATTGCCATGCCGCCAGGTGTGGTGCAACCGTATGCGAGGGCCATGAGCCAGGGCTGTGCGGCGCGTGGTTTCCAGTTGATGTCGGCTATGCGTACACCGAGGGCGAGGCCTTCGAAAGTTTGATGAAAGACAATGGCGATCAATAGGACGGTAAAGTCGTTACCAACGGAAACGGCGAGCGACATTCCAATGAAGATACTGTGGAACAAGATGCCCATCTCCAAAAGAAAAACCTGCATAATGGCTTTCTTGTGGATTTGCTCGGGCGTAAGTACATGGTCGTGCTCTCCAGTTTCCTGATCCTGTTCGATAGCATAGTCGTCCCTTTTTTCTTGGCTATGAGCGCCATGACTTCCCGCTTCGGACCCGCTCGCAGACTCAATCGCATCGAGTCTCTGGCCATCCTCGCGGTATCGGGAGAGTGTTCTACTGATACTCCCTACTCTTCCACGCAAGACACCTAGATCGCGGACTCGCATGCTAGACTCCGAGTACGTCCTCTGCATTGTTGGTCGCGGTGGAGCTGGCGATCCAGTAGTCTCGGCCTTTGGCTCTTCCTCGCGGCGAGACACAGCATCTGCACCTTCGTTACCGCCGCAGATGTGCTGGGCTGGCGAGAAGATCATCTCGATTAATGTGACGAAGAAGACGCTAGCTAGCATGATGGCACCTGGCATAGCCTGATAGTCGGTCGTCCAGAAACTCGACAGGCACGGGTCATTAAGCGAACCAAATGCGGTGGGGAGTAAATGGACGAAGGCGGTTGCGACCAGAACCCCAGTGCCGAAATGCTTCGCGCCGAAAAGGAATGCAGGTGGGATGCGCAGCCGTGGGAATTTGAGTACGAGCATGGGAAAGGCACATCCGGTGCCAGATACGAAAAGAATGATGAAAAGGCCAGCGACATGCAGGCCGAGATCGTAGTTAGGCTGGGCTTTGCCATTTTCGCAGGTACTTCGTCTGGGGAGACGTTGGAACGATGGATCTGGAACTTAATGTCAGTAGTGACGCTTCGACGCAGGAATGATTGTTCCATCTTACCTTTGGGCAGGAAAAACTTGGGCGCAGACAAATTGCCGCTAGCCCAAGAAATCAGAATCGAAGTACAGAGTACCGATACCAGCCACTTCGACCAGCTGATGATAGTGGCGGTGAGGCTACCTTGGTACTTGCTCACATTTGCGGTTGTTCGGGTGCAAGGTCCTTCATTCGAGTCAGCATCGTAATCTTCATCTCATACTCATCACAAAGTTGCGACGAACCTTTTGGGAACCGTTTGACACCCTCGCCCATGGCGTTCGGCGGTCTCTTCTCCATCTCTTGAGCATTGGACTCATCGATTCCACAGCGCCGGAGACTCTGAGTGCCGCTGCGCAGTCGATCTGCTTCTCCTAGTTCCCTGGCATTCACGATACCGTTCAGATCCTCGCAAGTCGTCGAATCAGCAGCGAAGCGTGGTGGACTCTGATTCCACCCTGGATGCCAAAGGACGTCTTCATCGGTTCTAGAAGGGCAGTTCATCTTGTAACCTCGGTAGCCAAGCCCTCCTTTCTAGACAAGGAGATGATCCAAAGTGCGTCTCGTGGTAGCGACAGCAGTCTAGATAGGTTGGGCACCAAAGATGGATTATACGTTTGGAGGATGACGTGAAGATCAGTAATGATGGGGATAAGTCGCGAGATATGACATGTGGAAGAACTAGCAGTAGGCACCATGGTCGGTTAGCGGCTCTTCCGTAGTGTCATTGCCCAAACAGATGTCCATGCCCGGTGCCAAGACTTGGAACCCCAGGCCCGCCACACGGAAACGGCCGAACGGGTGTTCCTGTTTCGATGGGTCACTCAGACATGACCTGTTGCTTTCTTCCAAGTTCATGTTCTGAAGCTGCTACAGAACCATACTTGCTCTCGTCTCATCATCAATTGTTGCGATCGGATGTACGGCTTGCACTCGACACGTAATGATGCGCGGCCGGTGGAGACTCACAAGAAGATGGGACCCGATGTCTCCCGCAAGGCCAAGGGCATGCAGCTGTGCAAACTCTACCTATGCGGTAGTTCCTGGGGTAATAGCTAATCTGGACCATCTGGTGCTTCCAACCGCTGACTGCAATACGTGAACCTGGGCGTTGTCAACCAATACCTGCTGATGCGGCCCACGAGTCAGCAGTATCTCGGAACAGACGCCATCATGTGATGAGCTGTCTCAATCGACCTTTTTCTCCAACTGGTAGGCGAGCACGCAACCTGTGGAACAGCCACGATTATCCGACGTTGCATTAGTCAGCCAAATCGACACGTTACGGTTGCTTCCGAACCCTTGTTGGCGCATGTTGAAGCGCCTTCTCCTGTCATTCATGTCTACAGGCTATGGGTATCACTCTTCACTGCGACTTGATTGTTTCCAGTACTTCCAGCGCACCGCCAACCAGGTGCAAGCTTCCAGTTACCAACACCATGACTTCTGCATCAGCCCCGGCCTCCTTGACATAGTCTTGTGCCACCTTTCGTGCGGTTCCGACTGCCTCTTCGATTGTGCGTAGCACATGCACTTCTGCAGTGCTGTCAATGTCAGACCATGTGCTTGCGAGCGCCTTCTGGACTGCCAATGTGTCTACATCCTGCTGGTTGGTGTTCATCGATACGAGATCAGGCTTGTATCCTTCGCTGAAAGTTTGGTTGGTTGTAAAGATGACGTGTGTGAAAGGAGACTGTGATCCAGAAGTGATGCCGCTCTGTAGAGCTGTATACAGAGCTTTGGCGAGTGCGTTCGCGTCCCGCGTCTGCTGGTTGAAGATCAAGATCCGAGGTACCTTGCATTGCGAGGTAGCGGCGGAAGTGGCCATTGTTATCTGCTCCGCGAACCACTTGCCAGTGACTTCGATACTTTCCATAGTGTGCCCCCCGTCGATGTGCCATGCAACGTTGGTCTCGCGTCTTATTTCACATCTGCCAGCCCATCGCACTTGCTCTAGTCCGCGAACAAATTCGGAAGGAAGCTCGATGTGGGGAACGGCCGTCGGGTCTGGCACCGAAGTGTGGCCCAGTGCTCGTAGGTGCGCAGCTGCGGCAGCTATCGCCACGGACGCATTAATCTTCTGGAAGGCCGCGCCTAACCCAAGCTTGACCTCGTTGTTCGCCAGCGCCGGATGCACGTCGACGGTGTGTAGCTTGGTGCCCTTCTCTGCCGCTCGTTCTTCCAGAACACTCATAGCTTCGTCCTTCTGACGCGCTGTGAAGGCAACACTGCCCTTTTTGAAGATGCCCGCCTTGTGCCAGGCTATCTCTGGAAGTGTAGAGCCCAGCATGGCTGTATGGTCTATCCCTAGACTTGTGACGGCTGTGACAGTGGGGTTCGTCAGGATGTTGGTGCTGTCGAACTCGCCACCAATGCCACACTCAATGACAGCCGAATCTACGCCCTCCTTAAGGTATGCGTGAAGCGCCATGAGTGTCAGATAGCGGAAGTATACTGGCTTCGTGGGGACGTTCGCAGGCGCGTTTTCCGTCTTCGCTGCTGCCTCCAGCTTGTCCCATACCTCGAAGAAGTACTTGGCGAACTTCTCCTCTGATATTGGCTCATTGTCGATTTGTATGCGCTCGCGTACGAATCGTAGATGTGGAGAGGTATAGAGACCGATCTTCAAGGGCGAGGTCTGTGCATCCCTGGAGGTTGTGTATTGCGATAAGATCGACGAGATGAAAGCGCTGGTCGAGCCCTTTCCTTTGGTTCCGGCGATATGTATAGGCTTCAGACTGTCAAATTCTGAGGGCTGGACATGTCGTCAGTTATCATCTTCAGGTGGGGTTATCGGGAGCCGCACACCTCATATCCAGCTTTGCGACACCATTCAATCATCTCCGGTATCGCCTGCTTGTTCATGCCGCGACCGGACTTGCGAATCGCATCAACTATGGAGAAGTTGGACTGAAGCGTGTTCAGCGCTGCAATCGCAGCCTGCGAGAATCAGCCCAATCCATACGCACATTGCTGTCAACATACCGCGTAGTCGCGCTTCTCCATTTTGGCAGCCGTGTGATGAAGACGGGCAATGGGAATAGCGCGCAAGCAGCACGTGCGTGTCCGGGCTATGAACATGAGAGCATCGTGATTGATGCTTGGGAGACGGGCTGGGACTTTTGTTTGTGAAAGAAAGCCCGCCGCCGATAGCCGATGACGCATCAGCTCGGTCCCTCCCTCAAATGGACCAGCGATGCACCTCACATCTCGCTTCACCTCCTTGGAAAGATGCAGCATGGCCCAACTCTAGTAAGCAGCCTGGCCCAATTTTAGCAAGCAGCCTGGCAAACCGTCCGAACGATCGCTGGCGTCTTGTCTGTCCACGCTACTCAGATATGAAAGCTGATGGCGTTACAAGAACTGATACTTCCTGCAGTCCCTCCATCGAGGTCGCACCCCAGCATCGTAACAAGAGCAAGAACATTCAAACTTACCATACTTCATGTACTCGCACAACGTGTACGCGACGTAGGCATTGTGACTGGTGATACAACGATCAACGGCGACCGCTGGAGAAAATTTGGCTTCCTGGTTGTTTACATTATGTCCAATATTGCTGATTTCACTCCTGTCTTCCACCTATACTCTGGTCCGGGATTGGTGAATACGCTGATACGCGCGTTCAAATGTAAGAAGGCCTAATTGTGGTTCTAACTCTGATTGTACATGGCGGGTGAAGGTAACGTATAGCCTCCAGCCAATCATATTCTAGTCGAATGCATGTGTTTTCTTTGCAACGTCTATTGTCAGCGCGTTGCACTGCAGCGGTCCGATTGTAAGTTGAAACACAATAATAGAGTTCCAAGCTTCCATGGGCGAATTGCGGGGCGCCGAAAGTAGTTTAGCTTTTGTGGTCGGAGCTCTCCCACCCGATGGATCCTCGATGGACAATCCGACCGCAGCCATTGTTTCGACTGCAGCCAGCGCCTTTGCCTTTGTCAACCACCGCGCACCCCTTTTCTTCTTCTTATCTTCCCCCCCGTCATCGCACGACGTACGAGGACATATTGATTAATATCGCAACTATCGTCACGCGAGCGGACACATTACAGCTTCCTTGATTACGCGCCCCTGTCCGTGTCGCGTCAAGCTTACCACATTCACTTCCCTTCTCCATCCCAACTACACGCGCAGCCATGTCGGACTACTCCAAGATGAAGAACGACGATCTGTCGGCGCTGCTCAAGGAGCGCAAGCTACCTCACACTGGCAAGAAGGCAGAGATGGTAGAGCGCCTGCAAAAAGACGACACAGAGAAGTCTGGCGCGAAGCCTGCTGCTGGCGCTGAAGACGAGATCGACTGGGACGATGAAGCCGATGACGCCGCTGCTGCACCAGCTGCTACAACCGCGGAGCAAGAAGAGGCCGTCATCCCTAACGCAGAGACCGTCGCGAACGCCGGAGGTGAAGGCCAACCACCGAACCCACAAGCCGTACCCAACCAAATCGCCGATATCGACCCTGCGCAAACTGACGATCTGACCACGGAGCCGCCCGCGGAAGGCGCCGCAGAAGCCAGTGCAGAGCTCAAGCCAGAAGAGAAGAAGGAGCCCACTCCCGATTACACGAGAGGCCTCGCCGCCACTAATCTTGATGAGGAGATTGAGAAACGCAAGAAGCGCGCGCTGAAGTTTGGCACAAAGCCTGAGGACGACGAGAGCCTCAAGAAGTTGGAGCGCGCTAAGAAGTTTGGAGAGGCCGGGCCTCCTCTGGGTCTCGACCAGGCTCTCTCAGAGCGTCGCGAGAAGCGCCGAAGAGAGGGTGCGGGTGAAGACGCTGGTAGCAACAAGCGCCGTGAAGGAGGTCGCGAAGGTGGACGCGAGGGTGGACGCGAAGGTGGACGCTCTGGAGGTCGTGCAGGACGTCGGGATAACAACAGGAACCGCAGCAGAGACAACCGCCCTCGCGAGAACAAGACTAGCGGTGGTGGTGGCTCGGGCGGTAGCTGGATGAGCGAAAAGGACAGGGCAGCCGCTGAGGCTAGAAAGGCCAAGTTTGCGAAGCCAACGGCTTGAGCGCAAAGACACGGTCTCGATGGTTTCCTCGATTTGACGTATGAGCGGCCGACGAGCGACTTTGAAGACGGAACTTCGATCCCGCGATAGGACTCGCACTCGGTTGAAGAGCTTGGACAGCAACGGCGCACTCCTTGTATAATATATTTTGCGGACTACATTCTACCAATTTGCCGGACCTTCTGCGATTGTCGCTTCTTCAGACACATCACGGATATATCAATTTAAAGCTCATTAATCTACACGGACTCCTCGTCGTCTCTTCGCGATTCTCTGTTTGTATGTCACCGCTTCTTGGGCTCACATGGAGAAGCTTTTGTACGGGCGTTTGTTGCGAGAGCTCTCAAGTCGCCAGCAGAGTACATACATCCGCCCCAGCATCCTCGCCTTCTAATAGCCCAGTCGAGTCATCTGTCGACGCGACATGGAAGCCACGCAGGACGTACCGTAGTTGGCGAGGATGCAACGAGACACTCCAAACAATACCGATTGCAAGATTGGTGTCTGTAATAACACCAACGCTTGCAAGCCTGTATTCAACGATTGTCAGTAGCCAGCTACGCATCGTATGCGATCTGGTAGAGCAAACATCACTCATGCAGTGAAGATATATTGTGGATGTACAGTCGGTGTCTATAGATCAACTTGTTTCGGAGCAGCTACGCACTGCTGCAGTCTTCATGATGAAGTACACCATGTTATGATCCTCTTTCGTGGCGCTAGTGCTGTTCAGCGTCAGAAGTTGCTGCATATTCCCGACCTCGGCAGCCAAACGTTATCCCCGCACGTAGACGAATGCAACCAAAGAGGGAAGGAAACGCTTAGAAGTCGTCACCGTTTAATGGTGCAGCCACTAAGGAGTCTGTCGGGATATTTAGGCCGTGGCATTCCCCGCGCATGAATTCCGCGTTCCTGATCTACATCACATGTATTGCGATGCCGTTTCGCATTTTGCAGACTGTATTCCCTTGATTCTAACCATTTGCACGCCAAATTTGATTAATCGGACCGCAGACTGATCTACCTACCCATTCTGGGACTTCGGAAAAAAATCCATGACTCCATATTCACAACCGGCATCAGTCCAATACTCATGGAAAGGGAAACAGGCATACCAAGTATTGCACACCGAAATAGTCAGTAGCAACGACTAGAAGTTCGCACGAGGGAGCTGGGAAGACAAATTCTAGAGCGTCGAGCATTTCACATAATGTCTCATACAGATGTGGAGGAGAAACATGTCATCAAGGACAAAACAGCCTCTCAAGAAGATATTAGTCGGCCCTCATCTTCCATCCACTGTGATGTTCATCAAGAAGATGGACCTTCGAAGGAAAACGAGCCAGCAGGAGATAAAGAAGCGCAAATAGATGCTCGATCGACAATGACTGCCGAGTCCGCAATCCCTCCACCTCCAGATGGCGGACTACACGCTTGGTTAAAGGTGTTTGGAGGATTCATGATATATATCAATATCTGGTACGTCAAACCTGACCCCGAGGCCTCTCTTTCTTCTACAACCTGCAAATAAAATGAACTTTGTACTGACACACTGCTACCAACCAACCAGGGGCTTCACTCTAACCTACGGCGTCTTCCAAACCTACTACCGCACGGCCCTCCTCACCTCCTCCTCGCCCTCCGCAATATCCTGGATTGGTACCGTACAAGCCTGGCTTCTGATCGTCATCGGCGTCTTATCAGGCCCCCTTTTCGACCTTGGTTACTTCCGCAGCATGTTACTCGTTGGCAACGTTCTAGTCGTGCTGGGTATCATGATGCTTAGTTTCAGTACGCAGTATTGGCAAGTTTTCCTAAGCCAGGGCATCTGTATGGGATTAGGGGCGGGATTGCTTTATATACCTAGTTTAGCGATGGTGGGCGTTTGGTTCAGTAAGAAAAGGGCGTTTGCGTTGGGTATTGTCATGAGTGGGATCGCTGTTGGTATGTCCTTCTCTCCTTATTCCTTTGTTGGAGCTGGCCTTTTCCTGTGCGGAAAGAAAGCTTTCGAGTCTTGAAAAAGAAAACTCATGTGACAGCACGCTAACACATCAACCCAGGAGGTGTAATATACATAATCATGTTCGACCACCTTATCAGAACCGCGGGTTTCCCCTGGACTATCCGCGCCATCGGTTTCGTTGCCCTAGCCGCAGCTCTCCTTTCCATCCCTGCTCTCCTATCTGGCTCCGCGTGGTTGAAGCACAAACGTAAGCGTCGCGCTCTGTTTGATAAATCTGCGCTGCACGACCGTCTTTTCCTCATCTTCACCGCGTGCTCCTTCAGCACTTTTCTCGGATACATCGTACCGTACTTTTACATCCCAACGTATGCCCGCGAGCGCCTGGGTAGCTCAGAGAGTACGGCGCTGTATATGCTAGTGCTGAGTATAGCGGGGAGTTTCTTTGGGAGATTGGTGAGTGGTGTCGCGGCGCATTTCCTGGGCGCGATTGTTACGTGGGGGCTATGCGCGTTCGCGAGTGGAATTCTGGCGCTATGTTGGATCATTATCGAGACCGAGAAGACGTTTATTGCTTTTAGCATACTCTGGGGTACGCATTACTACGGTTTAGAGACTGCAGGGATGATGTTGCTAACGCGTTTCTCTAGGTTTCTTCTCTGCGGCTTTGGTTACAGTGCCATCTGCTGCTTTTGCCAATATCACACCGGATCTTTCGCGGTTGGGGACCAGGCTTGGCATGAGTTGGAGTGTGTCTAGTATTGCTTCGCTCATTGGCGCGCCGATCGCTGGGGCTTTGCTTAAGAAGACGGATGGACGGACCAATTTCATTGGTGTGCAGGTGTGGAGTGGGGTTTGCTTGATGATTGGAACATGTTGGTTAGTGGTGCTTTGGATTGTGACTGCGAGGACGCAGAAGAAAGGATGGAGGGTTTGATACTGCTTTACAATGAAGCCAGATGACCAGGCTTTTGGCTTCAAAACTGAATACTGAAGCCAAAACAAGTCTTCCCGTCATTTCGGTATTGCTATTGCACTGGGTTCATCCGTTGAACGGGCTGTAGCGAAAAGGATGCCGTGGCTTGCTTCCTGGCTACTGTACTATACACGTATGTTCTGCTGTCATACTGATAGCGGCCTACAGTCGTACCTATATGCTAGCGAAAACCAACGATGACGTAAAAATCAGTAGCACAGGTATTGTTGAAGACGCAAGAACCCTGCGACACAAGAGTGCAACATAGTACTTGTGTTGTAATGCAGAACTGGAAAAAGGTAGTAATGGTTGCTTTGCCTCGCTAGCAACATACGTATGCCGGTAGGTTTGCTGGAACGATTCGATTGCCTTGACCTATCGAGCAGGCATTCGTGCTGTACAAAAAACAAAGAGTGGATGGGAATGATAGGCTCAGACTGTGTCCAGTATCTAGGCGGGAATTCCCTATTCTTTAAAAAAAAAAAAAGTCCCTTAATCACAGCTCCATACTTGTATCCTAGCTGTGTTGCAATCTAGCGACCGGTGGTACAAAATAGAGCACTGACACGCTCGATTTACATGGCCCACTTTACCGGTGAACACTTCGTAACGATCTTCCAAGATTCTCGATCGCCTACACACCAGAACATGTCACTCAGCAATAATAGTGCTCGTGCACTGCTGTATACAAGATGCATGGAAAGTGCGACGC
The DNA here is from genome assembly GCA_004936725.1 of Alternaria brassicae. Classification (NCBI taxonomy): domain Eukaryota; kingdom Fungi; phylum Ascomycota; class Dothideomycetes; order Pleosporales; family Pleosporaceae; genus Alternaria; species Alternaria brassicae. The sequence continues at coordinate 2,050,034 of CM016506.1, read as the reverse complement.
TGTGAAACCCAACCTACCCAAGATCCTGCATCAAACCCTGCTACTCAACAGCCATAACATCATACCGCTATAATGTGGGCACTGAACAGGTCGTTGCACACGATCTAGAGACGCGTCTTGTGCCGATCTTCTCCTCAAGATCACAGATCAGATGGTTCTCCTTTCATCAGTCCGATATGAGCTAACGAATATCCTTGTTTCGCGTGGGGTTGTTGACATTGCAGCATCCTGCCACTGTTATCCGTTGGGTATCGTACTGAGGACGTCAACATGCGTGTCACAGGGAACATGACGTGAGTGTATGTAACACTTTGAAAATCGTACGAGGTTCCTCCAAGCCATGTCGCCGAGGACTACTATGTAGAATCGTTGGCGTATTGCCGCGATTGTCAGCACCACGGACAAGGCGCGAGTTGTTGCACGAGGTCGTTCTGAAAAATACGTAAGACCACAGCTGCCACGTGTGTTAGTTCGCTTTCCATCTTTCGGGTAGCATCTTAGCGCAATCCTCTCTTTGGTGGGCCGAACAAGTCCACACTGTCATAACGTACTATGGTATGATGATGACGATCTAACGTTCAGCCGGCTTGGTGACAGATCCGATTAGACCACCCGGGGACCCAGAGACCTGGTCACCAGAGCCACCTGCATGGCAGTGTGGTAATTGTTTTTGACCAGCCCCTCGATACGCGAAATCGAAGTGGGCGCTTACACTAAGAAGCTACTACATCCATGGATGTGTCGTTTTAATCTACAATTGGTTATGTAGGTCGATAGAGCTACATCACAACTTGTTGACGCAGCCACTAGAGAATATGATATGGTTTCTTGCTTATTTGTGGTTTGTACAACCGCAGTCAGATTTCGAGCTTGGTTGGATTGCCAAATGAAGCAACGTCCACGGCGACCTGAAACTGGTGGTTCAACGCCCCTGCAGTCCACCGTCGTAGGATCAGAGGCTTGTGTTCGTATACCAGATACGAGGCAAGATTGCCGAGATGGGATCATGCTCCGTTGCCCCGCTAGCATCACTTCTATTGCTAATTACACATAACAAGAATAGGCAGTAGGATAGATACTCGAGAACAACGCCCTCGCGTGTAGCAGTTGTGTAACCACGGCATATCATCACGCCTCCTGCCTCATCGTTTTTCAACGCCACACGATGTGCCCTCAGATGTCAGGTGTCGAGCCATGACCGAAAGAAATTACTAGTGGCAAAATGAGCTCTTATCCTGTTCTCGAACCGATTATTAGCGCTGTACTGTGTCAGAAATCGATCTGTCATCTGGAATTCATTGAGCTTACTCTGTACGACCCATTCACAACCATTGGTTCGGCTCGCCCAACAACAGTAGTATCACTGTCCATGCGCACGTGCAGCACCATACCCATGTGCTCCCTCCCGTTTAGCGTATCTGCCGCGTGTTGTGCTAATTCCTTCGATGCAAACTTGGCGGTTGCCACACCCTTGAACACGCCCGTCCTGCTATCCTTCATAAGCTGGATATCAATTGCGTAACCTACAGTCTGTAACAAAAGCGAATTAAGATCGTCTGATCTACACTTGTAGCTCAGATTGCGGATGAAAATGCCGCGGGCTTCAGTCAAGACTGCTCCAGCTCGGACGTTCACTGGCATTCCGTTCGTGCTAGTCGAGTAAACTGGCGGTGTCGGTAACGCATACCCGAGATAAACTGGGCCAGGGGCGTATGCGGGTTGTTGTGAGGAATAGGTCTGCATCTGTGGGTGTATCGCGTACGGGTACCTGGAATGTCCTGCCATATATGGCGTCGACGCCGTAGCGGTACTCGCTCGACCCCCACCCAGCTGATTCACTCTTCCAATGTCAATACCGCAACGCCCAGTGGAGTGGCCTCCTTCAAGTACTTCCTGGAATAGTGTGGAGCAGTTGCAGCGCATCAATCGGTAGCCGTCACCCTTGCGGCTGGTCTCCCAAACATGCACTAGCATGCCTTTCGATCGATAGTAAACTTCTACAGGTAGTGTTAGTTTTGTGGCACGCATATTTCGATCTTTCGTGTACCCACTGTATACTGCATCAGCATCTTCCCTGTCTTTTAATCGACACCAGCCTTGCATCTCCCCCCGTCGTTGACCTTGGCTAGAGTATACATCGGCCCACCCTGGCTGCTCTTTGACAACCTTGCGAAGATGATCCTTAAACTCTTGCCACCCAGTTAAGTAGGGAGCATACCGGGTTGTACCAGATACGACGAGCAAGAAATCTTCGTCCTCTTCTTTCCGGGATGCTGTGTGAGACATTGTCGGGGTCTGAAAGCGGGATGTTGCAGCTGGGGTACCTTTGCTACCGACGAGAAATCAAGGTACGAGGTATTGAAGATGGGATAGAACACAATCGGTTGTACAGAAAAGTGGAACTCAATGCCTCAGAAATGCCCGGAAGCGGTTATGTACGCTGGAAGATAGAACGAGAACAATGTGGAAAACTAAGATCAAGATCATGTAGGACGAGATGTCTACTTCTACTTTTAAACCGCCAGTTGACTAAGATTGGCTATAGTCACTGGCATGGTATGTGTAGGGGTCCAAGTATCCTTGCGTGGTGGTCGGCGAACTACCACACTGCGCATTGTGAAACACGGGATCCTGTAGGAAGTATTCCGACTTCCCCGGTACGATCTGGCACTAACATAAACATATACATGATATGGACGCCTGAACTCTTATGTGGCGGCTGCGACGCGGCACCTAACGCCGCTAACGGGGCTGGCCTGCGCACTGTCATCGATTCATCTTTGGTCGAAGCGTCATCGGTCTTTGATTTAGCATATATAACTGTGTCTATCATATTCCCTAGCCGTGTCATTTAATTCTTTTAAAACTGTCGCTAACAAGTCGCATACGGCGTGGGGTAGCACTTATTTACTTGGCTGAACAGAAACAACTAGCATCATTCTCCACCGGCCGTACGAAACGTGTAATGAGCATATTGTACGTAAATGATCTTAGTGTGTCTACCATTACATATGATAGGTCCTGAAGTGCATGTGCTGATAGGCGTCGTGACATGCATCGGGCGTTGCCGTGGCTACAGTTTCTTTTCCTGTACACATCCGTCGCTGCATGATTGATAGCTCGTCATCTGCACATGGACGTGCAAATGATATTATCCGGGACGGGACCATCGTAGTATACAATCACAATCACCTATGGGATAGCACACAACTTTGACTGAGAGTCATATCTAGTAGAGTCAGCAACATCCCATCCAATGAAGCACTAGCACGACACAAGAATTGCATGCTTTCATCCCTACTCTGAGAGGACATGAATTAGGCATGTCGGTGTTCTTAAATAGGCTATATAATATAACCTTGGTCGAGATACCGCTGCATACAGCAGGATCAAGATGGAGACCAGACGACAAGCTTTTGATCGAATCCGCCGCTTATGAGATACTCGGCCTTCTCGTTGTCGCCCGAGTTATGAGAACCAGATCCTGCCATTCGGCCTGCCCAAAGACATCGTAGCTTTGATCCAGGCTCATGTGCCTCCAATGATGATATCAACTTCCCGCTTCTGGCCTCAATGCCACGAACCACTCCATCGTCAGAACTCACATACACGCCTGAGCCGTCAGGACGCCATACAAGGCGCGGCGTGGAGTAGGATGTTTGTGGCGCTAGAGTGGAAACGTTGACTAATATAGCTGCTTCCTCTTTATCTGCAACCAACAGCTCAGCTCGGGCTTGCGACGCTTGTGTAACGGGTCCATCCGGTTCTAGATTAGTCTCAGTCCCCGGTATCGAAGAACAAGTAGGAGGAAGCAAGAGCTTCACTATCAACAATTTCATATGCGGTGTGCTAGAAGTTGCGATTGCGACGAGGTATGGATTCGTGGGGCAGACCTGGATATCGGATGGCGTAAATGCAACCCATGCATTAGAATATGGAGCAAGATTCTGCTTGCCGATCAGGGTGAATGAGGGAGACTCTGGACTGGGCACAGCGTAATAGTGTAGAAATGTTGAATCTCTTCGAGCAACAACCAAGACTGGCGCTCCATCTCCTGGTAAAGTGACGAACAAGGTCGATTCCGGAATGCTCGGTAGTGTCAAGGTAGCTATTGGATCTCCAAGTCGTGGCCGATCAGCGTTGCTATCGATTTGATATAGGACTACCTTAGAGTCCCATCCTGCACTGGTAACCAGCATAGGCCTGCCTTCCGGAGTCCAAGTCGAGATTTTAACTAGATATTTGGAGTGGTCTTTGCGTTCTTCCAATACTACATTAGTGGCCGTATCGAACAGTATCAACTTGCCAGACATAGAGGCAATGAGCAAACGTCTAGAATCCACGGGAACAATGTCGAGAGTTGGTGAGTCCTGGAAATTGGAGATTGTATGAACCAGATCAAGCGAACGCGCGCTTGGATCCATCAGGTGCAGTTGACGGTCAGCCGTGGTGACGGCAACATACTGTCGTATCTCTGGCATGGAAGGTAGCAAAAGATCGAGAACTGATACGCTGAGTATGTTGGATCGATTCGGTAACGAATCCACCACTTTCGGATCACCAGGCGCTTGAACAGTCCATCCTCGCTCCTTGTCACTAACACCAAGCTTCTCAAAGTTGAGGCTGAGATCGAAGGTCTTCTTTTCCTGCAGGATAGAATCGATCGTGATTAGGCTATCAGAAGCTGAGCCTATATCAGAAGGTAGGTCCGCTTCTTGAACAAAGCTGTTCAAGGTCTGTGTCGAAGTTAGTGCTTTCGTACAGCGTAGGAAGGAATGACGTAACCTGAGAGTACCCATTGGCTCTTAGGTACCGCGCGACGAGCTCTGCCGCAGACGGAAGCATATTTACAACTATTCTTCGTATCTATTATGTTATCTCACTCGATGGCGATTGATGGCAAGGTTGACATGTGACGTATAGATGTTGACGGGTATTGGTGAGGGAAGTGGCGATGGCCGAGCTAGTCCCCTGTTATCGATAGCGCGACCGCTAACATTTCCCACACGATCTTGCAGAAGTTTCTGTAAATCACGAAGTATAGTAATCATACTTCAATCAGTTTGAAATCAACTTGAGTTTCACAATGGAGGCAAGTGCTACTACGTACATTTTGAAAATAGATCTGACCTTCTTAGAAAAAGAATTCCATGCGTGAAAAGCTGACGGCCGAATTGGTGGCGCTCCAGGAGACTACAGTTGAAGAACCGTATAGCATAGCATGTCGTCTCCGGCTCGCAAAAGCGTACCAGGCACTTGGATATCCAGATCTCGCCGCAGGAGATGCTTACAAAGCCTTGATACTGGTAGATGAAGTAGTCCAAGAAGGCGAATATCACGACGAAGCCCTACAGGCAGCTTGGGCAGATGTCATCTCTGAACGCATGGCAGACCTGAATATAGACGACGAGGCAAGGACCTCTCCTCTGAAAGAGAGTGATATATTGACGTGGGCGCAAACACAATGGTCTAAGAGCGCGTATGTAAGGAGTTGTGGGGTAAATACACCTTTGATTGAGAGGCTAACTTGCTCAGTCATGAGGTACTCATCGGATGCCTATTGGAATGTAGATGCCTTCGCAGTGCATCTGACTATATTGCTCGTGCGAGAAAGGCTTTCCCCGAAGGACTAATCTTCGAAGCCTACGAGAAGACTCTATGGAAACATTTGCGGTCTCACTTTGAGCGTGAAGGGGAGTCCGCAGAGGATGTAGATGTAGAAGATTATCCGGATAAAGGATTTGTTCGCCGCGAACAGTACCCTTGGAACCACCACGAGCCAGACCGCTTTTCGACCGAATGCCTCGACTTCCTTAACAAGGAGCTCGCGGATATAGCACCAAGACTAGAGGTCAAGGTCTCTGAGTTACCCATACTCAATACCACTTTGATTGCTAATGGAACATCACCGGAAACACGATACACGAAGCAGCTGGGCCTATTCGCAAAAGACGACATATCCCCTGGCGACACTGTCCTAGAAGAGAAGTCGTTACTCACAGCTATATCAAGACTTCATGAGTCATATTGCGATGCTTGTGTCATACCACTTTCGAACGGAGATGATACAGTGATATCCTGCGAAGAATGTGACGAGGTCTTCTTCTGCAGTGAGGAATGCCACGACCTAGCGCAAGACCACTATCACCCCGCGCTATGTGGTGTCAGCGTAGACCAGGGGAAAGTGCCTGCACGTGAGGCGGCAGATTATCTCTATTACCTGCTACTTGTTCGCGCGCTTGCGTTGGCCGAAACACAGGATCTCCATCCCCTGGAATTGAAAGAAGTGCGTTATATTTGGGGCGACTACCATGGTAAAGACCTCGATGTTGTATGGCAGGCGGATTGTTCAGGTCGCCTAAGCGACGCATTCGCGGGAGTACCGCAAACACTTCCCTTTTCATTCAAGAGCAATATACTCATGCCGTTGCATGTTCTTGAGAAGATGGATATCAACATATTCACGCAGAGCCACCGCTATGACACCTGGATTTTCAACACGCTATACGCAAAGTTCCGTGGGACAGCATCCGCACAACAGGGCCTCGATGGCAGGCCTGAGATCAGCGCTGTTCACCCAATGTGGTGCCTCGCGAATCACAGCTGTGATCCGAATGTCGCCTGGGAATGGCGTGGCTCAATCCGTTTTTGGACCCGCGAGATATTGGTTGATTGGAAGGGTAGAGACCCGAGCATAAGTCCCAGCCTCAAGAAGGACGAGGAGGTGTTTGGTCACTACTGCGACGTGCGTCTGTCGGTCAAAGACAGGCGAGAATGGGCCTCGGGAGCACTTGGTGGAGATTGCATGTGTGCTAGATGCGTCTGGGAAGAGGCGGAGGAACGGAAGAACGGCGGTTCAGAATAAGGTTCTTGCCGTCACCTGCAGTATTGGATCTATCTTGAGGACAACGCGGGCAGCATGGAAGACTAGCTGAATGTTATTACTGGTTTCCGGTAGACATAAGACGCTAGTATACAGACCTCCACTGGAGATATCGGTAATCGCGCCAAATAGGAAATATCTCCCGGCCAATCCTTGCACTTGTAAGAGTTGGGGCAGCGTTACGTTACCACGCACTTACAGCAACCCGCATACGACAGCGGCAAAGATCAGGCCATGATCCAAACGCCGTGGGAAGCGCAATCAGATCTTGAATGTGCTGCAGATCGAGGGTCCTGCATGAAGGCGCACCTTGTGGCAAGGTGCATTCACAGTTTAGGAGTAACCACAATTTCCATACACTTGTCTCAGCCCTTATCCCCGTCATCTTTACTGGCAGTAAGACGGCATATTCAACGGGCGCCACAAGCAGCCGAGATGTTTGTGTATCGTCCTTCTACTCCAGTAACATCCTCCACTTCGCTCGTCGGGTCGACGTGGAACCGTGCCTCAGTTGTACATGACGCCTAGCCTCACTCCGCTGCATTTATACAGACAGCATCCGATCGGTGTGTTCCCTGCACTTGCCTCACTTTTCTAGCGTCCTTTGGACTCTAGCTCGTAGTTTTGTGTCAAACACACCAACATTCTACGCGGTAATCAAGCCAAATCCCGAGAATCCCGCGCCCCTGTCAGAATCTATTGCTTGACAAATACCACGGTGCATTTCTCCGTTCCACAATCCGAAGCATCAAAACTTGGAATAGCAACGCTACTGTGCCGTCCATATTTGCGTTTGCGGATAGATCTTCCGGACCGCTGGCGTCATCATCTACCGCTCACCCCTGATTGGTAAGCGAGTTTACCTGATTCACTGAAAGGGCAGAGCCGCATCACGTGTCGTATGCTTGAGTCTGGAGATTGTGGCTACATCAGCCACGCAAAAATTTCAAATCATTCGGATTTCTGGGCGAATGTGATGTTCAATCTCGCTTGGGGGATATAACCACAAATTTCTGCTGTCAGTACGCCATGGTTAAATTGCGGTGGCATGCAGCTGTAGCAAGCTTGTCCGCGACTCACATTGGCGGTCTCATGTCACTCACTGTAATAACGACTGTTGGGATTTTATAATTCACCATCTCGTATTGAGCTCAGTAATGTTCTGTGAGGGAATGTGACAAGGCTCAATTTGAATCAAGTTTGGCCAAAGAGCTTCGCGAAAGTGTTTCGCACGATCTATATAGTCGGTTGTGGGCATCGAATCATACTTTCACCTTCCATGCAGTTTTAACAAAGAGGTAGCAAGATTGGCCACATATTATCAACATAGTCGCCATCATCGGAAAGGTTTATGGCTCTCACGTCACTTGCAACAGGTCAAAGGCACTAAGCTTTCAGAAGCACCCCTTTAGTGTAAAACAGTTCAGTAAGTGACGGCATTCTCAACTTCGGAAGTATAGTGAATACTCATAATACCCTTGATATAGCAAGTACAATAGCAATGGTTGCGAAGAATATTTTATAGGCTTCAAGTCGCCATTCGATGTACTTGGTCGCTTTCGTCTGAATGATGAAACGACCGAATTCCTCTGGTCATGTCTTGGACTTATGCATACTTCAACGAGTCACGTATCTTCCTCGATCTTTACGCATGTTTCCAACAAAATCTCAGTGACAAAACCAAAATCTTTGATCAACGATAATACAGACAATAGCATATAACGACTGCACATGTTGGCGAGCAGACACTGTGATAATCAGTTTCTGCCAAGAGATAATAAGTACAATTGAATATAACAGTATGCACAGATACTCATGTAGCTGCATGGCCACTGTGCAATCCTTAACGCCAGCTATACTAGATTCTGCACCTCAAACATTCTCCGCAGGATGTCATTCATGGTCAGTCATTGGGTCTGGAGTAAGAGCTTCCAACTCGTAGCCGATCGATAAGGGCGGTCTGACCAAACTACCTAGGTAGCTGCATGGGCATACCTTGAGCAAGCAGTTACGACCGCCGCGACGCCCCCTCGTATCCTTTTCCGATACTAAAATTACACTGAACTCCCTCCGCACCTTCGTTCCCTTATAAACGAACACTTCTCTTCGCAGTAACTTGACTGCGGAAGATGTCAACGCCATAGTTACCTGCCTATGACGTACGGGACGATTCCGCCTACCAAACTACGACTTGGGAGGGAAGCGTAAAACTGCGCCCATGGGTACAGCATTCCAAACTATAGGTGGCTTACTCCTGTACTACGTGACTACGAAGAAGACCATTGGACGACCTACGTGATCAGCTGTCAGTAGTTTCCATTGAGAGTACATGCCTCGTCATCGAACAACAGGCTGACTAGGAGTGCTATCATATGCCCATCGAGATATTCTTGTAGCACAAAGACCAAGACCAAGCTATCACTTATCTTCAATGCAGCACTACGATGGGTTTACAGTAAGTTCCGTTTGAGCTAGTATCCTATCCACCCGAGTAGAGAAAGCCACGTCTAGATACAGTGTCAAAAAGGTAGCTATAAGGTATCACCGCATACTTAGTCTAATGCTCGCCCAGGGATGCCACCCAGGGATGCCAGTGTATCTAGCAATATCCTGCCAATAGATGTCTTTTGCAAGTCATTTATACACAAGCACTGTAGTGAGGGGCTACTCAGCACCACTGACCCATTCCCACCACCCACCTTGCGGCAATCCAGTCTCAATACCACACGCCCTGCAAACCGCCACTGCCACAGCACCGAGCACACTTATACCGCCCAGGATCTTGACGAGCACAAAACTTTGTCTCCTGAGCTCATCGCCAAAGTTACACAGGCCAAGCGGATCTCGCGAGTCCAGCCCAACGGCTTTTGCATATCGATGACTGATCTTGGTTGTTTTCTTTTCATCACAGTGTCGAACGACCGCCCATTCCGCTCGGGGTGGGCCGCCCAGGGAAGCGATAATTGTGCGCTTAGATACCTCCTCGCCGACGCACTCAAGCAGCCATTTTGCACGGTCATTGTTCTGGAGTTCCTCGAACCTCTCTCTTTCGTTGCGTCGACTGCGCTGCAGGTCTGTTGCCCATCTTGCTATTCTTATTTCGCTGAGACCTTGGTCGCCTTGTGTTGTGCTATTGTATCTTGCGAGGGAGAAGTTGCCTGGTGGCTCGAGAGCGTCGGAGTTTGCGACTGAGGGAGAAGATGCGAGGAGTGGGGATTGTAGGTTCGAAGGGTAGAATGGCGATCCTGATCCTGGTACCAAGACACCCGACGGTGACGCAGCAGAGAAGATTGATGATGCTATGGATGCTAAGAAACTGATTAGCTCGCGCAAGTTCACAGGCGCATTTACTTACAGTTCATGTTGGTCCCATTTAGTCCCACCGAAGCCGTTGTCGGACTGCGTGGCTGACCCAGACCTTGCATCATCACAGAATCTTCCGGTAGTCTTGTCCTACGCCGCCATGCTAAGAACTTCTTAGCGGCTGAATGCCGAAGCCAGGCAATAGACTCAGGATCGAAGACTTGATTCACTAGTGCGGCAAGTTCGGACGGGAGAAGGGGCTGCACGTAGTCGGGCGACATAAGCAAGGATGCATCCATGTTGTCAAGATCTGGCCCGGACGTTGAAGAGACTGCGTAGGGGTAGGTCGGTGTAGTGAAGGGATATTCAGCTGCCTCACTTGGTGCTCCTGAGGCTGAAGTCCTGGCAACTGGGAGGCCTTGGACAGCAAGTAGTGCGTCGTCCATAGCCTTTCCAAAGAAGAAGGGCCTGACTGCAGTTGTCTGCAGCCGTGCGAGGATAGAGGTCTTTAAGGCCACCACTTCCTGCGCCGAAAGAGTGTCTGATTTTGCGATGACGGGTACGATGTTGGTGAAGTGTGACAGTCGTTGCATGTATTCGATGTCTTTCGTTATATCACGATCTATACAAAAGTCAGTAATCGAAGCAGTACGGACGATACTTTGGCTTACTGGAAGGTAACAAGTAAATCACGACGTCAACTAGGACACCCCCACTACCACTGACAACTCCAAGCACGTCGTTGTCTTCCAAGGTTGTTACAGATGATGTTTGGTATAGCAGCGACTCAACATAGTCTACCACCATGCTCATATCTTTCTCCGCCGAGTCCTGCGAGTAGCCAGTAGTGTCTACGAAGCAGATGTTTCTCTCCAGGACGGTATCAGCACTGCTCTTTCTTCTTCGCAGCACACCGTTCTCTTCAGCGTCAGTCCACCAATGAGGATAAGGCTTTGTGCTTGCATGGATCTCAGTCACCCGCGTGATTGTGTGCTCTGCTTTCTTTGTACGGGATTTGGACTTCGGTGGGCGTGACTGCGCATACGACTGGGATGGTGATAGAGGATCTACATGCACGATATCTTCGCAGACTTGGACGATAGATCGAACAAGGGAAGACTTGCCGACACCTGCATCGCACTGTCAGTATAGCGTCTTCGCGAAGTGACTGGTGCACGTCGTGACATATACATACCTGCCTCGCCCGCCACCATGACTCTCAGTTTGCCCATAGCTTTGCCTCGTGTTGTGAAAGGTCTCCTGGTTGGCATATGCATCTCAGGCATGACCAGTTGTGGAAAAGTCATGTTCTCGAGCTGCGTCTCCACCTGCTCTTCTTCCTCTCCGCTCGAGACAACGGCCTGGCTCGCAGCATCGTCCATGGTAGACTCCTCGTCAGACAGCTTGAGCGATACTATCGAAGCCGACCTGGGCGTGCTCCCCATAGCAGATGTGGGGAGCGGTGAAGGGATCTCGGCGCTCGTGGCGGGCAGCTTGAAGTGGGTAATTGTGTCATGGTTGGTAAAGTTCCTCCTAAGTTTTCGTACTGATGTAATCCTAGATGTTTCTGGCGTCGGGACAGAGTCTGCCGAAGAGCTGTGCGACTCGGATCTCGAGGTCTTTGCACCATGATGCCGTGTCTTACTAGCCTTTTCCATTTCTGCGTCAGCTGCCGTAATATCTGAGCCAAAAGCAGCCTCTAGAGTATCTGCGAGACTCTGCACTCCGAAGTTATTGTCCTGCTGTTTTACTGTAGTAGCCGCACTCTGAGGCGGAGCCATGGTATATTCCAAATCCTCGACGCGTTTCATGACGAAGGTAGTGGGGACATTGCTCGAAAGGGCGGTAGGATGATCAACGCTTGACTTGCGCGACCTTGGCTTAACAGTAGGAGGTAGGGCGTCGCCGCCCAGTAGCGGTCGCATGTTGGCAGTACTCTTGGGGCATATGTCGCGGAGTGAGCAAGTATGGAAGTCTGAAGGCGAGCGACTTGATCAGCCTCAATAGGGATACCGAGTGGTGATGTGATGCACGCGACGGCCCCACTTCGCCCCGCGCGATCTACTGCAACCTTAGTCCTGTGATAGCGCGCCGGTGTCTATTAAGTGGAGTGGGAAGAAGAACAAAGGGTCGAGAGTATCACGGTACAAGTCCCTCCGTATGCATAAAATGCAGGTTGCCATGTCTTGAAGCTTATGGGCCGCTGTTGATGCAGGTGGGCTTGCGCGTCCTCGAATCAGCTCTCGCAGTAGCGCTAGGCTAATCCCTTGTTGCACAATCAGGTGACGTTATCAGCAATCACAAGACAACCTCACATCAGTTACGGTGTGCAGTATTCGAGCATATATCATTGATTTTATTCGTAATAGATCATCTTCCTATTTGATTGCCGTTCTTCGTCTGATCCTGTCGTCGTCGAAACTATGCTGTGCACCCATTACACCAGATGCCATGACATCCCTAGTCCGTACCCAGGAACCACCAGATAGCCATCCCTAAAACACTAGGTGGCCTAGAATGCGAGTGCGAAGAAGAGAATATGTTCGAAGACGGTGGAACAGATACACACAGATACAGAAAGGAAAGATGCAGAAACGAAACCACTCGCTATGCAAGGGCTCAGAACCCTGAGACGAATGTGTACGCCCAGACTTTTCCTCGGAATGAAATGACTTTTATACAAGCGCTGAAAGGGGTCGAGTACAGTACATGGCTAAAGCCGTCAGTCGTTAGGCCGTTGAGTCCGCTGGACTCAACAATAGATGGAGGGATGAAGAATATCAAAGGAAACGAGGTATGAGGCGGTGTAAATGCTTCTACGCTTCCTGAGGAGCGGCGCCGCCACGACCGCCGCGCATGGGACCGCCACGACCGCGGGGTTGGAAGTTACCGCGGGGAGCTTGGCCGCCCATGCCGCCGCGGCCACGAGGAGCACCACCACGAGGGAATCCTCCTCCCCTGTTGAATTGGCCAGGGTTCTGACGTCGTTCCTCGACCTTGATCTCGATACCGTTGATCGTGTGGGGGTTGGCAGCGACGGCAGCCTGGAATCCGGCAGGAGTCTTGAAGTCGACGAAGGCGCAGTTCTGAAAAACGTTAGTTGGGCTATGGCATAGTCAGATACCTTCACTCACCTTGCCGCGGCTGATGTCAAGGTACTCGATCTCGCCGTACTTGGTAAGAGCAGTCTTCAGGGCAGCATCGTCAACCTGGCTGTAGACGTTTTTGATGTAGGCACGCTTCTGGTCGGGATCGGTGGCAGGCCCAGCATTCTGTGCGCGGGACTGCTCCTTCTTGTGTCCAGTAGCTGTCTGCCATCCAGCGGCCTCGCCCTGACTTGTCGCGGGGGACTGGTCACGGGCAGGTGCTGAGGTCTGGCTAGGGGCAGCGGCAGCAGCAGGTTGAGTGGGAGCGGCGGTTGCAGTCTTGACCTCCTTGGGAGCTTGCTGAGCAGCGGGGGCGTTTACAACGGGGGTAGCGACCTTGTGTGCGGAGGCTGCGAGGCTGGCCCAAGTGCGGGGAGCGGCAGGCTTAGGAGGACCAGAGGGCATCGCAACGGGAGCAGCCTTTTGTGCGGACGGCGCAGGCTTGGAGGCGGCTTCAGCAGGCTTCTCAGACTCGGTGGTCTTCTCGGCGGCAGCTGGCTCTTCAGCAGTCTTTTCCTCGACAGCAGCAGGGGCCTCTTCGGCTGCAGGCTGCTCAATCTCCTCGGGAACCTGTTGGGCTGGAGCAGCGGGCGCGACCTCGTCGACGGACGGCTCCTCTTGCGCGGCCTGGTGCAGCTTGTCATCCACCTTGTTCAGGTCCTCCTCACTAGTCGCGATCTCGTCGCTCTTGTTCAGGACGGCATCCTCCGGGACGGCAGCGGTAGGGGCTGGCTCAGTAACACCGTTGGCAGGCGCGGCCTGCTCTTGCTGGTCCTCGTCCTCCTCGACGGGCTCGTCGGCAAGGTAGCGGAAGATGTCGTTGAGAACGAAGTAGCCGTTGGTCTGCTCGGCGAGAACAAAGGTCTGGACGAAGCGCTTGTGGGGCTGGCCTTGGTTGGAGATCTCACCAATGACCTGGATGACGATGTTGGCGTCGGAGCCTTGGGAGTCGACGTTGGTGACGCGGACTTTGGTGTCCTTGAAGTCGAGCTCCTTGATGCGCTCGTTGATGGCCTAAACATGTATCAGCTTGTATGGGCAGCGACTGGGTATGTCTGAAATACCTTCTGACCTAGGCAGACGTTGACTTTGTCCTCCTCGACGCCGGAAACATACTGGGAGCGCTTGTTGTAGAAGAGCTGGGGTTTGGGTCAGTCGCGTGTCGCTAAAAAAAAAAGGTCAACAGGTAGCAGGCGACTTACGTAGAGTCGGTCGGGGCTCTTGCTGAGGGTGGTGTAGTATTGCTCGACGAAGTACCAGCCGACCTCGTCCTTGGGGATCTCTGAGGCAGCGGCTTGTTGTGCGGGCTGGCTGGCGGTGGGCTGCTGGGATGGTGTGAAGTTAGAAGCGCCAGTGGAGTAGCTGTTCTCGTACTGCTGGGGCGCGTAGTTGCCGTTGACAGGGCCGGATGACTCGGTGGACGCCATATTGAATGTGAAGGTGATGGGAAGAATATACGGCGGGAACGAGGGCGAATGGCGTTTTCTTTTGCGCAAAGTCTAGTGGGGTGCAGATACGCGAGGGAGAAGATAAGCGCCTGAATTCTAAGGGAGCAAGCCGATGTTAGTAGTGTAAAAAGTTATCATCGGGCTATTTGCGCCTACCGGGCCGTTGTCACAGAGATGGGAGGGAATCCGTCGAGACTGGAGACTGGGTGGGCAGGCAGATGGCGGGCGGCTGATGATTGGATGGCAGAAAATACAAAGGTCCCTAAGGATACGAGGGAGATGAAGTCGGCGTGTCAGGGTAGTAGGAGACTGGGAGCTGGTCGGCCGGTTGTGCGCGTGCAAGCAAGAGTGCTAGTGAGGACCACACTGATGCCGAAGGCAAAATCAATTGGAAGGCATGCGAACCAAGTCTGTGCGTCCGCCCGTTCAAGCGAACCTGCCCTGCACCTACGGATATCGATACCAACCTCTCCACCATGGCTGCCTCGACGCCTGGACGACTCTTAACGGGACTAGCTGCTGACCAGACCAACTCTTGCGAAAACCTCATCTGGTGCCTTGCACTGTGCTTCCAGCCATCGAACAACAAGCGTAGCCACTGGCAGGCTATGCATGGCCAATGTCCACGCCAATTCTAGTATGTCGCGGACACGTGCGGATCTGAGCGTAGAGGTGTATGTATCTCGTCGGTACACTCAGCGAAAAATCACCTTCACATCGCTGCATGTATATATAAGACGCGCATGTTCTGTGTCGGACGCCATGTCGGACATGCCATCATCTCCGACATCTCCATATCCATGTCCGCCACACGCGTTAGGACCCAGATCTCCAGGTTCAAACTCCGAGCACGCAAGCAAAACTCAGCAAAATCCGACTTGATCGTTTGGTTTATGAGTCACCAAGTCCATACTGGTCGCTGCTTTTGCTGTTGCGACAATGCGCACGTTGTAGGTCACTTAGGTGTACCACGTTACTGGCTTGGCGTGTCGGCCTGATACCAAGGCGAGACCGAGTTACCAGCGAGCTTACCCAAATTGGGACCATCTCTACATTCCACGGATCCCACAGTAAGGTGCATGCGCTGCTACGCCTCTTGCAGACAATCTCACAGACCAATACTTAATCATGTCCTGGCCCAGCCTTCCAAAGTTTGTGTCATCAATCTCCTCCCTCTCAAAACTCTCCCGTTCTATCAACCTCGTTTCACCATGTCACAAACGGTAAGCTCAGCGGCGGAAGGGATGCATATTTGTGTCTCCTCAGAGGCTTCTGCTGTCTCTTCTGTTCGTTCGGATGGCTGAACTGCGCTGGAGTCTTCCAGAGTTACTACCAGCGGAATCAATTCAGTGACTACTCGCCTTCCACCATCGCATGGATAGCCTCTCTCGAGATATTCGTCATGTTCGCGCCTGGGCCTATCGTTGGATTCATCTACGATAACTACGGTTCTAGATACATACTACTGTTTGGCACCTTCTTCCACCTTTTTGGGCTCATGATGACGAGTCTCTGCACCGAGTACTGGCAATTTGTTCTCGCTCAAGGAATATGCAGCCCCTTAGGCCTGAACTGTATCTTCCAGGCGGGAACAAGCACCATTTCTACTTGGTTCTCCAAGAAAAGAGGGCTGGCATACGGAGTCATGGCTGCCGGTAGCGGGCTAGGCGGCATTATCTTCCCTATCATGGCAACCCATCTCATCCCCAAGATCGGCTATGGTTGGACGATGAGAACGTTGGCCTTCCTCATCCTCGGCATGATGGGCATATCTTTCTTCATAGTCAAATCCCGTCTACCACCATGACCCAGAAAATTCGAGCTCAAGGTGTTCGTGGAACCTTTCAAGGACACTCGCTTCATCTTGCTGACGATCGCGTCGTTCATGTTCTTCATGGTAATTTGTAAGCAAAGTCACGCATAAACTATACATGAGACACATACTAACCTCATATTCAGTTATACCCATCAACTTCATCGAGGTTGAAGCCATGTCGGATGGAATGTCGACTGGCTTGGCTGGATATCTCCTAGCTGTTCTCAACGCCGCAAGTATCTTCGGTCGTATCATTCCCGGTGCCCTTGCAGACAAGGTTGGCAAATTCAACATGCAATCGCTCTCGTGCCTGGTAGCTGGCATCCTCGTACTTGCACTGGCCCTTCCCGCATCGAGCAATGCAGTATACATCACCTTCGCTGCTCTCTACGGATTCGCTTCTGGTGCTTTCGTCTCGCTATTGCCGGCCCAGATTGTACACATCTCCAAGGTCGAACAAATTGGAATTCGTGTCGGCGTTATATTTGCCTGCATCTCGTTCGCAGGCTTGGTCGGTAATCCAATTGCAGGAGCTATCGTCGATAAGAATAACGGAGAGTACTGGGGACTAAACGTCTTCTCGGGTATCATGCTCATGGGAGGATCGAGTATGTATATAGTGACAAGGATGTACATTGCGGATTGGAAGGTGTTTGCACTAGTTTAGTAGCTGGATGAGTTACAAACTTGCCTCCTCTATAGTTTTATGTGTATAATATGAGTTACAACCTCAAGACACACTGGTAATGGACCAGGATCTCATTTGCTTATAGGGATCCACTGTTTACAACTAAGAGTAAGATCTTCTGGATTTACTCTAGTGTTGCACACAAGTCTGGAGATGAATTGGTATACGCATTCAACTAAATTGTAGCGCATCCAACGAATAATACCACGAAATGGTGCAGGCCCTCGCCTACCTACAGCAAATCTGAACATGTGACTACCGTCTTAGTGCGAGTCCGATTTTCTTGACTCAGTAGGTTAGAACGCACAGACCATGGGATCCGCGGTCGTCACCCATCCGACAGCTCCAGCATCATCTCGTTCCGCACTTGACCACTACACAAGACACACCAATGCATTACTCTGGATATGGGTTATCATTGTGCAATTCATCAGCGTAAGCTCGCGGAGTCATGGGCAGGGCGACCGGTCTGAAAAGCAGGGGTCCCAAGGTTGTCCAATATACGAGAGGTTGTACGCTTCGTACATCGTTTGTTCGCTTCGTACATCGTTTTATACGCCTACTTTCATAACCTTCCACGGCTGTCGGCACTACTCACTTTTTGCATCATTTCGCTCAATCATCTTTTACCGTTCTATCGCTCCCTGTCGTACCTGGAAGTGTCGTACAAGCGCGCGAAATCAAGCAACCCAGAAAGACGTAGCAAGGGTGTTGTGCGGCTGCCTATCATACGCAGGGCACTAAGAGTAAGGCCATGCCTAAACAGCGCCAGACCTGTACGCGATGTTCCCAAAGACGGCAGAAGTGCGATCGAAAAGCCCCCTGTACAAGATGTGTGCAGAATAACGAAGGTCATCTATGCGCTACCAAATGGGTCAACGGATACAACCCGAACATTCATCGCAAATACCCTAGGAAGCTCTCTGCAGCTAGTAGAAGCGACACTTCTTCGTCTGTTCCCTCTCCTAATGCCGATACTCGGGCAACGCTGCTGTCCTCGATTCCCGTACCCACAACAGAGGCTCATGCGTCTGGACTCGAGCCCTCTGCGGCTACAGCATGGCGAAATAGTCTACCTGATATCACAATCGGGGCAATATTGAAGGAAAAGGATGCAGATGCAAATCAGACTCTTTTCGACAAGACTTTCTCCTGTGCCAGATCGAAGGGAACGCTACGAGATGGAACGAACGGAGCCCCCTTTGTTGCGAGCTCTTACTCGAATGCAGCGAGAATAGTAGAGACGCAATATCTACAGTCTGTTCTGCCTTCGAAAGACAGGCTAATGCTCATCGTGGACTATTATGAAGAATATATGATGTACTGGAATGGTGGTATTTATCACGCGCCGAGCTTCCGAAGAAGACTGCTCGAGGCATACGGTCAATCGTCAGAGCTCGACCTGCAGAGCATCGACTGGAAATGGACAGCACTCTTGTGTAAGTCGTCCCATCTCCAACTCATGCAGGAATTCTCCACATAGCATACCCTGGCTGTGAAGGTTTTCGAGAAGATACTCGACTTGGTGTTCGCCATTGGACGCTGCTAATTTTAATTGAAATAGTCGCCATTCTCTCGTCCAGTATAATCGGCTCTTCTGAAGGGGTTTCCGTCTCCTGGGGCTTTTCAGTCGATGACAAGGTCCAGCTGGCACGATTATGGGGCGCGGCATCGATTTCATGCCTGAATCTCGGCAACTACACATCTCAATACAGCATCTACTCAGTACAGGCGATCTATGTAATGTACGCGTATGAACATTTGGTCGGCTCGACAAATCAATGGGCCGCTTTACGTAGCGTTGGAGTTATCATTGCGAAGGGACTGGGTTTGCATAAGTAGGTGGCACGGATCCTCCCAAAAAGAACCCCCGATAACCAATCAGCTAGACTTGTGTCTCACCCCGACGACGAGAGGGCAACCGAATTGAACCCAGATCAGAAGGAAGCTTTCATTGAGCGCGAGATTGGCCGAAGGGTGTGGTACGGGGTTGTTTGCCAGGAGTGGTACGTCTACCGCTCGGTCGAGATAATTTGTTGAGCATCAACTAACCTGCGTTGTAGGCTGTGTTGTACTTCACAGTCCGCTTACACCCTGACCCTCCAGTGGCGTCATTTCACGAGCGCAAGGCCACGTGAATTAGACGAAGAAACTATGACGCCCATCTCCAATTCAGCGACCCCGACGATGATAAGCGTCATGCATTACTTTTTTGACTATGCTGCGGTGCTTCTCGAAGTCCACAACGGTATGATAAAGCTTCTGGATGAGGACGACGCTAGCAGATATGCCGCTGTCCTCAAGTATGATGGTGACATGCGCGCTGCGTGTGTAGAGAAGGTGCCAAAATGCCTCTCAAACCGGACACCGTACAACCCCAGCTGGCCCCGATGGGTCGCTTGGGCGAGAAGATTGCACCAGGCATCCACTAATCATAAGATCATCATGAGTGAGTGGCCAATGCGTACAATACACTCGCGATACTCACACTGACGTTATCTACCTATATTTAGTCCACCAAAATTTCTTAAGCAAGAGCTTCAAGGATGTACGGTACACGTACAGCAGATGGGCTTGTATGAGCGCCGCACAGAACATAATCAAATTATACAATACCCGAGATGCCCAAGAGCCACAGTGGTGGGTTGAGCAAGCTTTTGTCGTCACCGCCGGTATCTGCATGGTATTGGAGCTCTTTCACCGCGTTGAATCGGATGGGGAAGCGCAGGAATACCAGTCATACGTAAAAAGAGCAGTCAGATTCTTGCAGCTGTTCGTTACGTCAAGTGTTGCAGTGCATGGCGTCCGTCTCCTCAAGTCACTCTTACAAGAGTACGAGAAGCTAAAGGAGGCGTCAAGCGCGAAGACAACACCATCGATGGATACAACAGCGTCTCAAACCTGCTCATGTGTTTCCGACAACATCATAGACGTCTCTATATCGGACGCTGCCCGCGGGATCCATACGCCATCTCTGGATCCTGACACACAGCTGTCGTTCGAAGACGCGACGATGTTCAATTTCGATATTGACGGCTTGGGCTTCGAAGATCTGATGGACTACCTTCCTTGTGAAGGCTCGTTGAACAGTAACATCTTCAATGCTAGCATGTTGTCAGTTAACAGGTGGCCGACGTGGTAGCTCTTTCTTGATGAGCGGCCGCACTTGCCAACGTTCGCGCTTCTTCCTTGCCAACGGCACGAAGGTGATCCGACACCGAGGTAGTTCCATCCCTATTCGGTCACGAGCTTTAGTTCAGAGTGCAGGTGGGGATCATTACACTTGTCCATGACATCGACTTCCAACCACAACTAGCCCTGGGCGCAAAACCTTTGTTTTCCTCCAGCCGCACTGCGCAATACCACTGGACGATGTAAGGTACGACGTAGCCCGTTGTCAACATGCGCTAACATGAAAAGTGTGCCAGCGACGACACCATGTCCCAAGACCTCGATCTCGACAAGATGCTTGTGCTTGATGCATTGAGCAGTGGCCTCAACATATCCATGGCAGAGCTCTTGAGTATCCTCGGTCGTCAAGCTCCAATCTCGAATCTTCTCCTCAGGCCAATCATCAGACCGCATCCGCTTCCTGTTACTACTACTCTACTTTCCGTACCAAGCATTCACGTACAACACAAGGCAGCAGTAAATCCGGTGACGGCACAGGGGAAGGAGCCACATGGCTCATTGTATAAAGAGTTTTTGATCACATACTGGGTCGCTCTGGGTCTTGTCGGCACGATTGCTATATCAGCAGTGTGGACGAAAATACACATGGCAGCACAAAAGGGTCGCAAAAAGTTCGAACTAAAGAAGCCCATGTCAGACGTTGAACGATGGCACGAGCGGCGTCAGAAGGCGTGGGATGCATCGATGCAGATGGGACAGGTCGATGACCAGGCCCCAGTCGCATAACTTCGTAGTCAAGGCTAGAGCGACGGGTATGATCCTGTGGTGTATGGGGATTCATTAGCAACGTCGTTGTGTATCTTGTTCCTGCGCATAGTCAGTTTAAAACGGTGCATAACAGTGCACAGGAGACCAAATACGTGTCTCTCAGCACGCGTGGACTCTTGAATCCGTATCTATCAGTTCTCATCCTTCTCACCGCCCATTTCTTGTTGTTTTAGAAGTGAAATTGCATAGCCAGTCAAACCTCGGCAACTCCTCATACCCCACACGCGTCGATCTCGCGTCATGCATCTTGTCTACTACAGCTGCTGCATGTTATATTCTCAGATTTTGTTGCAGTTGGGTGGCACAGGAATTTACATGTATAGCAAAAGATGAAGGCAATCTACATTGACGAGTTCGTCTCAGTAAGCTCATCCGAGTACCTGCACCACCACCACCACCGCTTTCCAAAATTAACACCACATGCCTAGAACGTCGCAGATATGGCGCCATCTACCATCCCATCTCCGACGCTCAAATCATCCCAAGATGTTCACATCAAAATTACCCATGCAGCCATCACACATGTCGATCTGCTCTACGCCCAAGGCCGGCATCAAAACAACCGCAGACACGTCCAACCACCGTTTACCTTGGGCACAGAATTCTCGGGAGTTGTAACCCGTAGTCCAGGAACTTCTCCTTTCAAGCCCGGTACCCGTGTTTTCGGCGGCGGTTTAGGCGCGTATGCAGAGCAGATATGTGTTCCAGAATATAGCATCCGCCGTGTACCGTCCCAATGGACGAACGCTGAAGCGTGTGCGGTAGGCGCAAGTGGTGCGGTTAGCTACGGCGCTTTACTCTCTGTCGCGCAACTCAAGGCCGGAGAGAGTGTGTTGGTGCTGGGTGCTAGTGGTGGGTTAGGTGTCATGGCCGTACAGATTGCAAAAGCTGTTGGTTGCAAGGTCGTTGCTGTTGTTGGCGGATCCGAAAAAGCCGAGGTTGTCAAGGGGATTGGCGCAGATGTTGTTGTAGATTATGGGGGTGAGGGGTGGGAAGACAGGGTTAGGGAGGCGACCGAGGGTGGTGAGGGGGTGGATGTGGTGTATGATGGTATTGGGGCTGTGGAGAGTGGGATTAGGTGCTTGAGATATCGGGGGAGGTTGGTTGTTGTGGGGTTTGCGGCCAGAGGTGGGAAAGCGGAGAAGGTGAGGACGAATCGGGTTCTGCTCAAGGGGGTTGCGGTGTTTGGTTATGTGAGTTCTGCATTCTTAGGGCCCTGCTCTAGTGTTCCCGTTTGTGGGCATGGCTTGCTGACAGACTGTAGCGATTCGGTGAAGATGGAAGGAGAGATGCGCAAAGGACAAAGGACGTTTGGGACGGCTTTATGAAGCTCGTTGAGGATGGCAAGATACAGCCTGTTATCTACAGGCAGAACTACTTGGGTTTGGAGGCGGTTAGCAAGGCGTTGGAGGACGTGAGAGAGCGGAAGGCATGGGGGAGAGCGGTAGTGAGGATATGTGAGGAGCAAGATGATGGTGGGCAAAAGGCGAGGTTATAACATGAAGGGTCGTTCGATTGCTAAATACCAATGATGTCTACTCGACGCGTCGCTTCAGGACGAGAGGGCCGCGACTGCCTCGCTTCTGTTGGTGAAGTCGATGCTACGCGTTTCCGCCACATTGAGGATTTAATCTCAGACGTGTCGTGAAGGTGCCGGATGCTTGTCCTGCTGATCATGTGCAAACAACGCCATGGTGATGCCTCACTCCAGTGGCGGTCGATGCCATGGATGGGCACGGACCCTTGCAGCGCGCCGGCTTAGCGCGGTTTCTTTGGATGGTCCTTGACAGACGTTCCCATCTTTAAAACAAGCCCGTTACCATCGCACGCTCGCCGCCTACTCTCACCTTCCTCCTTGTTCCTCTCAAAGTGCGCGCTGGCTTCTTGACTCGATCAGCGGACAGCCTTGCCCTTGCGTTTGCCTAGTCGCCGCGGTCAAGCCCCGAGCTTCGCGACAGCTTTCAGAGGGAGACGCACATCTATCACTACACCAACCCACAACTATGGCGTCGTACGGCAGCGATCCCGAAGAGGACGAGGAGGATTTCAATCCGGCACCTGAAATTGACGACGATGACGTCGCGCCAACCACCAGCGCCTCGCGCAGGCCTGCAGACGAGGACGAAGAGGATGAAGTCGATGCGCCGACCAGGATGGGCAACGACGACGAGGATGAGGAGGGCGGCGGCATAGATGTCGACGACGATGACGACGACGACGATGAC
Organism: Alternaria brassicae; assembly: GCA_004936725.1. NCBI lineage: Eukaryota > Fungi > Ascomycota > Dothideomycetes > Pleosporales > Pleosporaceae > Alternaria > Alternaria brassicae. The sequence goes on along the minus strand of CM016506.1, from coordinate 2,026,565 downwards.
GATGACGATGACGAAGACGATGAAGACGACGAGGATGTTGTCGTACGTCTAAACAGGAGTAACCCAGTTCCCTTGACTACTTACTGACCATTCTAGGCACGGCCCGCCAAACGGAGGAAGAAGGCGAAGCGCAACATGTTCATCGATGTTGAAGCCGAAGTCGATGAAGACGAAGAAGAAGAGGAAGAGGGCGACGATGAGGGTGTTGACGAAGTCCACCCCGACGACCTCCTCGAGCCCACGGGCGCCGATCTCGACGACCGCCATCACCGCGAACTTGACATGCGCCGTGAAGTCAATGCACAAAAGGATGTTGAAGAGCTCGCCAAGGAGTTTGACGAGAAGTACAGGCGGCGAGAAATGCAGAGCGCTCGTCGTGGTGGTGCCGGTGCTGTTCCCTTGGCTCTACCCACAGTCGACGACCCATCTATCTGGGGTTGCAAGTGCCGTCCTGGAAAGGAGCGCGAGATCGTCATGGCCATCCAAAAACGCCTCGACGAGAAGATGCGCGCGGGCCAGCCAGTGCTGGTCTATTCGGCCTTTGAGCGAGGCCCTACTGGACCTCAGTCTGGTTTCCTCTACGTCGAGGCCGACTCGAAGCAGGCTGTTGTCGAGTTGATTGAGGGTATCCAAAACGTCTTCATGGGCTCTGGCCAGTTCTCCCTCCCTCCCAAAGAGCGTCCAGATCTGCTGCGCAAGAAGAAGCGCGCGCCATTGGAAGTCGGCAAGTTTGTGCGCATGCTGCGTCCACCTACATACAAGGGCGATCTGGCAAAAGTCGTCGAGGTCTCGACTAACGGCCTTGACTGTGTCGTGCAACTCGTACCACGTCTAGATTACGGCCTGAATGATGATGCCAACGCCGCTGTAGACAACAAGCGCAAGCGCGGTTTCTTCGGTCGACAGACCGAACGTCCGCCCGCAAAGCTCTTTAACGAAGCTGAAGCGAAGAAGCGGCACATGAAGCATCTCAGCATGACCGGATCTGGTAACCAAAGAGCATATACATACAAGGGCGAGGATTACCAGAACGGTTTCCTGATCAAGGAAGTCAAGGTCAATTGGGTCAGCACTGAAAAGGTCAACCCCAAGATGGAGGAGTTGCAATTCTTCGCAATTCAAAACGCCGATGGTACAGAGACCATGGATCTTTTGGCCGTGCAGGCTGCGCAAAAGGCCGCAGACTCTGGCTCCGCCTTCGCTGCAGGAGACAACGTCGAGATCTATACGGGCGAACAGAAGGGCATCCGTGGTACCACCGTCACCGTAATAGGCGATATCCTTACCCTACGAGTCAGTGAAGGCGATCTTAGGGGCAGGAGGATTGACGCTCCGGTCAAGACTCTTCGGAAGCTTTTCCGAGACGGTGACCACGTCAAGGTAATTGGTGGCAGCAAGTACGTCGACGAAGTTGGTCTCGTCACCAGAATTAGGGATGATAAGATCACCCTGCTTTGTGACTCTACTCAGCAGGAAATCACAGTCTTTAGCAAAGACCTGAAGCGCGCTGCGGATTCAGCAAACGTCGGCGCTGATTCCAACTTTGATCTCTACGACTTCGTGCAGATTGAGTAAGTTCTCTCCCTGCCACCCCAAAACCATCTACTGACAGTCTTTAGTGCCTCGACAATCGGTTGCGTTGTTCGTGTCGACCGAGAAGTCCTAAGAATCGTCGATCAACAAGGTGATGTTCGCACACTGCTCCATACACAAGTTTCGCAAATCGTCGGCAGGAACAAGCATGCGGTAGCAACCGACCGCGACGGTTCCGAGATCCGACACGAGGACGACGTCAAGGAATACGGGGGCGAGGGTCGTCAAGGCAAGGTTCTATACATTCACCGGGGGACACTTTTCATCCGCAACCGCGAGCTGGTTGAGAATCAGGGTATTTTCGTGGTTCGAAGCAACAACGTCATCACCATGGCAGCAAAGAGTGGTCGCGCTCAAGCACAGGGCCCAGATCTCAGTGGCATCAATCCTGCCCTGAATGCAGGAGCGAACGGCAACGCGAGCGCTATGCCTCCACCTCGCGCCTCTTTCGGTCGTGATAAGCTCATTGGCAAGACAGTCGTTATTCGAAAGGGTGCATACAAGGGTCTGTTGGGTATCGTCAAAGATACTATGAACGACGAAGCCCGTATCGAACTGCACACAAAAAACAAGCAGGTCTCAGTAAAAAAAGAGCTCCTCACTATCAAGGACCCCATTACTGGTCAAAGTGTGGAGATGGGAGGCAAGTTCCCCAACCGCTCGCGTGGAGGCTACTCAGGCGGTCAGACAAGTTACAGTGGTGCTGGCTCTGGTGGACGAACACCTGGCTGGGGCAACTCTGTCGGCGGCCGTACACCTGGTTGGGGAGGTGGCAGCGGCGGTCGCACACCCGGCTGGGGAGGTGGTGCTGTCGCCGGAGGCCGCACGCCTGGTTGGGGTGGTGATGGTGGACGTACAGCTTATGGCGGAGGAGATGGATCACGGACTGCTTATGGTGGTGGTGATGGCTCTCGAACTGCTTACGGCGGCGCAACTGCTTACGGAGGCGCTACATCTTACGGTGGAGCGACAGCCTACGGCGGTAATGACGGAAACCGTACCGCATACGGTGGCTTCAACTCAGGTGGTCGCACACCTGGTTGGGGTGGATCGGGCGGAAACACTACTTCGAAATCTGGTGGTCTCTCTGCTCTTACGCCTGGCGCCTACAATGCCCCAACACCTGGTGCGTATGCCGCTCCCACTCCCGGTGGTTATGGTGCATACTCTGCGCCTACGCCAGGAGGACCACCTATGGATGCTCCTACACCCGGTAACTACGCTGCGCCCACGCCTGGTGATACGTCCCGTGGTGGATACGGTCTTGCGGCACCTACACCAGGTGCTTGGGATGCTGCGACGCCAGCATCCAGTGGCGATCCTGGGTACGATTAGAGTGCTCTTGTCTCGTGTAAGATATGTTGGTAGTCGTAGCGAGAGTAGTTTGCGCGAGACTGCTAAAGTGGAGGAGGGCTCTGCGCGTGCGCAGATGACATTAGAGTTTTTTTTTGTATTCGTTCATTGCATTGCCGGAGTTGGCAAAACTGGATATGTTTAACTCATACTTCAATTCTAACTATTTCTTCTTTGCATAGATTTTTTATCCACCTCTATTGCCTCTGTGGTCACGCTACGATGTCGCTGAAGCTGCTTATTCTCATTTGCTCCGGAATCAGCAGCTATTGCAGTCGTTATTCAGTTTCTTCAGTCTATACGTCCACTATATGATATGTGCAGGCGTGCCATACTCATCGGCCTTCTCTTCAAACCATGGTTGTCTCTCCAGACAGAATGACCAACTTTTAGGCTGCAGTGATGGAAATTTCTGCATGATACCCTACTGTTCGCACTACGACTCTTTGCTTCGAGCCTTTCAAATTAAATATCGCAATGTATGACAAGTGAGTAGGAGCGTTCACATGGAAAAACATGTCAAGTGAAGAGCACCAGAGATGATTGTAAAGCAGCGAGCTTGTATTTATTGCGAAACGCGTTTCTCAATCGTCGAACATAAAGGTTAAGGAAACAGGAAATTCATATATTACACCACGGTATTCTTCATCGTACAAATGCAAAATACCGAATAGTATGAGGAGAACAAAAATAACAATCAGAGCACAAATTGTAGTGTACACACCTTTGTACAACTAGAGCACCACACAACACCACCGACTCCTTAACTACGCGACGGAATGTCTAGAGTAAAGAGAATCTAGTACTTGGGCGTGCGCTTCTGAACAGGGAGAGGGCGTTGACGCCAACCCTTGCGTTGACAAGGGGCAAGTTGGCGGAGATGGCAAGGGTGGACCTGGACGCCTGGGGGGCAGCAGAAGCAGAGGTGTTTCCAGAGGCAGCACCAATCTCGATGATGTTCTCGCCGCCAGGAGTGTTCTGGACGAAGCGAGAGTTGAACTTGACAATCTTCTTGATGGCGTTGAAGTCGGCGACGCTGACAGCGAGAGGCTGCTTGACGATGAGGAAGGTAACGCCCTCAGCGCAAGGAGGGGTGGTGAGGGAGCCGCTGTATTGCTGAATGTCGGAGCGGGCGACAGTGCTGATGACGTCGGTGAAGTCGATACCGTTGGGGATGGTGGTCTTGGTTCCGGGTTGGGCAATGGCGGACAAGGAGGAGGAAAGCGATTGGATCATGGAAGCAGAGTTGCCGGCGGAGACCTCAAACATCAATGCAACAACGGCAAGCTGGGTGTTGTCGTCGACAGCCTGGTGAACCATGTGGATCTCCAAGGGGTAGAACTCGTCGTTGACGTGGTGCTCAGAAGGTGTGTGCATGTGGAATTGCACGAGCTGGTAGTTGGTGCCGGCGAAGCTGGTGGTGCCGTTGACAACGACTTCGATGGTCGTTCCGAGGTTCTCGAAATCAACTGGGCCAGCGGGGATGTTGAAGGTGGGCCTGCCGGTAGCAGCAGAGATGGAGGCATCTGGTGGAAATGGTTAGTAAGAAGTATGGTGGAGGAGATCAGAACAACAACGTACCGACGTTGATGGGAGACTGGTTCCTGCCAGACTTGCAAGCCTGGTTTTCAGGAGCAAGAGAAGCCCAGTTGAAGGGACCATCCAAAGGTCCATAACCGAAGGTGTTGACTGGGACGGTTTCCTGTCGCTTGAACATGGAAAGTCCATGAAGGCAAGTCGCCGAAGCGGTGGAAGCAAGAATGAGTGCGGAGTAAAGCATGGTGAATGATAAATGACAGACTGTGCTATAAAGATGGTAGTGATACTGTAATAGATAGTGAATGAAGACGATTGATGAGGATGATGATTTCAAACTTCATTGAGGGACAAGTCGTTCTTAACCAAAAGACAAGATGGTATCTGCTTTCATACACAAGAGTAACAAGAGCGAGTACGCGTGCGAACCCTTGGTATCGATATCGATGATCAATGTGCAACACGAACAAAGGTGGAGTGTAAAAGAGTAAGGCCTGGTCCGTTACAACGTAGGCAGGAGTAGGACAAGACAAGAATAAGGCCGAGGACCCTGAGGCTGAGCTAAAGAACGGTACACCCGAAGGAAAGGTGAATTGGTAAGAACGGACCGTTTGTTGTCGAAGAAATTGGAAGATTGCAAGAGCCGGCTCGATCGAGGGGAAAATGTCCAAGGTGGGTCTCCAAGCTCCAAGTTATAGGTATCAATCACACGAGCAACGCATCTCAACGCGCTCCTTACCGATACCGTTCCGGTCGCTTCCTTCCCGTACAGTCAAAAATCCTCTGCGGCCTATGCGCAGGCCAAGAGGACCAAGTCATACACCAAGGTGGCTGAGGAAGGCCATTGCTTGGTCAGTGTATACAGAATACAAGATGAAGGATCGGGAATCTTCCTATACAGGTAGGTGCCAAGTCGAATATGTGGTTTAAGATGGCGCCCAGATGCATACAGAGGGGCGTTGCAAGGGTCAAGAACTTGTGACATTTGCTTGGTGCGCTGAGACGTGGAGAGATCCTTCGCATCGGAAGCGAGATAGAGTCATGAAGTTCCCCTGCGCCGACAGGTTTACCCTGTTCCACCAGCAATGGCGACAGCACAAGTGCGCGTAAGGAACGTAGATTCCTCGTTGCGTGCTTGTTGTGTTGTGGAGAATTTACAGGTTTTGCAAGATGCCTGAATTGTCAGCAGAGATTATTCAATGTGCCTCCCAGGTAAGCCAACGTACCCATAATCTTGCAGCGCCAAGTCTGGGGAATCATTCGATTGTTACTGAGTAACGACGTCGCTTGCCAAGGCTTCGACACATGATCGAACGACACCCTGGTCCTGAAACTCCGCGTAGAGCTCGATGCTGTCAAAATCGTCTTGGCTTGTCCAAGCCATGCGAACGAGCTCCAACGGCGCTACTGTTTGGCGACGTGCGACAGGGATGCTCTTCCTATCGTATTTCCCCCTAGGCTCCAAGTCGGAGCCAAGAGCGCATATTGTCGCTGCTGTAGGCCGCGGTGTAGGACTGTACCGCTACAACCATGTCTTCAAACCAGTTACCGATGAAGCGTTCGCCCACATGCTTCTACCCCTCGCAAGATCAGTCCACTTGTGAAACTGGGAGATGGATGAGAGAGAGCGGAGGGTGAGCGGCTAACTCATAATCAGGCAATGAATCAGAGGGGCGAGTCTCCGGTACGTTTCTCTTTACGCCAGTAGCCGAACACAGAAATCTGGACGCCGCCATGAGGGATATCCTGAGGCGCTTAGCAAGTCAATTGCAGCGCACACGCGGATGCCAAGACACGGCAATGGTGCAAGGACACGGGCTATACGCAGGCCAACCCGGCGACCACGGCGAGCCCTTTGTGGCGGAAGCTTGTAACAAGCCACACCCACCTGAGAGTTATCCACCACATTCCACGTCTCATCGCAATGCGATGAGTAATTATTACCTGGTCATCGAGATCATCGATGTGCAGCGCCCATCTGTTAACATACGGCAAAGATCACCGCAGTTCACCCTACTACTATGTACTATGTATGTCCTCCACGGACCACCGGTAAGACGCTAAAAAAACGCGGACCGCGGTCCAAGCTCCTTCCCTGCTGCTAGCTGCAACGGAGGAGCCACCCGAGGTCCTGTGACTCCGTCTACACTCAATTTTCCGCTTTCAAAACCACGCCTGGCATCACGATGCCAAGCAGGGCATTCTGCACATGTCGTGCTTTGTGACAGCACGACCTGACTGTCGGTCTTGTTGTCGGAGTCGGCTTTTGCGACTTCATTCTTTGCAAACACCCTGCCGAGTTATCCGCGTGTTTCTATCCACGCCGAACCCTTGGCATTCGGTCTTGTCGTTATGCTTGCGAGGCGTTTTTGGTTCATCTTGTGCGCGGTCTTGTTCGGCCTTGTATACATAGGCATTTGGTGTTGGTGTCGTATATACTTGGGCGCCGAGGGCAATGTGCGGAGGCGGAGCGTACTGTGACTTAGTCGCCAATGTTCCTGGCCTCATTCCCTGCGTCTTGGAATGGCTTCCGCTCTTGGCCATCGGCCTTATGTTCCACGGGACGGGGTGGGTGCGCTCACGTCCAGATCTCAAGCTGACGAAGCCTTTGTTTGAGAAACATTTTGTCCACTGCACCAATAGCAAGTGAAGCGTTCCTGCTACTACCAGTAGTCGTGTCGCCTGTTGCAGAAGGCATTTCCACTAGGTCTCTTGTCGGGCTTACCGCCCACGTGGGTAAGATGGCGACAAGTGACTGGTGACATACTGTCGGATTCAGAGTAAGTGCCTGGCATACTATGTACAGCTATCGGATCAGATTTCTGTTCCATGACTGCTGTGGACAGAGTCCAGCTCGTAGAAGCCGCTCTGTTCACCTGAGTGCGACATCACCCGACTGCATACCCTGTGGATATACGAGTCATTATGCAGTTATTATCCTTGTGTCTTCTTTTACCTCCATTATGCATGGCATCATCTAGCATGTCTGAAGCGTCCTTCATCCTGAGACCCACTGGTACGGCCGAAATATACTACACCACCGTCCCTTTCATCTGCACTAACAAGCGGCTGTCGGCTACTGGTACCGTGCAGCACTGCGTCAGCGTCGAACGGCATGGCCGGGATATCGACATCGACGCCAACGTCTTCGAATCCTTCATCGGGTCGTGGCGCTTTCTGGTAGCCCTTGGCGTACAATGTCCCCTGCTCCAATTCGTCCGCATCCCCAAGTCGTGTTCGACTCGATGCCCTAGATCCTGCCACTGACCCTGCCGGTGCATCCCGTCGTGCATACGGACCCATTTCGGTGAACGTAGTAAAGGTAGAAGGAGTGCCGGGTCTTGACATGTCGCTGGGTCGGCCGTATAGCTCTCCGTCTCCACCATACTCCTCCCGGAATTCTGCACGTTTCTTGAAGATCTCGAAATCGAGCTCTGAATCGTTGACGAGTTCCATATGAGGGATTTCTGCCCCACTAGTGATATGCGTTCCCGGCTGATGAGTATCCATCTCTGTCATAAAGTAATCACCGAAGCGATCGTAGCCTGGTGTTGATGGCATAGCGCGATCGGTGGAACGGCGGTGAGAGGCATCGAACATGTCTCGATCGGCGTTCGAGCGGTGCCCATACACCTCTTTCAGGAGATGTTGAGACTTTGCATGTACCATTGGCGTCAGTAGCTTCTTGTAGAGTGCAGGATGACCATAACGAGACGAGACCTTGGTGCCCTTCTTCAATTTCGGGTGATCCACTGAGCGAGAGCCTTCCACATCGGAATAGGGGAGTATAGAGTAGTAAAGTAGCTTGTCGTCGAAAGCTCGCCTGCAGTACCACTTGAATCCTAACAGCAAAAACGGTAGAGGAACCATTGCATAGAGCATGTTGCCAGTTCCCACTTGTATATTATCAAAGTCGATCGATCCGACACCGTTTGCGCCGACAACTAGCGCAATGACTGCGTCTGCAAAGGCGACTGCGAAGAGCATGCGGTTGACTAGAAGCTTCCAGAACCTGCCGCCGGATTCTGTCTTCGTGATGAAAACGTACTGGAGCAGATACTTCTTGAAAACGGAATCCATGGCAACGTAGAAGGCTGTCACTGGAAAGATGATCGGCTGCAGTGTACCCATGCAGAGACCAACAGTCGATACGAAGAGGTAGTTGTTGTAGTAGTCGGCATATGGGAACGGTTGCGGTGCGCTGAGTTCGATCAACTCTCTCGGAGTTGGCGAGAAGAAGGTACGCTGGAACCAGGACCACAAGAATATCCAGGCCTGCGATAAATCGATGGCGGCACCAAGGTTTCTTTGCATCTGCCAGGTAAGCCAGAAAGTAGAAACATTGCATAGGCCTGTCATAACCTTGGTGAACAGATGGCCATCCTGGATGGCTTCCCAGACACCTTGATCCTGCGCTGCGACGACGGCAGCAACGAACCGCCACGCCGAACCGAACACAGAGAAGACGAGGAGGTTGTTAAACACGAAGAAAGAGTATAGACGAGCAGTGACGTGGCGTTCCCTGGAAGTTTTCGAGACGTCCCCGGAATGCGTGAACAATCGACGGAACTGAAATTGAGGTTCTCATGTCAGCTTATATCTCGAGATCTGGTTGTGAGGGGTATGCTGACCACCACAGGAACTCCCATGTACATTAGAGTTTGAACCAGCGGAGCTAGAATACCCTGCGCAATAGCCCAACCAGTCGGGTGGGCCTGGAGGTTCGTCATGAAAGCTGGCCATACAAGCCCCAAGTGGGAAAAGTCGGACAAGAATACCGAAGTCAAGATGTTAGGAACAACGAAAGCGATGGTGAACAGTACGACCCATAATCCATCCCAGAAGGCACGTACTCTGCGAGTCCTCCGTGTCATCGGAAGATTCTGCCAGAGCAGGTCATGCGGTTTAGGCGCAAGGTACACATCGCAGCCAGCGGGACCCTTCTTTCGCGTCGCGTACGCAACTGAATGGGCGTCTTCGATGTGTGCGTAGGATGCAAATCCATACGGCATGGGGTTCCGCATATCGACACCCTCTCGTACTTCCTTGATCGTTGTCTCTAACCTTGCAATTCGGTTCGTTAGGTAATCGATCGCATCGAGTTGTCCTTTTCCATGCACTGCCTCATCGTCTTTCATGGCTTTGCAAGTATGACGCTTGGCGGGTAGCTTGTTTGGATTGCTCAGGTATTTCACCAAGTGCTTTTCGAGTTGGCGGACAGCGTCATCATGCGACTCAATAAGCTTTGGCAAGTCCTTGACGTTGCGACTGATCCCTGTCCGGGGGACAGTATCGATGGACTTGGCTTGTTCGACAAGCTCGACAAGCCCAGCATCCGTCCGCGATGATTCGGGAATGTGTGTAAGCTTTTCAAAGTCAGCTAAGTTTCTTGGCAGCAGTGAAAAGACTTACCAGCAACGTCCGGGAGTGCAAGCTGGACTTATATTCATGTGTGTTGAAATACCCACGTCTAAGCTTCAGAATCGCACTGTAATTCAACCAGAGGAAGAAACACACAACGGCCTGGATTATATACGCCACAACGACGTAGGCCCAAAATTTCCTCCCAAAGATGTACTGAGGGGTGAACTTCATCAACGTGGGTATCTCTTTCCACTGTTTGTACAGTGGCGAGCCTCCCACGACATTGACCGGTATCAGAATGCCCAAACCGACAACCGTCAGCACAGTGAAGATGTCTCGAATCATTCGAAGGAATCGTAGGAAAACCACCGCATCCAGACCAATAGTGTCCACTAGTTCCTGCTCCTTCACATTTTTGACAGCATCCAACCAACTAAACGGCTTCTTGTCCAAAGCTTTCGGCCGGTGCTTCTCATCGGCGTGTTTCGCTCGTGGGGCGTAGACTCGTGAGTTGCGGGGTCGGAGGAAGCAGAAAATAATTACTAGCAGACCAGATATAACGAATGAATATACAATAGCGGCATAAATCGAATTCTCTTGGATCTGCGATATAGTCAGTATGATATTCGGAAGGGTTTGACACATGTTGGTAGGCTACTCACTTCACCCTGGAACGGATCTGCAATCAGATCAAGAAACTTATCAGTACCACTTTCGCCAGTTTGCCGCCGCCAAACATCCATACTGGGAGCCCTCTCTCTCTCTCTTCTAGCGAATGTAATCAGTAAATCGTTGTCTGGGATGCGGAAATGGCAGAGAACGAAGAAAATGTCGTTGTGTGGCTGGATATAACGGGAAAAAAGAAGCATCTAAGAAACAAGGCGATTATGAGAGAAGGTTAGATTGACGACGTACGCGTAACGATCCCCCAGATTCTCTTTGTTGGGACGATGTCACAGTGCTAGAATGCTCTTTCCGTACGTCGCCGCCGAGCGACGTCATTCCTGCCGCTAAGTGTGGGCCTCAAACGCGCTCGTGAAAGAAGTCCGCGTCGAAGCTTTGAACAAACTGGCATCATCGTGTGAGGCGGAATACGATCTGGAACATCATCTCAGACCTAAAAATAGTGTCTCATGGGGTCAGATTGCATCCATCCAGACCTTGGGACCGAAATTTTTGGTGCACTATGCCGTGGACTGCCTAAGGCCTTGGCAGGGTCTCTACATTGGTGTAAAGTAGCAATAATTTCATGTGGCTGCATCGCCAATCAGCTGCATTAATATAGACCGTCTGGTGATCCATCCACGTAGACCACTTTAGTTGTTGCTTTGGGAAAAGGACCACACCTGACACAGCTCGACAGGACGAGAACTACTGTGACGTCATGGTCACCAGTTCACCTGCGACAAGCAAGCGTACGAGAGAGCGTGTTTAATTCAAGTTCTGTATCTTGGCCCAGATTCGGTGTGGTATCAATGTTTAGCAAAGGCGAGATCCCTCGTAGCAGCACAGCACCGCGGAGGGCGAGGTGAAGACGTGTGGACATTACGCTAGGAAGATTCCATGCGGTAAACCTGTCAATACGTCACCAAGCGAACACCGCGCTCAACCATGTATGAATTATCTCCAAGTAAATTAACCATTAGGATGTTTCGAAGTAGAAGCAGATGCAGGACATTATCTATATCATCACTTTTCAAAATAAATAATCACAAATCGTATGAACCGGATACCATCGTATACTTTCAGAATGCGACCTGTAACGCTCACTACATGCTCAGCCCAAACCAACTCTTTGTACCGTTCCAACCACGCTTATAGTAACTATCGCCAACATGCTGTATCGTCAAATCGTCCATCACGGACCCTAGTAGTGCGCGGGTGTCCACCCCGGAAAGAAAATAATCTATGGATATCACGAAATGAAAAAAAGAGAAGAGGGTATGCAAAAAGTGAGAAAAGTTGCTGAGAGGTGATTTAGTCTCATGCCTTTTCCTTCTTCTTCTCCTTTTCCTTCTTGTCGTGGTGGTGGTGGTGCTTCTCTGACTTTGCATCCTTCTTGGCTGCGGCTTCGGCCATGAGCTGCTCGAATGCCATGAAGTCGCCTTCTTCCTCGGGATCGCGCTCAGCCTGCACTTGGTTAGCAACCACATCTTCGATGTCAGAGACGGTAAAAAAAAACCTTCTGGAACATCTCGCCGATAATCATGAGCGCATGCGCCCGCTCCACTCGCTTATCCAGCTTGATTTTCTTGTCGTTGAGAACGGAATCGCATACGTCCCTAAGTACGCTCTGGATCTCGAACTTGCTGCCTCTCCAGGCCGCGGCGAGAATCTTGCCAGTAACACGCTTCTCGTATTCAGCCTTTTTCTCATCCGTCCATGCATCGCCGCCTTGCTCCTCTAGCTTAGCCATCTCCTCCATAGTAAGCTGCGCGTCTATCGCAGCAGACATGGTGGACCAGGTGTCCTTGACGAGCGTGCCCTTGTCTTTGATACGAGAGAAGAAACCCGAAATACCAAGGAACTTCTGCGACTTGAGGAATGAGGAAGCCTTCATGATGTATGTGGCTCCAATGGCGTGGAGGATCTCAAGACCGAAGGACTCCATCTTGAGGTTCTCAATCTCCAGGTGGATCTTCTCTTTGAAGGCTGCGGTAACATCGGTCGCCTTGTCGGTCTCGGTCCACACTGAGATACGATCGACGAGCTTCTTGGCAAGATTAGAAACACGTTCGTCACGGATCTTCTTGCGCTCCATCTCGTATGCCGCGAGCTCTTCTCGCTGCTCCTTTGTGAGACCGGCCTTCTTCTTCTGCTTCTCTCGTAGCTCCTTCTCCGCATCAGTCATGCCCTCTGCTTGCATACGTGCCTCTTCCTCCGACTTGTCCATGATGGCTGCGCGGATCGGTATGCCTCGTGACTGCGGTGTGCTCGTTCGGGATGGGGGTGATGCCGCCCTGGGTGCGGTAGACGATTCGGCAGTGTTCTCAGCATATGCCGGGGGCGTTTCGGCGTACACAGGTGGCGGCGCATCTGCTGCGTGTGGTCCTGCACGCTCTGCTGCTGCTTCGGCTTCCTTAGCCTGAGCGGCAGCGCTCAGGACTGCGGTTTCTGTGGTGCCAGTAGCTGGGGCAGTGTCCGCTGTAGCAGTCGCAGGAGTCTTTTCTGCTGCCTCAACCTTTTCCGCTTCTGCCTGAGCGGCGGCTTCTTCTTCCATCTCACGCTGGGAGATCTCCACAGTCTTTGTCAAGTCCTTCATTAACGAGATTTCGCCGATCCTATGCGTGTCAGCTTCTCTTCCCCAATAAAAATATTGCTGCAACGAGCCATGAGGTTATCCTACCAGTCCACAAAGGCCTCTCCACCAAATATCATGGTGAAGAACTCGGAGGGATCCTCTATGTCTCTGTCAGCGTTCTGCAGCCATTTCTACTCGATGTGTATGCCCATACCAAATCCGCTACTAGGCATCGCACCCTCTTTGCCATATTTGTCGTACGCTGCTCGCAGCTGGTCGTCGCTGAGTATTTGATACGCCTCGCCAATCTGTCACCCCGTCAGCCCCGCAGTTCTGGTGGAGTATGGAGCAGGATCGCCAGAGTTTCTACTCGTGGGGAATAAACATACTTGTTGGAACTTCGCGTGTGCTGTCTCATCGCCAGGGTTCTTGTCTACACCAGAATCAGTCTCTGGCTCCTTGGAAAAAGTTGTTGCGCAATGTACCCGGGTGCAGTTTGATGGCGAGCTTGCGGTACGCCTTCTTGATTTCAAGTTCCGTTGCAGTAGGCGGCACGCCCAGGGCGTCGTAGTAGGCGGTTTCCACGACCATAGTTGCGAATAGGTAGGACGTGGGTTGAGGTGGTGGGAGCGATCAAGAGTATATGCGTTGGGCGCGCGTCAGCAGGCTACACATGCCCGTGAAAATGCTGCACCGCCACAGCCGACGTCACCACGCTAAATCATCAGTGTACCCTGGACAAGCATTCACCACGTGGGTGGACCATACCAGGGTAGGTGGATGTTACAAGTTGCATTCGGACATGTGGAAGGGGATTACTTGGGTTGTCAAATGCATATACTCTCATTCGTACATATGTTAAGATAAGAGAGCTGGTCTATACAAGCTCAGAACCCCACCCGTTCGAGGCATACCCGCCATGGTCATATGATTCATTTGAAGAACACAATATCACCCTTCGCCGCCCCATGCAGACGCCATGCTAGAATTTCAGTCCGTGTATCATGAACCGTTAAGTGAGATACTTTTAGACCAAACTGGGAATAAATCGAGAAATGCAGTCCAGGGTGGAGTGCGCCGTGAGTCCGAGGACGACGGAGGATGTTGCAAAAAGCAAGCATGGTGTTACAGACTTGGAAGTGTGCCAGAGCTTTTTAGACGCTGAACTTGGCCTTCGCGCGGGTGCTACCGGCGTTGGCAGCATCAGTGTGACCCGAGAACTCGACGGCGTCGTTCTCCTTGAGTTGGAGCGCCTGCTTGAACCGCTTGCCAATCTCCAACAGAACCTCCTTGCCCTTCTCCTGGGTCCTACCCTTTCCAGCGTCGCCGGGGATGGCGCGGCCGACTGTGCGAGTCCACAGACCGATACGGTAGAAGCCTCGCCTAACGTTGACGACGACACCCATGACCTCGTTGTTTTCTTCATCCTCGAGGTTCTCACCAATGGCAGCGAGCATGACATGCAGCCAGAGCGCATCGATGTTGATGACCTTCTTGTCCTTGAACTGGAAGGCCCATTTGCCGCCGTGCTTGTTCTGCGCGTCCTCCCACTCGGGTCGCACGCCCTTCTTGAAGAGATGGTAGTCGGACTTGAGCGCAAGGTCGGATGTGGGAGTGATGTTGTTCTGTGCAATGTCAGCTTTGCCCGTTGCAGGTGCCATTCAACACGACTTACGTAAATACCCCAAAACTCCTCGACCGAGTCAAATGAGATGACCTCCTTCAACAGCTCGGCCCAGTTGTCGCCCTGCAGCTGTTAGCATGGAACAAGCGTCGACCAAGACGAGGCAATATCGTACCTTGCCGCTCGGAGGCTTGGTGAACCACAGTGTCCATGTGTTCATGAGCGGATGTTTGACGTTGAAGTTCTCGGGGTCGTGGAAGACGGTGCGAACCTCGCCCTCGCCTCCGGAGTTGGTGGTGGAAGATTGTTCCTGGCCCTCGGCGGAGTTCTCAGTAGGCGAGATGGGGATCGTGTCCAGCGGAACCTGCTGGTTGGACTGCGGTGCTGATGCAACTTCGGCCATTGTGGATGCGTTTGTCGAGTGTGGTAGGGTGAATGTGAGGTGGGAGTTGGTGAGAGAGGGACTACAAGCGATGGTTGCAGTCGTGTGGTAATTTAGCGGTTGGTGGTGGGCGGAATGGGGTGAGGGCGGAGCTGTCGCAATCGCACCGGGCGATTATACGGGAGCAGTCGCGGGCTTGGATTGCCTTTGTTACGTCGGGCACGAGGAAGGTCGAGTGAAAAGTGGCTGTTTGCGGCGGGCGTGTCTGTCGGGAAGAATATGCAGGCAGTCGCATTTCGTGGGACCCTTTAGACTTGCTTGGCACGGTGCCTCGCGCTAAAGTCCCGTTTCAAACTGTAACACGGAGAGCATAAAGAAGCAACCGGTTCATGTCATGGCAAAACCAACTTGATAATTAGCTACTTTCTGAAAGTGTCCACGTTACTGCTCTCGAGCACGCTCGTCCATGAACTTGCTCTCGAGCAGCCTCGTCGCCGAGCAAAACGCGTTTCCATATAAGCACATCTACGGCCCAACTTCCGCTATAGAAGAGCAGAGCTGGTATTTGACATCCGTGCTATGACATCACCCACACATCGCAGTCGTGCCTCGAACATGGCGCGAAAAGTAAACATTAGTAATTGCTATATGTATGCCCAGTTCCCCCAAATGGCTGCAATTGTCGCCTGCAGAATACACATGGACGTGGAGACGCTCATAGTTCGCTCTTGTTCAGAGTCTCGTGGACTTCTGTCACCACCTTGGGTGTCTTGTCGAGTCCCATTACCCCCATGAGCTTGCCGAATTCTGACTTGAATTGAGTGTAGGCGATATCGAAGCGAGCACCAGCGAGCCAAGCAACAAAGAGCTGTACGTCATTAGCGATTGGTTCGGGGCTGCGTAATCCGGATACATACCATGATGAATGTGATGACCAGGACTGTACCAACAACAGCGGCGACAATGTAAACCAAGTCCCAGTTGGCCTCAGAGTCCTCTTTCCGCTTCCGCTCCGCTTCCTCGATGGTCGCAGGTGCCTTCTTGTCCAATGGCGGTTGCTGTGATGGGAATATCGACTCGATGAATTGCTCAATCTAGGATAGGTTAGCATCGTTGAACTCAACAAGACCTGTTGTAACTTACTCTACCGAGCGTGATGCTGATCTTGAGGAAGTTGGGGTCGTGGGGGTTGTTCTTCTTTGCGATCTTGCGAGCGTACCGCCTGAAGACTTCGCAGACAAGCTGCAGATTCTGTGTCGATTCCACCATCAGCTGGCAAGCCTCACCCTTGGTGATCTTGACATTCTTCTGAAAGAGAGCGTAGTTCTGGAAGCAGTTCTCGAGCGTCGCAATAGCCATGGTTTGTGGGATGGCGCAGAAGTTGAATACACTCTGCTCCCGGAGACCTGCGAGATAGTATAGGCAGTCATCTGCACGAGTCAACGCAGTCAGGATCATCTCTGAACTACAGTTCAGGGCCTTTTGCTTGTTTTCGGGCTTGAACAGGTCCTCAAACTGATCGACATGTTTCGACCAGATCTCCCTAGGCCAGAATCGACGCCCATCATCCAGATCCTCCTTGATGTCACGAGTAATGTTGACCTGTTGGAGGAACTGGCCCATAGACTCCATCAGCTCCGGCCTCTTCAATAGCGCAGCATTCGCCAAGCCTGCCTCGACAAACAAACGTGTGCACCCCTCGCCGACCAGACCTGCAACGTAATGGCAGTACAGTTCGTAGTCCTTGATGGTTTTGACGCCAGCATTGAACTCGGCGTTGTTCGCGTAGTCTGCCATGCCGTTACCCATGCGCTTGGTAATGTCCTTGATAATGTCCCTGTAGACGGGCTTGATCTTCTTGAACTCTTCAATGACCACGTTGAATTCGACCAAAAGTTGCCTGTCCTTTTCGTTGGCGCCGTTCTCTGTGAAGTTCCATCCATCCTTCTCGAGAATATCCTGAAAGTTGCGCAGGATAGGCTCCTTCTTCTCTAGGGGTAGCGTCATGTCATCCTCGATCGTATCCAAACCGCGCAGGACTAGGTAGAACAGCGTGACGGGCACCAAAAGCTCGGGGTGCAGCTCGAGGATGACGGCCGCGAAACTTCGGCTGGTCTTGTTGAGGAAGTGGAAGCATCGTTTGAGGGACTCGCATTCTTTCTCTTCGTTGCGCTCGTGCACTGTGTTATGCCACACTTTCCTAACCAAATATTAGCGGTATTCCGGTTTGCGCAAACTTTGGGTATAGGCAGAGTAGTTGTGACGGCATTGTCACTTACCATTGGATAATAGATCGCAGTTCGTTGGGGTGAACCACGTAGTAGAGTATCCTCAGAGGGCTGGGCATGATGGGCGAGACTAAAGGAGTCCTGGGTGGAGGGGGTATTAACAGAGGTAGTAACCGATGGTTCGACGCCGGTGGTGGTGTTGTCGCAGGACGCAGGCCAAATCGGCGACAGAAGACAGGAATTGAGAAAGAATGGATAACACAACTGTTCCGGCAGGTCAAACTGTCCTTTGGGCACGAAAAGTGTGAAGTCTAGGAGTGTCTCCGCAAATTACAACATTGGACCCTGGAGCGCACGGCCTCAGCAACCCGCATTCCTGCACCTTCCCCTCGGCTCAGGGATGAGAAACACCGAACACACCGAAAGACGCTCTCTTCTGCGCATTCAACAGCCCACTTGCCCTCATTGCAGCGCAAAAGGGATTCGAGCGGCATGCGAGACTTTTCGTCTGCTTAATTGCTAGCATTACATTATGCTGGTCGCGTGTCCATGGCCAAGAAAGTACGTATCAGGATTTGGGGCTGCAGCTCCTTCTTGACAGGGAGAGTTCCTCTCTACATTCTCTCTGGTTCGGGAGATTGATCCTGGATGTATGCTCCAAAGCATCATGTTCGGGTTGGATGTTGGGTTGAGCAAACCGCTCATCCTTAACATCGACATGTCTAGCTTGCCCTGCTCTACGTTGATTCGTTGATGCCACACCACAACAGACATAATTTCAACGGAATGCCCTGCCTATGCCATTCGAATACAGATACATCACCCCAATACTGAAACTTGAAAGTGAAAGACTGAGCGTGGAGTCGAGCCGTAGCGCACCTCGATATGCCGCCCCTGCGATGACGCCACATCCAAATTATCGATAAGCGACCCATTCCTTCTGTCCCACCCATAAACGGCAATAACAACCTAGCATGCACACCCTAAACCATGTCATCAACACAATCCGCCCCAGTCGCTCTACCGCGTGTCGCAATCACATATTGCACGCAGTGTCGGTGGATGCTGCGAGCAGCCTATGTGCATTCCTCCGCATCCTCCCCTAATGGGACACTCACTAATAAGTGACTAGTTCGGCCAAGAACTTTTGTCAACATTCGCTCTCCAAATCGGCGAGATTGCGCTTATACCTGCGACAGGCGGACTCTTCACTGTTGAGTTGGTATGTGTTATCGAGAGTCTATATCGATCCGTATTGACTTTGGAAGACTTATAAACCACCCACGGAAGAGGGTCAGACTGCTGAGGCGAAGAAATTGCTACTTTGGGATAGAAAGACCGAAGGAGGTTTTCCAGGTTTGTATGCCCGGCACACACTTGGACACGCAATGAGTGCCTTACACGCCGCAGAGACAAAGGTACTGAAGCAATTGGTGCGAGATCATGTCGATCCCAACCGGGACTTGGGTCATTCGGACAAACATGGTAAGAAGAAAGAAGACAAGACGGAAGAGAGGAAGCAAGAGACAGAGGTAAAGCAGGTGCAGGATCAGACAAGTGAGGGTGCAGCTGTCAAGAAGAATCCAGATGGGACTATTTGTGAGGATTGCAAATGATTTTTGAAGTAGAGAGTCATCATTTGCTATGCGGTATCCAAACGTCGTGAGACTTTCCATTCGTCCATGCCGTTTCGACTGAAGTACGAGTAGACTCTGTGACGCCGAGAAACGTGAACACCCAACCCTCCAGCGTACCGAGAGTATACAGCCCGAACGTAACAAAAGGCAGTGTAGCCCTATGCTTCGACCTTCAGAATCTGTCATATAGGCTAGACTTGATCGCTCATATCCGTTCACAGGCCATGGCGGTCGACCTTATCGAGTCGCTTCATGAGGCGAATGTCCATGCGGTGAATGTTCTTGCGCATGGTCGCCAGCTCGCTGCGCAGTCGTTCAATCTGCCGGTCAGCGTCTGCAGAGATCCTCGGGATATGGCTAGGAGCACGGCAATCAGGCTTTGGCATAGATGAGTAGTAGGTACCGTCTGCGTTGGGAACACCTAGTGCTTCAATCAGGTTATCGATTCGGAGACCATGAGACTCAGAGACGCCTTCGAGTTCCCTGTAACGCTGGTCTAGATCCTCAAGCTTGATGGAGTAGACGTCGCCGGTAAGATTGGTCACCGCTTGGGCACGCTGAACGAGAGAAATAACCTGAGAGTACATGCTGTTGGTGTTGGCCTGTGGTGCCAAGTCGAAGCCGCTGGTACCGTTAAAGTGCACCGCTGCGATAGCGATGGTGGCACTCGTCACTGCTCCAAGCACAAATTTGGTGATGTCCCATAACCAGCTTTTGCGTGGCGTACTCAATTGGGCCTCGTTCTTCGCGATCAGCTCTTTGATGACGGACATGTCATGGCTCTGGTCAGACTCATCAATGTGCAGCGAGTTACGAAGCAAGTCGAGAGCCGTATAGACGCGATCTGTTGCCTTTGCGCAGTGCTTTAGAAGCTTCTTAAGCTCTTCCGTAATGACAGTCTGGGCTTGGACCTTGCCCTCGGCGCTGAGAGTAGATTCTTCAATCTCGTCGATACAGCTGACAACCTTTGCGCCCATCACGCCCATACTGAACACGGCGATTTGGCTGACAGTAAGGGAGATTTGAGTGGCCCTGTTGAGACATGGCTTTACAAAAGCCACAGGTAGATGAGCCACCTCAAGTTTGGCAACCTCTTCGTCAAGGTTGGCAAGCGCGCGATTGATGACACGATAGCTGTCGAATCTGCCCCACTGGTAAAGAGGCTTCTTGTCTTGGTTCTGAGCCTTGACGTATTGATGGAGCTGAACCATGGCCTCTTCGACTTCGTTCATAGAGCTGAGGATGCCATCCGCGACGTCGCACACTCGATCAACCTACTGTTAGGTTAGTCCGATGCTACAACATACAGAAGAGTCCGCACTTACCCTCCATGATACAGCGGGCTCCTTCGCTTCCCCATGCGCAGGACTGACTCTATTGTTGTGCTCTGCAATCGCACTATTGATCATGTCGCTTTTTTCTTGCTCCTGTTCAGACTGGTCGCTTTCAACATCAGCGATGTTGCTTCCGGATGGATCTTTTGTCGCTTGCTCGCTGGTAATTGCTGTTTGTGTGCTGGGATGCTGCCATGAGCTGTCGCTTGTGTCGTCCTTGTCGGTGCTTTGGGCCATGCTTGCCTCGCTGCTGATGCTCATGTTTGTGACGATGGATTGGATGTCGATGGTTTGAGTTGAATGCTTTAATCGATGTAAAGTAGTGACTGTCACAGCCTGGGCTATTGCAATAGCGATAAGCTCAAGAGTGCGCGTAGACTGACTGAAGTGAAGTGGAGTCGAGTCGAGGTGAGCGTAAGCGTGAGCGTGATTTGCGCTCGGCGATGATTGGCTCAACATGCGCACCTCACTAGCGCGATTTCCCGTTTGAGTAACATGAAAGGAAGGAACAACCTTTGGAATGCAGTCGTGATTGATTGAGAGCCAGGCGGCAACAAGAGATGGAGTGAAAGTAAGACATTGTAAATAAAGATGGAAGAGCACAGCGGAAGATGATCTGGTCTAAAGTTGACAGAGACTGGCGAGGATCACATTAAGATGAAAGCAGAGCGTGAGCAATTCCACGGTTTCAAACACCAACACCAATGCAGCGAAACGTCGTGGCCACAAAGCGTACCCTCATGAGGACGGTCTCAGCAATTTATGATATTACCACGAATGCTTTCAAGGCGCTCTGTATGTGCAAGAAGCTGCTGGTCACCATTGTGCCCGGTATTGATGAATGATCGATTGCCTGCTCTGAGAAGGTGAACGACAAGATGACCACTACTGTAGGTTGAAGTAGGTATATCAAAGCGTTCTCACAAAGAGGTGGTGGTCCGCCACCCACAATAGGTCAGCAGAGTGCGGTGTGTTTCGTCGAGACGTATTGCATCCTTGGGCGCGGCATGCTCGCATGTGGGGACCGTGAGAGGACGCGCGGATGCAGACGTATATGCGGTCCAGGGTTATCTGCATCCTGCATCTGGTATTACTGTCATCGACCATCTGGTCGACAATCAGTAGCATGAACCGGAGAATTGACTGTTTGCATATGCAATGCAACGCAAACTGCTTCTTTGCGATGCGGGAGTCCTGTATAACAAAATCAACGTGTTTTCTAGGCATAGCAATGTTGTAATACAATGTCTGTGAGCACAGTGTTTGAGGATCTTGAGATGGTCTTCCCACCATACGATGCTGTACAAGGCATGTCACGACTTGAATTCCCTTAGAGACGCGGGCATCGTTGCCGCATGCTTGTCGCGTACCCAAAGGAACTTCCAGGCCGTTGACGGGCGGTATAAATTATAGTCTGAAGTGTAGGGGTCCCTGCATAGCTGGCACACGTCGCTGTTGGGTTTCTCGAGCACCTGTCAAACGATGGGAGCTAAATCTTTGCGGCCAATCGATAGGCAAGCTGGTGCTGGGATCGAGGGTTTGTGGGATTGAGCCGAGTTTTGGTGATGTATGGATGTACAGTATGATGCCAGCGCGATGAGGAGAGCCGAGCACCCTTGGACGGCGATCATGGCCAACGCCACGGCTTCCCCGCCCAACCTCTGAAAAGAGGCGTGTTATTCGTCGCTCTTCGCACGATAGCATGAACGATACCCTCGTACATGTCGAACGCGAAATCTGATCCCCACGCCTTCCGGCACTACGCATCCGTGTTGGCAGATCGCTGAGACGAGTCGGTCGGCGACGCATGAGGTATCATCACGATGCTCCAGAGCAACGCCATCATCCTCAGCTTGCGGCGAGATCGCAAAAAAAAAAGAAGCCCAGAGACGCCCGACGCCGTGCCATATCCTTCGCAATCTTCTCAAATCCCCAGAGTCGCCGTTTCCCCGCATGCGCTTTGGCGTACAGAGGCTTGCGAGCTTTAGCTTCGAGTGAGTCTCGGCTCCAAGCGTTGGCATCTTGCAGCTGAGCACTGAATGCAAATTCCTTGGTCTCAAACGTAATTCACCACCATGACTGCACGATCTGGATCGAGGATGAATCCCTGATAGCTGGATATCTGGCGCGCTATAGAGGTAGCCCGCGCAAGCCACTGGCTGCCGATCCCTCATCTAGGCAAGATCGCCTCACCAACCAAAAGACGCCATCATGGACCGAACAGCGTCGCGCATCAGCCGTCACGATAGCTGGACCCGCGACAAGGGTCTGTCGACGTACATACAATAGTTGCTTTGTCCCACGTCCGGGCGACAGACGTCTGCTTACTGTAGTTCCGACTCCATCACGGCAGATCAGGCACCCCTGCCCGTGCTCCATGAGCATCTCATTCTGTGGTACTCATGCACCCTCTAATTTAGATCATGGCTTCGGAAAACAACCCGTCTTGTCAGACTAGCCTTGGGGAGGAGCCTCATCAACATCCGATTCCCACCCGCACTTCGTCCATCTCTCGTAACCTTTGTATGGGTGACCATAAGACTCTGAATCAAGTAGGCTCCGCGGCATCGACAAGCGGATCTACACTACCTCACCACATCAGCTTACCTGCAAAAAAACGTCATAGTTTAACCATAGGCGATCGCGTTGCCTCTACAATCCTCGCCAACAATATCGACAAAAGACGTCTCAAGTCCACCGAAACGCGGCCAAGGTCCGCCAGTTCCCTTGCGACGACCTCGAAACCGATGCATCCAACCAAGGTACAACGATGGGCAGGATTGACCCGTACTGTGAGCGACTGGGATCATGGACTACGTAGGGTACGTATGAGTGCTTCGGCGTCAAAGCTAAGCTGACACCGCGAAAGGATCCAGAGTTGTGGTATGAGGGAGGAGACTGCTTCATCCATCTACATGCGAAAGGGACGTCGCGTCGAGGTCCGTCCTTTTGCGTCCCTTTCAGGCTTTTACGACAGAAGAAGTGTGAGGCGATGTTGAATTTATGCGACGCTCAAATCGCATCTTCTCCAGGTTCCGCCTCCCAACGTCTAAGGCGAATGCCTAGCTCTCTCAACAATACCAAACGGGAATCAAGCGTAGTTGAGCTCTTTATCCCTGCCTCGGAAGATTTATCTCAAGACTCTTTCAGACAGCACATTACCACCCGCAACTTCTTCGCATTCCTCCTGGGTAAACCACTGGTCGGCGATCATATGGGTCAAGCATTTGTTGATCTTCAAGAAAGGTTGCATTATTTCCGACCAAGTCATGCGAACAACCACCAAGATTTTCTCGACTACACAGAAAACCAAGGATATCGGGATCTGGTAGAATGCACAGACTATGCTCTGGCGAGTCTCTTCTACGCCGAATATTACAAACTCAGAGATATCTGGGTTGATGCCTTCGCCCATTGTGTCGGCATGAGTGACAGCCTGGTTCTCAGTCCAGAATATGTGGTATGGACTCCATCCTTTGATCGAAGCTGACGTACTAATGTATCCTCGTAGCTGACTTCGAAGCTCACCAAAGCATTAATCACCCGAGCTCATCTCGAAGTTGACGGTCACCTTGGTCGCGTATCCGTCGCACTGAGCAGATTTCTGCAGGACGACCTCTCGCCGGCTTATCTTGGACTGACAGACGGCGCCAGAAGTCACCTCGATCGCTTCCGCCGTTTCTTGCATACCTTCTACGTCGGCAAGTTTGGTTATTGGCCACCACCACGAGGCGCCACCTTCCCCAAGGCTCTTTACAAGTCGATGTATTACGACTTCCAGAATCTCTACGACTACCTCGTAGATGCCGAATCTACTGCCGACTTTTCATCCCAAAGACTCGCTAGTGGCGGCATTTGCGTCTTGCAGAACATCATGACCTTCGATCAACGACATGGTTTCAAGTCTCAGCCGCATCCATTACCTCTCCTACCCACATCCACATCGTCGTCGAAGAGAACGAACTCTCAGAAGATGAACTCGCAAAAAGCTTTGAGACAGCTGATTCTGGCATCGCAACACAACAAGCTACATCTACAAGATACCATGCATGGTGCCCTTGCAGCGGCAACAAATAGTCTGGACTCAAACGCCATGGAATCGAGCATTGTAAAAGCATATATTCACTTCGAGAAAGCACACGCTATCAACTCTAGCCAACGCGAAGGGAAGGTATCAGCGACGGATGCGCGGAAAGTAAGGTGGCTTTTGATCTACGGAACACTGCAATACTTGGTCTCTGCCCTTCGGGCTCCGAAAGAGGTTCGCGACTCCGAAAGCCCAGACTACGCTTTGTGTTATGTTGCAGAACCCATTGCTTCAACCATCAACAGCGGTGCTACAACTCCTTTGACCACCCCTTCGATCAACGTGCCTCTAGCTATCGACGAGTACCTTGCAGAATCGCAAAGCAGTCCTTATTCGATTGAGCCAGATTGCCAAAGGGAAGATTACTTTACACCACGAACCCTAAGTCGACGTGAATCTATGGAGGTTGCGCCCCTCAAGATATCTCAACCGCTTCGCTCATCCTCTGTTTGTTCTTTTGCACGGCGATCACTATCCACTCGGAGCTCGCGAAGGAACAGTGTCACATCGAAACCTACACAGAAACCCGGCTGCATCGTTCATGAATGTGGTGACGAATCGAAAGACCCAGCGCCAATTCTCCAGTCTCAAGCCAGTTCCCGTCAGGTATCATCTGCTTACTCGGAATCCGTTTATTCAGAGCAGTTGACTATATCAACCGCCAATGACGGAGCCGGACTTCAGACCTCATGGCTCAGGTCACGGACGCCTTCTGTTTCGCGCAGTAGGCAGACTATCACAGGTAGCACTCGCGCACGTCCCCGGACACCTCTACTTGATTTCGTACAGCTTGAGAGTGCTACATTTCCAACTTTCTTAGCTGCTGCTGGGGAGCCACCTAGCCGGTCAGACAGTACAAGTTCTACCGCTAGCTCAGTTTGGAGCGAAGGCGCTGCAAGTGAAGCCTCATCCAAATCAAGTACATATGGAGAAAGTTCCATTCACAAGGCTAGCGCTGCAGAAGACAGCGGCCTTCTGGGCGGATTTGTCTCTTTCAAGACACCCAAGACCACCGTACCAATCCTACCACAAAGTCAAATACACCCACTACTACGACAAGAGTCCCCGCAAAACGAGTTCCAGTTTGGATTCGAGAAAGCGGTACCAGAAGTCACTCACGATGTCCATGAGCATTCTAATGTTGATACGATGATTGGCATGGCTGTTTCCACTCCACCAGCGCCTGTTAGAAGATCCAGCTTCAAGCTTTTCCCAAACGTACAACCCACTTTCACTACCGAAGAGGCACGTTCTCTCATCGCCGAGAAGAGGCCTTATCTTCCCCCTCGATGCTATTCCACTTCGTCTGCTCCGGACAGTATCGCTTCGTCTAAGAAAGATTCGACGAACCCCACGCCTATGATCGCCACCACAAGTGGCTACTGGGAACAATACAAAGCTACCCTTACACAGCAAAGAGCGCGATCAACTACAGTGCCCTCCAGCGGATCCACCCCATCATCGATCGGCAAGATACCAATTGCTCTCAAGGCATCCTTTTCGCGCAGTAGTCATCGTAACGACGAAGATGGGAGCGTTAAGAGAGAGCGCAGACTTTCTACTCTATGGCGACATTGATCTTTGCACAACAGCCACTCTCTCCACTATTCACAGGCGTTCCTTCCATTTTCCTGCTACAGCGATTTCACGCATGGTGTTCCGGCGCACAAAACAAGCATGTTATATACCCTCTCAAGCGTTCAAAGATTCGTCTCTTTTTGTGAGAGAGTAGTAGTTATGTTATGACTGAACGGTACAATCCTTTTTCTCATACATGCGTTTCCGCCACTGTGACTTCCCCGCTAGGTCCTTGTCCTCGCTCTCCAATCATACAACCATCTTTCCGTCACAGCTAGCGCTATCACACAAGCAGACGCGCACCAACCACTGTGCGCCATCAATGCTACCCCCTATATCCACACGATCAACTCCGACCTTGCTCAAAGCACCGTAATCCTTGAGCCAATTAGATTAGCGTGACAAGGACTCCCTGTGTTGGCAGAACAGGTCTCTTGTGAAGTTGCGGAAAGAAGTTGATGATTCCTGCGAGGAAGGAACGTTATCATCGTATACGAGATTACGATCACCAGTGGTTGCTTCGGTGCTACTTTTTGAAGCTCGATCTCCCGCAGCGTCATCAGGCAAGGCATTTGTGCTGGTGTCTACTATGTATAGCCCCTACTATGTGTAGCCCCTACTATGTATAGCCCCTAGTGAGCTTCCTTCTAGGTGCGCGATAGCGGTGCGACTTGTGTGGTAGCGATTGCAGATGGCAGTACTACAGTAGGCTGCATCTTAGCAAAGCGCGACTTTGTACTAATTACCTAGCGAGACGCTTGTGCTGCTGTCTTTACCCACATATGCCACGGATCCCATCTTCAGCAACGACCATCTCGATGGAGATACTGTGCCGACACGCTCTTCTAGAGCTGCGGCAAGAGTTGCCGACACAGCAAAAGAAGATTCCACGCGTATGTTTCCATGCTCGGTATTTTCCCGTTGGCATTGAGACCGAAGATTCGAGTTTTGCACAAAGGATCCAATGACATCATGTCGATTTTTCTTGGGGGCCCGCAAGCTTGTCGCACTATCGAAAGCCTCAACAAACATGCGCTCCACACACGCCGTCTAATGCGAAACGCATGAGGTGTTTCTATCGTACGCATGCATATCATCGCCAGGTGCAACGCGTGTGCTGCTATTTTTGGCCGGGTAAAACGGCTGTTGGCTCGAGCCTCGCGCATCAACAGCCGTGGCTTGCCGCTTGTACTTGCAAACCAGATTTGTTTTGACATGTCATCAATTCAATGGCAAAGTTCACGTTGCATCGGCTGCCACCCAAATCGTTGCTTGTGGGATCAGCGGGAGTGGCGTGCGCCTCCGGCCCCTGGCATGTCAGGATTTGAGGCTGCGCAGCCTTGCAGTCCTCAAAAATGGCACCGCTCGCAGACGTCCCTAGAACAGTGGAACCACTTGTGCGAAGACGAAGACGAGGACGTCAGCGTGGTGGTGATTGTTCAAGGGGGCGGATGAATGCATTTCTCGTATTCGGAATATATCGCCATGGTCGTTGCAGCCCAAGTAGAGGTCGACTTGCGGACATGCAAAATCGCGAAGCAATGCATCAAGCTGCAATATCTCCACAACGTGCGCAACCACAGCATACGAGGTGCCTACCTTGTTGTTCGATGATCAATGCCACTTACGTCATCAGGAGGATGTCAGCGGTCAAGGGTCCCGGTGTTAGACTCGGAGATTTGCACCCACGCCGGCCCACGTCCGTCCGGGGAGGGTAACATCATTGCCCGCGTGGACTAGAGAATACGAGGTATAACCGAAGACATGAGCTTGGATAGACGTTAGTCTAGTGTTTGGGCCAGGTGACGTTGAAATGGTTATGAAGATCTCCAAAGAGATATAAGTACTGCTTCATCCTTTCTGCCATCAATCATCCAAACACAGTTCAACCAAACTCACAAACCTGACCCAACAACATCAACCAATCTCAACCTCCACATCATGCAGTTCTTCACCATCGCCGCCCTCTTCGGTGCCGCCGCCATGGCAGCACCCGCTCCTCAGACTCCCGAGTGCTCCAACCCAGCTCACTGCGGCGCGCCCAACACAGGCAGCACTGAGAATGTCGACTTTAGCGACTACACCCTCCGCAGGAACAACGGCTCCATCCAATCCATCTCCTTCAAGGCCACCGGCCAGGACGCCACTGCCGTCACATGCACTGGTGGACCTTACCCCCTCTTCCCTCCGAGGTTCAGGCCTGCGGTGAAAGCAAGTACCGCTTTGGCATGTACCAGCTCGAGAACAGCACCGACAGCTTTGGTGTCCGTTTCTACCACGAGCTCGGCACTGCGTACGTACTATGATTATCTAGACTCTTGAGCAACAAGCTAACGAATGTGAACAGTGTCGGTCTCTGGGGCGAGGGCGAAGTTCCCACTTTCTGCCGCGCTGGAGGTGACGGTCCTCAGGATTTTATCTGCCAGCAGTCTGGTGAATACACCATGGTCATCACTTCCTCTGGTTAGACAACCACTCGAAGCATTATAGCGCATCTTTACGTACATACTGTTATATATCCAACCGCACAGGCAATTTAATATCCAACTTGGACATGTCGATTTGTGTTTCGGCTCATGATTCTGCTTGATAACTTCTTTACTCACCGCAAGTTTCAGACTGTCTCAAGACTGGTATAACAAGCAACATGTCTCGCAACTTGATATTTTATCACTATTTGGGCCTGTCGGTTGAAGGGCATCTATTTTCGTATATCTTCATGTTCTTCTGTATGTTCTTGACTACCATGCACTTGATGCGATCCTTTTGCTTTATTATTGTAACGGCATATGCATACCTCAGCTCGAAACATCATTTATCACGCTTGAAAAAATATATCCGTATAGCGCTGCTGCAGACGCTCATAACGAAAACAGGCTAAACACGATTCCTCCTCTTTGCCCATAATGCGATAGTAGCTGTTCCTTGCTTGATGCCATCCTGGAATGCAGCCTCAACATCTTGGTTGGAATGCGCCCGCGACTTCAGCGACACGGCGAATGCTTTGGCGATATGTCTTGACGTGTAGCTGTTGTCTGATAAGATCTGTTTCAACTGAAATGAGTCTACAAGACAAGAAGCAAGTCCTCGTATGTGTGCTAGATTTGCACTTTTGCGATGCATGCCAAATATTCGGGAGATAATGGCCATAGCTCGTGCTGTGCTGATACTGATGATGTTGTTCTTATTTCGCAATTGTGATGAGACGTATTGTGTCTTTGCACCAGGTCGTATCTTATCAAGACAGAGAACGTCTGCACAGGCTTGATCGTTGTTTGAAATTTCAGCCAATTCAGACAGCGAGAAGTGAGAAATAACAGCTGCAGCAGGTACAGAGGCCCACACCATTCGTTCTGGTACATATTAGTGAGAACACGGCATGTACAGTAAGTACATTGGTAAGTTACCTGCATAGCCTTTGTACTTAGCCCACCAACATTGGCCTTTAGATTTCAACGTGCGCATAATGTCTGCTGCTAGCAAAGTCTTATTTGGCTGCTGGAGCAGTGTGTGATCGAGCGCGACTAGATGAAGTCAATATAGTATCTTTAAATCTGAAATGTAACACTGTTCTGGAAATCAACGTACTGACAGCGATCCTAGGGTCTTCCATCGTAGAAGCTTTGACAAGCGCCTGTAGAAGACTAGTAGAAACTGATACAAAAGCAGATGCACCGCCGCTCATCGAGAGATGCAAGTTTGCAAGGAGCATAAGCGCTTGTTGTCCTTGTCCATCGGAAGAGAAAGGCGGCGGAAACTCACCCCTCCATATTGAGAAAGCTTGACTGACAAAGCCACTTTTGTTATCGAACATTGTCCTGCTGTTTGCGTCCCATACCCGAAAAGCGATAGAGTTGGTGCTAGGCAAAGATCTGGGACTCAGCTGTGTAGGTGTGAGCGGGGCTATGCGAACAACCTCAGCCTCAACCTCAACCTCAACCTCAACGTCTGACCATCTCTCTTCGTCTTCACGTCTAGGATCCGTCGCCAGCGCTGCCCCACCAAGCAGAAGGTTCTGCACTGGCACCTTTACAACAGCTGGCGCTCGAAGGGAACAAGCTCTCTCCCTTTCTCTTTGTGCAGCCCGTCTGACGAGCGATTTGTAGTGTTTCCTTGTCTTAGGGGATTTTGCATGTTTGGCTGAACCAGACTTGTACTCCATCTCAACTTCCCGTCGTGATAAGTTGATACCGCACTCAGACGCTGTCTTCTTGATGATCGCATGTATCTTGTCATACTGTCCTTTAGAATCATAAAACGGGACGGCTAGTACGCGACCAAATTCGGGGTACGCATGGCCACCATATAAGATAAGGTGGTCTTTGAACTGACGATGTATAACAGAGAGTCGAATATTTTGGTCGGTAACAGCATTGAAGATCTTTGGAAGGGTTGTTACATCCGTGTCGTCATACCAACGATACAGGATCGTGAGCAGCTCTCTCTCATCCTCATCCCACAGGTGAGATGGATCGCGTTCAAGTTTTCGCAGTGCTGCCAACGAGCCAAAGCCGCTAGGCTCAGTATATTGTCGTGCCGCATTGATTGTGTTGCGGACAGTTACCATGCTGAAGTTGAGGGATCGTCGTACTGGTAGCTTTTGTTTAGCTGGACAAGGGCTAGACAGCGGTAGTGTACTCTCAGATGTGTAACGTGATGCATCCGAGGGTGTCTTGGAGTTGAACTTCTCCTCATGCTTGCTCTTTATATATAACCTAAGGGAATCTTCAATTGACGGAAACACCATATCTGGCTCGTGGTTATTGTTGTCGTAATCGTCGCAACTGCTAGCTAGAATAACTTTCAAGCTGTTAGCACCTGCTCTGCGAGATCATAGGGAAGGATACTTGGTCATCACTCGCCTTGAGTTTCAGCTTCCGTCACATAATCTGGTTGCTCCTGCAGGTGTGTCTCTCGTGGTGCTGCAGTTGTCGCAGCTTCTACTGCTGGCTCCCAAAGCATCACGCCAGCATCTGCAGCCCGCCAGATGTGCCTCATCATTGCGACAAAGAGTGTGTTTTCTGGACGGGAACGGGAACGGGAACGAGCGATCGCAATTAGATGGCCGAGTTGGCGGGTCAGGTTGTGGTGTGTGAAGCTTGCAATCGGCTAAGATTAGAAGAGAGAACTCGAAGTAACTTCACCCCCAGGCAGCCAGCACAAGGCGCGCACGACGTGTCATGAGCGCGTTCCCGCGTGGTGAGGTGTAAGAGGTGGCCTTATACAGCGTCTTGTCCAGAACAGTGAGACAGCGCGTTCAGATGCATGGAGGCAGGGCCTTCCGCTACGAGCCGAGTGGTCTCGAGTACTAGAAACATTGTGAGATCGCCTTGGAGGCACAGTGTATCGAAGTGACTTCCAAGCTGGATGATGTAAAGTTGAAAACTCTACCAAAGTTGTTAGTAGCGAGGTTTGCCAGCACGACGTTTAGTGGAGAAAGATGATAGTGAGGGATCGAAGATGGGGTACGATGGAATAGCTCTATTAATAGCTGTATATCACCGCTCATGCCGTCACGTATCGAAACTACCAGGATGTTCAGAGGTGTAGTACTCAATAGGGACAAATGGATGAGTAAAGCTTTAATAGCTGCATAGCTCACGTGGAAGTCAAACTGGTAACTGCAAACAGCCTCTTACCGAGCTTTAAGTTGGGCTTCTTGAAGAGGTCGTCGCAACAGAAGACGATAGATCAGAGAAGACAGCTGATTCGTCAAAAGCGAATTCAGCGGATAAAAAGCAGAAACCTTCCCACGCTACATTACATTCGCTACTCAAAGCCGAGGAGTTGGAAAAGTGAAATAGAATGCGAAAGGCATAACTTTTGGCGTCAGACAGGAGAGGCATAGGAGCGTCGTTTGAGAATATGCGGAATGCAAAAGAGCTTGGAGCGCCCGCGCAATGCTTTGACAAATATGAATAAAGTAGCAATAGCCAAGAAGATGAGTGGTTGACGATGCTGTTGTTGATTCGTCCGAACGTTTAAAGGAAGCGGATGCGTGGGGTCGCCTGGTAAGATCCACATGGTGACTGCGACTCTGCGGCGCAGTTTGAGTTCGTCCCGAATCGTTGATGCGACCTGGTGACGGGTTGTTGGGTTTGCATAAGCGCCCGAAGGTAGTGCTGTGACTGCTGCAAACATGCATATGCGAGGTTCAAGAACCGCATACGAGATCCGAAGCGTGATCGCACATGCAGACGGCTTACAACCGGTGTGATGGTAAATTGCTTTCCTACGCCCAATTTACCACCAACAACGCCACGCATCCATGCGCGTAGCTTCCCATATCTGACAGAATGATCGCTCATTTGTGACAGTGCTGCTCGGTGCAGACCTTCCTCACGACCCACTTTTCCCAAAACTTGCGTTGCTGATTGGTGACCATGACTCCATCATCCACCAGAGAGTCCACGCCGTCCATGTGGTCATTGCAGTTGCACAATGTAATCGAGGCCGGAGTATCTGGAAATGGTGGGAGATGCAACGTGCCGCCTTGTTCGGGTACCGAATTTTCCGTCTCTGCGTCGGATTCGGTACCAGCTGTCGAGCTGCCGTCAGCATCGTTTCCACTGCCACTGTGATCGTCGGATGGATGTTCGTGTTCGCCGTACTCGAAGTCGCTTTCGTCGCTCTCTTCGCTACTATCACTCCCTAGAGGATCGTCTGGAACCTCGGCCCCCATGACAAACTGCTCGTCGAAGTGTTTCTCGTATCCAATTCGCCTGAGACTGACCCAGTCAAGTCTAGTGAGATCATCTCGTAAACAGGGAAGCACATCTCTCCACATACTGCCCTCCTTTAGGAGTACATCTCGAAGCCGCAAGCCACGCAGAGTTTCTTTGTGTCGACGAGCAATACCTAGAATTTCGTCGGCGTTGAGGCGCCAGGCTTGAATTCCAAAAGCTAAGAGGGTAGAGACACAAAGTCAGTTCGTATCGCACGTGTATTCTGTATATCCAAAACGTACCCTGCAACTTTTCCCATTTGACATTGTGGAAAAGCTCTTCTAGTCGCAACGTGAGGGGTCGATATGAAGGGAAACCAATATGTACTGCTTCGATGTTCTTAGCCGCGGTAAAGAGTGCTTTGGACAAGGAAGATAGACGTCGCATCCGTACGTCTAGGTCTGTACTATCGTCGAAATGTAACTCTAGACAAGTAAGGCGTTCAGCGAGAATTCCCAGCGTTGATGGCGGGTTATTGGCGGCACCTAGAACACTCTGGGGGCTTAGCATAGGTGACGAAAACCGTGAGCATGGTGATTCCGACTCAAGGAGAGCCTGTGCGATTGTTTTCGCGCTATGCAGGCATGCTGGTGGCCATGTCGGCACTAGACTGTTGAGTTCGTTATGACCCCGCATGTACTGGACCAACACGGCGTCTTGTTGGTCCTGCAGTCGCAGGATCTGAATGTGCTGGAGTGAGGTAAATCTCTGGAGCGCAAAGTGCAGGATCTGGGCGTCTTTTCTTGTCAGTAGGATGTCCCTTTGCTCGTTCACTTTTTCTTGAAAGTGTCGGACATCAAGGAAGCCAAAACTCTCGGGCCGTGTGTGTAGAAGCTCCTGGATGCGCTCTCGTCCTGTGGCCTGGTCAGTCTTGGACATGGCAGAAGCAGCATGTGTGGTGATACCTTGATCATAGAAGAAGGGTACCATATAACTGAACTTCTTCACACGACCGGCAATGTGCGGCTGACTTGCAATCTTCTCCAGGCGGTCCAGGCCTTTTCGCGAGAGGCGTGTAGTCACAGAAGAGAACATATGGATCAAACCGAGGTAGGCAAATTTTCTGCAGGTCAATCTGAACTTGGCAATGGTTTCGGCGTCGTCCGGCTCTAGTGGTAGGGGCAGCTTGAAGCTCTCCTGTGAGAGATAGGCGCGGCGTTCCAGGCTGATTGGTTTTTCTGGCTCAGAGGCAACATATTCGAGAATGATGCGAAGAAGCTCGTCGGCAAGATCGAGGATACCCATTTTAAGTGGGACTATTCATGACGACCGCGGAAGAGGAGCTCAACCACGAAGCTTAGGCTCCCAAGCGATTGACGAGGGCACCGCACAGCGGATATACTCTAGAGGCAGGGCAGCAGAGTTCGGACCGGGTCGGGATACAGCTCTGGCGGGTAGTGGTAGTTGGAAAGCGACAGCGGGCGAGGGTCGTCAACTGACGACGTGGTGTTATCCGACGGCACCGTTCTGTGGGATAGCAAGCGAAGGACAGCCAGAGGGGCACGGTCGGGGAAAGAAATGCATGACCTCTTTGCCAGCAGTCAGCTAAGCGTCGCTGGAGTTGCGAAGACGACTGGACACGCAGCCTGGTCTTGCAGCGACAATCCCAGTACGCCCCCTCTAAAATCTCCAATGGCGGGCAGTGGGTTAGACTGCAAGAGGCTAGTAGAATCACCTGACCATCTTCGAACGCGGGCGCCCGCAAAAAAGAACTCAAAGCACCTTAGAGCAAGACGGGAACATGGCTCCTCCCGAGGAGAAAAGAGTCGATTCGTCGCTTTGGACTACTGCGCAACCTCACTGGGGTGGGGCTGCTCAGCCTGCTGTGATTCGAGGCCGTCTCGCAGCTCCCCACCGGCCTTGACATGTCTCGATGCAAATTTCCATGGTCTCGATGCGTTGCCAACAAAGCATGCGTCAGAAGCGCTTGTGACGCCAATCAGCCGACCCACAGAGCGTCATCCGGCCGATTCCACTGCCGTGTACTTGGGATGGCGTTTGCGCTATGCAAAACAATGGAGCGCCTTATGACGACACAGAGCTAAGGAGCCTCATGGTGGGCTGAAACGGCTTGTCAACAGTGCAATATATGTATGCTGTAGGAGCGCGTCATCTTGTTCTGTTTCGCCCGCGTCCGAGACATTCGTCACAGAGAGAATACGTCCACAAGTCAGCTCGTACATGATGACGCCCTGATGCGTTCAGACTGCCGGCAACATGGACGTGTTGCTTCACAAGCCCCTATACATGCCCCTGGTAACGTCATGCGGACCTGCGCGGTCGTGTGGCTTTGGCGCATGCAGCTGTCGTGGAATGTTGCACAGAACATGACACTAGACAAATCTCCTGCCTGGTCGACTAGTCGACTTGCTATGCCAACAACAACTCTACTCACATACCGCCTGCCAGCAAACACTCTAAGACGTGTCCCATTCACCACCCTGCCCCGACCCTGGCCAACTTGGTTCACGCTTTCGCCCTGGATTGAACACGTTCGCTGCGTTTACGACGAATCTCTGTGCTGCTCAGCTTGCTCTGGAACGTCTCATCTACACTGCCCTCTTCGCTGGCATCGAGAACGGCAACCTCAAAGACCTGGAGAGGATCCCATCCCTGCTCACTGCGCTTGTTGTTCACTGCAGTACCTCCGCCCCTTGTTTCAAGGGAAAGCACGAGAGCAGAGATTTCCTTGTCAGTGATGGTTGGGCCGAAAGGATCCCAGATTTCGACATATCTGATGGTGAGCCCAAAAGGATAGCTGACGTGGACGGCATGTCCGTTCGGCCCGGGTTCATTGATCTCTTCAACGTGGATACGCTCGTCGTCCGGGGGGCCGAAGTAGACTAGAGAGGAGAGAAAATTGTGTGTCGACTCTTGACGCTCTTTCCAGCTCTCCAGGTGCTCTGCAAACTTTTTGTTCACTAACAGGGCGTCTCCAGTGATTCCGACTGTGAGCACGCTGGGAGTCGCATCCGAAGTTGATGGCTGTCGCCTTCCTAACATGAAGGCAAACATGGTAAGCAGTAATTTGTGGCCAATGTGAAGATGATCAAAAGTCCCCCCGACTGCGACAGAGAGGTGGTTCGCTGCGGTGTCTGTCTCACTGGTAGATGATGCTGATTCTGGACTTTCTACACTGACAATGCCGCCACGGACTTTGGATATGGGCATCTGAGTTTTTGATAAGAAAAGGAAGCTCTTCAGTACCCGCTCTCCTTCCTCGCTCTCGACAGAGTACACGGAGTCCCATGTCCGGGAAGTCCGAGCTAGTGTATGGATATCAATAGCGGGCCCTTGGAGCTCCTGCTCAGGAGTTGCATCGGGCAGGGACATGGTCAGTTGGCCATGCCGCGGATATGCGACTAGTATAACGCGAGCATCAACGCCCTCTGAGTCTTCTGTGTCGATAGCCTCTCTACTAGCAGTGATGCAGATGAGCTTGTAGAGGTCGGCGAGCAGCTGTTGGGTGGTTGTATAGTGTACACCCCGAGGCGTGTCTAGACGTCCGTACAGATGTGGGCATGGCAATGCAATTTCTAGAAGGATGGTTTCTTTGGATCTGCGAGGAGATCTGGCCAGCTCCTTGAGGACAGTGAACAGGGGTGAGTTGTAGGCGGCCTTGAGAGCTGCATACGAGGGTGGTGAGGGGACGGGGGGCAGCAACAGCAGTGCACGATGAACAGGCCTGGGTGCTGGAGGCATAGTTGCAGTATGTCGTCAATGAATCAAGAGTCGATGAAGATGATGAACGGCAGCGTGGAAGCGAAGCCAGCACTGCGTGTACCTTGGCCCCAACCGGGCGTGAAGGGAGGGCTCGGAGGGGTGGTGGGGAACTTTTACCGAGATACAGCCGCTCCGCCCAGCAGCTCGACGCCAACCGCAGTCCCTGCTCTTGGACGATTGATTACGCGCGGCGACGGTCCCAGAGTCTCTCTCTTCTTTGCTTGAGCCAGGGCAGTAGTAATTGCAGGCGCCATGCCGTTCGGAAACCACCACCACCACAGCGCGCAGAACGACCCGGCACAGGGCATCTTTGCCGCGGCCTCGGCGCTAGGGAGTATGTAGGCCCATGAGAACTTGGGCACTCGCCATGAACGTGGACTGATGTATATCCCGCGATACTAGGCATTGGAGCGCCTGGGGGCAATCTGCGAGGGGCAACCCAGGGCACTACGCGAGCCGGCACCGACGCCTTTATGCCGCAGAGCAGCGGGAATGCCCACGGCCAGAGCGAAGGCTACCTGCCCTCGACCGCACCGCCCGCCGCCAACTCGAGCTTCGACGCCCCGCGACAAAGAGCCCCGACCGGCGGGCGCACCGACGAGGAGCTGCATATATCGACGTCGGCAGGCCAGCACGCCCCGGCGCCCTCGTCTGTACCGGCGCAGCAGCAGGCCATGTACAACTCGCCCGACAATTATCGGTCGGCGCCCAACATCAACATCGACCACGGAACCCCTCAGACCAGCCAGTATGGCCCCGCGGCCGTCCCGGGGAGCCTCCAACCCGCCGGCGGTCCAGGGCAGCAGCAGCAGCAGCAGCAACCACAACAACCACAACCACAACCACAACAGCATCAACATCAACAACAATCGCAGCAGCAGCAGCAGCAACAACAGCGGCCCGCACCCAGCGCCGCCTACACCGCGCCCGTCGTGCCTACCCAGACGCAGATAGCGAGCAACGCCCAGCAATACACGCTGCCCACGCGCTCCAACACCATCAGCCAAGCACAGCACTCCCCCCACTCGTCGCACTCGTACTCGCGCTCGAGCCCAGCTGGCCTGGGCCCCGACCAGAAATACATACCCTTCTCCAACACGCCCGAGCAGTCC
Source organism: Alternaria brassicae (assembly GCA_004936725.1). Lineage (NCBI taxonomy): Eukaryota > Fungi > Ascomycota > Dothideomycetes > Pleosporales > Pleosporaceae > Alternaria > Alternaria brassicae. Next base: position 1,989,048 of record CM016506.1, on the reverse strand, counting down.
AAGTACGCCGCCGCCGCCGCCGCCCCGGCGCAAAAGTACTACCCGACCACCCCCTCGGGCGCTGCATCGCAGTCGCCCCTGGGTCTAGCTGACATCAGGCCGCGCGCAAACTCGACCATGGACCACGAGGGCATGGGACACGGCAGCACCATGGTCACCGACGGAAACAAGGTGCCCTCCAACAGCAACTACCTTGCGCCCTGGAGCATATACGCCTACGACTGGTGCAAATGGAACGTCCCTGGTGGCAACAGCGCCGGCAAGATGGCCGTGGGCAGCTACCTGGAAGACAACCACAACTTCGTGAGTACCATCCCCATGTCCACATGCGCTATGCTGACGCGACACCAAGATTCGCATCCTCGACACCCAAATAGCACCCCAGGACACGTCCGTTCCCGGCGCGACACCCTACGGCCTCGAATACAACGCCATCGCTGAAGCCACATGTTCTTTCCCCGTCACACGCATCCTATGGGAGCCGCCGTCTTCGCAGAAGCAGTCGACTGACCTCCTCGCAACGTCTGGTGATCATCTGCGGTTATGGTCGCTGCCTCAAGCCTCTGGCAATACCATGAGCAACACCATCACACGCTCATCCTCCGTGAACACTCGAGAGCCGCAGCTCCCCAAGCTCACTCCACTCGCCCTCCTCTCCAACTCCAAGACCCCTGAACACACCGCGCCCCTCACCTCGCTCGATTGGAACACCATGTCGCCAAAGCTCATCATCACCTCCAGCATAGACACGACCTGCACCATTTGGGACATTCCCTCCCTTACCGCAAAGACACAATTGATTGCCCACGACAAGGAGGTCTTCGATGTACGCTTCTGCGCAGGAAGTGTCGATGTCTTCGTCAGTTGTGGAGCCGACGGCAGTGTTCGCATGTTCGACCTCCGCAGCCTAGAGCACAGCACCATCATCTACGAGCCTTCAGACAAGGGCAATGACAAAGACAAGGGTCAGTCTTGATGTCTTTACTTTCTATGCCACTGCTAACAGGCTACAGGTTCGCCAACAGGTCGCGTGTCCCCAACTAAAGCCCAGCAGACCATGTCGTATGCGCCTCCGCTCCTCCGGCTTGCCGCATCACCCCACGACTCCCACCTCCTTGCCACCTTCGCCGCCGACTCCAACCTCATCCGCATCCTCGACGTTCGACAACCCGGTCAGGCCCTTCTCGAACTGCGCGGCCACTCTGCGTCGGTCAACAGTATAGAGTGGAATCCATCGCGAAGAGGCATGCTCGCATCTGGCGGCGACGACTCACTGGTTCTCATATGGGATCTGCTCCATGCAAACAATGGCGCCACCATCAGCGGGGAACATGCTGCAACACAGCCTCCAGTCGTACAGCCAGCGACTACACATCCCGCCAACGGAGCTGCAGGCGCGCAGAACGTGCCTGTGGGCCAAAAAGGACCGTATGCTAGCTGGAGGTGTGACTACGAAGTCGGCAACATAAGCTGGGCACCTCAGAGCGCACTGACAGGGCAAGGCGGCGAGTGGGTCGGTGTCGCTGGCGGACGTGGAGTGTGGGGCGTCAAGTTATAATGAGTCGGGTTTCGCGTTTGTAACACGGTTCGAGAATTCAAAGTTTCCTTGGAGGCAATGTGACCAAATACAAGTGTATGACCTGAAGCCCCTTTCTGTGTAAGGTGGCAAAGAGTCGGGGTGGAAAAGTGCATGGGTTTTTTTGGTATTCTTACTTTCTGACCACACGATAGTTTGGGGGCGCTCATGGTGGGTTCGCTTGTATATCCAAGATACCTGAACCACTTTTTACGTCTTCTTCCCTCTTCTGCACCTTTAGACCCATGACCTCGGACAATATGCGCTTACCGGATCACAAGCTCAACCACGACCTCGTTACTCCACCCAGCCTTTGAATCCGTCTCTTTCCATGCCCGAACCGTATCAATTTCAAGCACATTCTCGCATTCCTTGCTAACCCTGACGCAGTGCGCTGGAACAGGGCGGCCGAAGAGCACAGCAAAGAAGTCGTTTTCAATGGAGCGCTTCGGAAGATCAGAGACGTACAGTGCTGTGTACTGTTAGCAAGCATCTCAATAACGAAGAGAGAGAAGGAAAGAAGAAGAAGAAGAAGAAGAAGAAAGGGAAGGGAAACATACCAAACGTCCCCAAGACCTTGCAACTCGTCCATACCCTCAATCTACCCGAGTTCCTATCCACATAAGCGTCCGCGCTAATAATCGCCGCCGCCCCAGTCATCTTCCCTATAATGCCCAAATTTGCTACACTAATCTCACCCGGTCCCTTGGCCTCGCTGCCCTCACCCCTCTCGAGTTTGAAATCCAACAACGGGAACGCAGAAAGAATCTCCCAGCCCCTCACTGGCAGGTCAAGATGCACAAATGCCTTGTTCGTCGCTACACTCGTAGGTTTCGTAACCTGACCATCGGTATGCGAACGAATGACATACGTCCCCTTTTCTGCACCAGGGAAAGCGTCGAGGGCGATGAGTTCGGAAACGGATTTAGGTGTGCAGTTGAAGACACCCAGAATGGAGACGCCGGTGTGTGCCATGCCCACATACGTCGTGACTTTGAGGAGGACCGTGTCGTCGTAGGCGTTGTAGGCTTGTGTTGTTTTGCCTACGGTGTGAGGGCGTAGGATCACCGTGTCGCCTCGTGGCGTCTTTCCCGTCATCTGGTTGATGAGATCGATGTCGTGTTGGCCTGGGACGTCGGTGATGTAGATTGGTCCGCCGGATACGCAACGGGCGGCAGCGTGGAAGGCGGCGTAGTCGTGGCTTGTCTGGAACATGTCCCAGTCGGGGAGTATGTTGAGATGCTGTGTTATGATGGAGTTGTGAGCGTTGCAGAATATGTGCCAGGGGTGGCTGGCGGGGACTTCGGGGAAGAAGTCGTCTGAGTTGCGGAGTAGCATGCGTGGTTTATTAGAGGGGAGTTGAGAATGGAAGATTAGCTGGGGTGCTTGTGACATGCAGGATATTGCGCGGGCGGAAAAGGAACGGAGTTGGGCGATGGACCAGGCGTCTTGGTAGGACTTCATTAGCTTGCGTCGATCGTCGGCGTCGTGCAGTTCATCAAGGAAGAACTGTGCGTCGGTCTTTACGGAGTCGATACCGCAGGACGAGAGGAACTCATAAAAGTCTTTGTAAAAGCGGTCCACATCTTGTTCAGCTACGACGGTGATCTTGCCGCCAGAAACACCGTCTTTCAGCTGTACCCTGGTCGTCTTGTAGTCTTTCGCAATCTTTCCTTCAGGGGCTATGCCACCCCAATAGCCAAAGATTGCGTGCCAGACAGCGATGTGCCGGATATGGCTGTACTTCTGCCGAATGTCGCTGACTGTTGCTTTGAGACCACGAGGGAAGCCAATCTTGGTCGCCTCAAACTCCATCCAAGCATTGTCGAACTGATCGCCACCTTCGGTGTTGAGCGACTGCCAATTATCGTCGATGATCAAGTTACTGATGTTGATTTCGTTCTTGCGTAGTGATTCCAAAGCCTCGAAGATTTTGTCTTCGGTGAGCTTCTGTCCCAGTCCGTTCCAGGTGCAGTATGTTAAGCCGTCGTACCAGTTCTCTAGCCATTGTGGTTTGAAGTCTTCAATCAAAGCCTTCTCTTCTTCGTTGATCTTTCCCACTGATGCTTCGTATGCCATTACTAGCTTACGAGCATAGTACATGGAGGCTGCTACTGCGTCGTCCAGCTTCTTTCCTACTGCGGCAACGACACGAACAGTACCATTTTTTTCACTGTCATTCTTGGCATTCACAACGACCCTGCCGTTACTGTCGTGGTTGAGGGTCGTCAGTACCTCGTCCAGTCCGCTCACTGCAAGCAATACTAAGTGAGAACCGTCGTGACGCTCGAATGCCGCCAACATGGCATCCTTGTCAGGCTGGAATCGATCCTTGCCTTGTCTCGGAGCGAGCCATGGAGCCCACAACCGTACTTCAGCAAACCAGCGGGACAGGTTTGTCGGCTTACCAAGCTTTTCGCTTGATTGACCGGATGTCTTACCCGAGGCTGCGTTGATGGGATAAGTAAGGTCCCAGAGAAGTGTGTTGGGGGTGTCGCTTTGTTCTTTGGATATGCCGAGAAATGGTGGAAGACCCTCAAGGTAATACGTCAGGTCTTCTTCCGGCGTGTCTGGCGACTGATAGATGAGGCGACCGTCTGAAGTTGAGAATTGTTCGTTGGCCCATTTCCAGGGTTCGTTCTACACATGTCAGCGGGTATGTTCGAGCGGCCGTTTGCCACCGTTGTCAACCGTGGTGAATAGAATATGAGAACAAGACGTCGGCCGCTGTAGTCCTGTTGCCTGAGACGTACCTCTGAAGCCCTAAACGTAATGGTATACGACAACGAAGATGCGTGCTTTGGACGTCCAGGTAAGTCAATTGTATAGGACTGGCGTTGTACATCTGCTTGATTGGGCTTGACTACGGTCTTTACGTAGTTAGCTTCTTGACGAGCTTGTGTTGTATAACCAATGCTGACCACAGATGCCTCATCACTCGACTGCAAACTAGTGCTTGTCCACCGGTCCAGAGTATCAAAGTTGTGCCACAGCGCAACTTCCCATGTCTTTTCTGGACCGGCTGAGCTCTCAATGACTACTGTGAATCTGACGGAGTCTTGATGAGTGGGAATAATGGTCGTCTGCCCCAACGGAGGATGGCAGCTCAGTGCGGCGTACATGTCAGCGGTCAAGGTGGGATGTCAGGGCGAACTGAATGGTCAGTACAATGAATCGAAAGGAGCACAAGCAAGGACACGGTGAACAAAGGAGACGATGAACAGAGTGTACTGATGTTGCATTGACTGAACAGCTCCAGCATGAAGAAGCACAGCGAGGCACATGCAGGCACTAGGAAGCCCGAGTGGAGGTGCAGGTGACGTGTGCGGAAGCGACGCGCAGGTCGGGGTAGCTGCAAGGTGCTCTGAGGACGCAGCCAATCGGCGTCATCGGGGTTCCCTCTTGGCATCTGGGACATTTTGACCTGCGCCCAGGCCTCCATGCCGCTCAATTGAAAGCCATGTCAGCCTTGAGACACCTATCAAGGCCCCGGCAGTCTGTTTGCCGGCAATGCACACGACAACAGCATGTCTTTGCGCGCGGTGAGCGGCCGGACGTGAGATGGGCCGCCGAGGAATCAGACGCAGCAGCGAGGCAGGCGCAATGGGAAGACGAGGCGGGGAGAGTGCGGTCGGGCATGCAGCAGAGTATGCTGAGTGTGCTGGAAGAGCGGGGCTTTGTAAAGGATGTCGCTGGGTGAGCATGGCACCAAGGCTTCGTGTCAATCATACTGAATGCCGGCAGTGGACGCCAAACGCTCGACTGGCTACTCACCGAGAAGCGCATAGGCGCCTATGTCGGCGTAGACCCAACAGCCCCCTCCCTACACGTCGGACACCTTTTGCCGCTCATGGCGCTGTACTGGATGTACCTTCATGGCTACTACACCGTCAGCTTGGTGAGCCATCCACGACTCGATACGCAAAGCGCTAGTTAATCATGGGTAGTTAGGTGGAGGCACAGTGCAGATTGGTGACCCGTCTGGCAGGACGACGGCTCGCTCGCGGCAGGGCGAGGACGTGCAGTCTATGAATCTAACGAGTATACACCACCAGCTAGAGAAGCTGTGGACGAACGTGAAGTGCTTGGGCATCAAGCACCAGTTCCCGCAAATCACCAGTCGAAGACAGGACATCCTCAACAACAGGAAATGGTTGGAGAACCTCAGTGCGATAGAGTTGATGAGGGATCTGGGGTCTGGCATGCGCCTGGGTTCCATGCTTAGTCGCGACTCGTAAGTCCTCCCAGTCTTCCCTGGCCCTCTTTCTCACACGTGTGCAGAGTCAAGCTGCGAATGGAGAGCGGCGAGGGCATGGCCATCTCCGAGTTTAGCTATCCTCTCTTTCAGGCCTATGATTGGTGGAGTATGTACAGGAACCAGGGCGTCCAACTACAGATTGGCGGATCTGACCAGTACGGAAACATCATTGCGGGCATGGGCGCCGTCAGTCACATGCGAAAGATCCATCGCATGGAAGATGGTGCAGAAGGCGAAGAAGACCCAAGGGTAGCAACCTACGGTCTCACCACACCACTGCTTACAACAGCGTCCGGCGAGAAGTTTGGCAAGAGCGCAGGCAACGCAGTCTGGCTTGACGGTCACATGCTGAACTCGTTCAACTTGTACCAAGTATGCCTTTCGCACCTTTCTATAGATTTCCTACTAACAGACTGACAGTACTTCCTCCGCACCGCCGATGCAGACGTAGAACGCTACCTCAAACTCTTCACCTTCCTCCCCCTCGACTCTATCGCCCTCCTAATGTCGCGACAAGCCCAAGACCCCTCCAGGCGTCTCGCCCAACACATACTCGCCCGCGAAATCGTCGAGCTGGCGCATGGAGCCGAAGAAGCCAAGAAAGCTGAAGTCGCACACAAGGACGCCTTTGGCCAAGGAGGCCACACCTTTTCATTACTCTCACTGAGACATGCAATTTCAAATACCAAGGGTACCGTTGATGCAGCAAAGGAAGGCATGAAGAAGAAGAAGAAGAACAAGAAGGATAAAGAGCTATTGGAATACAAGAAAGCCTATGCTGCTTCCTCTACCGCGCAACCCGCATCCGACACCACATCAGAACAACCGGAAAGCGACAACGAGAACGTCGTCACGCTCCCCCTTTCGATGCTTCAACCAGGTTCCTTTCCACGTCCTTCACGCTGCCGGTCTCACCAGCTCAAGATCCGAAGCCAGCCGTCTGATCGCGAAGAATGGCGCGTATGTCATAGTACCAAACTCTGGTCTGCCTGAAAATCCTACTGCGTTGAAGTGGACAAGGATTAAGCCAGACAAGGACGTGGATCCTAACCACTATCTTGTGGACTGGGAGGCACTAGTCTTGAGATCTGGAAAGACGAAGATTCAAATCTGTAAGGTGGTTAGGGATGAGTTACTTGAGAAGAAGACAGAGGAGACAGAGCATCAGGAGTCATAAAGAGTCGCCGGTAGATCTACCGCTGGTGAATGACAGTACGAATGCAATGTCATATGCTCCACTCTATACTATTCTGCTATCCAAGTCATGTGCAGCATTGATGATATTCCATGTCGAAATGTACCAGCAATACCGCCTCGTTTCCCTCTCTCTGATATTCTGATTTCTGAAGAGCCTATTACTGATGGTCCTTTCACGACTCCAAGTAGCTGCCGAACCTTCCCAAACCCCGTGCACCATGTCTCGGATGTTGGAACCTAGTCCCCGCACCGATCTTGCATGGCGCAAGCGGACTGCCCTGTACCTCTGCCTCTTCCTTCTCCAGCCCGATGCCACCCTGCTCATTCTCATTGTACCGCAACGCCAGTCGTTCCTTGATCGGCGATGTGCGCGCTGAGTGGTAACGTCTAGGGCCGCGCTCAACGCAGACGTTGGGACTGAGAGGGCTGAGCTGGACACCACCGTCCTCGAGAGCTGAACGCGTTGTTGAGCAAGGGTGGGAGCGGACGGTGACGGTTTCTGTGCAATGAGTTTGAGCTTGAGTTGTCAAGGCCTTGGACGAAGATGAGATGGGAAATCGACGTGAAGGAAGAGCTTTGAAAAGTGAGAGGGTGCGGGGATTGGAGTCGAAGTCGAGGAAAGGGTCCTGGAGAGTTGCATCACAGGCTGAAATAGGCGGTTGATCGGGACTCTTGTTGAAGAGATCAATGTCAATGGGTTTTGGAAGCCAAGCTAACGGCGATGGACAGTTGCCGGACGGGTCTTCGATCTCATCCTCCACAGAAGGTGTTTTCTTTTCACTTTCAGATATGTTTATCAGCCAGTCGTTGACTCGGTCCTTAGGCGGAACACCGAGGCTAGAAGTACGGTTTCTAGAGCCCGCAATAAAGTAACCCGAGTCATCGGACCACGACTCTGAGCTCTGCTCGGATATGTGAGGGCTATTCAGACGTGGCTTCTGCTGTACCATCCGAAACGAACTTATTGACATACACAAGGACTCTGGACGACGTATTGACGAGGATGTGGGGGCACAATGTTGTTCATCTCTGTTGTACTCTCTTGTTGGCGAGGCCTTCCTCGAGATATTTGGTAGCTGGGGGTATAGTACGTTCCGCCCAAGCTGAGGCGATATGTGATCATGACTGGCGTCTTCGAATATCTGTCTCATCCGCGCGGCATGTCCTGCACGGGCTGGCGACTGTAGCAATGCCAAGCCATTGTTCGCTCGCCGGACCCGGATGTTTGCTAGTCTAGAAGGTGAGGTCGGGATTTCGTGTGGTTCCGGAAGCCTAGAGGCAGTCGCTGTCGGCTGTGCATAGTCGTGGTCAGTGAAGCCGTTGTTCGTAGTCAGACTCGTGTATGCGCTTTCGGATGGTCCAAGAACTATACCGCCGTCAGGAGACGCCTTTACACTGCTTGTAGACAAGAGTAGACGTCCGGGTGTCACAGTTTTGCGGACGGTGCGACTGCGTCTTATAGCGATACCCTGTAATGGAGTTGAGTAACATGTAGATGCAATTCAACTCGTATAGCCTCGACGAACTTGCTGAGGAGATGGCATATTGATCGGCTGCGTGTCTTCCTTAGTGGCCTCTCTCAAAGTCATCCGAGGCGTCTCGGACATGCTCGAATTGGGATGGCCGCGTGGGTCCGCGAGGTTGCACAAGTGATGACTCGAGGATGACTTTGGCGGTCGTACATGACATTGTGGCTAGCGGGTTTTATAAGGGACATGCAGGAGCTACACCAACGCTCCTACATGCTGCCGTCACCCGTCTTGCCTGTCAACTGAGCACGAGCGGTTACTTCCCCGCCATGTCGATGTAGCGTAAGCGCATGCAAAGACTGCAGAACACCTTGTTGGTCGACGAACCGTACACGTGTGGCGTGTGAGCACTTTCCCGTAGGATTCAATAGTCAGGACATGTTAATTGCTGATGGAGTCTTGAGTCGTGAAAGGATGACGTGTGCAGAACAAGGCACCTCGGGAGGATGCAGTGAAAAATGAAGGAAACATTACAGTAGGGTCTTTGCGGAACTTGGTGGCGACGACCGCGAATTCCGTATGCACAGAGCACGTTGCTTGATTCCAAGAAGCGCTCGCAGGGTGTTTCTTTTTTTGTCCCTAATCTCCGCCAGGCCGATATCACGTGTTGAGGCGAGCCGCTTGTCTACAAAACTCAGTATGAAGTTCTGTGAACTTTACCGGTAATTGCTGTCTATGGCCAGCCTTACAACACCCAACGAATCTCTCCAAGGTTCAGGTTCCGCACCACGATACGCGGGACGGTGCAATCGACACACCAAGGCCGATGGATTTCACTAGTCGATCGCTATCTATCTAGGCACCTAGGGACGCCTCGCATTGATAATGATTGATTGCAGTCGGCGGGCACCGCTTTGTCCTCTCACGATCCCGTCCTCACGGGCACTGCGGTTCGGTATCTTAATTGATCTCCATCCTACTATTATTCGCTCCGCGCTGAGCCTCACAAAATAGATATCCATCTCGACCCTGGATGCAGTCTACAGGCTCGGCCCTTTCTCCAATCACATGGGTTCCGTTGTCCCCATCTGAACAGTGTGCGCACGCTGCGAAAATCCCCTCTAGGAACAACGGTTCGCGCTTCTGCAGCGGCCTTTCGCGAGAGTCGCTGTGGGCGTATTGCCTGGACCAAAAGAGGCGTCATGCATGCAGGAACAGCACGCGAATTTTAAAATGGGCTGCCGTGACCGGCACGACACTCGAGACCGACTCGTGGGCCCACCTCGTCTACGCAGCGGGATGCTATGTAAAACACACCGTGGCCCCATCCATCTGAAGCACTCCAACATTGCCGGACCACCTTGGATTGCTGACCACCACAAATAGCTCACCAGGTGCGACCTTGATTAGATATGACCATCGTTGCAGCGGACGTTTTCGAAAAGGCGCACGCTCTCGCACCGTCGCACGTTGGGCGCATCTTCGGGACCTTCTCCTCACCTCGTGCTGGGGCGGGAGTGTGTGCGCTGCCTGCGACTGTCGCACCATGCTGCTTTCAATAGACGGTGACCAGTACGAGGCCCCTGAGTCGACCGCGCATGTCGTGGCGTCTTCGCTTCCTGCACTACACCTTCTAGTCTGTGCTTCTAAACTCTGAACCATGCCAACCTTGCGTGTTCCACAATCTACCCTGCCTGCCACTCCAAAGTCTCTGTATTTGCGAGACATGTTGTCACTGTCTTGACTCTCTTTTGCTCGCCCTCACTCTTTCCATTCCATCTCCGCCCGAGTCCATTGCGCGAGCTCGAAGCTTCCCCAACGACACCAATCTGCGTTCCAACTACTATACATTCTTTTTACTATTCTTGAGACTTCGGCCTAGTTTAGTCCCCGCATTTATCCTATCCGCTGTAAATATTCCATATACTGGGCCAACGGCTGTCAATCTATTCAGCCGCCTCCATTCATCGCGCCCTATCGATAGGCCGTTCTTCCGACAACGCTCGTCTGACTTGGCTAAGAACCTCTTACTGTACGTACATGGATTTCCTTTGAAACCCCATTGGCATCACCGTCACGGTGCTGCAACGAACAACGTCACACCTTCCTTCCACCTCGCCTCTGCGTCTTGTCTGTTCTTGTCGTGTTTGGCTTGCTGTTGCTAGGTTGCATAGCCTCTTGGGCTATAGTAGCTCGGTTATACTCTGTAATACTGTGTACTCTCTGTTGGTAGAGCTTTCGTTGTCCCACTTGAGCACCGCCGATCATGCGAGGGATTCATTCTGATCAGCGAGGTTGTAGGCCACTCAATATCTGATACCGTGTATCAACCACCTCCTGCTTCTTGTCTCCCTGAGACTTCCAGGCAGCAGGTGTCTCTCACGCAAGGAAACGCTGCTTTCCGCCGTCTGCCGACGCTTACCAAATCACTCTGTCCTGTTCCTGGCATCTACCTACCACTCACTTCTTTGCCTGTAATTTGCTTCCAGGTACCTGGACCAGTTTTCCGGGATCAGAGCACTTCAAGGCCTGCGTGTCATACATGTTCGCATTGGCCATCAGCTGTCTTGCAACAAGTGCATATGCGTCAGTAGTTGCACAGTAATACCCATAGTCAACACTCTTACCATTCGCAGGCTGCCTGGAGCATACACGTCAACTTCATTATTTTTTGCGCACCGAGGGTGTGAACCTCGCGTCGCAAAATACCCTTCCATCGCCAGGCCCTGTGTCAAGTGGCACATCTACCGTCAACATTCCGATATCTGATTCATGAGTTACGACCAGAGACTGGGCGCCGGAGTCTACGGTGCAACAAGCGCAAACGGCAATGGAGACGCGACGAGGGGCTCGGTAAGGGCGGCTCGTGAGCGAATGCAAGCTGCACAGAAAAGGACACAGCTCCCAGACACTTCGAAGATAATCGGTCTTCCCCGACGACCGAATCAACTCATTCCACAGCGCTCTCAAGAACAGGTCGAACAGTCTCAGGGACTGACACCTTCGGAAAGCAGAGGTGAAATTGAATCAGACTCGCCGTCACCACAATGGCCACTGCCAAATATCACCAGAGACCTGGCAGACTCTACTCCTGATCTTCCGCCTCGCTCCCCAGAAAGACTACAACCACTGCCACATTTCGCACGGCCTGTATCCGACGAGTTTCCTATCCAACAGTTGTCTCCTGACCTCTCTGCTCCTCTCTCCCCAGGATATCTACATCCGAATGGCGACACCTTCTCTCCTGGCTCTTTTCCATCTTCGCGACCATTTACTATTTCTTCCATGGCCTCAGACTCGTCAATGGGATCTATACCGGACTTCCCTGTACCTCAACCACCCATGCCAAGTATCCAACAAGCTCGACGCTTTCCAGGTATAGGTCCACCGCCGTCTTCGCGAAGAGGCCCTCTGTCATACTACACGCAGATGTCCTATGTATCACCTATCGTCGAGGAGTCAGAGAACAACTCTTCAAGGATACAATCACAACGTGGATCTTTTGCTTCTAGCAATGTGTTCCCGACCGACGACAAGGCCTTTTACCCAGACGACGACCTATACTCAGATGACGGCGAGACCATAACTAGCGACCGCGATACCATCTCACCCACCCCAACCGATCACGACGACAGGAGCGGCCTTGTTCAACAATCACCAGCCCTCGTGCGACAGGCGAGCTTGGGTAGGCGGACAAAGCCATCGCTCATGACCATCAAGTCAGTTGACAGCTTTGGAAACAAGAGCCGCGGAGCGGATACAAAGAAATCAGATGGCCTTGGCATTGCATTAGGCGCCATGGGACCAAGGGCTGCAACTCTTGCAAGGGATGGCAGTCCCTCAGGCATGGCAAGGTCACCCCTCAGCAGGGGTGTTTCCGTGGATTCTTTAGATACGGTAGAGAACTTCAAAGCCGGATACGCACGAACAGCATCACCACTCCAACACCAATCGCGTCCCACTGGGCTGGCCGAGCGTGCTGGTATGCGACGGCCTGCAAGGCTCGACATGGACGCGGTTCGTGACGCCGAGGCGCGTGGTAGCTTGACAAGTTTACCAGACCTTATTCGAAGAGCCACACGACTAGCAGCAAATCTCGACCGCGGACGCACAGCAAGTCGACTTGGGTTGGACTTTTGGGAAACCGGCGCGCCAGACAGGAACCAAGTCCGACAGTCTGGATTGTCTGAAATGCTCGCCGCATTCCCACCACCTGGCCAAGAAACTCCCAATCCCTCAGGTCGGGGTACTCCAAACTTTGGGAATGGCAGTTTATCAAAATGGCCATCAGGTGCTAACTCGCGCAATGGCGTCACACACTCCGGATTTGGTAACGAAAAGCAAAAGCCGCGCCGACGATGCTGTGGTATGCCTTTGTGGACATTCATCACACTCCTCATAGTCTTACTGGTCATCATCGCTGCTGCAGTCGTCATCCCCGTGGTCCTAGTTGTCATACCAAACCAGAACAAAGGAGCCAATACTCCTGCTGCTCAAGAGACCCAAAGTGGCAACAATAACATGAGCAACACGAACGTGCCTGCTCAGCCACTCCCGACGTCTGGTCCAGGTGAGGGCAATGCTCAATGCAGCGGTATCATCACTTGCCAGAATGGCGGTATCGCAATTCTAAACCCAGATCGGACATGCAACTGTGTGTGCATCAATGGATTTACTGGAAGTACATGTACGAACGACGATGCCACTGGGTGCACCACGACTAACGTCGCTGGCACTGCTAACAACGCCACTATGGGCTCTGGCATCCCTCGTCTGCTTGAGACCACCGCTCCCAATTTTAATGTTCCCCTGGACGCCACACGTGTATTATCGCTGTTCTCTCAGCTGTCCCTGAGTTGCGCGGCCGAGAATGCCCTGATCACGTTTAACGGTCTCGCCTCTCGTTCAATTCCCCATCATCTCCATTCGATGGATCTGAGGGCCACGCTCCACCCATCACGTACACTTCCAGTACTTCACCATCCCCATCCCGTGCGGGTCCCCGGTCAACAAGCCAAGCGCCAGACAGTGGGCCAGGTCAACGAAGACGAGGCTTCGAATGATCAGAGCACGTCCAAAGCCGAAACCATCATAACACAACCCATCTCAAGCAACATCAGCGCTCTGGATTTTGCTCGTGTAGCTGTACTCCTTGCACTTCAAGAAAGCAGCGACCTGGACGTTGCCGCGAGTGCACAGGAGTCCATCCAGACCTTGCTCACAAACGATCGCAGCGGGAATGCCGACGGTGGTAGCGTTGATGTAGGACCGTTCGATTTGGATCTTGTCAACTTCACAATCAAGTTCCAGAACGGCACCACAATACGTGCGCCACCACCATCCTCATCTTGAGTATCGTCCCCCGTCCAGCGTCATCAGTTAGACTTGAGATTTTGTTTTCCAGCATAGCGATACCCTTTTTGCATTTTTCATCAAAACAGACAGCATCTCTATTTTCATTGCCTTTCTATCTTTTCAGAATCCTTGCACGATATCAAGAGGGCTGGCGTGTGCCCGTGGATCAGCACAGCGCTGGCGTGTCTCTATCTTTCGTTTACTATCCTCAACACCATGTTTTTCTCGTATACCCGTCCCGTGGACGCATTGTCATGACCGATGGACTGGATCTAATGTTTGTTTTGTTATGTTTGGTTGGAAATACCCTTGGTGGAGTTTGACATAAATGGCAGTATTGATCTAGTAGCGCAAGAAGAGGATAGTGAGTAGCATACCACAAAGACTATAGCAGCCAAATCCATGTGGTAAAATATTGCAGTTAGTCAGAGTCCCTGGGCGGCTTGGTGTATGTGCGTAGTGAAGACGATGAGTGGCTAGTGAATACGAGTAACTCCCGCAGACTCTAGACACTATACTAATAGCGTACCAGGCTTCCGTGTCCACTCCCCACATACAGTAGGGTCGAGGAGATACTTCCAATGCTCTTCCCACTATCCCATGGTCCCTGGTGTTCGCGTGTTCTGATGATGTCTCTCGGTCCCCCCGCACAACTTCCCTTTCACCTACTCCCAAACCTCCACTGCCCAACATGAAGTCTGCCATCACTCAACCTACTAGCACCGTGCGCTTCCCGCTTAGGATCCCCCACCTCCCACAACCTAGAAAAGGTCTGAAAACAACTATCGTCGCTGACCGAATCGCGCCAAGCCAACGCGCCTGCCTATTTAAAGCCCGCCCCGCAACACTGCATTCCTTTTCTACACATAGCGACTGAGCGTATCAATCATCTTGACACTACGTCGAGTACTCTTGATTACTCGCCACCGGCTCCCGCTCTCCGATACCTCTGATTCGCAACTGCGACAACTCTATCCATCCGCCAACTCGACCCGCGCTACACCAGTCATTTTGATAGTGCGCGACAACAACCTCCAAGACGATGTGGGCGTTCAAGGTCTTACCAGCCTTGTTAGGTCTGGGTCCGTGGTTCAAATCCACGGTCCCTAAGTCCAACATTGAGGTCGTCGTCGTTACTCATTTAGTGCTTGAAGCGCCTTTCGTCTTGCCCATTATCACTGTCACCGAAACGGTCGGAATTCCCGCTACCGCCATTACTCACGCCATACCTACTACCTTCTCCACCTCTACCCCTAAGTCTAGTCGTCCTAGGCTCGATCCCCACAAGTACTGCTCGCCTGACCTTACCGAGCCTCGCTACAGGGCCCAAGATCGCGTGTCCACTGCGCACGCGATGGCGGTACCTCAATACTCGATGTTCGACTTCACTGTATTCCTCACCACGATCTTCGCCTTCGCCATCATGGCCTGGTGGCTTGCCATCGTCTTCATGGGCCGGAATTGTGCCATGCGAAAGCTCGGGCAGGTCCCCGCATATATCAACGCTTCCCTACAGGACACTGGATGCCGCATCGGTTACGGATGCGTGCTCCTGGCTTGGCTAGGCCTGCTCTGCGACTACTGGATCGGATGGTCATACGGATATGTCGTATGGCCGAGAATTTACAGTTTCCTTCTGTCGTACCCACTTGTCCTCATCGTTCACTTCCAACTGCCTCCAGTCAAGTGCATTCCTCTCCTATGTTGGAGGTTTTTCAAGACCATTGTGAACGGTGTGAGACATTGGTTTGTCAGACAGGTAAACGATTGGTACGGAGGCCGAACAAGCAAGCGTCGCATCGACAAGATATTCGAGCGACCGATGTCCTCCATTACCATCTCTGAGTGTCTTTTCCCGGACACTTGCGGCGTTTTCCCGAACCCGACAACCTTCTCCCAGATATACAAGGCCTTCGCGAAAGATGTCCTATTTTTCGGCTGGAACTTCATCCTCGTCGTGGTCAAACTGCGTATCCGATCTTGGAAGCAGATTCCATCGCACATGCTGGACGTCCTTCGCGTGACGGTGCAAATCTGTTTCGGCTTTGGCCAAGAGGATCTCTCTTGGAGGATCTGGCAAGGATGCTACGAGACCTTCCTGAAGGCCGTTTGCGCCGTCGTTTCTGTGGCATGGGGACTCACTAAGACATTTCTTGGTGTAGTTTGGGTTACGCTTGAAATGGCCAAAGCCATAATCAATCGTATCTGCGTCTGTGTCAGGGTCAATCGACTACCTCAACCTGACGATTCGACAAAACGCGAAGTCAAGGCTTACGAAGACGAAGTCCATAACGCCTACTGTGAGACATCCACTTACGGCTGGACCGAGGTCGCGCTACTACTTCTCCGGTGTCAAGCAGCCTTGGAAGATGTTGCTACATCGCGCGCACATGCCGGAGACATCATCCAATTCTACAGTTGCATTAGCGAAACCCTCCAGAGCCCAGAATTTCTCGGCCTGCTTGATCGATGCAACATTACCCCCTACAAGTCTGAGCGCAACACCTTCAACATCCTGGCCAAGTGCGCTAGTGTCAACGTTCGCCCTGAGGGCTTCTATGGTCCCCAGATTGAGGACGTCACCGAGGCTATGAAGAAGAAGTTTGCTCCTTTCGATCGCGACGAGATTAGCAAATTTGTCTGTGGAATGCAGTTCGGTGCTTCGCCGCTTCGCCAGCACCAGGTGGCTTCGTTGCCAAAGCTGAGCGCATACTCGACTGATCCTTGGTCGACTGGTGAGCGCTGGACGATTGACTTGCCGCTCTACAAGAACTTCGCCTAGGCGCGAGTAGAATCAAGAAGGCTATGATCGAGGATACAGACGAGGACGAGATAATCGACATGGACAACACGGATTCGTCACCGCACACCAACGCCACTCGAACAGTCTAGATGACACCTGTCGATACCTCCCCCCGTTACTGATTCGCGCGGACGATCACACTACCACCCCTACCCTTTCCTTCCTGACCACGATTGAACATTGACAAGGTAGCGGCCCTGTGCTACCTATAGGGTGAGTAATGCAATTATGTGCTTCACCGGGTGCCCCGCCGCTGTCGCTACCAACAAGTCTACGTGGTCTCTGAGAGTGTTTTACATGACGGAGTCAAGAGCCATTGCTCTTCTCTGTTCACTAAAGCGTTCTTTGCTTTCTTGCATGTTTGATATTTAATCCTCATTAGATGCACAGGTGCTCTATGGGGTGTTCTGGAGTTCGGTTGGAAAGATACCCAAATGTTTGTTTTCTCTCAAATCAAAAATAGAAATTGCAGATCTCTCCAAGCAGCAAGTGACAATGTGTGATGTTCAACATGGTGAAAGTGAGGTTGTGGTGATGATCAGGGCGCAGGGCAAGTGCAGCCGTGATATCATGCCCCTCCATGCCCCACCCAAACAGCTCTCAGTGCTCAATTACCTGTTCCTGAGCTGTCAGTCAACACGGCAACAGCCACCTCCCCGCACATCCGCCGGCAGCAGCTATCTCCCTCCAATATGCCTCAGGAAAATTCAAAGGTGTCGGATCCCGACGCGACATCGCAAGCGGCCGCCGAAGTTGTCGCCGAATCGAGCAAGCAGCCAGAAGCCGAATCCGCAGACGAGAGCGGCGATGAAGCGACCGAGGCGGTAGAAGGCGCAGAGAGCGCGCCAGAGAAGAAGAATAAGAGCAGGAAGCGCAAGATCAAGGATGCCATCAGCGGCAAGGCCAAGGCCGGCGAGGTCACAGAATTGAACGCGCCCGCAGGAAACGTCCTGCCAAAGGAAGCGATGAACATGCTGCTCGCGAACAACCCGGGGCTGGCAAATGAACTACAGGGCAAGGCGAATAACAAGGAGGAGCTGGCGCAATTGATCAAGAAGCTCAACATCAACGAGATACTGACAGGTCTGGCGCCGCAAGGCAGCCAAAAGGACATGGCCAGCCACGCGTTCTGGAAGACGCAGCCTGTACCCAGCTTCGAGGAGATGGCGAACAAGGAGAAGATCAAGGACGGACCTATCAAGGAGATCAAGATTGAGGAGGTAGACAAGAACCCGAGCCCCATGTACCCTGGCTTTGAATGGGTGACGATGGACCTGGAGGACGAGAAGCAGCTGGAGGAGGTCTACGAGCTGCTCACAAACCACTACGTCGAAGATAAGGACGCAGCCTTCCGCTTCAAGTACTCGCCGTCATTTCTGAACTGGTAGGCCATTTCACGCCGATATAGAAGACTCTGGCTAATACAAATAGGGCCCTGAAAGCACCTGGTTGGAAGAAGGAATGGCACGTTGGAGTCCGCGCAACCGCCTCAGGCAAGCTCGTCGCCTTCATTTCCGGTATCCCGATACAAATGCGAATACGCGACAAAATCCTCAACTGCTCCGAAGTCAACTTCCTCTGCGTCCACAAGAAGCTGCGCTCCAAGCGATTAGCACCCGTCCTCATCAAGGAGATCACCCGCCGCTGCTACGTCCAAGGCACCTTTCAAGCAGTATACACTGTCGGCTCCCTACTGCCTACTCCTATCTCGACAGCCCGCTACTTCCACCGCGCCATCGACTGGGAGAAGCTATACGACGTCGGTTTCTCCCCCCTCCCCCATGGTAGCACCAAGACACGACAGATCGTACGATACAAACTTCCAGACACTACGTCCACCCCTGGACTCCGCGAGATGGAGGCTAAGGACGTGGATGCGGCTGTCGACCTCCTGAAGCGGTATCTAGAGCGTATGGATATGGCACAAGTCTTCAGCAAGACCGAGTTTGAGCACTGGATGGCGCCAAAGGACAAACCCAAGGAGCAGGTTGTTTGGAGCTACGTTGTTGAAGACCCCAGCACTCACAAGATCACCGACTATTTCTCCTTCTACAACCTTGAGAGCACTGTCATCGGTAACAAGAAGCACAATACCGTCAAGGCCGCGTACCTCTTCTACTACGGTACCGAAGTTGCGTTTGAGAAAGAGGACAAGGACAAGACGAAGCTCAAGCAGCGACTGAACCTGTTAATGAAGGACGCGTTGATCTTGGCGAAGAAGGTAAGCAACCTAATCCTACATTCTAGACCTTTGCTAACACGACTAGGCCGACTTCGACGTCTTCAACGCCCTCACACTCCTCGACAACCCGCTGTTTCTGGAGGAGCAACGCTTTGGTGCTGGAGACGGCTCGCTACATTACTACCTATACAACTACCGCGCTGCGCCGATACCGGGTGGCATTGACGGCAGGAACCAGTCAAGCAAGGGCCACATGGGCGGTATTGGCTTGGTCATGTTGTAATCCAAGTCTTTCGCAGCGTGCATTTGCAGCGGTATTTGGATAGCGCTTTCGCGGCGGAATGGATGAACGTGTCTGGTCATATTGACACATCATGGCAAAAGGTAGGGTTGCTCAAAAGCGTGTGCCGGTTAGGTGCTACCTTGATGCGATTGGTAGGGCGGCCTGGGTCTTTTCAGTCCAACGATCACCTATACTTCACAGCACATTGTATTCCTAAATCGATGATCGAGAGCGAGCGGCAATGTTCTGCAAATTTCCAGTGTTCTTTGCCCTAAGTTTCGGGAAGACATTTATCGAGACATTCGTTCTGAACAAATTGCAACTTACCTGGACGAACACTGAAACCTACCCTAGAAGTATTTACTGTGACTTCTTTATAGACATCGAAACGTAGACAACCACTTTTACTTTCAGGGTCTATCTTGTACTGAAGAGCAACGCTCATTAAAAAAAACGAGCTTCTATGTGTCCTGCGACGCATTCCTCTGTGTTGCCATTTACTCCGTCTACATGATGTGAGGAAATCTGTCGCCCATGTCCTGCGGCCCCTATTGGCAGATCAATGTTATGTCTTATCTCAAGCAGCAACTATACGGTATACCACCACACATTTGGTCCTCTCTAGGGACCATGATCTCCACGACCGCCACGACCTCTGCCCCGTCCGCGTCCACCGCGACCACCTCGTCCGCCACGCCCATTGGCAAAGCCTCTACCACGAGTCGAGGGAGGTGCATCTCCCGGGGTGAAGCTATCAACCGGAGAAAGAGCACCTCGCCCGTTGTCGAAGTTGGCAGGAGTGGGAGGAGGAAAGGGGGCAAATGTAGTTGCCAGGCCACCCTGCGCATATCCGTCACCACGACCGCGGCCACGACCACGACCACGACCACGACCAATGCCTCCGAAACCCAACGTCTCATCCCCTCGACTACGGCCCATGTTGACGTCGGCACTAGATGGAAGTGGTGAAGAACTGTGAGAGAAATCACCCCGTCCACCACGAGTGCTGGAATTGTTACCGTCGTTCCCGCGACCACGGGTGGTCGGCGTAAAATCATACCTAGGAGCATCGACAGAGTATTCTACGTCATGCGCAGTCTCTAGATTCGAGGGTGCCAAACCTCCACCGGAGCCGTACAATGTGTTGCTAAACACGTTGTCGCCACCAGAGGATGCTTCGTGACCCTGACCATGGACGTAGCCTCCACGTCCAGCAGTAGCAGCAGCCTGTTGCTGAAACATTCCTTCGGTATCAGTCACATTGTGTAGCGCGTTGGAATCGTATGACGGTGGTGGTGGCGGTGCGAACCCTGGTGGCGGAGCCCCCGAGGCGCTTGCCCAAGCATCGAAAGATGAAACTTGGTACGGCGAGTACGGTCGTCTTCTTGAATTTTTCGGAGCTGCAGAATTCTCTAGAGGTGGGGCGACATATGTGACTTCGAATGTGGCTCCGTAATGCTCCTCCAGCGCAGACTGTAGCTTGGACAACATGGTACCCATATCGTCTAAATTGAGTGCTCGGCCATGAGCAGCCAAGGCAACAGCAAAACCCTCGTCGTAGTCGTAAAACTCGTCCATGTAAGCAATTCTTTCAGAGCGTGGCTTGTTGCCATCATTCATCTTCTCCTTGGTCCACTCCTCAACTGTCTTAAGAATAGCATTACCATGCTCCCCGAAGTGGTGATGAACTACATCCTTCCAGAGCGGTGACGATTTATCGAGCCAAGCTAGAATCGCCGTGCGTACAGTATGCTCGCGAATCTTCTTGTTGTACATTGTCGAAGCGCTGTCGGGGCTGCGAGTGTAGCCAGCCTCCCTGCCTGGCTCGTTGTACCACGGCTCCTCACACAGTATCATTGCCTGTATCGATATCAAGACTTGCAGTAATGTCGATTCGCCAGGCTTCCACGGCTCACCGGACCATGTACCAAGTAAGGATAAACAAACCTTGCCTTCGGCGTAGAGGTTTGGATTGATGGATATACAACCGCCTGCTGTCCCCTTGAAGTTGACCTGTGGAGGGTTGTTAGGATACTCCGCGGGACAGAAGATGTCGAACTCGAAAAGGCCGTTCTCGTACGGAGTACCAGCAGGTCCAACGATGATGCACTTGAGGATGTCTGGTCTATTCTCGCAGTAGCGTACAAAGATACCTGGAGGAAGGCCTGTTTGTAGCGTCGTGATCTCTGTGACTAACCGCTTGAACCTTCCAGGACGGGAAGATTTGAGTGCCTTCGCTTGTTTGTAAAAGTGGTGAGTCTGCCTTATCAGCCCCTCTTCCACCTCTCTCACGGTGAAGTCTTCAGGTACCATTGCAGTCTCCTTGCCCTTCTCGCTATCAGTCTTTGAGGCGATTTTTTCCTTGATGAACTGCGAAATGTCTGAAATCTTACTACAGATCCATAGCATATGCTGGCCTTCTTCATTCTGAAAGTCCTCCTCATTGTTCTTAACGCTGTGAAGCACCGTAACACTCTGCGTAGTGAGATTGCGCAGACACACAGCAAGAGTAGAAACTCTGTCTCTTGGATTGGGTGCGGCGGCGCAAAATGATAGTGTGAGGAGATCTACCATTTCGGGACGCAAGAACCGAGGGCCAAAAAGAGCTGCACTTGTTTCGCTATGCGAGCCCATAGTCATCAAGAAGATGAATAGAGTCTGATACAGATTTCCGCGCTTCACAACTTCGACCAATGAGTCGTTGCGAAGTAGCTCTGCGCAGTACCGGAGAATCTTGCTGTTTCGGAGCATTTCTAGAATGGCACTAGGAGGGTCGAAATCGAAGCAGGTTTCTCGCTCGAGGGATGGAAGTAGATTCGTCAAGAAGCCTAGGATCATCTCGCCGAAGGTATCCTCAGTTCTCTGTGCATTCTGTGCCTTCATTTTGTCTCCCTCCTTGGACCCTGAAGATGCGGCTTTCTTCGAGGTTAGAACCGGATCCCAGGTGTGTCCCGAGCCCTTGGCTACACTCGTCATGTATTCCGGATCATCGCCGCCGTTGTCGCCATCTTTGTCGTCGCCATCATTTTCGTTATCAGTGTCATCTTCATAGTCGGTATCTTCGTGCATATTGTAACCATAACCTCCGTAACCCATACCACTAGGCATGTGGCTCGTTAGAGGTCCAAGGCCATCCTCCAAACCTACACCAACACCGCGGATGGGTTTGTTGTCGTTCTTACTCAAACTTGGCTTCGAAATTTTTCCGACATCCCTAGACTCCCAGATGTGCCGATCGAATCCGCAGAGGAGCGCCCATATGAGGAACAACCGACCGCCGACGCAGCACCAGGAGATGCATTGTTTGCTAGACCGAGAGACGATGCTGGAAAGCTTTGCGAAGGGTTTTGGCTCGCATGCGATGCATGAGCGCGTATTGCAGCTGCTGCATTTAATATTGCAGGATAATTCATCAACCCTGCCATCTGCCCAATCTTGAAATAGACGGCGGATGTCGAGCTCGGAGGTAAAGAAGGGTTCCTGACATATGCGACATATGCTTGCTTTGAGATGAGCCGTAAGTTCTTGGAAGGTATTCAGTGTGACATAGTTTGTGGGTGTTTCTTCTTGGTAGTCTGCGGTTCTTGCATCGTTCTTGCCAGTCCCGCAGTTTGGCTGGCTGGCTGATGGAGCTGAGCCGTTATGAGTCGGTCCAGAGGCATAGGGCTGCCCTTTCGCTTGTCCTTTTTCTGGTTCATCTTCCAAGCCCGGTCGTGCTTCCATGGCTGACATGGTTTGTGCCTTGACAACGAGATGTAATCTGGAAGGTGTTCGTAGAAAGAGAACGACAGTATATGCTTCTAGGGTACGCTGTCGCGTTAGTGGATATGGTCGAATGTGAGTATGACCCAGCGAAGTGACTAAAGGTTGGCAACAGGTGCGATCAGAGGGTGTGGTGCGAGCGCATATACCTAATTTCAGTCGCAATGTACGAGAGTGGAAGTCAGGTGAGGCTGAGGCGCAGTCAGTTCAAGCACGTGTTGTGGTCAGTGGAGCCTGGATGCTGCTGGGCATAGTGAAAGGCGTAGTAACGCGAGGATGGACTGGCAACTCTCGAAGGGTGATGAAAGAGATTCTTCAGCAAGTGAGTAGCAAAGGGTAATGTCCAACCACGGATAGACATAGTGCCGCACCTACCCAATAGGACCTCAGGGTCACACAAGGCGACAGCGCGGCTGAGACCTGAGTCACCTGACTAATTGGGCTGAACATGTGACGGGTCGCTACCAAACTCCAGGGCCTCATCTTGTGAAGGCGGAATGCCTGCCGGTTTAGGGTGGGCCGGAAGAGATTGGCAAGATGATTTTGTTTTCAATCAAGGTATCTCGATGGATGTGAAGCGGTCAAGTCTCCAGCTTTCGGTGTTATCGGAGATAGCCCGCATTCCCGCATTCCGTCATCGTTGATCGAACCACTGGCATCGCGACGCGCCTACATCCTCATCCATGTCTCACCGCGTTGAAGCCGTCCAGTCACCGCGATAATGGGTCAAGGAGCATCGCACGATACCCCGCAGTTGACACTGGGTATGTAGACGCCATTACCGACACTTGAAACCTCAGTCCGCGCTTCCGACTTGCCGCCTAGACATTGCGACTAACAAGTCTCTAGAGCAGCTCTCGCAGATCATAGCCCAACGTTTTGCGCAGAAATCCTTCTCTCCTCTTGAGCTCTACTGCTTCAATTCCGTCTTCCGCTCCCTCGCCGATACCCAATCTGGTGTCAGATACTGGAGCGAAAGCACACTATGCCGCTTCCTCGAGCTGCCAGATGCGCTGGGCGTGGGCTCTGTCATCTTCCAGATGGCTAGCTATCTTGGCGCATTCCCACTTCCTAGTCAGGCTCCAGCTATACTTACGCAAGACGCGTTGCTCAAGGTTGTCACTATACTCACGGAGAGATATGGAGCAGTGCTTAAGAAGAGAGGAAAGGAGATCTGGCTAAGAGAGATCTACAGGAGTATGGCTATATATGACAAGGGCATACGCTCGAGTTTGGAAGATAAGGAGAAGGAAGAGGTGGAACACAAGCCGAAGCGATGGGAACAAGGTAGCAGTAATTCAGGTTTTGCGATTGATGCACCTGATGAAGAAGAGGAAGGAGAGGATGACGATGACGACGAGTTGGTGTTGGCTGCTTTGGACTCTATGGATGCTATCGATGCGTTCAAGCATGGAGAACAAACCAACGTACATCATTCCATCATACCGACTGACAATTTCCTCAAGTTGATCCAACTGCTGCTGCTCACCGCGCCCATCGATGCGCAGCAAAGCCTCTCATCGCTAGCACCAGACCTTTCAGACCAAAGGGTGGCGGAGCTACGGCAGACCGCAAATGTTATACTGTCGTCGTTTGGCGTGGAGAACCATCCAGGTGTCACGTATCGTACATTCAACACCGTCGTCTCAACGTCTCTGCCGTACCTGTTTGATAGTCTCAATCCACTCTTCGAGCACTTCCTCTTCGCGAAAGACTTCGACCTCTCCAAACGAGAATCTGGCCCTGGATCTCCTACACAAGAGAAAAACCCCGTGATACCTCCACCAAAGGCAGAATTAGAGCCACTCCTTCGACAGCCGGGAGAAATTTTGAATTTGACCACACTTAGCCAATTGTCGTTCTTCATTAAGGGCAACAATCTCTTTCGGAGGCTGCGGCACCTATACAGCGGCGATACACATGGCTTCAGCATGGGCTCTTTTGAGAATCAAGTCTTCAACTGGCGCGCTCCCACTATCCTCCTCGTCAAAGGCCGCCTCCTCCCTGCAACACCCTCCAGTGCCCGCGAACGCGCATTGCAGGACATGCTCCCACCTAAACGCCTTCCAGATAGCATAACCTCTACTACTCCTAACCAAACCCTCATCTACGGTGCCTACATCTCCTCGCAATGGAAACACACTGGCAAGACCTGCTTCGGTGACTCCTCAACCGAACTTTTCCAGCTCTCACCCACGCACGACATCTTTACTGCCTCGTCATTCAGCACAGACTATACCTACTTTTCTAAATCACCAACGTACCCCGCTGGTGTCGGTCTCGGCACACCCATCCCCACGCAGTCGGCTTCCTCGTCGCAGTTCTCCCACTCTCCCTTCCGTCCTGGCCCGGTATCTTTGCATCTTGACGATGCGCTTGAGTTCGGTATCTTCACGCATCTTTCTGAGGGCGGTGGCTCCTTTCACCCAAGTAAGCTACCTGGAAGGAATAAGAAGGATTGGCAAGATCGCTTTGAGATTGAGAGTCTGGAGGTTTGGGGGTGTGGTGGAGACGAGGTTGCAGAACAACAGAGGAAAGAGTGGGCGTGGCAGGAACGCGAGGCCGAGGCTAGGCGAAGGGTCAATCTTGGGACGGGAGACGCTGAGATGGATAGGGAGTTGTTGAAGATGGCGGGGATTATCTCGGGTGATAGGAGTGGAGGGAGTATGAGTTGAGTGACTGCAATGGTATCGATTACGATGTAATGGCATGTATGACTGACGCGGCTTCAATATAGTGCGTAGATTCCATTTGCTGCAGTAGCTGAGTGTTCGTTCCAAGTTGCTTGTGGTACCCGTCTAAACGCCTGCAATGTCTTTGTATACATAAAATACAGCTCCTCCTCTTTCCCAGGTTGTCCCTCTCCACTGAGCCATCATGCATACATTCTCACATTCTCTCCTAGTCTCTCAAGCATCCATAAGCGCATCTATCCTTGCCTACAAACTGTTAGCATGCTCCCGTCCTCGATCCCCACCGCCTTTATATCCCATCCATCGAACTCACCTCTGCTTATGCTTGGGATTCTTCGAACAAATAATATAAACATAGCGTCCCTTCTTCCTCCTCACACTTTTACACCCATCGCACAGCTTCTTGACCGAACTCCGCACCTTCATGCCGCGCGTTTGTATCCGTCCGCTCATGCTCAGGCCATTGACACCGGAAACGAGGTCTCGGATGCCGGTGTTGTATTGTTGTGAGGCTTGCGCACGGAAGGCTGAGAGGGTGGGTCGTGTGCAGGAACATGTTGGCGTGTGAATGTGTTGGGTGCGGGTGCGCAGGGTAGTGCGGAGGGTTTGGAGCGAGGATGGGCGCCGGAAAGGCAGAGTGAGGACACGGGACAGCATTTTGGCGGCTTGAGAGTTGTATAAGCGCCGTGTTCGGTTGGAGAGGATGTGCGATGGGGGCGGTTGTGGGCCTTGGGCGTGGATATGATACTGGTGATGCGCTGATGGTGTTGCGGCGGAAAATGTATGCCAAGACACTAGTGCGCCGGAGGATGTCGCGCTGTGATAATGGCCGATGTCTCTTCAAACTTGCTTGCGTGATTAACGTCACTTTCAATTGATGACTACTCTCGCATATGATGTGCATTATGAATCTGTTAACAACAATGGGAACTGCCGCTATGGCTGTGTAGCCCATCAGATCCAGGTCCTCTATAACCTCCCATACCGCCAGCACCATCGAAACGATCTCCTCGACCATGGAGCGGCATCTGGTATCCGTATCCGGTTCTGCCGCTACTCAAATGCTGCTGTCTGGTCAAAAGCGCTATCTTCTGTGGAATGTATGCTGCATCATAGCCTTGGAGAGCTACCTGTAGTTGTGGGAGCACCGTGGCCAAATCCACCTCATGATTGAGAACAGCCGTATAATACGAGGGGGGTTGTTGACTGGAAATCTGGCTGTTAGCACGACTAGTGTCGA
Source organism: Alternaria brassicae (assembly GCA_004936725.1). NCBI lineage: Eukaryota > Fungi > Ascomycota > Dothideomycetes > Pleosporales > Pleosporaceae > Alternaria > Alternaria brassicae. The sequence goes on along the minus strand of CM016506.1, from coordinate 1,962,230 downwards.
CTGCCCAACGCTCAACTGTACGCAAAATCGTATCCGCATGCTTGTGAAAGTGAAAGCTAACAACATCTTTCCAGAGGTCGGGTGCATCACGAGCCCAGTTCAGTATCGCGTACTTTGCCGTTAACCCCTTGATCATTTTGATACTGAGAACGCCTTCAAGACTTGACTTCTGCGAGAATCCTGCTGGGATGTTGTCGAGAGGATCAGCACCAAAGATCATAGCTTGGATACTGATCAGGATTTGAAGAATAGTTGACTCGCCCGGACGCCATTTCTCGCCTGGAAACGTACCAAGAAGAGAAAGACACACTGTAACCATATCAGTACATGACCGGGATCGACGATTTCAGCGGGCTCACCTTCTCCATCCGCGTGGAGATTGGGATTGAACCAGAGTCGACCGCTTTGCGTACCGCGGAAGAACATTTTCGGGGGCTTGTACGGGAACTCGGCTGTACACCAAAGATCGAACTCAAAAAGCCCGTTCTCGTATGGCGTACCTCCGGGACCTGCAATAAGAATTCTACCAGGATTAATTGCCAGCCCAGACGGCGATAGCTTTTCAGACCACTTACTTCATTGCATCAAGTCGTGACATGGCGTGTTTGACATATATGCCAGACGATAATCCAGTCTTCAGTGTCGTTACTTCAGTGATGAGTCGTTTGATACGACCTCTTGGCGACTGAGTTATCACCTGCGCTTTGCTCGCAAAATGGAAGGTAGGCCAGACCTGGTCATCTGGTACTTCAACGATACCATGATCGACCTGCCCTACATCCCCATCTCCGATCTGGAGGTACTGGGAAAGATCCGAGATCTTGCGACAAAGCCACAACAGGTCCGTACTCTGCTGATCCTGAAACTCGTGCCGTGATCTCTGAGCACCGTTTAGCATGATCTGGCTCTGAATATTCAAGTTGCGAAGATTGTCAGCGAGTGCAGACGCCTTGTGGCTAGATTCGCTTCCTGGGAGACCTTGGAAAGACAGTGTCAGGAGGTTGACAGTGTCTGGCAATACGACACGTTCGTTGAACATGACAGCCTGTTTCGATAGTTCATGGACTCCGACGTTGCGAAGGAAGCCAAAGAACGCCGTGTAAAGGTTCTTTCTCTTGGTCGTATTGTCCAAGCTGTCGTTTCGGAGTAACTCGGCGGCCTTATCGAGGACCTTGCTATTAACCAACATTGACAAGACGGCCTTGGGTGGGTCGACGTCGAAGCGCGTGGTGTCTGGCTTGTTGTGATCGGGACTGGGACACAATACTGCAAGAATGGCGAACAGACTCTCGTAAAACTTGTCTTTTTGCCTTTCCGCGTCCAAGGCCCGGTGTCTGCCTGCATCTCTCCCCATTGCTGCGCGGTCGATACTGGCAGAACCACAGCTACCAAACATTGTTGTCATGTCGTAGCGACTGTGGTCGTAGCCAGTACCCTTATCGGCAGTTCCATTTGTCTTGATCTTCGTTGAGGCATCATTTCTTTTGAATTGGCAGTATTCTCGATCGAATCCACAGAGCATGATCCAGATGCTGAACAGCCGCCCGCGACTGCAGCAACGGATTATCTTGGTGCCATTGACTGATGTTTCTACTGCCTTGGACCTATTGAAGCAGGCAATACAACTAGATCTCGAGCACTTCCTGCACTTGACTTGCGAACTGATCGTTGCTGGGACCTGTCAGTTCCCAAGCCCTGTGTCTGGAAGCCCTCTCAAGATTACCTTGTCCACTGAGCCAACTCTGAAACAGTGCGTTGATGCCACCACTATTCTGTACGAAGTTGACATCGCAGGTCGGGCATTTCCTGCCAAAGAGGTAGCTGGCAAAATCGCTGTAGGTGATGAACTCGACCGCATTCGCATTCGTAAGCGCGTTGTGCGCTGGTGCTGATTGTTGTCAGCTTCCAGCAGTTTCTCGATACGGGATCATTACTTACGTGCATTTTGGCAGCTCATTTTGTTATCTGGTAGACGGCAAACGTGTTTAAGTATACTGATCGATAGCGTGAGTGCAGCAAAAGGATTTGAGTTGCATAAAACGAGGCTGACAAAAGGTATGGGGGTCAACTTCATGGAAGGGCATTACACTTCACTTTCCAAAGCCTCGTTACAGGACGGTGAATAGTGTTTCTGACTACGCAGTCTACAAATGTGTACATATCAATAGCTTTCCCATTCAAGTATCCAATATCCAGCGACCGAGCAGTCAACAAGGTCTGTCCTCGTGACGCGGTCTCTTCACATGGTCCTTTTCTTCTGTTTCTCCAATTTCATTGAATTCGTCATGACTTCGGCGAAAACGAGATGCCTGGGTTTCCGGTTCGGCCGGCGATACCGTTCCCATCTCCTCTGCTCCGGCGCTGGCAACTACGGGCGTACTGGTGTTTGCTATTGAGTCAATAGGCGCTTCCATCGTCTCATAGGCTATATCCCGCATCGCCTGTTCAGCCTCTTCGTCTTCAAACTCATCCGATGTAGCGTGATCATTCTTCTCGTGCGTTTCCTCCAATTTTGGATGCTTCTGCCAGCTGAACGAAAACACTGGTCGCCGGACCCCTACGCCGAGGACTTGGTCGGGTGGCCTCTTTTGGCCCACAGTCTTCTCATCCGTATGTACTATGAGGTCGTCTCCATCGTATCCATCGTCCTTGTTGTCACTGGAGTCGCTTTCATCACTCGACTCACTCTCCGTTTCTTCGTCTTCATCATGTTCGACCCCGAAACCATCGTACTTGCGATCTCTCATGAAGCTCGTGTCAGCCCATGTGCTACCGGGTGGACTAACGTGTTGACCGGGTTCGTAGAAGGGAGACGATCGCTGGTAGTAAGCCGATCGTCGAGACGGAGGCGAGGGAAGGTCATCGGGGAAATATACTCCAAACGTAGTAGGCGTCCCATGTGGAGAACATGGTGGTATTGGCGGTGGTGAGGGGGCGTAGATACTTGATTGAGAGGAGGTGGACGGAGAGCGTGGCGGAACCGTTGAATCGCTCGAGGGCGATAATGTCGTGTCCCCTACGTTAATACCATTCTCAATCTGCTTATCTGACTCTTCTATCCGAACAAAGGTTCTGTCGAAGTACCTTAAGGTCTCTAATTCTGGCTTGGGCAAGTTGGGTGGAGAATACGGGACCTCAATCTCCTTGTCTCCAACGATAGAGGTTTCTTGTGCCTGATCCCCCACACAGGAAAGTCTCAAGCGCCTCTTCGGGGTAAATATCTCACCCCATCCTTCCGCAAGGAACGGAGTTTGTGCTGCCAGTTCAAATGCTTCTATGCAGCTACTCGATTCATTGATCGACTGAGGAAGTGCAAGCCCAATTTGTTGAGAGTCTTCCTCCCATGACCTCTCCTCTTGTGCGTATCGTTCGTACAGGTTCACCAAATTGGCCCATCGGGCTTTCTCCGCGTACCAGATTCGCTTAACTGCGTAGTGGATATTCAGCTCTTCCATGCCGATCTGCAATACTCCTGTATTTCCGGATCTGCATGGCTTCAGAGGCCCTCCGACCAGGCGCCAGACATGCGCGATGCGCTCCAGGGAGGTTATACATTGGCTCATGAGGCAGACCGGACAGATTTCGGTTGTCATCCAAGGGCTACCAGGATGAACAGCGTGCCTGCAGAGGCGTGTGGTAAGGAGGTCGGGGGTTTCTTCTTCCTTCTCCTCCTCGTCTTCGCCTTCTCCATCAATTAGGTAACCCTCCGCATCATTCATGTACAACTGCTTTTTAACCCGTTTTGTATTCATAAAAGCCTTGAAAGTCTGCGCACTGGGCATTCCACCCAGTTCCTCTTTTCGCACCGCCTGTACTATCCTTCTCCATACTGGCTTGGATCGATAAAGCGCTGCTTGCTCGGGATCCTCGATATCAATCTGCCAATTAATATAAAGCGGGTAAAGCTCCGGTCCAAAGAGTTGGGCGGTGGCTGTAGTAGAGGTAAGGCGTTGGCTCGTCGTGACGGGGTAGTGAAGAGAGTAAGAGGCGGTCGGGGTCTCGGACATAATGATATGGAGTGTTTGTTCTGGATGTGTGACATGTGAGTGGGGTCGAGCAGTCGCGTTAGGAGAGTTGTTTGGTGAGGCGCGATTGATTGCAGTTTGGGTAATAGCTTGGAAGATGGTTCTTTCACTCGGTCGTGAGCTGTGCCTGTGAACTCTCACTTCGAACTTCCTCGTAGATTCATTTTGTTGAAAAGCCCCGTTCATATGGAGAGAGTTAAGTTCAAGAGAAGCTCTTCATACGCAACACTGACATACTCTACTTTCGCAATAAGTCGTTGTGGTGAGCCACGCATGGTTACCGCAATTCCAATGACATCCAAATAAGAATATCCTCCCGAATGAGACATCGCAACTGTACCAACGTTCGAGGCGACATACCAGAACTGTTTTTTGGCAGATAACAGGAAGCAGTCGTAAACGTCAACGATATACCTAGAGTCGGCGCAGTAATGAGAGAGCAAATGAGGTTCAGCAAAACGAATAGTGTGGGGTCAAGACTCGCAAAAGAACGGTGACTAGCCGCTGATGCTCCCAGACGGTGGTAGCTCGATGTGGTGTTTATGTTCCCAGACTGCTCTAGAAGCGGCGTAGACACGACTTGTCAGTAATGATATGTCGAGCACAACATCGACTGTGAATAGTTTGTGAAGAGGTGGAGGTTTACCGGCCGCGTCTAGATAAGTGGCCGCGCATCTGTAACCGCGCCACAGAAAACTCGAATCAAGGGCTGCATAATGCAAGGTAGCTTGTATGCGAGCCATGCATGGCGACCAAATCTAAAGCGGACAATGCCTACTGGCAACGATCAATGGTTTTTGAGAGAATTGCTCGATGCAGTAACTCACGATAAGATGAAGCGGGATCCAGAACCCGACAGCGAGGTTTTGTGGGTGGATGTCGTGCGTCGCTTCGGTGTAATGGGAGAAAGCATTCCAAGGTTGCCGTGTGCATTCACCTTACCATTGTCTGTTTTAGGACTAGGGAGTGGCTCCAATGGCGGCCGGCGTTGAGCCTGTTGGACGCCAGACTGATTCGACTGCCACAACTCTCACCAGGCAGCGCTCACTATCAGCCGAGGCAAATAAGCTCGACAGACACTCCAAGGAACACACCGATCTGCATCATGCAGACACTTATTCCTTGTCTAGCCCAAACTGTCTTGACCTCAAATGTACATAGCAAGCTTGCAAATGATGTATGACTAAGCAGTGGTACCGAGATGGCCGATGCTTGGACTTGGAGACGAGGGCTGCCCTTCCATGTATGCATCTCGCCAAGAACCACCACCTCTCGACTGTTGCATGTCGCTGAATAGCACAGATCCCCAGACAAAGCAGCAGCGGTTTGGGCGCATCCCAGAGGGGGGCTACGTACTATCACCGAAGCTATAAAGCGACGGCCATGTCCAGCTAACTTCGCAACTAACCTAGGCAGCCACGGGTGGATATATAGCAACCCTCTTGCTCTCGGTCGCTGTATTCGCTCATCACATCACATCATATCACATCCTCATTTATCCAGCAGCCAGATTCACATAGAATCACGTCGACTTTTAAGAATGTCTGGGCCATATCTCCACGGTCATCACGCGTCCGTCCTCCGCTCCCACAGCTGGCGCACCGTCGAGAACTCATGTCCCCACCTGCTCCCTTACCTCAAAAACCCTTCGCTCAAGATCCTCGATGTAGGCTGTGGGCCAGGTACCATCAGTGTCGATCTCGCTACTCGTGTCCCACAAGGCTTCGTCTATGCCATCGATCCCTCCGCCGAAGTCATCGAGAAGGCACGAAAGCACGCAGGAGAAAAGGGCGTCACAAATGTACGGTTTGAGGTCGGGGATATTTTTGAATGGAACAAACTCGACGGTGTAGAAGAAGCAGGGTTTGATATCGTGCACGCGCATCAAGTGCTGCAACATCTGCAAGATCCGCTGGGTGCGATGCAGGAGATGAAGCGTTTAACCAAGTCACACGGCGTCGTTGCTGTTCGAGATTGCAACTACAGTGCTATGGACTGGTATCCAGAGCATCCTGGGATGCAGAAGTGGAAGGAATTATACCTCAAGACTGCGTTCGGACTAAAGGCGCATCCGAACATGGGCAAGTATCTGCATGCGATAGCCATGCAAGCTGGCTTCCCCAGAGGTGACATTGACGCTAGTGTAGCTGCCTGGACATTCAGCACACCAGAAGAGAGGGAGTTCTGGTGCGGACTCTGGGCTGATAGGACTGTTAAGAGTGACTTCAAACAAAGGGCTCTGGTTAGCGGATACGCGACGGAGCAAGATCTGAAAGAAATCGCAGCGACGTGGAGGGAGATGGAGAAGAAGGAAGACGGCTGGTTCGCCGTTATCAACGGACAGGTCATCTGCCACGTTAGGTAGGGTTTATAGGTAATCAGACTTCTGTCTTGTTTTCCTTCTTGGTCGTTTTCTTCGCCTCCAGCCTCCGCCCTTCCAATCGGACATGATACTTAATACTTGGCCACGCACGCCTACGTTACACTTATCCCACACTTTCCACTTACCTCCAATCGCAAGACCCACCGCATTGACCGCGTGCCAGTCATCTGACGGCTTATGTACTAGTAGCCTAGGCTTGTCGTAGCTGCCTGTAGCTATCTGACTTCTGTATATCAACCCCACTTTACCCCTCCAACTTCCACCAGCTATCAGTGCATTCCACGACATTACACACATTCAATATTACTACAAATATCAACAAGACCGGCAATCGACAGTCAAAATGCAGTCCACAACCGTCCTCGTCGACTTCCACAGTGACTGCCCCAAGTGCGGCGCCAGTATCAGTGGCGATGCCAAGACCTGTGGATCTTGCGGGAGCGTAAGATGCTGGAAGGAACCTTTGCAATCCAGAAATAGCTAATTTCCGTCGCAGTCTTGCCCAGTCTAAACCAGCAAGGGTCTGGCTGAACGGGATGGCATAGCTAGGGGTTGAGTGGAGAGTATATCCAAAGGCTGGACGTGTACGGCGTTTGCTTGGGATTTGATGTGGCTATGCATTATGAAGGGAGTACCCTAGGGAGTAGTGAGGAACTGAATCGAAGCAAATCATTACAATACCCCTGCTCCTTGTCTCTCAAGCAACTTTGACTACATTTACTAGAGGTCTTTTTCTTGATTATCGTAAAGACGGTGTTACCTTTCACCCGCACTGGTGTGCGAGTAACGATTCAATCCAATTCACTTGAAGCGGACGGAGGAATTTTGCTGTTCCCTAGAAGATGTATCGCAGATAGCAGTGGTGACTTATACTATTATTAACTATAATGAAATGAGCTTGAGCTCACTTATTCAGTCTCGTAGCCCTCTCCGGATCTCTCCACCACGCACATTGCTCCATCCTGGTAGCTGTGCCCTCGTCTTCCATCATCGTGCCACCCACAGTTGGGGGGTTAACCACTAGCTGTCTGCCTCCGGTTCCCTCATACTGCTCCCAGGTTGCACTGCCTGGCAGGGCATAAGTGTTTGGATCTCCACTGACAATAAAGCTCGCCCAATAAGCGCTGTACATGTTTGCTATCTCAGGGTATTGTGTGTTCGCCTGACCGTTGAAGTACGGGGCGTCGCTAGCGTGCGGCACGCCCAAGTATGTTGCCGCCCAGTTTGGTGTGTTGAAGCGCACTTTGTAGACTGGAGCAGAGGTGGAGGACAGAACCGAAGCAGTGTCTTGTACCGGGCATGTGTAGGAGTAGTCTCCGTATGCTTCAGATACCCGCTGGAACTGGTCGGACACGTAACCCATCGTACCAGCCTCTGGCTTTACATCTGGGTAAAGGGTCTCAAGATCGGAAAGATCTTCAGGTGTTAGACCAGGAACGAGGGTCTTCCAGAAGTTAAGATAGTCAGTATTAGTACGCAGATCTTGCGGCGCAAAGCCTGTGCCTTCGTCGGTAGTAGAAGATATCAGCATCGGAATGTTAAAAAAGGTGCCGTCTTTGGCAGACGTTGAGCCTCGCTTTTCGAGGAGAGGACCGGGTGAGACGGGTTGCCACGGCCAAGTAATATTGTAGTTATGAGCGTTGTATAGTGAAGAGGACATGAACTGGATGTCATCAGCTTCCGCGGCGCGAAGGCACTCTAAGGCCGCAGCGTTGGGCGACAGAGGACAGTTTAGATAGTCCATGATGTCTGCGACTTGGCGTTGGTAGATAGGGTAGTCAACACCCGGGAAGGCACGCGCAGTTGGCGACCCAGAGGACATGATGACCCTGTTGAACAAAGGCTTCCCAGCATCCTCGGCGTAGTTGTGAAATAGGTGAATGCCGACCGCATGACCGCCAGCACTTTGACCACCAAACGTGACCTGATTTTTATCGCCTCCGAACTCGCTGATGTATTTTTGCACGAACTCGAGAGCCATTTTCTGATCGCGGACGCCTAGGTTCAGCAGACCTTCTTCTTCCATAAATTTGGCTGGCAAGCTGCCGAGCGCACCGAGTCGATACTGTACAGTGACCACCATGAGGGGTTCCGTGCTCTTTTCCACAAACAGCGCTCCATCAAAACTGCGGTGAGAGCCCGATACAAACGAGCCTCCATGTAAGAAGACCATAGAAGGCAGTTTCTGCTCCATAGGAATCCCTGAAGGCCGGTACACGTTAATGGTAAGACAAGCTTCCGACTGTCCGAGCGAACTATACATGTTCTGGAAACATGCTGGCCCAATGGCTGTCGCATCCTTCACACCTTCAAATGATTCAGGCCATGTTACTGGCATGAACCTCCCCTGTCCAACTGGTTGAGTGGAGTACTCCACATTCATCCATGCATCAACCGGCCGACTGAAGGTTTGTGTCTTCCTCAGGTTCATGAGCAGCTGAGTCCCCTGGAACGATCCATAATCCGGTAGGCTGACAAGAAGAGTCCCATCTGGTGTCTCCTGGTTCGGAGGACTTGGTCGTTGCGGCGTGCCAGGCTGATGTGGTCTGGCATAGGTAAAAGCGCCAAAGTACCAAAATAGCAAAACAGTGCTACCTGAGAAAATCATGATGATGGCTAACCTCCTCTTCAGCCATCGTGACGAGAAATGGGTTGCTTTCATAGTATTTTCTTGCTCCCGGGCTTCTGCCGATGGCGGTACAGTCAATCGGTCCGCCATGGATGCCGGTAGGCGCTAGCGGCAGCGGAGAGCGGAGAGACTGCGGGGATACAGAGGCGATGTAACTATTGCTACGGATAATCTCGTCATACGCTTACTCTTGTTCGCGCTAGTTCGAGGTCGTGATGGGAATAATGTTGGTGTTGAAGGTGAGATATGGCACGTAGCTGGCGAATAATGACGCTGCCAAGACACTACCGAGTCAGGATCTCGGTCGTGCAAGGATGTTTAGAGCTATTCCGTGGCCTTGCGCGATGAATTACCTCCGAGGCTTACCCTCATAAAGAATACCTTCCTTCTTCAAACCGCTTCATGACAGGTCCGAGGAAGCAGTTTTTCTTTCATCTCCCGCGTACCGGACGTGTTCATGAATAAATGGAGCGTTCCAAGATACTACACTATGTTAGTTCAGTGCTTAGCTTAAGCCAAGTATCGCATCCTTTGATCCAGCCTCAGGTCTGATCACCAATATCCAATGATAAGGAAAACTGATTCAAGTCAATAGCGGGGCTCAGACTTTGATGAGGGGTGGTGGTTGGTGGCGTCCGGAGCAGTAGAAGCCATCTGCTGGACCCCGCAACAAAAGCAAAGCATACTGTAGGCATCGACCGGTGAATGTTCTGTCACCGAAAAGTTACAAGCGCTAGGTTGCGCTATGAGACACAGGTCTCCCTTGCATATTGAGTGCAGAAAAAAAGCTGGTGTACCGCTAGCGTTCCTATTTCTCCAGAATTAAGGTACATATCCACACCATCTCCCACCTAAGCCTACTTTCTCTACTCCGCCGCCTCCTTCTCCACGGCATCTGCCATATCTGCCAATGTATCGAATTTCCAGTTGTACACTGGATCATCACGGTTCCCCATAACCGCGCCCGGCCTGTAGATCCAAGAACTCTTGATTCCCATATCCTTTGCTGGGTGGTGATCGTGGAATTGAGATTGCGCTGTCTGCAGCACCTCATGTTTCTCGATCCCGAATTGTTCCTTGACTTTCGTCAACATGAACTCGAAGTTTCTCAAGTCAGGCTTATAGGACCCGATATCTTGGGCAGTGTAGACCGCGTCGAACTTGAAGCCCTTGAGTCCGTTCGCGTTTCCAAGCTTGAATGAATCATGGTCGACGTTTGAAAGCACGACAAGCTTGAAGTATCTGGACAGTCTCTCCAGGGCAGAAGGTATATCGGAGAACCCAGGCCAGTGCCCAATACTTGCTCCAAACTCCTTACTCTCCTCTTCACTAGGCTTCTCCAAACCCAGTTGCTCACACATTTCAGGGAGTATCATTGTGAGCACTTCAGAGTACTTGAGATGGGCATGTTCTCTTTCGACCCTTGCCTCGATCTTGTGCATGACCTGCATGATCTGCTTGCGATCCATGTTCTCTTGACTAGACTTTCTCAAATGTGGTTGTAGAGCGGTGAGAGCGCCAACCTCCCAGTCTATCAGCGTACCATATACGTCAAAAGAGAGAAGCTTAAAGTCTGTAAGCTTGGACATGGTATTGGCTGGTTGTGTATGAAGGTAAAAATGATAAATGTATATACAGATTCAAGAAATCTGATGTGTTTGAGTTTTGCATTGATGCACAAACTGAGAGCGATGTTGGCGATTGTTATATACTGCCTCAAGACGGTGCAGTTGTGGCTGCCCAAAGGCCCCTTGGAACCCCACTTGGTACAATGACGTTGGCGGGGTATGATAACGCGCCCTACAAAGTACATGCTAGCTTTTGCGACAGCTGAGATGGTGAAGACTAGTTGCGAGCCTTAATCTAGACGCTACATACGCTTCATTCTGCGATCTAATATTGTTGTCCAGGTGAGCCGTGGGCTAGAAAGAGAATCATGCATGCAGCTGACGTGTGAATCGCCCTTAATTCCGCCAAGTAGAGCATGCCAACCCATCCACGAAAGGGTCCAGGGCGAAAGAATGTGAAGCGCATCTACAATATTCTGGAGGGTGTTCGAATGGTAGTCATCCGTGATCGGACTGTCGATTACCCTCAGCCTACGCAGTGTTGACAGCCTCAGTTCTCAACTCGTACGGCAAGCTACCGATCTTCGATTCCAGTATTTCCTTGGTCAATCTCCATAAGTTTCTCTGCAGTTTTTCGTCCCTAGCCTGCTTGGACGCTTCTTGGACGCTCTTATCAGGAACGATATATGAGTTCTGCCGGAAGTTAGCTCAAGGTTCTTGACGAGAAGGACAGGGTATCACTGCTTACCTGAATCTGATCCTTTACAATATCAGGTGATGCTGCAGCAAACAGGGCCGGGCGGCATCCCTCAGCTACGGGGTCCTTCATGAACGGCCGCACAGCTTTGACTGCAATCTTTCCCATAGTACCATATGCCTCGACTGCCTGTTCTTGCTGATCTGTCGACACGCCACCGGGGTGTGTGGCATTGACCCATGGTAACCCGCTGCTCTCTGTGACTTGACCGAACTCGCCAGCCTTGATACGAGAGTACAGCTCACGCAGGAAGAGGATCTGCGCTAGCTTGGTGCGGTTGTAGAGCTTCATCGCGCCAATGTCTTGGTTGATCTCCTGCATCGATTCAAACTTCATGCTTGAGTCAGCGCCCTTATGTAGATCAGAGGACTGGTGTACGATGCGCGAATCAGGCGTCTTCTGCAGTATGGGCAAGAGCGTGAGCGTAAGATGAGCCTGCGAGAAGAGGTTGACCTGCATGTGGCTGTCCAGACCATCGCGCGTCTCATTGTATACGCCAACGCCTAAGCCTGCATTACAGACCAAAGCATCAAGCCTATCCAGCTCCTTTGCCAGCGACCTGGCCACTTCGTCAACCTGCTTGAGGTCTTCGAGGTTGCACTTGCGCCACTCGGCTTTGCTAATGTCTCCCCACTCCTTGAGTGCTTCTTGGGCTTCGTCGGCGTGATCTTCCTTGTTCGAGAGGAGGTAAATCTTTGTGGGGTTGTGCTGAAGGAGGTGCGCGACGATGCCGTATCCGATTCCAGCGGACCCGCCAGTGACAACGTAGACCTGATACAGTAGTCAACAAGCTGATCATATAGATGGGGGAATACTAGTCTACCTTCCCACTGAGGTCGGGGATGTCTGTGTTGGGGTCGAAGGCGCTGCCGATTGCTTTCTTGATCGTGTCCATGGTGAAGAAGCGTTAACTGGATGTTATGTCTTCTGCAGTGTATCTTAAATCTTAAAGGTAAACTGTGGTTTCTATACAGGCGAAGCGTTGAGTTGTATCACGTTGCCCTAGAACGCGTCGCGCATCGTGTCGTCATAATGAAGTGGGTGGAAGCTTAGAGGCGCAGCCTCTAGCTATACCTAGGACATGTCTTCTATAAGCTCCAAGCATGACATTAACCATCCATTAAGCTACTTGTAACTATTAGCAATAATCTATCACACATTGCAACGTGGATGTAGTGGAGGAAGTTGTGTTGTTAAGGGTGCGCGAGCGCAAGCTAGTTCCGCGGCATGGACCTCGGTGACACGAACACGAGTGTCGCAATGCCCTTCTTACATATTCCACTAACAACACGATTCAAGACACGATATACAGGATCTTTACCGAGGCGACCGAGGACGTGGTCGTGTTATGTTGAGAGCAGACTGCCTATGTGTAAGGAAGGCTTGAGAGCGTGTGCAGCCCCGCATAGACGCCGGGACCATCGCGCCTCTGGATGCTCTCTCCTGTTACTGCGCCGCGCGATCAAACTCGTCGGTATAATATCTCTGATTTACAGCATGATTGGCGATCCGAAGCTTCTACTATGTAAACCGTTTACCGCAATTCCTACTTCACCATCCCTCTCAACTGTTGCAGGCACGCACGACAATTCCGGTCTGTTCTACTAAAGAGACCCAGTGAAGTTTCAATCAACTGTCGTCAACATCGCAAATTCTTTGTACGGTCAGCCGAAGCCTTTCCGCCATGCATACGAGACCCGAGCGGCTGGAGCATCTTGGCGAGTTGGCAGTGTCATGACCAACCGTAGATGCTGTCTCCAAGAACGTATCTTGCCATCACATTTCTTGCATTGCTAGGCACAACAAGTCTTTTGCGAGTGTTACAAGCGACACGCATCTAGAACCAGCCCGAACACAATAAACGCAATTCCACCATCTTCTCCTAAGTTTCAACATACATGACTATGGAAGCGGTTAGTCGGCGAGTCACCGCTTTGTAACACTAAAGACTCCTATCAGAGCCTTCTCAGCGAATGTTATGCTACAATGTCTGCATACACCAGCTGCCAACTTACTCATGCATTTGACAAGCTTATAGAGGTCGCTTAACCGGAGACCCAGATTCGAACTTTAGCATTTCCAATGATCCTTTTTGTTTTGTTCCTCTTATGTGCTTTTCCGACTAAGTCTTTGTTTCGTTACGAGTATACCCATAGGCTGATGCTAACTCTTGCTTCATGTGGTATTTGCGCATTTTACTTCCAAGCCGACCCATCTGCCCATTGCCTGCCTAGGACTCCGTCATTTATCCCCTTTCCCTTTGCTCTTTCAATACCTGTACCTCTCCTCTCTGAAGCACCCACCTCGACAAAGCCAATGCGCTCATCCAAGCGCACCTTGCATGGCGTGGCAACTTCCTTCACAGCATTCATGTCCTCGTTCGCATGCTCGTTGAATCGCATAGTCTGGGCAAGGCGCAACGTGAGTGCCAACCTCCCGAGGGTCCCCCAGAGGGAAGGGTAGAAACAGGTAGCGCAAAGACGTACGAGGGTCTTCATGTTGATATATCTTACAGTGTTAGGACAATCTAGAGTACCGCAGGTACGTCGGTGAAGAGCATCATGGAGTTCAGCGAAGCTGAATGTAGCGTGTGAGCGGAGGCCGATGGCCATCCTCAGGGTACTCGGAGCTAGGACAGTGAGCTGTATTCATGGTGTCAGCACATATCCTGACATTACCGGCACTGCTCACTAGCCTTTTTCCACTCGATCATATTAGCCACGGAGTCCATTGCCCTTTTGTTGACTCTTCTCCACACCAATAGACTTGCAACATCCAGTTCCAGCACAACTTGTTGCACTAACTCGACGGGCAGTTGCGATAACAGGCCTAGGTCAGGCGCGGTAGCGTAGTCGAGTTCGAGAGCATGGCAGCCATTATCAAGAGGGCAATAGCGGGCGAGGGTGTCGTGTTCAACGACGTTTCGAAGGGTGTCGTTGTCATAAGGAGTTAGGCTTATGGTGTTGTAGGCCGCCATAACAGCGTATTTGGCGAATATCCTTGTCTCGGGGATGAGTTGTGTGTGGAGAGAAGACCGCAGCTCTTTACGCCGGGGGTAGAAGAATGAAGAGAGCTTCAGATCTAGACTCCTGAGGCCATCGCTAGTGGAATGTGCTTGTCGGCTAGTAGTGAATAAAACAAAACCAGTGAAGACTTGAACGCATCGGCTCAGCCCAGAGACATACATAGGTTACGATTGGAGCTAATGATCTTCATGTGTAGGATCTCATTTCCAGGGTCTCCCAGCATGCGACATGCTACCTGCGTTAGGCCAAACTTAAGGTATTTGATAGTTTGTCGAACAAAGGATAAAATGAGCAAAGAAGTCATAACTATAGCTTCGATATTCCAGCAGCTAGGTTTGACTTGGCCGAGTGTATATGGTAGCAAAATAGGAGGTCGATGAAGTCGTCGTCCACCCGCACCCCTCAACACCAAAACGATAGAAACTCACACAACCAAGCGGAACAAAAATAAAAAGAACGTTTTGTAAGCCCGACGTGGGGGTCTGATATATGTTAGAAACTTGTATCGAATGGTCGGCTTAGGAGGTACTAACCGAACCCACAACCTTGAGATGTACTGAGTAATCGTGTCTGTTAGACCGTGAAAGACTAAGAGTCTCACGCTCTACCGATTGAGCTAGCCGGGCTATTACTGTTGTTCGATGGAAAGAGTGAAAACTAATAACAATACACATCACATTGTTCTATTCACCGCATTAAGAGCCCACGATCTGGGCAAATGTTGTTCTGTGTAGGACGAATGCTGGTCGGGGTGGGGTGATTGTCTGCGGGGCGTATGAAAAAAATCCGTTAGTGGAACACTAGAAAGCCCCCCTTCGCATGTTCGGTAAATCAATATCGCAATCCAGTGCTTATCAGCCATCACTTTACTGGCCATATAGTCATGAGATAGGCGGGGATGGATGAAAGGCTTACTGAAGCTAGATTATATTGCGACAGTAATATATATTAAGATTGTTCACCTTTTGTCCAGTCTCCGTATAAAAAAGTGTTGCATCAGAGTACAAGATCAAATAGCTGCACGACCGTTGGACCGAGGTTGCAACCACTGTGCAGTCTTTATATATCACAGAATTCTGTGGAATGAGCCGAAATCAAAAATCTAATCACGTACGGTCTGTTAGGACATGTTTCTTCCATGCTCTCAGGACGCCGCAGCACGAACCGGGCTGAGGGAAATTGTAGTATGCCCGTCTCACAAGCCGTATTGCTCCTTGGCGCGTTCCGGCCAGACTCGATGAGCATTTGGTTGTAACGCAACGGGAACAATGCTGCATATCGGATGGTGAACAAAATGCTAGACTTATGTACGCTGTACATAGTATTGGAGAGTGAAGGCATGCAGACGATTACATAGTATCAACCTGCGGACTTGGCGCAACGTCAGGGACTCCACCAAATCTCCCCCCCACAACGTGGCGCCGCGTAATGGCACTGCACTGCAAGTTGGACAATTTGCAGCATCGCGCGTCAATGTCAGCTTGGTGCAATTTGAGACACACGGCCAAGGCGGATCGATATTATTCGCCGATATAACGAGGCCAGGGGCGCGGTTGCAGCAGAAGTCCCAGGGTGGTGGTAGGCACTGCCTCCGCACTCGGGTCCGTGCCAACGTCTGTCGACGACAGGCAGTCAGCCAAACCTTGCAAAACAGATCCGCGACCATTCCCGGCGCTGGTCGAGGTTGACTTTCGCTTTCTTCACGATACACACGCGATCACGACACACTGCGCGCATCCCTCACAAACTCATACTCGAAACGCTGGCCAAGCTGTGTTAGTACTACTCGGGCGGCTTACGACGAAGCTCCGCCAGACGTCCGTATCCGTCCGCGTCGCGACAACACCTTGCTAAGACGACGATATATTGGCGGCTGTCGCATGAAGTGGTAGAGAAACCGCGCTCTTCGGAGAAAGACGGTCATCACGACATTCGGCCGCCATGGCCAGCAGGCCGCCAGGTGGACCGTCTCATAGCGGGAACCTGATCGACTTCGACGACAACCAACCCACATATTCCTCGGGCGCACCGCCCCCCGCAAACGACCATGATCTCCTTCACCGGTACGACATAGACAGTTCCGATGTGGCGCCGCAAGGCCGGCCCTCGGTTTCCTACGATGACTTTGTCGGGGGTGGTAGGTCGACGGCAGGCCTGCCGGGCGGGCCTGGCGCACCCACGGGCAACACGCCCTATCTGGGCGGAGCAAACAACAGCAGAGCCTACTCGCAAATGTCGGATCTGCACAATTACCAGCGGTACTCGGATGCAGACATACCAGCAGACGACGATGCTTCAGCACAGGGCTACTACGCTGCGGGTGGGGCGTACGACCAGCCTTCACCAGGCCTACAGCGCGGGGCATCCAAGAAGGCACACAACAGGAATAGTATCCTGAGTCTCGGAGGTGGCTTGACTGGAAGGGTCAAGAACATGTTTGGGAAGGGGAATTCGTACTCGGAGATGGACCTACCCTTGACCGAGAACGCAGCACACCAACGCCAACCCAGCGCGAACACGACCGCAAGTACACACGACGATGGACAATCCGCGAAAACGAACAAGGGCATGGGTTCGTTCAAGTTCGGCTTCGGCAGGGGCGCGCCAGACCCGTCGACGTTGGGGCCCAGAATCATCCACTTGAACAACCCGCCCGCCAACGCCGCCAATAAATACGTCGACAACCACATCTCAACCTCGAAATACAACGTCGTCACCTTCCTTCCCAAGTTTCTCTACGAACAATTCTCCAAATACGCCAATCTCTTTTTCCTGTTCACGGCCGTCCTGCAACAAATCCCCGGCATCTCCCCTACCTCGCGATACACTACGATTGTGCCGCTTGGCATAGTTCTGTTGGTCTCAGCTGTCAAGGAGTACATCGAGGACTATCGGCGAAAACAATCCGACTCTGACCTCAACAACTCAAAGGCGCAAGTTCTCAAAGGCTCGACATTCACGGATACAAAATGGGTCAATGTGGCAGTTGGCGATATCGTGCGCGTCGAATCCGAACACCCATTCCCAACCGATCTGGTCTTGCTCGCTTCTTCCGAGCCGGAGGGTCTGTGCTACATCGAGACTGCCAATTTGGACGGAGAGACAAACCTCAAGATCAAGCAAGCTATCCCTGAAACGGCTGACTTTGTCAGCCCCGCTGAATTGGCGCGACTAGGCGGCCGCATACGGTCAGAACAGCCCAACAGCAGTTTGTACACGTACGAAGCAACCTTGACAATGGCAGCAGGTGGCGGAGAAAGGGAACTACCACTGGCTCCCGATCAGCTGTTGTTGCGTGGGGCCACACTGCGAAATACACCTTGGATACACGGTGTTGTCGTCTTTACTGGACACGAAACGAAGCTGATGAGAAATGCTACGGCCACGCCTATCAAGACGACTGCAGTGGAAAGACTGGTCAACAAGCAGATTCTTATGCTTGTAGTCATTCTCATAGTGCTAAGCATCATCAGCTCTATAGGCGATGTCATTATACAATCCAAGGAGAGAGACAGCCTCGAGTATCTTCGACTTGAGCCCTTCAATGGCGCCAAACAATTCTTCCGCGATCTCCTGACGTATTGGGTACTGTACTCCAACTTGGTGCCCATCTCGCTTTTCGTAACGATTGAAATCGTCAAATACTACACTGGTAGTCTCATCGACTCTGATCTCGATATTTACTATGAACCGACAGACACACCTGCGAAATGCCGAACTTCGTCTTTGGTCGAGGAACTAGGTCAGATTGAATACATCTTCTCGGATAAAACAGGTACTCTGACATGCAACATGATGGAGTTCAAGCAGTCCACAATTGCTGGTATTCAATATGCCGATGAGGTACCCGAAGACAGACGTGCGACACTTGAAGACGGCGTTGAGGTTGGAATCCATGATTTCAAGCAGCTCGAGCACAATCGCAAAACGCACCACAACAAGTACATTATTGATCAGTTCCTCACTCTACTCGCAACATGCCATACAGTCATTCCCGAAAGAAAGGGCGAAAAGGCTGCCATCAAGTACCAAGCTGCGTCTCCCGATGAGGGTGCTTTGGTGGAAGGTGCGGTGACTCTTGGTTACAGGTTTGTTGCAAGAAAGCCGCGCGCTGTCATTATTGAAGTGGATGGGCGCGAGCTGGAATACGAGCTCTTGGCCGTCTGCGAATTCAACTCCACCAGGAAGAGGATGTCTACAATCTTCCGCACACCCGAGGGTAAGATTATCTGTTATACCAAGGGTGCTGACACTGTCATATTGGAAAGACTCGGCAAAGACAACCCTCATGTAGAAACGACACTGACGCATCTGGAGGAGTACGCTTCTGAGGGATTGCGCACGTTGTGTCTTGCGATGCGAGAGGTTTCGGAGAGCGAATTCCAGCAATGGTGGACAATCTTTAACACTGCACAAACGACCGTTAGCGGCAACCGTGCCGAAGAGTTGGACAAGGCTGCGGAACTCATCGAGCATGATATGACTCTGCTTGGAGCGACTGCTATCGAAGACAAACTGCAGGAGGGTGTACCTGACACTATCGCCACTCTACAATCAGCCGGTATCAAGGTCTGGGTCCTCACTGGGGACCGTCAAGAAACCGCCATCAACATTGGTATGAGTTGCAAGTTGATCAGCGAGGACATGAGCCTACTCATTATCAACGAAGAGAACAAGGAAGATACGCGAGACAACATCCGCAAAAAAATATCAGGCAGTTACCAGCCAGAGCCAAGGTGGAGCAGAAATGGATGTCCTCGCTCTAGTCATCGATGGCAAGTCACTTACATATGCCCTTGAGCGCGACCTTGAGAAAGAGTTCCTCGACCTTGCGGTCAGGTGCAAGGCTGTCATCTGTTGCCGTGTCTCCCCTCTCCAGAAGGCCCTTGTAGTCAAGCTTGTCAAACGCCACCTCAAGGCTATCCTTTTAGCCATTGGTGACGGCGCCAACGATGTTTCCATGATCCAAGCCGCCCACGTCGGTGTTGGCATCAGTGGTGTTGAGGGACTGCAGGCAGCCCGTAGCGCAGATATTGCGATTGGCCAATTTCGCTACCTGCGCAAACTTCTCCTTGTCCATGGCGCCTGGAGTTACCAGCGTGTCAGCAAGGTCATTTTGTACTCTTTCTACAAGAACATTGCCATGTTCATGACACAGTTTTGGTACTCTTTTCAGAATGGTTTCTCGGGTCAGATCATCTACGAGTCGTGGACACTGACATTCTACAATGTGTTCTTCACAGCGGCCCCGCCTTTTGTCCTGGGTATCTTCGATCAGTTCGTAAGCGCAAGGCTTCTGGACAGGTATCCGCAGCTCTACCGTCTCAGTCAGTCTGGCGTCTTCTTCCGGATGCACTCTTTCTGGTCTTGGGTTGGAAACGGGTTCTACCACTCGCTGATTCTGTACTTCGGTGCTCAAGCATTCATTCTCTGGGACTGGCCACAGTGGGATGGTCGAAATGCAGGCCATTGGGTTTGGGGAACCGCCGCTTACACAGCCAATCTTGCGACCGTCCTCCTCAAAGCCTCTCTCATTACCAATATCTGGACGAAGTACACCGTAATAGCTATTCCGGGCTCCATGCTGCTTTGGTTCATCTTGATGCCCATCTACGCTGTCGTAGCCCCGAAGGTCAACATTTCTACTGAATATGTGGGCGTGATCGAGCGTCTCTTCCCTGATCCACGCTTCTGGGCAATGGTAGTGGTACTTCCACCACTGTGTCTCATCAGAGACTTTGCTTGGAAATACGCGAAGAGAATGTACTTCCCGCAGAGCTACCACCATGTTCAAGAGATTCAGAAGTACAACATCCAGGATTATCGGCCACGGTATGTTTCCTCACATCCTTACACTTGCTAGTCACGATTGACTAACTTTGCAACAGCATGGAGCAATTCCAGAAAGCGATCCGAAAGGTCCGACAAGTGCAGCGTATGCGCAAGCAGCGTGGGTATGCGTTCTCACAGACGGACGAATCACAAGCTCGGGTGTTACAAGCCTATGATACCACACAGCAAAGAGGACGGTTTGGAGAGATGGCGAGTTCGCGGAAATAGCCCTAGACATTTAAACATGACAAGGGAATGCACTTGACTCACCGGCGTTTGCTCGGCGCATGGGAAATGGGCGGTATGATGTTCTTATGCGACTGCGCTCCAAGTGGGTACGATGTCTTTGATATGAATAGTGTAGTGTGTTATTGACCTCAGCGTCAATAAATGAGGACTTCGGGTTGTACATTCAATGATCTGTCCTCTATTCATCATGTCACCAAGGCCCATGGATTGGGTTCAATGCTCTGCTGAGTTTCCAGCGTGCTAAACCGATTTTACTTGGAAAGTCTTTTGCACTGATCGCAGTTTCCTGTATCAAAATCGAAGAGCAACTTCACGTGCATCTAATATTTTCACCCGACGAACAAAACGAAACGTACCCCACGTCAGAGTAACACTGGTCCAATGCAATGGACGAACGGTAAATCACGACTATGGCGCGTACTAATTATCCGGTGCCTCGACACTAGCAGCTCTTTACCCGTCCGCCGCGTGGTGGCATGGCCAAATGTGGGCAAGGCGGGGCACTCTGCTACCTCACTATCGTCACCACAGTGATTGTGAGTGCTCTTTTACCAGCAGCACAGCGCAGATATGCAGTTTCATCACGAAGAATCTTCTGGTTGATACTGTTGAGACGAACCGCTATTTAGCCATCTATCGACAATTGCCGGGCAAGAGGGAAAGGAAGTGGCGGTGCAACTACAGTTTCCAGGCGACGGTTAAGCACCAAGACCGACCAACATTGTGAGCATCCGCCACAAGCATGCGGCGCAACAAGGATAAATGCAAGGCGGAACCATCGCCCATCAGGGTAAAGAGGCAAACTGATTATGCTAACCCAGTCGTCCGGTTGAAGACGCAGGGTCATATGTTCGTGCTAGCCTCTAACACGTCGTATATAGACGGCAGGCTGTTGAACCTGGCGCCAAATTCTCTCATTCCGTCTGCAAAATACACGTATTTATTCTGGGGAAATGGTTGCTGGGCATTTCCTTTGCCGTGCTAGCAGTATTAATACGCTGCGTGCCGCCTGTTCTTCTGCTGTTGCTACTTCGAGACCTCTTGCTTCATCCCTTCTACATTCTTCAAGACCTTATATTGAACGACGAACACCCACATTATTGCAAAGGAATAGCTTAGCCAATCGCAACTGCTTCGCTACCATGGCTGTCAACACTCCTTACGTTACGCTGAATGATGGTAACAAGATGCCTCAGGTTGGCTTTGGACTGTGGAAGGTCGACAACGCTACTTGTGCGGACACTGTCTACAATGCCATCAAGGCTGGGTACAGATTGTTTGACGGTGCTTGCGGTAAGTAAATCTCGATTCTTCGCCCCCAAACCCACCACTGGCGCATGTGGAGAGGTCGGTCTCTATTACCACGAGACGCTTCATCGGCCCGTGAACCGTGTGGCACCAAGATCTGCCGGGCATCTCTGACGAGTTCATGACCCCGATTTACCAGGGATCTATACATCCTTACCTTTCTTCGGAATGTCAGCGCCGTCTTTCGGAATGAATCCGCGCGTCTCATAGCTGACACCAAACCCCACAGACTACGGCAACGAAGTCGAGTGCGGTCAAGGTGTAGCTCGCGCCGTTAAAGAAGGCCTTGTAAAGCGTGAAGATCTCTTTATAGTTAGCAAGCTCTGGCAGACTTTCCACGAGCGTGAGCAAGTCGAGCCCATCTGCCGCAAGCAACTGGCCGACTGGGGTGTTGACTACTTCGACCTCTACGTTATCCACTTCCCCGTCGCCCTCAAGTATGTCGACCCCAAGGAGCGCTACCCACCTGGCTGGTTCATCGATGGCAAGAGCAAGATCGAGCACAGCAATGCTAGCCTACAAAGCACATGGGAGGCATTTGAGGGGCTCAAGAACAAGGGTCTGGCCAGGAGCATTGGCGTGAGCAACTACTCAGGAGCGCTGCTCTTGGACATGTTCACGTACGCGAAGACCAAGCCCGCGACTCTCCAGATCGAACACCATCCCTACTACGTCCAGCCTTACCTAATCGAGCTGGCCAAGCAGCACGACATCAAGGTCACAGCCTACTCCTCCTTCGGGCCCCAGAGTTTCATCGAGTGCGACATGAAGATTGCGGCTGACACGCCCCTCCTCTTCGACCACCCGGTCATCAAGAAGATCTCAGAGGCCCACAGCAAGACTCCAGCGCAGGTTCTGCTCCGCTGGTCGACACAGCGTGGTCTTAGCGTTATCCCGAAATCCAACTCGACGAACCGTCTGGCACAGAACTTGGATGTGACGAGCTTTGATCTCAAGGACAGCGAGATTGTGGAGATTTCAGGCCTAGACAAGAACTTGAAGTTTAACGCTCCTACCAACGTAAGTCCAACCAAGTGCCCGTGTGGAAAAAGATGAGTGCTAACAGCCATGTGCAGTACGGTATCCCTTGCTACGTCTTCGCGTAGGCGATACGAGTTAGCTATGATGAACGGTCGAGAACGACGACATGAATGAACAATGGCTGGACAGCAATGCAAAAAAAAATCAGATTCTTGGCTTGCAATTGCATGGTGTGCTACGATGATTCATCTTGATGGTTCATGAACATGGTGTCGAGGTCTTGAGACAAATGATGTTGGTGCGAAGAACCATTCGTCCCCACTGTTCTTCCGCCCATCACGTCAACGTGCCGTCGCATGCTTTGGTCTTCGCCCGCCCAAGAAGTACTGATCACGTCTAGCACGCCATTTTTTGTCATGGCTGTCAACTAAGCTTCAAGTTCCACCAAGTGCATATGCGACTAAAGCACCCATTCCACGATAACAGGGAAAATCTAGAACCTCTACCTGCCTCGTGCATTTATCCTGATCTATTGCACATGCGTCAAACAACCTGGCGTACGCGATCTTGAATCTTCAGTCCACAATGACCAGGGTATTCATTTGGAATGCGATTTGATTGGCCACGGAGTAGGGAAGTGCCCACATCCGGCACTCTACCTTCAGCCGCAAAAGCGCATTCCAACATTTCCATGGGCAAAAAACCCCGTTGAATGCACTACTGCTGCGGGGGATGTCGCGATGCCTACATACTTGGTCGAGCTGCCGACAGCCGTACAAGCGCGGCTTGACGTGTGCAAGAGATGAAGTTAACGATTGTGCAAAGGGTATGGAATGACGCGCTTGATCCAGGTCTTCGCGTTTCTGCTTCTCTCGTGTTTCCGCTAAGCTCCGGAAGGTGCTCCACTGGACAGCCGCATGCCGCATGATCCGCATTGGCATGGCAAAGGCTAGACTCGTTGTATGTGCGCCGCATGTACAATTAGTGCTAGATTGTTAAAGACAGCACGCAGAAGAGTTTCTGTTGACAATGATCATGTGTACTCGGACCTTTTGGGGAACTGTGTCAAAGGTACGGTACATACGTCGCGTTCCGAAGCCCCGACCCTCGGTTTTAGACAATGTGCACGGTCTGTGTTGGATAACGCGGACCATCGAAAAGACGAGCGATCCGTGACATCACACCACGATGTCTTGGCGCATCCGCGGATCCCGGAGCTAGTGCTAGAAACACTGCTAAACTTTGAACAACCACTGCCATTGACGATCCGTCTTCGGCGAATTCAGGCAACTGACCACACTCATCGTCTACTACTCACGCGTCGCAGCCTTTTGCTCACCAATCTTCCTCTCTGCCTTACTTACTAGCTATATATACACAAGAATAAGCGTGCGGGCTTGCTGCTCTTCCTCCTTCTCTCCGTCTCCCACCCGTTGTATTGGTCCCGACTGCGCATTTGATACCCCTGGGGCCCGGCCTGACGTATTTGATCTAATCTGCTTTTTTTTTCTCTCTAATACGGCCGTTCACGCTTCGCATTGTGCGGCATCGCTTCACACTGTTACTTGAGTCTTCAGCAAGCGTATCTGAATTTACATTGAATCTTGATTACTGGATCCGGCCGGAAAACATGGCTCCGTCGACGGAGCAGAACCAGATGAGGTATGTCGCGCTTGCCGGAGGTTTGCAACACGCGACGGGTACTGATATGGTCTCCAGATTCCTAGCCATCGTGCTCCCCTCCCTCACACTATGCACGCACACATTACTCGCGCTCTCCTTCTTACTACCCGGCTCGGACCTTGACCGGGCATCGTTCTCCGTCTCATACAATGTGCTTGCCGGTAGCGCAAGCATATTGGGCCTGTTGGGTGCCATAAGGGTAAGTCAGACCTTCTGCGATTTGTGCGGTTAACTGCAGCCCGCATGCTTGGCTGTGTGGAGCCGGGTTGCTTCGGAGTCGCGGCCTCGAGACCATTAGCCACGGACGAAAAGCGCTAACACTCGATGCTGCAGTTATTACCACGACTCGTGTCAGCTTACACCATTGTCCACGCGACCACGCTATCATTCGTAACCATCGCCCTCGTAAATCTGATCCTGCCCTTCGACTTCCGGTTACTAAATCCGGTAATTCCGAGCTACGCCGTCGACGGATCGTCGATATGTCACGATATTGATGCTGGTTTCGGGTGGGACGACAAGTGGTTGGACAAGTGCTCAGCGACGTTTGTTGTTGTCAAGTTTGGCATTGCCTGCTTGGGATTGGTCTTGATGATCGCCCAATGGTGGGCTTTGGTCAGCGTGCGAAGATGGGGACAAGAATTGGAGTACCCATCAAGTGTTGGAGGGATGGATGTGGAAAAGGCTGGCCTGGTGCACGAGGGGGATGACATGATCTACGACAAAAAGAATAGTCTCTAAATGACATGATGAATCAAAGAGTAAAAAAGAGCCCGGTTCGAAAAGAGTAACCAGCCTGCGTGCTGTGCACAAATTTCGAGAGTGGCCAAAAATTGACTGAACCTTACTACTAAACACGTTTGTCCATCGGTTAGGCTGACTCGGGTCGGACGGGCAAGTCGATGACGGAATCATGGTTGATCGTATCCCAGCATCTCTCCCGAACCCAAAGTTGACCCTCTGTCTTCGTGTGCTTTTTAGGACTCTCTCTCCAGAAGACGAAAGACCGACATTCTGTCGCATTGTTGAGATATCGAGAGAAAGTTGTTATCTCCCAAAACGAGCAGCTGTCACATTCGCATTCGCACTTGTCCCATCCTTGGATATTTCCGCAGTGCATGCATATCCTGTCTCCATGACTGACCCATTCATTCCTGCCTCCGGCCTCGGTTTTAATGACTCCTGTAAATCTCGCAACATGCCAGGAGCAGACTCTTGGTGGTAAGTCAACGACGTCGTGGGGGCAACTAAACAGTGGCATAGGCACACAGGCAGTGCTACTTGATGACCTGAACTTGCTGACAGGATACGTAGCGTTACACAGGATGCAGTGTCGATGACTGGGTTCAGGCAACGGTGGGGCCAGGTAGACGTGAATAGCACGTTGCGTACACCGTGAGCGTGGAGCCTGCCAGCGTATCTGATCAAGAGGTAAGATGTCGTTGAATCGTCGTTGAGTAAGTTTGAGGGCCAGTATGGCGTCGAGCTGAAGGCGATCGGTGATGATAAAGATGAGTTCAGTCGGCAGGTTCGCGAGATATGCGGTGTTCAAAGCCATGGCGGCTGCAGCATTCGGTATAGATTGCTGTTGATACACCGTAGGTATTCGTATTCGTAATCTGTTGGTGGGAAACAAGCGGAGGAAAAGGTCGATGTGGTGCTTTTGCGCATAGTGCGAGATGTATTTGAGCAGCCATATTGGTGACATTCACTCGGCAATGTTACTGTTGTGACAATTCACGTCCTATTACGATGGCGAACAGTGTTTGTCAATGAAGACTGCGGATGCGGTACCAATATCATAGGCCTCCATGATACTGCCTTCTTCTACAAGGGCGTGTCTCAAAGTGTGTGCGTGAGGTGGACGTTGCGCCTCGTCATGCGTGACAGGCTTATGGGGCGTTTTTGTTGGAATGTAGAACGAGTGGTCATGTCGAAGGTGTGGCTGATATCTTCAGCCGGGTTTGTGGCGCGTGATGCCGTGGAAGCAAAAGAGGAAAGAGCGCTGGACGTGAACGGTGTGATGACGATGACATAGGAATGTAGATGGAAGGAAGGATTGGACAGATGGGGAGGGGAGAATACTTTGAAGCTCAGCACGGACGACATGTACCAGACTTAGTTTTGAAGGCTATGGCAGATGGCGCAACGGTGGGACGTAGGCCAAGTTGGCCTACTAGGTACAAAGCTGGGGTAGGCGGGGAACGCATGTCTAGCCGAATGGGGCGTGCCCTTGTCTTCGCGTTGGCTGCTCTCGGCACGGGTCATCGCAATATTGCTTACACGGCGAGAGAAGGAAACTGTCTTTGTATGAATATATTGTTGCAGGTTGTGTCTGGGAGACTCGGCAGCGCATTCCGAACCCCCACGTCCTGGAGACTGACGTCGCACATCAGCATGCGACGGTCGGCGTGCAGGGCGTTTTCCTATCTTGATGCTGTTAAACCTCATCTGGAAACAAAGCCGACACCGGCAGCTGGGCCCTCTTGGTCTTCTCTATGCAAGATGAATGCAGGCGATGACCACACTGATGGTATCATCTCCCTCGGTCCATGTGCATGTGCTATGATGGACAAGTAAGCCACAAGTCGATATTCTCACAAATGCCTGCCTTTGGTGGGAGCTTATTGGAAGCCAGCCCACTATGCTCGTTCGATGCCCCCCGCACCCGAGCCCAAGCGCTCCCACATAGTCTGTCATAGTATAGGGTAAGTACATAGTAAGTGATCACGCTGGCAGTGCGGTGTGGCATGCGCCCGTCTGGCATCGCTGCACTCGCGGGCGCGTTGGCGGGGCACGCCGCACTGCGAACGTCGAGTTCGCAGATGATGACTACCACGCAACGTAGAACTGTATGACGGACATGATGCAGACCCTGAATCGGCGAGATTCAGGGCCAAGGCAGAGTCGGATAGGAGGGGTGTTGAAAAGCCACGTGTAAAGGAGAGGCGCGGGGTGGCCTCATGAATAGCCGACGACAAGAGATGGTGGTGAGAGGCCGAACCGTTGTTCGCTAAACGCGCCCACTGCTCTCCCACCGCATATCCCGCAGTGCTCGACGACGACATGCAGCTGCCCCTCCCGCACGTCATCTGCCTGCTCTTCCACCTGGCCGGCTGCTGATGTCGTCGTAGAGTTGGGCCTCGAGGAACAATGGAAGCCCCCCCCCCCTCCCCCAACGCAGGGCTGCGGCGCGTCTGTTGCGATACAACGTCGGCGCTTGGTCGCGGCCGGCATGGAATGGGATATCGGATGTCCA
This sequence comes from Alternaria brassicae, assembly GCA_004936725.1. Lineage (NCBI taxonomy): Eukaryota > Fungi > Ascomycota > Dothideomycetes > Pleosporales > Pleosporaceae > Alternaria > Alternaria brassicae. The sequence continues at coordinate 1,934,530 of CM016506.1, read as the reverse complement.
ACTAATTGCATGCAGCTGGTGAGGCCCGTGTCTGAGGAGCGGAGACGAATTAAGTGGATAGGTCGTTGCTCGGCCTGCCTAGCGCAACGAATCCAGCATCCCCTTTCGACATAATCATCAGCATGCCCGCGACATCTCCCGAAGTGCCTCCCTGACCCCTACCCGCTCAGTTGTGTGCTTTTCTCGCTGACTTCACCTGCTGCCTGCTAAGTCAACGACTGTCGCTCCTTTTTCGCGGTCAAGGTGAGTCCACACTTCGCTTTTCTCGGTACGCGGCACCACCCTGCTCTCGAAAACATGTCCGCTCTCCACCAAAATTTTCCGCTGCCCGCCTCGACCTCATTTCCCGCCCCCATAACCCCAACACTTGCCTCCGTCCGACCGCCGACAATCGCTGGGACCTCTGGCGCCAATTGATGCTTGTGCCTTCTGACCAAGAGTAACCCTACTGATCAATTGCCCCCAGCTTCCTTTTCTACTACTACCACCACCAACTAGCCCTTTGGCGTTGCGACTACCCCGAGCACGAACAACCCACCAGACTTGCTCCTACCCAACATGTCCTACTACAACGACGCGTCGTGGAACACGCCTGCTCCCGGCCGACAGTCATCATGGGAGCAACCCCAACCGCCCTCGCGATCAGGTACCGGCCACATCGGTCTCAACGGTGCAGGTGCAGCGATTCACATGGATGTAGGCACAAGCTCCACTGTCAACAGCGACGTCGCCAATGCCTTTGTCTCGCAGTTTGAGGGTACGTTGCTTCTTGAAGTGGGAGGCTGTCACTGTCAATGCGACAATACGTAGCAGTGACAGGCCCCATGGTAACCATGATCGAGTCCCGCCGCGGAGTGCTGACAACAACACAGAGGTTGACCGCGCCATCGAGAACCTCGCCAAGAGCGGCAAGCCCTTCGGCCCCGGCTTCCCTCCCACGCCCATGGGCACCAGCCGCCGCGAGTCCATGCCTATGATGGGAGGCGCCCCACGCCCCTACCCCGACTTCGGTACGATGCCCTTGATACAACGACTGCCCCACAGGAGACTGACATGTGACACAGAGCAACAGCGCATGGGCAGCTCCCAGCGCCACCACTCGGTCAGCGAGTACGACGGCTCCCGCTCCCATTCGGCGTCCAACGTCCAGGGCTTCTACCAGAACCAGCGCTATGCGCCCCGACCCAACGACGCAGACCAGATGGCACAGGCAAAGCGACGGATGGCGGCTCAGCGTGAGCGTGAGCTGCGCAATTATCACCAGGAGCAGCAATACCACAGAAGTAAGGACTCGGAATCTGGGCAACAATAGAAGCAGGACAGTTGGTTGACTAGGGTAATACAGACGTTTCAGGCTCAGCCACCAAGTCCGACCGCTCCATGAGCCCCAATGCCATGAATGAAGAGGAGCGCCGCGAGCTCATCGCCCGCCAGCACCGTGCTTTGTATGGCGAGACCTCCACCCTGTACAACCCGACGTCGAGCCAGGATGTTCGCGTTCAGACTTCTGCCGCTGGTCGTGGTCCGTCTCCGCTTGCCTTTGACCCATTCGGCATGCAGGCCCAAAACGCCTCTGGCGAGGGTTCCGTCCAGATGCCTCCCCGAGACAAGGACGTTACTGGTAGTGCTCAAGATGCTCGTGCCAACAGCACCTCGTCGCCTTCCGGTAGCCAGAACCCAGCGTTCAACCTCTTCGATGCCCAGCAGGCGAACCGGACTTCCAACTCGTCACCGGGAGGCTCTCCTCCAGTGCCCAGTCAGAAGTCCAACGGCTCTGGCGTTGCCCCAATTGGCACTCGTCCCCAGAACCAGAACCTGCAGCAACCAGGTGGCGCTATGGGCAAGCGCGCAAACTCACCTCTGCCGTCTCCTCTCGGCTACAACTCGTACAACGCGAGCGAGCAGAATAACATGTCGACGACATCTGCATCAATGAACCCTTCTTCTACTGTCACTGACAAGGGCGTTGGTATTTGGAACAACGGACCCTGGAGCAACACCCCCACGCAGGGAGTCCAGGCGTCTGTTTGGGGCTAGAAAACGGAGTTTTGATTTGGGAGAGATGATGCACATCTGGAGTTACTGCATTTCAGGTGTCTCGGGCATACTGTGTCGGTCTTTCACATACAACCATGGGTGGACCCGGTCAATTGGTGGTTGGCGAATATTTCCTGTGGGGTTGGCGGCGCGCTAGGGCATGTCCGTCTACATTTCACATATCTGGGTCTGCTCAAGATAATATACCTTTTCACGGGCGGTTACACGGGTGTTTGCTAGGCAGGTTTAGGGTCGGCATCGGCTTACAGGGCTTTCGGGAGTTTGCTTAGGGATGAATTGCTATTATCGGTTGCTAGCTTTTCGGGTTTGGCTGAGGGTATCAGCGTCATCAGATAGTAGGCTTGATACCACGCGGATGATTTTGGGACACTGTTTGGCCTGGTACAACCGACGGTCTAATGGGAAAAGTGGTTTGGGACGAATATGCTTTGGGGTAAAAAAAAATATACTTGTGATGCCACCCAAGTAAGTTTCTACATACATACATACATACATACATACATACCTACATACCATCGCAGTGACTGTGTACCTGCCTATTCGGGGTAACTGCAACCGTGGTGAGTGAGCTAACACGTGACCCTTGCTAGCGACATTGCAAGCGAACCTTGGAAGCACTCGAGGGTCAGGGTTAGCGCGGCGCGGCAACCCCAGCTCCAGAATCGTGGCCTTTGAGATCCGCCGAGCGACTATCACCAGCTGCTTCCACGACATCTCCCATCACAACCCACTCGCTCTATTTCCCACCGGCCACCGTCAACAACAGTCATCATGGTTAGTAATACCTTTTTTGATAATGGAGGGAGCCATTGGAGGCACGAGGACGCCTGGCTTGCGACACAGAGCATGCGACAGGAGAGCAGTCGCAGACACTGGCTGGATATGAAAACACCAAACATCACCACTAACATGGCTAATAGTCCGCCCCACGCGCTACCTCCCCGTCAAACACGGCCTCTTCTGGCTCAACAACTGCGCGTCCTGCATCGCCAAAGCCCCCAGGTGGCCCCGCGACCGTTATGCGAAGGAAGGCTGCCGCCGACCGCGCTGAGAAGACTGCAAACCTGCGACCAAGCAGCACAAGGGCGGCTGGTGCCGGTGGCAGCTCAAGCACTATGTTGAGTAAGCACACCCCAAGCTGGACAGATCGCGAGAAGAGATGGAATCTACGTAGAGCGATCTGCTCAGGGTCAACTGTAGAGGAGACGACACAACACGATTAGCAGGCATGTCGTTATAGGACTGTGGCTAACGTTCGTTTACAGGACTGTACACTGATGAGTCTCCCGGTCTCAAGGTCGACCCTGTTGTGGTCATGACCCTGTCCGTTGTCTTCATCTTCAGCGTTGTCGCTCTGCACGGTATGTAAATTCAAATCTTGTGCATCGATAGCATTCTAACGCTGAGCAGTCATCGCCAAAGTCATGCGCCGATTTTCTGCATAGGCGCATCGTCAGATGAACCTCTTCACAACATTCGACCGATTCCCCCACGTTGAGGTTGGCCTTCTACTACGGCGACCGCAACATTTCTCTCAACCTCGATTTGCGATTACCCGTGTTCTTTTCCTTGCCATCTGTTCCCGACCATGGGCACAAGTATAGAGAGCATGGACCAAACCGGAAAAGCTATTTATCAGGATATTACCTTGGCTGTTGACCCGGGCCGGCCAGTGGGAAGCTCGTATGGTCACAGACTGCTAGTTTTGCTCGCTGTATTATAGGTCCGCATCGGAATAAGGAGTTTTGACAATTTGTGCTTGGACTGAATTTTGTCGTATTGTTTTTGCAATGATGGAACCCAAAGAAGCCGAAGCTCCGGCACACAGCAGCAGGACGACGGTCACGTGTGGTATTCCCACTTCCACCCTTTAATTTCCTGCAGCAGAAGTACATGCTAGGAGCATGGCACTGCCCATTGATAATGAACGTAATGCAAACAGGGTCTTGATCTATGGATATCTCATTGTCATGAATTCGTCTATGTATACATACTTCAGCAGTCTGCTGCTGGATTCTCAACCAAAACAACGCGCAGTACAAATGGGGTATTCTAACTCATTCTAACGCAGCAAAAGACCGCCCATAAGAAAGCGGGACTCAGATAATGCGACTGGCGCGATCAACTTCTATCTTGAACTCCTTCTTCTTCGAAATCACCAACTTGGTTCTGGACTTGGGTGCACTTCCCGCAAGAGAGGCGATCTTTCCCATCTCGTCCCTGGTAATACTCAGACTTCTATCTCCGATCCATACTTCCGCTTCATGTCCACGATACATGTGTGTAGGACAAAATTGCTCATCTGCCGTCATCAACAGGTCAGTTGGCGCACGTCGAGATGCTCGAGATGTCGGACTATCCGACTGTATCGGTTCGAGAGAATTGGCTCGATCTTCATTTCCCATAGACTGTTTGCTCGTCCGCCGACTGGGTAGAGTGTCCATCAGGTAAGATTCCGAGATATTATCCGCAGACCTCCTGTGATGGTGATGCGCAAGTCCCTGTCTCCTCGGCGGCAGACCCGAACTCGTAGTCGTACTGAGACCACTTTCCATCCTCGTTCCTGGCATCCCACCACTCGAGCTGTGTCCTGGCCCATAGTGCTTGAACGTACTAGACACGTACTCGTTGTCGAAAGGCTTGAGGAAAGGGCCCATGCCCGTTATCGTAGACGACATGATTGCATAGCCCATTTGCCATTGCGTGGCTACGACGTAGTCAAAGGTGAAAGTGATTCCACGGAGGCGCTGGTCGAGGTAGTAGAGGCGTACGCATGCTATTGCGATGACGGGAAGGCGGGCGCTGAAGGCGAGGATGACGAGGAGTTTGGCGAGGAGACGCATCTGGAGGGAGTAGATCAGGTGGACTGCTGCGAGGAAGATGAAGAGCTCGGTTATGATGTCAAAGGTGCCTATACTGAGCCATTTTATCCACTGTTGCGGTTAGCATGATGATGTTACAAAGTATTGCGATCGGGTTTGTATAGCTGCAAGGACGGAAAACTGGAGTTGAAATCTACATACCCTATTGGTACAGTGGTCTGCATCGAGGTATATTTGCACAGGGTTACATGGTGTGGCGATCAAGATGACCGACACCAGCGCCCATACACAGCACAAGGCTACAAGCGACCATGATGCAATGCGATGGGATCCGCCTGGCGATAGTCGTAGGTATAGGAATAGCACCGATAATTTTGAGGCGAATATCACAATGATGTAGATGATCTGTGAAGCGAAACCTTCCTGTTGGCTGTCAGACGCGGTGTCCCCAGTCCATCGGCTGTTTACTCGGGCGAGGCTGCCCTGCGTAAAGGCCAGAAGCGCCAGCAGGTTGCAAGGAGCCGACACCCAAGCGCGGATCCCAAAGGATCGCTAAATCACCGAGGTCGAACGTCACTTACATTCCCAAGCTGCTGAAGTTGCGATATTGGCACGCCAGCCTGTGAAGCGCCCAGACCTAGGTTGACCAGGTGGAAAATGATGCCTGATTGAACCGTATCCAGCAAAGTTGCGGCTGCAAGCCACCAGTCTACGCACACAAACTCAGCAAGTTGTCTCGACTCAGGTATGCAGTGGGACGCAGAGAAAACTTACCATCGGACCGCCATTCTCTAGATTGCAGACGTAACCACACCCGGATCAGAAAACAGGACCAGACAAAGGCCAAAACAGCTGCACCGGTCACGACAATCAGGCCGCGCTTGTCATCGGCTGTTATAACGTACGGCGGGGGGATCACCACTCCCGCCATGGAGTATCAGGGAGAGGAACAATGGGCAAAAGTACGACGGAAAGAAGGCCATAAGATGTGCGCAAGGCTCCGGCAGTTAGAGGACACTTCGGGTTGTATACTGCTCAAGTCCCGTCTGACAGTACCTATTCCTTCTGTGGTTGAATTCCAAAGCCCAATGAAAAGGGCGCGGACCCCTCCTCCTCCCCCCCCTGCCCATTGTCCTTCCTGCGTGCTTCCTCGTCCTCATCGCTTACACGAGGAGGACCGATTATATCCCGTGTCCACGGTTCATGGGACTGAAGATGGCTTATGATGCTGAGCGGGCCATGGCCGGAGCCCCTAACGAATAATAGTCGATTCGCCTTTGCCACCGTCAGCCACCGTCACACACGCACGAAAGCGCGACATTTGGCGGCTGAGAAGCCGCCACCTGCAATACGCTGACGGGCGGTCGGGAACCTGGCTTTGTCGTTCACGAGCAACTATTCAACGGTAGACCAAGTGATACTCTCAAAACCTACCGCTCCTGCGGGTATTCCGCTCGGCCGACATGGACATTCTTGATACTAATGTCCGTCTTAGCAGGTAAGTGGCTACAAAAAGCAAGAAATCATTCGAGGATCAGCAGCTCGCCAATCTGGAAATAGGCCTGGTTTCATCATGTCGCAAAGCGGCGGAGATTCCAGAAGGAATTCTTCCGGAGCCCTTGGGCAACCTCCTGCCTGTCAGGGCATGTTATCTCGGCACTTTCGACTCTTTACACGAGCCGTGGCATGCAATCAATCAATCCCCGGCTCCTGCGTCTGTAGCCCAGGGCCCGACCGCACCAGACCCCCATAAGAGGAAGCGGGCCGCGTGGTGTCCCGCTAGCTACGCTGTTAGTGCGACAGAGCAAGACGGCACGCCTAACCATACGCCATAGCCGGACGCCACGGCCTGGGCACCGCGACGATCTCGTTGGTTGATGTGTGCTGTGTGCACCCGAGGGCATCTGCACCATTGGTTCCTGGTCCCACTCAAGCAGAATGTCCCGGGTATGAGATGGGGTTTAGTACTAGTGGTCCCACCCGTCGAAGCGACAGACTGGCAATTGACACCAGCTGGACCGGTCCATCTGCCCAACATGTGCATGCATTCGTCTCTGTGTGGGAAATCCCTTTCTTTACTTCTATCGCTCCGCTTCGCTTGTTCATCTGTTCCTGTTTCTTGGGTCCCTTCTGAGTTTATCCGTGGCGCTGCGTTCCTGCATATTCGCTTCTGGTCCGTTGTGCTTTGGGTATGGCTGCTTACGAAAGTCAGTCGCTTGGCAGTATGGACAAGCAGGCTGCATTGGAGTCGCGAGCGCATGCGACAAGATCCATCGATGGTGACGAGAGCGAAGAGTACCATGATTCTCTTAGGGGCTACACCAGAGCCGATCATGCTGATATGGAGCGAATGGGCAAGGTGCAAGAGCTGAAAAGAAATTATCGACCATTGTCAGCATTAGCGTTTACCGTTATTTTGCAAGGCACATGGGAAGTCCTCTTGACGTAAGTAACCTTGATGCGACCGACAGGGAACAAGAACTGACGACACCATAGTGCAACTTACCAAGGTCTCCAAGATGGAGGTCCCGCAGGTCTCATCTGGAGTTTCGTCTGGACCTGGTTCGGCTTCAGCACTGTCATGCTGTCACTCGCAGAGATGGCATCAATGGCACCGACCGCCGGCGGACAGTACCACTGGGTTTCCGAATTCTCACCACCTAGCGTCCAGAAGCCATTCAGCTACTTCATCGGATGGATGTCAACACTATCATGGCAGGCTGGCACTGCATCAGGCCCTTTTCTTGTCGGCACCTTGATACAATCTTCTGCTACGGTCATGTACCCAGAATATGAACCTACCAAATGGCAGGGCACGCTCATGGTCATCGCCGTGACCTTCCTGGTCTGGGTTCTTAACATCTGGGGCGCAAAGGGTATGCCCATCTTCCAAAACATCATGTTGGTCGTCCACATATTTGGTTTCCTAGCCATCATCATCGTCTTCTGGGTGTTGTCGCCGCGAGCGACTGCTGAAGCAACCTTTACCCAGTTCTACAACGGAGGAGGCTGGAACTCGAATGGTCTGGCGCTCATGGTAGGCCAAGTGTCTGCCATCTATGCTTGCATCTGTAAGAATACCTCTCTGACGAGAATGATCACCGGCTATGTACTAATGAGCAATCACAGGTTCCGACTCCGCAGCCCATATGGCCGAAGAGATCAAAGATGCAGGCAAGACTGTCCCGCGCGCAATGATCGGTGCTTACCTCATGAACGGCTCCCTTGGCATAGTTTTCCTCATCAGCTACATGTTCATGGTCACGGATGTCCCAGCTGCACTCGAGGGTGATTATCCTCACATGTGGGTTTTTGCCCAAGCCGTGTCCTCTGGCGGTGTGGTAGCCCTCAACGCTATCCCTACAGTTCTCATCTTCGCTGGTACTGTGACCTTCAACCTGTCAACATCGCGTCAGACCTGGGCCTTCGCCAGAGATAAAGGACTGCCATTCAGCGACTGGATCAGCCAAGTGAATCCCAAGTTAGAGGTTCCAGCGAACGCTGTAACCGTCACCTGCGCCATCACGGTTCTACTTTCGCTCGTCAATATCGGCTCGGACACTGCTTTCAACGCTAGTATGTCTTCCCTGCTTACACACATGATCCTGTCATAATAACTAACGTGCCACAGTTATCTCTCTCAACGTCGTAGCCCTTATGATAACCTACATGTTCTCCATCGGTGCCGTCCTCTATCGCCGCATCCGTCATCCAGAGCTCCTTCCCAACTGCCGCTGGTCCCTCGGAAGATGGGGTGTCCCTGTCAACATCGGTGGTGTTCTGTATGCTACACACGCCTTCTTCTGGTGCTTCTGGCCTGATTCCACACCTACAACACTGGAATTTTTCAACTGGGCTTCCGTCATGTTTGTTGGCGTGGCTTTTATGAGTTTGATCGATTACGTCGTTAGAGGACGTAAGCAGTACAAGGGCCCCGTTGTCCTTGTGGATGGATTCAAAGGGGAGTGACAGATGCGTGAGCTGAGTGAGCGCGGCGAGAGTCAAGAAGGAGAGGAGATTGACGAATTACTTAAATTCGACCATAATAGATCTGACGATGAAGAAGAAGATTGAATATAGAACTTTCTCGCCTTGAACCATCTTCTACCGATGTTGCCGCATACGGACAGCTGCTATACAGATATATGCTTTTATGCTGGTCAGGATCAGTGCTGATCGTATCACGTGATGACCCGGGTGAATGTTTATCCATGGATATGAGCGGAAGGCCTGATGTCGGAATAGGGTCAACATGGGATCAAAAAGGCATTTGGGGGTAGACATAACCACGACTAGACTGTTTCGGAGTACCGTCAAGTCTCGTGTCCTTGATTATCACCTTGGCGGCAAGACGCCAACGATGGGCAGGTGCAGACGTAGTGGAGCATCAGATAAAATTTGCACCGGATGATACTCGGATCTGATAAGATGCGACGTATCCTGCCAATAACATGTCAAGACACCACGCCCACGACGACTGTGGATAGCTCGTGAACTCGTATTTAGCCTAGTAACCGGCCATTTAATTGTTAGCTGATTTCCGATGTCGGTGTGATGTCTGTGTAGAGCGCTGGCGGCTATACAAGTGGGCGTTCTGCCACACCTCTAATCTAATCAGATCATCTTTCCCCCATTCCACCGTGCCCTCCCTCCTACATCCCCACGACCCCTCCTTTATCAGATCAAATCTTCACAATGAGGCTTCAAGGCGTTACGGACACACTGGGCAATCTTAGCCAATCAAACCCTCATCGCGTACTCATTGTAGGCTGCGCATACGGCGGCGTCTCTGCCGCCATCAACCTCCTCGACTACTCACAGGGAAAGACCCGACAGAGTGTCTACCCAGGTCCAGATTTCCAGGGTGCGCGAAGCAGAAGAGGGGTTGAAATTACTGTCATCGATGAGCGCGATGGTTATTGTGCGTCACTCTACCCCACTAGCCGAGGGAGGCACACCATCGTCGCGGTCCCCACCTCCTCACCTCGCCTTATGAGAGCGTCTACTAATGCTTGTGTCTCACAGTCCACTCGGTTGGCGCACCGCTCGCCCATGTCACATCAAAGTACACAAACCATATGTGGAAGAGGTTTAGCCACCTGAACGAGCTAAAGCACCCAGATTTGCACTTCAAACATGGAAGTGTGAAGAACATTAACCCTGAAGCCAAGGTCGCAGAGTGGTGCAATCGCAATGGCGAGACCCAACAACAAGCATATGATTACCTTGTCATGGCTACCGGTCTGAAGAGACACTTCCCTGCAGTGCCAAAATCTGGAAGCTTTGAAGAGTACCAAAGAGACAGTAAGGCGTTCATCGAGAAGATCACTGGAGGCGAGTCATCGAAGTGTGAAGGCAGGAAAGTGGTAGTCATCGGCGCTGGTGCTGTTGGTGTCGAATTTGCTGCTGAGATTAAGCAATACTACCCACAGATTGACGTCACACTAGTCCACTCACGAAGCGAAGTTCTTTCTTCAGAACCACTACCAGCAGATGTCAAGGAGCGCGCAAAGATTCTGCTCGAGGAAGAGGGTGTCAAATTGGCTTTAGGTAACCGGGCAACCATTACAGATCTACCCAATGGCCAATTCGTTGTCACCCTTGCCAACAACGACACAATAACAGCAGACTTCGTCATTGACTCGACGAAGAAGGGCACACCGACAACCGATGTCTTACCTACAGAATGTCTGAACGAGGACAAGGAGATCATGGTACACCAGTCTCTGATGTTCAAGGACACCATCGCAAACTCGTCAGCCCACTTTGGTGTCGGTGACGTAATCGCATGGTCAGGCATCAAGCGCGCAGGCAGCGCAACAGTCATGGGCCAAGCCGCTGCACAAAACATTTACTCCGATATCCTCAACTCCGAACTTGCTCCCTCATCCGAGCAATACATCAAGGCAGAACTACCAGCATGGGACGCCGTCATTGGTCTAGCGGTTGGCAAGCAATGCCTGACCTACGACCCAAAGAACGGCATCAAGTACGGCGTTGAGGTCATGAAGGGGTACTTTGGCGAAGACCTAGGCTGGTCGGCGAACTTGAAGTACCTAGGTCTCACAGACGTTGTGGAGAGGGCGGACAGCCCGGTGGAGGAGATGGAAGCCACGAAGATGGTCGAGGTAGGCATTAAGCCAGTTCGTGCGCAAGCATAGGCATTATAGATAAGAGTCTACGTAGGCGTTTGGGTATAGGTACATGACAGCGAATATCATCTTTCATACAACAGCACCGTGGGCTTGCATGTCACGTATATATTGAACATTTGGACTGTGGTTGGAGTCAAGGTACGATGAGGCGCGACGTGCCAAGCAGATTCAAAACGGCAAAGCTATCGAGCAACGAATGAGAATCCGTGGGCAAGTAAGAAACACGCACATCGGTCGTGCCGCGTGCGTGCTGTGTAACAAACCGTTACCTGACATGTGTGCAGTCGATATGACCTGGTTACGGTCCGGATTTCGTCCACGAGGCGCAGCCAGGCATCTGCATCCACGTAATCTAACACCTGCAGCCCTCATATAGTGTTCATAGACCAGATCACCTCAGGACACGAATCAGAATCAGAACATTCCAGTCATTGGTATGGTGCACATTTCTGAGATCAAGCAAAACAACGCCCGGATCGATGAAGAGTCGGCACCCCGTGTGGCAGTATTCGTTGGCGGAACATCAGGCATAGGAAAACTTACGCTCGGTGCATTAGCTAGAATCGGAATACACTTCAAAGCGTACGTCGTTGGGAGGCAAGAAAGCGAGACAGCGTTCGAACCATTTATCTAGGAATTGCAGTTGGCAAATGCCAACGCTAGTATCATATGGATAGAAGGACAGATCTCGTTGCTGTCTGAGGTAAAGCGCATTTGCAATCACATTAAGAACCTCGAGACCACTATCGACCTCCTTTTCATGACCACCGGATATGTGGCATTCGATGAAAGACAGAGTACGTTGCACGAAATCTATTTACTCCTGGCAATGCTGATCGAAGCCTTGAACCTCTAGATACGCCTGAAGGCTTAGAGATCAGCCACGCACTGGAACGTATCGCTGAGATGCCAGAGAACAGGAACATTGTTTTTATGCGCTGTCACCCGGGCAGCGTGCGGACGGGAAATCTGTTCCGCGGATTCAAGGAAGGGTCTTGGGGTTCGTGGTTGGCTGCATGTTTCATGAACCCGATTATATGGCTTATGGCATATACGGAAGAGGAGGCTGCTGAGAGGTACTTGTATCAGATTACCAGTGCGGCTTTTGGGGGGGGGGGGGGGGGGGGGGGGAAGGGCGTATCTTTGTGTGCAGGTGTTCTTGAGGGCAAGAACACAAAGGGAGGGAGGGAAGGGAGTCTGTTTCTAGTGCATCATACTTGTGAGACGAAGATGGATGAGAAGAAATTGAAGAAATTGAGGGCTAGCGCTTGGGACAAGGTTTGGGTCAAAACACAGGAAATTGTAGGGCCATATGTTTAGCCTCTCAAGCCTTACATACAATTTACTCGCTACAGTCTATTGAAGCTGCTGATCGCATCCTTGACCAGGAATTATGACCCCAGACATATAAAAAGACATCGTAGTGACGGCTGAAAAGCAGAACAGTTGGAACTCATAGAGTTTATCGGGAGCCGCAAATGCTCCGGGTGTGGATGGCAATAATCACAAGGTCGTGAGAGAGTGAGAGCCTGTGAGCTATACACACACGCTGTAGGGATCGCGGATGCTAGTAATCAAATGACTGTTTCGTAAACAGCGCGAGTAAGTTTAGTGATCGCGAACGACTGGGTAAGCGAAGGACAAATATGGGGGATGAGAGGCGTGGCTGCAACTAAGGTACGCTAGGAAGGTGGAGCCCGCTATACCACATTCCCGTTTCGCTGCACGTTGAACTGACGTGCGTCATGCACCATGCATCCCAAGATAACTCTGCTTATCGTAACTCATCTCATATCCATCATGGAACGGCTGACAGCGATGCGACAGCCTCTGCAAACACCACTTGCGCTGTATTGCGGCCATCATGTTCATCCGGCTGATGTTTGCCGCGCCATCCTTCTTCCCGTTTCCAATTTCCCGCATCAGCCTGGTGCGCCGGAAAAGGGGCCACGGTGGCTCGTAACGCGACTGGCCCTAACGGTCATCGTAATGTACGCCTCTTCCCGACGAATGTGACTCTGCTTTCAGCTGGCTGGAAGTGTTTGTCCAGTTTGTCAAAGTACCTACGCAATGGAACCTCACATACCGTGCGCATCGCAGAGATTGCCTCCAGTGGAGTCAACTGATGAATACATGAAAACAACGACTTGCGCCTGTTGGACCCGCTTGCTACCCGCACTCCGAGATGCTTTCAGGCGTTCTAGAAGCGGCCACTAGCTCATTTCCGCATATTTTGGATGTGAACGCCTGTTCGCATGCTGGTCGATGCGAGAAGGGGCGTGTCATGGTTGCACAACTAGGCACCAGAATCATCGGTATTCATCCCGAGGTCCCCATTAATGTTTCCATCTCTTTCGCATCGTGCTGACCTCTTCCTTTTTGCATAGTCTTGACGCGCGCTTTATTTTGTGTATTTGTAGTACCTCTTCTCATAATCGCGCGATTAGCACTTTGTATCCCGGCAGGCATTTATTCGGCCCGAGTCATACCACCCCGGGTTTTCCTCCACCATGTTTCCCAGTGTGAAGGACCGAGCGCGGCAGCTGTTTGGAGAGGCTGCTATACCTGATGCCCCTACTCCACCCCCGATCGCGACAGGAAGGAGAGGCGCGCCACTAAAGCCAACTGCTGCGACTACGGCGACTCCAGAACCGAAGACGCCCGCGAAAACCTCCAGAGCCGACGCAAGGTCAAAGAAAGATGTCGCACCTGTGGTCGAAGAAACACCGAAAACCATAGGCGCGTGGCCGAGTCCTTTCGCCTCGCTCAGCACAAGAACATCGCCACCAACGATCACCACGGCCCCAACGCCATCAAAATCGAAATCGTCATCGTCCAAGGCAGCTACTACATCGAAATCAGCTGCCCCTTCAAAATCAGAGAAGCCTCCAAAGGCCGAAAAGTCGGAAAAGGCATCAAAAGCTGAGAGAGCTGAGAAATCGTCCAAGTCAGACAAAGCTGAGAAGGCCGAGAAGTCAGCCAAGTCTGAAAAGAAATTCGGTTCGCGGCCCAAGACTCCTCCAACTCCCAAACTTTCTGGATCTTTCTTTGGGGGCGCAGCTAAGACCTCTACGCCCGTGAAGAAGAAGACTGAATCAAAACCTGCGCCCGAGCTCAAGAAGGCCTCACGCCCCAAGCTCGACACCCGCACCTCCTCCCGTCCAAAGATGGAGCGCAGCTCTTCATCTTCTTCCCTCGAAGACGACGACGAATACGGTGATCTCCGCGCTGCCTGCCTTCGTGAAGCATCCAACGTCACCGGTCTCAAGGGCAAGAACCTGGCAATATCGTTGCGACAGCGATCGTCCGGCGGTTGGTACGCGGCGCTGAAAGATGTCGGTGCAGACAAATACCTAAAGATGTGGATGAATCGTGATAAGACGTTCAAGACCCAGGACGAGGCATTGGAGGCCTACCTGGTGTTTGTTAAGAAGATGAATACGGATATGAAGCTTTTTGGACCAATGAGCCCAAAGACTGGGAAGACCAAAGGCTTCTTCTAAACCTTCGACGAAGAATCATACGCGCCAACGTACCGACGCGATCGAGATGTGTTTATGAGAACACGCCACTGTAACATATGTAACACTACTACGGGATCCGGGATTAATCTTCAGCGAGGCGTTTTGGCTCCTTCAGAGAGCCCTTGCTCGACTTTGTTGTAAGATTTGTATAATATGTAAGATTACGCGCTATGTGGATTTTGGCTACCGGCGTTAAGGACGATGAAATGATCTTGCGCGGCGACGTACTGGGCCGGTTTGATTCGGTTCATCATATACCCCACTCAAGATCTTTCGCTACTAACGAACGTGGCTTTGTCCGTTGATCCAACGGATGAATATGCAGTTTACATATATTTGTAATCTATAATACCTCTTCTCGATTACCCCCGACTTCATCTCATTGTTCATCTACGAACAGCTAGCCGATAATACAAGATCACGGTCCTCAGACTTCCGATCTGTCACCGCTTCAGTTTTCCGTTGAACTGGGTTTCTCATCTATTCTTGGCCATCCTCATCCTTTCCCAGGTAAGGATAGAGATGTTTTACTCCTTCCAAGTCCCCGTTACTAACCTTCCACTGTACGTCAATAATCTCCAGATCATCTTTCTCGACTTTACTCGGTGGATTGAATCCAATACCGCGGCCCTTCCAGAACGCCAGCGGCACCTGCATCACATCCTCAACATCAGCTCCATCGTCGGCAAACTCCGCCGAGGTATACAGCATGATAGACTCATCATCAAACTCCAGATCGTGGTTGATAAACAAGGGCCAGTCTTTCCCATCTTTGTGACGCGGATCGATATGGTCGATTGCATCGAAGTCCTGAATAGCTGTGAAGTCATATTGCAGAGCTAAACGGTAGTCGTTGCAGACCTCCTCCATGCTGTGCTTCTTCGCCGCGTCAACTTTAGCTTTGGCGGCGGTGTAATCCCGGACTTTGGAACAGTCGAAGTGAACATAGTCATCACGATCATACCGCTGATGTTCATGCCAGAAACCGAAGATATGGCCTAGTTCGTGCGCAACAGTCGTGCGCCAGTAGTCTACCGGATACTTGTTCTTGAATGTTATACCAAGATGCGTACCATGGCGGCCCGGCCAATCATTCCATTCTCCTGGTACATAACCCGTAACCGAAGAAGCCTGGACATCAAGGCCCGTGGATTCTTGAATGACGGCGACGTCATGCGGATAAGCATCATTCCAAACCCAGGAATCAGAGTCCTTTGTGCGTTGGTTATAGCAGTGGGGCCATTCGCCGTGTTTGACCTTGTACTCATGGAACTCGAGTGAGTGGCCGCTTGCGCTGCCTGCTTTCCCGATCTTGTCTGTCCAGAGTTTCCAAGCTGCATTGATGTCGTCGGCGAAGTGAACGCGGGTGTTTACATCTTCGAAACAGTATGTCACAAGGCCGCCGGGCCATGTCGTGCGAGGCTGTCCAGTCTGACACGACCGTTAGCTAGATGATGTATCATTGGGTGTTGGAATGTGTATACCATAGTCACAATCTCAGTCCACCTACGATCCAATGACGAGGATTCGTCTCGGGACACGAGCAAACTGGAGATCATCTGTGATGTCGTATGGGTATCATTGGCTAGATACTTGAAGTTGTTAAGAGGTGGTGGACAAGCTGCGGCTGACGCCAACAAGATAGAAAACAATGGCCAAAACATTCTGCTAAGAGTTGATCGACGTGAATGGGGTTTCAAGGCGTGACAGTTCATAGAAGGTATATACATGCTGGGAAACACAAGGAATCCGTTTTAGGCCGGGAAAGGGGGTCTTCAGTCGAGTGAGTGCTCGTGTGTCAAAGCGTTCTTCCCGAAAAAGAGGACTTCGTACATTCCAGTGAAATGTTGGATTTGTTTGCAACAAAGCATCTTCATAGCATACCGGGCCATGCCGCGTCGCCTAGACCATGATCTTATGAGTGGTTTATTGCCGATTGCTACGTAGTATCTGTGACGGAGACACATAACGTTATCGCATAGCTTTGGCCACATTGTTGTTAATGCATTCCTTTCTGATCACTACGGCTTACCTTCCAACGACATGTTGGCCTAGCCAGTAGATAAGTTTCCCTAAAGCCATGAAGTTTTAGCAAGCAAAGTGTTTCAGCTTTATTAGTTGGACACCAAGATAGCAGTAGATCACTATGTGACTTCCACTCTCGTAAGAGAGGAACCTTGGCCGTTTGGACCACATACCCTTTGATAGGTCTCCAGTACAGATGAAACCTCTTATGTAGCTCCAGAAAGTCCTAGAGTTGGAACAAAGAAGCCCAGTGCGTGATAATTGACCCCTGTTTCGCGTGACAGGTATGTTCAGAGCTCAATGTAACAGACAATATGATGCAGGAGAGAAGTAAAGTTGCCTTCCCACTCATCTGGAACCCTTCGCAAAAGTTCTCTTCACCACCTCTTGCCAATCGAAAGACATGATCATGATCATGCTTCTCAAGTCGAGCTCAGACGAGAGCTCCTCTCACTCTTATTCGCGAGCTTACTATCGAAGCTATGCGCAAGCCTGATGCGGGACAACGATTTGAAAAAAGCCTGATTCTTCTAGGGATTGGTTACATATAGACCTGCTTGCGTATTGGGACCATCGCGTAGCCACTGCTGCCTGGATTGCCGTGGTAATTGTCGAACCTGCTGCCGATAGCCCATCGAGTGTCTGTAATGGTGCGTGGCTAAAGTACCATAATAGCCTAAAGTCTGTGAGGTAGTCGGTATGCCCGCGAAATCATGGTTGGAGCAAACGGTGCAATGCAAGTCGGCAAACTAGGACAAAGTGTTGGGTTGTGAGTATATGCTGGCTTCAGGGGAGGTGAGCAAGATCAGAGCAGATCATCTTGGAGTCATTACGTAAGCAGACCCTGGACACTAGCGCGTATAGCTCATGGTCCTGTCGCGAGCGTTGTACAACCATCATCATTACTCCTCCAGCTCTGCCGCATACCGATCTTCTCGCGCTCTAGCATCTGCCTCGTCCTGAGTAGCGTATACCTTGAGGATCCGCTTTCTCAAGATGCCGGCTACGGTACAACCATCATTTGCGCCGCCGCCACAGATCCCAGGCTTCCAGATCCCGAACGAAGAGGCGCATGCACTCAAACAGTCGGTCGCCGAACTCCTTGAACGCGACAACCTGCGCTTTCCCGGCGCGCAACCCGTATCATTCGCACGCGAGCACGTTGCCGAGCTCCAGCGCAATGAATACTTCATGTGCGAGAAGACGGACGGCTTGCGCTGCCTCCTCTTCTTACACTGGCAGGAGGGACCGACTGGCGCTTTCGAGCCTTTGACCTTTCTGATTGACAGGAAGAACAACTACTACAACGTACAACCTCCCTTTCGGATACGTCATTACCTACACCCCAACGAGCCTGAGCCTTTCCTGTTCGGCACCATCCTCGATGGCGAGCTGGTTCACGATCAATACCCGAACGAGCCTGGGCCGCGTCTCAACTTCTATGTTTTCGACTGTTTGGCGGTGGACGGCACGAACGTGACGAGCAGAACACTGGACAAGCGGTTGGGCCGGTTACACGATTGGGTGATCAAGCCATACGAGGCCAATTTGACGAGGACATTCGGAAAGAATATCACGCCAGCTGACCTCAAGCCGTTTGCTCTCAAGGGAAAGAAGACCTACACTGCGTACAAGCTCGAGGACATGTTCAGCAGCATTCTCCCAAATCTCCGGCACGGCAACGACGGCCTGATCTTCACCTGTGTGTCCACACCCTATCAGTTTGGTACCGATAGGCATATCCTCAAATGGAAGCCACCACATGAGAATACCATCGACTTCAAGCTCCGCCTCGGCGAGTTCCCTCTTATTGATCCACAAGACGGCGAAGACGGTCCCATGACCGACTACGACGCAATGCCCAGCCCTATTCAGTTGCTCGTTCAGCACAACTCGAACCACTACGAGGTGTTCGCCACCCTCTCCCTCATCCCAGCCGAGTGGGAAACGCTCAAATCGCTAAATCAACGTCTTGACGGTCGTATAATAGAGTGCTACCGTACAGAGGGTGGGCAGTGGAAATACAAGGCGGAGGCGGACGGTACGCCACGGTGGAGAGACGACAAGAAGGACGCCAATCATATCAGCACTGTTAATAGCGTGCTGGCTAGCATTGAAGCTCCTGTCACGGAGATGGACCTACTGGCCAATGCCGAGAACATCAAACGCGAGACCTACCGCCTGCAGGGCAAGCTGGATCAATACCGGCCTCAAGACGGTGAGCGTGAGGCTAAAAAGCGGAAATACAGCGACATGGGCCTCAACGGTCATTGAGAGAGAGAGTTTTGTTTTTTAACCGCGAGGGCCTTCACGTTGTACTATCAGCGTATCGTTGGTGTTCCGATACAGGCGTTTATCACGGAACTTCGGCGTAATCAGGCAGCATATGATACCCACGCTCAATTTCCATAGACAGGGCGGCTCAAATTGACTTTTGTTGCTCCTGTTGCTGTACTTTTTTTCTTTGTCTGACTTCGTCAGTTGTCTCATAACCAGCGACATGACCGTTTGACCCTAATCGGAGCTCTGCGAGGACCTTCAAGCTATCGAAAAGGCTGATTGACATTGTCACTCCCTACTGCCCTTATACATGTGAAGGGCAGAGCTGAAACATGGCATTGAAGGTATTCGCTAGATTCTATGTCACCATGCTCACGAAGTAAAGGCCTACGAATGCTTCTACGGCTCATTTTCTTATCTTTGAGCTATATGCACCCAAGAAGATGGAGTCTGATTGAAAAGGTCTAGAATCGAAACTGCACCTTCATTCACTACATCTGTAGCTGCTATTTACCGAGACCTAGCTACATCCTCATGTATCTACTTCCACCTTCTCGTTGTGAGCTTTCGCCACAACTGGCTTGTATGTCTCGGATACTGACTGCTGAACTAGAGTTGTTCTAGTCATTCTTTGAACATTGCATGAGAGGCTGGCATCCATTTCTTTGATGGTAGGTCAGAGGGGGCTTTTTTCCTCTTCTCCTGGGAACTAATAGCTTGCTGTAGAGATTATGCAAAAAAAAAATCGATCCTGATGTGACTAGATATTAGGAAGAGAGAGAGAGACAGAGAGAGTCAGTAATGATGTATGAGTATATAGTATATCAGTCACATATCAACGTCAACCGTTTGGTGACTGTCTCATTCTATACGCATGGACCCATGCCCATCACTCACACAACTTGGGCGCCGTTGAGCTCGTTAGTATCCAGGGTACTTTCAACAACGGTGAGGCCGTTACCACATCTGTAGCTAGCGTTTGACACCAAGTCATCTTCTCCCAATAGCGCATATTACGCCTCACTCATTCCGCCTTCCCTTGCGTTGCCCGCGTCAGACCAAGCTTCATTCAGTCTCGTCATCACTACACGAACCGTTAGTTCATGTAGCCTCGCATATCCTGTTGCGGGGTATTACACTTACATCCAGCAGTCACCCATTGTGCCTTGGCCACTTCACTCTCTTCACCAATCTTCACAGACCCTCCGTCCAGCGATTGGTATCCTTCGATGTCTTTGGCAATGGAGCTTTGGTCGAGGAATTCCCACCTTGCACAAATTGGCGTTTTGGACCAATTGCTGACAAGTTCTTTCACATGGACTGAGTTTGTGTAGCCTGCTCGAACCCGCACTTCCGATTTCACAATGGTATAGTATACCACATAAAAGCCCGACATTATTGGACCAAAGAAAGGAAGAATATGAGGAAGCGACTGAGCATAGTTACCAAGATATTTATGTATGGGCCATGACTGCGACAACGATAGCACAGCATTTCAAAGTGCACTGTATCAGTCACATACCGACCTTTGGAGTTGTACATGCACAAGCAGGGGTCGAGAACAGTGCGAATTGACTCATCCTTTCATTCCTGCATAGTTACGCTCACAGATCGTTGTAGTATCAAGATCATGATAAGATGGTAGAGTGAAAAGACCTCAATTCTATCTAGCTCGCAGGCTCGAGCCCGGTCTGCTCCACGCAGAACCCAGAAGAAAAAGAGGCATCCGATATCCTATTCCTAGATTGTGCCACGTAGTGGTACTTTTTGCCTCGCATATCTCATTCCACCTGAACTCTCATATGCGCATTCATATCGATACAGTGATTGTCTGATCGATCGACAGAGCCCCCAAGGTGAGCCCATCCACTCGAAACGACATACAAGAACATTGCTCAAAGTACGCCCCGAAACACCAAGCAATGGCTAAGCGAGTGACGAGACAAACGACATCGGGCCAACAGTGAGATGTCTGATTGAGTACAAGCAGATGAAATTCGTAAGGTCCCAAGACACAAGGAGAAACGTGGGAAGTATAGTGTATACCGCTTTGCATGATGCTCGCTAGCAGATGCGTGTAGGTGAAGATCCGAATCATATACAAGAAGATAGTGCTGCTTTTCCTCGCAACACCACAAAATCCAAGAGAAGATGGGAATCTAAACCCTCAGGCGAGGCAATTATCTCTGATGAGATGTTAACGGCGAACACTGTTCGCAGGGGACGCATTTCTGCTTACTCTGCCACGTCGCTGGTTGCCTCCAGCGGCCTGTTGGTGCTGGGGTGGCATGTACATGCCATATTGAGGGTACATGCCTGGCATGCTCTGGCCGGCGAGGTTGGCGGGCTGCATCATCGGTGATCCGTTGAAGCTGCCCGGGCCTGCAACAGGTGAGGCATTGCGATAAGCGTCCATGCTCGGAACTGGGCCTTGAAAGCCGTTCATCTGAGGGTAGAATTGACCCTGTCGAGCCAAGAGCTGCTGGTATTGCATCTGTTGCTGATTGTTCATAGCCTGCATGTTTGGCATGTACATGGGTCCACCGCCCATCGGGTACTGGTCGAAACCGTTGGAGTCCATGCTTGCTGTGCGCTGAAGTGCGACAGGGTCATAGCCAGGAGCAGCTCCTTGGTAGAAGTTTCCAGGGTTCGGAGGTCCAGATGCAATGCTGTCCTTCGATGCTGGTCGGGTCGCGGAATGCTCGCGACCAGGTCCGCCACGAGTGGAAAGACCAACCTCGTCCATGAGTCGCTTGTAGCCTTGTTGAGGCTGTGCCTTGATGCGCAAGAGGACGTTGCGTACATTCTGTACCACATCCGCGCGGATCTGCTCATCAAAGAATGGTGTGGTCAGTACCTTGAAGATCAAGGTGGCTCCGCAGTTCTGGTCGACCAAGATGCTTTCCAACACTTGGTCATTAGGAGAGAAGAACAATGCTTGTAGGATTGTGTCGCGGGCTTCTGGCTCGTTGCGTTGGTTGATGATCTTCAACACGGTAAGATATGCAACCTTGTGTGTGCAGAGGTGAACAATGTGTGGAACCAGACGAGGAGCCAATACGGTACGTCTCCTTGGGAAGGTGCAGGTGTCGAGGAACCAAGTGAGAAGCAAAGCACCGTTCGCATTGGTCGCCAGCTGGACGCTGTGGAGAGCAATCGCAGCGGCTACCATGCGCTGCTGATCCTTGGTGGCATAGTGGCTCTCCAAGCAAGCTCGCATGGCGCGGGCACCGAATCGGCCTTGGGCGAGATCCCAAAGTCTGCCCAGCATGACCTCAAAGATGAAGTCGTTGAACTTCTGGTACTTAAGGCAGCCTTGCATAACGTAGTTACCAAACTGATCGAGGAAAAGCGCCATAGCATATGGTTGAACAGCGTCCACGACCATCCTCTGCATAATCTCGGACTTGGACACATCGATGATCTTCTGAGCAGCCCATGTTCCGTTCTTGTGCACACCAATCTTAGCAAGATGGGAAGAAATCTCGCGAAGCATGGCTTCCTTGGTAGGCTCCTCGCAGAACTCGAAGAGCTTCTGCACCACAGTGTTACCGAGATAATCGGAAGACAGCTCAGCGATTTCGGGGAGCATGGCCATGGCGATGTTCTCAATGTCCTCCTTGGAGCAGGACCCGTTATCGATGCGCTTGCGGATCTCTCGCAGTCTAGGGGCATCGTGAATGCGGGTGTGGCTCGGTTCCTCAACAGATGGAATCTCATCGACATAGTTGTTGAACTGGACAGCCTTCTCGACCTTGTTAGTAATCCTTGTCTGCTCGTCGTCCGTGGCGCCCAACTCCTTCACGATCTGGATAATGTCGGTGCGGATGTCGCTGAGCTCTGGGGTGGTCAAAGGAACATTCGCAGGGATGCTGTTCATCTTGGTGGCGGTGGCAGAGTCGGCCACGCCCTCAGCCTGAGCCTTGGACATTGGATCAGGGCTCGGTGAAGGGAACAGGCCGTTGTGACCGGGTGTGGCTGCAGCGCTTGGAATCTTGGCATAGCCGATGCGGACGGGGCCAGCACCTGGGAAGATCTCCTTTCCGTTTAAAGTCGACTTGGCTTGAATGGCACTCTCGAGGTTCTCGTAGTTTACGAAGCCACAGTTCTTGTGGGTAAGCACTCGGGTAGACTCGATACCACCGTACTGAGCGAAGATGACTTGGAGCGACGAAACTGTGGTTGATGAAGGAATGTTGCCGAGCCACAGAGATCGAGTGGGCCCTTCGAGAGTTCCGTCATCACCCAGGCTGTTACCAGGCAAGTGAAGTTTCTTGACAGCTTCAGTCAGATTGTACTCGGCGTCCTCGGTCAAGTCACCAGATCCCATGCCGTTGTCGAACCGGCCCATGGCGGGCAAGTAGTTTCGCATCATGCCCCGCGAAGGAGCGTCTAGCACACCAGCAGTGCGAGCTCGTGGACGCGCGTTGGAAGCAAGGTTCGCGAAAGCTTGAACTTCAAGGTTGTGCTGGCGCACAGCTTCGTGGATAAGAAGAGCGTTGGCCTCGGCAGGAGTGATGGCACCGCTGTATCCGCCATACTGATCCTCCTCATCTTCGGCGTACTTCTCCTTGGCATTGACAGAGTAGGATCGGAAGCGGTTGCCGCTGTTCGAGTTCTGGCTGTTGGCATTCCTCTGGCTCTCGAGGAGGAGCTCAATGTCAGACGGGGCCAAGGTAGCTCGCGCAGGCTGGGGAGTGTCGACTAAACCAAGGTAGTCGAGAGTCTTGACATCCGTGTCGGCAAGTGAATCGCGGGAGAAGGATGACCTAGGTGAGCCAGCGCCGTTTGACGGAATAGAGGCAATGCTTTGGAGCGTGCTGCTACGGTCACGCCCGCTTGACCAGCCGTTGGAGAAGATGGGGTTGCCAAAGGCAGAGTTGGAAGGAGGCAAGTAAGCGCCCGGTCGTTGAGGCATTGAGCCAGCGCGGAGACGCGAGAGCAGTGCAGACTTGGCAGCAGCGTTTGTAGATCCAAGAGCAGTGAAGCTCGAGCTGTCAGTTGGTGTGCCTGAGGCGGGCTTGAAGGGGCTCGTCGAGGGTGTTGGTCGCGAGCTCTTGGGGAGCAGGGAGGGGCCGGACATGAGGCCGGGAGGGGCAGCGGAGGGGGAGAAGCGGGAGGGCAGGGTGCCAGCGCGGGCACGGCGACCCGAGGCGGGTACAGCTTGTGTCGTGTCTGGCATGGTGTTGTTGAAGTCTGGAAAGCTCAAGTTCTCGCTGTTGGGGGATTCGGGGATCGTCTCGCGCAGCGGCGTGGAGTTGCCGCTGGTAGGAGGACCCCACATTTGCGGAGTTAAGCCCTCTTGTGCCTGAATCTCACGTGCACTGTCAGGGTGTTAGCTCGAGTCGAGACTTGTTTCAGGGTGCGACATACCGTTTGGAAAATAGTCGGCCGGCGTAGTCATGCGACGGGGACCCATTGCCGAGCCTCGCGCCGGCAGCGGCGGTGCCCAGTGGGTTCGAGGCACTGCCATAGGCGCGGAGAGGGCCGCTGTTGGGTGGCTCGACAGGCGAGGTGTTGCCGGTGGAGGAGCCCGAGTGAGGCGGCTGGGGCAGCTGGGGGATGTAGTTGAGGTTGATGTGATGTTCGGGGCGGTTGGTGGGAGCCATTATGGATTACAGACCCTGACGTGACTTGGGCAGTCTAACGGGGAAGAATAGTCGTAGTGACTCGGTTGCCAAAAGGGTACTGGTGCGAAGGAGGGTTGGTGCCGGCCAAAGGAATGTGAGGCGGAGAGTATTATGCCAGCAAGACCGGGCTCGGCGCAGCGCAGGCTGTGTGTACAGAGGAGACGACGACGACGACGACGACGACGACGACACGCGTTGGATCCAGTCCGGATGCGAGAGTGGAGCTTCAGACGGCGGGATGCAGGCCGATAAGGAGTGACGGAGGACGGGCGGTGGTCGATTATGGAACTGTACCGTACAGCAGCAGGCGGGCGGAATAGACAGATCACCGGAGTGCCTGGAGAACAGAAGGAATAGGATTAAGCGGATGATGGCCAATGAAGCATTCGGGGCTCGTACAGGGGCCGATACAGCTGGTTGTCGTAGGAGGGGGAGGGGGCGAGGGCAAGAGGGCAGAGCGATGAAGCGATGGAGAGCTGGAGAGCTGGAGAGATGCGCACCGGAGGGAGTGGTGAGGTTCGCTTGATAGAAATGGGGAGCCACCAGGAACACGAGGGAAACTAGCTCAATTGGGAGGGCTGCCAGAACAAGCACGTTACAGGTTACGGGCACGATCTACGCGGTCGGCTGCGGTTGCAGGAGGGCTGTTCAACGTCGAAGGGGGGGGGCTTTCTATTGCACGGCAGCAGCGCATTGCTTTTGTAGAGGTTCAGGGGCACCGTCATCGTGGCTTTCTCCTGCCACTGTGTGCTTGGGCGGTGGCCGCTGGACGAGGGCAGTGCATGCCCGCTGCCATCTGAAACACAGAGGCGCGTCAAGAATGTCCGTTACTCTAGAATCTGACGTGGACACTGTGTGCCTTTGCCCGACTGTGACATGTGATTGGCCTGCTGCTGCTAAACATGGACTAACGTGCAGTCGGGGTTCTGCATGCAGACAGACGGCCTATCAAAGTTTGTTCTTCAACAAGTTGCGGCAGTGCCCTCGCTGCTGTCTCTACATTGCCATCGAGCATTTGCACCCTTCTGCGTACAGATGGGCTGCACCGCACCAAGTAAACTACCCAGGTACTGTAGCCCATGCACCATCCACGCAATCGAAACATGCTCTCTCCCAGAAAACGTTCATGTCAGACCACTGCGGACATGGCCTTGTCCTGCAGGTCCTCCACGCAGACAGGCTGACAGGCCACGCAGACCCAAAGAGCTTTAGTGAGGCGTTGACAGACCATGGTGCGGTACCTTGGAAACTCGTTCCAAGGACGTTTATCAATCAAAAGCACGCTATGTTTCAGGGCTGACGGACCACGCCAAGCCTTTCCCGCGGACTTGGCGCCGTCTCAATCGTCCGTCGCGTCATTCGCAGGCGCGTGCTCTCGATCCAACGCTGCCAACTGCATGCAGTCCAACGACACGGGAGAATCACGCCGCTTGAAACAACCCACTCGCTCTGCCTCACCCTCCATCTGCCTCGTCTGCACCTTCCCCGCCAACCCCGGCGCCCGCCCTCCAGTCTCTCTCGTCCACCATGTCCGAGGAGCCACCCCAGATAGTCATGGGAGATGCCCCGCCCTCCCATGACCATGACGAGTCCGAGGCATCTGAAGAGGAGAGCGAAGAGGGAGCGCCCGCAGAGCTCATGGTCAAGACCAGGGCCAGGCGATCCAACGCCGGCAACCGCATGGCCAACCTGCTCGCCAATGCCGCCGAGGAGGAGGAGGAATGGGGTGAGGAATGGGAGGAGGCTCCCAACGAGGAGGAGTTTCAGGGCGATGTTATCAACGAGCAGGAGGACTACAACATGGATTCGTCATCATCAGAAGAGGATGATGATGGTGCCGACGACGACGATGCAGGCGAGAAGGAGCTGCGCAAGGCAGAGCGACAGGAGCGCAACAAGAAGCGCAAAGCCGCCACGAACCCCTTCACCGCACGAGTCGCCGCTGCATCACGCAAGAGAGTCAAGCTTGACCTGCCCCGCGCACAGTCGCCCACGCTCGCCCCTTCGCGCCCTAAGAAGAAGTCCGAGAGGGCGTCGTGGCTGCCTACCGAAGAGGATGGCCCGGTCCGAATGTCAATGCGAAAACAGACGGTAGCGAACAAGGATGCCACACTGGCCAAGTTGAAGGAGAAAGACCGGAGGCGCGATGATACCCTAGCTATGATGAAGGCCGCAGAGGCGCGAAAGGAGAAGTCCAAGGAGAAGCCCTTGACGCAGGCTGAGAGGCTTGCTGAGGCCGCCCGGAATGAGCGCATCAACAAGAAGACCCTGCACAGGTGGGAAGAGGCAGAGGAGGCCAGGGCAGCAGAGAGGCAGGCCAAGATTGACGCCCTGAAGAATCGGCAGATCGATGGGTCCTTCTATCGATACTACAGTGGGCCAGGCATCTGGGTTGACGACAAACTCAAGTACACTGGCAAAGATGCGCCAAGTCTGGAACATCTCGAAGAAAAGCTCAACAAAGAAGTTACGGCTGGGGAGGCGCCAACGACACAGCCAGAGTCTACACATCTTCCAGTACAGGCCCCTGAATTTCAAGTGGATGGTTCTCAACCTTCATTTCCTTCTCTAGATCAGCTCAGTAGCTCATCAAAGATGCCCTCGATACCAGCGACCATGCCACCACAACAGGATGCCTCCCAACAACCATGGTCAGCAGCAGCATCACAGGGTGGCGACGTTTTCATGGGCTCGTTCGGCATGCAACACCCGAGCACTGTCATGTTCGCACCGCCAAACCAAGATTCGTTTCTCTTCGGCATTGATCAATACGTTCAGAACCCGCGGCCTCAGTCCATGCATGGCGAAGAACTCCCTCCGTTTCCCTTTACGGAAGCTTCTCCCATCCAGAACCAATACGCAACCTCACAAGCGACCCTCTCCCAGCAACTACATCATTCTCTCAACGACCAATCTCTACCCCATCAAAACGGCGACTCAGCAATAGGGCCCCAAGCACTCCTCACACAATTTCAACCCCCCACCTTACCCCCTCAACCACCACGACGGAAAGTCATTCGTCGAGCCCTTCGCAATCTCCTAATTCTGACAAACTTTCCCAACCTTGATGCCCCACAAACAACGTCATCGCGAGCCAGAACAGCAGCCTCGCTCCTCAAAGAGAAGGACAAGTCAGCCTTGGTACAACTCTACGCTGCGCTGTTCAACTGGACCCCTGCCGAAGCTACAGAGTATATACAGAAGACCCTCATCGCCCCACCGAAGCCACCGCGAAAAAACGCCGCGCCCAAAGCTGAGCCCGAGATTGTGCTCAAGCCAGGCCAGAAACTGTGTCCCATTACCAACACCATTGCCAGATACCGCGACCCTGAGACTGGCATTGCTTATCGTGACGCACGTGCTTTCGGAGTACTAAGAGGTGTGGTAGGAGGAGGCTTCGTATGGAGCGGCGATCTAGGTTGTTACGTAGGAGGCAGAGCAAAGCCATTAGAGAGTATGGGAGGCAAGGGGTTCCTGGGTATGCCGCCAGCGAAGAATGTGCCAAGGCGATTTTGGGAAATGTCGAGTCCATCAAGGAAGGTTATGGCGCCACCTCCGCCTACACCTACCCCAACGACAAAGACGCAGGCATTGGCACAGGAACAATTACAGGGTGTGGAAGAACCAACTCCAGTGGGCCAAGCCCAGGGAGATTCTATTACTGTTGCTACACCATCTGTTGGCGGGCAGCAAAGTCCTGCCCCTATGAAGACAGAAACTGGTGCTGGATCATGAAAGCCGACTCTGTAAAGACTATACCTCTTTGTAATAATTCGCATGATATCCACATACTATCATCTCAACACCGCTTTATTGTACATTTTGTCGAGCAAAAGCGGCACGCATCAGCATTTTCCCAGTATGTTGTCACAATCTCTGTTCGTACCCTCACATACATGGAAATCTCTAGTGACATCGTCTAATACATCACGAATGTTCCTCATCTTGCACAAATGGTGCACGTGCTATCTTTACATGGGTAACGTGTAAGCATGCTCGTTTGTTCACAACATGCTACCGGTGGAATGGAAGTGGTGATGAAAAGTGAAAGTGAAGACGGATTGGAATTAGACCAGAGAACAACATCGATATCATCTCTTTGGTGACTACCACGTCATTTACTGCCCACCTCAGATCGCGATCCTCAACGCATGTACTCTACTGTCGCGATACACGCACACACACACACACACACACACACACACACACACACACTACGCTGGTTTCGCGGCCCGAACCGCGTCCATCTCCACGAAAGCTCTTGTCGATCTAGAAAAGACGCGGCCCATTATTTCGATCCCCCAACTTACCACCGCTTCTCATAAACCACACAACAAAAACAGCCATTGAACAACCCTCCCACAACTCTGCGAGCCACACGCCGTGTGCCGTACCCGTTCACCTACAATGAAGTACGTCCACGCCATCATACTCACCCTCATCCTGGTCACCTTCTTCTGCTGTTTCTTCGGCTATTGTCTGATGAAGAGCTGTCGGAGGGCGGTCGATCTGGAGCTCCAGGAGATGAGCTACATGCGAGATGTTGAGGCACAGGCTGGAGGTGGAGGTAGTAGTGCAAGTGCGAGTAAGAGTGGTGGAGGAAAGAGCAAGAACGGAGGTGCGAAGAGTGCAGGGACACGGAGCAAGAGTGGACGGGGAGAAGGCAGCAAGGCAGCAAAGAGTGCTGGGGCTGGGACTGGTGGTGGAGGTGCAAAGACCGTCGGCGGAGGTGGTGGTAATGCGGGCGGAGCAGCGGCATGGGATTCAGCGCCTACAGCAGATGGCGGAATCAAATGGTAAAGATGGACAGGACAGAAAGGTTGTTTGTCAATGGGTAGTGTGGAGATATTATAAACGACACCAACTACGAAGACTTGAAGACGGCGGCACCACTTACAACCTATCATGGCCATTAGCCGGTACATGTACCTAGGGAAGTCGTGCATCGTGTAACATCTGACGCGAGCACGTGTATCTATAAAAGGCTACACAAGTTTCTCTCTTGAGCAGGTACCACGCTCGATATTAAGTCCTCGGGAGTTTTTTTCATTTACAGCTAGAGAGGGAGACAAGCGCCGAGTGCTAAACTGAGGAGAAATGCACTTACGATATGATCATTTTTTCTGGGTGCAGCTACTGCGCTCATATGCCTGATGTTTGGACGTGTCATTGCACGACGTCTTGAATGTTTGCTGCATGGTTAGTCCTGGACAAACTTACTATAATTTAGCTGTACGACTACCGCTCAGGTGTATGCGGTTGACGGTCGCTCAAATACAGTTCCGTTTCTACTCCCTACCCGCGTTGTTTTTCATGTGGTCTTATCCCACTTCAATCCTACTCTTTGATTGCCCGTCATGACAGTCACTAATCTAATCGTCGCCCTCGTCTTCGCCGGCGTCTTCGGCGCAGCACTGATCTACGTCGCCCTTTGGTTCATCCACCGATGTATCCATCAGCGCTGTTATGAGTTTGAACATTGGTTTCACTTCCTCTTCCCAAGCCATCCAAAGCCACCACCATGTGTGTACGTTGAGGAAGCAGAGCCATCCCGGCACCGGTCGCGGTCCACGAAGCGAGCACAAGGAAGATCTGAGCGGTCGCAGACCAGGAAATATTACGAAAATCGAGATCGAGAGAGCCGTGAAATTCGTGATGCGAATGCAGAATGGCCAAGACCAAGAGACGTGGAAAGGGCTAGGCCGATGATACAATACAACACTCATACGCAGCCACAGCAGCAACAACCGTACGGGCAGTTATATTATCCTTCGTTTGGACAGGAAGAGTGGCCTGGCGCGAGTCAAGTCGGGTACCGCCAGCAAATGCAGCATCAGATACCAATGCTGTGGCAGGCTCAAGGCGTGGCTCATATGCCACTCTTCGCTATGCCCGGAGCTGTACCGGAACAGCCGTTCCCACAAGTAGCAGCAAGGATGTCTGAACCTCTTCAGTACCCGCCTCAGTATCAACAGGATCAATCTCACTTTCTACAGCCGTACACGGAGACGATGACTTCGGATATGCCCAAAGCCGGTCGGCGCCGAACTCCTACAGTGAAGCTGAAGTATCCCGGCAGACGTGCACGTCGCGTCGAGAACGTAGATTTCATTCACATTTGCGACGAATATCCGCCTATCGTATTGAAGGCGCTGAAGAAGACAGCCCCTCAGTCATCGTCCTCGTCCAGCTCTAGCGATACATCAGGCACCACACAAGAAGTCCCACGGGTATCAATTCCGCAAGCGGCGCCTGGTTTCGCGGATACGTCGCCGTTGAAGTTCCCACAATATCCGCATACAGTAACGAGAAGTTGGAACACCCCCAGTTCGTATCCTCGACAATGGAATCACAACACAGTGGGGGTCGATAGATCGGATGCCCAAGATAGGTACGCACCTTTCACGCCAATGAGCGGGTATACAGCGGGGCCATGGGGTTTGCACACGGATAGGAGGCGTTCAGCACCGAGTAATACTCACCATCATCCCGCTACTCGTTCCTAGATTAAAGACTGCTAACGTGCAAGAAGCGTATGCTGACGTATGTTGTAGAGTCTAGCGCTGCAACGTCTCGGTCGTACGAGCGGACGACAAGCCCAAGACGCGGCGGACCAAGGAAGGACCAGTCTCGAGAAGAAGGACATGCAGCGAAAGCGACCAATACGAAGCTGAACGAGAACGAATGTCAGGGAACCCAGAAGGAACGGGTCGTTACTAGTGTCCGGAATGAACAACCGGAGCTCGGCGGACGGTACGATCGACAGCCCGAGCAGAATCTAGGTCAAAAACGTTCATCGCCAGTACAGCAAGTCCCACGCTATTGCCCAATGCCCATCCCAGTAGTTGAAGAACCATCTACTCCAACGTCCGAGGGGCACACAAGCATACCGAAAATACCGTCAGCATCCGGCGGTGCTGCCCACCCCAAAACCAGCCCAGCGCCACTATCTCCTATTTCACGAAACCGAAATCCAATCAGGTCGCCTAGATCGTCCGTATCAAGTCTGGACAAGGGCGTGTAGTGGTGGTGAACTGTAACGGGGGAATTGAGGATAGTCTTGCGAGGGTGACGTGCGTGGATGATCGTAGCAGGGGTTGTTGTGCGCCATGGTCTTCTGCGAGACGGCATGGAACGACCAATAGCTGGATGTGTTGGAATCAAGTACGTGGTCTGAAGAGGCTGTGATGAGAAGTGGCATGTATACAGTGTGTAAGCCCCGAAGATTACGGTGATATCTATGGTTGAGCATTATAAGTCCGCGTAATCTTGGAAGGGCATGAGCCACTCGCTTGAGACATGTGGAGTGATGTAAGGCAGTGCAGGTGTAGATGGGCATTCGTATTTGCATACGCCAAGTACGCGTCCTAGAGCGATGGAAAGCTCCGCGCCATCTCGGTAGATGTGTCTTCGCTTATTGGATCGATTGTCAACGAAATGGCCGAAGACAAAGAGGCCGAGCCATAGGCCAAGCACCCATGCGCAGATTCTGATGGCGAGCGATGACTGACTGGGACACTGGGACAGACAGAAGCTCAAGCAGAACAGGCTTATGTTGCGAATTTGAGGTGTCTGCGGTGAAGTTTGAAGGATGCACCTCGGTCCTGAGATGAGGTCAGCTGGGAGGATTTGCGAGATGCTCTGTTTGGAGTAGGTGATGCCAATGCACAGTTCGGGGCGTTGAGGTCTACATACATGGTTGACGGGACATGTCATTCGTAACTAGAGACGTTGACGGGGGCTATGAAAGGTTAATACGTTTTCGTGGACGACTAGGTTTCCAAGGTTCGTCGGCGCCGACTGATGCACCGTTCACCCTGTCAGGGTAATGGACCCTGGCGTGAGGGAGACCCCAGTCAGGCCGTGAATTGCGCATCGTGCGGCGTGCGTCCCCAAGATCGGAACATGGCAGCTGGTGGACAAGATTGCGTACTGCTTTCCTGCCTTCCCACCTGGTGACTCTGCGAGCTACAACATCACACTCCTTTGCTGCGGTTATATTTAACATTCTACATTGATCTACGCTTCCACTGCACGCCTGAACCGCTCTCGCTTGATGGCGGACCCGAGTAACTAGGCCCCTTTCACACACACCAAGAATCCTTCCGATGCTTAAACAAAACCGCCGGCCCATACATGAGTATGAGCTGGTTCCGCGCGAATCTCTCGACGGCGGCGAGGAACAAACTGTCGGTCAGGAACCAGGCGCCTCGAAATGGTCGCGATGCTCGTGGTTGAACCGCCTGAGCAGCCGCTTCAATGCCGTCAACAAGCTCTCTGATCGCGCTGTATATGCCCACTACGTCACCCCGCGCCGCCGAAAACGGTCCATATTGCGGCTGGCGTACTGGAGTCTGTTCGCTGTACCGTACATCCTAATTGTCCTAGTCCTGGTTGCCGGCATCTTCTTCCCGAGTTATACCGTCAGGCCTCCACACTACGACGAGCTGCGCAAGCGAGCGACCACGACCGGGCGCGCGAACCCCTACAACGAAAAGGTCTTCATAGCCGCCTCGCTCGCCGAGACCAAGGGCCACTTGACGTCTGGCGCGTGGGGGAGGGAGGTCCTGGAGCTGGTGGCGCTGCTAGGAGAGGAGAATGTACACCTGAGCATATATGAAGACAACCCTGATCCAGTGACGAAGCAGTCGCTTATCTCGTTCCGCGAACAGGTCACATGTGAGACGCTTCGCCACGTGCCCATGTTACATTGAAGACGACTAATCACCCAGTCAGGCAACTCAACCATTGTATCCGAAGACCTGGATCTCGCTACTCTCCCCCACATTACACTACCCAACGGGGAGGAACGTCTCAAGCGCATCGCCTTCTTAGCCGAAGTGCGCAACCGAGCCCTCGCCCCGATCGACAAGCATGGCGTCAGGTTTGACAAGGTCCTGTACCTGAACGACGTCAACTTCGACCCCGTGGAAGCTGCGCAGCTGCTCTTCGCGACCAACATCGATTCAACCGGACGGGCTGACTATGCAGCGGCATGCGCTGTCGACCACATCATGCCCTTCAAGTTCTACGACCGCTTTGCCACGCGTGATTTCGACGGCATGATAACTGGGCTGCCCTTCTTCCCGTGGTTCACCAGTGCGGGAACGGGGACCAGCAGAAGTGATGTGCTCGCAGGGAAAGATGCTGTGCGCGTGCGGAGCTGCTGGGGCGGCATGGTGGCTTTCGAGGGCAAGTGGTTCCAAGAGGGGACCGGAGTACAGCCAGAATCCGCAAACCCACAAAACGGGACGCCTAATCACAGCATCTTCCCGCTTCGGTTTAGACACGACAACGAAACGTTCTGGGAAGCATCCGAGTGCTGTTTAATCAACGCAGATCTACAGTACCGAATGTCTGGAAAAGGCCGGCCTGCTGAGTCTAGGATATACATGAACCCGTTCGTTCGGGTAGCATATGACGAGAAGACCCTGAGCTGGCTCTCCTTCATTCGTCGTCCAGAACGCCTCTACGCTCCAATCCACGACATCCTCAACTACTTCGTTGGATTCCCTGAGAAGAAGGCGCGCTTTGCCGAAGAGCCCGGGGAGCTCGTGACAGACAAAGTCTGGATCTACAATCATCCGGCTGCGGCTTTTGCACAAAATGCGACAGAAGCTGATCTGGAAGGCCACTACGAGGAGCAAACACGCAGAGTGGAACCCGGTGGTTACTGCTCATCGCCTAATCTTCTTGTTATCAATGAGAAGCCTGAACACGGCCCCGGTGCGTGGAGCAAGATCATTGTTCCGAGGCCTCCCAAGTTTTGATCGCTCAAGACACGACCACTGACGACAACTTTTCTTGCACGCGTTCTCTTGTACCACAAACTTTTTCTTTGTCATGCATAGCGGGATGTCTGGAGAATACGGCGTTTGCAGCTCTTTGAGCTTTCCTAGATTCATACGTCACGGCCATCAACAAGTTTTAGCGCATAGCGCATGTCCGTTAGGGACACTTGAACAGTTATTTTGGCGCTACTAGTTTAATGCGTGTCCATGGACAAGGTAGGGGTCCAAGTTCTCTTCGTTCATCTATCTAGTCACAGCTTCATGTCCGAGTCAGAATAGTCTCAAGATTGATCAGCCGTACGATGTCAGATGCCATACTTCAAGTGTCATTCCACTCTCTTTGGCCGCCTCCATGTCTGGGCACTAGTCTCACCCCCTCCTTAGCCTCCCCCCTTGAACAAAGGAAGAAGAACAGTTTCTCACTCAGTGTAAGATTCTTTTGGGGATACGCAGACAGTGTTCTGAAGTACCCCGGCTTCCCCATCGACATCTATTATGTAGCTGTCCATCTATAGAGGCGAGCCGCGAGAACCTGCCACTTGGGTTTCAGCCAATGACGATACGTGTGTGTCAGCCAACTCTATTGCCAAGCCGCTAAACCCAAAGATCTCCTTGACTGCAAGATGCGCGCTAGGGGGACAACACGGTGCGAAGAAGAAGCCTCACCCGACCAGGTGCCTCTTGTCTATACAAACTTCATCATTTCTTATCGCTTGCCGCCCGCTCTTCAGAACGATCTGATCGCCTTTGCATTTCCGCGACTGTTCCCTACTCGCGAAGACGAGACGCTTGGCATAACGACGTCATCAAAGAATCGTACCTGCAGGCAGATATGGTTCTCGATAATGACACGCGTGGGTGGATAATGACTGCGGTCAGCGGCATCGGTACGTTTGCGCGGGCAGCTGAGCGAGATTCACACGAAGCGGACGGGCTAACGCGTAAACAGCATGCACGTTTGGAGGTAAGATTACCCCCGCCGCAGACCGAATCTGCCGGGGTTGGAAGAACTTCACCCAGTTCAGAAACTAAAGATGACTAGCTTCGATAATATGCGTCGACCTCATTGTGCGGTATTTCCCGGGCAAGAAGAACTTCAAGATTGAAGAAAGTAATGCCTTCTTATCGACGGGGTTGAGTCTTTCGTTTGGTGTCATGGTGGGTATCGCTACTCCCGGCCATTTTCAACACCCACTGACTTGTAGTCAAGATATTCTCATCACTATACAGCATGCTTCCCTCGGCAAAGAACTATCTCACGAAGGGAGGCATGTCCCCAAGAAACGCGATATTAACATTAATCGGTTGCTTCCTTGTTGGTGCACTTGGCATCTCGGTCCTTTCCGGAATACTGCACCAGTACATCCCACACTCTGTCGTTGACTGCGACGACAAGCACGGCGACGAAGAGCAGGGAAAAGCTCACGAGGAGCACTCGCACTCTCACCCTCATCAACCGATGCAGGAGCAACAGCCTGGTCTTCCGCAAACCCATAGACAGGACGAGCACCCCTCATATGGGACTAACAGTGAGAGCTCCAAAGCTGCTCCGTCTCAAAGACCATCGCTCCACAAATCACTGTCATCAAAAGTGTCTCAAATAGTCATCGGGGCTGAGAAGCCGTGCGATGACACTGATAGTGGACAATGCTATGGTGATTTGTGTGAAGTCCGACCTGTACGCTTGCAATCAAGAAAGTCCTTGGGCAGTTTGATAACTGCGCGACCATCAGGAATGAGCAGGAGTCAAACATCACAAGGACCACATGAGCGTCGAGCAATCTTGGAAGATGTGGACGAAACAACACCCTTGGTACCTGCACGGTCTGGGCCAGCTACAATGGAAAGCTCCTTTGCAAGTCTAACGCCTGCTAACGGCCACGCAACATCTAGTCTAACACACGAAATTCAGCCCCTCCAAAAACACAGCCGCTCGTCCTCGACTACTTCATCACACACTGATCACCCTCATCATCATCACGACCACGATGAACATGACCACGAGGCACAACAGCATCATCACCACGTCCCAACGAACGCTTTTCTCTCTCTTGGTCTGCAAACAAGCACAGCAATTGCCCTACACAAGATCCCGGAAGGTTTCATCACGTACGCTACAAATCACGCCAACCCAACCTTGGGTTTCTCTATCTTCCTCGCGTTGTTCGTCCACAACATCACCGAAGGCTTTGCGCTCGCCTTGCCACTTTACCTCGCCATCGGTTCGCGCTGGAAAGCTATGCTGATCTCTGCAGTACTGGGAGGTGTCAGTCAGCCGCTAGGCGCAGGAGTAGCAGCACTTTGGTTCAAGATTCAAGGCAGAGGTCGACAGGACGGTGCAGATGAGGAAATGGACACCATCTACGGATGCATGTTCGCCGTTACGGCAGGTATCATGGCTATGGTATCGCTGCAGCTTTTGGGAGAGAGTCTGGATTTGACGAATTCTCGGCGTTTGTGCTTTGTTTCTGCATTTGCGGGTATGGGTATCTTGGGACTCAGCAGTGCGCTCAACGCGTAAACCACGGAAAACGTCGCATTCTAGAGGGAGAGTGTCGGCGGTTAGATAGAGAATAATTTTCTACGCACGCAGCATCGAGATGGATCGATTTAGACTAATCGTACACAATATATGTTATATCCTCTAATCATACACTACATGCCTCTCTAAAACTCACGCAAAGCATCAAGTACCTCCTTCTGCCGCTGTGTTCCCATCTTCTCGAACCCATCCACACTCATAACAAACGTGCCTCTCCCACCCGTCAAAGCTCTTAGCTGATTCAGATACCCAACCATCTCCTTCAACGGCACCCTCGCCACAATCTGTCTCTGACTATCACTCAACCCATTGCCCATCTCACCCGTTCCCGATGCAAAAGGATCTGGAGGGGTGTAAATGAGCGCAGGATCAATACGCGGTAGTGCCTCTTCGTCACCATTCGTTGTTGTTGAACCCATCGACTCATCAGATCCATCAAGCGACAAGATCTGGCCACCTCGTGAAGAAGTAATATCCTGTACCACTGCGCCCATGTTGTTCTCATTAACAAAAATAGTCACGTTCATGACGGGTTCCATGAGTGTTGCTGGTGCGGCGTCGCACGCATTTCGCAGACTAGTTGATACGGCGGCGCGCACCGCCATGGAAATGGCTGTTGGTGTGGTTTCGGGGAGGAGATGGGATCTCGCGTTGAGGGTTAGGGTTACACGTGTGTGGCTACGGGGAAGCCGTTAAAAGGACCGCGAGCGAGAGCTGCGCTCGCACCTGCTTGTAGAGAGTGTAGGATGCCCGGTAGAGAAAGGTGGGGTGGGATGTGGGATTTGTGGCTGGCGGAGTCGGAGGTGGAAAGGTCGGGGTGGTGGATGTGAAGGGTGTTGTTGTCTGGGAGGTTGTAGGTTGTTTCGAAAGGATTATCCTGCATCTTTCTTTCTCGTTCTTGCTCTTGGGGTGGACTGAGGGGGATGAGATTGCCGTCTTCTGCTGACTCGACGAAGGCGGTGATGCTGGCTTTGGTCTGTTTGCCCGCGACGAGTTTGTCGAGTGTGTATGTATACGGCTCCGTGGCTGTCATTGTTGTGATTGTTTCCCTGTATCCAATTTCAATCTTTCCAATCCGCGCTTTGGCTTTGAAGTCGTTGAGGAGTCTGTCTCGAGCGATTTCGAGGTGGAGATCCCCCATACCTGCTAGGTGCGTTTGGCCAGATTCCTCGTCGACGGAAAGATGAAGACTGGGGTCTTCTCGTAGCAGAATAGCGAGACTTTCTTGGACGTGCTTTTGTTCACTGAGGCTGTTCGGTTCAATACTTGTGAAGAAGACCGGTGGTGGGATGGCGATAGATCGGAGTTGTAGAGTATCCAGACCACCTGACGGCATTCCCTTCATCTGAAGGCCGCGATATACAATCAGTGTATCTCCAGTTCTAGCGTGCTTCAATCCAGTGATGACACCGATCTGGCCAGCGCCAATGCTGTCTACTTCGACGGCGTCATTCGCGTACATCTTGAGTAGACGAGGTGCGCGTTCAGCAAGGGAAAGATTCGTGTTGTAGAGGGTGGCGCCGCGATCGATGGAGCCCGAGTAAACACGCACATAAACCAAGACGCCGCGTTTTGCGTCGTTGACCACTTTGAAAGCGAGGGCACAGGCGTTGAGGTTTTTGACTTCTGCAATGGCCAGCTCGCCATCACTTTTCTGTTGTTTCTTTGATGGCTTGGTCATTTTTGTTGGTGTTGCTGCTGCAGCACTGAGAAGGACGGCGAGGGTGCTGCTTCGATTGGAGATGCTAATCTCTGGATCTGGACGTTCTTGTGGTGATGGGAGGAGATCGACGACCGAGTCAAGTAGCGGTTGGACACCAATGTTGCGGAAAGAAGCGCCAGCGAAAACCGGTATAGCTTTCTGCGGCGCTTGCAGTACGACTCGGCGTAAAGACTGCATGATCTGTAGTCCAGATATAGCCAGATGATCTTCATCGTGTTCAAGAAAATTCTCAACCATAACATCGTCGTACTCGCTCAGAATCTCAACAAGTGCTATCCTCGCCTTCTTGATTTCTTCTGCAAACTTTTCGTCCGCCTTGCTCAGCTCGTCAAGCCCAAAAGCT
Organism: Alternaria brassicae; assembly: GCA_004936725.1. NCBI lineage: Eukaryota > Fungi > Ascomycota > Dothideomycetes > Pleosporales > Pleosporaceae > Alternaria > Alternaria brassicae. The sequence goes on along the minus strand of CM016506.1, from coordinate 1,895,637 downwards.
TGGATGTCTCTACCATCGCCACCGACTTGCCAGAGCATGCCACGTAAGTTGACGACGTCACCAACCCCAACAAAATCGCCGGTGCCATCCTTCCACCACGGTATTTGACACACAACTGGCCATCCGTGTAGTCTGACACCGATTTCTTTGACAGTGCGCGAGAACGTGGCGCCTACACGGTCTAACTTGTTGACAAAGATGATTCTCGGAATATGATAAGTTCCAGCTTGCGTCCATACCTTTTCTGTCTGCGCTTCAACACCAGCAACTCCATCAAGGATACATACAGCACCATCCAGGACGCGGAGCGAACGCAGCACTTCGAAAGTGAAGTCTGCGTGTCCGGGTGTGTCGATTAGGTTGATGTTGTGAGAAGTTGAAGACCGGAGCACACTATCGAACGAGGATGGTAGCTGAGGCGGAGGTGGTGGAGTCTGAGTACTTGGTGGTAGTGGAGGCCAGTGGAATGTTATCGCTGCGGACTGAATGGTGATGCCGCGTGCTCGTTCAGCAGGGAGGAAGTCGGTTACTGTTGAGCCCTCGTCGACATTTCCTATCCGCCTCGTCACTCCACTGTAGTACAGCATGCGCTCAGTCGTAGTCGTCTTCCCTGCATCGATATGGGCAATGATGCCAATGTTGCGGGTCGCCTTGGAAAGTGTGTCATGTTGAGGTTGCGTGGACTGCAACCGCCGTGGAGTCTTCACATGGTGTCGCAAGACTCGACAGGTAGACGTAGCCCATCCGACCCTCATGCCCGAGACTGGTCAGTGCGATGCTGATGCTGATGCGCAAAGCGATTGTGTTTGAGAGACGCACGTGATGTAACGGATGTCAACGTCCGCGCCTTGCCTAGCTCGGTTAATTCCAGGGTTGGCCAGGGCACTCGAGCGACATCATCGCATCACTCGACAGCTAGTTGCAGCTGTCCAGGACTCCAATTAGCAACCACATACCATGGATTACAGCGCCCACGATCCGGACCACCCTGGCGGCCGTGACCCATGGGCGTCCCCGCCTCAGGCCAACCGAACGTCCTTTGGCCAGCCGTCAGCCAACGATATCCCCTCATCCCCGCTGCCTCCGCAGGCTTCCCCGTACCAGGACGGTGGTGAACAGTACGGCTACATGGGCGACCAAGATGCGCAAAGTCGACCAGGCACAGCGCCAGAGAACGGCGACCATCTACAGCAGCCGCAGCAGTCGGGTCAGGATGCGCCGAGGTCACCACACGCCCAGCAAGGTCAGCCACAGCCGCAGAGGTACCATGGGAATAGGCCGCAGCGACAACAGCAACACTACAAGCTTCAGGCCAAGGTCACGGGGCTTGAGAGGAATAGCAAGAAGGACCCCATACTGCGCTTCGACGTTTACGTATGTCTCACTCACATCGACATACCCGGGCTAGGGTTGCGCGGCGTCGTGGACATTCCGGATTGGAGCAAGGTAGACATGTGCTCTTCCGGCCATCTAGTCGGACTGCATAGCTACCTTCAATCCTGCCCATACCACCCCGCATCTGGTCTTACAGACTGGTGCCATACTGACTAGTCTCCAGACGAACCTCCCCAAGTTTCGAACTACCCAGTTCCGCGATGTCCGACGTCTACACTCCGAATTCGTAAAGCTAGGCGAGCACCTCATTTCAGCATGTCCCGAGGCCATCGTACCTGCAGTACCACCAGCGACTACCTCGGCCGGCGCAGGCACCGACGAAGACGAGGCACGCTTGAAGACATCGCTACAACGGTGGTTGAACATTGTGTGCAGCAACGACATCCTGATACGCGACGAAGAGATGGTTTTCTTCGTCGAGAGCGACTTTGGATACAGTCCTGTAGTGCGGAGAAAACAACCGGCGACTGGTGTCCGTCGTAAGATGATCAAGCAGTTTGCGCCGCCACCAGATGACACACCAGAACTTGCCGCAGCGCGACCAGTCGTAAAGGCGTTCTATCTGGGCACGATGGAGGCTGAGCAGAAGGTGGAGAAGGTCGTAAAGCACAGGAGAAGTAGACACTTCCACAAGCAAATCTTTAGGTGTAGGGCTGACATGATCTAGATCTGGGAGTCGCAGAATCCGATCTCGGTGCCAAGTTCGCTGCACTACACGTCCAAGAGACGCACGTCGGACTTTCACACGCATACAAGAAACTCGGCAAGGTCATTCAGGCCACCGGCGACTACCACGCAGCCCAGGGTACCGCTGAAGCTACAACTCTTGGTGACCCCCTACAGTACCACAGCAGCGACGCCTTTATTGCAAAGGAAACCCTCACGAATCGACACATCCTGCTGCGCGAGCTACTCCAGGCTCAGTCTGCGACAAAGTCCAAACTGTCTGCGGCAGATAGGTTGAAGGCCAGTTCTAGCGTGAAACGGGACAAGGTCGATGAAGCTATTGCAGCTCTAGACGAGGCGAGAAGTCACGAACAATACCTCACGACGAAAGCGCAGCGCGTTACTGCCAACCTCCTCCAAGAGCAACGCAAATGGTTCAACAGAACCACACAAGACATGAGGCAGGCGATCCGCGAATACGTAGTGCGAGAGATTGAGGCAGAGCGCCGTACGCTTGCCACGTTGGAATCTGTACGGCCAGACATCCGAGCTATCGATGGTAGTGGTGGCCTTTCTCGGCTGGGTCGCGAAGCACACCCTGCTCAGCGTCGTGTTCCCATGGCTAGTTCGCAAGGCCCCAAGGGTGATGCATGGTCAGGCGTACCACGGAGACCAGGCGACGGCCTTAATCGTAGCATGAGTGGCAGCATCGTCGCTCCTTTACCTGAGGTCGACGAGTGTGGGGAAGAGGCAGTGGGGGGCAGGAAGCGTGCGACAAGCAAAGCAGGCAGCCAGAAGGGTCTTGAAGAAGACGATGACCGCATTGACGCTAAGAATGCTGCGAGCAGACTGGCCACTACGACATTCTAGGAGCACGTCCGTCTGTGGTAGGTTGAAGGAACACTGGGTAAAGCATGGTTGATCGCATTCTTGACATGAAGAGCGACTGCAGGATACCACTCGACATTTGTATTACAGACCTGATGAGCCCATCTCTAATCGTTTCTCAGTTGTGTAGCATCTGCTATCCTAGCCTGCGGACATGAAGGCAGAGGTTGTACCTTTCGTAAAAAGATGCGTTGAGCCGGCGTCGAGTTAGCGCTAGTAAACAATAGTTGTGCCACTCATACCGCGGCATTCACATTGCTCTGTCTGATCACCTACACAGTACCTTTCTCTTTTGCTCCTTGGAGGAGACGTGGTTGGTTGTGATCTGCTCATCAGCCTCGAATCGGCGCATACGATCCTAACCCTACGCATAGAGATCGGAGTATCTCCCGCCCACCAGTACAAGATCACAATGTTACGATTAATTGGCTCCCAGCACCGGGACCTGCCTCGGCTTTTAACCTCTGCCACGGCAGTGAGAGATTCTCAAATCAGATTGGCGGAAATGGCAGATGCACACCATCCTAGCGACAACCACGTCTCTAGTGAGCATCAGTTGATCAAAGAGCTTTTTGTGCTTACCTGGGGCGCAATTAATACAGCGTGGCATTTATATCGAAAGGTGTGGGGCGGCATATTGCTTTGTGACCAGCGTCAGTCCTTTGCGCTAACGCTATCTCGAGCCCGCGCCACCCGACTGACAACCTTCGAAGCGCCATGCCCTTCCGGAACCGTGCCCTGGCGTCAGCCGCTTTTTGCCATTCTTGCACGGTGTCAGCTACTCCGAGGTGGCTGTTCTTGGGCTTGCCTAGCTGCAAGGCCTTGACAAGAGGCGAGAGGCTCATCAAACTGATCCTCAATGCTTCACGAATTGCGACTGCAGCGACCATGTTGTAGTCTATCAAATCATAGACGCCCGGAGAGTCAGTCCCCCGCAAAATGCGACACGAAGATGTCTGGACCTGGAACCACTGCCTGCGGCGGGGGCGCGGGACAAGCGTCTGGGATTCCACCTAAGAATTCGCGTCTAATCCATAGCAACGACCACCGTAGATGCTCAGAGCTGACAGGCCAAGGCGGCCTTGAGCCTGCGGACGAAGTACTCGCTGTGCCACCAGTGTGCAGCAGTTTTGAGCTATATCTTGAGTAAGCGTGTTAGATAATAGATATCATGACATAGTGATCATCGCGAAGGGCTTCCCTTCGCGGTGGTCAATGACCTGACTGTGGTACAGACAGAAACATCAGATCATCCACAAAATCGTGTGGAATAAATGCACTGCTCACCGACCTCAGACTGCCAGAATCAAAGTGTAGGTACCCTAAGAATAGTTACGTTGAGTGAACACGACTCCGCAACGCCCAAGAATGCCAACATCCAGCGGGCTGGACGGCAGCAGGGTGAGCAGCCACACCATCTGACCGCAAGCGAGACGTCGACCGCCAGCAGCTCCGTGCGGCCCTGCGTCCCGGGTAAAGTGTTGTGCGACTCCAACCTGATCACACATCAGGTGGTTCTCACGGGGTACCCCAACCTGCGAATAGGAGCATCGGAAGACACGAATTATTGGAAACACATTTCCTCGATTGGCTCCACTGAAACTGCCAACCCCATTACTTCACGTAGTCTATGGGCGTCTTCAGCCGGGATGCGCGAAGGCGAACGTTCAGTTCAGTCGAGGCTGGATAGATGGTTCATACCCGCAGCCACTGGCGATGTCTAGGGCCTCGGGGCCGTTCATGGCGAGCACTCATAACCTAGCAGAGCCCACGTCCCCTGCAGACACCTTTGGCTGCTTTACTCTCTTGCATTGATAATCTCCTCGCTCGAGCCTTGGACCCAGACGTATAGTCTTCCTTGAGACATTCGGAGTTCACACACCGCAGTTACCGTCCCGAAACGGCAGACATTCCGGCCATCCTTTACCCCCACGGGGTGCACCCCACACTAGACACAGTCGAAGGTCGCAGATCCAACGCAACCATGCCGAAAGTGTTCAAATATTTAAGAACAGCGCTTGCACCCAGTATCGGAACCATGTTACCACAAGAGTCAGTCGACAACAATGATGCGTCGCGCAAAGCATCGTTCACTTCCTCGGCCGACAACACATGGCTCCCAGACTTTGACCCGCTTACGGTGTCGGCGTTTGAGCTGTCTGAACTCCTGAACGCCCAAGCCCTTACGAGTGTACAGATTGTGCGGTTGTATCTGAAGGAGATCGAACTACATAACAGGAGAGGCAGACAACTACGTGCATTGATCTCGGTGGCACCAAAGCATGAAGTATTGAAGATAGCTAGGAAACTTGACGAAGAACGAGCAATAGGCAAGATAAGAGGCCCACTACATGGTATTCCAATAGTACTAAAAGACAACATCATGACCGATGAGAAGCTGGGCATGGACACAACAGTAGGTATGTGGCAGGCGGACAGCCTCGTTAATTATCAGTAGCTTACTCCTCATTGAGGGTCGTACGCTTTCGTAGGCTGCACACCGAAGAAAAGCGCAACCGTTGTCCAACGAGTGATCAAACGAGGCATGATTATCATTGGTAAATCGAATCTGACCGAGTTCTGCGGGCTCAAAAACCCTTCGATGCCCCCAGGATGGTCTGCAGTAGGCGGGCAGTGTCAGTCACCGTACGTATCAAGACACATTGAGAAACGAAAACTACATTGGGAGCTTTCAGCGCCAGGAGGATCCTCGACTGGATCTGCTATTGCAGTAGCTTCGGGTTTCAGTACTCTTGCCATCGGAACAGACACCATCGGATCTCTGATCACGCCGGCAAACCGCGCAGCTCTCTATGCCTTGAAGCCCACAGCTGGTGTGGTGCCAATGGACGGCATCTTCAATCTGAGTAAAACTTTTGACGCCGTCGGAGGCATGGTAAGCATACACATGTGTGTCAGCTCGTATTAGATGCACTGACCGTGTGCAATAGGCCAAATCTGCAAAAGACCTTGTGGCGCTAATGGACGCCATGATGGTTCCAACCAACCATGAAGAAAACGCAAGGAGCCCACACAGATCGTTCAAGATCAAGCCGGACTTCGGGTCGCTCCGAATCGGTATATGCGAGCCGACTATCTGGAAAGCGTGGCGCAAAAGCGGGCGGATCAATGCTGATGCCGAGCGGTTCATGGTAAGTTGGTGGACTTTCTGATTACGTGAGTGGATGGAAGACGCATAAGCACGCACGTTATGTGGCAAGGATCGGTGTTGTGTTAGGATATGCAGTGCTGACATGATGCAGACACAAAAATACGATATGATTGTTCAGAGTATGATCGAGATGGGAGTCGATGTCGTATATCCAGTGGAATTGCCGAACCAATCGAGCTTGACTATTGATGGCAAGAATTGCTTCGAGCCTGTTGTGTGTTAGTATTGAAGTTCTTGAACTGTGCTGTGTACGTGCTGATGCGATGTAGATTCCGAATTCAAGGATTGTCTAGCAGAGTTCATCCGCGACTTCAGGATCACGAAGATGCACTCCTTGGCTGAGATCATCAACTTCAATCTGGATCATCCCGAACTTTGCCTACCACCGAGTATGTTCATGCAGGCCGCCATACTCTTGTTTCTTCTTGCTAACGCCAGTCAGCATGTCCTGATCAGAATGATCTCATGGCCGCTCTGCAGTCTAGCACCAAGCGCGAGGAGGTCAACGCCGCACGGCAGCATCTTCAAACCGCCGGCGGGCCCGAAGGTCTAGATTTCCTCTTCACTACGAAACAACTCGACCTTGTCGTTGCTCCCGGCGACGCGCCTCTTTCTACCCTCGCAGCAGCAGCCGGTTATCCAACTGCCGCGTGCCCGCTCTCCGCTCTAAAGCTGAATGGTCAGCCTTTCGGCATAACTCTTGCTTCGCGTCCACACACTGAACATACGCTGCTCCACTTCCTGACAGCTTATGAGAACATCTTCCCACCACGCGCGCTACCGATGCCTCTGTCATCCGTGCCTCTGCAAGATCCAAATCCAGAACCGTTGCCTGATCAGCCGATTATTGATTTAATACTTCACGAGTGGGATACACGGAGGTTTAGCTGCAGCGCAGATGCGCTTGCGGATTGGCTGAATGCGCGATGGCGGAAGAGCGGATACGAGTTGAGCGCGGAGACAGTCTGTGAGGTGTTGCGGAGTAATGGCCGGATTGCATTCAGAGGTCTTGGTGACGATGCCGCGGGTGCATTCTCGAGATGATGTATTATTGTATTTCCATTGTGGATTCGGTAGTGCATGGGCTAGCGCGGCGTCCGGTTCGTTGGGCTGTGGATTTGGTTGGGTAAAGGTGGTGTTGGGGTAGGATTTGCAAGGGATATCCACATCCACTCATTCTTTGTGAGTCATAGCAGATTCTGCACGATACGAATCACGTTTGGCCTGGCCTCCCACACATGAAGGCCTCAATTGTTTCTTCTCGTATGTCGTCTTCACGCTGCTGAGATACGCATTTTTCCTAGATATTTCCGATGGAAACAAGCATTTCTTCATCATTCAATCGACAACAAAGCTGCTTGGCGCAGCGGAAGCGCGCCGGGCTCATAACCCGGAGGACCTCGGATCGAAACCGAGAGCAGCTAGTTGATTATTTTTTGTACTTTTGCTGCTCTCGGGCTCATCTCCCTGGTCGGTACAAAGAAGTTAAAAACATGCGGTGGGACTGCTGTGAGTCCCTGCTAACGTCTTGGATCAGTAAGTGGGCCGGATCAGTAAGTGGGCCGCCTCACCAAAACCAGCGCGACTCTTTACGCAATAGCTCCACAACAACACAAGATAATAGAATAGAATTTTAGAGATAGCTAGTCTATTACTACCTACATTAAGTCCGCGTGTGTCCTTGGACGTGACATTTTGTACACGTTGGCGGCGCGCGCTGACGTCCTGGAGTAGCTAGAGCTTGTTCTACCTCCGCGACCACCCTTTCTGCCTCTGCAGCGAGCTGCTGGCCTTGCTGAGCCTGTAGCGCTCCTCCACGAGCTATATATTGACGCCGCTGATCTCTTCTACGTTGCTGGTGCTAACTAGCTCTACGCAGCTTTTTATTCTCCTCTGCGAGTATAGTCGCTGAGTTCATCGCAAGCTGAGCGCTTTTAGCAAGTTGGCGGATAGCTAGAGTAGTTGGACTCTCTGATTGCCGACGGAGCCTGTCTTGGAGATAGCGTACCTGCTGCTGAAGCTGTGCTACTGTACGCGGCGTCTCTGCAGCCCATGCGACGTTGTTGTCTGCTGTAGTCGCTGGTGGAGACGGCGTACGGATGACTGTGAGCGACGATAGGACGCGGTCTGGACAAGGAGGGATAAGCCCTGTCGCCTGGAAGCCAGCCTGGATGTTCTGCTCTGTAAATACCGCTAGCCGGATCCGTGTATAGGTGGTGAGGAAGTCTACCTTGTCGATATAGTAGACGCCTTGGCGAGCGAGCTCCTAGATCTTATAACCGTACGCTCGCTTAAGCGGCGAGAAGCAGCTCACATCAAGCGGCTGGAGGAGGTAGAAGGTGTAAGGTAGCATACAGAGGGTGATAATGTTGTTCTCTGTGCAATACTGGTCAAACTCAGGCGTAGCGTGGCTGCTATGGCCATCTAGAATTAGAAGCCGGTAGACTCCACGCGTACGAGACGCTGTATATCTGTCGAAGTGCTTTACCCACTCAACACCAAGCTTATCTGTCGTCCAGCCGTTGTCTAATACAGCGACTACCCAGTCTGGCGGGATGTGGTGGTACCAGCTAGCCTGGTGGTGCTTTCCAGACAAGATCACGAAGGGTGGAAGATACCAACCAGAGGCGTTAATACACTCAATTGCTGTAGCCTACTCTCAGTTGCCTGGCTGTACAACAGTAGCGCGGCCTACTGTATCTGAGCTAGTGACCACCTTGGACGTCGCTGCGACGCCCATCATAAAGCCAGTCTCATCAAAGTTGTAGGTATCAATATCCTGTATGCCGTACGCCTGGCGCGTCTCCTCGACGAGCTTAAACCACGCTGCGATAGCGATAGGATCCTCACAGCGAGCGCGCTAGCTATAGAACTTCCTATTCCACTTTATCTGTAGCTCTGGCTGGCTATTAACAAAGCGCGACACCCACTTCTAGCCAACAGGTTGTGGAGGCGGATCTTGGCCACGCGCGGCGAGAAGAGCGTCTGCCATACGTCGTACGTCGATAACCTGGGGCGGAAAGCCTCGTCAATCAAGGTCTAGGATCCACTGCACAAGAGACTGCTCTTCGATAGGTAGTAGCTTGCGGTTGACAGATGCTGTCTCTGATCGCGGCTGGGTACCGTGAAGGCGTCGTTGGAGCGTCGACTTTGGCACATCGTACGCTTTTGCTAGGGCGTAAATTGCTTGATTTAGGTTATTGTAATAGGATGCTATAGCAAGGCTTATTCTGCCTTCGCGAGAAGTCTGTATAGAGCGTTGTTGTCGCGGCATTGTGGTTGTTGTGTAGAGAGTCGCGCTGGTTTTGGTGAGGCGGCCCACTTACTGATCCGGCCCACTTACTGATCCGGCCCACTTACTGATCCAAGACGTTAGTGTCTTTTTGTGACTCATCCATCCCTCTCCGCTAGTAGAGCATAGAAGAGATCGCATGAATGCAGGGAGCCAGGCTCTGTAACTCGAATGCAATTTGCCACGTGTAGGAAAACATTGGTTTTTTATATGCTGCGCGCAAAATTCAAACCTATCGTGAAGATAGTCAGTCTTTTCCAGGATTGTGGAGATGTCTATGTGCTTACGACGTTTTATGCCTCCAGGGTAATTTTTGTAGTATGCAGTAGTTCGCACGCACGAAGACGTTCAGTTCTGTTGTAGTTATCATAAAGGCGGGGGATCTTACGTGTAGACACTTTGCGCCTTCTTGTAGTAATCAGGGAGGTGGTAGCTTTCTTGTCTACATACCTACCTATCTATCACCGCGGTGAGCTAGACAGGGTTAAGATTGGGCGCTTTCCAGTCAGATTTCCTGGAGAAGAGTTTGGGTGCCCGTCCATGCCATTTCTGACCGCTCATCAACAGGATATCTTCATGTGCTTTCGGCTCTTGGCCATATCGATGTATACCAGGCACATCTCTTCTCTTTCACATCGCTCTTATATTAACTAAAATACTTCGTTCGTTCCTCGGCATACGTGCTAGTCCCGGCTTCTTCATTGTCTCTACTGGGATTGGCATGAGACCCCTTCGAGACAGCTGATACACCTAAATGCAAAAGAGGCAATCTTGAACACATTTGCTGTCCGATCAATTCGCTTGGTTCCGCTGATGCATGGCGGAATTTAGTGCTTACTACCTAGGTAAGCCCAAGATCGATGCAGTCAAGCCGAAAGGTCGCGGGTGAGTTCTACTGTAGAAGCCGATGAGGTGAATAGGGGCCGAATCCAGCTCAAACGCGCATCATGAACCTTTTCGCGACACTGGCTGTACCCATTTATGAACTCGACATAGCTAAACTAGACGCATGCGAGGATTTCTTCTATACCGCATACGTTGGCACGCTTACGAATGGTTAGTCTCCCGTGTAGCAATCCTTGGATATATGCAATCGATCGAGGAGGCCAAGAAACCGTGCTCTGAGGTGTCTGGCGCTTACCACTTCTGTCAAGAACATTGTTGCCTGTCTTGATGAGATAGCAGACTCAGTTGGAACACTAGTGATCCGTGAGAGCGATTATACAAGCTTCGTCGCAAAACAGACTAAGGATGTATTTGGCATTGTTTACGGCTCCCGTCCCCATGAGAAGGTCATCTTCCAGTGATCCCATCATCATCCCTGTCTACGGGAGGCCATCCGGGGTATTTACCATACCAGTAACATTTTGCGAATACATCTAGGGTGCATTATGCTGGGATGTTGCAGAATTGCAGGAGCAAAGAGTAACGCTCAAGCTGCGTCCTCCATGCGGGCCGTGAGATTGCACTACGCTACCTACGTAGCCTACAGTACCTAGCCTCATGCGTGGTCGCGCCAAGGCAGGCATTTTGTGCAGACCTTTGAGTTCCGTTCCTTCCCCATCTTATATCTATGCACCCGTTCGTAAATGCCATCAGGCGAACATGCGCTGCCATCGAGTCCACCATCTGGATACTTTAGTCCCTTTCCATCCCCTTGGGGTGTCTATGGAAACGAGCCCCACTGGCGACCGCGTCGAGAGGTATACGCGTCTAGCATGCCCTTCTGACTCTTGGGCAGCAAGCACAACTGATCTCATGTGGTTCTCGGCATGTCGGTTCTTCGCTTGATTGTTTATTTCACTGTGGATATGTACGTGTTGCTAGGTTAAGATATGCTGTCTCGATGATCAAGAAGGGAATATTCGACTGCGCGATCCTCTCTTCGCTGTACCTTCACTTTCCATATGAACATGAGGTTCCGGATCATCTGTATTCAGAGTCAGTTTTTCGATGCATATCAATGGATCAATTACAGCTGGTAAGCCGAACTGACTCTACGTGGCTAACCCATCATCACGGCTATTTCGCGTAGGAATGCTGAGTTACTCACGTCTTCGACAAGACACTCGCATTTTGCTGCTCAGCCTGAAGCTTAGTAATCATGGATCTCTATCACCTATGATATATTTCTCTCACCTATCGCGGGGTAACCTCACTCTATGACCAGAAATCCGGACGCTCTCGCACCCTCACTGCGACAGCCAGCACGTGGCTTTCTGCTAGGCTAAGGCTTGATACAAACAATCCTCATCTACTCTACGCTTCTTTCTTCCTCTGTACCAGCTCCCTTATTCTGTCGCAGGCCTTTGCCGACCCTCTGCTTTCCCTATACCAGCCTACAAACTTGTCAGGTGATCCTCGACCTAAGCAACACCGGGCTCGCTCAACTTCTCCCCACGTACCACTCGAAGGTCATGGAGTTCGACCCGATCCTTACCTTCAAAGAGTTCCCGTCATATATCCAGCCGCGAAGGACCTTGCTACGATATGATGCCAACACGGAGAAGAAGCCAGATCATGACTGGTGGAGGCTGGACAAAGTTGGGATCGATAGCTTGCTGAAAGCATTTGCCCAACTTGTCACTGAGCTGCCCAAAGGCTCGCCAGACACCGATAAAGAGCTTCAGCACTTGCTACGTACAGCGTCCGAGCTTGCCTATGTCCTCCGAAGTGCCCCAGTCAAAGTCGCCCTTCTTGGTGCTCAAGGCGCGGGAAAAAGTCTCACGATCAATGCGCTGTTTAACTGTGATGGTCTTTCGCTCACTGGTGCAGAAGGTGCAGCTTGCACCAGTTCGATAACACGCTACGTTCAGTATCCAAAAAGCGCGACCAGCGAAGATAAGTTCTTTGCGGAAATCAAATTCTTCACCCGAACAGAACGAGAAGCATTGCTCAAGGAGCATTCCCGATCATACTACGTCTACCACAATGCGGACGACGACTCAGATGATGAGGACGCCCCGCGTGCGAAAGCCATTGGGCAGGATGAGATGGACTGTAATCTAAATGACACTGCGGAAGACATTTTTACGACGTTGTTCGGCTCTTACGACGATTTCCTTGAAAACTGGAGTGTAGACGATTACAAGTCAGGAGAGTTCATCCGTCTATGTCAACTGAAATGCGATGAGGCTTTGGAAAAGGAGCAGATTGACTCTCAGGGTATCGCGACTAAGATGGCGGATACTCAGAAGGAACTGCTAGAGCTACTACGACCATTCCTTACGAGCGTCAAGGGTCAGAGGTGTCTGTGGCCTCTCGTGGACCACATATCCGTGAGATTTCATCATGAATTGCTCCAAGGAGGAGTTGAGATCATCGATCTTCCAGGTATGTCCTTTCAGTGTGCAGTTGGACCTCAGCTAATTGTTTGTCAGGTTGGGGTGACATCAACCTTTCTAGAGTTCGACATGCAGAACAAATTAAAGACACCGTTGATGTTGAGATTATCCTCGCAGACACTATACGCATCGCCTCTGACGACAAAGTCATTAATAGCACACGCGCAGCTATCGCTCATCATGGTCCTTCTAAAGTTAAGGTTGTCGCCACGAAGATCGATGTGGGTTGTTGCAAAGCTCCTCGGAATTTTGCCGTTACTAATTACTATTAGTCTCTTTCTAAGAATCAATCATCTCAATGCGCAGGTGATGAATTCGACCTTATCAACCAGTTGCTTCAGGAAGTTGAGGAGCAAGAAGCCGGCCTTAATGACAACGACAACGAAGATAACGACGTCAACGCAAAAGAGCGCAGGATTCTGGGCCAGTATCGCGTCTATCTGGAACGGGTTCGAAAGCAGAGAAAGATATTGCAACGTGCAGAGAATATTACCGCAGAGCTTACTTCCAAAGCTCAAGGGGAGGACTAACAAGGACATGCCGCAGATATTTCACACCTCTGCTTCTGAGTACATGGACTGGATACGAAGACCTAAGCTGGCATTCGCGAACCAGCCGTCTTTGTCTCCCGAAATGACTGGTATTCCTGCCATTCGCGACTTTCTCTTTTCTCTGCCAGCGCAACAGAGCTTAAAGGATTATGAACGTCACATCAACACAACGATTCCCGCATTTATAGAGAAAGTAAGGAGGACAGTATCAAAGAGCGAGCGTGATGGAGATTTCCGTACTATAGCCGACGACTTCGACGTGCTTCGCCGGGCATATATGACGCGGCTTCTTTCGCAAGCGAAAACGGCATTCCAAAAATGTTCCGACGACAGTATCAAGAGAATTGAGAAAGACATCCCAAACTTCAAAGAGCAGCTTGAAGAGAAATGACTGCCGAATGGTTCATCCTCAAGTAGGCGGCCTTCACTCGCATTGTCAGGTGCCGAGGCATTGTTCTGAAAGGCGCATCTAGAGCAAAAGGTCTCGAGGATGGGTGCCATTGGAACAAGGAACTGGCGGACTTACTTGCACCTGGGTTCAACAAGTGGCACAATACGCATACGGTGTGCATGGAGGTCATGAAACCAGCTCTAGGCAGGAGCTTGGCACAGCTCCATCACAAGATCACGAAGATGATTAACGACTCTGGCGCGAACATGGTCACAATCGAGAAGGCCAGAAAGAAATGGGCTCCGTTACGTAACAGGCTTCCAAGCCAAACTGGTGGTGATGATGGAGGAGGTTAGCAAGCTTGAGAAATTGATGTATGAAGGGCCAACTATGGAGTTTGGCCAAGAGAGGAGCCTGGTCTCCTACATGACCGACGATCTTTACACCGAAGTGTTCGAAGCAGTACCCGAAGAAAAGCCACCGCTTCCAGTAAAATCAGGAAAGAAGAAGCCGGCAAAGCGATACGTGATGCCGAAGCTCAAGTTCCAGAAGAAACGCATGAAAGACTTGTTCCTAAACCCAAAAACCCACTTCGTTGACCAGGCCTTCCAACGCTTCCAACAAGAGTTCAACGATGGGATGAGTATACTCCTGGACAAGCACTTTGTTGGCATGGATAGAATGCTGGAGAACCTGAGCGCAAGTCTTCGGGCAGAAGCTCCGATAGACTATTGCATCACCGACGAAGGCAAGGCTATACGTGCTGAACTGGCAGAGCAAGTTCCGAAACTCGAAGAGAAGGCCATGTGTTTACGAAGCAAGCTACCACAGACGGTGAAACCAGAAGATGAGACGACACTCCTGCCGCCGCCCAACTCTGAGACATCGGAAGGGGACGATGATAACCTGGCGATGTTCTATGACCAGATGACGAAGTCGAAGCGCAAATCCGTTTCTGAATCTGCCGTTCAGCCACCTAAACGTATCAAGACGGAGCCTTCCTGAGACCATCTCGACAACACAACCTCACGGATATATGTTCAGCCCACACTTTGGGAAAGTCTGCCTATCTTATCACTTACTCGGAGGATCTGTCCAAACCAGAATTCAAGTTGACGCGGTGACCGGGGAGGACTGCCCGTGCACGTTGGATAAAGTTCCTGATCTTGCGAACATCTACATATTCTCTTCCTTGAACAAAAGCAAGTCCTTCACCGCATCATGGCCTCCTACCACTGGATCGAACCGGCTATGGTATGGTAGTACGGGAATCAGGGACAGATTGGCCAGGGTGTGCAATTTTTCCGCTACTTTGAGCGTTGTTCATTTCTTTCGTGGGTTCATCAATTGCCAATCTTTGAGCAGCATCAGTTGGTGGATCAGCATGGCCGATCTTACGATCGGGACTAAGCTTTGCCGCGTAGTTCGAGTGGAGTCTGCCCCAGGGCTTCTCAATGTAATGCATTTTCTCTCGCATAGCCATGAATAGATCTACCAATCACACTCGGAAACATGGCAATACCCAAAGGTCACCTAGATGATTTCTCAGCAAGCTTGTGTTTCAACCTCCTGTAAAGCACGACGTCGACCCGGTGGCCCTTCGTGAGCGAACTTCAGCCATGGTGATGGTGCATATAAAAAAATGAACTGGAAAGTACACCAATAGCAATCCCGATGCTCTACTCCTAACTCAGAAAATAACAGCAGTATCATGCATCCACACCCTGGCTCCTAGTAGCCATCACGACCTGCGCCCGAAGCTCCTCAGATCGTACTTTCACCACCACCACAAGGCGTCAGTCTACGCGCCATCGCCCCACAGTCCAACAACCTGCATGGCAAAAGCTACACCAGCCAACCCGGTCTTGACCCACTCAACCTTCTGCTTGCGCTCGACGGCCAATCGAACCTGTTCGCCATTGACGTCATCACCCTGAGCCTCTAACTCGATTGCTTGACGCTTCTCGTCACCACCTGCCGTCAAGCTAACCGCATAGTCGACACCGGGCCCCGAGACGAAAGAGAAGATGGATGTGTAGAGTAGGTAGGGGTGGCGGAGCCGTCTTGGCGATAGGCAATAGGCGGAGAAGAGGGTAAAGGTTGTGATGTGGCGGAGGTAGGAGGAGAGGTTTGTGGACTTGGTGGTAAGGTAGGCTAGGGATGTTCGGGCGTGGATGGCCGTGGGGAGAGCGAGGAGGGCGGGGAGAGCGACTGTGGAGATGGTTGCTGAGACACCCTGAGTGACGTGTTAGTAATGTCATGTTTCCTCGTGCTTCTTCTTCTTCTTCTTCTTCTTCTTCTTCTTCTTCTTCTTCTTCTTCTTCTTGTGGTTCAGGGACTTCGTGTTCCGGTTGGAAGTCTGGGCGCTTCATGCGGGGAGCTCGAAGCCCGAGGTGGCGGATGTCAACCTACTGTCGCGATTCCCAGGGTGATTGTTCCGACGAATTTACATATTGAGACTGTTTGCGCCGCCATGGTGATGGCAACGGAGATTGCGAGGGCTATGTTGGGCTATCTATCGGATGTTCTTCTTGAGGTTGAGCTATCTGCTGGCAATGCACGTTGACGTGCCTGCAGCGCTTGGGAGACTGCGGAGATGGAGCGGGATTCATTCGGAGCAGGCGTGAATCGTTCGGAGAAGTCACCCTGGCCCATGCTCCCCCTTGCACCTCCATGATGCGGAGAAGCACACGGGGAAAAATGCTGCACAGCACCGCAACTCAAAAAGGGATCCTATCCCAGCTCTGCTTATTACTAAAACGCTCCTTACTTTCCTTACGCATCCTGCACAGCTTTCCGGCTTATGAGATGTATTCCTTGCGCGCCATGTATCGCCCAGAGCGCATCGCAAGCGCAAAGAGAGTAATCTTGCTAGTCGTACCTCGGCTTCCAAAAGCACCGCCGCATATCCTGCCATCATCCACCCGATCTTGCGGCCGTAGCTTTCACTCGACGTGAGCATACTCACTTATTTAACTCTACGCGATTTTCATCTATTCACTTCTCGATTACTCACTGCTTTCATCCCTTGCTCACTCACCAACGCCAGTACTACACTATCCCAGTCCGACGAGCCCAAGAGCACGGAACCCGCCTGGAAAACACCGCGCACAATGCCCATGGAAAAGTACCAGTTTGTGAGCAATGTCTGGAGGGATGGCATTTTCGGTACGTCTCACGCATAGGTAGTGGGGTTGGACAGTTGAGGATCCCCCCCCATGCCTCGCATCAAACAGCCCTGCATCGCGATCGAGGGCTGACAGAAACACCTCCCAGACGACAAGGTCGTCTTCTGCACCGGCGGCGCAGGCAGCATCTGCTCTGCCCAAGTCCGGGCCATGGTCGCCTTGGGAGCAAACGCCTGCATCATCGGCCGTAACGTAGAGAAGACGGAGAACATGGCCAAAGACATCGCGACCGCACGCTCAGGCGCGAAAGTAATCGGCATCGGCGCAGTCGACGTCAGGAAGCCCGAACTCCTTGAACAAGCCGCAGAGCGCTGCGCCAAAGAACTCGGCAGTATCGATTTCGTCATCGCAGGCGCAGCAGGAAACTTCCTCGCGTCCATCGACCAGATCTCGCCGAACGCTATGAAGAGCGTCATCGATATCGATGTACTAGGCAGTTACAATACAGTCAAGGCTACACTACCATATCTCAAGGAATCAGCGGCGAAGCACAGGACGGATGGCACTACACAGCCAGCCAACGGAACAGGCGGACGCATCATCTTCGTGAGCGCAACTCTGCATTACCAAGGCACACCGCTCCAGAGTCACGTCTCGGTCGCCAAGGCAGGTGTAGACGCCATGGCCATGTCCGTTGCCATTGAGCAAGGCCCCAGAGGCATCACATCCAACATCATTGCTCCTGGCCCTATTGCAGGCACCGAAGGTATGTCACGACTATCAAAGTCCGATTCCAAGAGCAAGGCTGCCAAGACGATTCCCATCGGTCGTTGGGGCACTGTCAAGGAGATTGCAGATGCTACTGTCTTTCTGTTTTCTGATGCGGGTAACTTTGTCAACGGAGAGACACTGGTCGTTGATGGCGGTGCGTGGCATACGGCGGGCGTCGTAGGCGGATTCGAGTATCCAGACTTCTTGCTCAGTGGGGAGACTGTTACAGGTGTTGCAGGGGGGAAAAAGTCGAAGTTGTAGTTTATGGTCGTCAAGTTCATACCTGGCCAAATATGAAGCCCAAGATCAAATTTCCATGCAAAAGCATATTGGTATAGGCCGCGGACCGATATTCTACATTGCTTTTCTACACAGTATCTTGCCAAGACGATACGCTTGTACCTTGAGCTGACTTGATAGTGCTTTTGCCATGCTTGTCTGTATCGGTCTTGGTGTAGAGACATGCTAGCTGCGATATGCCGTGCGGCTCATTCCATGCCTCGGAGCGCTATGACACCGGTCTTTGCGCTCGAACTCTATCGAGAACTCACCGGGACGACCGGGTGTCATTGTACATTGGGAGGCGTGTTGATGTGCCTGCATATTCGTCCTTGGGCGCAAACAAGACCGGCCGCGAGGTCGTAGATGTGCGTATCTTGCATCAGCTTTCCTGGTAAGCACCGTAACCCAACACAATGGCAACGTCCAAGCAACAGAGATCATCGACCTTGAACGGGATCTCATCTCGTCGTCAGCACATCAACGCAAATCTTCCATCCCCCGCCCGATGCCAGCACATCAGCCTTATCCACCCGCGCATCACGTCCTCGTCGATAACCCACTTATTACCAACTTGCTTACCGTGATATGACGAAAGGGTTGTTCCACTAGGTTTGAACCATTGAACATCGTCATCTCGCCCCTGGACCTGATGCACATGCCAAAAGGGAGCTCCAGTTTTAATAACAGGACGCAGCAACGGCTTCGCTGCTCCCCTGTCGATCGCACTATCGATACACAGGGGTGCTCCTTTCGAGGTGACCTTGGTGGTGGCTTACCCTGCAATGGCTTGCATGCGTCATAGCCCTTTTTCAGGAGTCAAAGGACTGCGCGGTGCCGCTAACGAGATTGGAATGGGATTGGTGCCTGAAAGGTTCCCGTGGTTTGGGGATAGGGTAAGCTCAGACGCGTAGTCGCGCGGTGGCTTGCGGGTGCTTGGCAGGCAGGTTCGCTCCGTGGGTAGGGCCGTGGTTGTTTTGCTAGTTGGTAGTCGTGTGTGTTTGTGTGGTTACTATGGTACTGGGTAATTCTCGGAGGGATTCAGGCTGAAGTGTGCGGACATGTAGAGAAATGAGCGAAGATAGGATAACAGAGCTTCCGAGGTAAGCGACTTCTCGTGTTGATGAGGATACGCTCGTTGGGACTGGTTGACGGAGTGCCGTTGATTGAAACGTTTCGATTAATCGGTGGGCGCGTCGTCGTGCCCTTTGCGCGCCGATTGAGTGGTGAGGAAGCGATGAGGCTTGACGGCGTCGTGAGTCTGCCGGCGCTTTTTGTCATGCGCCCAAGCACCCAACAAGCCCTGCGCAATTCATGACACAGCAAACATCAACATGACTTGACAAGGCATGGACTTCAATCCAGTGTTGTGCAATGTGCAGCGGACGCGGGTGCGATGCTGCAAGAAGAGAAACAACGGTGAATGTACCTAGACTAACGTAGAGAGTCCAACAGACAGGGCTGCAGACGCTGTACAAGCCGCGGACACCTGCTTCTGCAAGTACATCGATGATGATGATGATGATGCCGCCGCAGTTGGGTGTCGCAGCAGGGAGGCTCGCGATACGACGCCACTGAGGTGTCTAGTCTGCCCCGTGCCAGGTGATCAGCACTGCATCAAAAAGACAAAACATGCAGCAAGTCCCGCGCTGTGCACCCAACCATTCTGACTTCTCCCTTTTCTCTCTTCATACACTCGTTGTCGAAATTGCGCCCACACATTCGTTCATTGGGCGGTTGACCTAGAAGCCATTCGTTAGAAGAAGAAAGGAAAAGATTAGTCGTGGTTTGCCAGGACGGTCCCTTCAACGATTATATCGAGGGATATCATTTCCGGAAAGAGGTACGCGTTAGTGATACTGGCTGCGGGAGCACAGCGACAAGAGCAGGACGACTTTGCGAATCACAAGCGGCTTGTGCATCCATCTGAAGCATCAGTGAGGCTGCCGTCGTGATCGAAGGAGCGACGATCTGCGAGGAGTCCGAGGTTGAGCCACGTCATGACCACGAGATAGGCCGAGGAGCTTCACGTTTGACCACCAGATTCCAGCACGCAGTTCGGACGCCATTCAAGAAAGACAGAATTGGCACAGTGCAGGGTGTACCGCGGTTCGAGTCAAGTCTAGTGCCAGTGCGGAAGAGGCGGAGAGGCTACTCTGAACTAACGGCCAAAGCGGGAGAGATCAGTAGCCAGGTAGTGTTCCATTCACCAGCACAGACCTGCTGCCCAGTGAGCGATTGCTAAGTCCTGCAGCTCCACCAGCTCCCATCCTCAAACAGCGGCACCGTCCCCGTCCAGCTTTTCTCTCCGCACCCACCTGTGCTACAGGCGACACCCGTCAGACAAGCCGTCCACGGGCAGCGATGCTGACGATAGTTTGAGGGGATACCAGGAAGACATCGCCGCCCACGACCAATACCCACCTGCACCCAGCCACCCATTCCAGCACCCGGTACCACCTGACACCACATCCTCCCATCAACCCCGCCCGAGAGCTCTCGAGGCCTCCGCAAACTTCTTTCACCCACTGCATCGCTCGTCGACAGCGTCGGAGGCGTTCAATCGCTAATCCAAGTCTTTGTCGCGCTCTGCTGTCGCCACACGCCCTCATTCACTTCCGGGAACACACCAAGACCCACGCGGGCTCATCACTTCCCAACAAGGAACGCGTCTACACCATCAGACTCGACTACCCACCTACAACCTCACACATCCGACAACATGGAGCACAGGTTCGCCTCCACCCTGCTAGGCTTCTTCGTCTTTTTTACATTGCTCGCATCCATAAAGCCAGCAGGCGCCGCAGACTGGACGCAGTCATACTGCTCCAGCCTAAACACTGGTAGCGATGATCAAGTTTGTAAGTGACATGTCGCTCCATGTGTCTCAACCACGCACGTCTAACCTCTTCAGACACCTGGCCATGGCAATCCAACGGCAACTGTACCAATCACTGCAAAGAGGAGGGCACATATGCATTTGCCGTCTTACAATACACCGACTGCTGGTGCTCCAACTATGCGCCCGGAGACACGGCCAGCATGAACGACTGCGAAGTTGACTGCCCCGGTTTTCCTACTGAAAAGTGCGGTAACAAGGACAAAGACCTGTTCATGTACATCGAAATGGACGGCCGGGTATCCGGTACCATTGGAGGCTCACAGCCCACATCCTCCGCAGCCGCACCTTCAGAGACACCAGAGCCTCCCAAGACTGTTAGTATTTCCTCTCCTACCTTGCACGCGTTCCCTGTTTCGTCACTTGTGCAATTCTTCTGCTTGTTCGATTTATTTCCACACTCTTTTTTGTGACCGGTGTTTGACTTTGTGGTAGTCGGCCCCGCCTCCGCCACCGGTTGTCACTGTAAGGCCCGATCCGCAGATCATCACCTCTGTTGTCACTGCGACGCCGTCGTCTTCTACTACTGTATTTGCTTCTAGTCCTGCCTGTCGCACATAGCTAACAGGGCACACAGAGCGAGAAACCGTCGACTACTCAGTCATCCACACCCGAGGAGACCTCAACATCAGCTCAGCAACCCGTGACAATGCCAACTATCGTCACCGAGAGTGGTCGTATCGTCACTCGGACGCTTGTCGTAACTCCTTCAGCCACAGCAGCTCCCGCCGAAACAGGGGCCTCCGAGAACAAGTCCACTAACGTCGGCGCCATTGCAGGCGGTGTCGCTGGAGGTGTCATTGCGTTGTTAGCCATCGCGGGTGGCATATTGTTTATCCTACGGCGCAAGAGGAGGCAGCAAGACCAGCAACAACATGGACACGAGAGTGGCTCAGCAGGTATCTCGCGCAACGTGAGCACTATGAGCAGAGCTGGCTTGCTAGGAGGACGCAGCGAGAAGTCACCAACTCAGCTTGTCACCAACTTTGGCTCGCAACGGAGCCGCCACGATGACGAATCTCTTACTCCTGTAACGCCATCAAACCGCCGATTGAGCCAACCGATCTTAGTCGACTCGCGACTCAACCCAACGGCTGTTCTGACTTTCCATGGCGTGAACGCAAGTCGGGAAAGCCTAGGAAGCATCGATGACAGCCGAGATTACGGGCGACAACTGAATGTGCGGAACCCTGATCCAAAGTAGGACGAAAAGCTTAAATCGATATTTGCGAGTTCGACCGAGGGTGCACATAAGTCATAGGCCGGAGATCCTACACATCTCCCTACAACCAGAAAAGTTGGATGTCACAAGTGCGTTACGACTGACGAACCTACAACCATACCATATTCAAAACAATCAGGCGTAATGTATAGCATCGACGCACAGCCGTCTAGTTTGTTCCATCACTGTTTGGGGGATTCTGCGTCACATATCTGCCGAGACTCTGTCCGGTTCGACCACATCATTAATGGCACCAGCACCTGTGTACGATATTTTTCCTTCACGCTGGATTTCTGTCATGCGGCAATGTATATACTTATTTAGGGGGCGGCAAGAGGATACGAGAGGGTTTCACAACAACGGCAGACGGGGCACACCATGCCAAACCTAATGGCGTACGGGGAGGTGGGTTTGTTAGTAGATAGTCGGAAGAGATGGGACAGCTATGCGTACGTGAATGCGACGTAGTTGCATCACCACTCGACACTTGAATTCAAAAAAACATCTGACAGTCTGTCATTCCATGGCTCTTTCAAATACCTTCTGTTCAACGGCCGCAGTGTAATAATGTGACCTCTATGCTGTACTTCCAACATCTTCCGTTGATGCATAGTTGTAAGATGTAAATTAGTAGAAGGGTTCTCTACCCATGTGATCCCCTTCTCGTATGTGGTGGTAGCTATGCCAGTTTGTTGCCCACAGCGAACCTCGCACCCTGCCAAGACGCTGAAATGAGGTACCAACCTCACGGTCTACCGGGCTTTGCACGCTCAACTTGACGACTCAAAAGTCGAAATTGACCATCATTTGTTTATCCTCACCTCCCCATCGCTGCAGTATCCAAAATCTAGATGGAAACCCTTCCGGATGAACTCGTCTTCGAGATAATCAACCAGCTCTTCCTCAAGGACATTAAAGACGTTTGGAACGTTAGCCATACAAACAGACGTTTACATAGGACTGCTAAAGAGCTTTTATACAGCTCATTCCCCCGTGGAACTGATCCAGGGCTGTTTATCCGTGCGCTTGCGTCCTCTCCAAATCTTGAGCGATGCGTCCAACGGGTTACATGGGTGGACGAGGACCACGCTTTCAAGTTCCCAGAGGTGCTCACGAGTACTGAAATTCGGTACATCACCGAGAGAGTAGGTTTTGGCAAACTAGGGCCAAGGGAGGTTGCGAGGGAACGTGGGATCAAGAAGTTGAATGCGTGGCTCGTGGATCGTGGGAAGGAAGAGTACATCAACATATTTATGTTGTTTACTCCAAATGTCAAGAAGGTCACCATCATGGTATCAGAGGCCTGGAACAAGAGAGCTGTGTGGTTCAAGCCAGCGTTGGACTCCCTGATGTTCTCCAATCTGCAGGAAGCAGAACTTGTTCTTGGGGTGCGCGTTGGAAATATCCTTCCATTGTTTTTATTGCCATCGATGAGAACTCTTATCTTGTGGCATTTGGAAATACATCGCGACACAAACGGGGTAGGTCCACGCCACGAATGGGAAGCCAATAATGCTTTTTGGAAACGATTAGAAAGAGACGGGTCAAGCCTCGAGAACTTGGTCCTCCCTGCAGTTGGCTCCGACACGTTAGATCTTACGCGAACACTAGAATCGTTCCAGGGCCTCAAAAGGTTTGAATTTGCCTTCCGTGGACACGGTCTTGGGAAAGATGACGTGGATATACGAACGCTTTTACGCGCAATTGCACATCATCATGGGTCACTGGCATCGCTTAACATCGACGACTTCCGCCTGAAGAAGGATCTGAATACACTTGGGGAATTGGGGATGCTAGACTGTCTGGAACGGCTCCAGATGGAAACGTCGGTCTTCCATGAGGGCTCGCGTCAGGAACGGAAGGATCTCGCCGAGTCACTACCAAAACGTTTGAAGAATCTACCGACGCATCTCAAGCACCTCCGTCTTTCGGCAGTTGAGGATTACTTCGACGTGACGGAACCCTTCCTAGACGTCTTGCTCACTATGGCCCCTACAATCGACACAATACTGCCCAATTTAGAACGGATCACATTCTTCGGCTGGCATCCTCAACTCGGCAACTTCCCCTGCCAGACGCGAATCGCGGCTTTACAGACGGGATTGGCACAGGCTGGAGTGGAACTGGAGTCTATACATAACACGGATGGTGTTGATTTTTGGTATGAGGAGAGTCGTGTTGCTGTCTCGACAACGATGGAAGAAGACTGGGTATGGGTGGAGCTTTTGCAAGATTGGCCAGACATGGATGAAAGTCAATTTCCTCTGCTTTGACACTTTGAACGACGGGAAAGGGGCGACGAGCTTTTGCGATACGACCTCGGCGAATAACGACGGAGGTTATAACTTGGTAAAAGCAACCTTGGAAGCTCCTTCGCGGTAGTCTTAAGTAGTCTGCGATGACCTGAATCAATCATCTCCAACTTGTCCAACCTTTGGAGTAACTCAATCGCACTAGAGAAGCAACGTTATAGAGTATGGTTTCGCCACAAAAGATGCAGTAACACAATCGCGATGATATATGCATGAGTGAACCGTGAGCACGCAGCATCCCTGTCGATGCGAGTTGAGGCTCAACCGCACACGCGCCACGCGTTCCCCCTTGGGCCCACATACCCTGAATCTCGACCGCAACATCGACCGCAAACACTTCTTTCGTACTTAGGGCCAAACCTTAACCTCTATTACTCTACGATCGTACAGAATCTCGGTTGCCCGTCATGAGCAAGATGTGGGAGGTGGATCCGGAGACGCGGAGCAAGGTACGTTGCGCCTTCTACTGCCGTGTGGAGTGGGGTGCTAGGGGTCAATGGCGGAGTGAAGCCAGCGCAGCTGAGGGGTTGGATATGCCATGTCGACAAAGGCTAATCAATTGCATGCATAGCTGCTGGAGATACAAAAGACCAACGACAACAACAAGTGCGTCGACTGCAATGCGCCCAGTCCGCAATGGGTATGCAACCGTCCTTCTCCCACCTGCGCACGCGATCACCGACCACAGCTGCTAAGATGAGATGTATTAGGCTTCGCCCAAGCTTGGCATCTTCATGTGTCTCTCTTGCTCGGGCGTGCACCGCGGTCTTGGTGTGCACATCTCCTTCATCCGTAGCATCACTATGGACGCCTTCAAGGGCTCAGAACTCGTGCGCATGGCCGCCGGTGGCAACAAGCCATTCCAGGACTTCTTTAACACACACCCATCCAACACCAAAGACGGCCGGACATTCGAGGCCTCGTCCATATCCGAGCGATACGATTCAGAGGCGGGTGACGAGTGGAAAGAGAGACTCAGCTGTAAAGTCGAGGACAGGGAGTTTGACAAGAGTAACCTGCCCAAGCGGTTACCCAAGAAAGACAATGCGTCTGCAGCCGGCATGGGCGCGCCATTGAGCGGACGAGCCAGCGCGGCGGGAAGCAGAAGCCAGACACCTCTGGGAAAGACACGAAGCAACGACCCGGGCTTCCAACGGTCTGGCTCGCCCGCACTCGGCACCAATGCCATGTCATCTCAGAAGGCCAAAAATGAAGTCTACTTCGCCAAGATGGGACAGGAGAATGCCAACAGACCGGACGGCGTTGCGCCGAACCAGGGAGGCAAATACGGTGGTTTTGGTAGCGAACCAGATGCCTGGAAGAAGGACGACGAGCCTGGTGCGCCACCTGCGCTTGATGACTTCCAGAAAGATCCCATCGCCGCGCTTACCAAGGGCTTTGGATGGTTGGGTGCAAGCGTGAGTAAGGTGGGCAAGACGGGATATGAAGGCTACGTGAAGCCCGGTATGGCAAAGGTACGTTGAACAGCATCAAAAAAGCGAATCAAGTTACAAAGACTAACAGCCTCACAGCTTGCTGAAGCAGATCTCGCATCCCAAGCCCGCACCACCGCCGGCACTCTAGGCCAAACGCTGCAATCCGGTGTCGCAACCGCCAACACGCAATTCACCCGCTTCGTCGAAGGCGACTCCTCGACGCATCCCTCCTCTACTACATCTGGCCAACGCGAACCCGAGCGCAAAGACTTCTGGGAGAGCTTCGGTGCGGCGCCCAAGGGCCCGGCGAAGGATAAGCAGGACTTCTGGGATGAATTTGCTAGTGCAGGTGAGACGAAAGCAGGCGGAGGAATGGCACCGAAGAAGCCCAGCGGTATTGGTACAAGTGCCATGAAGAAAGGTGGCGCTGGGAGTGGGATGGGTGGAGGTGCGAAGAAGGACGATGAATGGGGGGAGTGGTAGAGCTTTTCGCCCGGGATTCTGGTCGGACAAGGTGGGGATCGAAGCATGATGAGGCGTTTGGGCGTTGGATACGCACACGAGGGTTGTGGTTGTGTAGATCGGCTGCGCTGTGGTTAGAAGCGCATACCGGCAAGTATTGTTAACACTCCATGAACTTCGCCTTACGTTTCCCCTGGTTATGTTTTACGGGTATGAGCAGAGTGAAGCATATTCCAAACCTGAGGTAATCTACAATCCTATGCCATTGTTTGACTTAACCAAGCTTACACGCATCTAGGCTTCCTGCGAAGCGCACCTGCTCCGCCCCTTCCTGTCTTCGCAGACAAGATTGTTCTATCCCATTGAGCTCTCCCACCACCTTTCCGCCTTTGTCACTGCGGTCTCGTCCTACTTTCCTTACTTTGATGTTATTGTCACAACACTGCAGCACGGGGTGACTCTCAAAGTATCTGGAATGACCCTCCTCATACAGCTGGCCTAAATATGAGTGTACGAAGTCAATGCATGTCTCCCCCACAGTTCGTACAGACACTTACTGTATACCGTCCGTGGCTCTAGTGCACCAGAGAGACTTGGACACTGATTGCAAGGATACAGTCAAACCCATCGAAAACGCGAATGGCACGTGTCGCTGCTACGGCGATGAAAGGGTCCCTCTCCATCTACATCGTGTCTTAGTATGCTCTTGCCGTAGCATATGGGTGGAACTACCCTCCTGGCTACGCTCCTACCCAGTCCGATCGTGCAGAAACGTCCCGACTTCGTCATTCGACGACCAAGAGCGCAACAACCTCCCGACATGGACGCGCTACCTTCCACAACATACAGAGGACACCTTCTACACCCACAACTCGGTGACAAGGCCTGTCAATTGGCGCTAGCGTCTCTCCGGCTCTCATATAAGCACACTTCCTCTCCCGTGTACTCTGTTTCTTCTTCAGCCCATAGCACCATTCAACCAAACAACAGTACAGTTGGACAGTTGTTTTACTTGCACCGCTTTTATACTCAGTTGGCACGTTTTCCCATTACTGTCCATGCATCGCACTGGATCTGCACATTGATGCATTTCGACATACCTGGCCCGCCTCTCTCATTCGATGCTGCTTGAGGCACTGGTGCTAACACCTCATAGGGTCTCCTCAACATTGATTCTGCTTCCAGCGAACAAAATTCTTTCCGAATCTGCTAGTCGAGTATGTTACTTCGCCTTGTTCAACGTCCACGTACACCATCTCTCCCGCAGTACTAATGCACAACAGGCCACACTTCTCACCATCCTCAGCTGTCCTTGTCGAATTGAGCTGCAGCCGAACTCCTCTGTTGGTATGTCTACCCGCTTGCTCTCCCTCATCCTACTTTTCACTACAACAGGGACATCCACTGACACAAAACAAAGCTCCTCGACCATGGCTCGCTCCATCGTCCTCGTTACGGGTGCATTACTCGCAATCCTCTCTCTGCTGGCTCATGCTAAGGAAAAGAACGAACTACGCACATATGCCTTTGCGAGCGACGACTGCAATGGACCAACACAACGCGGCAACATGGATCTCAAGATGGGCAAGTGTCACGACATCGTCGTCGGCGCGAACAGCCTCAAGCCTTTCCACAACAAGCACGAGGCATGGATTGATCGCATCAACAAAGAAGAAGTAAAGTGCTTCGTCAGAACATACCAGTACTACGGTTGTCAAGGCCCCCCGACCGCCAAGGAAGAACTCCCTCAGGCCATCTCAGAATGCATCACACCAGCCTATGAAGAACCCTTTCTCTCGATACTGTTCGCATGCGAAGATCCCCTACGATTATCCTTGCTTCCAGATCCCAAGTGAGTCTCCGGAGCGTTCACTTCTGTCTTGGCTGATTCTGACCTTACTCAGAGTCGTTACCGAGACCATACCCATCTATTCTTCTACATGGGTCCACACTAGCAACACTCTCACACCTATCATCTCGACTACTAGTGGGATCTATCTCAGCACTCCGTTAGCTACAGTAACCGTTCTGCCTGCGAGCACGGTCACTGTGGTTGCGCCTTCGCTTGTACCGGTCCAAACTGTCACAGTCCTCCCTCCTTCCATAAAAACGGTTACCATCTACGGTGACGATTACGGACAGTCTCACATGCGTCGCTCAGATCCGCAACAAGAATCAGTCGACAAACATGTGCAGGATCTGGAGCCACGAAGGAAGAACAAGTGGAAGGGCCCTCGTATCGGTGTATGGATGTTACACCCTTGGACTGCGGCAGTCATTTGCTACGAATGCTACGCAAAGAGCAATGACAACACTTTCAAGTTCGAGTGCCGCTCTGGACCGAAGAACCCCATTGAGTGCAATGGTCCGATACCTGATCCGCTGGACACGATTACTGTCACGCATACGCCAGCCGTCACAGTGACAGCTGGCGACCCGATCACTTCAGTCGTTACAGTGACAGCCACAAAACCACGACCAGTGTCGTCAGCTGCCTCGCCAGTCGTTACTGGGCAGGCTGTCTACACGATGGTCGGCGGGAAACCAATCTTCACGATAATCGACCAGTCGTTCCAGACGGTTACACTTCGTCAGAGAGAAGGTGATCTGGAACCCCGCAAATCGTTTCATAGGGCCGTCAGATTCACCCACCCCTTCCACCCTGACACGCAGATGTGTGCAGACGGTGAATGGGATGGCAGAGGGAAAGATAGGGGTGAGATTCGGATCCAGAAGCCTAGCACAGACATGAAGAGATGCGACAAAGACCACGAAATGCAGCGCATTGACGCCTCTCCAATGACAAGCACTTCCGAGCTTCCAACGCGCACTATTGCCATCAGTACCTCTACCGTGTATCCTTCGCCCATCGTCACGGTCAGTCCCTCTCCACCCTCGGTCACTATCACCACCATCGTTGGTCCCGCGCCAGCTCTGCCGATGGTTACCGTCACCACGTTCATCGACCCGGCACCGGTGTACTCTACAATCACCACCATCTTCGACCCTGCGCCAGCTTACTCGACTATCACGACTATCTTCGATGCCGAGCCGCCTTGCTCCACGGTTACAGTGCTCCCCGGAGTCGCTCCCACGAGTTACACCACCATCTACCAAGATCGCCGTCGCCACCGTGACTTGTGAGTTCCACGAGGGTTAGAGAGCTGCGTAGGGCTGAGAGAGATGTCGAAGCATGATTGTTTTTGTATTGTTTAACATTGCATAGTTGATTGAATATGATTGTTGGGCCCAAGGCCACACCAAATTTCTCATTCCCCAATACTACCTTATGAGTCTCTCTCACCATTATGCTCATTTACCCCATTTGAATCCCTCTCGCCTTGGTGTTGAATATTTTGGTGTCTCTCCACAATCTGCGTATGCGCAATTATCCGCAGTCCTTGTGCCAAATCTTCTTCTGAGAACGCGGCCTATTGTTCACATGGTCTGTTGAGGCAAGCATCCATCAGTAGAGCATTTGTCAATTTCGATGAGCTGGTGGTCCATTGCTACAGCATGAGAGTGACGGTTGGATGGGTCAGAGCTTGTTTGATCGACAATGTTCCGTGATATTTTTGCCATCCGCATTTTCTGGAGAACGTAGAACATATCCGTCTGCTGCGGTAATGACAGAGATGGCTGCGGCCCACCAGAGAGCAAATCTATATCATTGATGTTCAGTGGGTTATAGACGTTGATATGCGACGGATTGCACTAACATACGCCATTGCCGGAGCCACTATATATTGCCGCGAGTAGGCTCAAGAACGATCATAGCATTCTGTAAATGCTTAGTGTTCGACTGTCTCGAACGAACATACCAATCTGTAGCAGTCAGATACCACCAAACATGACTACCAATCTCTTTCGCACGAGTCTGCAGCACGCGTATCTGATCTGGAATGTCAGATTCCTACCTGGTAGACGAAGGCGTCTGCATATTCTGCTGTGGTTGTTGATGTTCTGGCGTAGCTCCGGTTGAAGCAAGTGTATTGAGGTCTTGGGCTTTGAGCGCCGCCGGAGTAGGATCGAACTGACATGTGTTACCTCGAGACCTGCAACTTGTACATAGTAGTGGCCGATCACAGCGAAGCTTGCGCACAGGGCAGAAATTACATGGATATTGCCCTTTGCGATTGGATCGCTCTCGTTCGCCAGAAGCTGGCATAGTGATGCTGAAGATTGATAGCACCGATCGGAAGTCGCTATAAAATCAAAACAGCAGAAACAACCGGCGATGTCTCCATAAGGTAGATTGTAAATCACACAGCTCCGAAGGAAGCGTACCTTGAGAGAAATGCCAAGACCCGCGGGTGTTTTGTGGATAGAGAAGCGCTGTTGACTGCATACACTTGGCAAGCTACCATGAGTGTATGGCTTCGAATTCGGTAAAAGCTCCCATGGTTCAACGGAAAAGAAAGCTTGGTCTAATTGACTCTACTGGCGACCAACGTTTCGTGTGAGTGCTCCTAACTGCGATGCTGGCGCCATTGGGAGGCATGGTCTACAGCAAGCCCTGTTCCATTAAGAATAGCAAAATAGCGATATAGTTGCGATCAAAGAGAAATTTTAGTCAAGACACAATTAGATTTGGGCTGCTGAAGTGAGAGAGCAATGCGGGTGGTGTTGGAAGAGTAGGAGGAAAGCGTTGAAGTTGATGGCCGGACAGCCACACACCAGTCATGCTCGCCAAGGCGCATCCGCCGTTTGACTCGCATTCGAAATAATTCCACTCCTCACGGTAGCCACATCTACCTCCTCACCAACACCAATGTAACCGATGTCATTCATCCCCCGCCATGCCTTCCCGCAAATCCCGTCGCTGCCCAGGTCCTACTTCCTGGGCCACCATAAATCTGGCCTGCAGAAGATGAAATCGCTTCTCTCTTCGATCGACCTAGTGATCGAATGCCGCGACTACCGTGTACCGCTCACCTCGCGCAACCCGCTATTCGAAGATGCGCTTGAAGGAAAGGAACGGGTTGTAGCTTATACCAAAAGGGACTTGGGTGGTGGGTCGCGAGATGACCGGAACGAGGATGTCATTGCGAAATGGCATCATCCTACCACGACTATGTTCGTGAGGAACGGCAAAGAGGCAGAGGGCGAGATTAGCGGTCGGAAGAGCGTTATCAAATTTTTGGATATCTTGAGGGAGCATGCGCAGAAGAGGTGGAAATTGGTCGGCCACCGCGTCATGGTAGTGGGGATGCCCAATGTGGGCAAGTCCACGCTGCTTAATGCTTTGCGCGCCCAGGGTATTGGCAAAGGCAAGGTTGCAGCGACCGGTGCTCAACCTGGTGTAACGCGTAAAGTCAGTAGCAGCGGTGTGAAGATCATACCGAGCGAAGATGATATGGAAGCAGCGGATGCTGGGGCGAAGAAGAAGCTCCAGGGTGTAGGAGGGGGCGTGTATCTTCTTGACACACCCGGTGTCTTCATCCCATACGTTCCTGACGCGGAAGCCATGATGAAGTTGGCCCTCTGCGGCTCCGTCAAAGATACCATCATCGCACCCGTCATGCTCGCAGATTACCTCCTCTACCACCTCAACCTCCAGTCGCCTACGCTCTACTCCGAATACGCACCGCCTACCAACGACATCATCGAACTTCTGTCCGAGATTGCGAAGAAAACTGGTAGACTGGGTAAGGGCGGAGTCATAGATACAGAGGCGACGTCGCTGTGGATGATACAGAAGTGGAGGAGTGGTAGCATGGGCCGCTTCTTGTTGGACGAGGTTGATGAGAAGAGTCTGGAAAAGGCCAAGATTAATGAAGAGAGTCTTACGCCTAGTTTAAACCAGGCCAGGAAAGCAGAGAGGGAGAGGCGGAGGGAGAGAAACAAGGCAAGGGGAGAAAAGTGAGGATGCCAACACCTGGCGTTAATTAGACACAGGTTGCATTTTGCTCATAGCATGTGGCATATATATCGAAATCAAAAACAGCAATAGAAATGATGCGCCCGAAGTAACATCTGCCATGTTGTACTCCATAGGCGTCCTCGCCGCGTTCAGAACAAAACGCAGTAGACCCCTGCGATCAATACACTATGCGAATCGAGGCACATCTCTTCTCACAACACGGCACTGTCGAGGAACTCGTCAAGGACTGCTTCCTTTCATCCTTGTAGGCCGTTGCACAAGCTGTAGTCGCACTCTCTAGCATTCATCTCCTCGGGTATAGCGGGAACTCCACATGTGATTAAGTTGGTGACTTCTATGAGAACTTGGAGGAGTCTGAGAGATGCAAGGGCGTAGGCCGATCTCCAAGTTGCCAAATGAGGTACTTGAACGAGACTGATACTGATACTGCCCAGGCCGAGGTTCGGAATGTTGTTTTAGCGTGGTAAGTGCTATGGAACATGTTGTGATTGTGATTGTGAGATGGGATCTGGGATATTACATCGTAACATTATCGAAATTCGTGTTGGCGTCGCGTTTCGATTGCAAGATGCAATTGTCATGGTCCAAGTGAACTTCGCACGTAGTATAGACAACGTAAGGGCATGGGCATAGTGGTTATTGTGTTCTCTCGGCCTATACATGGCCAGAGCTTGAACGCACTTGACAAAGTTCCGCGGTGACCGGTCCTAAACTCCCTTCACGATGGCGAATGCAGTTGGAGTTTAGTGGAATGCAGCATACTCTGGGGGAGGTACACTGTCTGCCATGCGTGGTGCCATGTGTCTTGAGTTAAGCTCATACGCCGGAGCATTTATCCCTAGCTCTGAGCCTGTTCGGTTCGAGTTCATCTCGTAAAGCTGCGCCATGGGATCCAGTTCGTGGTATTCGGGCTCAGGACCCGCTTCAAACGGGTTCATGACCGGGTTAGGCGTCTTCTGCCAGCTTGTGACGATCTGTACAGGTTGAGTGCAAGCAATGCCTGTCCACTCTCGATCCGCACATCTTCCTGTGATCTCAATCTGTAACTCGTATTCCAGGTTCAAGCCATAGCTCGTGAAGCTGGGGATACTGTCTTTTGGGATCTCGATATTTGCCACATCCAGAAGGTTGAGTTTGTCGTACAGCGGAAGTTCGTGATCTTTCTCGAATTTCTCGTCGCAGAGGACAATGCTCTTCTTATCTGAAGAATTCGCTGCCCTACCGGGGTGTCGTCCGTATTGTTCACCAGGCACGAACATATTTGTCAGAGCGTTAAGCTGAACTTTCAAGCGCTTGAGGAATAAGTCTGGCGTGATGGCGAGCGATTCGGAGCGTTTCAGGTGCTGAACTGTCACGATGACGGGGACCATGGAACCAATTACCAGAACGCTAGCAGGAGTGGCAAATAGATTGAACTGCACGTAGGGTATCTCGGCAAAGCTCTGGAGATCGAAAAGCATCTCCTTTTCGACAAGTTTGTCCTTGAATCTTCCGAGCTTGCTGTGCTTTTCGTTATAATCCGGGAACAGTTTGCGTGTACGGATTAACTTTGGCGGCTACAGTGCTTCGGCAATTTGTTACCAAAGTTCAGATCTGGCTGGAGGAGCGCTGGATGGAAGTCTGGAGGTGGTGGCACATACTTGATTTCCTGTCGAATCCTGAGAGGCTCTCTTTTCGGTACCTCGGACTCCATATACGCTTCCAGGTGGTACACGACCTGGGGACTTGTGGGGGTGGGACCGCTAAGGCTTGGTGGTAGTGGGAATCCTGGAGAGTGCTGGAATCGTGGGTGGTTGTAAGAGTCGGTTGGATGCACCCAGAGTCTCTCGGCTGGCGGACGTTGGGTAGCATGCTGCGGAAAGTCGAAGGAGAAAGGCAGCTCAACCTTGGTGGGGTGTATTGTGTTTCTAGCAAGACGCTGAAACTGATCGCCGGTAGATGTGTAGAGGTATTGAGAGGTCCCATAAAGATCTGTGCGTACACTTGTGTGGTTGACGTCTTGGAGAATGGAAAAGCCCTTTAGGCTTATGCTTATGCGATTAGGTTGCGATGCGGGCTCCACGAGTAGTCTGCCTCGGATGCAGTCTCCACTTGTGTAGAAGGGTGGCGGATTGAGCACTTCGATGTACAAGGAGTTGTCTCTGCGATTCGCCCGAGAGCCAGCCGTAGGGGCTGCCAACGCCATGATCAGGTGACGTTAGAGTTGGTGACGAGAACCTGAGGATGATTTCACTTGGGAGGCAAGGCACACATTGTACCAGTCTATATGAGGCTGCCGAGGGGGTCATGTATCGACGGCGATGTCGCTTCGCTGCCGCCCCTGCTCTTCGGAACTACCGTAGGTAGGTAGCAGCCGAAGTTCCAGCTTGGGATACGGGGGTTGATGATGATGCTGGACGCCCTGAAGGCCTGAAGCCATGCGCGTTACGACCGGCAGCTCCGCCACAATGATTTGTGAAGGATGCGGGGATATGTCCCCTCAAATTTCCGCAGGTGAGCCCGTCATGATGTCGCTGGTGGTTCCCCCGCCGAGGAGGCGCGCTGTAGTGATGCTCATTGGTGGTGTTGGCGGCCGGGGTGGTGCCGTCATCGATTGAGGGCGCGACTCGCGACTTTTTGATGGTCTAGCAAAGACAGCTGTTGCAACAAACACCGCCAGCAATGTCGTCCAGCTACACCTGCACAGCCTGCTCCAAGGCCCTGTTGAGGTCCACTTCTTCGCTGCTACAGGTACACAGCCACCACCCATGACCAAAGCGGATATTGACTGTCGTAGCGAACAAATAGAGCATCTCTCCGCCAAGCGCAACGAACATTCTCTACCACCTCACCGACCTCGTATCATGCGTCGCAAACTCTGTCAGCCGATGTCCGGCCCGAGGCAATCAAGAAGCCGCATCCCACCGTCGCGTCTGGTGTGACTGGCCTCGCCCAGAGGCTGCGCGAAAAGGCACCACTGATGACGGAGACGTACGTCGCATATGGCGCAACACGAGACCTCATAAAGGAGTGCACGAAGCCGGGTGAATACAAGATACCCCAGGCGCTGTTGAAGCGGGGCGAGATACCAGTAGACGAGAATGGCGTGCATCTGGGCGAAGGCGAGGGCTGGTGGTATGACAGTAGGTGTTGGAAATGACGATAGGCAGCCATTCGCTAACAATCTTGCACAGCCCTCGGCCTTAAGCCGACCTTCTCGAATTGGGCTCAGATTACCTTCATCCACATGTACATGCTGCAGGTCCGCTTCCGCATGTTTCCCCAGTCGCATGCACCCGTATGGATCCAGCACCTCACCAACCAGGCCTTCTACGCTGCCGAGGACCGTCTCGTCATATGGCACAAGTTCAATGCCAACACGCTGCGCCAGAAGCATCTGAAGGACATGTTCTCACAATGGCGTGCTGTGCTCCTGTCCTACGATGAGGGCCTGATGAAGGGGGACGCTATGCTTGCGGCCGCCATCTGGAGGAACCTGCTTGGCGCAAAAGAGGACGTCGACTTCGAGAAGCTAGCGCACATCGTCGCATACATGAGGAGAGAGCTCAAGAGGCTGGACAATGCTACAGACGATCAAGTGGCAAATGGGGAATGGACTTTCAAAGGCAGCCCAGGAGACGAAGCCAGCGTTGTCAAAGCCCCGAGTAGGATGATGGCGACTGAGACTGCGAAGGCCTAACTCACGAACGGAATGCAAGAAAACAGTCATGTATGAACAATGTGCCTATATGTATGTATAAGACAGAGATGAAGTTGGAAATTACTCTATCCAGTGCCAGATCCGTTCAGATCACCGTCATGCCCCTGCACACTCAAGTTCAATGCCTTCTGCAAATCGTCGTCCTCTCCATTCTCCGTCACTACAGCGCGACCTTTGCCTTTGTTCTGATGGTGGGCCTCCAGGAGGCTTTGCTTTTTGACGTACTCTATTACAATCTCTTCTTCCGTCTTCTCTTGCATCGTCTTCTCTCTCCCCTCGGTAATGCGCTTGAATTCAGCTTGCCCGGTGCCCGCAACATGGCCATGATCATACGCAGGGGGGTAGTTGGGTAGCTGAATGCCCATTACGCTCGGGTACCGCCTTCCTTGCTATTCGACTTGTAGTTCCCCTTTTGACATCCACGCCGAGTTCATCCCACTCACTGCCGCTTCCCACCCGTCCATGTTCCTTCAGACTTTGCGCCATGACTTTCTTCAACTGTTGCTCGTACTCCAAGGCATCTTTCGCATGCTGCTGAGCTTCGGTTTCACTGGACGCCATCGCCTCGAGCAGCTCCTGATCTACCTGCTGGTTTGCATCTTCTTGTCGTTGGCGATGGAGCTGAGACACGCTTTCTTGCATTGCACGCTCAACATTAGAGTCTTCTCCAACATCTCCACGTGACGTGTCTAGGACTAACTGGCGGATGGTCTCGTTGACCTCAGTCGCTCCTAGCGATGATTCGGGGCCGTTGTTAGTGGTATGAATAGGGTGCTGCGAACCACCCGCTGTAAGTATTGTACTTCCAGGATCTGGAGTCAGGGCATCTGCGGCTTGGGATGGACTTGCGGTAGCTGCGCCATCTCGGTGAGTCTCACTGTCATCCATCCTTCTTCGCCGCTGTGTATCCAACATATCTTGCACCATCTCGTCGGCAGCGTGCTTTTTCTTCAAGTATTTCTGGATCATGTTCCACCGATCAATGACGTCTTGTCTTTCTGCGTCGGGGCTCTGAAGCCACTCTTGATATCCTTGAGCTGTCCTCGATGTGACAATGTAGGTTTGCACATTGTTACCAAATAGCTTTTGCACCTCCTTGTGCACCCCTTTCATCATGTGACTAGGAATGCCAAAGAGAGCCGCGCCTGGTTTGGTTATGAACCCTCCAATGCCTTTACCAATTCCTTTGAAGAAGCCGCTCGTACCCTCCTTCTGAGCACCTTTCCAAGGCTGCGTGAATAAGCCAGTAACGCCGTCATACCAGCCAAATCCAAACTCTCTTCCCACCGCTTTCATGCCTGATTTGAGATCATTGACTTTCTCTTGGGGGCGTACTGTATCGTCACCCCAGAGCTTGGGAGCATTGTGAAACCCTCTAGTAATACCTACTGAAAGGTTCATAGGTGATTGTATGCTTTCCTTCACGATGCGCCCGAAGCCTCTACTCGTGCGCAGACCAGTAGGACGCATCATATCATGGCCTTTATGAGCGGACGTGGAACTTGATCCTATAATCGAAGTACGAGATGCCTGACTTGGAAGGTGGGGAAGGGTCTGAGCACGAACAAGAGGTACTTGCACACTCGAACCAGTCTGACGCTGCGTTGGCAAAGCTGAAGAAGCTGAAATCTCCCCTACAAGTGATGGTTCGCTTCTCTTTGCGACAGTCTGGACTGATGTTTCAGAATGCTGTCGACTAGGCCCGAACGGAGTTTGTACAGCCTTGAATGTCTCCGAGGGAAGATCGGCTATTCCCATGGACATATTACCTAAAGCCCTGCAAGTCGCTGTGAAGAATCCTGATAAAGGATCCCAAGGACCTTCGTCAGTGCAATACTCTTGTGGTCTAAAGAGCTTCAGATCGTGGAAATCCAAAAGATTCGCGTTTGCCAAAGTACAGGCAGCGAAAGCGCTCAGCCTGACCTGGGTACGCTTGATGCGCCACGTAGCTGCTCGAGATGGTGCAAGTGTACAACGGAGTTGGTCAGCTTCGAGGTACTGATGGAATGACTGAGCGCCCATGTCGCTACCTCGCTCCGCAGCAATCTTGCTTGCAAGGCTTTTGGCGCGGTTCAAACTCTCAGGCTTCAAACAAAAGTTGATAGCATCCGCTAGTTTGTCCGATGTGAGCTGCTTGTACGGGATGGGATCAGGGCCGGCACCAGCTCGCGCGATCATAGCACCCCAGAATGGTTGGTCTCCAAAGAAAGGAATGACCAACGTTGGACGGCCTGCATTGAGTCAGCGTCTGGCTAGCATATTGATTCACGGGTGATTGACTTGCCTGCTGCAATACCTGCCGCAGTAGTTCCTGCGCCGCCATGATGTACCACACAAGACACATGCTTGAAAAGCCAATCATGCGGCACATTGCCTAGCATGAAGACACTTTCAGGTATATGAAGCTCATCCGCACCCATGCCTCCCCATCCTTTCGAAAGCAGAACCCGTTGACCCCTTGCGATCTTTTTCACGGCTTCAAAGATAAGTTCCGTCATGGCGTTCGGATCGTCCAGGACGATGCTTCCAAATCCTATGTAGATGGGCGGTGGGCCTGCGTTGAGAAATGCTTCGAGGTCAGGAGCAGGGGTGTAGTTGGAGGCCAGGTTGAGGAAATAGAACCCGGAGACGGATATGTGAGGACCCCAGTCTTTTGGTTTCGAGATCAAAGCTGGAGACCAGCAGTACGTGTGAGGGACTCTGAGACGCTGAAGCATTCCAGGGGCCCAGATCATACTTACCGGGTCTAAACCGAGACATTTGGCGCGAAACCGGTTGATAATGTCGCCCAAGCCCTGCCACGTAAGAGCTTCAATCATAACATAACTTATGTAATTGGTGAGTTGAGGATCGGCATTAGAAGACTGGATGTTGGTCAGAGGATGGGGGAAGGCCTGGGTCGGAGAGTATGGCATAGTGAACATGACATGAAGAGGGATACCCAGTTTCTCTGCGCAATGAATATGTGCAAAGCTCGGCGGGTTGGCTATGATGCAATCCGCAACGAAGGGGAAAAACTTTGCTGTAGCCTCGGAACCAGGATCGTTCACAGAATAATTTGAAGCGTTGTCGTTGGTAATTCCATCACCTGTTTCGTAACACGATCGCCAGCAGCCTTGGATGTATTCGGCAACATCTCTTCTTCGCCGGCCAACGTCTCCACTCGTGAGACTGCGAAAGCCTGGCATGAGTCCAGGATTCTTGACCATAAATGCCATCAGTTGTGAAGGATCGCCACCAATACTAAAGAACTCCAAGCCATTCTCTTGCACGAACCCCTTGAAATTAGGATGGGTCGCTAGACGTACGCGATGGCCATATGTCTCTTTCAAGACTTTTCCTAAAGCAACGAAGGGCTGCACGTCTCCGCGCGAGCCGACAACCTGAATAACGACGTTCAGTGGCGGGGGTGGAGGGACTCCCTCCTCGCCTCTTAGTGAAGGTGGAACATACGCGGGAGGAGGCGGACTGCTATCTTGAACACTTTTGAGGTGCTCACGCAAAGCAGGAGTGAAGACTTGGGATAAACGACGGTTGAGCTGATTGATACGGATATTGACACGACCGTCGTCGGTAACAGACGCGCTAGTACCTATGCCGTCTTTTTTCGTTACGAATTTCTCCATAGATGTCGCCATATGGAGGAGGCGGGACTTCACCGTCTTTCGCTTCGGGAGTAAGGAGATCAGTCTTTTCTAAGAGGGCCTCTTGTCTCGTTGGTCCTGTGATCTCATTTTCGACGGCGGTGGCGGCAGCAGCTTGTGCTTGTTGAAACATGGAATGCTGCGCGATGGTCTCTAGGATGAATTCACCATCTTCTGGAGGAGGACTTTGCGTGGCCATGGCGTGAACGAGAGAAGGCGGGCTGCACGGAGGAATTCGTCTCAAACAAGCACGGCATAAGTACTATATCGTCGAAGAGAGCCTGACGCCCTTGTACTAGAACAGCCCCAGACACCGCATGAGACCATTCGCCTATACTGACCCCCAAAGATTCTCGAGTCATTTTAGTGGGTAGTTGACATGAGAAGGATTTACACGTAGTTGCGAAAGGCTGAGGCAGCACTAATTAGGTCAATTTTGCGAGCCTAAACGCGGGTAATTGTCGCCCAGTCATGACGTCACTCGCGATTATTGCTTTTTTGAGCAGTACGAATGGCAGTATCACGAGATACGACCAAGCCTATATTTTGGAATTAGTACGTATGTAACGAAACAATCCGTGAGCATTCGCTAGATCCCTTGTTATGTTTAAAAACTTGCATAAAACGGCGAATATTTTTGCAGTAGACCCTGCATGCTGAATTGTTTCAAGAAAAAAGCAGGCGTCTTCATCGCGTGTATATTGTTGTCATCAGTTGTTAATCATTCAAATATGTATTCTTCACCAGGGTGTAAGATTGTGCAGTATTCACGAAGACTGTGACATAGGATGCACAATGTGCGGTATGGTAAGAATCAAGTGGGCGCACACGGCCACATACTTGCCATAACAAACTTCATACGAACGGGAATATTGTATTAGAGCACTAATGACATGAATGGTTATTCACAGGAAGGTTGATGCCATCTCGTCGCTATAACCACAAGCGCTGTATCCTCACTCAACACCCGTATACGATCCTGAACCCCTGTACCGGAAACGCAGGAGGGGCAACGTTCGAGAACTCCTAGTAGTTTGGCGCAGACGGGCTGTCGTACATCATACCCATCTGGAATGACAATGTCTCGTTACAGGCCGTCGCGTTGACCGCCGCCGCGCCACCGACGCTTCTCGTTCGCTCTAGCGCTTGACTTTCACCATTGACTGTACCAAACAACAAGGCATCCTTGTCGCCCTCGTATGTATTCCATGTAGCAATCGCACCAGCTTCGCGCTCAACTTGGTATACGTGAAAGCTTGGGTTTGGGCCAGAGATCTTTTGGAGCTCGAGGCGTGGGAGCACGAATTCGAGGCGGCAGGTATAGTTCGAAGTGCTGTCAGGTAGGCCCTGAAACTGGACTCGCGTGGCAATTTCCCCAGAACCTTTTATCTGACGACGTAGCATGAAGAATTCCATTGCTTGATGTAGGTGGTCGACGTCGTAATCAGGGTAGCGCGCGTTGAGGATAGTGAGATCGGCTGGGTATACTTCGTGGCATACGTATTCACTCGAGTTGATAGGAGAAGGATTGGCAGCATTGAGATCGCTGTCGCAAAGACGAACAGTAGAGTTACAGATTGTATGGATTTCCGGAAATGTTGAGTTCGGCTGTGGATATGGTGCGCCAGAAGTGAACCGCAAGAGGAGAGTGGCTATGGATATGGCAGAGATGTCAAGCATCATTTTTCGATGTATCTTCCTTGAATCGTATTGGTGGGAGAGTATGTTCAGGATGTCTGATGTTCGTGTGATCAATAGGAAGAAGTAGGTGATATGAGTAGGAAGCGTTCTGAGTGATTTGGGCGAGGTTTAAATCTGACAAAGACATGGGCAACTACACAGGCATCGAACTTGCCTTCACTGCGTGTATCGAGCATGAGCGGCGTCCATATGCAGAAAGCGGAATATGTTGCGTGGCAAGGTGAGGGTTGAATGGAAAGATTAGCAGGTTCGAATTGAGAGTTGCAGCTGCTCATTGGGAATGTCTTCAAGAAAGTCTTCTGTATAAAATGCACGCGTTGGAGTAACCACCATCTTCACGTGCAGCCTGGAATGTGAGTGAATGCAATTTTGGAATGTAAACCGCACGCCGACACCTCGGCCATTGCAACACAACGGCTAAACAAACCTGTGGTGGAAAAGGCGGAAGGGTATGGGATAGCATTACTAATCAGGTATCAACTTAACTCCTGACAGATTCTGCCTTGCTATGTACTCTATATCCGCAATTTCAATCTCTAGGTTTCCGCACTATTGAGCCAACGAAGAGTCTAGTTGGTGCAGCAGCTCATCGTATCGACATGTCGCATATAGTAAGCCCTTAACGGCTAGAAGCAACATGTTCTGCACAATTTTAACGAGGGCCTCTGAAATATGATCAGTGTCATACTCTAGCCTCACTGAAAGTTGATCCAAGAAGATATGCCATTCGAAAAGTATCCCGAATTTAGATCCCTCCGTCCAGACATGTTGTGGCTCCGCTCCCGCGACAGAAAATGTGGATTTTCCCGTCATGCGATCATCGTGGAAGGTGACAACGCAGTCGAAAAGCTGCTGACGGCGTGAAGGAAAGGGCAAATTGAGGTATTCTAGCAGCTGTGGCCACAGTGCAGGATGAGAAAGCGACGCTTGCGACGCGCATTGAACTTTGCGCAGTACCTCCTGGGATGTCATCATGTTCTCTACTTTGACACGGACTGGGAGAGCTTGTAAATACAGGCCAACCACCTTTTGGTCCTCCACGGAGTGGCGATTCATGTAAGGGCTGCCTAGTATGATATCGCTCCGCTTGCAAAGAGAATGTAGAACTGCACCTGTGGCAGCAAGGTCGAATTGGTGAAGCGTTGTGCCAGTAGTTGTCGTCAATGCTACGATGTCTCGACAGAGCTCCTGGGGG
This sequence comes from Alternaria brassicae, assembly GCA_004936725.1. Taxonomy (NCBI): domain Eukaryota; kingdom Fungi; phylum Ascomycota; class Dothideomycetes; order Pleosporales; family Pleosporaceae; genus Alternaria; species Alternaria brassicae. The sequence goes on along the minus strand of CM016506.1, from coordinate 1,853,305 downwards.
AAGGGGACCAGTAGCGATGTGCCCTTGTAAGACTTGTGCCAGAGATGATCTTCAGATTCACGCTGGAGTTGAAGACCTCGAAGATACGTTGACCAGAAGAAGGCTGTCTCACGGTCCAACGGCTGGCCCCACGCTTTTGAATCGAAATACTCCAGTTGCACAGCCGGCAAGTTTCCGTCGTTGTATACTGTGGATACATCAGCGAGGAGTATGTTCAATGCGGTGAGGTCGCATATGATGTGAGAGATGCTGATGGCAAGTGTCGAAGGAGAGAGTGCGACCCGGACCAAGACATCGTTGGTAAGGTCGAACGGGCGATTGACAAGCTCAGACGTATTGATCGCGTGAACCATCTGAACCAGGATGGGACCATCTGATATGATGCGCGAGGCACCACCTTCTGTGTTTGGCACAAAGCGCGATCTCAATATGCGATGTTGAGCCATGACCGAGTTGAGAGAACGTGCAAGGCGAGCCAAGTCGACTTCGGGTTGCAAACTCGCTACCCAGGGCACGTTGAACGCACTCTGACTCTCCGACTTGCGATAGCGATGCCACCATTCTAGCTCAGCCGGTGAAAGCGCACTGGTACCGAGCGGTTTGATGGCAATCTCTTTGATTGCCTGCACCTTCCAGCTGTGCATCCGAGCTTGAACAACAGCCGCCATGTCGGCTAGCACGGGGCCTGGATGATGTCTCTGATGGCGAGGGGCATATTGCACGCACTGCAGAGACGTACAGCAAGATCCAATTGCAGGACTAAATGACCACATATTACGATGAAGCTGTCCTTGGACGTCAACTTCACCGAGTTGTCCAGACCCAGTAGGGTTCGCCACTCACGCGCTATCAGAGCTTCAAAGATAGATAAGCTTTGGTCTAGGCCCATAATGGTGCATGGCTTTTCAAAGACAATGTCCTGCTGTGATAAAGCCTTGGCATCGAGTTTTCCGTTCTTCGGTAGCGGTAGCTGAGCTTTGGCGATGATGTGTTTGGGCTGGGCGTGATGGGGCAGCACTAAACGCAAGCGTTGGGCCATGTCCTGAACATCTAGGTCTTCAGGCTCCACCCATAAGACGAGTTTCCCCTTGTGTTCTGTTGCTATGGCCTTGCGCAAGTCTGGAATCTGACGCATAGTAATGGCGCCAACGTCGTCCAGGTTCACGCGGAATCCACGCATCTCGATCTGTCGATCTTTTCTCCCACATACTTGTACATCTCTAGCGGAATCCCAGAAGCTCAGATCACCAGTGAGATACATGCGCTCTTCTTCACTGGTAAAAGGACAGAAAAGATCAGGCAGTAAGTCGCGTGCGTTTTGCTCAGCCAGGTCGTGGTTGATGTATCCTCGGCTGACCTGCACCCCCGCAATGTAGATGTTGCCAATAACACCTGGAGGTGAAAGCTCCTTTGCATCGTCGAGGATGTATAGGCACATGGAAGGAACCGGAGGTCCAACATTGACAGACATATGTGCTTGGAGCTTTTGCTGACATGACCCTATCGTGCCCTCTGTCGGTCCATAGAGATTGTACAGCGTCCTGTTCACCGCCCATTTGTTCAGCGTTCGTTACTGCACAGGCTCTCCTGCAAAATATACCTAAGGCAGAGTTAGAGAAATACTTTGGCGGGGGCGTTCGGGAAACGTACAAACTTGAGGTTTGGAAACTCAGCTGGATTCAGACCTGCAGCGACCGATGGCGTCATCATTGCGACGTCGACATGTTCCCAATGGCCGAAAATGTCGTCTCGCTCTGCTCGGAGTACCAACGTAACCCCATAGCAAAGAGACGCAAAAACTTCATGCACGCATCCATCGAATCCTGGAGAAAGAAACTGAGCAACTCGGACTCCCGGTGCACTATTGAGGCGCACATCAAGGTCTGCATGAAACGCGGTAACGGCACCGTGGAAACATACGACGCCTTTGGATTTGCCAGTAGATCCTGATGTGAAATAAAGAAATGCGGCATCGCTGACACTGGGTAACCTGGTCAGGACGTGATGATCACGTGACTTATCGTCTGCCAAGAGTGCATCTATGGCGAGCATGGGGACGCCGCTCATTGTTGGCGCATCGAACAATTGCGACTTCTCAGTACACAACAATAATGTCGCACCACTACTTCTTAGCAGCTCGCCGCGATATTCAGGTGTGTGCGCATCATCGAGAGAGCAGTAGACTGCACCAGCCTTGAGCGCTGAGCATACGCCCACTAATCGAGCGGTCTGCTACAAACGCACACGACATCACCTGGTTTGACGACCTTCTCTGCGACAGCTGCTACGCGTCCCGCACGTGTCATGAGCTCTGCATATGTCAACTGGACGGTTCCTTTCTCTAAGGCGACGCGTGCAGCGTTGGCTTGCGCAGCATTTTCAATGCAGCTCGTCACTATCGGCCCTGTTGCGCGGACGCGCGAAAGGCTGGAGCGGCAGTACCACCAAAGACGATAATGATGAAAGAGAAGTTGAAAGACTGGAACGAAATGGAGATATGAGAAAGCCACGAGAAGGAGAGGTTAGCCTCGAGAATTCGTAGTCGCACAGGCAAGTCTAATAGCCGTTGATAAGACAGCGTTCGAAGGAACCCGCGTTTCGCGGTCCCAAACCCCCTGGCTAGCGCGAGGTATCCATCTTGGTGGTGGCGAGCTTGGACAGGTTGGTAGCCGACGACATGCGAAGAATGTCTCCTTCATGCGTATTTCTCACAATCGACCAAGTTTTCATTCATCGCCTGTTTATATATGATTAGTGTTTCTGAGGGGAGGCGATTCGCAAGTATGATTAAATATTCTAGATTTAAAAACTTTGTATAGTCTTTACAAGGTAAAGCGAGACTAGCTACGGTACTTCCGCGACTTCGCTTCGGATATCAGCATTCGTGCCATATGACTAAGCTTCTTGCTCAGTGAATATGTGGAACACATCAGTATCATCAATCTGTCCTAGGTTCGAAGGCGGAAATGCAAGGTTGACGGCGAGATGGATCAGGAACCCAGTCGCACCACCGAACAAGAATGAGAGATCAAAGAGCTTCTCCACCCCAAACGTTACCTCAATGATTGAGTTGATGGTATTAATGAAACCTGGCAATTGAGGTGCCCAGACCACCACCAAGCGAAGATGGCTCGTAAGATGAAGTCGTGCGTGTACCAATATGGCGCCTGCGGGTTGGCGTTGTAGAGCGCAGATGACCAGAGGCGACGACGACACAGCACAAAATAGTCGCAAGTTTGAATCCCTAGGATTGGACCAATGACAATATTGTACGAAGAAACGACATTCAAGGGACGGATGCACTTGTCTGGAGCTGCCATGGACATGCGCCATAGGCCACCACCTATGGGGGGAAGGGCTCCGCGTCGAATGTTGAGATATTTGGGCGCCAGAGCGACAAGATCCATTCCAGTGCTGGAACCGTTTCCGAGAGTGTTAACCACTAACTGACAGGCCATCAGATCAAATCCGACGAAGAAGCTGGCAGCACGCGTTTTTGCCGAGTAGTCGCCCATCAGCCATCGTAGGGTTATTCCTGTAGGATTCCAGATTGGCTGTCCGTAATAGCCCGGGTTTCAGATGCAGTGATGCAGCCAGAAAGCGGTATAAGCGTGCCAAACAGCAGGGTCGACGTCCACTGCCCCGTACAGTAAATGTGCGCGTGACGATGCTGCGTAGTGATTTTCGCAAAAAGCGGTAGCGTATTCTGCATGCGATAAAATAAGGGAAACACGACGCTGGGCCATAATGTAGGATCCGCGCATTCCCCACTGCCGTGGCGAGGGAGGTAGAGATTGTATGTCATCATTCATCCATCCATCGATCTCCTCGTGCTGCAGTCTTAGATGCCTAGATTGAATTAGCTATAAACAGTCTAGTCGTTCGAAACTATGAGATATACATAATAATAGGACTCTCTTCTTTTGCTAAATTGTGTAGCGTCACACGCTGATCTCTTGATATACCATTTCAGTGTCCGAGAAGGCACGTTCGTAGTCAGCTGAAGAGAAACACCAGACAAATGATTTCGAGCTGAACCTCTGTATAAGTCAAGGTGCCGCGTTCTCTGAAGAAACGAAGGCTTATTCTATGCCAAGATTTCCAGATGGTCTTACACAAAATTGTGGTAGCATAATTTTAGGGCGACATTCGTGTCCATCTTGATTGGGTAAGAAAAGCAATCAGTAAACATATTCAAATAGGTAAATGTAATAAGAAGCTATTGAAAGATAACAATAGTATCAATGGCAGATTGCGCACAGATGGAAGTTTTGAATCACCAAATACTGGATTTCCCAGTCTCATTTGGATTTGGAGACTCCCAACGTTCTCTTCAGACGGATGCGTGCACTTGATGTTACATGCGAAAGGCTGTGTCGGCCCGCTCTTCTACTTTGACTATCAACAGACTTCGCATCAATCGTCTACCCATGCCCTCTCAAACCTTCTCTACTGTCACGCTTTCAACACTAATATGCGAGCCGACATCCTGATTCGTGGAAGTCCGGTAAACGACAACAAAAGCGAGGCCCGCGGCTCCAGTGATTCCAAGTAGCAACCAGAAGCTGGCTCGATAACCATTCATGAAGGAAGTTACTACAGTCGCATCATTAGTGTAACTCTTCGCAGTAGCATTAGCCAAGGCAAGTAAAACTGCGCTACCGGTCTGGTAGGCAACCATCAACATAGCTGTGGCTTGGCCGTGCTGCGCCTCAGGTATAGTAGCAAGAGTCCGCTCTTGAGCCCGTACCACGGCAGGTGCATTTCCGAAGAGGTAAAGCAGGGCAAAACAGATAACGTAAACCCGATGAGCATCTAGCTTCAGTAAGCTCCAAGGGACTAGAAATCCAGCCGTCCACAGGTATGGACCGCCAATTTGCAGTTGGACGGAGGTACGGGAGGCGAGGAAACTACCCAACGCCCCGGGAACGGTCGATCCAACTGCTGCTGGCTGCAATAGTGTTAGCTTCTGACCAGTTTCTATTTGAAACGAACAAGTGCCCCGAACTCACCAAGAGATAGAGTGCTGAACGAATCACTTATAGGTGAAGGCAGTTCAGATAGACTTGCGTGACCAGCAGGAGTCAAGTAGCAAAGCCATCCCCAAATATGACAAAGGTCAACAGCATGAGCATCATGTTGCGATCATAAATGAAAGGGTTTGGAAGAATGGGATTGTCAATGCGACGCTCGTAAACAGGGAAACTTATTATGAGCAGCACACCCAAAATGATGGTGACGAGAATTTCGGGACTGGTCCATCCCCGATTACCGCCATCATCAATGCCATAAATGAGAATCGGAAGGCCGGTGATGATCGAACCGAGGCCAACCTTGTCGAACTTCTTTGTTGGGTCGGCCGCAGGTTTGGGGAACATAGGAACGATGAAAAAGCTTACAATGCAGAGCGACCCGTTTATGGCTAGAACTAGCCAGAATAGTGCCCGCCACTCTGCTGGATACTCTGTACAAGAAATTCAGAAGTGTTTTTGGTGTCCGTAGAGCTTTTGCGACTTACCGACGAGGAGTGCATCAAGAATCATCCCAGAAATCATGCCAAGAGGCCCACATATGATGAGCAGCGACAGTCCTTTCGGGCGCTTTTTCTCATCAGCGAACAAACGAGTGATGATTGGAGGTCCAGTGGCCGTCTAGATTATCGCAAATAGTCTGTCAGCTTCTCTCCAGCCTTCTCTCAACAACATGGCACAACTCACGCTCATTGCAGCACCCAAGCCACAAAACATCCGCCTGACAATGAGCCCGTATCGGTTCGGCGTTGCAGCGCATAGAGCACTCGCCCTGGTCAAAAACCCAGTTCCGAAAAGGAAACCAAAGCGCAGTCCGTACTTGTCGACAATTGCACCGGATATAGGGAGAATGGTGGCGAAAGCAAGGTTATAGCCAATCAACACACAATTGACGTCGAAGGGTGTCATGTCGAGCGACTTCATGATGGCGGAGAGCCCGAAATTGACCATTGTTGACTGAAATGTATCAATGTACATGGCCATGCACGCCATTGCCGTGACGGCCCATGACAGGGCTTCCGATCCGGTAGCTTGATTCTTAGCCCTCAACTACTAGGGCGTTGGAATTGACAACATAACGTGATTAATAGCGGCAAAATCAAAAAAACAGCGCTGATATAGTCGGAGAGGTGGGCCAACGGTAGATGAAATAGAGTATGGAAGATTCGTGTCGCAATAGTAGTCGTAGTCGAAGAGTTCAAGATTCGACAGCCCCACCGGAGACTTTGGCGGACACTTGCCGGAGGCAAGTTGGAGAAGGTTCTTTTGAGGGAACAACCTCGAATGGCAAAAGGAGGATGCTACACCATCGATTGGGTAGCTGCTGATTCCGCTTAGTAGGGCTAAATCGTTTTGAGGTCGGCTTCCGACCTTTGTGCTTAAGCTAGATCTCCACGTACATTGGTCACGATGCTTCTTGCGGAAAAAATTGTTTCAAATTGAATAATAATGCGGATAGTGCTGCTTTCATAGTCCTCCATAAGAGCTGTTCCGTGCTTCCGACTACTGAAGTGACCACTTTAGTCGTTGGCGTATCGTTTTTCTGCAACATGCTTGGTCACCATAGGCACATTAAGGTTCTAAAAGCCTGACAGCCACAGTGTTGTAGAATACTGCTTGAATTCATGCATATTGATGTGATCGGGGCGCAATTATGTTGTAGAGATCTGGGTTGCGTAGGTGATTTTGATGTGTGAAAGTGCGGTAGCGAAGACGCACAACTAGGCACCTCGATTAAGATACATTTTCATTTCAGATGTACATATATCTCGGCAGCACCGTCTCACAGTTCACTCTTGGTACGGGCGTGGATCGTTATCGCGCAACAAATGGCGAGTAAAATCGTTGCACACTTATGCAACCACAAACCACCAACAATGGTACCAGACCTTCACAGAGTCATGATTATATCTTTACGGCAAAACAATAGATAACGACTTGGAACAAAGATGAAATGCACAGGAATTCCAGCGCCACCCAGATCAGTACAAGTTCAAGCCGAGACAGCCTTCGTCTGCTTCTCCGACATCGACTTGTACCTCTTACCAACCGCCAACAGCTGTTCATGCGTCCCTCTCTCCATGACATGGCCCTGATGCATAACGATAATTTGATCCGCGTCCGCAATAGTCAATAAGCGATGTCTACTAATACCAATCAGTAATCCGATACATGCTCAGAACGCGGTAAATGTTCGACTTACGCAATAGCAATAGTAGTCCTCCCTTTACAAGCTGTCTGCAACGAATCCTGAATCAAGCGTTCAGTCTGCGAGTCCAGCGAAACAGTCGCCTCATTCAACAGCATAATCTGCGGATGCTTGAGAACCGCACGCGCGATAGCGATACGCTACTTTTCGCCGCCAGAGAGTCGGAGACCCCTTTCGCCAACATTGCTGTTGTATCCATCGGGAAAACTAATAATCTTCTTGCGAATACTGGCGACTTTGCATGCGGCCTGGACGTCTTCGAACGATGCGCTGGGGTTCGAGCACCTGACGTTGTAGAGGATGGTCTCGTTGAACAGAATGGTGTCTTGCGGCACGACGCTGAAGTGTGCAAGCAATGTTGCCATGGTGATATCGCGCACGTCTGCGCCGTCGATCTGAACGCTCCCTCCATCAACCTTGTAGAAGCGGAAGAGGAGCTTGAGAATAGTCGATTTTCCACTCCCGCTTTCGCTGACGATGGCTGTGGTGGTGCCGGACTGGACTTCGAACCTGACATTTAATAGCGTGGACTTCCGCTTATCTTAGGCGAATTCAACATAGTTAAATGTTATTCTGCCCGAGCATATGTTCATAGGCTTTGCGTGTTGGCTGTCTTGGACCTGAGGCGTGATCTTGTACTACAACACGTAGGTGTTAGCTTGTGTATCGTACGCATGAACGATTTGGTCAGAACCACTTACCAGAGCAAGCATGCGCTCAGCATTTACCACATTGTTCTGAATTAGGGTATAGAAACTCCCAAAAAAGTTCAATGGTGCCTGGAGTTGAGCCAAGTACGTCAAGACGGTAACGAATATGGCGACCTTGTAAGTGCCTTCAGAGGTCTGAAACGCTGCGAGAAGGCATGTGAAGAGAACGCTGACGACGAAAATGAAGTTCTGTACGGCATTTAGTGCATTCAAGGAGAAAAGCACAGAGTATTTTGCTTCCTGGAAGTATTTCATCAGGCGTTGAAATTTGGAAAGCTCGAGGGTCAAGGCACTGTTGTGGTGTACGGTCTCGTACGACATGATAGCATCGGTTCTGTGCAGGATGTTAGTGCGGGTGATAACGGGGAAAAGGATGCGGTGGACTTACTTGGCGGCATCCATCTCACGATCCCGTGTCGCAGCTTCGCGTCTTGCTCGGCCTCGGTACTTGGCCATGTAGATGGTAATGAAGAGGTAGAACCACATCACAACAACAAAGATGATTGCCTAGAAGGCGTCTAAGAACACAAAGAAATACACCGCCGCGATAGCGAGATCGAACACCGTAGGAAACAGCTGACACACAAGGCCGTCCAAGAAAGTGTTCACTGCGCGCTGCCTTTGCTTAGTGCGCTGATGACTTCACTAACGCGCTTGCTCAAGTAAAAATCTAGCGAGAGTTTCATGACGTGCTCAAATGCGGCTACGGTAAGCCGGCGATAGGCCGATTGACCGATGGGAATCCAGAGTATGGCTCGAAGTGATCCTAGGACACCTTGTTGGCCTTGCAAACTGCGGTATACAATGTACAATATGATGTCCTTGAGTGGCAGTTTGTGTTTGCTTAGATGCTCTACTAAAATACCGAGTTGATGCGGCACCATGATGTTAATGGCTCGCTGAGCGAGCAGCAGTCCAAAACAGAACACGGCCCATGCTTGTAGGACGTGGTCGTCAGAAGGCCTCTTTCACGTCAGTCCGCGCTTACGTCTCAGTCTGTATGGAACATTAACCTACCAGAGGTATGGGATGAGATCGCGGAAGCCGGCTAGGTAGTCAAAAGCTGATACGGTCTGCGCATCCTTGGAACCTTGTGGCGGAGCCGCTGGTGCCGAACCGTATTGAACGCTTTGTTCCGGACTGAGCAGAGATTCTGTTTCGCCATCGGAATTGGACTCGTCGACTACACGTCTACTGAAGACGAGGAGTATTGCCATTACGCCTAGAACGAAGATTCTGGCAGCTCCCAATGCCTCACATGCGATTGAGAGCGCGTTGTGATGTACATGCGGCGCGTTCCTGGCGCTGATAAAGCATATGACTAGGGTTGCCACCTCTTATAAGATGCTGAGAAGCCATGTCTGGAAATTGGGACTGTTTGGCAAGTAGGGTAGGTCCGGGTCTGGAAGGAGTGAGCTGCAGATGATCAACAAGATCGAGATGGCTCCGCCCTAGAAATGACCGTCAGCGATGTTTCCACTTTGTCGGGGTGAGTCCTCTTACTAAGTACGCCTCGCCGACAAAGGGTGGACCAGGAACGTGTTTCAAAGAGCCATATGCTGCAAGACCCGTATTAACAGCCTGTTCAAACATCCACGTTAGCGAGAGAACGTTTTTCAGTCTCAGTTCTATACTCACAGGCAGAATAGCCAAGACAAAATGAAGTAAATGTAAAGACTTGTCCGTCCACGTTATGCGCCGGCGATTGAAACTTTTGTCGCTAGTCACATCCGCGTTATACAAGGCATTATAACAATTGGCGACAAGTGGCATCAATAAGAACGTAACAGGATACGACCAAAGCACTGCGCCCAAAAACTTTGGCTCCATGATCGGTCGCAGGGTAAGGACGTCTCATGATTCGACAAAGAGAAAAGCTGTGCGGGGTCAGAAAGGAAAGGAACAGTAACGAACGACAATATAGACGGAGCCCAGAAGCATATCAGCACCAGAATGGAAATATATGGTATACCGATATCAGTATCAGTGGCAATGCCAGGCTGTATTCCTGGGTAGAGTACTCGAGCGTGTGGGGCAAGACATCATCGGCTTCCGACAGCGATCATCGAAAGCCGACCCTGTCACTTCCACAGATCCAGACCATCATAGCGAAGTCACAGTGGCTTTCCTCCCCATAGCAAAAACGTACCGCGTATCATTAACAAAGGCAAGAGACTCCAGGATAGCGTATATGGAAGTCAATCGTATTCCCACATCACTCACGTCGTGTAGAGACAAACACTTTATTTCCCAATCGTCGGCGCAAACTCTAGTACCTTGCGAACAGCAGGCCGGCTCAACATGCGATCCGACCATGCCTTGATCCGGGGCCAATCTTCAATCTTGACCTGCATGAACTCGAACATGTACGGCATGGCAAAAGGCAGGTAAGCCAAGTCAGCCACGGTGGGGCGATCCTTCAGCGCAACGTATGTCTGCCCGGTCTCAGATAGACGCTTTTCCATGATGTCCCATTGCTTCAGAACGTTGGCGTACAGCCTAGCGGATCAGTCTTGTTAGATCCGGGAGTCGGGTTCCAGATTGGGGAAGGGAGGGCTAGACACATACTTATGGATAGCTTTTGGCAATTTCTCATCGTGAACGGCGTAGAAGTATAGCCAGTACTTTGATGTCGCTCTGAAATTTGCCCCGTTAGTCACGCAATATGGACGAGGGAGGGCCAATATGCACACCCGAGCCCGGCTGTTTGGTATGCGGTCCATGACACGATGTTTCCTTTCTCGTACTGCGTCCTTCCATGCCATAGCCCCTCTTGGTCATTTGTGTCTGCTAGGTACTGCAAACAGGCTGTACTCTCGAAAACGTAGATGTCTTGCTTTGTTTCTGCCTCTTGGTCGCAGATTGTGGGGACGTAGCGCTCGGGATGAACACTGTGGTACCATTTGCCTTTGGTCACCACGACCGAGATGTCGTAATCGATACCAAGCTCCTCGGCTAACATTAACACTTTCATGTAGTTGATGTAAGAGGTTTTGGTGGCTACACGATGTGATTAGGACAGTGATATTATGGAACTCTACGAATCGCTGTGTACTTTTGACGACATAGAAGATTGGCTTTCCATCGTAGGGAATATTGCCTTCCTGACAGCGGGGAACTTTTCGTCCGTAGAAGCCATCGTTTGTGATGATTGTTGATTCGTAGCCTTGCTCTTATCATGTAGATGCGTTTATGACATGACATGATGCTTCATTCGGCTGCCGACCAAACCAGCGGCAACAGTGGCAGCGTGACCTTCCACAAGCTGGGATATGAAGTGATTCATAACACTCATGAAATGTCTCAAAAGATACTGTTTATCCCTCAGAAGAACATAATAGCAAAGGGGCTTTCCAAATTTACCGCGATCTTTTCTCCCAGGTCATTACACGCACACTTTTTTTTGGGAAGAGGAGTGGACGAGATGTAGCAGCGCACCTCGCCAAGCCCCTGCAATACTTGAGCACTCGGGTGCCGATGAAGGCTGTGCGTAATCGTCTTTCGGGGACTGGTACTGATGCTGAGCTGTATTATTCGCTAGTCTCAAATCCTTGACCACGATGCTTTTGTAGCCATCAAAAGCCCACGTCCCAAAACTTCGTTCTCCAAACTTTATCTTGCATTTCTTTCAACATCAATCTCTAGATGTTAGTCCTCGATATCATAGGCGGCACCAGTACGCTGGATCCAGAGTATCTGGCGTTGGGACTAAGCATCACTACCTTGGTCACTATGGCTCTGCTCAGAGCGCGTGCTTTCGGCCGTTTGCAACGTACGTTGAACTTCCTGATCAAGCTGTGCAAGAAACAAGCTTACAAGATATAGCGGTATCTATACCGGACGCATCCGATCAAAGACGAGCATGGCAAAAAGAACTTGCCATCTTTGCCCTACATATGGCCGAATGGCAACGGGGACGTTGCAAAGTTCCTACAGGGTCGTGAAAACGCCGAAGAATGGCATAAGTCGCATGGATCTACTTACAGAATCTGGTCTGGATTTATGCCCGAAGTGTAGGTTTTGCTTTCGCACTCATATGAGTGGCTCACTAACAAATCTATTTAGTGTTGTTTCCAACCCCGATTATCTGAAGGAGCTCTTCAAAGACTCTAATCAGCATTACAAAGCCGTCAACAATGATTCCGGGTATTTGATGAGCAAGATCTTTGGTAAATGTGTGGACCTGCTCAGCGGCAAGTCATGGCAGAGCCTGCGGTCCCGAATGGAGGTTCCATTCACGCACATGGCCATATTGAATGAAGCAAGCGTCATCCGCGAGCAAACCCGAAAATTCGTTGAGCAACTGCGCAACAGCGAGGATTTTCGCAACGGCGTATTCGATCCCGCCAGGAACATCAACTTCTATCCTTTTCTCGTAGTAGCTATCGTGTTGTATGGCGACCTTGACGCAGAAGATATCCGATGGCTCATGAAAATTGCGCCAGTGCGACAGAAGCTCTTCACCTTTGTTATCAAAGGCGGCATGGCTCGGTTCTCGGTTTCCAAGTTCCTTCCCACTATGGCAAACAGACTTCTGGACGAATTCCAGCGGAAGTGGCTGAGCTTCAACGAATCCATCTATAAGAAGGCCAAGGATAGGGGAGTTGTGACACCCATGGTCAAGCTTTGGGAAGACTGCCAAGTGGACAATGTTTCTCAGACACAGGTAACGTGAGCCACAAGCGAGCTGATCACACAAGCGAGCTGATCACTAAATGCGGCACCCTACGTTCAAACGCGAACAACTTAACACCACGATAAGCTATTACAACGTATAGTAGCTTAAATTAATTGTCTACTTCTACTGTATCTTTTTGGCATGTGCGCTTGTTATGCCCAGTTTCACCGCATGTCTTACAGCGTCGGATACCACCTCTACTACCACCTGCGCGCAGCCTCCCATCACGCGCCTCCTTCTCGAATTGACCATCAACGTCCCTTTGCTCAACTATTGCCTCAGCCTCTACCTGCGATAGGGTCCCTCCTTCCTGAATTCGCTTCTTTTTTACGCTTCCTACGCTCAGAAGCAGCTCTATTTGCTGCCTCAAGGTCAGCTACCCTAGCTGCTAAAAGCACCTGAGAGTGTACTATAATATCCGCCCCTTTTTTAAACTGCCTCATCATCTCAATAATTAATGCTGGTGATAAGCTATGGTGCCTCTGAATCCGGTCAAATATAAGCGCTGATTAAGCCTCTATTTCCAATAGCGTTGCTTGGTGTTTTAGGCTGCCAGGTGGTAAGCCCTGGTAGCGGTGGTGATGGCGTACGAGGCTTGACTTCAAGCTTTGATAACACCGCCCCTGGGTTATATGGTACTAAGCCAGTTGCTCGAAAGCTAGATATGATATTCTCCTTTGAGAACGCGCTACCAAATACCTGAGTAAAGGTGGTTAAGAAGGCTTTCTTGTCGATGTGGTTGATGTGGCTATTTGCCAAGACATTGATCTCCTTCTTGTACGCCCGCTTTAAGGGAGCAAAACACCCCACATTAAGGGGCTGTAGGATATAGGAAGCGTGCGGAGGCATACAGAGGGTAATAATCTTGTTCTCCTCGCATAGATCTTGGAAGGCAAGTGACTTATGGCTCTCATGGCCATCAAGAATAAGCAGCCGGTGACTACCCACTGTTCGAGCCTCTGTATGCCGGATGAAGTGCTGTAGCCAGGTGATACCAAGCTCATTTGTCGTCTAACCGTTATTACTAACACCTATTCTCTAATCCTTAGGGTTATAGTACCAGGCTTGGTCGTGGTGCTTTGCTTTGAAGATCAGAAAGGGTGGAGCAACCCAGCCTCCAGCGCTGATCGCGGCAATCAACGTTACCCACTCACGATCGCCAGGCTGAACTCCCAATGGCTTGAGGCGCCTTTCAGACGCTGTGACCACCTTTACTGACCCTCCAACACCCATCTAGAAGCCAGTCTCGTCAAAGTTATAGGTATCTTCGTCCAAGATACCGTACGTAGCTTTGACGCTACGTACAAGATCAAACCAGGGGCTGATAATAGCTGGATCGCTGCATAGAACTCTCTGGAGATCACGCTGCCTAGTTACTTGAGATTTGATACTAGGCTTGCGGCGTATGAAGTTGGTAGCCCAGTTCTGGCCAACCTGGGTACCACCACGTGCAGCAAGTAGCTGATCAGCCATTTCTCGTACGTAGCTAAGCGTGGGAGCAAAACCTCGCGCGTCAAGCTTCCTTATATACTGGATTATCGTCTCTTCCTCGTGCTTTACTAGCTTTGATGAATTGGGGTGGATATCGCGTCGGGCAGGTGTTTTGGCGCGTCGGGTACTAAGCGTGCTTTGAGGAACGTTGTAGATAGCAGCAGCGCGTCGCTGACTTAGTGATGTATCAGATTTCATAGCTTGGATGGCAAGGATTAGCCTATCTGCGCGGGAAAGTGATTCAAGATCAGGTAGTTGTGACATTGTGATGGATAGCAGGAGGTAGTGTTGTCTTGGCAAAGTGATCAGCTCGCTTGTGTGATCAGCTCGCTTGTGGCTCACGTTAAGGACAAGTGCATGGCTTATTCGACTCCGTACCTAACCTTGGCAGCTGCTGCAAACCCTAGACGAGTCACTTTTCGCAAACCTCGACGTTACAACGGGCGCGATCTCGTGGAACTTCGTCTACCTCGCGTCATCGCCCGAAGATCAAGCCAGGCTTTTCGAGGAAATTGAGAGAGAGGGTGGAGGGGATGATGCTCGGTGGGACGCATACATTGCTAGAGGCGATACATTCCTTGCGGCCTGCATCAACGAATCGTCTCACCTACGACCTGTCGCACGTACGTGTATAACGAAAGTGCATTCTGGAACTCTCAATTAATGTCATGTTACAGCCTTCTCGATTCCTCAAGCCCCTCCGCCAGACCGGAGGATCGGCGAGTGAGTCATACCCGCGCGGGTAAGTATGCAGCATTACATGTGTGTTGACCAGGATCTGGTGGTTGATAGACGATGGTCATTGTTGACACGTATGGGCTGAACATACGCAATCCCTTCTGGGGCGAAAAGAGCTCGGAATACATGCCGTCGCGGTTCCTGAGTCTTAAGCCAGCCCAGACGCGATACAACATGTGGCGCTACAGATTTGGGTTGCGCCAGTGCATGGGCAAATTTCTTGCGGAACGCATGCTCCGGAGCATAGTTGCTTCCATTGTCAAGGAGTGGCAGGTAAAGCTGAGGCCACAGGATGCGAACAGCGACTACTCGGTGAATCCGGATGAGTGGATCACGCACCCTGACATTCGACTTGTCTGCACCAAGCGACAGGGATGATTGGATCTTGTATGAGGTGTGGGCAGCGAGATTGGATATATAGAGGAAATGAAGCTTGAATATTTCAATGTCGCACCCAAGCATGTATGACTAGGATGGACTCGGCGCATCCTGCCTGCGCCATCATTTCGAAAGGAGTTAGCCCACCGGAGCGTCGGCCACTGAGACCCGGCCCCGGCGCGATCACGTGCTCCCGTCCTTTCACCATTTTTGTAGATACCTGCCAGGCCCAACGCTGTAATATTCACTACCAACACCCAAGTACAAAAACGCCAGCCGAAGCAGCAGCAAGAGAAGCTGCAATAAGTAAAACACTGCCCCCAGGATTGGTACTTTGCCATGCACCTAGCAATGGGGTAGACGCAAGACTACCGAGACCTTCTGCGACTGAAATAGCGGCCACAGCCAGGGCATCATGCTGTCTACGCTGCACGAGATGCGCTTTGACGAATGAAGGAGTTGCCAGCCCCAAAGATGCAACAGCTACGACGGGAAACAGCGCCCACGACACGCGCACCATGGCGAGAGCTGTCAAAGCCGCCACCAGTACTATGAGCGAGACCAGCACAGAGCTGGCATTATGGGTAGGACTAGAGACGAGTGCCGCGAATATGAGATACAGCGACGATGTTCCCGCTGCCACGGACAACAGAAGGCCATTCTGGGCGGGGGTGAAGGCAAACTGGAGCGTCGCCTGCACCATGAGGGCGGGAAACATGTAGGAGATGGCGGCACCATGTGTAGCGACTACGCGGTTACTGAACAGGCGCAGTGCTGGCCGGGCGAGGGCGTTCAGTCGCCCGATGGTCGGGCCTTGGTGGTCGTGGCCGTCAACGTCGCCATCCCCGACAGTCCCCTCATCCAGCCGTCCCACCATGGCCAGATAGACAGCTGCTACGCCAAACGGGACTAGAGAGACGGCAAAAGAGGTGCGGAAATCAGATAGCAGTGCTGCCAGCGCCGGGCTAAGCGACATACCAGTCCATCCAGCATGGCAAAGTTCTTGCTCTCGTATCCTGCTGCTTGTCGCCTGCGAAGCTCTGGGTACACAAACTTTTGTACCTCGCGCTGGTGCGCCCGGATTTGCCGCCCGCCTTTCGAAACCCACCAAAAGGGCACGCGCAGGAAGGCGGGCATGGCGAAGAGAGGTGCATTCCAGGAAGTCACTTCCTCTGTATATCCGCGCGCGTGATGGATGTAGTCCTTGTTGGCGGCGAGCTCGGGGCCCACCATTACAGCGGCGGTTACCTGGTGGATGATGTCGAGGGTGGCGTCCCAAAGCATTACGTTTCTCCAGCCTGGTACTTCGTTAGTCTTGTTCTTATCTTATTCATATCTTGTTCGTATGAAGGACGGGCGGAGGAGGAAAAAGCGCTTACCCTTGGTGTTCTCGGGTGGTGCAAGACGCTCCGCGATGGCGATATCGGTCTGCTCCGCGATGTAATCTGTCATACTCGCTACAGCCAACGTCAGCCTTTCTCGTCCAAAATTCTAGTCCCTGAGATGTGGTTCCATCTTACGGAAGCTGAAATTCGATTGCGATTTCACCGCTTTGACAAAGTCGCGCTGATTCACCATGTCGCCGACATGCAGGTTCCATATGAAGTGCTGTTTTGCGACGTAAGCTTTTACAATCTGAAGAAATCACGAAAGGTTTTCCCTTCATACCTCATCAACTACCTTGAGAAAGGAGAGTTTCTGCAGCGGTTGATTCTTGATATCGTCGAAGAACTTGGGCGGCAGAATATGGATCAGCTCGTCGTCGATCCACGTCGCCCATATCTCATCCTGTTTCGTGTACTACTCACAACATTTTAGTTCATGTGGATAGTCTGAATTGACGTGTGAATTACCCGCTTGTAGCCATCAAAAACAACATTGTTCGGATCCAGGTTGAACTTGGTCATCATGGTCCGGCGGAGCCACCACCCGCAGTCACCTAGGATCACATGCTTGCTTCCTCGCCGCTCGATGCGGTCGTAGAATAGGCCCAATTCAAAAAGCAACAGTGCGATTGTGCCTATTCCGGTTGTATATAGACGCCATGTTTCGAAGGACCCAGGGAATCCGCCGTTGGTCGATAGGTTGGGAGGAGAGATGGTTTCCACCTGCGTGCCGTTGTTGGACAATGAGAGAGCCTCCATAGTGTCTCTGGCTCAGTATTCCTTCGTTATACCGGATTAAGCAGGTTGGTTGTTACAGGAACTATTGCAAAGCTGAAGTATATGTTGGGGGCTAACTTGGTTAGCTCATCGTAGATCGGGTACCGAGCGACTGCCATTCCAAGCCGGTAGTCCAACCTCTACACCAACACAGAGTATTAGCTTATCTCAGGGAAACGTACCTGTGATCGCTCACATGAGCAGGTCATCCGAAAAATATCTTAATAAATTTGTCTCAAGCGGCGGAGTCATCCCGAATGCGTCACGTCTCAAGGACACCGACACCGACCCGTGTTGACGCTTCATGTGTACACGACTCAAGCATCCAAGAACAAATAAAACACCCCCATACTCTACAAACCCATCAATCAGCACATCGCCAGAACATACCCCACGTGCAAATAAATGGCCGCCCTACCCAGCTACGAAGCAGAAATGCTCTACATCGAGCCCTGGCAAGACAAGCAGGAAGTGCCGTACTACCGCACTAATCCCGACCCGGGCTTCGAAATAGAAACTATAACTGAATACCATACAAGGTGGACATGCAAGGCTGTCGCTCCTACCGAGATGACTTCACTCTAGACGGCCACGCTTTCACTTTCGTCGACGACGCCGCCGGCGCGGCGCCCGAGCTCCTGCAAGCAATCCGCGATATTAACG
Organism: Alternaria brassicae; assembly: GCA_004936725.1. Taxonomy (NCBI): domain Eukaryota; kingdom Fungi; phylum Ascomycota; class Dothideomycetes; order Pleosporales; family Pleosporaceae; genus Alternaria; species Alternaria brassicae. The sequence goes on along the minus strand of CM016506.1, from coordinate 1,835,246 downwards.
TCGACAAGATCAAGACGCAGTACTATGCCGCGGTGGAAGCGCTGGTCAAGCGCAATACGGGTGCGAAGAAGGTCATTATTTTTAATCACTCAATTCGTAAGCGCGATCCCGCTGAGGGTTTCTTTGGGAGCCCGGAGAAGCAACAGCCTGGGCGAACGGTACGTGGATGCGTGTTTGGGTTTTGATGTGGGGATTCATGCTAATGTTTGGAGGTGGGTAGTTGCATTGTGATCAGTATGTTTGATCTTGCTGCGAACTCGACGCGCGCGTTACGATGGATGGGTACTGATACAACGGTAAAACGACTAGGACACCCAAAGGCGCTATCCGGCGCGCACGCCAGTACGCCGGCGAAGAGGCTGAGGAGCTTCTCAAAGGTCGTTTCAGAATTATAATGTGTACATTCCCACTTATCGCACAGGTCCATACACACAGAATTAATGCAATATCATTCCCGACTAATCTCTTCCTCCCCCACAGCGTCTGGCGCCCCATCAACGGCCCCGTACACGACTGGCCCCTTGCAACCATGGATGGCAAATCGCTCCGCGAAGAAAAACCTGCACGCAACCGATCTCTGGAAGAACACGTGGGAGGAACTAGGATCGACGTACAATATCAGCCACGGTGAAGGCCAGAAGTGGTATTATCTGGGGGGTCAACGCACAGATGAGGTGTTGTTGGTTGAGATTTATGATAGTAAGGAGGGTGTGGATGCGAAACGTGGTTTGTCATTTTTTCTTCCTTTTGAGGGCCGGCTGCATGGGGCCAAGGGAACGGGAAGATGTCCGTTGATGATGAGATGCTGATGTTTTTAATGATATAGTTTGTCCACATTGTGCGTTTGAGCACCCGGAGACGAAGGAAGAGGCGCCGAGACGCGAAAGTATCGAGGTGCGATGTCTAGTTTTCTGTGGGAATTGAGCTGATGACTTCAGAGGTTTGGGGTGGTTCCTAGGGCCCGGGCTTGATTGCTGGAGAAGCTTCAGGGCTTTTGGATGATGTCATTCTCAGCTATCTGAACATCTTGTCTTCGTGTGCATGTTGGCTTTTTCCCTGGTGGCAACCCACGTTACGGGCATGCCGAGATCATGGATTTTCATTCGAGTGTATGAGTTTGTGATCATAGTTTTATCTCCTCCTTGATGTTGGGGTTGCTGCTTTTCCCAATCTTTTAGAACATTGTTTTGATCATTCTCGAAGCTCACGGGGCCTGAGTCGGGGTACCACGTGTGGGCTTGAACGGCATGTCTTGCGTGTCCATCGCTTGGAGCGTAATGTTCCTAGATAAGGAGAGAAATGAATTTATTCAGAGATTTCAGATCGGCTGTGCATGGAAGAAGTGGGTTGCGTTCCTACATGCGCATGTAATCACCTGTATAAGCCATGGTTGAGAAAAGGTAGGTCGCCGACTTAAGAATTTGCGTGGTTTAGTCGTGTCGGTCGCCGAATCGTGGTTACTATGCCACTCTTCCAAAAGGTAGGCGATGGGCGGTTGCAATTGGCAAGAAACAACAGAATGAACGGCGTAGAAAATGACACAACACTGCTGGAAATCAAGCCTGAGACGAAGCACTTAGTATCGCGGATCCTGCCGGTTGTCCTCTCTGTCTTCATCGCCATCCTTTTCGTGTCTTCCCGAAGATCATCCTATGACGCTGCTCGGTTCGGAAAATCAAGATGGTGGTCGCTCATTCCAGGCCAGGTGCCTATGCGATCCGAGATGGATAGATGGGCTGAACGTGGATACCGAAAGGTTGGTGCCTCCATTTCCGCTATGCTTAATTGGGCTAACTAGCGTGACAGTTCCATAAAGCGCTGGGAAAGCCGTTTAACAGCAAAGTCTTTGGGTGGGACTACCTGCTAATGCCCCCTCGGTATCTCGATGATGTTTGCAAGGCAAACGAGGACAATCTCAGCTTTGCGCAATGCTTCAGCGAGGCGTCTAACGTCCACGTTTCTGCCGGTGACATATATGCGTCGAAAATGATGCCTGATGCTGTCAAGCAGTACCTCAATCCTCAATTACGTACGTCCACGGCTGCATGGTCCTTTGCCACATTGTCTAACTTACTACAGCATCGCTTGTGGAAACTATGTGGACCGAGACTGATCACATCCTTGCGGCCGACCTTGATGTCGGAGACGAATGGAAGACAGTCCAGGTTTTTCTACATTTAGGGAAATGGCGCACCGCATTACATATCGTATATTACTTGGCAAAGACCTTGCGTGCGACAAAGTCTTCATCGAGGAATCGCAGCTTTTCAACCGGTGTCTTTTCATCAGCGCCATTCTGGTCAACGGTATCGCACTCGGTCCATTCAGAAATCTGGTGGCATGACTCACTGCGATCAAACATCGGATACACTTGTCGCGCTGCATCAAGTATCCGATCCCCCCAATCGAAAAGGTGCGGGCCCAGACTAAGGACTATAACAATGCGGTAAAGTGGATGCTGGAGCTTGCAGAGGGAGCCGAAGTGGAAAGAAATCCACACCAAATGGCGAAGCAATTGATGCACCTCATGTTCGCTGGAAGCAGCGCTCCTGGAGGGCTTGCGGTGCAGATGATTTACCAAATCTTGATGAGTCCGGAGGATATTGAGCCATTGAGAGCGGAGATTTCTCGCACACTAGAAGAGACTGGCGGATTCACTGCTAGCTTTGTATCCCGGATGCCGCTCATGAAAATTTTGTGCGCGAAACGATGCGTCTATATCCCACTGGCATTGGTGGGTGCCTCATTGAGCCTACTGGTCGGCCATATTTGGTACTGACCTTGCATTAATGTCCGTAACACGAGCTGATAGGAACAAGCTCTTCAGCTTCTCTGACGGCTACACGCTTCCCGCAGGATCTCGTTTTGCCTTCCCCATCCAAGCCATCCAACGCGACCCCGAGAACTGCCAAGATCCACTCACCTTCCGCGGATTCAGGTTTGCAACCCAAACGGATGAGAAAGGGGTCAATGCATCCGCCGTCGACGAAACCTTTCTGACGTAAGCCTCCATATTGCGAGAAGAAACGAGAAAACCCATAACTAAACATGTCTGCATGGCGCATAAGACCATCGTTCAGGGCTGGACCCGCGACTTCAGACACCCACTGAGCAACATAACCATATATGGGCTGCGAGAACGGAGCTGTGGGCGCATCCGCGATCCTCTTCGCCAACTCTTGCGCTTTTTCCTTCGTACTCCAGAATTGCGGATCTGCTCCCTCACTTTTGGCGAGCTCGCGGATTAATTTGGCGACTTTTTCGTCGTTCACGTTGACCCTTCCGTCGAAAGCCTTGGTGAAGAAGCCCACAGATTGCTCTGGGAAGAGGAAATGAACAGAGTGGGAATTCAAGCTGTTCATGAATGCGGATGCCTTTTCGTGCCGTTAGCGGTTATTGCGACATGTTCCCATCTCCATGTCTGCTTACCAAGCTGTGAGTCCAATGCCCCCGGGAACGATACGGTCTTGTTTCACCATGTACCAGTTGATAATAAACTTGTCATCCTGAAGAAAGCCACCATCCTTTTTCCGTGCTGCACTGTAATTCTCCAGGACCTTGTCGGCTACTGTTGTTCCGTTACGAATATCGTTGTACAGCATCGCGATGACCTGGAAAGCTGTAAGCAAGGCTTCCGAGCGCACCAAGATAATTCAACTCCTACTGAAAATTGATTACACACAATGAAAATGCTATTTGGCTCACAGCACACGCCCTTCCAGTTGTGTCGGTCCATTTCGGCAAGCATAGCTTCCTGAAGGGTGCTGCATCTGTAAGTAAACTTCTCTGGCCCGAAGCCCCAAAATATTGGGTCCCAGTGAAACTTCAGCGCCCCAGGTTGGTCATATTTGTCGTCGTCGAAAAGTAATGCGTGCAATGAGACCATTAAGAGGAGATGGCCAGAGTACTTGGAGAAAACAAGATTAGATCATGTAAAACTGTCTCAATGTTTCTGCATACTAACCATGATGTTCTCTTGCTTATTTGGATCCGCCCAGGACTTACGCATTTCAACCAAGTCGGGATCCACAAGCTTTCCTCTCTGGCTAGTCAGGTACCAGTAACCCCAGACTTCTCTCCGTAGCATTTTGTGGATGAGTCGCTCTAAGAGGTTCTTGAAGACTGATCGTAAAGCAGGGAGCCGATGATAGTGTGCGCTTCCAGTGGCATATGCCATTGTTGCCAATTGATAGCGGTAAGCATCGAGCCACTCTTGGCCAGGGTCCTAAGTGCCCATGTGGTGCCATTCGCCGTCAAGCTGAGAGGCCAAGTTATGGAAATGGCGCAGGTGGCCGGCTTGTTCTTTCAAAACTTTAGGGAACCCAGACAAAAGGTCTGTGGGAAGCTTAGCTAGAAAGCCACTCTGTTCCGCGTTCATGCTTATATCCCTAGCCATATGGAGTACCTCTTGAATAGTGGTTTTGGTGGCCATAGTTACTAAATGAAGCTATGTTCGTGTTGAATAATGCGAGACAAGGTAACAGGGAGAGTAGAGCTACCAGATTTTAAACAACCACGACCTGTTGATGGAAAGTATGGGCAGATAAACAATGGGCCGGGTCCGCGTAGAGCTGCGGGTTTATCGCTAAGGTAATCTAGCCGGTTTAGTGACATGTCAGCTAACGCCCGTCTCCACACTTCGTCACCTAATGTACTCAAACTTTTGCGGGAGGTCCCTCAGTGATGTTGTGAATGCTTTTCGGAAAAGAACTATCAGAAGATGCTACTATTTGGAGCGTCATGCGGTGACTGCTGGAACGTGTTGGTCTTGTAAATACATGCATTGAGGCGTAACGACGAAGCAGATCTCGAAGGATTCCGGAGTGACCATAGGAAAGATCATAAGCACTAGCTTGATTTCGTACAACTCAACGCGACCAGTTAGATGCATGTTGAGGACATATAATACAGTGGGGTATAGAAACATACACTAGTTGATCGGATCATCAACGAGCGTGTGAAAATGGCGAATACGATTACCGTGTTATGCCAGTATGCAAATGTAGGTCTATGGTACGCCAGTCTCATGCGACTCGCCTACCCTGGACGACAGCTAACTGCTTCTGCTCCTCCTCTTCAAGCTCCCCTGCTTCATAGTAAAGATCTTCTTCGTCAATGTCAGCGTACCCAAATATACTCCGGTAGATACGTTCTCCTAGTCCCTTCTTCTGAGCCATGGCTAATACCATGACTATGGGCAGGTGCCAGATGCTAGCCCAGAAAAGACCTCTTGCGGTTCCCTTCTGTCCCTCGGCTCTCCAGAACTGCCAAGCCTTGAGCGCCATCCAACCGTTGACGACGCTGCTTGTGGCTACATAGCTCCAGTCGGTTACACCACAGTATGATAAGCCAATGCAAACGGGAAACATGAGAATGGAATATCGCAATGCGACTCGTCCGTTCATACCAGGGTTCACCCAGGCTAACATGCGGTAGCCCGCGTTCTTGTACTCGTCGCGGATGGCCCAACTCAGCGCATTGAAGTGAGGGAATTGCCAGGCGTAAAGGAGCGCAGCGCACAACCACCCGCCAGCGGAGCCCTCTCCAAACAACAGTTCTTCCCATGTCCCGTCATGGGCATATTGATTCGCCGCAGCCGTCCAGCCCATAAGTGGGGGAATGCCTCCTACGATTGCGCCTACCCACGTGTTCAGTACATGCATACGCTTCATGGGTGTGTACACGCCCGCATAGAGAAAGATATTGGCGGCGCCAAGAAAAGCAGTCGTGGGGTTGACGCCGTAGTAAAGGGCGCCAGTACCAAGCACCCCGCATGCGATGGCGAAGATGATAGCGCCTCGTGGGCTTATGAGCTTTCGGACGAGAGGCCGGTTACGTGTGCGGCTCATCTTGGCGTCATGTGCGGGTTCCATGATCATATTGAAGGCATTTGCAGATGCCGAGCACAGCGCAGTGCCGGATGTCAGGAAGAACAGTGTGAGGGTCGAGAGGGACGGCGTGGCTGTTGCTGCGGGTGCAAGCAGCCCGGGTACAGGGTATAACGAGTATGCAGCCGTCGCAGTCAGGACAACGAGGAAGGAGAGGCGCGGTTTCGATAGCGAGAGGTACGTAGTCATCATGCGCTTGAGTGACTGTTGCGGGAGGCTCGAAGATATATGTGCCAGCTTAGACGATGCATCGTGTGGAATAGGATACGCGGCCTCCGGATTCTCCGTTGCCTGCTCCTTTGCCTTCTTCCGCCGCCTATGTGGTAACACTTCTTCTGTGCCAGTCGCGCCATCCGCCTTCGCCGCCTGCTGCCCTCCCGCATTCGCTGATCTTATAGACAGAATCGAGCTCTGCAACTCCGGTCTTGATTTCCAGAATGTGTCCTTTAGTATCGGATTTGCCCGGAAATATCCATCACCGCAAGCACCACCGCCTTTCGCGCCAGCTATTGCGTGCTCTTTATGCGACGGGTTGGAAGAAATCGGCCTCCGCAACTGAAGTGGCGCTTTTGCGAGCCTTCGCCAGCATCGCAGACATAGTGAGTTTGCATCCTGTACTGCAATCGGCCGTGGCAATATTGGTCGAAAGCTCATGGCGGCATGGGGTTGAGCTTCAGCGGGCGGTCGGCGTGAGGTGATGACTTTTGGGGCGCATCTGTACGCAATGCCAAGAGCCGAGGCGCATTAGCCACTCAGACATTCCGCATCATCACTCATCTGATCAGAGAAGAGCTCAACAGATATCACAATTTCGAGTCCAGCGCTCAAATCCAGAACGACCCAAGGTTCAACCCATATCTTAGGATCGTTAGCAAGATAGCTTGGAAACTGTATGAGTAATATTTGGGGATAGTCCATGCGTGTCGTGTTTATATTTTCTATCGACGTGAATTGAGGCTTATCAATTTGTGACCTTTGGCTTCAGCTGTCTAGAACATGCCGTGTTGCTCTTTGTGTAGGAGAGAGAGAGAGACAGCTCCGCCAGTATGACGCATTTGGGTATCCCGAGATTCGGTTCCATCCCGAAGTCCCCAAAACTTCCCCAGCGAACTCGCACCCCATGGCATCACTCACCAAATTCCACCTTTCCAATACGGTGCCTTAATTCACCAGCGCATATTGTACATGCGCTTCCGTCACTTTGTTGCCCTCGCAGACCCTCGTCTCTATACACCCGCCAACTTCCGCGTCTGCTCCCACTGGCGCACCATGGCCGCCGCCCCGCCCCCAGATCGTCCCATAAAGCTACTGATGCTTCACGGCTACACACAATCCGGGCCTCTGTTCCAGGCCAAGACGGGCGCCTTGCGGAAAACACTGTCAAAAGCCTTCCCCAAGGGCATAGAACTTGTATACCCTACCGCGCCTCTACGGTTAACGCCCGCCGACGAATCGTTTCTGGCAGGTAGCACAAGCAAAGATGGCGAGGGCAAGGATGGGGAGATGGGGGAGGAGCAAGAGATTGATGCATGGGCTTGGTGGAGGAGGAAGGGTTCCGGAGAACCATACACATACGAAGGGATAGAGCAAGGCCTGGCTCATATCGCAGGCATGTTGAAGGAACAGGGTCCTTTCGATGGTGTTGTAGGCTTCTCACAGGGCGGTGCAGCCGCAGCCATGGTCGCGAGTTTGCTCGAGCCGAACCGCCGCGCCGCTTTCGAGAAATTTTACCCTGAGGGTGGCATGAAGTTCCCAGAGTCCTTCGAAGAAGACACCGGGTATGTCGAGGGGACAATACACCCCCCGCTGAAGTTTGCGGTCAGCTATAGTGGCTTCGCAGCGCGTGGCAAGAACCCGTACCACGCCTTCTATGAGCCCAAGATTAGTACACCAATATTACATTTCCTAGGCACCCAGGATGTGGTGGTTGAGGAGGCAAGGAGTTTGGCCTTGGTGCAGGCTTGTGAGCACAGCGAGGAGAAGTACGTTGTGTACCATCCCGGTGGTCATTTTCTGCCGAGCACGCAGAAGGCCAGCGTCAATGCATTGATTGGGTTCATCAAGGAGGTTTTACAGGAACAAGAGGGCGGGGCAAAGAAGGAGGAGGAGAGTGTTGAGGATATGGATGTGCCATTCTAGAGATCAAGGCGGACGTTGCAGCCTTCTTCGGTGCATTTATTCACACAGAAGCGAGGCGTTCAGGTAGACTTTGATTAGACGATAGACTGAACATGACTGCGAATTCTTGCAGCTGTCAATGCCACGCGAGACGCGGGGAGCGCTGGTCACAGGACCAGGCGACGTATGCACGGGCCACATACACCCATTGTTTGGGTTGGCGCTCACCATGTTTACATCAGTGCCATCACTTCGAACACGTCCACCACAAACGAGATCCCAACTTCACCATGGCGCAAGCAGGCAAAGACGACATTGCCGACGGCCTGATTGCGAATGGCTCATTCAAGGCTTCTACACAGCCTCTGAAGAAATCAGCGCTGTCGCCAAAGAAAAAGACGCGTAGTAAGAGTATCGGTCCCGGAGGCTTGGGAGAATTAGAAGCGCCCCCGCTGAAGGAGACCGCTGGAAACCGCAGAAAGGTATGTGCCATCTATGCGATTGCACGTGACATGTTGTTGACCAAATAGTCTGCTTTCATCCCCGCCGTCAAGTCCATTCTAGCCTCGAATGACGAGGACGAGAAGAAACGGCGCGAAGCCCGTCGCAAGTCTTTGGGTTCGTGTTTCGAGCGTGAAAGTATTTTGGAAGCACAATTGACCGGCGTCCAGCAAGGCGACGCGTGTCGTTCGCCCCGGAAGCCACTTTGCACACGTGGGATGTAGTCGAGTACATGCGCGATGCGACCACTTCTTCTGCCTCATCGGGGGTCACACGTAGAGCCTCGAGCGTCTCACAAGCATCTACACCGGCATCGCCTGCACCTCCATCTGACCCCGCCGACCCCCCGTCTACACCACCAGAACAAGCCGAAGAGCCTCAGCCAGAACCTGGTTCGTCACCTGCAAGCGCGCGTGCGCAACACCAGAAGAAGAACCGCCGGAGCTCGGGTATACCACCAATGAACTTCAACAACCCAGACGACGTCTGTTCCTCAAGCCCGCTAAGCGGAGATAATACTTCGCCTGGTGGAGACAATGGGAGCAGTGACTCTGAGGATATGGATATCGATGACGCCACAGAGAATATCGGTGTTTCCCCGGATGTCGACGACTCATCCCAAAGCAGCGCTCGGTTGGACGCCGCACTGCGCGAGGCGGCGAACCTGGCAGGCACTCAAAAGCTGGACTTTGACGACGATGACGGGGACATGACCATGGAGATTGCGCAAGACGAGGTTACCGCGTCGTTCAAACCTTGGGCAAAGAAGAGCTTTGTCGCACAGTACGATAAGGAGATCGCAAGCCCTCTATTCTCTCCAGCACGCACCGTAGCCGATGAGGACGACGACATGAGCATGGACATCACGCGTGCAGTGGGTCGAATCGTACCTCCGCCACCACCACAACAGCAACATTCTGATGCAGCAGGCTCAGATGTCGAAGACGACATGACCATGGATCTCACCATGCCACTCGGAAGCATACAGGCAATGGCAGCATCGTACAAACCAGCGAACAAGAGAAAGAGTCTTAAGAGGAGGGTTTCATTGCTCGATGATTCCCGAGGTAGCCCTGCAAAGCGCCCTGGGAGTCGGCGTACCAGTTTGCAAAAGCGTCGACAGTCCGAAGAGCACGACCAAGAAGATGCAACTATGGACCTTACCATGGCGATTGGAGCGATCAAGAAAGCACCTCAACCTGAGATAGCCAGGCGTGCTAGCGTTGAAAGCGTTGTTGACGACGCGACCATGGACTTCACCCTGGCCGTGGGTAGTATCAAGAACGGGAAGCCACAGGCGCAGGATGTACAGGAAGAGCAGGAGGAAGAGGTCGAGGTCGAGGACCTTTCCATGGAGTTTACCAAAATTATTGGACCTGGCATTAGACGTGCGGGCAACTCAGCAACAACACCAGAGACGCCTGCTGAGGCCACACCAGTTTCAGTGACTAAGACACCGACTCCGCGAAAATCTCTGAAGATGTCGCCTGGACGAAGAAGGAGTTCGTTTCTCAAAGCGGAAGCCGAAAGCGCGCCTCAAGTATTGCAAGATATCACTCCTAGTACTTCAGGAGAGGTGGCTTATCCAGACCTTGATCCCGGCACTCCAGAGATCGTCAGGCAGAAGAATATCGAGGAGGTTGAGCCATCGCCATTTGTGCGTCCAACTCCATTGAGTGCGTCCAAAGCAAAGGATGCTCTTGCGACACCTACAAATCCGACACCGCAGAGGACACCCCTGGCCATTCCCGAAGACCCGATTGCAGCTACAATCCTAGATCGACGTCGTTCTTCCTTATCCGCAGTGCAGTTCAGTCCTCTGAATGCACCACGCCAGGAACCTACTCTCAAGAGCACCGCACTTTTGAGCAATAACATCAAGCTGTTATCCACCCCACGAAAGCAGACATTGATATCGCCCGTGAAACGAGGGATGACGCCAAAGAAGTCTCAGTCTCCTCTCAAGCAGCCGACACCAAAGCAAAAGACATCAGCTCCCAAGAAAGCGACACCAAGAAAGAGCATGAGCCCCACAAAACGTGTTGCCTTTGGTGAAGAACCGGAAGAAGCAGAGAACAGTGATGACAATGGTGTGTCAGGGGACTTGTCGGACGTCGAGCGAATCTCATTGCAAGACTTCCTTGACATGACCAAGATCCGCTTCATGGATCTTAGTACGACCAAGCGACGCCATACTGCTGCTCCTGCCGCATTCCATGACGTAGAAATAGAGGAGAAAGAGGAATCTTTAGATCGCTACGTTGTGGCTGGGGCATGCACGGTACCTGAGTATGAGCTGTATCAGCATGCCTGTCACGAAATGAAGAAGTATATCTCGGATGGTCGCCACTTCGTTCGCACGCTGGAAAATAATGTTTTAGAGGAGAACCCACTGCTATTCAGTGAGTACCTCACTGCTCCCCCGGATCAGCGCAAGGTCATGGACAACCAGTTCAAGAACCTGAAGACGAATGCGCGCCTCGAGGCTCGTGGAGAGTGGTATACATGGCGAAGCACACTGTTGCACGATCTCAAGGCTGGCCTTCTCCATACTCTGGATGGTTTCAATCACGATGAATCCACACTTCACAAACAGGAAAAGCTTCTTGATAATACTCTTCCGCCTTTGGTCGAGAAGAAGGAACATCTTTCCGTTGAGTGTAAGCAACTACAGCAGCGCCACGATGAACTCAACAGCTGTGATCGCGAAGAGCTTGAGCAGACGAGGGAGAAGCTCACAGCTGCGGACGCCGAGATAGAAGAGAAGAAGCTACATCTGACCCAGCTGCAACAAGAGCTTGCCGACAAGGAGACACGCATAGAGGCAGCCAAGGATCGTAAAGTCGAATGCATCGAAGAGATCAGAGCAGCTGAACGTGTGCGAGAAGAGTGCCGTGGCTGGTCTACCAGTGAAGTCAGCAGTCTGAGAGGTACGTCACGCCCGTTTTTCACATCAGAGTGCTACTAACGAAACTATAGCCAAACTCACCGCTCTTGAGCAGGCCCACGGCTGGAGCATCACATCTGCTTCCTCGAACAGCATCACAATGACACACTTGAACGACCTCGAACTTTATTTCGTACCTTCTGCTTTTGCCACCGGCAGAAATACACCCAACGGATCTATCTCGCTCGCCTATGTTGGTGATTCAGCGACGCCGCATCCTCGTCCCTTGACGACGAGCAACCGCTTTTTTCTCCAGCTTATTCGCGCACATCTCCACGGTATTCATCAGTCACAAACCAGTATCCCCTCACTCCTTTCACTCATCAAGAATGGATGGGCTACCGCGACTGCTGTCGCCGAGGGCGTTCGCTGGCTCGAGCATAGCTACATCACCGAGGAGTCCATCGTTTCGGATGAGCGCATGGCAATCTCTACAAATATGCTGCTTCCAACCCTTCAAACAAAGGTCAAGGCCACCTTTGAAGTTGGTGTCGGTCTAGGCAAGGAGGGTGTGGAGACTGACGTTGATATCAAGGCGGAGGTTGTGTACGGTGAGAAATATGGCGAAGAGAAGATGGGCGCCTTCTTGCGCGACTTTTGTGGGAATGGGGTCAAGGAGGAGCAGAGCATGTCGGTCTGGGCAGATGGTATGCTGGATCTTGCAGCGAGGTTAAAGAAGACTGGAAGGAAAGGGGAGAGGAAGTAGCATCGACGTGTGTCTTGTGTATGGTTTACTTCACGATGTTCACGACTTAGCTTATGAGTTACGATGGAGTTTAGGGCAAGCGGATAGGGATCATTTTTGATAACAGTCCCATGACAATACATTCTTACATCACTCTGAGCTACTGCGACTTTCGTCACTACCACTAGCAAGCCTCTCCGGCAATACTGTCAGATGGCTAGTGTTGCAAATCTCCACCATGCCAGATGTGCTCTAGTCACCCCGGCCACTCCGGAGAAACTCACGATAGACGTCATACGGAACATTGGCAGAATCCGGCATAGCCTACTGCACTTCGTTAGGAATATCTCGGCGCAAATTCTACCGAACCTCACGACTCATGGATGGTAGTGCTCATGCTCACTCAGTGCTATCCTGGTTTTGGGGCCGTCCCCGCAATCCGGGGCCGGAAATGAGCATGCTGCAATCTGCGGAGACATGGAGAAGAGGCTAGATCTGGCCGCCGTTATGTTAGCGCATTCGATCACGTATATGTATATGCGACCGGACGTTCGTAGATGTAGAGTTCTGTGAATCGCGTGTGCTACGATGTTATTTTCTGCCGCATCTGCTGCTCTAGCCTTGCTGGCAGGCGCTCCTTCTGTTGGCGCATCACCAACCCAGCATCTACAGCAAAATGCATCCAGTCCTGTTGTCAAGCTCGACTATGGCACCTTTCGCGGCGCGTCATCCTCCGAGTATAACATAACATACTACCGCAAGATACCCTTCGCAGCATCTACAGCAGGACAAAATCGCTTCCGCGCCCCTCAACCTCCACTCCGCATCACCAATGGCACGTACGACACCGACCAAGCTTTTGATATGTGTCCGCAGCGCACGGTGAATGGTTCAGAAGACTGTCTGTACCTGGGTGTATATTCGCGACCTTGGGAAGAGAAGAAGAAGAAGCAAGATCTAAGGCCCGTCCTCTTGACATTTTATGGTGGCGGCTTCATCCGAGGAAGCGCCAGCTTTAGTATCCCGCCTTCTGGTTACCCGGTCCTGGACGTTGATGATAGAAACGACTACGTTGTTGTATATTCCAACTACCGCACCAATGTATTTGGCTTCCTACCCGGTTCGAAGATTGCGGAACACCCGGATGTTGATCTTAACCCTGGACTTCTCGATCAGCAGGCTGCGCTCAAGTGGATACAGAAGTACATTCATCACTTTGGAGGTGACAAGCGGAACGTTACCATCTGGGGACAATCAGCTGGCGGTGGTAGTGTCGTTGCGCAGACGATTGCTACTGGCAATCGTGGGAAGAAGTTGTTCACCAAAGCCATGGCCAGTAGCCCCTTCTGGCCCAAAACATATCGGTACGATAGCGAGTGGGCGGAGAATCTATATCAGCGGACATTGCAGGATGTTGGCTGTGCGAATGCAGCGGATGAGATCAAGTGTTTGAAGGATGTCGATGTACAGAGATTGAGAGATAGCGCATTAGCGCTGAGTACCAGCCAGCAGTACACCACTGCTTCTTTTACCTACGGACCGGTTGTCGACGACAAGTTTCTTACAGAGCCGTTGAGCAGCGTTATCAGCAGTGGAAAACTGAATGCCGAGACCATCATGGTAAGCTACAATCTACACGAGGGCGAAAACTTCATTCCTCCTAGTTTCCAAAACGCCAGGACAGGGAGCGATGGGTTCAACTCATCGGCTGCTTCTTTCGACGCATGGTTGAGAGGCTTCTTACCGGACTTTACGGAGCAGGATCTGGAGAATGTTAAGACCATGTACCCCGCGACGGGAACTGCGGAGGAAATCAGCTGGAATACAACGTATATCCGTGCTGGACAGCTATACCGCGACCTCGTCCTAGCATGTCCGTCGTATTGGCTTTCGAAGCAGGCGGAGAAGGGGTGGCTGATTGAGTATACAATCTCGCCTGCCAAACACGCGAGTGACGTCCAATACGTAAGTTGATTGCCGTCTACCTATATCATGTCAATCCAGCGCACTGACTCCAAGCAGTGGAATACCATCGGCTCAATTCAGCAAACAGATGCTCTAACCTACCAAGGGTATGCAGGTGCTTTGGCTTCATTCGTCCAGACCGGCGATCCAAATGCCCACAAAGTCACAAATACCACTATACCCGGCTTACCAGATGTTGAGGAAAGTAAGCAGTTTCTAGTCACATCGAGTGGGCTACGGCAGGGTGGGATCGGTATGCTAGAGGAGAGGTGCAAGTACTGGTTTGGAGCCGCTGATAGGGTTCCTGTGTGAAGTTTATATACATGAATATAGTGGTGTGTGGTATGCGCCTCGCAGCCAGTACGTCTTGAATTACTATCTACTGTACGTATATCGGGACTTCCTCCCACGACCCCACCGTGCCGCCGCCACACCTTCCTGGGCCATGTGTCTGCCTGGCACGACTACGAGTCACGTCATTGCTTTCGGTAACACCAGTGAAGAGACCTATCAAACTAGTCGTCATATATGATGAATGTGTTCTTCTTGTAGGAAATCCCCTTCATCATGACCCAGTTAACTCTACCGGTGATGCCAAAAGCAAAGAAGTGACTCATAGTCGGCAACTTCCAGAAGTTTTCATAGGGGAGCTTTAGTTCCCAAACTTAGGAGCGCGCCTGCAAACTTTGCTGCCTCTCCACAACAGTAGTATTCCCGTTTTCATTCACGTCAAAAATGATGTGGATGCCTCCATTGACCTTGAAAAGCCTTTGGGAAATCATCAACATGATCTCGGCAGGAAAGTCTGTCACCAATGATGAAGGAATTCGGTTGCTCGCGGGCCAGTCGTGGATGCTGTGGTACCTAATCTGACCAAAGTGGTACCACGGCTTGGATGTCTTGTTCTCCTGGCCACGTGGCAGGGTAAAATGGGCGCGACCATGGGAAATCTCCATAGTCGAGAAGTCCTAGTCGAAATTCCCCATTTACAATCCCAGAAAGCCCTTCACGGATACCATGGTATCCCCGGAGAGAGTGTAGTTGTGGAGGTCTTCGGACATGGCTCTCACCCTGTTCATTGCCTCCACACTAGTCATTGTTTGATCCTCTGATCGAAGTACCCTCTGACCGGGCGTGAGCTGCACGGCTTATTCAGTAGTCCACTCGGAACACAATGGAGTGCTTGGGTGAGCAACTCACAAAGAAATCGGAGAACTTCGAAAGCATCGTAGACTGTGTGACAGAACGCCTTCCACGGTATGATCTCATTTCTGCCCTACGCGGTTTGTTTCCAGAGCATGAAATAGGCGTCACTCAAGGTTCCAGGATCCTGAAGGTCGGGTGCGTGAAGATAGTGACTGGAGTTATCCTCCTGTATCCAGTAGATGTATGCTGACGCCATTCGAAAGATCGGGTCTTCGTGGTCGAACAGCTCGAGGCTCCCGCTCTTCATCATGTCAACGATGAACTCTACGTGCCATTTTACGAATGCACGGCGCGCTCTGACTGACGCGAAACGGTATGCGGGTACGATAGTTGCAGGCGCTTGCGACATGGTGTCCGACTCGAGGCTTGCTGCTGGTGGGGGAGTTGCGGGCGATAGAGGTATATGACCAGAAGCGGGGCTTGATGGAAGCGGAAGAGTCGAGAGTACTTGTGACATGATGTTTGGGCCGTGACTTAGAGGTAAGGTTATGTGTTGAAGGATGAGGTGCGTTGACTGGTCTCGATAGTCTGGCTTGTTAAGTGTGCGGACTAGAGGTTGGCGAAGTCAGTGTCGAGGCAAACGTGAGGGACCGCGTGTTTCTGAAGGCCCTGTTTACGCCGAGACCATACCATGAGATCGACGTCCTCGAATCAATAACAATAGGACGACGTCGCTACCTACGTGCGATTAGCTTGCCGCATTCAAGGCTGCAACTGTGTAGATCCATTGTCTTTCTGAGCATTCCGGTGGTATCGATCGTGCATCATAGTTGTAGAACATTACTTCAGGAGACTCAGTCAGCTTTGAACTCCCACAAGAGACTAGCGAGTCTATACTCGAATAATACTTGAGTCCTCTCATAGTCATTAGAAGATTACCGATGTGCTGCCATAAGGGTCGTGTACGCGGAAAGTGCGGAAAGTAGTCTGCTTTGCGACTTGGGTAGATGCGTCATTCCCTACCCACGAAGGTCTCTTTCACGCAATATCTGTCGTGTTTGCCGCACCTGTATCCATATCTATGACATCCCCCAACATTCCTATAGGATGTTTCCAAGTAAAGACGAGCTATTGCAGAGCGGCAGTATCATGCAGATCCCGCAAGTATCAGATGCAACAGCTGCGTACTACGCGGAGCAGTGTCCAGCGACTATCGTCAAGTTCGTGGATGCCCAGCGCAAAGGCAAGCCTATACGCGCTGCCGGAGAGCTCGATATCGATCTGAACAACCTCTATTTGAAGAGTATGTCGCTTTCTGTGCTATGTTCTGGCGGACAGCTAATCAGCTCTTAGACGTGCCTACATGCATCCCCGACCCAGACGCGAACATCCCACGACGCGCCAGCGAAGCGTACTTCGCCGTATGGGCGAATACGCAGTACGGTGGCGCGGCTGTGAACAGCATATACACCCAGTTACCCGGTCTCCGATACAAGACCACGTTCTCCGATGGCGAAATCCAGAGCTTTGTGCGCGAGCTACTGACGAAGAACACGAACCTCAACAACAACACCTCTGCGGCAGGAACAATGACTATCTGGACGAAGGATATGTTGGCAATTGCGTTCCTGGCGTCGGTTGACCGCCGCCTCACCGTCAGCAGCGCCTTGAAGCAGGTGAAGGATATCTTTTGGTCAGGCCGTGAACTTCCTCCAAACGTTGCACAGGAGATCCGTGACATACTGAAAGAGGCAGATAACGTTTTCGAAAGCGACTTCGGCGTTGCATGCTACCTTCCTGATGGTACACCGGGGTTCCTTCTCCCATTTGGATACGAGAACAAGATTCTAGCGCACCAGTATTGTCTTGAGAAGTTCGCATATTTTAAGATGCCGAACTATGAACCAAAGCGGAGAGAGTGCTCGCCGTTGATGGGAGAATTGCCACCTGAGCTGATGGTGATGGTGGCGCGGAAATTGCTCGTGTTCAAGGATCCTATACAGGTGATCCGCAAGCCAGCCGTCTTTCTCGTAAGACTGAGTTTTACTTCAAGGTCTGTGAGCCCTCTCACATGCGCAATGCCACTGCCTTCCTTTCCAACACTCGCGTGCACCCAGGTTGGATTATCTCCAACCTAGAGACATTCTTCGCGCTCTCCAAGACCAACCGAAAGAACTATTACCTTGTGCGCGAGGCCTTCTTCAAATACAACAAGATCATGCTGCATCGCTTCGATACTATTAGTGGGTATTGTTTCGATAGCCATGACATTAAGCCGTGGCTGGAAGCTATTGGTCGCGAGGCGCGTCGGTCCCTGAAGAGTTGTCTATGGAGCTGTTCTTGAAGATCAGACATCAGAACGGGTTAGATCGTGATGCTGTTCACGCCATGATCAAGCTGATGGGCCAAAGCCATTCCCTTCAGTCTCTAGTCATCGAGAGCCTCTTTTGGAACAGAAAAGTTCCGAAGTCCATGGCCAAGATAAAGAACTGGCTTCAACCTCTTACATATTTTCGCGGGATCACCGTATTCCAAGTTGGTAACCATGCCGAAATGGAAGCATACATGAGGCCTTTCGTAACTCGTCCAAAGCAGCTTCAGCCTCATGAAGACCTGCCAGCTTTCGTGCTCGACAACCATAACAGGGCTGACCTAGTTCCGCTAGTGGAAGCCACCCTCAAGAAGAAGACTGCCTGGAAGCGTGTGGTCGCAACGCAGAAGAAGGATACGGCGGTTCTTCGACAGATGAAGAGGCTGCTTGCGTCCGATGCTCGATGTAACGTACTGTCGGGAAGAATACTGGCAGACGAATGGTAGAGCTGAACTGAGTGGGGGGCTGTCGGAAATGTCGAGGATAGATATATGGTCATCAAGTAGACTTTTATGCCAAAGCCCCCATACATCGAGCAGATGCATGCGGATGCTGAAGCCCCAATAACAACGGAAAATTACATAGCATCCAATATTCATAGTGACAAAGAAATAGATACGGAATGTTCACGGAGTACGTTGTCGCGCTGCTGTTGACGATGGAACTCGTTGAGGATGTAGGAAGAAAGAGGGGATGAAGTTCGAAATGAAGCCGGACGCCATGCCTCATAGGGGAAAGCCGAAGCTTATCTATGTCAGTGCTCTTTGGGCATGCTTGGACGGCTGAGAAGACACCTCTCCATCGCTGTCGCATCGATGTTCATCTGTTTCGAGGCTGGAGTCGACTTTGTGGTGTTGCAGTTCGCGTCACAGCTGCATTTGCACGTCCTGTGCATGTTCAAAACCGCCATGCCTTACGATGACGCGGAGGTGCACGCAAGCAGTTCAATCGCTCGCAGCAGCATGCGAGCGAGGCGCCCATATCCAGCGGCAGATGACTACAAATCTACCAAGCGTGTGCTCATGGTGTGGACTGTTCCCCGGCGAACAGGGGAAGACTTGCTGCATCTTTGCTCCCCCTCCTACACTGTGCTTGTCGCAGGTTCACGAGACGGGCGCAGTCTTTTGCTACGCACACAGTCGGCGTGTCTTGCTGTCTCGTTGTGCTCATTCGCACCCAAGTTTGCAATGTCGCTACCGTAATCGACAGCTTCGTGCCTTCTCTCCTGGCGGCCGCGCCCTCTTCCCCGCCAACGACACCCACACCACCGCGTTCCACAGCAACGACGACATCATCTACAAGCACTCGGCATGCTGCTCGTACCTCTCCGCGAGACTGTCAGCTTTGGTGCTTGGTGTGGAGTTTTCGCTCCTTTCCACGTTGCTGCAGCTTCGCTCTGATGCCCGTCGTTCAGACCGGACTCCAAACTCTCCACCACCATCACCACCATCACAAGAAGCGACGGGGGGTTAGGGCGTGATATCTACAAGGCCGGCAAGATCCCTTGGTTCCTTCCCAGAACCCAAGGCGTCGCGATGAATGCGATGGCGGCGGGTGGGACGCCCAAAGGCATCTTAGAAGCCATAACCCGAGCAGCGACACCGCCAGAGCCATCACAGGTAAGAAAGCTGACCTTCCCTCGCTGGAACTCATAGCAGCCTCCTTGACCTGCGACAAGGATGATTCCATCGATGTAGCAGCAGCTGCGATGCCGACGACGCCGCTGCCTCCCCATTACTGCGACGAGTAAAGCTGCATACACGCCACCCCTATGGAGACTGCAAGCTTCTCCCAGCTTACATCGTGGCAATAGCGGACAACGGCACTGACATCAAAGCCCACGGCAAAAGCTTACTTCCCATGTACACGCCCCGCAAGCCATCACGACGGACCTGTACAGCAACATGTCTAGCGGACAGACTCGGCGCCAGTGATCACTTACTCGCTACTTCAGGGCGATGTCCATACCGCCGCCTCAGGCAGGTGCCCCAATTTGCGCCGCGACAACCCCTACCCCGTGCAAAGACGGCATCTGCTACCCTACAAAACAACGCCAGTCACACCGTAGCTCTAAGCGCATTAAGAGCCAGTGCCTGGCTGCACCATTCACGATGCGAGCAGCTCGTCAGGGCTGCTTCGCCTTCAACTCCATTCAGTGGTACGGCGATGAACCATGGGTGACGAGCCATTCACAACTTCGCAACACTGACGATGCAATGGTCTCCATGGGACCAGGGATAATAACACACCGTGCTGAAATCGTCAAGACTGCTTGGATCCAGCATCAATGTCAGCGCAGCAGAACAGTCGCTCGGTACCTCTCGTATCGCATCAGCGAGCGAATACTGTAGCGTCGGCCCCAAGAGCATGCGCCCATACAGGCCTGCCGCCAACAATATGACACATTCGAAGTGCCAGTGTGACGACAGGATTCATCACCATGGTACAATGCGTCAGGGTAGGAAGCCGGCAGCTCTTAGCATCGCAAGAGCAGGCATCAACTCTCTGGGCCGTTCAAGCTAGGGACAGATATCCAGAGTGTCTTCGGTGCATGGCCATGCCAAGCTTGATCTCCTCTTCGATACAGCATTGCCGTTCCGCCAAGCTTGAGAACCTTCCATGGGCCATGATACCGTGCAACCACAGACTACTCTGGCTGCTCTTCAGCTTGGACGACGCATCGCGTTCTTAGCCAACATCATTGTGCGTGGCAGTTGGTATCTGATCTCGTAATCTATAAGATGGCCAGCGAAGCATTGCTACCATTCCGGTCAAGAATACGCCGAGTCGTATTTTGACAACGGTTATCCGATTCTCGAGTTTCAACCGGTAGCTTTTGCGAAGACCAGTGCGTCGACACAAGAGGCTATCTTTAGAAAACCGAGTCAGCTCTGCCAGCTCTCCTCTTCGACGATTCAAGGCAATGAAACAATTCCTGTCTATCTTCTATCGAGATAATCGAGAAGAAGTGGAAAGAGACGTGTCGTTCATAGCGAGGAGGCATTGTGGTCGCCATTGAATCTTGTCACAAGTTTGATCATAGCTCAAGGCCGGCTCAACGACAGTGAACCTTGACCTCTGCGCCCAACCCAAGACAGCACTGAGGCTTGCTCTCTTACATCTGCTGTGAACCGAGCAATTGTTGTTGACCAGCTGCGATGGAGCTTGTACCAGATTGTTCGTTTCCGATGAGTGGTCGTTTGAGTCCGCTCAGTTGTCTGATCTTACAACAGCGCCGTGTCCGTAGACAGGCGACGCAATACCGGCCGAGCACAAAATGTACTATGCTTGACAGCCGTCTACTGGGCATATCGTACCCGGAGTCGTCTGGTCTGCCGCCAACCATGTCAAGCGTCTGCAGCTACCATTGTTTGTGTTCTCCGTCGAGGTCAGGGCACGCTGGTGACGGTTTTCCTCTGAAGTATGACCTCGACATTCCGTCGCCTCAGTCGTCCACGGGTGCAATCCTTGGGAGTATTCTGTTCCTCCTCAAATTTTCCCGAGCTATTCCATATCTCAACATTGCTCTCAGTATTGTCGTGGTCGTAGCCATGACTCTCCGCTGTCGGTAGATCGAGTGGAGACATGATCTATTGTTCGGTCTGCTTGCCTTCGGTCTTATGCACAGGCACGAGGCTAGTATGTTGTCAGCTCCCTGGTCAGCTGTCGCCCAAAGATACAATGCTGTTCCTCTGTTCAGGCTTGCTGGTGAGGTGCGACTGCTGACGCGGACTTCGTATCTCTCGATTCGATAAGGTGGCTCGGCATAAGGAGAAGAGCGACGATCTGTACCCTTCAGCACGACGATTAAATTGGAGAATAGCACTCCCGAGTAACTCGTTCCCGAGTTACTTGGTGCACGCCTGTAACCTCAATGTGTTCCCAGACGTAGGTTGCGATGAGAATTGCCCGGGCACCACATCGTACCCACGTTCTCCTTGCTGCCGCTCTTTAAGCTCGACGTCGAGCCAGTGTATCGGGTTCCCTTCTTGCTGCTGTCATTGATGGTGAGCTTCAGGCGCTGCAGCGAAGCGCTCGGGAGTTCGGCCTGCTCGTCGTTCAGGTACCTCCGGCTCGATGCCGAGGCCTCAAGTAGTCTGGGGTCTTCGAAGACGCTTCGTTCCTGCTGTACTTCTCGATCATGTTGCTGTCTAGGCGCAATCGTCGTCTAAAGATGTATCGCTGCAGCGAGAGGTCCGTTGTCGAGGAAGCGCTTCAAGAGGCTCGACCAGCCCTGGGGTCGACGAGAGCGAGGCTGTTGAGACCTGTCGCAGCATCAATCAAGCTCACTGCCGGTGGTCAGCAGCTCTGTCTCAGTCGGTCCGGCGGTATTGGTTGGGGCAATCGTGGTGTTGCGAAGATGGTGTTGAGGCCGCGGGGGAGCCCGACGCCAGCGTCTGGCTCAACACCACGACCGCAGAGCCGGCTAGGGGTAAGCGTACGATCTCGTTGCACTCCACAGTGTGAAGCCCTGGTCTTCTCCCAGGCGCTCCGCCGCAGAATTGCAGTGGCTGTCTACCCGCATCGAAGGGTTGCAGTTTGCGCCTGGTTGTTGGTTGAGCCAGAGATTGTTATGGTCTGCGACAACGATCATGGGACTTCGGGGTCGATTCACAGCAAGTATTGGAGGCCTGCAAACTTTCCACAACGCTGCACGGCCCTTGTGAAAGTTGGGCAACTGAGTGATCAGCCCCTTAGTGCTGTCAAAGGTTAACAGCCATTGCATCGCTTCTTGTCTCAAGTCAAGTCCGCTTCAAGGGTAGCAGGAGATCCGAATGGAACAATTCCTTGTACTGTTTTCGACATGAGGCCCAGATGCATTGTGGGACTCGTAGTGGAGAGTTGGAGCACAAAGGGAATATGAGAAAAGGGAGCCACATGCCTAACGTCAGATCCCATTGCCGTTGCCAATGGCCAAAAGCCAAACGACTTGGACTCTGTGTACATGAAATCCCCGCACTCCTGCCGCCGCCGCCGCCGCCTGTGGCCAATCGCCCTCACCTCTCTCGCTAAGATCTGACAAACTCCCACACCAAACCCGCCATCCTCATGTCCCTCGAACATATATAGGGTTTAGTTACTCCGACTTCCAGCTATCACGAGCAACACGGTGAGGAACGGTGTACCAGTAAGTCCATCAATCTCTTTCTTCATCAAATTGCAATGGAGGTTCGGGTCTCAAGTTCGAATTGGCACCGGGTGGGTCTACCTTCCTCGGTATATAAAATGGAAGCCAATGGGTATCTCCAGGTGTTTACCGGGCTGCAGGTAAGTGATATCTTTCTTTATAATGTGAGTTCGACAAAGAGGTTCAGGTAAATGAGATGTATGCCTTCGTCTGCATCGAAAGGATGTAGAGTACCACAGTATAGTATCTGTGGACTCGAACCTTTTTGCCTTTTGTTTTTCTCTTTTCTTTTTTGCACAAGGTGTTTTCTCTTTTAACTGCTAGGTTCTTTGCCTAGCTTGTTGCAGAGCAGATACACGGACTTATCTATATAGCAGCCGCTCCTTACAAGCGTTTTGTTTCTTTACTGCGCTTAGAGCGTATCAGAGATATTTTCTATTGGCCTTGTAAGTAGTTTCCTAGGCTGTTGTGCTTGTAGAGGGGTAAGCGTAGAGTTGCTACAACAAAAAGTGCTATAGCAGTCAAGCGTTCGTTTTAAGTACTGCTCTAGGTATTGCATGCTTAATACACGCGCATTAGGTGTGTACAGGTACAGGTAAGAAGTTAAAAGAGGGAAATACAGTTACAGTATTACCTCTATATTGTGCAGTTATCTCAACGTATCGCTACATCTATACGCTGTAGTTACAAGCTCTATACCCGCCTTCTTTGCACAAAACAGCCTGAGTTGCCTATAGTTGTACAAGTACAGGGATAGTATGCATCTGCTTTTAGATTTGTACGTTTTCTAACGCGTTGTGGTGCCTAAAAACTCTGCTGCGACATCAAATTAGAGCTACAGGAACATTCGGTAAGCTCTATCTTGACAACTTGTATAACACGTCAAGACAGACAGCAGCGTCTTGCGAAAGCGATTGCACTAGACTGAGCTTAGTGGTATAGCGTTGTATCCGACTAGTATCTGCACACTTTCATGCCATGCGCGGAGAAAGAACGTGTCAAGTTATCTATTGAAGGTCACAGGTCCACACAGAGGGCGCACTGTTTTGTCCAAACTGTAACCGTATGGGACGTGAAAGAGCAGGATACAGACGATCACGATAGTCAATACATAGAAGATGCGCAATATTCCATGTCAAGAAAGATGCTTATTCTGGTTCCACAGTCACACGTGTTTCCACCCCCTCTCAATAAGGACTTGCATTTCGTTAACAAGGCAAAAGTCGCCGCGCTCCCAGCTTCTCGTCTCCGCAACCCATTTCCCCAACCTCCTACGTACGATTTGCTCCTTCAACACAGGGGTTGTAATCAGTCTTAGAAAACGATTCCACCATATCGATCGGAAGATTTGGAAGAAAGACAGTGTGGCATCCGGCGAATGGAGGGCGTCGTACGAGGAACTGTTGTAGCCGACCTTGACGTTGGGATTGAGGAAGACGCCTCTGGTTGCGGAAAGAGGGTTGTCGGCGTGGATCAGGCAGCATTCAGATGCTTCGACATGTGATGATGCGAGAGCATCGGGGATGCCACGAAAGCGTAGGGGTGGGCTCGCGACGAAGGGTTCGATGGGCATAGCAACTGCGCAACGGTCAGCAAGTGTCAAGCATTTGAGAAGAGCAAACTCGCCCATTCCATTCCAGCAAGACGCGACAGGTACTGGCAAGGCCTTTTCAGCTGCATGCCGGGAGTCATATGACCTGAAGTAAGGCCAGGTTTGCATAATCGCTTCGTGGCCTCTCGAGTCTCGCAATGCAAACGTATCGTAGAACTGGGGTGGTTTCTTAAAGTCGATTGAGCAAGCTGCAGCATATTGCCCGCCATTTGTATCCAACAACCTCAGCACGTCTGCTGGGGTGAAAACCACATCGTTGAGAAATAGTATGATATCGAAGTGCTCGCCTTCAGCGGTGAGGCGTTCCAAGGGCTCAAAGACATGATTTCGCGTGGTCGCTAAAAATGGTATGCGCCTCTTGTATTCCGTCCCATCTGATGCCTTGATCCATCCATGCCCCGTCGGTTGCTGTGCGATCTCATCTGCGTGTGATGTTTCGGACAATTGTATCGACCTCTGAACTTTTATGCCTTCCAACGCAGCATCCAATTCTCTCAGCACAACCTTGCTATCATCATAACTTCCACTCTCGTATATCGATACGAATACGTTCTCAACGCCCAGTTCTTGTACCAACGCTACCAGCGCGTTATTCCAGTTCTCCCGCAATAGCCTCGCATTGTTCCAGTGCTGGGAGGCTATGTATATGCGCTTCGTGTTTCGAGGCGGGGGCGGGGCGGTGATGGTTGCTGTTTGGTATGTGTATAAAGAAAGGCAGTGTAGTGAGTCCCAAAGGACGAGAAGCAGGGCGAGTATGCGAAATGCTGATGATCGTGGATGTCGGCGGAAGGAGTAAGATCTATGACGACGCATTAGGAGGCTAGGTTTCTGCATAACTGCAATGCCATCGAACAAGAAGAAGGTTATGAATCTTGTAAAGGAGCGCTGGGTACAAAGGAGGTAGTGAGAGCACCAAAGTGAATGTATTGAAGCAGATGCAACCTACCACGAAGTCATTTGCGCTTCCATCATAGAGCTTACGACCTAGACGTTGGCGCAGCAGACGTACCACCTCTTGGTACGAATTTAGTTTGCTGCTAAGACGGCATCTTGGAGGTAGTGTAGTAAAGCCGAGGTGGCCGTTTCAAAGAGGGCACAAGGTGAACCCTGGCTCCTGCCCAGTTTCTTGTCCGGCCAATCACATCTCTGTCCGTTCCGCAGACCTCCGTATGTGAGTGATGGTCGCGACGAACAAGTGGAGTTGGCAATTTGTTTTGTGGCAGTGTGATGAGTTCGGTTATAGTCCTAAGGGGTCGGACGAGCGTTTGCGTTAATGCCTTGTCACGTGACTGTCGTACAAACACTGCCTGGGCAACTCCCTGTCATGAACTTGAACAACATCACCAAACTCACCAGGACCGGTAGAATAAAATGGAGCATGAGCGATATATTAGACGAATGAGATGTGGACATCTGGTGATTGAAAGGGCAGAATCGAGAGATAGACAAGTGATTGGCGCATATTGGGACTATGAACAACTCGTGGTGGATGAGCCTATTGTTTTCTGACGATGCGAAGCAACATTTTGAGGTCAGGTGATTGCGCGAGCCATCGCATGAGCCAGGTGCCAGTCTTGTGTTCTACAAGGAAAATGTACTTTCAGATATTGGTCGCCTGGACTTGTTCGACGTGCATTACCATGGTACTGGACATTCGCTGGTTCGCTGGTCACGAGCGCAGAGGCCGCCTAGCTGTAATCTTTCTACATAAAAAGCACTTGTGCAGTCTTTTGTTCGTATAACTACATTATATTTTACACCTTCGGAACCTTCGCGCAGCACATCATGAGGCCCGAATTGATCCATCGGGCTGAGAAGCGGAAGCTGGACCCGGAGCAATGTATGGACGTCGCCCGTATATTACGAGTTAGAGATGAAGATGAGCATAGGAACATGGTCAAGAGAAGGGAAGTGGAAGGAAGGCACGCTGGAGGTAAGCTTCCTGGAGAGGACGTCCGACTGCGCAGTGGGCTTATCTGTCAAAGGTGAATCGCCGCACTGGCTCTCCTCCCCCCCCTCACAGACCACGGTATGATACACGGTCCGAAAGCTCACCATTTCCTGTTTGCATCCCAACAGGTCCGAAAGCCTCCCACCGTGCCCCCTCATGCTCCTCCTCTCCCATCAATATCCGCGCGCTCTGTGCACCACTTAACCGCGGTCTCTCTACCCGCGAGGTTCACGAGCTTGCTATCCTACAAAACAGAATTGAGAGGGCCATAGCTGGTACGGGGCCATCGCTCCGTCTTCTGATCAACATACCCAAGTCGATCCAGCTGAATATACAACAAAAGCAGAGGATATATGAAGCGCAAGCAGACCTTGATCTGGCTGTTCTTGGTAGTAAGATGGTCGGAGGAAATGAAAGCTTCGTTGACAAGCCTACTGCAAGACCTCCATCTCAGCATGAGGGTCGTTCGCCGCATGATAGTGATGGTTGGATGATTCTTACGCTGCCGCCGCTACATCTTGCCGACTCCATAGAGAGGTCGCTCATAGCGGAGTCTATGCTGATGGAGGTCAACAGTTTGTTGTCGCAGGTGGAGAAGGACAGGCTGAAGATCTCCTTTAGTGCGGCGGATCGGGAGACGCTGAGGATTGATACATGATGAGGAAAATAGAAGGGCGACCACCTAGGTACGCTGCCGTCCATGGCAGCATTCTGAGAGCTGTTGCCAGCTTGAGGCTCGTTATTTTTGTATTCAATATTTTCTTGCGCCTCGACGTGTTGTCATTTCCAGACAACACCGAGTTCTGGGGTGTTTTAAGAAACTTGAACAGTTTTGTGGAATACTGAGCGATTTCAAGGTGAGCTCGCACCCTGTTGAAATCGCAATGTCACTAATTTGAGGCGTCGCCATTTTTCATCAGTTCTGTCGTCATGTGGTGGTACTCAACTTTAGGTGGTATCACGTAACTGTGGTATGGTACTGTATGTGTCATGAACCCTTGTACCAGAACTGCGGTATTGCAACTAATGACACGAAATCTCGCGATGCCCAACGAAGGGTTTTACCGTGCCCACGCGTCACAGATGATCAACAGCTTTGGTGTCGCACACGGAGAAGGTTTCACTGATTGAATCTCTCGAGGAACATGCAGTGCCACTGCCAGCGGTGACGAAGGGTCCAAAAGCGTGCCTTCCTACCAAGACAAGACCTCAAAGCAACAACAGCGCAGCAACTGCCCGCATGCCCACACCATCACTCACCTCGCCGTCTGGCCTTCCGGAGATGCACCCACACGTCCTGCCTGACGAGCAAAGGACGGCAGAGATGCAGGAGCTCCAGGAAACTATGCCGGGTCGACAATGGGTCCGCACAGACGAAGTCCATCTTCTACAACAGCTCTTAGACGCGAAGAGAGAGCAGAGTGCTAGAGGGGAAGGAATCTCCAAGCAACAGACCACGATGAAGGGGAAGAGAAGAAACGGCAAGAACCGCCGCAGAGCACGGCAAGGCGCTGCAAAGGCCGTCGTCATCAAGACCGAGTCCGTCGACGGCGACCCGGATACGAGGCGCGACTCTGCCTACGGTAGTGCAACCGAGTTTCCCTCAGGTTCACACTCGCAGTCTCCACAACGTCGAACATGGGCTGGATGCAAGGCTGACAGCATCATCGACATTGTCACGCTATGCACATACCCTGGCCAAACCATCAAGCCAAGTTCATCCAATCGTCTCGTTACCCTTCAGCAAAGAATCGATGCTGCTGTTCGCGACGAAGGTCCTCTCAGGCACATCCTGCGCAATCTCCCTCGCGACATCACTTTGACATTTGAACGAAAGGAAGCGATCTGGGAGGCACAAGGGAGACTCAACAGGATAGTAGACGAACGACGACGCGGACGCGGACGCAGACGGCAGAAGCTCGACCGCTACGTTCCATCCGACAAGTGGGTTCCGGTTGATCGCTACATCCCCGGTGTCCCTTACGATCCCAATCCGTTCATGCTGCGCATGAGATTGTTTTCAAGAACAATGTCATAGCGACGCGGACGTTAGTTTGTGGCATTCCATCTGTATGGGCCGCATAGGAGGAAGTAAGAGACAGTGCGAGGCTGCGAGTGCACTCGCTGATGCTAGAGGCGCCATCTCCGTCTGCGAGTGCATTCGACATGGTGGATGAGCGCAAGGGCGGGCCTCATATTCTTTCAGAACATGTCTTGCGTCGGACCGCGGAATGGCTTTTCATCGAGCTCGCTATTTCTGACAAAACAATGATTCAGTTCCTGTACGTGTTAACAATTGAGCTTACACAACCACACAACCCCCTCTCAGAACACATGGTGATTCACACAAAGGTCTATTCATACACCATTGTTTGGTAAAGCGACGCTTCATTATTTTCCTCATCGCAATGATGAGATGAGGTAGCTGTACAGCAAGATGACGCCTATATCGCGACTGATGCAATATGACATGTTATCTGGAAAAGAGAACCCGGTTTAGGACCAAACAAGTGGTGATGATGGTACCAATCCAAACAAAGGACGAGCAGTGGGAACCCTATCCAGCAAAGTGCCGCCCACCCACCACCAACCAAGCTAATGCTCAAACCACACAGCTACCTCCTCGACGACCTCATATCGAAGACACCAACCTCACGGTCATGCGCAGAAAAGCTCGTCCTCGTCCTCCTCCTTCCCCCCGATGCCAAACTAGCACTCCTTCTGCTCCCCCTCGAAGACGCGAAGCCAAGTCCACTATCTCTGCGACTTCCCGGCTGTTCAATAACCTCTACGATATCCTCTTCATGCTTGAGCTCACGAACTTCGTGGTCATCCGAGAGGTGCTTTATAAGAGCCTTGACGTCGCCGCAGACGGTATCCGAGTCAGCGTACTTGGAGCATATGACGCAGCAGTATTGGCCATCTGGACCGTCGCGATGGCTCTTGACGACGAAGCGGTTTTGGACTTGGAAAGTTCGCTCTGTATCGCCCGCCCACTTGGATATCTCCCATGCTTTTCCTTGGGAAAGGTGCAGCTCACCTTCGCAGTGCGGACAGTACGGGACTCTGTCGGATGTTATGCTAGGAGATAGTTGTTGGGTGGGAGACCGCTGGAGTTCGTATGCGTATGCGCAGTACAGTTTGGGAGACCCTGACGCCACGGTGGGTCCTGTCATTGAAGTCGCGTCAGACGTTGATGGTTCCGGTTCGACGTTGTCACGCCATGTGAGTACTGTCGTGTTGACAGGGCTGCTATCACGCACGTGCGAACTCCGAGATTGCGCTTCGTGCTTCACCAGAGCTGTGGAAGTCGAGCCGGGACCAGCATTACTGTGGGCGAGAGTCAAGGCGCGAGATGGCGCGTGTGATTGCACATGTGAAGGTGCATAAGATGGCGCATGAGATGGCGCGTGGGATGCTGTCAGCGATTTGGCCCGAGATCGTGTGCGAGATGTTGCATTGGATGGTGCTCGAGACAGTGCTTGAGAGGTATGGTGGGATGGTGCCTGGGATGGCGCACGAGAGGTATGTTGAGATGGTACCTGAGATGACGCACGAGAGGTATATTGTGATGGAGCATGCGAGGGCGCATGAGAAGTATGGTGAGACGAGACGTGGGATGGCGCATGGGTTGGGCTGGAGCGTGCCGTGAATGAATGCATCGATCGCGGTGTGAGTGGTCGTTCATCTTGTTGACGTTCTTGCAAAGCAGCCAGTATCTCGACAGATGTTGCAGCAGCCACCCTTGACGCTGTGTTGATGCTGGCCAGTTGATTCGCAATAGGCTCACCGGAGGTGGGTCCGTACAGGAATGTCGTCACCAGCACACTTTGGAGGGTGATAATCTGTGACTGGAGGGCTGTATGCGCGATCACTGGTAGGCAGCTTGTTAGCCAACTGATCTAGATGAGTTTCCCAAAAGGATACGCTTGTTCGTGATGCAGCAAGGCTGTTGGGTGTATGCGGGGAAGCGATCCAACTGATCACGCCATAGAAACAACAAGCTTACCATCGCCCATAGCAAATTCAGCACCCATGGTCTGATACCCAATGTCGAATTGCCGTGTGACTACTGCCTTGTCCGTGACGATCGCTTCATCGCTACCCAGGCGTTCGTCCTTTACATATTCGATCCTCCTCGAGGCAGGGTAGCCTCTACTGCGTAGATTCTGTTCATAGTCCCTCTGCTCCTTGACCGTAAGAGTCTCATACAGATCCCTCGTGGCATCAAAGACATCCAAGAGGGTGTACACCAACGCTTGCACAACATGCGCAGGATCGACCGTAGGGTTCTGTGTGGCATCAGTACATGTCAAGATGCGATATGCCGTTGCATACGGGCCGAATGTAGCTTACAGCAATACTCATGATGAAACCTGCTGTTTACTTGTTCTCTCGTGATCCTGCTTTCCCAGATATAAGACCAGACCAATCTGACTCGTAGCGAAAGAAGAAAAGCGGCCCAGGTAGCTTAAAAGGAACGCAACCTCGATGCCCGAATCTAGGCACCACAAGGGTCCTGCTACAAATGCCCCACGCCTCACCCACAGACCCTTTCAATAAGCTCCGGAACGGATCCTTTCTCCACCCAAGCCCTACTCTTGCGAATTGCCTCATGCTTGATGATGGCTTGTACAGCTGGCACCGTGCCATTGGTGCCCCTACGATATTTTGATTGGAATACTGACGGTTACGGGCCGCGCCAGGAACGTGCCCGCATGGAGCTTGACGTCATTGTCAGGAGTAGTGCCATTGGTACGAATTGTGCGTGTGACATGCATACAGCCCGCGGGGTGGATGCGTCGTATTACTTCTCTGGGCCAGAGTGGGTATGATAGGAGCCAAATACGGGTACAACGGGTTGTGTCATACTCAAACAGTCCATCCTAGGGTGGGTTTGCCCACAGTCTCAAAACCCTATTTTTTTCCATCCAAGCCAAGCATCGTGAAAGCGGTCAGAGTAGCCAAACTATCGAAGTGACTGTATCGTGCATGTGCTTTGTCGCTGCATTGGAACACGCCGGGCGCGCTTGGGAAATGCGGTGTCGGAACACGTCATCGGGTACTCAGTAAGGGCAGTGCGCGATCAACTACGCGCTTCCCGTGACGACTGCTCGAGTGGTACGAAGACGGCCCTTTTAGACCGAGGCTTTGTTTTGGGCGTTATCGTGTAATTTAGAGCGAAGTAATTGTGTGACTATGGGTTTAGATCGTGGCGGGCTCTCCATGATCGCTATGGCTACCTAGCGTGCCACTAGGCACCGTAGTGCCTTGTGTCACCGGCTGTCACGTTGTTGGGCCCAACCACTAGGATTTCTACATAGTAACATCCATGTCCTTCTCCATGCAGAGTGAATACAGCGTAAGAGTATCGACAAGGGTGCTCGGTATAGAAGTAAGGGCAACTTGTCCATCAAAGTCGCTTACGGTTTCGGGTGGTACAGACACACTGGCACAGTCAGCTAATACCTCAGAAGGACAGCCGAATAGCAGGATCTCTGATAAGTTGTTACACGCTCAATCTACACACATGGAATCTTTGTAAATTAACCGCCCGAGATACTGTCGTGAAATTCCCACCTCACCAGGGTGCAGAGTCGTGTTCGCCTAGCATCGAGCGGTGAGTCCAGAGCCGATGGCATCTTACCAGCTTGAATACACCGAGACCAAGCCCGGACATCACAATCGCCATACTCAGCACTCTAGGAGGGCTACCAAGGAGCTCGCTTTACGTACCCGATCGTCACAGTGGAGCGTCCCATCAATGCCAACTAAGACCAACAACGAACTTCTTCGTACACTTCTTAGGACTCCCCTGCTTCAGTCTTCGCCTACCTCTGGCTCAACACTTCTGCTCTTGCCATCCTCCAGACTCTTCTCTTCTATAAACCACGCAAAGATAGCGCTCCCAGCAACGAGTACAATCCCCACACCTAGCGCCGCCCTAGTAGCCCGTCCATAACACTCCTTGACGATACTCTTCAGTGCCGGATCCAGACCCCTGTAGTAAGTCAATCCACCTCTGACACGCTCTGCAATCTCAGCCGCGTCGTCACCCTGCAGCGCTTGTTGGAGAGATTTGCGGAGTGTCTGGTTAAACGCGGTTGCGCACATGGATACGCCAAAGACAGAGCCGAGAGAACGGAATAGGTAAGAGCAAGCAGTGGCAACGGCCTGGTCTGCGTGGGAGGCGTTGGCAATGAGCCCGATTAGGGTGGTTGTTATACCTATTCCGTTGCTAAAAGCGCATACGCATGTTGCCACCACCATAGCAGGCAAGCTCTCCGTTATGACGCCAGCGAATAGGAGAATCAATGACAAGCCAATGGTAAGATTCGTGTAGGCTATCACGGTGATCCAGTAGTACTTTGCTGTACGTCTCATGTAAACACCGCTGGAGAGTGAGCCGCAGACGCCACATATGATGGACGGGACAAGGAATAATCCAGCTTTCGAGGCGCTGTAGTCGCCCATGACCTGCCAGTAGAGTGGTATGAAGAACAGCGCAGCCAGCCATCCTCCCATGGCGAAGAAGTTGCAAAGATAGCATGCGAAGAGTGTCTTGTTGAAGATGATGCGGCCAGGAGCAAAGGGATGACTAGCGACATACTTCTCGACCAACACGAACACGACGAATAAAGGCGTACTAGCGAGTCCGGTAATGGTAATAGGGTTGCTCCAGGAAACATTCGAGCCGCGATCGAGACCTAAGAGCAACCCGAAAACGGCAAAGATGAGGATGACCGCACCTAAGAAGTCGATCCTCTTCATCTTCTCTTTCCAGTGCGACTGATCTTGCTTCGGAAGATCGAGCACCAATGCCACGGCAACGAACGCAATAGCGCACATTGGACCTTGTGCCAGGAATGCCCATCTCCATCCGATGCTATCTGCCAGCAACCCACCGAGGGGCGCACCCGCAGAGGCACCGAAAGCGTAAACGAGGTTGACATAGCCTTGCCATTGGCCTCTCCCTCAAACCCACGATATCGCTTAGCAGTATACTTGTACATACACTCATGCCTCCACCACCCACACCAGCAAAAGCTCTTGCAGCTATTAGCTCCCAAATATTCCTCGCGAGACCGCAGCCCACGCTACCAATCCCAAAGATCAGGTACGCGGACAACAGACATTGCTTCCTGCCAAAGATGTCCGAAAGTTTTCCGTAGAGAGGTTGGAAGGCGGACAATGTGAGGAAGTAGCCGGTTGCGATCCAGGACGTGGAAGAGAGAGCATGCAAGTCGGTGCCGATGGTCCCGTAGGTCGTTATAACGAGGGTTTGGTCGGCCGACGAAAGGAAAACCTAATGTGTTGATTAGGCTCTAGTACGTGCAGCAAATTCAGTACAAGGAAGGCATAGAGGGCTTACTCCGATAGCTATGGCTGGAAAGATGTACTTCATGCGTTCCCTGACTTTCGGCAAGCCTTGGTGCTTGAACGCATCGCCATGGCTGACCTGTCGCTCAATATCTCCTCCATCTTCAGCATGTACGCCTTCTGGTGCGATACCAGTTTCCACACCGATTGCCCGCGTGTCGTCTGTGGATTTTGGTAGAAGTGGTGAGGTTTCGCTGACAGGCTTGCCAGGTTGATCCTGGTGCAAATTGTCTGGGGTCATGGCGGCGGTAAGGTGGGGTCGTCCATGCAACGCTGAACTGTTGAAGCTTAAACTTTGGAGATACAGTCGCGAAGAGATACCTTAGCAGCTAAGCTATCGCTCTGCGACTCACAACTAGGAACCACCATAGCAATATGTTGTCATGGCAATAATTTGTAAGCTTCAGGCGGACGCGCAATGGCTATCAAGAGGTTTCAGCCGCTGTTCGTCCGTAAGTAGTGGGGCTGGATGAGATAGGCAGTTGATTTCAACTAGTCGCTTGTACGCGTTGAGTGAACATTGAAGACTTGATTGCAGATTACGCAAGGACGTTGTGGTACACGGTGGACTATAATAACTACATGATATTTGCAAATCCGACGATGCATAAGGAAGATAACAAGGTATTATATGCACGCTTCATTAAGGTGACCATCGTGGGCCGCAGCGGAATTGGTGCGCCATCATCCAGAAAGACTAGGCAGGCTGGTATCTCCTCAACTATAACAACATTAGCGCGTGTTCCATGTTTACATGAAGAAGTGAGCAACTTACATCTAGACTCAAATACTTGCTCGTCATCTTGCCCTGATCCCGCATGACACCCACCAGTGTCTCACTCTCCTGGAAGAAGCCTGCTTTTAAAGAGATGACGATGAACTGCATACCAGGGCTAGCATGCTCGCGTACGTACTTGGCCACTCTACTGACATTGACGTTGTCCAGTGCCGCGTCGACCTCATCGAGGACGAAGAAAGGCGAAGGCTGGTAGCTGTGGATTGCAAACAGCAGAGCCAACGCAGCAATGGTTTTCTCACCACCAGAAAGGTGCTCCATATCGCGGAAACGCTTGAGCGGTGGCATGGCGTGATACTTGAGACCAGCCAGGTACGGCTCTGTACTGTCTTCCATGTCCAGGTAGGCCTGCCCTCCGAGCGGGAACTGTGGAGATTTGGTCAGGTCCTTGTAGGTACCACCGATGTTCTCGGAAATGTGGTTGAAAGCCTTCATGAAGAGGTCGTAGCGCTTGGTCTTGACTTCCTCGAAAGCCTTCTTTGCAGCCGCTGCGCGCTTGCGTGTCTCAGCGAACGCCTCCTCGATGGCCATGAGACGTGTTTCAGTTGCAGCGAGACGCTCAGCAGCGCGCATGTTGGGTGTGGCTTTGTTGATGTCGGTCTCGAGGTTCGTGATTACGTCAGTCAACTTGGATTCAGCAGTCTTGAGCTTCTGGGATTGAACGCGATCATCCTGTTCATCCTCCTAAACGCCAGATTAGTTGGGCTTCAGTTGAAATTCAGCTTCAGTGCTTACACTTTCGAGTATCTCGACAACTTCCGTCTTCAATTCTTCGTCTAGCTCTTGGAAGTCGACATCGATGCCGTAATCATCCACCTCTGCAGGTTGTATTTGGGTTGATTCAGGATCCTCGTCGAGATCCATGGCATCCGCGTCCGGTCGTGGCATGTCAGTCATCGGTAGCGACGTTAGTGGATTTGAATCTTCTGTAAGCGGAATCTTGATCTCGTTGACTCGACACTCCTTGAAAACATTGTAGCGGTTGGTCGCGCTCGATTTGATCCTTGCATCCTCCTCGTTGACCTCCTTCAGCACATTTTTAACCTTTTCATTGCGCTGGTCCAGGATCCGTCGTGCCTCCTTGACAGCCGCAACTCGTTCAGCCAACTTCTGTTCCAAACGTGTCCGCTGGTCCTGTAGCGTCTCCAACTCGGCCTGAAGAAGGTCCCGGGCGCTTTGCAGTTCTTCACGCTTGGCTTCAAGCTCATTAATGTCAGCAGTCTTGCGCTTGATCTCGTTCTCCGCTTGTTTGAGGCGTTCATCAATACCTCGGTACGACGAGTCGACCTGCTTCATCAAATACTGAAGCCTGCTGCGCTGTTTGCTGAACTCGAGACGCTTCTCGGCTGCTTCCTGCTGGACTGTACCCTGCTGAGCTTCGTAGTCACGGATAGACTCGTAACCAAGTCGTTGACAGAATGCAGCGAATACCTGGTCGTTGACCTCGTTCACGGAGTCTTGATAGCTTTTGAGCTCTTCTTCTCGGTTTTGTAGCCGCTGCGCCTGCTTCTCGTAGTTGGGTCGAACACCTCTCAGCTCGCTTTTATGATGCGCTAGCTCCTTCTTGACGCTCTCGATGTTGCGACCGAGTGCTCGGGCTTCTTCTTTAGCTCGTGCAATCTGCTCTTGTAGATCTAACAGTTCGACCTCGAGAGCCTGTTCTTGAGTGTACTGTCGATCCTGCTTGGGAAGTGCACGAAGCTCCTCTTCGTATCTGTTCCTCTTGTCTAGAAGGGCCTGGTAGGATCGTTCGTCCCATTGTTGTTCGCTTGAATCATCATCGCGGTCGAGCTCACCACCCGTCTGTGTTCCGCCCTTACCAATGACACGACCATCCAAAGTAACCGCCTTGACCTCAATTCGCCTTTGATATCTGAGTTCTTTCGCGAGCTTCTCCGTGTTGCAGATCATAGTGTTACCGCAGGCCGCAGTCATTGCTCGCTCATGCTTGGGCTCGTAGTTGATGCAGTCTATGGCTAGTCGCATGCCTTCGTGCATACCCTTCAGTTGAGGGTCTACAGCCTGAATCTGGATGGAGTCCAATGGGTTGAAAGACATGACACCGATACGTTCTGCCTTGAGATACTCGATGCAGGATTTGGCAGTAGCTTCCGTATCGACGATGACGGTATCCATCTGATGTCCAAGCACGCGGCCAATGGCTTTGCGGTACTTTTGCATCTTGGGCATGATGAGATCCTTGTAACGGCCGTGTACTTTCTCAGATCCAAAGCGAGTCTTCAGGCGATCGATAGTTCTGCGGGCTTCTTGCTGCTTCCTAGACTCCCGGCGGCTACCTTCGACAATGCTAAGCTGCTTCAGAACCTCTTGTAAGAGCTGGTTCTTCTCGTAGTACTGCATCTCGATCTGCTTTCGGTCGGCTCGGAGTCTGTCCAGTTCCTGCTGTTTGGCGGCGCTTGCGCTTTCGAGATGCTTGATCTGTGTCTTGGAAGCCTGTTGACGCTCCTCCAGCTGACTGATGTCTGCGTTCAACTTGTCGACAGCCTTCTCATGGCTTTCAACGCTTTGCTGAAGATTCTTGACATGGTCCCTGTCTGTCTCGACTTCTCGCTTGAGCTTGTCTATCTGCATCTGATCCCCGTGTGTCCGCTTCGTAACATCACTGCGCAGTCGGCCGTACTCCTGTAAATCCTGCTCGGAAAGCTCGCGGCCTTGATCTTGGGCAGCAGCCTTGAAGTCGTCTTCCCACTTTTTCTCGGCCTTTTGCACCGTATCGAGATCTTTTTGGCATTTTTCGACTACCTTTTTTTCCGCGTCGCGCTTCTTTTTGAGTTCGTCGAGCCTGCTCTCATATTTTCGGCGGGTCTCGTGACAAATTCGGATCTTCTCTTCGATAGGTGCGAGCTCGTTAGAGGCGTCTTCAATCTCCTTCTCCTTGGCTTTTGTGTTCCGGTCCGTCTTGGTAAGATCTCGCCTGATCTTAGCCTCGGCCTGCCTTTCCGCCTCGTGTCTCTGGTGGTACTTTTCGACGCTGCGCTTGTGCTCCTTGAGCTCTTCCTGGTGACTGGCGATCTTGTTCCGCGCCTTCTCCATGACCTGCTGGTAGACGTAGAGCTTGAAGAGATTCTTTGTGACAACGGCCTCATCGCGCTCGGCGAGCTTCTTCTCGTATTCGTCAGCTTCAGCCTTTTGGTCCTGGTATGTCTTGAGTTCTCCGTTGATACCGCGACGCTCGTGCAGGTGCTTGGCGTTGTCTTCGGTGGCGGCCTCTGACTCTTCCTTTAGACGGTCGTACTCGGCCTTCTGCTCCAGACTGCCAGAGATGCGTTCGACTTGTAACGTGAGCTGTTCCGGCGCGGTTGTCGCGAGCTTCTCCACATCTCCCTGGAAGACGAGGAAATTCCTCGCCTTGACCAAGATGCTGTGCTCCTCAAGCGCCTCGCCATACTGCTTCTGGGTGACGACCCGGTTGTTGATGCGGTATTCGCTGGAGCCAGAGCTCGTAATCGCACGCTGCCATTCGTGTGTCTGCTCAGCATCGTCCTCGAAAACAGCCTTGACCCAAGCGTTCTGGGGGTCGTTGCGCTGGGTGCTGGGTTGCGACTCGCCATTCTCCTGTGAGTCGCCATTGGCGTTGGCGTCGCCGTTCGCATCGCCATCGGCCTCAGTTACGGTGCCGTCGGCATTGATTCTAGCTTCTTGAATGATCCTGCCGCGGTAGACCATGTCTTTCAACTTCTCAGATCGCAGATGGGACGACCTGACGCCCAGGACAAAGGAGATGGCGTCCATACTATTCGACTTGCCGGATCCATTGGGGCCGATGATGGAGGTGAAGTACGAGTCGCCGAAGAGAAGGGTATGGCGTCCACGGTACGACTTGAAGTCTGCGCACGTTTAGTGTCTGCAAGCCATTGCGTATGTGGTGCCTACTGTATATCTCAAGCCGCACGAGCTTTCCCATGATGGCGGTTGAGTTGCGCGACACGCGCTCGGTGATTGCGCTACGGTGTGTTGGTGTTGGGCGGTTGGAAGTCGCAGGATGGGCCTGCCCGTGATTCTCGACGTGTTGGAGCGCGCCCGCGTACATACTATGTATACGCGTTGAGCCCCAGGCCCAAAGCGTACTAGTGCGAACATGCTGCAGCACATGTGGGCCGCAGTGACGAAACCATGGCCCATAGGCAGGCAGGGGAGCCGACCACACCGACTTGATCCTATACACAACATTTCCATACATTCACCCAAGTCTCCCAGTGTGCCAGTGTCCTGCGCCTCCTCTATCCAGCATCTCCCCCCAGCACCGCCTTTCCTCGTGACCCTCCTCAGTTCGCATGCCAGCGGTGCCTGCGATGACGTTGTGAAGCTTGCCAATCAACAGCTTGCATTCACCCACGACTTTCCCCCCAGAGGCTCTGGGACTGGCAGAAGAGCACGACGCAGGAACCCCGCGCATCACTCGCCTTGTCATGAGAGCATAGGGCCTGACTATATCTGATCCACGCAAATCACTACCACTGTACGCTATGTTCCTGTGATATACTTCCTCTCTTCCCAAACATGGACGCTGGACGCACTCATCGAGACACAGCAACTAACAGCGATGATGGCTGCAGGTTCGCCTCCGCGTCACTTCAAAAGACCTCTCCATCGCCGGACCCCCTCTAGTCTCGAGATCGTCCAGGAGGAACTACCCAGCATGTCAGCCCCAGAGGATGCGCATACGGGCGGTCTGCCCAAGTCCAGACCAGGCGACTCTACGCATGCTGGCTCTATGCTGTCTGATGAGCCCATCTCGTCGCCTGCGAACCGACCACTCTCTACACCTGCTCTCTCCCGCTCCGCCTCCTTCTCCAACAGCTCATACCACGATGAGTCCGATTCCGAAGACGCCTCCTTCTTCCCGCCCGTGGAGAAGCTTACCATGTTCGATTTTGTCGAAAACCTCGCTCTATCGCAGCGCATCGAGAAGATACAAAGCTCCATAGCCTCGCAGACGGAGCGGATCAAGAACCAGGCCAAGAACAGGGGTATCACGAAAGATCGCGTCGTGGAGGAATGGCGACGGAGAGTCCCGTCTGAGGGAGAGCAGCTTGAGAAGTACAAGAGGCGCATGCGCCATTCGGTAGATCGTCTGAATCGCCGCTGGAACGAGTCACTCACCGTCACTGCGCGCGAGAAGGCCTCTTTTATCGCCGCCGTCATGAACATCTTCGTCTCAGGATACTTGGTGGGCTGCCATCCAGATCTACTTCCACACTGGTACACTGCTCAGCTGCTGTACTTCATGCCTCTTCGCTTCTTCACCTACCACAAAAAGGGCTACCACTACTTCCTCGCCGATTTGTGCTACTTCGTCAACATACTACTCGTTCTGAGTGTATGGATCTTCCCGCAGTCTAAGCGTCTGTTCATCGCGACATACTGCCTTTGCATGGGAAACAACGCTGTCGCCATCGTCATGTGGCGTAATTCGCTCGTCTTCCACAGCATGGACAAGGTTGTCAGGTTAGTGTGTTGGCCTTACAACATCAAACTCATGCTAACATGCCTAGTCTCTTTATCCATATCATGCCTTGCGTCACGCTACACTGCCTTGTTCACCTTCTTTCGCCAGAATACCAGCAAGAACACTATCCGGCCATCTACGAAATCCGCCACTCCGATCCAACTTCACCTCATCACTACAGTCTGCTACAGATGATGCTGTGGGCCACTTTCCCATATGCCTTCTGGCAATTGAGCTACCACTTCCTCATCACGGTACGCCGTCGCGACAAAATTGCGGCCGGCCGGCCTACTAGCTTTACATGGCTGCGGAAGTCGTATGCCAAAACCTGGATCGGCAAAATTGTCCTCTCGCTTCCCGACTTTCTGCAGGAGCCTGCATTCATGTTCATCCAGTACAGCTATGCTGTCTTGACAATGCTGCCCTGCCCAGTTTGGTTCTGGTACCGCTGGCCCTCAGGTCTGTTCCTCAGCGTTGTTTTCATCTGGAGTGTCTACAATGGCGCCACCTACTACATCGACGTTTTCGGAAACCGTTTCCAGAAAGAGCTTGAACAGCTGAAGAAGGATATGGCAAAGTGGCAGGCGTCACCTGAAGGTGGCTTCACACCCTTCACGCCAATGGAGGGTGGGAATGAGAAGCAACTAGGTTACATTCCTCCACTAGAAGGCAGTACAAGTGTCAAGCCTGTAGATGGAGAGGCAAAGGAAAGAAAGTAGTAGGCTGACAATTTCTTTCCAATGACAGATTCATCACGACAATGGAGCAACGGGAGTTTACGTTCACGTACTGTTTACACCATTCCAGAATGATACGATCTAGGCGTTGAT
The DNA here is from genome assembly GCA_004936725.1 of Alternaria brassicae. Taxonomy (NCBI): domain Eukaryota; kingdom Fungi; phylum Ascomycota; class Dothideomycetes; order Pleosporales; family Pleosporaceae; genus Alternaria; species Alternaria brassicae. The sequence goes on along the minus strand of CM016506.1, from coordinate 1,794,458 downwards.
CTGTATCAGGTTATTTCCTTGGCAATTTCCGTTCAAGTCACCTAGGTCTGTTTGTGAGGTTGCATTTGCGTTTGTTCGACTCTTAGTGTGGTCTAAACTGGCTGATTGGTTGGTATACCCCCTTTCCTTTGCCAAGTCTTATCATTATCGATCGTAGGTTATACTTAATACTCAACCACCCTATCATTCTGTCGTTCTGGTCTGTTCGACATCTCCATGCCCTCTTTTTCTCGTACCCATTAACGAGGCAATATTCACATAGCTATATATGTAGACCCGCCGCACCGTGTTGCGCCGTACCAGGATGTATTCGTCTTGCTTCAGACATGTTATAGCCCTTCAAATTTCCCTACTTGGATGCGCAGTCTACGAATGCTCGTGTCAAGGACTTTTGATGTCTGCGCAGAAACCATAGCAGTAATCAAAGCCGCAACAGGTCTCGGGTTCTGATGCGAGTGAGGATGAGCGTAGAGGTACTTGACGGCCGGTAGCGTTGGACGATTGAGACATCTTGCGACGTGACTGATCACCCACGTCATACCAGGCGTCAAACGCAGCTTTCGAGTTAATTCGAGCGTTGTGTTGCAGATCCCACTTCTCGAGCTGCGAGTGGCAGTCCACGAGCGTCACCTCGTCATCTGCTCGCAGAGAGATTTTCTGGAACCCCTCTCCACTATCTTCTTCCTCCTCGTTTTCTGCGGCGGGTTTTTCGTGTCCATTCAGGTATCGTTGAAGGCAACAATCGCGCCATTCGCTGCAATTTTCGGTCTGCTTAGCGGTAGCGGTAGCAGCGGTGGCTTCTTCTTCTGCCCCCTGGTTCATAGCAGCTTCACACCGTACGCGCCTCTTCCAATTTATGGTTGCGGTTTCTTCTTCTCTGTGCTGCTTGATTGCAGCGTCGAATTCCTGTGCACGCCTTGCTTCGGTTGCCGCCGCTGCGGCTGCGGCTTCTTCGGCTTCATGCTGAGCACGCTTCTCTTTGACTAGTGCTTCAACTCCGGCTGCTCGAGTTGGGTCACTTGCGATGATCCTGTTCAAGGTATTGTTTGTTTCTACGTAAACATCGGGGTAGGAAACAGGACGTACGTAGTGCGCTACGCCGTAGGGATTGAACTGGGTGATTGCGGTAGAGAAGTATTCGAGGGGCTGGTTGTAGGGGTTCGTCATTTCGAATGTTGTTGTCTCGCGGTAGTTGGGAGTTGTTCTTCGGGTTGTGTGAAAAAGAGGATGCATTGCCAGGGAAGTTTCCAATCCTTATATCTAACCTCGCCAGCATGTTGCTCTCCAACTGTGGTTCACGGTACATGTGGTGACTGAAGTTCGGTTCACAGCACACATTCTTCATGCAGAACCTTGGTTCAACTCGCCTGTCATTCATGTTTCACACACATCCTCGAATTTCACCGCAGAACTAGAAAAGGTGCTTCCAAGCCACCCCATGAGTATCAGCCCAACCTTGATCCAATGTCTTCACAATGCTCTCATCCAACGCCCCATTCTTAAGGTCATTGAGATTCATCTTCAATTGCCCCTTGCCACTCGCCCTGATAATCACGTCATCTCCAAGCTCTTTCCTCAGCTGGCCACAATGCATCATCCACTTGAGCGCTGTCTCGCTCTCCGTCTGGCCATTAGGTAACTCGGAGCATAGCCCCTCAATTGCAGTGAAGAACTCGTCATTCTAGTAACGCGCGCGGTACATTTTCCCTTGTATGCCTGCGAGATTTCAACCTCTCTTCTGCCAAGCTATTTTATGGATGTACTCTTCCGATGAGCCATTCTAGTGCTGTTACCGAGCAGTGTTGAAGAAGAAGGTGGATACGCGCAAGCCGTAAAGACGACTTGTAGCACCAGCCACGACATCATACTCACATGCTTAGGTACTGCTTTTGTGGAGAAAGTGATTCAGCCTTTTGCTGATGTGCATGGTCTTGGCGATGTTTGTCGACAGTGTCGGAGTTAAGGGTTGGTGACCGGCTAGGTGCTATTGTCAAGGTGTGTATTCGTTGGAATGGGTTAGGCCCAGATGATGCACGTATAAGCCAGTGGTGTATATGTAGTTTCATGTATTAAGATTAAAATGATTATACTGCATCAGTCCCCACAGGCCCATAGTGCTTCATTCATCCTCGCCGACCTTTGTCGCTTCAAGCTTATCGCTTTCCACTGTCAGAAGGAAAGCCATACTTGATCGGCTCATCCTGCACATTATTCTCCTCCCTCCACTGCAACCGATCGATATCACTCACACCTGGACCGCGGTACACACTGCCGTAAATACCACTAGCCCAGTCCTCACCAGGGCCTTCTTTCGTCTTCTTCGTCGCCTTTCGGCTATACCACTTTCCATACGCCAGTAGATAGTACAACCTAAAGCTCAAGAAAGCAAATTTGTCGCGTTCAAGATCAGCAGGATACTGCGCACCGAGATCAACAGCTGCAGCAATGCCACTCATGACAGCAACCTCATGAGCATTAATGAGTGTCCATGCCGCCGCAAAACGGGTGTGCTTCCGGCCTTGCAAAAGCCACATCCATGGAACTACAAAAACGTAATGAGTCCAGGAGTGGCACAATTGGTGCCACCAGTCCTTGCGAATAATCTTGTCCTTGTTGATCTCATCGATGCTCCACAGATGGCCATCTCGCTCTTTGTTCAGGTAGATTGTCTGGAAGATGTGCTTTTCAAAGGGAACGTCCGGTGGGAACTGGCTCTGGTAATTTGTGCAGTCGAAGCACATCTCGAGTTTCGATAGATCTTGGGGGTACATCTTGATATAGTACATGGGTTTGAAAGATTTCTCGGCCATTGTGTTGCGCGCAGTCTGGTCGATGTTGGAGAGCTTTGTAACGGCTTTGTTCGGGTCGTAGAAGTTTTCGTAGTGCTTATGCATATAGTCGGTGTCCCAGTGGGTGACTGTGATGTCATCGGAGAACTTGGCGGAGCCGAGGACTTTCTTCTCGCGAAATGAAGCGGTGGGTTCAAGGATACGCTTTGCCGTGTCGGCGAGTACGCACAGAATGAGCTCGTCGTAGTGTTCTTCCTTCTCTTCTGCATCTGAATCGGCGTTGTGATCGTTGTCGTAAGGTACATGGACACTGTTAGGGTTGTGCGCGTCAGGCATTGCAGTACGCTTGATGAGCTTGACCGTAACACCAGTCTCATCCCGCTTCATAACTCGAGTGATCTCCGTTGATAGCCTAACGTTCACACCACGCTTGAGCAGATCTTGCCTCCAGCGTTCATAGAATTCGCTGAATTTGGGGAAGACAACCATGGGCGGTAGGTTGCTAGCGACGCTATGTTTGTCTCCAGGATACCACATTCCGTATGTTGGACTAGTGATCAATCGTTCGAGAATTATGCTGGGTACATTTGGCGTCTCGTTTCCGGTTCCCAGGAAGAGTGCGATCATAGGCATAGCGACAGTGTTTGTAAACTCCTCTGAAAACCAAAACATCTTGAAAAGAATCTTGATCGGTATCAATGCGAAGAAGAGCTCAAACCAACGAACAATCTTAATCATGGTGTGGAATTTCTTGATTTCCTTCTGATGTCGCGCAAGGAGTTCGGTCGGGAAGACGTTGGTCCAGAAGGTGTCATTTTTGCCGAAAGAGACTTGAAGGTTCACAGGATCCGCATGATGGCCTTGTCTCGCGAACATTGTCATGGTGTGGTGGAAGATGTAACTTCCACCTTGAACACCCTGGTTCAGCCAGTCGGCTCCATGGCGCTCCTTGTCAACTCCAATGGAAAATGCCTGGCCTCCACAGTAGTCTACTGCGTCAACAAGGGTAACGTCAAATTTGTCGGGATGTTCAGAGAGGTGGTGAGCGGCCGACATTCCTGCCTCAAGTCAACGACCATCAGAATACTAAAAAGCATGGTCAACATACCAGCCGCGCCGGCTCCCACAACAAGCACCTTCTTCTTTCCGTTCTTGTTGTTGCCGCCTGCCATGTTTGTCGTAGGCAAAATAGGCTCTGTGTCGGGTGAGTGAGGCATCGAAATGAAAGCTCAGCACTTATGCGACCTGCTGCAATCACGCGAGCCATGCAGGCCTGTATTTGTCTGCAGCTGTCACGACATCAACCGTGAACAAATGCGTCATGAAATTCCTAATGGGGTTTGGGCCGATCTTGACTGGCTGCGGCTATCGGACGATCGTGCATCGCCAAGCATTCATTAAATCTCAACACCACGCTAGGTGATGATGTCATGCGTGCTTGAAATCCCCTTCATGACGGCAAGATGAATGTTTCGGTACAATTTACTTGAGTTTCGCGCGTGATCTCGCGTCTATAGCGTGTGCATCCCCTTTAGCGCCCTGTCTGTCCATTCATCCACCACGTCACTCGTTGAATCGCCCGCTTGTTCAGAATGCGTCGGAGGATCCAGGATATGGAATGTCCCCGGATGCGTCGCTTGGCCCAGGTCGAAGAAATCTAAGCCTAGGTCTGCAGTCGCATCCGTATACCAATCGCACCCTATATCCAGTATGTCGGCATGTTCACTCCTTTCGTCGTCCACAACAGCCTCCGGAGACGCATCAGGTGCTGCATCTGATGCGTTCAGTAAATCGCTATCTTGTGCAACGCCTGTTATTCTGGCGAATTGTAGCGCAATCTTGCTGAGAGTTTTGTATGTCGACGGGAGCTGCTGCTGCCTTCGGCGGACCTGTTCGAGCACAGTGCATACGGTCGCTTTGCGCTCCATGTCCCTAGGTGAATCGGTTTGGCCTCTAGGTCGAGCAAGGAAATCGGCGCATACGATCAAGATAGCGTGGAATACGAAGAAAAAGTCTAGCCACGCAAAACCCATGGTCTCAAAGATCCCGAGATCAATCCCACTCGTGATGCATTGGAGGCTCTTGTGCACAGACTCGACACAGTCTTCCGCGAGTATTAAAGCTGTCGGCCAATCTTCAGAAGCTGGTAATGCCTTGTTCTCCAAGAAGCATAGATTGCTCTCGACTTTCTGTATGAGAAAGTCCCGGGAGATGACACAGCGTGTATAGTAGTAGTACATGTGCAGCAACAGTATCATTGCTTTCACGTCTGCGTCCCCTGGGGCCTGATCTAGGGACATGTGTGGAGGAATATTCGCGAAGAAGTTGTCGCATTCGCGAAGTAGGGTCATGGCAACAGCCAGCGTCGGTGAGCGTTCTTCGGACGAGGTCTTGTCGAAGTAGGCACGTTGTCGGATACGGTAGGATATAGACACGATGTTGGAGCAGAGGTTCATGAAATTCGTGGTCAAGGGCGTCTGCTCGAGCATTGGTAGGTCAGGAACCTTCATCGACATCTCTCGGTCGTCAATCACCGTTGGACGACCTAATATACCACATAGTATCTTCTCGAATATGTAGATGGACCACCAGACTTGTCGGCGCTCGTTCCGTTCGATGGGTTCAAATTGTAGATTCGAGCTGTCGCGATGCATCCCCATGGTAATTGCCTAGCGTTGTGAGTTAGCGAGAGGCAAATGCAATGCACAATAAGTAACGTACCATGCGCGCAGCAAGACCTATTAGTAGCCATGAGCTGCTCTTCTGTCCAACATTGTGATGGTGCATGTTCAGCAGGACGAGTGCCTGGACGTTGTCCAAACGCGTCGCTGTCAAAAGTAGACGAAAGTGGGTTTTGGCGAAAACGACAAGCTCGCGACGAAGGGCTTGCATCCGGTCAACATCATTTGCTTTTGAAAGCTGGCAACCGAAAGACAAGACCAAGGCGAGTGAAATCAGCCATCCCATTTCCTTGCATTCGTCAATGAACTCACTCTTCCGTGAGTATGTAGCTTCCAGTCGCATCTGGAATATGCTTCTATTGTACAGGGGAAAGTACATGTGAATCTGATCAAAGTAGACTGCTACCAGAGCGTCGGCGATATGTTTTGAAGGAATCAAATCACCGATTGTATCTCGACGTAAAGTGCTATCCTGAAATCGCGACGGACCATTCGATGCTTCCATCTCAGTCCTGGATCTCTTCCGAGGTCCATGGGTCGAACTGGGGCGCTGGCTCCATGTCGATATAGCAAATTCGTCTTCTGAAGGATTTGTGCTGCTGCGTTTCAAGGCTGATCCGGATCGGCTCGAGGGATTTGAGGTGAATGACCGGAGTGCTGGGAAGTCTGTGCCAGAAACGGCTTTCCACCGGGACGCAAGTGTCCGTATAGTTGTTGCAAGGCGGAAGCTACTGGAAGGACCGAAATAATGCGAGGCGCCTCGATTTGTCCGAATGACCTCTTCTGCCTGGGAAGATACCTGCTGGGTTACGGAAGCAGCTTGGTGTAGGCGGTCTTTGCTTGTAGACAAGGAAGATGTGCGATGAGCAGACTGCAGGGGATATGCAGTAGTGTGTGGGCCTAAGTATGTGGACTGAACAACAGGTGACATGTGCAACGACTGGAGCTGCTGTTGCGGTTGTTGTTCCGAAGAAGAAGAAGCCTGTTTATCGCTGCCGCTATTGCTGAAGATATCTGCAGGTGTATAGTCGTCGCTCGCCGGCATCGCTATGCTCCTTGCCGTGGCGATCTTGAACAGGGTCTCTGTATCCTGAACATTGTCATCCGGAAAAAGCCCTTTTACTAGCGACTCCAGAGCTCTGTAGCGCAGACTGAGCGTCTCAACACTTCCATACACCCTCTGTTTACGTGGTAGCTTGGATTCACACACCACGCCATTCGCCTTGCAGTCCGCACAAGGCACCTCGGCGTTCTCGCGAATGCACCGTGCCCGGCGAATTTTGCAGCGGTCGCAGCTCACGAGCGCACGCTTTCGAGATGACCCTGACTTGGCGGGACGTTCGGCCATTGCTTTCGACGTCGTTGCGAACAGGACCGGAAACTGCAGCGAACGTGATGACGCGCTGGAGATTGTGGAGTCCGAAGATGCAAACATCGGATGATCATGTCGCTTCCGCTGACAGAGACCGTGGCCTTGTCCCGTCATTAGACCATCGGAGTTGCTTCCGTGAGAAAGCAGCCGCGCATCATGATAAGGTTTACTGATCAGGACCGAACTGCAAGGATCTTGTTATGTGCTTGTCAAAAACATGCAAGTCTCGCGTACTTGATTCGTTACTTTCTTCCGCAGAGCTCACTACATTACTCCAGATATACCGGAATCCCGTACACAACAGCAGCAGCCCCATTCAGATACCTCAAGTAACAGGCCTTTCTCGCATCTCGCACCGCCTCATCTAATCCAATTCCCCTTTGTCTACATCCTCCCTCATTGACGTGATCATCTGCAAGCTTCGCAGACTTCTTTCCCTTCCTTGCGCTCTCCGCACCCCTCGCACCATCTACCTCATCTACCAACTGTGCAACTCTACTCTTGCCCTTGCCTTTCTTCACAGGAGTTTTTGCAGGCGTCTTGGATGGAGGAGCGTCTTCCTGCGCCTCAGGCCACAGTCCCCACAGTTCGCCTGCTTTGACGGCGAAGCGATCACAATCTTTATCAGTGACGTCCCACAACATGCCCAGTACTGCTGGCGCCCCGGCGGTGAGATACGAAGCAAGCATGCCCGAAGGCTCGAAAATGCCATTTTCAGTAAGATGTGCAGAAGAGCAGCCGAAGAGCAGTGTGGTTGCACAGCCTGGTTTTCTTTCTCCTTCGTCCTGTTCGCCGGGGTAGAGGCGCCGCACTGATTTCGACTTGACATATTGTGCACCGCTGCCATGACCAAAGTACAGCACTAGGTCTTTCTCTCGCAACGAATCTTCAAACTCTTCCTCGGACGGCGTCCGGTTGGCAATGTGATTCCAGGGGCCTGCAAGCTCGTCTAGACGCGGTTTGATGGTTTTCGAGGTATGGGCCAAGTCCCCAGACGGATTCAACATTGTTGTACCCCCCGTACTTGTAGATATGTAATGGCCTGGTGCAGCAGCATCCTGATGAGTTGTCGAGGATTGCGCAGAAAGTAATCGCTCGCGAAGGGCGGCAAGAGAAGGTAATCGCGAGATGGAAAGTTGTTCTAGATAAGGTAGTGACTCCCATGGGAACGCATGCAGGTTGTTGTCCAAGATGAGTATCGTATGGCGAGAAGCAGCCTCAAGTTTGTGGGACGCGCTATGATAGGCGCGTAAAGCTTCATGGGTCTCCACGACCATGGCGTCAAAGTCGAGCTCGTCGTATGCATTGCGCTCTCCGTTGAATTGAAGGATATCCACAACAAAGTATATGAGATCCATCAGCGGGTCGTCCAGATCAAGGTCCTCATTGGTGGCGTCGCCCAGCCCAATGAACAGTTCCAGTACTCGTGTGTCCAGCACTGGTCGCTTCTGGGTGTTCTTCTTCTTCTTGCGAGATGGCAGGTGCTCGTTGAGTATATCCTCCAATGACTTCCCGAAGCGGGCAAGAAGAGCTGGTTGTCTCTCGTGGTGTGAGAAAATGCCCTTAAAGCCACCGAGCCAGATATTTTCTATGTTAATCAGAAGCTCGCGAAGCCGGTTATCGAGAGCTTCGCGTTCAGCCCACCACTGGTGTCGCGCTTCTCTAGAAGTCATGTCCTTGGCAGATCGAGTACTGAAATCACTGAGCTCGACTATCTCATCGAAATCTCTCTTGCCATCCTCGAAAGAGAACTCTTCTTCATCCATCTCGCGGGAAGCGTGGCGGGCAAGCGGAAGGCGCAATACGAACGGGGACAAGCCACCCTCGAATCGGGTGATGAACAACTCATCACGAGCCTCACTAAGTGCCAGTGATACAGCAGACCAGGTCTCCGGAATGATATCTACATACTCCTTTTGAAAGCTAGATACCGAACTGAAGGCGAAATGCGATGGATCCGAAGTTGGCCATCGCAGGCAATCATCGCGCGAAAGTTGCTCTTTCTCCGCCTCTATTGACTCTTTCACGAGCCGCAAGGCATTAACTTTAGGGAGTTCGCTCATGTAAGCTGCATATAACGGGTGTAGGGAGGTTGGCAGCTCTGTTCCCGACACAGCCGACATCAACACGGTGACATGACCTAGTGCCATAGACGTTTGACGAAACAGATGGTTGGACCCATTAGTAGCACAAAGGGAGTGTGCTTCAACGAGCCGCGCACGTGCATCGCGGAGCGTATCCATAAAGTCCACCTTGGTTTGCTTCCTCGCTCGACCACCTTTAGTAGCAGCCGAAGTTGCCGGAGCACCCTTCTTGGCGGTTGCTGTGTCGAGACCAAAAGCAGGGAAGGCAATGGTCGACTCTGGTAAAGTATTCACGGTGAAGTCTTCAGCGATTTGCTTTGCGCTCTGTGCGAGCTTCGCTTTGAAAATAGCCCACATATGCGATACCTCCTGGTTTAGCCCGGTCTGAAGCTGCTCCGCTTCACCAAGAATACTCAGGGCTTTTGCGAGATCATCGTGGAGTAGGTTCGCGAGGACAGCTCTGTCTCTCATGCTCGCCTGGAACACGTGCAGCGCAGAACACTGGTCGGCAGCACTGGACGTTTCCACGAGTGCGGACTTTCCTGCTTGACGTCTGGTCCTTGAAACAGCCTTTGCGTTTACTTCTGTGGCCTTGGCGCGAGCGTTGGCAGTAGACCTTGGAGCCGCTCGCGGTGCAGCCTTTACTACAGGTTTACGACCTCTTGTCGCTGGCTTCTTGACATTCTCTGTGTTCTCCAAGGTCATAGACGAGACCTGGTCCGCAAGTGCGTCAACCGAGGGAGAGAAAGTCTCTAAAGTTTTGATGTATGATGGCGAACTCAGCCCCTTGAGAAGTTTCTCCATGCAGTCATACGCCTGTATCTCTTGCTCGTATTGACCGTTCCAGTGATGCATTCTGGCTACGGCCGAATGATAACCTGCAGTAGATAGGCACTTCCGGGAGAGATCCGGACTCAGAGATTTGAGAGTCGTTTCGGCCTTGTCCGGTCTATCGCTTTGAGCCCAACAGTCGGCACGCCAGCTGGCATTGTCTGTGATAAGAGTGGCAGATTCTGTAGCTGCCGCAATCTTTTCAGCCTGTTCAGCAACATGTATGGCTTCTTGCAACAGACCTTGGTGGGCAAAGATCTGGGATTGTTGCATTAGTGCCCGATACAATGCAGGAACCAGGCACCAAAATTCAGACCCGTTAAGAGCATCATGTGTCACAGACATGACGAGAGGCGCGATAGGTTCCGCACTCTCCGCAGGCGTTGTCTTTTTAGCACTGGCCCGTGATTCGAGGGCAGCCCAAATGCGACGATTAATTGTAATGCACTGCCTTGCATGCCGAGCTGCTGCCTTGTATGACCCGGTAGCTGTGGCAAGGAGCGACTGGACATATGCGGCAGCTGCCACTATCTTGTTGAAACGCAATCTGCCGGAAAGCGTCGTTGTAGGCTTTGCGAGGTCCATAAATTGGGGATCGTTGAGCGCAAGGGATTGAGCATTTGTCATCGTAGACAGACTGACAATTGTTAGTATACTTTTGCCAAGACAACGGACTTCGGTACGTACCATTTTGTGGTATTCCCAATACCTAGAAGATACTCGGCGTAGGCCATATGCCATTGCAACTTGACCTCCACAGACGACGTCTGGCGTTCGAGTAATGCCTCAGCTCTTGCCAAAGATAATCCTGCCTTACTGGTATATCCAAGATGAAGAAATTGCAAACCGAGGGCACACAATGTAGCAATGAGCTCAGATGCATCAGACCCGTTTTGAAGCTCCAGGATCTTGACAATCAGATGCAGAAGGGGTAATGCCAGATACTCCTCTCCTTTTGCGTTGAGGAATTCAAGACATGCTTGGAGATCTTGCAGCCATGATTCAGTATTCTCGACACGGTCTGTGAGTACTTCCCATGAGGAAGTAGAGCTGACGATTGACTCCCACGTCGAGAAACACTGCTGCAAGGTCGATGTAGGAGGGAAACACTGCTGCATCGAAGACTTGAGATCGCGAAGCGCTTTAAGATGAACTTCATAGCGTTTTAACGCTTCGTCTTCACTGCTTGCTACTGGCAGCTCGTCATCGTCTGTGGCATCAAAGGTCTTCAGCTCCTGAGGCAGTATTTCCGGGTTCTGTTGAGAAAGCTGAAGAATCGTAACCGAGAGTCTAAGATGTCGAACGGGATAGGCTCTTGGTACGTAAAGCTGTCGCAGTCTCTCTACCAGGACACATATTGACTGATCCAGACTTGAGTCCCATTGTCGATTCTTGGTCAAAGTTCGTAAGCAGAAGCCAAGCTGCAACTCCAGAATGGCGCCTCTGGTCTCTGATTCCAACTCATCATCGTCGTAGAAAGCTATTCCATCTGACTCCCGGGGAGCAGATCTGATGAACGAGTGATGCAATGTCTTCAATGCCCGAACCAGAGCATCAAAAGGTCCCTCGCTACTGAACACACTGTGCAAGGAGGATGTCGACACCTTCTCCGAGAGCTGCTGCAAAAGATTGACTGTGAGGTGACTTTGAATGCATTGTCGGAAGGCATTGCGAGCACTGTCGAGGCGGTTCAGATTCTCCAAGGTCTCGCCCAAATTTTCCAACTTCATTGTAAGTAGTCCGCTTTCTCTCTCCAGTGGCGAACGAGATTGCACAAGGTCGATCGAGCGCTGTATGGCTACAACGAGGGCTTCTGGGTTGCAGCGCGCCCTACGCAACTGCAGATACAAAGACCAGTATGCGTTTGATAGCTTGACCATATACGCGCCAACGAGGGAAATGTTTTCTTCACTCGGAAGCGTGCCGTATCCGATCTCTTCTTCAAATCGACGTATGATATGTGAGCATTCCTGGAGGATCGTATCCAGCTCTTTCCATTGATCTACAGTCTTTACCGTCTGCTTGCAACATGCCATCGATGAGTCAACCATACTCTTGGCACATTTCCAGGCCAGAGCTACCCGTTCCTGTTTTCGGATTTGCGACTTCGTGTCTGTTTCACTTGATGACGCAGTTCCGAGAAATCTGGCAAAGAAATGTACGCTCGCTGCGATAATGGGTACGGCATGCTGATCAGTCGGTGTACTGTTTGAATTTTCTGTGATTTTTGACATGGCTGTGATGAGCAATCGTGTCGCTGCACGCCGCAGTGCGTTGACTTCAGCGAACAACATTTCCAGATCAGATAGTGATCCGCCCAAAGCTCCTTCCAAGATCTGAAGTGCAGTTGCGATGGTCTCGTCCAAGTCCGCTTTCTTCTCGCCTTTCACGTATGCCTCGAGAGTGATTGTGGCGACTCGTATCGCGCGCGTTGTTTGCTTTGCTGCGGAAGTGTTGGGGCTTGCAGTCTCCTTTGACGATCCTAGCCATCGGAGAGCCTGATCAGACAAGCCTGCAGCCTGAGCAAGAGAGGATAGGGTCTTGTTCGCTGCTGCCAGTGGGCTGAGCTCACCCAGCGTCCCAGCCAGATCAAGGTACAAGGTCTCTGCGAGTTTGTATTTTTTACTTGGGCTGAGCTGTGATCTGCGGGCGAAAGCAACTAAGCATTTGGTAAGCGGTTCCGAAAGCTCCCGTTCCACATTGCCTTGGTGCTTGACCAGACTCCACCATTTCTTTCGAATGCTGAAAGCCAGATGCTGTAACAGGAGTACGGTCTCCGCAGCTGGTTGTAGATGGTTCGCGTCCTCTGCGGTCGATATGCTCGGACAGAGGGAAAGAACGGTTTGCGCCAGCGACTCCAGTTGTCTCGCCGCCTTCGCTTGGCCGTTCGAGGTCTTCGCAGCATGTAAGAGCAGATTCGCAGGCGACGAAGGGTTGGTCATCTTCAGGTACTCCCAAGTGGCTTCAACAGTCCGGGGCCGCTTCAGCTTTGCAATGATGCGCAACGTGAATATCTGGAAGTTTGCTACTAGTGGTACAGCAGGGCTCTTGGAGTCGATGGCTGCAAAGTCGAGAAGGGACGCAAGACTCTCCTTCTCTGCAGTTCCCTGCTGTTGCTGGCCAGACTTGGGCTCCTCTCTCCCCGCATCCTGCCCAAGACATCTGTCCAGCTTCCTTTTCAACCCTCTCAATTCTTTGACTGCCATACTGTCTAGGCCAAGTGCGACAAGCTTTCCGATAAGCACGAGCACCCCGTTCTCGTACTGTAGTTCTTGCGAGTCCTTTCCCAGGACCTTCTGCGCTTCTGGTGTTCCCAAATATGCAAATGCTGTTCTTGCGCATTCTGCTGTCGCGAGAAGGCCAGGGTGTGGACCTGGCGAGAGGAAGGAAGAATACGACGACGAGCGCCTGGGGACGCGCTTCTGAGGCGAGTTGTTGATCTGGGAGACGGACCGCTCCCTGAGGGGCTTTTGTGACATGGAGGAGCTCGTAGTATGGCCAAGTCGCGGTCGCGCAGGCTTGCGCGCATCTTCGGCGGGCGCTGGCTTCGACTTGGTAGGAGGACGGGCGGCGATTGCGGGCGACGGGTTCTTCAGCGCATCTGCAAGCACTTGGAGCGTCGTGTTGGCAACCTCGGTCGCTAGTATGTACTTCTCCTTGGGCGCGAGGCTCGACTTCTTCTGCTTTGCCATATCCGCCGACGCTGCAGCCGTTGCTGTCGCGCCTCGCCTCCGTGACGCAGGCGGGACTTTTGCTCCCGAATTCTCCTTCTGTGGCGCATCCTCATCTTTTCTTGATAGCAAGTCCTGGAGCGCAGTCGCTGTGGCATTTGTGCATGTCGAGAGTGACGCCAAGTCTGCCTTAATCCGATTGGCGCGCGTGCGTGTCGTCTCGTCTTTTGTTGCCATTTTCACTGATCCGGGTAGAGCTTCCGTATGCGTGACGTTTCATAGGGTCCGTAGATTATACATCAATAAGAAGACGAGTGGGCTGTTAGGTATGACGCCCTTCGATGTGGTCGCGGTTGGGCTCAAAGGCCGCGGCCAAACAGCTCCAAAACACGCTACCGCATACGGTTAGCGCCCGACGCGACCTACAGCTGAACCGTCAGAAGGACGTTCACTGCGACCAGAAAACTCATCCGGTTTTGTCTATCAGACCTTCGTTGGAATGCTAGCTATGGACTGTAGAATCATACTTGGACGACTGCAGTAGAGTCAAAGCTCAGCCCTGATATTTACTTTGGCCATTGCATTGGCTAGAATGACAATACGGAATTTTTCACACTGATGTCATGTACATTTCTATCAAACTCGTAGTACTAAACATCCGACCAGTAGTTTGGTGGCGAGTAAGCGATATCTGCATCGAGTTGCATGATCTACTTTGCGTGCGCGAATATGTGTTTGTGTGACGCCCCAGCAGTGCAGATGGTACGCCGCAGAACTGCATCAGCCCTGACTAAAGCTTACTTCGACTATAGCATTTAACACGAACATCTGGTATAGCTGTTGCGTAAGATGTAACGGTGTAGGTGTGGAGTGCTTGTCGTGTGTTGGTGGGGCACACATAGCAAGTTCGATTGGCGTGTAAGTAGCTGAGCCTGCTGTGTGAGCCCAGGCTTGACAAGTTCCTGTAAGATTCTTTCTCTGCCCATCCATGCACGACGCCGAAGGTCTGGATATAGTTATACCAGGGTATACATGTAGCATTGAGAGTGAGCAATGCAGTATTCTGAACCCAAGCTGGCTCTCCGCGTGCTGTGTGCCGAATCATATAGGAACTGTGCGCAATGGGTGTTGTGATGTGAACGTTTTATCCGCGACTGGGGTAAAACGAGATTCAAAAGAGCGACTTTTTCATGATGGAGGACCGGGAACGACGTCAAAAAAAGTTTCTCACAACGGCCTCATTCTTAGAGGTGCATGACGGCTGTAAGCAAGCTCCTTGATGCCATACTAAATCTTGTAATGATGGTACTTCAGACTCACTAATAGGTGCCGTGTCAAATCTACGACGAGGCGAACATGTCACTTTGTTGTGTCAAGCCTCTTTGCTCTCCTTTTGCTGCTAACTGATGCAGTCAGCTCTTTTGTTCGCACATCGAGACCGCGGGCCAGCTCGGTCACAGGTACAGATAAAGTCCAAACGCCATAAGTGGCGTTAGTATAGCCATAAAGATTTGGTTGCGGTTGATGCTTAAGAAGTGACAGCGGGACGCGTTGCATATATCCATGTTTCGCGCATCGCTTCAAGACGTACTAGGTCTGATGAGGGATACAGTCCCGTCGTTGCTTGGCTTGCGGGGTAAGCTTAAGGTAGCTCACGCATATACCTTGTGGCACCCCTTGGTCTCGACCTCGGTTATGTTAAATTGCTACCGGTCCTACGGATCATCTGCGTCGAGTGCCGGATACAGAGCGGAACTCGGTCGTGCATCAAAGTCCGTACTTGACCTTGATGCAATCCTTGGTACGGAGAAAGCCAAGTCTGGGGTACTGTCAAGTGACTCTGTTACTACAGACCAGGTTTCCAGATAGCAAAACCTTAATCAGAACTCAGGCGCGCTGCATGACAACCCGAGAACCTGTCCAGCAATGTAATCCTTGTCATCCTCCCCGTTTGCATAGCGTGGAAGTGGAAGTTGAATAGACGATGCTCCTTCTGAACTTGAATGGTAGTGTCCGTGTGCAGCTTTCATGCAGGAACGCTGCTCCACTACTGCGAAACAATCGCACATGGCGATCGTGGATGGGGAGTGTGAGCCTTCCAATAATAGACGGTCGTTGCGCAGCGCAGCAGTTGCACTAGAAAATTCTGGAATCTTGTCAAGACGGTTGATGTACCAGCCACGCGACTGATCCAAAAACCCGCATTCCAAACCACCAAAATGTATCACAACACTAGTAATATTTACTCATCAACTCGTTATGGCTCAACAACCTCAAGGTGCAAGATTATACTTTATACATAAAAGATGTAGAGAGTTGTACGTAAACTCAATTTTTTTTTCATGTTTAGAGTTTACTATGTTGACTCCTAATTGTTACGTAAAACAGTTGCAAAGTTGAGGGGAATTCAGAGAGTCGGCGTTTTTTATCAACCGCGTACCAGTCTCTTCTTATTCTGATCAACAGAGCCGGAGCCGGAACATTGGCGCGTCGTGGCTGCGGTTTGGACATGGGCGAGTATACAGTACATGCGAACGCATACTCGACGCCTCGACCATCTCAGCCATCCGGCCTGGGTTTCGGGATGGCGCAAGCATCTGTTATTTCTCCCGTCGTCCGTGTCGGATCAATCACGCAGGTCTTGGTACTTTGCGAGCGGCAGTCAGTACTCGTGTGACTCGTGGAATCGAGGAACAGGTCCGAACAACGGTGGGCCAAGCGTACCCACTGAGATGTATCAGTTCGGGCCGCGCGACGTCAAGGGGCGGACTAGTGATTGGGGGGGGAGTAGTAATCACATTACTATGTTACTACTACTATGTATGCTGTCACTGTTAGGCATACGTTTTGTACGTGGACGGCTAGCAAGGGGCTGCGGAACCGGGGTATAGGGCAGCTACTTGCCTCACAAATCTGATTATATAAGCACTTCTGATTATGTAGTGCGGACATGTCGGACATGTGTGCGGATTGGCGTCTCCACATACTACAAAACTCATGCCTAACACTGCTAACACCATGGCACTTCCCCCAGTACCTCATCATAGGGCTGACTTTTCTCCAACGGTCAGCCCTCTGGCTAGTACCGGTACATAGCTGCTAACAGCGCACATGGTTAGCGGTCATCTATGTACCTAGCGTCGTATCCTCTACAGTCGCCTAATTGCACGAGACCCTCCCCCACAACTGGCCACGGCAAAAGACGACGCTAGTGTCTCGTGCACGGAGCTGAGCTTGTACGACTTGTCGAAAAGGAATGCGGAGCGAACAAGCTGCGGCACAGTTTGCAGAGGCGAAGGCCTCATCAAAGACCAACCATGGCGTTCGAGTAACAAATTGCGCAACATGTGCGAACACACATCCATGATCAGTTCGGTGAGACCGCGGCTGGCCCCAACTGCTACTGTAGGCCCTGTGAATCGTTGTCGCTTTGGGCCCCTGTGCAGGCATGGCTGACCCTGATGATCATTCCGAGGCATGACAGGGGCGTGCTCCACGTGGTGGCCGGCTGTTGTTCTTTTCCGTCCTGCACCGCTTGAAACTCACACGCGACAGCATTGCCAGGTCCGCAAAATTTACTCCTCCTGCTGAAAAGGAGCGCTCAGCCTGCCTACATGGAAGCAGCGCATCTCATCCGGCAAGTATGGATGCGACCCGCTTCTCGAGTCTTTTGCCTGTATCAGACAAGTACTTCAACTCAGTATCGGGCATCTCCTCGGCTGACAACACACTGGCTGGTGGACAGGGGACGAACGCATTGGCCCGTGTTGAATGCCACCTTCATCAACCCTGCAGCTGTAGCGTGTTGAGGACCTTAGGCAATCGTCTACGACCCGTCCACGCCATCGGATTATCCAACATGTCGTGTCCAGTGCACCTACATATTCGCCTGGCCCGGTACAGAAGTCAGTTGGACGATCTCTTTCCTTTCAAGTGTTTCATCCACATTAGGTGTACTGCTCCGCCCCGACTAGTTGCTGACGTCTATTGACATTATTTCCTATATCCTCTGCACATACCCTAGGCTGTGAATCGCTCTCGCGGGAAAACACCTCTAGTGTTGATCAGTCCTTTGTCTATACAACAAGCTAAACCCCAAACCACCAGTCATTTCCGACCTGTTCGACCAACCACTGTAGGATTGTACCACATAAACTCCCTGATTGGCAGTCGACAGACTGTGGAGCTGTAACTGGACCCCCGAAGGGCACGAGACCGAGACGGCTTCGTCGCGAGCAAATCCGACATCTTCCGCCTTACCAACCATGGTGTCTTGATGTGTTGAAGGCACAACTACTTCTGAACGTCCCATCGAGCCGCTCAAAACTCGGCTACGATCCTCCGTTGCAGCTATGGCGCCCTACGATATGACCGATATAATCTCTTTTCTACAGGAAGGCTCTCTCGAAAAGCGTTCCTCTGCAGACAGTGATGGTATGGATCCGCTCACCCCCATTTACAGGACGGGCCTGATACCACTCGCTATATGCGCCACGATGAGCTTGATATCAGTTACGGTTTTACTTGGGTTCATCACGCAACGGATGATCTCGTGGCGGAGACACTACAAGCAATACGTCGGATATAACCAATATGTTATTCTCATCTACAATCTTTTAATCGCCGACCTACAACAATCAATCGCGTTTTCCATCTCCTTCCACTGGCTTCGAATCAACAAAATCGAGCCACGTACTGGCGCATGTTTCCTCCAGGGTTGGTTCCTACAGATTGGGTAAGCAAACGTCTCCACCTAACAGATATCTGATACATGTACTGACTGTGCATCCCCGTGTGTAGAGATGTCGCAAGCGGCTTCTTCGTTCTCGCAATCGCGATACACACCTGGCTGGGTGTGGTCAAAGGTTACAAAATGCCATACATGTGGTTTGTGGTATCGATTCTCATGATCTGGCTCTTTGCATTGATTCTTACGGTGCTTGGACCAGCTCTCTACCAGGAGCAATATTTCGCTCGTGCTGCAGGATGGGTATACATGCATCTATCAACTAATGTATGGGCTTAAGCTGACTTTTGACAGTGTTGGGTTTCTCCCAAGTTCCAAAACGAAAGGCTTTGGTTGCACTACCTCTGGATCTTCATTGTCGAGTTTGGCACGATTATGATTTACGCACACGTCTTCTTCCACCTACGTGGTCGCATACGAAGCATCATCGCAAACGACACTAGCAAGCTCACACGCGCGACAAAGTTCATGGTCATGTACCCCTTTGTGTATGTAGTGCTCACCTTGCCCATAGCAGTGGGTCGCATGGTAGCGATGACCGGTACGGAAACGCCAGACTCGGTCTTCGTCGTCGCTGGCTGTCTCCTCACATCTTGTGGTTGGATTGACGCGCTACTATATACGTTGACAAGACGAGTTCTAGTATCTGGAGATCTAAGCTCAGGGAATTACAACAGAACTGTCACCACGACACTCACCAACGCGGCACGCCCAGCCGACGACCTTTACGGCCTACAATCCATGAGTGGCAAAAAAGCCCTCACATCGACCACTGCACGTACCGTCACCATAGTAGGTGGTAGCAACCGGCTATCGCGATTAGTCGATCACCGCCGCGGGTGCAGTCATACAATGCGGTCACGGCATGAAGACACGCTACACGAGGACGAAATTCCTACTCGAACAGGATCAGCAGACCCGATCCTCAAGAATACGACTGTGGGCAAGGGCATCAACATCATCACGGAGACAAGTGTGCAAGTGGAGACTGCCGAGGACAAGGAGTTCGATGCGGGACGACCACGGTCAAAGGATTGGAGTGACGACTACAATCGACGGTCATGACGAGACATCACGTCTCCCCCCATGCCCTTTGTTGCCACGTCACAGTTCTAGGCAATTTACGACATCAAGTGTACACGATTCTTCTCTTTCGCATGGAAAGCGTAGGCGTTTGGACCGGCGCTTATTTCCTGATCCTTTGTGCTTCCAACACTGCTTCTTCACCAAACTGTCTACCAGGAGGTAGCACCGAGATACCCGAATTCAACAACAGATATAACAACGTACATTTATCCACTTTTGTCTCTTGATATCCCACACTATATAGCCTACCAAGAGATGGGCAACATGGGGATACCCACATCAAATAACACATGCCAAACGTACACCTACTCCCTTTGCTCTGTTGGTGAACCCATGTTTACTTTCTTATCTCTTATGCTTCCTTCACATGCCCGTGTCGTCTACAAGCGGCCATTCGGGCAAGTGGATTCGTAACGACATGATAGAAAAAGGGTGAGTCTAGTATTATGAGATCTATCTGCTGTTTGTACAGGATATCATTTGCTAATTGAGTATAGTACAATGACCCGAAAATCCGCGTGTCTATCATACAAATTCATGTCTTCTGGCGCCATGTTCATCCAGATTGTGTTGACTTGTGGCACAATCGTACGTGCAAAGCATTGAACGCGTGGTGAAGAGATGAGCTCGTTCATGTATGGCAGTTTAGTAGAATTTCCCATGTGAGCGCATCGTTCGTCTCGTAGGGAGCTGGATGCGAGATCTCAGGCTTGCCAGAGCTTCAGTTGGCGGTGCATTTTCCAGGTCAAGAGCGTCAGGAACACCGCCTTCATCATGCTGCGCATCTGGCATATCTTCTGGATGAGGTGGATATTCGGGGTAGTGTGGGGTGTCGTGTTCTTGTACTACCGTGTCATACTGACGAGCCCTGCGCTTACGTGGAAGATGTCCTGTGGTGGCCTGGGCAAGCTTTTGCTCCAGAAGCCATGCCTTGCGCTTGTACCTCAAGAGCTCTTCCTCTTGTTCAAGAGCCTCTCTCCTTGCCTCTATGTCCGCAGCTGTTGTGTCATACTCGGTAAGGGTACGTGCTTCGGTTGGTTCGCGTGTTCGATGCTTGTTTGCGTAGCCGTCATAGCGAAGCGGAAAGCGAGGATGCCTCTCTTGACGTGGCGGGGTGCTCCGATTGCGCATAGTCTGCCGCAGGAGTTCCTGTTGTAGGCTTATAAGCTCGCGCTCTCTCTGAGCCAGTTGCGCTTCTCGAAGCTCTAGATCGCGACTTCGGACCGGTGCTCGTGGAGAAGGTGTCGGCTTGTCGACCTTGGGAGGCGGAGGGCGATCTCTCCAAGACCGCACACCTAGCGATTCAAGCAGCTTTGCGGGCGCCCCTCGAGGCAGACCGGCGCTTTCACGAAGCGCGTTGGCCTCACGATTTCGCGCCCACCTCTTTTCTGTTATCTGAGGCTTCAGTATCTCTGGCTTGGGTGACAAGCGCAGCCCATTCCCCAAGCGAACATTGGGCTGCAAGGCGCCATCGACCAGTGTGCCCCGGAATGTTTCCAGAGCCTCGCTGATGCGTAGCCTGTGCTCTATTCTCAATTGGGGAGCATCGTTGAAGCGTGCGGCGATGGGGCGGATTCCGGTGGGGTCAAGCGTCAATTCGACGTTTTCGAAAGGCGGGTGGACGACTGACACTCTCTGCCCGTCCTGGGCGTTGCGAGCCAGGACGCGGAATGTGTTCTCGCGCAATTGCTTCACGTCCTTGCTGGTGCTCTCGTTAGCATAGACACCGCAGCGGTGGGCTATCTGGCTTGCCTGATAATAATGAAGCGCTTCCTGTGGGGATTTTCTTTGCGGACTTCCTGCATCTTTGGTGTAGGCCCACTTACAAACTGCGCAGCTATCTTCATACGCGCCTCGAAGGCATCGTGAGGTAGCCATACCAAGGGATGTATGAAAACAGAGCCATCCTCAAAGTATGCATATCCGGTGGGGTACTTGGTGTCGCTGTAGAGGGCGCCCAGGTTTACAGAATTATACTGCGGCCTGGCGAGGCCAAAGGGAGGTACAGACCCCCAGGGTGGGATGCTGTACAGTCTTCCCAGGTTGACGAAATTGCCGTATGCCCGTCGAAAAGACATGGGCTTGTTTGGTATGGGTCTGGCGGTCCTAAGCCCTACCTTGTGTTCTATACTATGTTTCGCGAGTGACACACACCCTTTTGCGGTCGTAGCGAATCGTGATACGTTTAGGGTATGCAGGCGACACAGCCATTGCAAGATCTTAGACTCCGCGGGTAGGGCCAAGGCTATGGAGAAGCGACGAAGCGCATGACAGGCGATCGCGTACGCCCGAAGAATTATGCAGCTAGACAAAACGATCAGCTTCGCTATATAAACCGCCTGCCCCGGTGCAACAGCGGACGTTGACGTGGAACGGACACGGCAGAGACATACCTCGTGGGTGCTGCAGCAATGGTGTGGTGGCTTCGAAGGATTCACGATGCAGCACTCAGATTATTGCGCACGAGCCCGTTCCAGTCGGGTATACCGATCCGCCACTACCCCTTCGCTGATCGACATACATCTTAATTGCACCTCCCATCAAGTTCAGACCTCGTCAGACCTCTCCTTCTCCAGGCAATCGACTGAACTCCAAATTCGTTGTATTCGTCAGACCACTTTTTGCTGGCAGTCGCATGTTCGTACAGTCCTATGTATTACGCTCACCACTACGAATCCAGCACCGAATAGCTCATGACACAGATCGACAAAGAGCAACCTTATCTTTTCACAACTGTCTGCTCAGGCATGTGGGTGTTGTATCTGAACCTCGCTGCCATCGAAATCTCACCCAAAGACTGTGTCGCTGCGACAACATGAGCACAGCCTGGTCACATATTGCATCGTCAACTCCATCAACGCCAAGATAAATTTCCCGCCCCGAGTTCCACCTGAAAAACCAAAGTAGTGCACTTGATAAGGATGGAGATACTCGACGAGCAAGCATGGTCTTGTAACCCCCCGGCCCGCTCTATCGAGCGAACCAGTTGCTGCATCCGCAGAGCAAGTGGTGCACGAGGACATGGGTATGTTTGCCGGGCTGTTTACTTGATGACCCATGATCCATCTCGCCGTACGAGAACATGGATGGGCAGTTCCCCTCGCCCGCCGTCTAGTATAAACCTCGCGTTCATGCAGCGTCCTGCTTCTCAACTATGCTATCTATCGCCATTGACCGGGTGGAAGGTGTGGTTGGTGTCGGCGGTGCCCTTGCTTCAGCCTTGGCAGGAGTAATCGGAGGCTGCGACTGTAGCTGTAGTGGCCCCGTAGGCATACTCTGGGTGGGCGAAAGGGACGTGGATGCTTCATCCTCGGTAGGTTCAGTTTCTCCTCCGATTGTCTCGTCTACTTCTCGCAGCCAGTTGGCTTTGAGGACCTCCATGGGGGGATCCAAGTCGCCAGGTTTCCCGCCACGTCGAGCCTCTGCTGCAGTCATCTTCCTCTCCCCGCGTTTATGAGGGTGGAAATGCATTCGTCGGAGATGGCTTGCGGCATTATAACATTCGTTGTATCTTTTTCCAGTCTGGCATGCCTTACAGTTGGCAAGGAATGACTTATCGGAAGAAGTGTCGATGGTCACCCAGACTTTACGTGCTTTTTTGTGGACGCGGTTGGTATGACGTCGCAGCTCATGCTCACTGCGGAAACCATCGGGATAGTCGGAGCAGACTGGACACTTGAGTCGCAATATTCTGCGAGACGGGGGTTTGGAACCCGTTTCGAATGTTGGTGAAGTGTTGGGCGTGGTCTCAACGCTCGGGGCTGTCACAATGGTTTCCCTTGGCGCTGGAGCTGGCTCTATTGATTCGCCGGCTTCGGTATCCGTGACGGTAGGGGCACTTGTCGGCGCATCTTCTTTCATCCTGGCTCTGGTTCTTGTTGGAGGCATAAACTTGACGGTGCTCAATCAAGTCCAGATAGGATCCGAGCAGGCTGAAATGGTCTTGTTCTGTACGATTCTGTCTCGCGGTCCGATGCGGTCAAAGGCTGGGGAAGACGCGCTTGGTGGGGCGAGCACGATGGCTCCAACGGCAGCTAAATCCGACAGGTTTAGAGAATGGCAAATGTAATCCTGGGGTACCAGGGGACGCGTGGTGTGTTTCCAAGTCGATCAGGGGAAGCGCGGGGGGCCAGGCAGCAAGATATCCCGATTTTCGCTGGGCCCAGTGGAGTGCGCACGAGGCTGGAATGGCGCAGTCAGCCTCGTTTCCCATGGTGAGTGGACGAGCCTTGAGCTGCAAGCCACGCTATAAACGGCGAGCTGGCGAGCTGGGTGCTTATTGGATCTGCTGCCTCAGGCTGAACGACTTCTGCTGAGGCCATTGCGAATCAGGTTATGGAACCCTGTAAAGCTGAGCCAGATTTTGGGCCAGTTGGGCTAGATAATCAAAAGGAACGAAGGAAGCCGCCAAAACCCTGCTCGGATCATTCCGCCTCGCGACGAACTGCAAGTCCAGGAGCGCCGAGGGTTGCGGGCTTGCTAGGGGGAGCGAGCTGCTGTGGTTCATGGCTTGATCATGCTTTTCCTATTTAGAAGTTCCGGCTGGCGACCGAGTCTCGCAACTCCGAGCCCAGACATTGACAATTCACATGGCATCATCGTCCAACATCCGTACACCCCTCTGGACGCTTCTGGCAACGTAGCATCAGCATGTACCGCCCTTTGCTCTCGTCTTTTTCCTTCTTCAGCCTTGCTCCGGCCAAGTATCGGACGACACGCCTTTTTGCTAGCCCGAGCGGAGCCGAGGCTTTGGACGAATCAGCGACCGAAGGAATTTGCTTGCTTTACGAAGAGTCGCCGATTCCACCACCCAATTGGTGCTTCATCAAGCCTCGATTCCAGCTGCAGAGGCATGGCCTGCACCTAGGAAGCACGACGTCTCCGTCATTCCCGATCGCCTGCAGCCTCTTTCAACTGGCTCATGTTGATCTTGCGCTCTCCGTCTTGCACGTCTGAGCAGGTAGGGCGCAACTCGACTGTGCAAAGGCATTGATCCTTCGCCTTGCCCAAGTCAGACTAGGCTGTCAAGTTTCGATATGCGGTATATGGGCACTACACGTAAGATCGGTCACCACCTGGTCCGAGGCTGACGTCCAGCGGTCACGAAACCCTATCCACCGTTTAGCATGAGAGGACCCTACCGCGGGCATGGTACCCATCTTGGCCCTCATCAGAGCATTGGTCGCGAAACATCACAAATGCTTTGTTGAACCAATGCCAACTCGGATATGCCTTGCCTCGAGGGATACCACCGACATGGTCTCTATTTGATTCGCTTGCGACCTTGTTCCGATGCTACCCTGGCAGGCTTCGGCGCGCTACATGTCAGCCTTCCTGCCCGACGTTGAAAGCACATGCCCTGCGCAGGTAAAAGGTGCGAGACACGCTTATCGATTCGTAAGCCTTCTAGCCTGCGTAAGGCGGGATCAATGTTTCAGGTCTCGAGAAGCTCGTCACTTTTGTGAAGTACAGGAAAAACCATAACTGCAAAGTGATCGAGGCTTGCGTACGTATCCTTCCGACTTGTTTCTCTGCATCGAGACTGTTTTTTTTTGCTGCATAGGTTAACGAGTTTCAGCAAATGGACAGACTCTTGACTGTTGCATTCGCTTGTGTCTAGTCGTACTGGTCAACTAGTTCATCTTCGGCTTGCCCCCCTCTCCGGACCAACTGTTACAGTTCCTCTCAGCCTCACGCTACGGAGGCGAGCGTAGTGTCGTACAACTAATACGACGGACGGTCAGTTTTTCGGGAGACGAGCTGCGCGTAGAGGTCAGATTTTGGTGTCGATTCAGTCCACTGGAGTGATGGTTGAACTTGCTCACATGGGCCCCAAGAATGTGTCATGATCGGTTGGCACGTATTTATGAGAGCGAGATGAAATATCCTTGACCTGGCAAACAGCTTCCCAAGTCTAAAGTACTGCCGTTGATACTAAGACGGGGAAAGACAGGCCGCTACCAAAGTGCCGGTACTGTTGGGCGCCTAAAACTCTATCGCGTACTGGAGCGGGCTAACCTGTCTGAAAAGGGCATGCATGACTACATGGCTCTCACAGTAGAGAAAGCGATGTTGGAGAGCAAGGATTTGGTGTTGGTGGATTAGCTTGCCTGGGTCACCCCCTGTAGTGAAATCGATACCCTATGCTTAGTGAGAGAGGCTCAAATGGACAGTTGACAGATGATTCTTTCTCGCCTCGCAAGAAAGCCAATGTTCGCCTGATGCGTGGGAGGCACGAGAGAGAATGCGAAGAAGCCGTTGCACACGGACCAGCTATGGACGTCTGGGTGACAAACAGGGGTGCAGGCGATCATGCTCTCCACCCGAGGCCAAACCTCTGGACAGCATCGAGCCGGTCCAGTTCACCCCACATATGATTTCATAACCCCCGTTGAACTGTCATCTAGGACAACTACGTAAGCAACTCGTCGCGACGTCGCCTGGCTGCGACACGACCCGGACGGCCACCCCTCTGCTCCGCGCAGCCGTCGTCATCGCCATGCGACCCCCTGGCCGCTCGAGGTGACCTAGGCGCTATCTCAAGAAATGTCGGCACCGTCGAGCCATGGCCGGCCTTCGTCGGGGGACTCGGACCGCTGGACAGCATCTTCGCACACGTACATTGCCAGCAACTCGGGCGCATACACGGACAATGGCGCAGGCAGCTCTTCCTCGCGGCGAAGCCAAGATTCCAGGCCCGGCACAGGTGCAACCAGCGGCGTAGGAAGCTCAACATCGGGGACAGCATCGGGGACTCTGCTAGCCAGGGACTCGGTGCACGACGACGACTTTGCGCGCCGAAAGCAGCGTGTCCGGAGATCTGGTGGCTTCCTCCTCGACTCGACCTTTTCCAGCGGGCCACGACAGCGGCATGGCAACCGCGAGGATTGTGGGGAGGAGCAGGCAAGCAAGCGCAGCTCGCGCCACCATGGCACGCACGAGAAGGATGCCGGGAGCTCGCCTCTGTCGCGAGAGATTCACAGAGATGGGCCTGGCCCTACACCGGGCGCCGCATCCCGCATCGACCTGGCCGACTCGCAAAACCGCCACGACGAGCGCATGCGCGTGGGCAAGACGAGGAGGAGCGTCTACGACATGCAGCCGACAGCCCATGCCCGAGACGCCTCGCCCAACACGGCGCCGCCACGGCCGGCCATTGACCCGAATCAGCTGGTGCACATGGCCCTGAACCTGAGCGAGAGCCGGAGGAGACATATCAGCACCGGCCAGCTTCTGTCGTCCCAGTCACGCGTCGCCTCCGGTTCGCAGCGAGAAGGCAGCTTCGCCAACTATGGCGCTGGTGGCAGTCTGAAGCAGCATCCCACGGAGCAGCGGCGGACTTCACGCAATATATCTCCCATGGGCCGGAGCTCTCCCACCCGCCACATGTCCACCTCCATGCAGAGGAGCGGGTCTGTTGCGTTTCTGCCCTCTCAGAACATCAACCCTTCTGCTGCTACGCTCGCACGGGTAGACAAGGCCCGCGCATACATGGAGCTCCGCATCGAGTATATCCGACTGCTGGAATTTCTGCCGCCTCTGAAGCCCGATGCTAGTGCCCCAGGCAACTTTGTCTTCACCTCAACCAATAGTCCAGGCAGTCCCCAAGCGCAGCTCACTCGTGTACCTTCCCATGCTGGCCAGCAGCACGAGCTCGGCCGGCCGTACAACCCTCTACAATATATTCGCAACCGCCGGAGCAGGACTCGGGAGCGCGTGGTGCTCGATCCCTCGTCGGAAGAATTCGAGCATGTTGAGCTGGTACGCGAATGGGTGGATCGCGTGGAGCAGCAGGCTAAACGAGCCGCCTACCGTCGAGACGATGCGGTACAGCTGCCCAAGATCCACCACAACCACGAAGTCGGACCTGCGCTTCCGAAGCCCGCGAGGCCCCACAAAGGCTGGATCTTCACTCCGCAAGAGCTGCTCGCGGATGCGCACTGGCTGGAACAGGGCGACAACAAAATGCTTGTGGAAAATCGCTATGGCCGAAGGGTATACCCACCGAAGGAACTGCAGCAGAAAGACTTTCTTTCACCGCGTGCAAGTAAAGAGTACTCCAGGGACCGCAGAAAGAGCTGGATCGATGGCTTGCCCAGCATTGCAGTCGACCATACGACAGGCGACGAAAGTGACAAAGGCAGCGAACGTGGGCGTAAGCGGAGGTTGCTTCCAGCACTGCGCACCGACAGTCCCAGAGGCGGCAAGCATTCGAGACGTGGTTCACGGCTGCGTGGCCATGACGATAGTGATAGCTCAGAATCAGAATCAGATACTAGGAGGCGGAAAGCCCGTATCGTCACAGATCCAGATCATAACATCGGGCCGCTGGCCTTGCTTCTTGAGCAACAAGCTAGACAGTCATTGAGTGAAACCAGGCCACCCCCCTGAATTTACGCCAGATACACCAAACAAATGGGGCCACAACGGAGATGTTGCGTTCGAAAGCAAGCCTTCCCGAGACTCGCTAGAAGTTCCCCGACCCACGAATGGTTTCGCATATATCAAGGATCGTGGCAACTTCAAGATGCCGCCAAAGCCTCGTACCAATCCTAATCTATCCCTGGACGACATGGAGCCTCGATCATCTTTTGATGACCAGGACAGCACAGCACCAAACACTCCTCATGCTAAACGATTCCCGCATATTGGCAGTGATCTATCACCGCCTCCAAGTCGATCAGATTCGCAGACTAGGAAAGCGAAGCGGGGCAAGTTCAACACCATCTTCCACTCGCATGAGCATGGTGAAGACCACAAGCATGAGTTACGCCCAGACTCTGCTGGGACAGACAGGAAGGGAAGATCGCGGCAGACCAGCGAGGAAACTCCAGAGGATAAACATATCGGTACAGCCATCTTGGCAGCTCCCGGTGCTGTGATGAATCTGCTTGGCCACCGCAAGAACGATAGTGTCAGTAGCTTACCTAGCCCAGATAAGCTGCGTCGTCGAGAAACTCAGGAGCCACATTCAGCTGTCACGCGATTCTTCAAGGGCGTGAAGAACGAGGGTACCAAAGTCGGCGATATAATTTTCAGAAGAGATAGAGCGGACGATTCAGATGCAGATACCATGTCCGACTGTAACTCTGTCGACTTTGACGACGACGCTCCGGTCAAAGCCAAACACACCAAAAGGCCACCGGTCAGTCGAACTACCACGGCTGGCACAGACGGTAGCATCACCAGCAAGGAACGTAATCATCTTAAACTACCCTCGTTCCGGCCCATCCACACAATTGCCGATGAAGACTCAGACTTTGAGCATCACATCTCACGTCAGGCACGAGAGCAAAAGAACAGTCGTTCGCCTCGAGTCGATCGGCTTTTGCCACCGCGTATGGATCTGGGCACGATATCTGGAGACTCGTCCACGGCGTCTCTTACTCTTACCCAGAGCCATAGTCAAGAGCGAATCAATCAAGTGCTCGCTCGACCTGGTGACAACGCGACGGGTCTCCCTCCTACTGGACTAAGGGACGCAAACAGGCAGCGCAGTGGCTCCCGGCCTGACCTTAGCGGGAGACATTGGAGCATCGCGGACGGTGACGATAATGCTCCTGACCGGAGCAAGAACGATGCGAATACAGTTACCCAGGCGGATATCGCTCGCGTCCGCGCACTGTTCCTCTGCTCAGGTGTTAAAGCGAGGGAGATCACCCGGCGTGCGTATGTCGTAAGAGAACCGCCCCCCGAGTTCCTTTTGCGCGCTGCCGCCACAACAAATATGCGAATTTACCCTGTCCCGCGCAAGGAAGAGCATGCTCTTGCCGCACGCATACTTGTCAAAGACCTGGAATCATCTACCAAGGCTTTACAGTCCTCACTCGAAAGCTTCCGTGACAAAGCCATCCAGCAGCTCACAAACCAGATCTCAGCTCTACAGTCTACGGTCGACTTGGATCTCATGCCGCGCATCCTGGAAAGTGGAGACAATGCTGTGCGTATTACGAGTGAAGTATCCGGACAAGGTCCACTCCAAGTCAAGCAAATCACAGACGAGATTGATCGCATGATCCGCACGCGAAAGCGCACAATGCGCTGGATACGAGGGTTTGGATGGATGCTAGTCGAGTGGGCTCTTGTTGCACTTATGTGGTGCCTCTGGCTCATCGTTGTTCTCGTGGGGTCGGTCAAGAGAGTATTCGGTATGGCGACGGGGGTGATTAGGTGGCTGCTGTGGCTCTAGGCGTGCCTAGTACTATCTCCTTTGTTTCGTTGCATACGAAGGTGTTAGGGTTCTTTTCTGGAAATCTTCTGCGTCTGAAGTTTTGGATGATGGGTAGCTCGACAGGTTTGGATACCGCGATACCACGTACTATAGAATGGTGTATAGATATTGGAGGGAGTCATCTTTGTTTACGCAGGCGCATGTATAGATTTGTAGTAATTTCAACTGACTTCGAATAGTCACATTGCCCACACTGGCTGCCTAAGACACTGCGAATACTCTCAGCGCCCGATTGGATATGCAAGTTCTTGGTGCTGTTGGGTTTCAAGGCGAGTCGCACTTGTCTAGACAGATCCGCGCCACATGGCTGGGGCTGGGCGCCTGAACGCGTCGACGTCATAGGCGTCTTTGCTTGACAGGCTTCACCCTTCGCTCTCCACAACACTAATCAAACACAACCAAAAGCGTACAAAGCTTCCGCGTTACATCCCCCTCCGCTTTGCCAAACTCCGATTTCTTCCCCTTCATCGACATGAGACATTACTGATCATCTCTTACTCGACCACAGACATCGGTTATGGATCGCCAGACGGTGTTCGTCGCCAACGACCATGGCACCAGCCATGTCCAGTCGGTACGTATCTGCATCTACAACCAGGCTTTACCCAAACCACGCGTGCTAACATCCCCTGTCATGAAGTCTAGCGGCCCGTCTTCACTTGCGGCACTGGCTGCAGCTTTCATCCCTACAGCCATCATTGCGACTCTCTACATGGTCGCGTTCGTCCTCATCAGGCATCGCTTTCCCAGAGTCTACTCACCACGGACGTACATTGGCACAGTACCAGAAAAGGATCGCACGCCATGTCCGAAATCGCCAGGTTACTTCGACTGGGTCCACACCATGAGGACTGTCCCGGATAAGTTTATGCTTTACCATCAATCGCTCGATTCTTACCTGTTCCTTCGTTTTATGAGGACCCTGATTTTCATCTGCATCGTCGGCACTGTCATTACCTGGCCTGTTCTTCTGCCTGCCAACTGGACCGGTGGCGGTAAATCGAAGGAGCTGAATCGCTTTGGCATTGGCAATGTAAAGAACAAGGATCATCTCTATGCACATGCTGTTGTGGCCTGGATATTCTTCAGTTTTGTAATGTTTACAGTTGCGCGGGAACGACTCTGGCTCATCGGACTGCGGCAAGCATGGAGTCTATCAAAGACGAATGCAAAGAGGTTATCTTCACGTACCGTACTGTACCTTTCGGCACCTCCTGCGGCTCTCGACAAAGGCAACATGCAGCGTTTCTTCGGAGATGATGCAGTCAGAATCTGGCCGGTCACTAAGGCCGAAAAGTTGGTATCTCTTGTCGAAGAGAGGAACTCCAAAGTCGAGGAGTTGGAGAGCGCTGAAATGTCTCTGATCTTGAACGTTAACAAAGAAGTCGGAAAGAGCCACAATCGGAATATCAAGTACGAGCAACTGCCAAAGCAGATGAAGAAATCCCTGCGACCTACACACAAGTCCAAAACGCCAGTTATTGGCAAGGAAGTCGACAGCATTAGTTACTATCGGGATCAGATTAGAGAGAAAGAAGAGGCTATCGAGAAGGCTCGTGAGTCGAATGAGACAGTCGAGAGTCTTGGTGGAGCTGCAGCAATTTTTGTAGAGTTCCGCACACAACCTGCGGCTCAGCGAGCGTACCAGCAAATCGCATCGACTAACATCCTTTCTCTCACGCCTCGTTTTGTAGGGACTACGCCAAGCGAGGTTATTTGGGCCAATCTAAACCTGGCACCTGCACGTCGCATATCGCAAGGTGGTATCGCGCTAACCCTCGTGATCGCTACGATCGTGTTTTGGACCATTCCAGTTGGCATAGTCGGTGCCCTGTCGAACATCCAATGTCTCGCTGAGAATATCAAATGGCTCGCGTTCCTCAACAAGATCCCACCAGGCATTATGAGCCTTCTGAGTGGCCTTCTACCTTCGCTGATACTGAGCGCGTTGGCTAGATATGTACCGGCCATCTTCAGATGTAAGTGTCTTCTCCTGGTTGACATTGCTACTTTGCGCCTAACGTAGCGCAGACGTTTTTACCACCTTTGGAGAACCGACCAAGACTGTTATTGAGATCAAGGTGCTGAAGTGGTACTTCGTTTTCCAAGTGCTTCAAGTCTTCCTTGTCACAACATTTTCTTCAGGTGCTGCAGCGGTAGTATCGCAGATCATTCAGGACCCAGGCTCGGTACCTGAGCTTCTCGCGGAGCGTCTCCCACGAGCATCAAACACCTACCTCGCATACTTCGTCGTCCAGGCGTTGACCAATGCCCCAAGCAATATACTAAACTACACCGATATTCTCTCATTTTGGTTCTTCGACAAATTCTTCGACAAGACGCCCCGCCAGAAGTACAACAGCTACACCACGATGAGTGGTATAGCTTGGGGCAAGCTTTTCCCGAAATATGGCAACTTTGTTATCATCGGTCAGTTATCTTATATACAACAAGTGACATATTACTGATCTCTTGCAGCTATCGTTTACGCCTGTATTGCGCCCCTTGTTCTTGGCTTCGCCGCCATTGGTCTTGTGATCTTCTACTGGAGTTATCGATACCAGCTGTTGTACACCGCACAACCCAAGATCGATACCAAAGGACATGCCTATACGCTTTCTCTGCAACATATTCTTGATGGAGTATACCTTGCTGAAATTTGTCTTGTTGGTCTCTTCAGCTTACGCGACGCGACTGGTCCCCTGATCATGCTTGTCGTCCTACTCATCGCCACTGTCATTTTCAACTACACCACGAATCGCTACTTCGCTCCACTCGAACAGTACCTACCTGCAGATCTTGCGCTAGAATCTGGAGATGATGAGCAGGCACCACTGTTATCTCCGGCGGAGGAAGGCGAGTCTGACGCCCTGCAGGACGCAGAGTCCAGGATCGATCATGTCAGCGAACGTACGCATGTACCATCACACGTCGTCTCGCCCATCGCCCGCTTTCTCCAGCCACACGTCTTTGGCAGCCATACTGCTTTGAAGGCTTGGTTGCGCGACGGCGACTTTGATGAAGACGAACCACAATACAGCGAAGACGACCTGAAAAAGGCATACCTCAACCCAGCTTTCGCTAGCAAGACACCCGTAGTCTGGTTGGCGAAAGACAGCATTGGTGCTAGTAAGCACGAGATTAGCGAGAATGAGAAGACCGGGTTGAAGGCTACCGATCAAGGTGCATGGGTCACAGGAGACGGGAAGTTGAAGTGGAGTATGGATAATTTCGAGGAGGTGCCAGTGTTCAAAAAGGCTATCAAATGGTGAGGAGCCTTCGGGTTGGACATGGTTGGAGCTAGAGCATGAAGAGCGAGTACATGACGCAAGAAGCGAGAACATATAAGAGTGAAATTACGAGAACTCCTATCAGTCCTCATGACAGCACATCTAGACGCTCGTGACCTTGCATCAGACACCATCTTACTTTTCGTCGTCGTCTGAACCATCTTGCGCTTCGAAGAGCTCCTGTCCTCTCTCCAACAGTCCCTCATCATCATTACCATTGTCTTCCAACCCAGCCAGCACTGCAGTCTTCCTATATAGCAGTGACTTTACCTCGCTCTCCTTGAAAAGCTTTGTATCGTTTCCATATGCTGGGTTCTTCTTGGGAAAGTGAGGTAGGCAAGCCAAGTCCTTTGGCATCAGAGCGTACTTGTTCTTACACTCGGTTTGGTTGATGACGTCGGACGGCTCTTCAGTGAGTTGCTTGTCATCGTCAATAGCGTGTTCAGTTATGTATGCCGACCACTTTTGTTTTGGCGTCTTTTCCTTCTTGGGTTTGTTGTCCACTTTGGCTGATTTGTCTTCTTTTGGTTTCTCAGTCTTGGCCTGCTTGTCTGCCTTGCCATCTTTCGTCGTGGGCGTGTCTTTCGTCCCAGTCTTTGCGGGCTTGTCTTCAGACTCGTTGAGATCGTCTTTGTGCTCTTCAGTCCATGTCTGCTCCCCTTTCTCGATAACCTTCTCATCGTCCCCCTCACACCCCTCCAACATGCCAATCTTCCTAAATGCCAACTCCCTCACATTCTCTTCTAGGAACAACTTCATCATACCTGGGTAAAGAGGGTTCTTCTTCTCGAATCGTTGCAACGAACTCAGTTCTTCCTTTTTGACCCCGTACTTCTTGAGTGCATCGGTTTGAGTGATACTTTCTTCCTTGCCTGGTTCTTCTTCTAGCATCTCGCCCTCGTCATCACGCGAAGAGAGCCAATCCTGCCATGCTTTTTTGTGCGCGGCTTGGTCAGATTTTACTTGTTTCTCCTGGGCTTCTGCAGCGAGGGTTGCGGGATCTTTCTTCTGGCGCTTGGGCTTGGACGCTGCGGTCGTCGCTGTGGCATCATTTGCGTTGGGGGAAGCGTCGTCGTTGTCGTCTTTGGCCTCTGCGGCGCGCTTCTTCGTAGATTTCTTTGGTGGTGCCTTCTTTGGTGCTCCGGCTGCCTTGAGTGTCTTCTTGGTTCTTTTCTTCTTATCCTCGAAGTCTGAGCCTTCCGATGCAGAGGTGTATTTTACCTCTTTGGTTGCGCGGCCGGATCTGCGTGTCGACATGATCGCAATTGTATAACGTATCTTGTTGCCCAGATATGAAGATTGTACAGGAGTGAGCAGAATCGCCGAATCGGAAACCGTTGCTGTTGAGGGATCTCGTCAAAGTGAAGGTGAATGTCAATTCCAAGAAAACTACAGTGGGAAGAGAAGGGAAATGGTTCGATCATATGGCAGCAGACTGCGCAATTTCTCGTGTCCTACAAGAAAAGACAAAGCAGGTTTCACGTTGCAGTGCTCCTGCCGCATCAGATTGGGCAGGTTCGTTCAAAGGAACGCTTGGGCGTACGCATGCGCAAGGGGGTTGTAAGATTGGGCTACGTCATTGCGACGATCACGATGCGAAAACCATGTTTTGGTCGCCATGTTCTCGATATCCTATCTGACTGGTAGAAAGGTGGCTGAGCTTCGTGAATGAAGATTAATGGCATTTGTTTCTTATTAGAGTTTACCAGATGGGCATTAGGCGCCCTGAAATTAATCTGAGCGCACTTTAGGCAACCAGGTTGTTGCTGTTCTGTCTCATACATCCAGTATACGTACAAGGAGCGTGATTGCTATATGAGCAAATGCAAGCACAGTTTCCCACTCATCCCACATGGAGACTGTCCATCCCCTCTACAACGTCCATGCCATCTCCACCCCGGATCCTCACACCCTTGATCAGATCCGCCGCCTTCTCCGCGACGGCATACACCAAGCTGACGATATTACCCTGTACGTGCGTCGGGAAGATACTGGCATCCACCACCCTCAACCCGTCCACACCATGAACTCTTAGTTCTTCATCCACAACCCAACCTTTCTCTTTTGGCAACATGGCACAAGTACCAATAGGGTGATACTCGGTTATGGTATTGCTCTGCACAAAATCCTTCGCCTCTTCCAACGTTCTGGGCAGCGAAGTAGAGGATTTGGACAATATGACGTTGCCGTCAGGGTCTCGCCGGAGGACTGAGGCAAGAGGCTCTACAGATGTAAAGGAGATGCAGTGAAGGATTGCGCGGGCCATCATGTCGAGATCAAGGGGGTGCGAGAAGTATGCTGGGTCAATCGTGGGGTGTGTGGTTGGGTTGGAGCTTTTGATGTGAATGGTACCGCGGGATAGGGAACGCGTGCTGCATGCGCCAATTAAGCACCAGATCCCTTCTTCCTCACAAGGAGATGT
Organism: Alternaria brassicae; assembly: GCA_004936725.1. NCBI lineage: Eukaryota > Fungi > Ascomycota > Dothideomycetes > Pleosporales > Pleosporaceae > Alternaria > Alternaria brassicae. The sequence goes on along the minus strand of CM016506.1, from coordinate 1,759,254 downwards.
CTTGCTGGGGTCCTCTGAAAGATTTGGTTGACAACCAGTGGGTAGCATAACGAGTTGGCAGACTGCTTCGTTAGGATCGAGGAGTTGGCGCGCAAGCATGGGATCGCGACCTGCAGGGTCGGCGTCCGGATGTTTACTTGAGAAGTGTTGAAGGAGCGATTGAATGTGCGACTCTGCGTTTGGAAAATCAGGCTCGATCTTTGAAAGAGAAGCGAAGCCTGTCGTGGTAGGCGCTGCTGCAAAGGGGCCGGCTTTGTGGGTGATATATGCTTCTAGGGCTTGTTGCATGATGGCAGGGTTCTTGAAAGCTTCAGCAGTAGGGTGTTCATCTTTGACACCCTAATGGAGCTTAGTGTTTGGAATGTGGTCATGGTGATGTATGCACTTACTAGTACAAGCGCAGTCGCTGTATGATCGTTCAAGTTCTCTCCCACGCCTGGAAGGTCAACGACGGCTTTGACTCCAGCTTTACCGAGTAAAGCAGGTGATCCGATGCCAGAAAGCTCAAGAAGCTGCGGTGAGTTGATAACCCCTCCACAGACGATGACTTCTTTGTGCGCCTTCATCGCATGTGTAGTGCCATCGACAGTGAAGTGGACGCCGGTAGCCTTGACATGGCCAGCGGTCTTCTCAAGCTCGATTTTTGAGACCAACGCATGAGTTACAAGAGTCATTTGGTCTATCCGCGTTAGGCTCGTAGTAGTCGCTTGCAGCGTAGCTTCGCCTGTTGTGCTCGGGATCAACAGTGCTGAGTTGATTGAAGCCGCCAATAGCTGAGCCAGTACGAGGATCCTTTGCGGGTGAATATCCAGCGTTGGCTACAGTCTTAGGCCACACATCCTGACCCCAGGTAATATCAGTCTTCGGGAAGCAAACCTGGTTCCATCAGCAAAAAGTTTGGGTCAACTGACGTAGGCTACTCACATGGACTGGGCCAGAGGTGCCACGAAGTGACTTGTCAAGGTATTTGTCGTCAACACCCTTCCCTAAAGTCTCTGACGCGGGGTGATATGTCTCGAATTTCCGATAGTAAGGCTTCAGATCGTCAAAGGACCAACCTTTGTTTCCAAGCTCTCCCCAGTTGTCCAGATCCTGCTTGGAAGCCATACTGCACCAAAGTTAACATGTACGGCACATGCAGTTATAGGTGGAAGCGAATGCTTACCTGAACATATTGTAGTTGACAGCGCTGCTGCCGCCGAGGACTCTCCCACGAACCCAGCCGTGAGAACGGCCAACCGTACCTTTCTAGTAAGACTGTCAGATACGACTAATTAGTACATGTCAGAATCATACTTGTGGAACAGTTTTGTAGGCCCAATCATATTGGGGTTTGCCCCAGAGTTGGGTAAACATGTTCGGTGCATCAATCAAGAGATCGTTCAGCCCATTGCCGCCAGCTTCCAGGACAGCCACAGTAACGTTCGCATCCTCTGTGAGACGAGCCGCGATGACGAGACCCGCTGTACCTCCTCCACAGACGATGTAGTTTAAACATGTCAAACGGTTAACGAGGCAGTATCAGGATCGAGCCCCCCGCTTCGATTGTATACATTGCAATGATGGGAATTTCTACATACCATACGACTTGCTTGTGAGTTCCTCAAGAGACATTTTGGGATCAGAATTCTGGACTGTCGATATGTGGACGGTCAATGTAGGAACTCACACAAGATATATAAATCCACCAATGGCACTGCTAAAGCCGGATTGCATGAACAGGGCGATTTCCGAGGCTCTAGAATGCAAGGTCAAGACTATCAGGTGTGCGGGGTCGCGCACTACCGTGAAGGACGCCCCTTACATCTGTGCCTGCAGAGCCAATCTCTTCGTTATCCAGACGCCCCATACTCTGGTTTGAGTATGACATCCATGAAGTCTCCAAGCTGCTAATCAGATCCGGCTTGGTACAGGCCAGAACATCGGTCAGCACCCTAGCAGTGCTTACTCCGGGTATTTAGCTAGTACTATTCGGTGACTCCGTATAGCTCCAGCGTACTGAGCTGGAGAGTCCTCCGTGCTGCAACAGCGAACAGGCTTCGTGAATGCAAGGCGTCAGCACATACGACCAAGGACTATTCCAGAACTCGGAAGCATGCGGTAAGTGTAGAGGCGGAAGCAGACATGTTCCAAGCATAGATTTCTTTATAGTAGCACGATGGAAGTGATGGCCAGCAGAGCTGTCGCCATATAGAGAGGGAGGGAGTGAGGGGGCCTCTCGCGCGGCAGAGAAAGCCAGAAGTAAGCTGACAGTGGGATGACTCGCCACCCAACCAAACCAGCGTTAATTGTATAGTAATTTGCGAATATAGGGTAACAGGCGAGTTGTGTAGATGCGAACTTCCGGGTTTCTCTGCAACGCTAGAGGGGGCAGCGGTGCGTGGAGTGACAAGTGCCGCGGCTAGCTGCACAGACCCTCAAGCTGCAGATGGTCCACCAAAAAGTTTCTAGAGCTTGCAACTCCCAACTTGCGACAGACAAGGACATCTGCAGATACGTCCGGCCATGCTCACCGAACAATTCGTGGCCGCCGTTTCGGCATCGACAAAGCCCAACACTGGAGTCACTAAAGACGCGGGCATTTTCATCCACGAGTTCCAGCCACTCGTCGCCCAAAGACATGCCTTCAAGAAGAGCGCGAGTGCGCCAAACGGCATAGCTGTGAGCGCCTCGCACGTCTTTGCGGCGCAGTCGGAGAAGGCGATTGTACATGTGTATAGCAGAGAGAAAGGCAACCAGGAAGCCCTGGTCCCCTTCCCAGAACGGATACACAGTATCGCACTCGCCGCGCAAGACAGTGTGCTGCTCCTGGGAACCGAGAGCGGGCGGATATTGGCTTGGGAGGTTAGTCACGAGACTGGAACAGCGTTCATAGTCGGCAGGTTTTCTAATATGCGCCTCAGGTCAGCTCAGGCCGGCTCGTCTCCACGTCCACCTCGCATCTCCAGCCAGTCACGAGCATTGTGGTCGACCCATCGTCCAACTTTTTCCTCTCAGGCTCTTCCGATGCCATGGTCCACGTGTGGGCGCTTCCCTCGATACTGTCCTTCTCCCCCGACGCCTCGCGCTCGCCCATACACACCCTCTCCACCCACCGCGGCCCCATCTCCTCCATCGCCTGCGGGCACAGTTTGAGCACTGCCAACATCGCCGTGTCAATCGCAGCGGACAAGTCTGCCATAGTTTGGGACTACCATAACGGACAAGCCCTGAGGACATATCTCCTGCCCGAGATACCCACGGCCGTCACTCTCGACCCTGCAGACCGGGCCTTCTATCTGGCCTACGCCGACGGCAGCTTACAAACCATCGACTTCTACGACCATGTACAGAAAACTACTTCGATAGACCTTCTTCGGGACAGCGCTTCGTCTCATCGGCCGATACAACCAGAGCCGAAGAGCCGGTTCAGTGCAGAGTCCCAGAAGCTCGGCGGAGCCCTCAGCCTGACCCTTAGCTGGGATGGCACTTCACTCATCTCAGGTCATGCCAGCGGCAAGATAGCACTTTGGGATGTTGCAAAGGCAAACTATCTCTCTACTCCTGCTAATCTTCCGGGCCCCGTGTCAAACCTTCGATTCCTCCCACCCTCTGGCTTTCCCAACGCAACGGAGCCCACCTTCAAGATCCAGGCCATCGTCAAGCCGAAGCAAGATGCAGGGCTCACGAGCAGCTCAAGTGGCCTGGTTCCGCCAAATTATACCCTGAACCTCCAGATGAACGGTCGGTTGCGTAGTTCCCATGTTTCTGCTACAGAGAAGACGTCTTCGGGAAGAAGCGCGTTCGAGGAAGCCCTTACACACTCCAGTTTCCCGGCCAGTATGTTGGAAGAGAGTTTAGCTGAGCTGGACTCCTGGCTTGCTCAACCAAAGCGTGATTCCGCCCCGACGGCCGACTTCATGGCTCTAGATGATGGTAGCGTGGACACATCTGATGCGTCGGGTAGTGCTCCACAAGCCGAAGTCAAGGAATTGAAGAAGCAGCTTGCGAGCCTGCAGCGCATCCAAAAGGTTACTTTCTCACAGCTTTCAGAGCTACGGGAGGAGAAGGATTATTTTATAAGCCAGGAAAAGAAGAGAGCAGAATGTGCCAAAGCACGAGCGAAAAAGAGATTTACCAATGGCGCAAACCGCGACCGTACCAACGGAGACGTGGAGATGAACGACAGCACGGACGCCACTTCTGGGTCTGATTCAGATGCTGCCGACGAGTCCTGAAACCAACAACTACGGAACTGCATACAAAGGCGATAACGCGAAGTCGGATTCTACGGGATAAGGCAGCTCCTGCAGCATAGTCAGAACACATGCTGCGCGTGCTTGTAACGATCTCATTGGCATCACCATTGCACTGGATCTGGATCTGTAGCATGTGTACGCGTCTAGTCTCTTCGTCGCCTAGTAAGTATATCACGACATGGCGAAGGGCCCAAAGCCTGGTCAATATCACATAGGAAGTTCTCGGTCTTATACCCTCCGCCCACGTTTTCCAGCCAGTAAGCCCCGGCAATGCCCGTCTCAGAACACCAAGTTCAGTCTTCGTATACAACAGACTTGCTACTGCATCGCGAAGACCACAACACATCTATTCAGAATCATCGAACACATAGCCAAGTCCAGTTCAAGCCGTCATGACACAGAGCGGGGTAACTCATGCATCTTTCTCTTCGCAATTGTACGACTATTGACGACCTTGATTGTAACGCGCAAGCACGACGCCGTGTCTCTGATGTCACGCTTGGATCGACGTCAGCTGCACTGCGGGATGAGAAGCCAAATCTAGAGGCTGCTGCCGGTTTTCGATCACGCAGCTCTTCAACCCGTCCCGTTGTGTTACTACTCTGTTTACGCTGCGGGTTCATGCTTCATGCTATCATGCTTCGCTAATCATCACTCCGAATCAAGTTGGAGGCGACGTAGCTTGCTGCAGCGGGACACGACACCAGCATTTGTCGGCAATTGTAAGAACCTGCACTTACTCGGCATGAGCAGCAAGTTTCACTTACGACGGGCGAGATAGACTGAGGGTTAAGCATGTCTCAAGCGGTGTGAGTATACTCGCATATGTGCGACCTCGCTCGGCCCTACAACGGCCGTTCTGTTATAGTGTGGAGCGTGGCTCCTTGCTGCACGCCTGACTCGCAAGGGAAAACCCAAGACTATCGAACTACCACCCTCCGATCCTGCGAACAGCCGTTCGAAGATGCCACCAACGCAATCCTGTTCTGTTCAACGAACCACACCTGCCTACCCGGGTGGTGGAGGAGTACACAGAAAAGACGGTGAACGAATGGTGTATTGTGTTGCCATATGCCTCTTCTTTGCAGATGCTGTACACCACACAATGAAGAAAATCTTTGTCAATATTGCGGGCCCTCCGTGCCATTAGGTGAAGCGAACCGCGTATCTTGCATCTATCTGCCCCGCCACTTCCGCACCCGAAGTTGGAAACATGATCGTCTCCGTAAGCCTCACTCGCAATCTTGATCTGTAAGCCTCGCTCGCAGTCTCACTCGCCCGCCTCACCACCCTAACCCTCCATCCTGCCATGTATCTTGATTTGTTTCGTTGTAAAAAAGCAAAAGCCATGTGGACTAGTAGTAATCATACGTGCGAGATTATCAACTCGCTAGCCCGGCATTGGGGAACGCGCGTTACGCCATCCCTGCTCGCACATGCATAATGGTTCGATGCCAGGCAACTACCATTACACCGTTTACAACATTCAGGATCAGACTGCTTGCAGGGCGCGATCGCCCGATGCATGGAGAATTTAACCGGCGATCTTATATAAGCCGAGTCTTGACAAAGTGTAACGTGGGGGCCGGTTCGGCGGGAAATCTTGGGAGACATGGGAAATATCGAGGGCTGTCAACGATGATTATTTTTGAGATTTGAACAAGCTAATCGTTTCTATGTCCTTTTGATTCTTCGTGCATTGCTCCTGCTAGACGCAATCTGATCTAAACAATGACGTTCACGCTATAAACGTGTTACGTATACATCACATGGTGATCTTCAGCAAGTGAGATACCTGGGTTTATATTGCTTTGTTCCTGACGGTCTATCCCGTCCATCTTGTCCATCGTGCTACCATCTGCGACAAGCCTGCCTGTTTGCAGTGATAAAGGCGCCTTATCCTCGGCTATGGCTGCTCCGTGTAGCATCTGGAACATGGACCCCTGTATCCTACCAGTCTGCCACGTCCCGCTCTACACAAGCCGAGGTAGTTGAGAACATAGGATTTTAAACGAGGGTACCTGTAGGAAGCTTGCGGCCTAATGTGCGGACCAAGCTTTCAAGTGCTGCGTGCACATGGCGTCCATATTGCAATCTTGTGTTTCCAGTGTGAGAGGGCGTGGACTTCAGAGTGATAGAAAGACCGCGCATACCGAATAGTGTTTTATATTAACTGAGAGAAAGTGTATGATTAAAATATGTCGAGCTTATGAGTGGTCGCTAATAATGCTATGCGAAAAAAGAAGAGACGCAAATCAATAAAGATGCTCAACAGTAAGGTCGATCACCCTGGGGCAGATAGTCTTTGGTATTCGTCACGGTCGTAGATCCTTGCGGGGTTGGCTTGTAAGGGAGAAAAAAGGGCAAAGCACTCCGCCCACGCTTAAGGAAGATGAGTTGTGGATGAATGCTACATTGGAAGCATTTGCGTCTGGTCCAATAGCCCAAATGTGGGCACTTGAAGTACCGTCGCTTTTGCATGTGTGAGGGTGGTGGAGCGATATTTCGAAAATGGTTAACAATGGTACCGGTCGTCATTCGTCGTTAGGGTGCCAAGGCCGTGGAGAGTATGATGCAGGATGCCAGAAAGCAGGGCAAGTTCGTTGAGTGCCACGCTAGTAGTCGCTAAGATATCGGGAGAAGGCCATCAGGAGAGCGCATGTGTCGGGTTCAAGCAGGGGAACATGTTCAGGATGAGTGCGACTTGTGTCGACCTTTGCTACCCACAGAGTATTCGCCGTCCGGACACCACTGCTCGGGTTGAAAGTCAGGGTTCGTGAAGTGCGCGGTATTGAAGTGTGAACTTGAGCATGTTAGCATGAGTCAAATATGGTATCGGGCCGATACCTACTTGCGGAATATGGACGTCTGGAACGGCTGCACTTGCAACGAAGAGCCGTAGCCCGGTTCCAGCTCGTACATTGAAGGCCGAAAAAGACCACCCCTCTCTACACCCATAGGAGCCGCTCGTTCGATGCTCACGGGTGGCGGTGGAGGATGTATTGGGAGTGTCACAGGAGGTTGGTCGAGGTGTATGTTGTGATGACTCGGCGGGTTGTACTGGCTTGGGTTGCTAGAATGGATTGGTGTAACAAAGTCCAAGTGGGAGGCGCTAACCGGCGTTACAGGCGTTGGTGTCGGAGCATATGGCTGGACAGGCGTTACCTGAGTATGGGAAGCGGGACTGGGGCTGAAGTCGTACGAAAGCGAAGGCCACCGCTGGCCTAGACCAACACCGGAGGGATACATTCCCGGGATCATGTTCATAACGTCGCCGACATTTGTTGCTGTCGGTATGAATTCGTCAGTGTAGTTGGCTAGGGCAACGTGGAGCGGTTGCTGTTGGAGAACAGGCTGATGCCGGATCTGAGGTACGTCTCCAGCCTTGTACAGGATGTCGTAGTGGCCACTGAGGAGGATTAGTAGGAGAAGGCAGCGTCTCGTGCCAGGCAGACTTACGGCCTGTAAAGTAGCCTCAGCATAGGGGTACCAGAAATGGGACGATGGTGCGCGTCTGCTGGTTCTGCGTAGAAGCTGCGGTTGATCTCTTCGCCTGGTGAGCGGTCCAAGTACCATACTTCAAGACCGAATCCAGCAGGCTTGACCAGGGCTTCAGCGAGGGCAGCAATACCAATATTGTCGGCTTCACATTGAGTGGGTTCGATGTAGTTGGAGCAGTATGCTTTGACGTCGCCGTTGTCCACGAAATGCATGAAATCGTCTGCGTGCGTCTGCACCCAGGCACTGGCTAAGAGCTGAGAGGGGGTTAGCGGTCGGGACGGTTAGAAATGGAGAATACCAACCTTGACATAAGTAATGATTGCCATGGATTCATTCATGTCGTTGAAAGTGCGGAGGAGAATGTTTTCGGCTTGGCCGTCCATGGTGCGCAGCGAGTTGGCAAGCTTGTCCAGAAGCTCGAATGCCTCTTCGGCAAAGTCAATCCAGATGTCGCGCGAGTAACCGATGTTTGCGAGCATGTTGCCCAGCGAGTCGAGGCGGCCTTTTTCATGGTCCAGCTTGTTCACGTCGCCCACACGTAGCAAGGCCTCAAAATAAGTGAAAGCGATTGCTGTTCCTATTAGCAGCGGCAAAAAGCACCAAGGGAACGTGATGATCACTCACCCCGCCATCCACAGTGGCCATCGCCACGACAGGTGCGGAAGTAGGCATATTTGGCTGGCAGCGCAGCCGTCTTGACTTGGAAGACGGGATCTGCGGCGGCATACTCGGTCGTGATGGCAGCGCTGCTTTGGCGTTCTCCAACGAGTGGGCCCTTGGGCGGTCAGCGCGCTTCGGCGAATATTGTCGCAAGCAGACTCACAGTAGCCTCAGGCTCGTATTCGCTCGAGAGCTTCTGCAGATGGGCATACTCGTCGTCGGAGGGATACGCGGCCATGTTGAGGTGGGGGTTGCGATGCTGGTGGCCTGGGTGGTGATGGCCAGTGTGGTGATTATAGCTCCCGGGAGCAAGGACCGGCGCGCGGATAGCAAACGCTAATCCGCCTTGGTAGTGGTTCTGAGCCGGAACTCCATAGTGGCCCTGGTATAGGTGCGCATGTGGATGATGCTGGCCATGAGGGTGGTAGCCCGTCAACACCGACTGTCTACTCATCTTGCTTTGGAATTATGAGCGCGTGCGTGTGCGTTTGTGTGTGTGTGTGCGTAGTTGCGGCGCCCTCAGTTCCCCACCGTGTGCGCTCAGATAGCTCCTTGGGCGGCCGTAGGCGTGACTGGCCTCAGTGGCTAGCAATTGGATGGAATGATTCCACGACAGATTCGGCAACGCGTAAACAATTTCAGCAAAAATTCGTCGACGAGGCACTGGGGAGGGCAGCAGCGTCTTTTAGTAGCTGCAGAGGCCGGCGGTGGTGGGGTGGAAGCTGTGTCGTTGCTGTGATACTCACGGGCGTCCAGGGGCACACGCCAATATTTGGAGAGACAGGAGGGGATCTTCGCGGCGTGCGAGTGGAATTCAACCTGCCAGGCACCAAAACAGTCTGCAACACTATGGTCCAGCCGCTTGAAAACGGCCAATTTCAGTCACGCCGGATATCTGCTGTGGGGGGGGGGGCGGGCAGGGCGCGACGGTGTACAAGAGGGAGGCCACTCCACACAGCCAGCGCCAGGGAGCATCAAGCAAAAGAAACTACTGCGAGATGCTCTATGCCACATCTTCCCAGACCACCTGGCAGCTGTTGCCCACCAACCCAGGGTGTGATATCGATTTACGTTCCCACTAGTCTTCATAGGTTAGCATCTGGACATTGAAGTGCACTCTTGACGCTCCATCACATAAAACATGAAATCGCCGAGCAAAGAGCCGCGGAAGAAACAGGGTCGCGAGACGGCTAGCATGACGGCATGAGAAGCCTCTCGCACTCTCGTTAGGTGTAGCAAGCATCCAAGCAGCGCCGCCAACCGGAACAATTGCAGAATCCGAGGCTGGTGGTGCATGCATCGATGAGAGAAGGCTGTGTCACGTCGTGGATTGCGCCCACGACAGCATCATCGAGACACCCATGGCGTCGAGGAACATGCCAAGGGCGCCGCCCTCTGGCGCTTGAGCATTCATGTTGCAGTGGCCGCCTGCATGGCATGATTCGCCCTGCCGCTCCATGGCGCTTCTGCTGCAACAGAAAAAAACAACTGCCCGCGCACCCGAGATAGACTCTAGTCGAGTTACCGATCCCACGCCGCGTACGAGTCAGGAAGGGCACGGCGTGGGAGCATTGCCATTAGCTGAGAGGCTCGCTTGCAACACCACCCCCGTCTGTGCCCGCTTCCCCGACGCGCAGTGCCATCGTTGGGAAACCCACTGTGATTCGCACGAGAGTACTCCGGAGTAGTTGAGCGAAGCTCGACATGACCATGCGTCACATTGGGATTCCATACACGCCTCACTGGCATCGAGATACGGAGGCGCTTAGTGGCGACAGGCTACCGCCATGACCGCGCAATCGGGACCTTGGCTGTTGCTGCTAGAAAACGAGGCCATGTTACATACAGACAAGCTTGAACCGCTGCTGACCTGTGGGTAATTGCACTTGATTGCGTGACCGAACATGTCCGCTGCCCGCATGCTATCTTGAGACGACTGCCGCTCATGTGCGAGGAAACTCTTGCCCGGTGCTACCCGAATGGCCAACCCCATCTCTTCTCTCGAGTAATCTGACCGCATGTCTCAATCACTTCAGATGAGAAACGCCCCAGTGACGGTACTGTGCAACTACCTTTGCTCCGTAGCCTGCCCGGAAACCCAGTTACAGGTCGTCTTGTGAACCGCGCGCGACCAATGCTGCAAGTCATCCTTTGCCCACTACTCCCGGAAGCCGACCCAGACCCTTGCCTTTGCCTCGACCAGACTTGCCCCCCATGGAGCCCTGATTCCAGCTCATGCTTTGAGGACCGCCACCACCAGGCGTGAACTGAGAGCCGCTCTCGTCTGACTTGAAGCCGTCGCCGTCGTTCAGCACCGTCTGCCACAGAGCTCCGATGGCGCTACTCCATTCCTTCATCGCCTGTACCCGATCCATGTCTGTACTACTCTCGATTTCCACCGTTCCGTTCTGCTGGTTGATCTTGCCGCGCAACCGCTTGTCAACTATCAGGAACCCTACAATCTCCTGTACCTCGGAAAGGGAGATCTTGAGCTGTTTCGAGATAAAGGCCAAGGTGAACCGAGTGTAAGGTGCGATGAGCTTGACGACAGCCTTGGTTCGCACATTCCTCGTAACTTCGTCAATGTTCTCGGCGATGAATGGATCTTGGAGCAAATCCTGGTTGTTCTGCAGGATCTTTTCATAGCCGTGAATGTCTTCGAGCTGATAGGCATTGACCAGGTCCGTCATTGTAGAGATGCGCGGGTCGTTCTGGTAGGGCTTGGTTTCCTGCGAATCAAACGGATTGATGTCCGAACCGGATAACATGGTCGCAAGGACCAGATACTTTAGGACTTGGATTCGCTGGAGAGATCCAGCCTCATCGTAGTTTTTGAAGCTCTCAAAGAAGTCACTCTGCGCCCCCTTCCAGTTCTCTTCACTCATGTGCATCTTGCCACCACATTCTCGGATGATACCCATGATCTTGGGATGCGGGACCGCAGATTTGACCTTGAGCGCTCGCTGGTACAGTGCCTGTCACAGTGTTAGAGATGATGCAGGTAGGGTTGAAGTGGGATGGGCCGTACCTTTAGCCGCTTGTTATTCCTGGTCTCGGCGTACATGAGAATTTCAAGCGAGTATACTTCCAATGAGTATGTCCCTTTGCTCGGGTCATCTGTTCCATCCTCCATCTGACAGGCCTTGTGTAACTCCCGGAGCTTCTCCGTAAGCTGACGGTAGTCCTTCCTATCCAACCACAGCCTTGCGAGCTTGATGTTGGTCTTTAGCCAGAGCCGTTCATTGTTGGTGCTTTGGAAGATGTCGAGGGTCAGGGCATAGAAATTCTCCATGCAGCGATATGCGTCGGTGTCTTCTGCGGCCTTTTCTATAAAGTCGAGCATATTGTTGATGGACTTTTCCGAGTAGTTGCGCGTGACGGCCGACTTGACGTAGGTGAGTAACTCCTTGTAGTGCTCGACAGCCTATGGATGTTAGCCACGATATATTCGCGCATGTCGCCATATCTACCTTGTCATAGCGGGCAAGCTTGAACTCCAGCTTGATTGCCTGCTTCAGTCCCTTGAAGCCCCTATGGATCCGTCAGCATACATCCGCTCCGCCAGATATCCATGCTCCCTACCAGTCCGACTTCTCTTCTTCTAGGGCAGGCATTTCCAAGAACTCGTCTATGGCCGCCTCGGGATCGTCGGCCTTGACCTGTTTCGCATTGTAGTATTTGTTCTCGATATCGACATCGCCGCTCTGCTCGTCATCGTCGTCCTCGTATTCGAAGTCGTACCTGCATTGTTTTAGAGGACATGTTACCTGAGAGTTGACGACTGCGACTTACTCCTCCTCGCCGGAGTCTTGCATGAAATCGTCGTCGTCAGACATGGTTGTGGCGTGGGTGGTGGAGTGAGGCTAAGGACTTGAGTCGTGTTTTTAAAGCTCTAGGGGAGAGCGGGCGCAGTGGTATTCGTTCAGCTGATTGAGGTGTGGGTGGTGTGGACTTGTTTGGAGCTCTCGCGACTGTTTGCCTAACTACGTGAGACGGCGGTAGGTGCCTGCGGAAGAGCCCCACTTTCGCGGGGCTAAGCTCCCCAGATGCAGCACCCATGAACTGCATCGAAACGTTCGCTCTGGATTCACATGAGGAATGCTGAAAGTAGTCTAAGCCGTGTTTGGCCTCTGTCTCAATGCGTTTTGCATAAACATGTTAGCGTCACATCTACTCGGGAACCATCTGGGTCTGACAGCAATCAATCGGCTCCGTTCTTCGTTTCAATCCATTTCCCGGCTCCACTTCAGCTCCCGGTGGCATTGACGCATCGTTAGATTTGAATCAGTCCAACGTCAAGGGAAATATATGCCGCTGAGCATGTGCAGAGTTGCAGAGTTCCGCGTTGAGCTTTGATAGGGCTGGGCAATACTGGAGTGTAATATAGCGTGCAGCAGGCGGCAAACGAGAGCATTAGACAGCATATACTAAGGTCGCGACCTTCTTTTTTCGGTCCGGCTTCCAGCATGTGGAGAAGCCTCAGACCCGGGAATTATCATCCCAGGTTCCTCCTCAACCACTCGCCGTCACTAGCAGATCCCTTAACTCGGTTTACGGTCACAGGCCGTCGTCTTAGCCTCAACCATCAATTCTTCAAGGTTCGCAAGGGTCATGTCGTTGGCACTTGCTCTTCGCCTTTGCCCTACGTGTACCAGTAATTCAACGGGCTGGTCAAGAACGTCTCAATAAACTATCAGGCGCCTGAGCCGGCAAACGCAAAAGTTGCCACGTTCGTGTCGGTGCCCAAATGCGCCGTGTCGAAGCCGTGGGGTGGTCGCGGAAGAGAGCAGTACTAACCGTCCTTTTAGGCTTAGCCTTAGCGATGTGAGTGGATCTTCAACTCCATCCATCCATCGCCTGCCTTTCCAGCCCAGCATCTGGAACCCTCCCGGCTTAACTCTTAACTTACACATCCTTATCATCGTCCGTCAAGAGTCCTCGGTGCGACCCTCGCTCTCGTCCTCGCCACGCCCGTTGTCCCGATCGCGACCGTTGTCATTTGTTGCACCAACGCGCGCGCGCTCTCTCGTCCCTGAGCCGACGGAACGAACCCATCGCCGCGTCCCTCCACGCGACCTTCGCGATGCCTATGTGCGGTGGAACAAAGTCTGTACAGCGCAAGCTGGTGCTTCTGTACGTCTCTTATTTGCGGGGGGCCCTCCTTGTTCGGGCGATCGAGGCATGATGCGACAGAACAAGGCTAACGTACCTCCGACAGCGGTGATGGTGCATGCGGGAAGACCTCGCTACTTAATGTCTTCACACGAGGGTATGTACCATCGTTTTTGTGCAATCATCTTAGCTTGCTAACCTATCCATAGTTATTTTCCAACAGTATAGTGAGTGGCTTGCATACGATAGATACGCGTCCGAGACTAACAAAGCCCTTTCAGTGAGCCCACAGTATTCGGTAAGGACTCTCCTCGCGCTCCATGCCCATATCGCTAACAATTTGCTAGAGAACTACGTACACGGTTTGTGCGCCTATCCACAATTCAAATATACACCATTGACATAGTGCTGCAGACATCTACATTGACAACACACACGTCGAGCTTAGCTTATGGGACACTGCTGGACAGGAAGAATTTGACAGGCTGCGATCGCTGAGCTACGATGACACGCACGCCATCATGCTTTGCTTTTCGGTACGATTGTCCGACGTCATTCTGCTCAACTTGCTGCTCACACGACACAGGTCGACTCGCCCGACTCGCTTGAGAACGTAGAAACGAAATGGGTCGGCGAAATAGCAGAGAATTGCCCTGGCGTTAAGCTCGTTCTTGTCGCACTCAAGTGTGACCTACGGAAAAAAGAAGACGATGACGCCGATGACCAAGAGCCCGAGAAGCCATGTATCGACTACAACGAAGGTCTGCGCGTAGCAGAAAAGATCAAAGCGCTGCGATACCTAGGTATGCCATGTCATTCTCGAGACTAATGACGGCCAGTTAACATGCCTAGAATGCTCCGCCATGAAGAACCGAGGTGTCAACGAGGCCTTTACTGAAGCCGCGCGTGTCGCTCTGCAGATTAAAACCAGCAAAGACAAGAGCGGCGGCTGCACTATTCTCTAGGTCGACAATACCATCCTGCTATCCTTCCCGAACACAGTCCTACCACTACGAAGTACTTGGTTTGACCCGACGCCATCAGCGCCTCGATAGAAGTACACAGCACCTAAATTCCGTCGCTACACCTCCCTTATCACGCCCGCATCGCGCGTACCATTCGTACTTTCACTCTATCGCTAGTTCTGTGCTTCTTGGAAAAGGGTGGCAAACTATTTGATGTTGGGCCAAGTCCGATTGGAAGGCACGCATACTCAAAACGGGAGCACGGATTGGCTAATAGTGCTCCTGACATAGACCTTCTCCTTAACCTTTTATGCTGCTTCGACGCACTTATACTTTTATTGTACATGTTTGCTCCAGTACAGCTTCGGCGCTGGGCTCCCTTCACTTCTTTCTTTGGTTTGGCGAGGTCTGTATGCGTTCACGCTCCCAGCAGTGAGAGCAATTTTTTGGATAGATGAGCTGAGTTGACAAAGCTTTCAGGGCGGATGTCGTATTGTTTAGAACACGGCCAGATAGCTTACACTCTTTATACAATCCAGTCGAAAAAATTGAGTAGTTCTCTGAATATTGCTCGTGAAGAGGCTTATAGCTATCACGATCCACTCTTCTCCACCAGAATCTCCGCAACCTTCTTAACCACCCTCGCTGGTTGTCCCATAACAACACAGAAATCCGGTACATTCTTCGTAACCACGCTCATTGCCCCCACCGTAACACCCTTTCCTATCTTCACCCCAGGTAGAATGACTACATTTCCCCCAACCCAACAGTCATCGCCAATCACGACAGGCTTCCCATACTCGATGTTGTCCCGTCGTGATTGCACCTCCGCTTCATGTGTAGCCGCGAAAATAGACACATTGGGGCCAAACATACACCGGTCTCCTATCGTCACAAGTGAACAGTCAAGGATGGTCAAGTTGAAGTTGGAGTAAAAACGTTTGCCCAGGGAGATATTGCAGCCGTAGTCGATGTTGAAGGGGGGCTCGATGAAGATCTCGTCGTCGGCTACATGGCCGATGATTGTTTTGAGCATTCTAAGGCGTTCTGCGGCGAGAACGTCAAAGCCTTTCTCTGTATCGATTGTTTCGACGTCAGGAAACCAGGTGTTGTATTTGTGGGCAAAGGCTCGGGCCTTGAAGCGGGCTGTGTTCATGGTGGGGCTGAAGGCGTCGTAGCTAGGTATTATGTAAGTTGATTGGAGAGGTATGGAAGGATGCAATTAGAATCATGTGCTTCGAATGTCATATAAATTGAACATAGCACTACACCTCGTTGTGAAGGCATTCGTTGTGTTTGAGAATGACACAATCATGAAACGGAGGATAGTAAGTGTCTTCGAGCTGTACTTTACAATATGATAGTGAAGTAATGCTGGTGAATATCAACAAGACAGGCGGTATACATACAGCATTCCCGAGATCATTTTCTCGTATTCCTCGCACCACGGTACATGGTTCAGTTTCTTCGCCTTCTCAATCTCTTGTGTATTCTTTTCCTGTGCTGCCATGTTGGATTGTAGATCCGTCGTCAATTTGATCGAAGGGTTGTCTCTCTCTCTCTCTCTCTCTCTGTGTTCCAATCGTTGTACTTATGAGCATTCGCAGAGTTATGCGAAGGGCTTGGGAGTGACGCTAAGTGGGGTAAAATGGCAGGTAGGGAAGCAGCTCCAGATGAAATGGGGTAATACCTCGCACTTTAGCGCTGACCATAACTCAGCTGGAGCAGACGGCCACACAGAAAGCGTACCATCTGTAATCCCACGTTCATGATTAGCAGCAATCGTTCCACAGTTTGCGGCACGACTTTTGACCCGTCAGAGTTCAGTTATATTCTTGAATTGGGCGGATCCCTCGTGTCGTGTGCTTGTAGGTATCGCCAAATCGGCCCGATTTAAACATTGTCTTTTACCTCTGGTTTGGAGATGCATTTCGCCACGCAGTCGGAGGCGAATAGTTGCGTTTACTGTAGCTATATGCAGGAAATTGCATATCCTCAATCGCCCTCGGAAACTCTCTCTTGATCTCCACTTGTGCAGAGAGTGATCTTAGTCTTTGCGTGTATGTACTATGCTAGAGCGCGAGCGACCTTTTCATGTCTGGTTCACGTGGGCGTTTTGCCGCCCTAAAGGCAAGCCCTGTCATCAATCGAACAGCTTGCATCGACAATGATGTTAACAGCTAGATATACAGACGTGAGCGATGTCCAATTTGAGATCAAGCGTAATAAAGCATTTAGAATAGTCTTGTGGTTTCTGGAGCAGAGTGTGAGCATACGATGTGCACGGACCGCCAAGAATTCTAGCGCCCTCGCTAACGAATGTGTGGCCGCTGGTTGCTCATGTCGAAAATTGAACCCCCTCTCCAGCCGTCTCGACTTTCGCGCCCGATTCAATCGACTTCAAGCCATCAACGACAATCAACCAAACCAAGAGACTCTCCATAAACCGTCAAAATGGTGAGTCTGAGCCACCGAGCGCATTCACGATCGCGCGAGAGGATTCTGTGAGCGGGTGGGCACACGAGACTCGCGGAGTTTGCCACAGCATCTTGAATCCGCATCCTCTCGCTGCCTCGCCTTGCGCACATGCTATCTCAATGAGGACGATGAACTAACAAAACTCCAGGTTCTCGCAGTTGACCTTCTCAACCCCTCCCCGGCCGCGTACGCACATGTTCCCGCCTCTTCGCCCTGGGCCTGCGACTAACAAAGTGTCTAGTGAGGCCCGCAAGCACAAGCTCAAGACCCTCGTGCCCGCTCCCCGCTCCTTCTTCATGGACGTCAAGTGCCCCGGATGCTTCACCATCACCACCGTCTTCTCGCACGCCAACACAGTCGTCGTCTGCCAGGGCTGCTCGCAGGTCCTGTAAGTTTTGGACAATCGGACATGAAATCTGGGCATTGGCTAACGCATTCACAGGTGCCAGCCCACTGGTGGCAAGGCACGATTGACCGAGGGCTGCTCTTTCCGAAGGAAGTAAACGTTTCGTCGGAGTGATGACAGCGGGGATTGATGGGGTTACGATGACGACTATCATGGCTTAGGGTTGTAGATCTCATTGGCGCCGATCGACTCGACCGCAGGATAGAAGAGGGATCTTTCGACTCGAGTCAATGCAAAAGTCACAAAAACGGGAGTTCCGGATATCTCAGCGCTGATGGACAACCCTTTTTCTCGAATCTATTTCCTTTTGTTCGGCATGGTCTTTCAGCTTTCATGTACATGCATGTGGGAGGAGAGATAGCATTTCAGAGCCTTTGGATCAGTCGTCCGAGGTGAGGACCGGCTTGCAATCGAGGATACCTACGCATGCTAGCGGTCCTTTGTAAATCAAAGCGTCAAATCCTCACATTCATTTCACACACACACACACTCTCTCTCTCGGGATTGACTCGGCCTTGCTGCTGAATGGGATCTACACGCTTGCACTGAACATGTTATAACTTGCCAACATGTTCGACTCGGTCTAACATTCAGGATCGTCTCTAAGCCCCGTGCCAAGCCTTGCAGATTTGATGCATTCGTGACTTACTAGTATCGCAAAGAGCTTTACTCTTTACCTAGAATAGAAGGACATCGTTCTTGGCTGGATTTCCTGCTCTCCAGGTGGGGGAGCGTGGCCGAGACCCCTGGCCAGTTCATAGCACCTTCCCTACGCCCAACCACATGACTGGCAAAACGCCGACCTCCGCCAACACATCAAATTGCATATAACAGTCGGTGATACGACCGCCTCCAATAGTGGTAAGAAGCAACGCTATTGCATTACCGTTGGCCTGGATTCTTTATTCCAATAACAGATCGGACACGAGTCGAGAACAAGCCACCCCACGTCATCGTCAATACTCTCGCTCGCTCGCACGTCCCCGCGGCTCACATTCCGACTGGCACTAAAATAGATCAGCCATTAATCAAGCTCAATATCGACAAAGACGCGCCAACGCGTCGTGCAAAATGTCTACCTCATCGTCATCAGCAGGTGCGGGAGGACAGGCTCCAACCAACCCTCATCCCATTCCTTTGACGGAATCTGAAGTTCTGATCCGCGGTTTCCTCGCCGCTAACCCGGATCTTAGCGACGATAAATCAAATCCTATCGAGATGATGACCGATCGGTATACCAATGAGGAGTGGAAGGCGCAGATTGATGAGACGGTTGTGAATGTTATGAAAGAGGCGGACAGCAGAGCGAGGGCGAAGAAGGTTTATAAGGGCCCAAGGATGAGGAATGGAGAAGAGGCGCTGAAAGAGTTGGCTAAGACTGTGGATCATACGGTACTTAAGCTGGATGCGACGACTACTGTGATCGACGGGATGTGCAGTGAGGCGAGGACGGAGAAATTCAAGGTAAGTCTGTCCTCAGGTGTTTGGTGTTGTTAGCTCGAGATGAAGAAGAGTCGGATCTTTTTGCTATGTGACTGGGAAACACGTGCTGCATGGCACGGCATTCAAAACAACCAGTTGACAACCTGTACAGTCAGTATGCGTCCGTTTAAACTACGTCCAACGATGCGTCTCCAACCTCAAAGGCACCGACGTCCTTGTAGCATGTGTTGTCGGCTTCCACGAAGGAACCCAAGATACACACTACAAACTGCAAGAAGCAAGCGCTGCCGTGGCAGCAGGCGCGGCAGAACTCGATGTCGTCCTGAACTACTCCCTCCTCACCAAGCATAACCGAGCTTCTTCACCACCAGCGGACCACATCCTCAGCGCTCGGGACTCAGCAATCGATAGCATCACCGCCGCCAACACAGCCATCAACGCCGGAGGCAGCACAGCCAGCGAGGTGGGCGAAGAAGAGACGGGAGAGACCCCAGATTACAGTGCCATATACCGGGAACTGGCTAGCATAAGGAGTCTCTGCCCTGCCCCCACAACACTAAAACTCATTCTGGAAACTTCGCAATTAACTCCCGCACAGATTCTTGCTGCGTCTCATCTTGCCGCCGCTGCTAGCTTCGACTTTATCAAGACATCTACTGGCTTCAACGGACCAGGCGCTAATCTTCCCAATGTGCAGCTCATGGTAGCCGCGGCAGAGTACCTCGCATCGCGCAAAATAGGCAAGAAGAAGATGGAGGTTAAGGCGAGTGGTGGTGTGAGGGAGTTGGACACCGCGGTGAAGATGCTGGAGGCTGGCGCGACAAGGCTTGGAACTAGTTCAGGATTGTGGATCATGCAGGAGGCGAGGGCTAAGGTGGGCGAGGAGAGGGTTGCGGCTGGGTTGACCTTGGAGGGGAGGAGACCTAGCCCGGTTACGCGATTGTATACTGATGACTCCGACTACTAGAGACATCACATAGTAGAGAGTAAATACAATTACTTCAGTCGAGAGCTTTCACAGCGGGAATGTGCACATTGTTGTATCCGCGTGAGCTGCGACATGGGTATGTGGTAGGTAAGAGATATTCGCCGCATCTTATACCAGCATTCCTCCAAGTACAAGGCTGGAACGTTAACCCTCAGTGAAGCATGGAAAGTACGGACTGTTTCAAGCGTTCGGCCTAGTGGTGTATCAGCACACGTCCATGGTTGAATTACCAACACGGCACACTCCTAACAGGCATGTACGTCATCACGGACAGTATGAGTGGACTGAGACAGACGATGGCAGTTGAAAATTTTAGGTAGTGTCTACATGATGTATGTGCAGATCATCCACCGGCCCAGACCCACAAGGGGTATAGTGCTTTCAAGGACAGGATCACTGTCGAAGAGATTCATCCCGTCATGCCGAACGCCGATCATCCGTGAATCATTCCTTTTGGCGTATAGTCTACTCCTCGTCCTCCTCGCCGGCGTCCTCGTCACCACCCTTCTCGGCGGCCTTGGCCTTCTTCCTCCTGACACGACCAGGGCGGCCGCCACCGAATGGCGAGGTCAGAGCGAAGTCGATGTGCTTCTGGGAGTCGAGGCGGACCATGAAGGAGGGGACGTTGACGATCTGCTTGCCGACACTATGGTATTGTTAGAAGCGTGTTTCTTGACCAACTGAGGGCAGATGCATACCGGATGTGACGCTGGCGGATCAGGACACGAGCGTGGTGGATAGACTTGGCGAGACCGAGCTTGTAGACGCAGGTCTGGAGACGGCGCTCCAAGAAGTCCTCAATCTTAAGGGCCAAGACGTAATCGAGCTTCATGCGGGACTCGTCGAGGACACCGACACGTACGAGACGGCGAATGAGGGCGTTACCCTCGAAGAGGCGCTTGGGGTCCTTCTCGTCGAGAGTGAGAAGCGAACTGTAGAAGTATTAGCAAATCCGCATCTCGCAGACGGCGCAACAATTGCGCGCAGCCGGTAGCAATGGGCACTCACCGAGCGGCACGACGGATCTTGGACAGAGTCAACTGGACGCGCCAGACCTCGCGCTTGTTGCGGAGACCATACTCGCCGACGAGCTTCAGCTCAGTATCCCTAAGCCAAGATTAACTTGTGTCCCAGACATAAGCGGAGCACGCTCTCGCTCAGTGGCCATGAGGTATCACATACAGACGAGCGGACTCGAAAGGACGACGGGGGACGCTGTACGTCTTGGAGTAGGAACGGGGCGCCATTGTGTTTGTCGATGGGGAAGGAGACTGTGCAAGAAGTTGTTGTTGGTATTTGGCTCGAAAATCAGGTGGGCTCGCACGGACCAGCCAAAACGCTAACACGACTAAGCGAGCAACACCCAGCAGAGTCGAAATTCACCACTTCGCCATCACGAACTTCTGCCACTAACACACCAGCCCAAATTTACACACAATGGGTCACGCAGCCGGTCTCCGCGCGGGTACGCGCTATGCGTATGTACAGAGTCCTTGCGACGCCCATGCGACGATTGCTGACGCTGCGACAGTTTCTCGAGGGACTTCAAGAAGAAGGGTATGATCCCTCTCTCGACCTACCTCAAGCAGTACAAGGTCGGTGATATCGTCGATGTCGTAGCCAACGGTACGAGCCCTACAGAAATCCCGCGAGAGCGATTGGCAGCGGACCACTCATGAACAAACAGGTGCGGTCCAGAAGGGTATGCCCTACAAGGTCTACCACGGCAAGACCGGTATCGTCTACAACGTCACCAAGTCCGCCGTCGGTGTCATCCTCCAGAAGCAGGTCGGCAACCGATACATGGAGAAGCGCATCAACGTCCGCGTCGAGCACGTCCGCCACTCCCGCTCACGAGAGGACTTCCTCAAGCGCGTCAAGCTCAACTTCGCCAAGCAACAAAAGGCCAAGGAGACTGGCGAGCCCCAGCAGATGAAGCGCCAGGCTGCACAGCCCCGCACCGAGCACATTGTCAGCCTCAAGGAGCAGAAGCCAGAGAACATTACACCCATCCCTTACGAGACCTACATTTAGACGTGGACACTTGGCTCGGGTGTATTGGCTGGCAAAATGGGATACGGATGGTCAACGGCGTGGTTTCTCGGACTTCTCGATTATTCTCTCTTCTGCACTTTCTTACGCATGGGAAGCGGCGATACCATGGTGCAGATATAGTGGTGTGCCAACATGGCTTTGAGTGACCCCTCACGCCAATAAACATCATCTACGAATCCCAGTCAATGCAGTGTCTCGCTCGTTTGTACTGTTTAGCCATCCCTGTTATGACCGCCTACAACAGATTGACGCTTTCCACCACCCATCTCACCATCATTGTTGATATGAAATCTCACATATTGAATTGCTTCCGTTGTTCCTCTATCGTGTCTTGCTGTATATGTGTCACTGTATGCTGGACCACTCTTGTTTCGCTCACATTTGTAGTCTTCTTGGCGATCGACTAGAGGTGACTTGCTTCCTTACAATGTACTTTTCAGTACCCAATCGCTTCTATTTTGACCAATTCCAACGCAGAGTACAATATATACCGTCAAGGAACAATCCGGTGTTGGGCAGACAAACTCAAACAATGTGAGTTTAGTAGGAACTGGGAATTGAAGAAGTGGTGACTGCCGAACTGATACAAATAACCAGCATTGTCAGAAGGAATTAAGAGCGAAAGAAAAGTTATGGTCTGGTAGCTAAGTTCCTTCCTTTAGTAGGACGGCTTAGGTACTTGCTGTTAACTATATGATCTTGTCTCTTCACCAGCAACTTCGGCTGATAGCAACATAGTTCACCAACTAAAGCCGATACGACTCAAGTTAGGAGTAGATGGCGATGGATGTTGGTGGTGAAAATCGTGATAGGTTACTTTGAGAATGCTAAGCTAGCACAGCATCAGCTGCTAGTAATGAATCCATGGCGACTATAAACTTGGGCATGTTCGCGTCTGACGTAACTCAAAACGTGCTAGAGTATATCGACCATGATGGCCCAATTCGGGAAGCACTTCGTGCTGGTATCCATACCGGCTGTATCTGCGTAGTTCTCGATGACAATGCTCACTTTCCGTGTGCACTCAAACCACACAACTGAACATTAACTCCGCGGTCACCCTGATTCTTTTACAGACGACTGTGTTTGAGTTGCATGGAGGTGGTCATATTCAGGGCTACAATTCATCTCCAACCGCCTCTCTGGCTTTTAGTCCGCTTGATCAACCAAAGATTTGCAGGGGCTGGTACAATTCGCTTGCCAATATAGGTCACGTCTTCGGAATCTTCTCGATTCTTCGATAGATAATCCCTTTCGCGTCTAGAATCGATGTGTGTCTGATGCTGTCTGACTTTTGGATGGGTAGCCCAGTTTGTATCCAGGAGCATCGCCGAGAACCTCGTGATGGTGCCCAGACGAAAGGTGTAACTTGCCGGATTTGGAGAGCGACGGTGAGACCTCCAAGATGGTGATGGAGCGTCATGGGAAACCTTAATGTTTCCGAGTTCTTAGATGAGCTACCGCGTTTGCATCGGAGTGATGCTCTTGCGTCTACATCTAACCTTGAGCCGCTCAATTCGCCCACTTCAATCATAAACGCACTCCGTTGCAAGGTTGTGTAGTCGCTGTATAGTGTAGACATTTTGACGACAATGGAATGTCAGGAGACGGCAATGGGTCCCCCGTGATGGGTCTTGTTGTGCCTTCCCTAGTGTCTCTAGTTTCGGCAGTCTGTTCGGCTTTGATACGTACTGTACCTCTGGCTCGGGAAGCGCAGCATGACTCTGTGAGACACCAATTGGGACGTTGCCGCTCGAATTTCCAGCGTCAGTATTAGTGTCAACTTTAATACGGACTGTGCCTTCATGAACACCTCATCACCTGTTGTCTTTTCCCTGACTTTGCTGTCGACCGAGCGCTCACATAAGACAACGTCACTGCTTTGAGCAGAACTGCCCGCCTGAAAAATGTTGTTGAGATTTTGACTCATCTGTGGAATCCAGGCGTCTATCAAGGCAACCCTTCCTTGGAACTCGGTCATTTGTGTTGTTAAGGTTCTTTCTGTATTGGATGGGCATTACCGAGGATACTGGGATGAGTGATTGGATAGTACGATCAACGAGGTTCTCCGTATCGCTCATTTGATACGAACGTATCTTGAAGATGTTGGTGCATAATTGTGAAGACATCGTACGATCAATTTGAGAGAGTGGCCGAGAGAAGAAAGATAGCACGTGAAAAGACCTAGCATTATCCCGTACCATCGAGTAATGCCGCCATGCGCCGCGGTCCCCATGTCTCTCCGTATAACCACCGAACCCACAACTCTGATATTTTCACAAAGTACCTTGTTCATCAGGGAGCGCTGGTTCGTTCTGCTCCTGCAGTTTTTTTCTCATCTCCAACAGACTGCGCAATCCAAGCCAAAGCTTTGTGGCGCTATTACATGACAGAATAGTGTTATGCAGGATGGCAATACAACACAGACATGGCTCGAGTTTGAAGCCATGATCGACAACAAAGTACAATGAACTGCTTTTAGCTACTTGGTATCGTGATGTCGTCTTCTCGATGGCAGGACGGCAGTAATGCCGAGTAATGTTGGCAAAGTGATGCTATCGCCTAAGCTGTCTGAGAATACAAGAAGAAGAGTGCTCAGGTTGAGCGATCCTGTATTGTACTCTCGTGCAATTCTCTAATGTACTCGCCTCATAATTTTGGGCATCCCCTACTGTGTGTCAAGAGATAGAGTTGGAGGCGCATGAAAATCGCTCGTATGAGAGTAAGGTATACGCAATAGTGCGCTCTTCTTGCCGTCTGATATTACTACGTTTGTCCAGTATTCGCCCCGACTGACGGAATCAAAGTTAATTTCTTCGATTGATAGAAGTATCGAAGTGACATGGTGATGGCCCACACGTGATTGTCCATAGCTCGAATCACTGGAAGGTTTGCTCAGGTGATCTGAGGGTTATCGGCTGCTACCAACGCGTATGCAGGGATCCGCACTAAAATGACGTACGGCTATAAAAAGCCGACTAACAGGGAAATTCTAGGGAATCGTATACCCGAATCGCGAAGGTTGCTTGATTCAGGGGATTCCATCGATTTGCTTTGCCTTGAAGCTAATAGTGGTGGCTCTCTAGATTACGGTTCTAGGCGCACCTTTTCGTTGGTTGCACTCCGGCGGGGCTAGCCATTTGAGATGGTGCATATCGGCTGCACGTTGTGAAGATAACACAATAGGCTTCCAAGGTTCGTTGTGCATCAGGTCGAGGCTAGTCGGCACTGTGAGCGAAGAGTGCATGACGCTGCCATGTGACGCTGTCTAAGCAACTTTTTAGCCCACATTGCACGAGCCAGCGCCGACCCACACGCGACACGTGCCGCGCTGACATCGAAGCTCCTTCTCCATCACCCGCAAAAAGGAACTCAACGGCCCCTTGGAGCCTTGGAGCATAGCACGCAAGCAACCTAGCCGATTCTGTCGGACATCAACGCGCCCTGCAGCGACACGTCGAGGCCAGTAACAGCTACCGTGGGTCCACAGCTCATCACAGATCATTACACGTCATGCTGTAACGTTGTCGGCTCGGTTGCAGTAGTGTGATAACAGCAGAGTTAATTCGCCGCTGAGACGCCGTGAAGCTCAACACCAGAGCATCCTTCCTTCTGGAGTGGACTTACACATCCATGTCCCAAGAAAAAACATTCCGGGCAAGGGACTTCCGCAAAAGAAGATCTGCACTGGCGCAAGCTTTCGAGTAATGCCCTGCATGCCACTTTAAACAGCGCCGAGTCAGATGGCAGCCTGCAAATGTCGAGACCGACCATCTCTCCAACCCGAATGCGATAGCGTAGTGTGGAGATGCAATTGGTGTCGTTTGGCCATGAGCAGGAAGGGTAATAATATATTGTCCATAGAACCAAGCCGCAAGTCTGGGGAATGAATGAACCCGTTCGTCTAGCGCATGAGTTAAGGAAGGCGCGCGACAAGCTGACAACTGACAGCTGAAGGGACACTTTCGGAAGACCCTCCATCAGGCTGGAACGGCACCCCGTGACCCCGAGGTTATCATCGTAGTATAGGAGGCGCGGATAACAGGAAATGTTTCGATACACAGATCACGACTGTATCTAGTTAGTCCGAAACCCTGGTGTTCCTTCAGAAAACTATGGCCAGGATCATGACGGTTGAGAGCAAAAAAAAATCGGATATGAAACCCGGCCATGGAACACCTCACGATGCAGACCGCGGGAGTCCCTTTAGCTATGGCGGTCTAGAGATCTGCGCAGGGATCGCAGGTTGATGTAAAGTATGCCGCGAGGTGCACAAAACAAAGTGTACTTGCGGTGTATGCAGGGGTTGGTTATGCGCAGACCAACCTCCTAACTTCGTTTCAACTGTTACGACCGCGACAACATCGACGTGTTCGCCTGTGCGACGATACCCACAAACATATCATAGACTTCAGCTTGTAACGTCCTCAGGCGATATCGTTGTTACTATCTTGCACCCCTGTCTTAATACGCGACCCTATTTGAAGTCTCCAAGCCTCGATTCTTAGATTCTTCGCAGCGGACGGCACATCCCACGATCGCCGACATTTCAAGCGTGCCTTGCATTAGTCCACAGTATTGGCGCAATCGGCTTCCTTACTACCGGAACATTAGTCTACCACACTAAAGCGGTCTTCCTGCCTCCCAAAGCAGACGCCAGCGAGTCGACGTCTTAGCAGCAGCCAGGCGGCCGACTAGTACCCAAACTACTCACAGACAAAGGACCTGTTGAACGTGTCAGTTTTTACTGCGTTCTCCGGTATGTTTACCTTCCAAATACTTTCTCTTCGTCATTGATCTGCGTCTTCCTCCCCAATACGCTGCCGTTGCCGCTCTCCGTCTAACAAACTGCTGCAATTGTCCCTTTTGTTTCTTGACGTCTGCAACGTTGTAGCCTTCTATAACCGCAATGACCATGTTTAAGAACAAGATGCGATCAGCACACGGAGTCTTCTCTTCCAAAAAGTCTTCTGACGCAGCTAGGAGTTCAAATACCAACATCAATTTGGCCAAAATGGGGAGCTCAACCGAGTTGGCCCCAGCGTATGTCGATAGCGTCATGGCACCCGATACGGATGCCAACCCCAATATCAACGGCAGTGGCGGTGCGTTTGATGAACCGCTGGTTCCCGACTTCGCAACCATGCAAGGTGCCTCTGATTCAATTACAAGGAGTGCCCCTCTTTCACCCGTCACTAGACCGGTTGATCCCAAGCGATATGAAGGCTGGCTTTCGTATGACGGTACTTCTGCTCCTGCACCACAGATAGATTTTACAAGAAAGGATATACATATTCCCTTCCGGACCAGGTACTGTGGTCTACTTTTCAAACAGTTCGTTTCATTCACTCATTCTCAAACAGTTCCAGCACTCCTCAAGCCAATCAAAAACGTATCTCGTTACAAAGACGACTGAGTGCAGAGCCGTCATCTCCTAATAACGGACGTTCGATACCGACACCAGACATGCAACAGTCTCGTGCTCGAAGCATTTCACGCGCATCTAGTGCAGTGCCGCAGAACATACAGTCGTCACGAATTATTGTCAATGAACCTACCACGATACGAAGCTCAGCTGACTCTGTCATCTCATATGAGTCTGTAGCGCCATCTATTGCAACGCAACAACTTGCACCATTGCAACAAAAAGGAGGAATGATTGATGACAGTGACAGACTTTCGCCATTGCTGGAAGACGACCCTGATTCTTTCGACCTCGTCAGTGCTCCTATAGAAAACGCGCGATCCCAATATTCGCTCGAAACTAGATCTGAGCAACTCTTTTCGAGGGAGCATCTGCAAGCCATCTTCGCCGATACTGCGTCACTACTTCGATTTACGTCATTTCTGAGTGTCGCTCGACCCAAATCACTTCCTACCCTGATCTACTACCTCGACGCACTGAAGGCGCTACGAGCTATCAGCTATGCCAACGCCGTTGCAGAAGCTCTGGACCCTATTCCTGGCCTTGACTTCACCGAGACGCCAGCAAGAATTACAATGAACGCAGTTCTGGAAGAAAAAGCCAATCAGGCCTTCGACGTCCTGGTCCGTGACGATCTTCCGGCATTTATTACGCACGTCTTCATCCAAGTCGTTAGCGTGAGCATTGCAAAGCGCGTCACGGGGAATTTACCTCCGATGCTTCGCGAAGCTAGCGAGGGTTTGGCCGAAGTTTTCTGCCTGACAGACCCATCTAGGACCGACAATCCGATTATCTTCGCCTCCGAAGGTTAGTGGGCCTTGCACATGGAAAGCGAAGATTCGCTAACTTGAGACTAGAATTTCATCGTACGACGCAGTATGGCGTTGGGTACGCGATTGGACGCAATTGCCGCTTTCTCCAAGGTCCAAAGACAAACCGGAACAGTGTAGAGCGTTTCGGAATAGCCGCTCGAGAAGGAAAAGATCACAGTGAAGTCTTTCTGAACTAGTAAGTAATCCTGGCGATCTTGTCTGGGTAGCACTTGGTTGACCACAAAATAGTCGCCGTGATGGATCGCCATTTATGAATCTTTTGATGACGGCGCCTCTTCTTGACTCGCGAGGAAACCTCCGATACTTTATTGGCGCGCAAGTGGACATCTCTGGTCTAGTGAAGGACAGCACCAATCTCGAGGCTTTCCGGCGCATGCTTGACGAGGAAGAAGGCCACAAAGAAAAAGAGCAACCAAAGGACGAATTCCAAGCACTCAGTGAAATGTTCAACAACACGGAACTGGACACAGTGCGGAAATTTGGCGGCAACATGCATAGAGAACACCTAGAAGAGCAGGAAGAGGCGAATATGCAACATAAGCCCAGACTGCTAATACAGGATCAGTCGACGTATGATGTTGACAGGGCTGAGAAGCCAACACCTAAGCCAGATGGTAAGCTTTCAGGACCGTATAGACATGTGAGTGGTTGTCCTTTCATACGTGACAGTACGAAGAGACTGACATGCACTAGTACCTTGTTGTGCGCCCGGCCCCATCCCTGCGCATTCTCTTCACGTCACCGTCCCTTCGCGTTCCGGGCATACTCCAATCACGTTTCCTCGATCGCATCGGTGGCAGTAACCGTGTCCGAGAGTCTCTCGGTAATGCGCTCTCGGACGGTTCACGCGGTGTCACTGCAAAGATTCGCTGGCTATCACACGCCGTGCCAGACATCGAAAACTCATACGAAGAGGGCCGGCCCAGGTGGATTCACTGCACTCCTTTGCTCGGTCAGAATGGATCAGTGGGCGTATGGATGGTTGTTCTCGTTGACGAGAAGGAGTACTCTGCGCCACATTGCAGATTCCGCCAGGCACCGCCTATTCCCAACGACATCCGCAGCAACAACTTGGCGCAATCGTCGCGGCCATACCAGACTCCCCGGTCCGATGATTATGGCAATGAGAATAACTCATATTCGCAGTCTTCACGCGGGGCCTCTCCTGATACGAATGGCAATGGCGTGACTCGTCACCTCGATGCCTTGCGCAACCCTTCAACCCCACACCGAGCCCGACCGCAAAGTCCGATGAGCTACGACCAGCGCGGGTTACGGTCGGCTTCCTCTTCGGTCAAGGATTATTCTAACGGTCTTTATGTCAATGGTTCCCAGGCCAGTGTTGATTCTTTCCGCATCTAACTTGGCTGATTTCGGTTCAAGAAGCGGAACAGATGGCACTGGGAACGGCAAGGCCTGTTTGTGTGGAGAAGAGGGACGGCGCGAACAAGAATATACCGAATTTGAGCAGGCACTCAAGAGGGTGGAAACTACCTAGTTCGGATTAATAACACATGGAAGACGGACGATGGGATATATAGACCAGGTGGCTGGGCGGTACTGCGCTGTTGTTAATTTGCTCTATACCCATTTTGTAACAAGGCCTTTGGCATAGCATCGATGTCAGCGTTGGATTTCACATGTGGATTACTCATAATATATCTTGTATGAATCCAGCTCAGGCGTCTTGAGGTGATGAGTTCAAGCAAGTAAGCAGCGTGGCAGCAAGAGCCGGCCAGCGAGTCAACTGTACAGTAAGCGAGACTTCCCCGCGGGAGTGCCATGCATCATCCCTCCAACACCTCGCTCGCATTCACATCCACGCCCACCCCACCACCCTCGACGCGTCGCTGTGTGCCAAAACACTGTCCATAAGGCACCATGGCGACAATCCGGCCCATGCGCCCAACGGACCTCCTCCGGATATCTGAATGCAATCTCGACCACCTTACAGAAACTTATAACATCGGCTTCTACCTCGAGTACCTGACTCAATGGCCTGAGCTATGCCAGATAATAGAGGGAATGGACGGAGAGATTGAAGGTTACAGTACGATGCCTAGGGCTTTGCTTATGCAGATCCTACATCAAAGACGCGAGATAAATGCTAACACATGACAAGTCCTGGGCAAACTCGAATCCTCGCCCTTTGAACCCCCAATAAAACCCTACAAGCCCTCCACCACCGGCGTCCAATACCCGAACTACCTACCCTACCACGGCCACATCACCGCCCTCACAGTCGCACCCGGCGCGCGCCGCCTCGGACACGCGACGGCATTGTCATCTGCGCTAGAACGCTCGTCCGACGCGGCGAACGCGTGGTTCGTCGACTTGTTCGTGCGCAAGAGTAACGAGATTGCAAAGGAGCTGTATCGCAAGATGGGATATAGTGTTTATAGGATTGTCAAGGACTACTACAATGATGGTGAGGATGCATTGGATATGCGCAAGAGTTGCAGTAGGGATAAAGACGGAGAGTGTGTCAGGGTTGATGGAGAGAAATTCGAGGTCAGCGCGGAGGAAGTCTGGTGAGCTGGTGGTTGGGTCCGACCATATGCTTAAAAGAGCATGGAGGGTGTGGGAGCGCAGAGTATCAAAACAAGGATGCCATATATACCCGGTCTTGTAGAAATTGATCATGCACGGGAGATGCAGGTACTGGAAAGCAGCTCATGTAAGTAATCTGAGCCTTTCTTACTTGCGACTGCTTACAGGAAAGAAGATCGAACAACTGGAGAGCCCGACTGTTCCATGCAGAACACAACGCAACATAGTCAATGCGCAAAGGTATGTACTTCGAGGCTATCCAAGTCTGTTCCCGACTTGGTCCAATTCTGGGCCTGGGATCCCCGCCCGTCCCCGCCCGTCCCCTCCCTTGTCCGACATCCCAACCACACATGCTCTCATTTTCACTTTTCAACCCGGAACAGCCTGACATCTCAAACTCTTGATCTCAAAACCAAATTTCATATCCCCAATGATCTTGCGATCCTTAGCGCTCCCCTCCCTTCGCTTCGGACCAGCTCTGCCTGAGCAGTCATCCGTATCATAAAACATACATTCAAAATAGCGTTCCACGACCAGGGAGCGGATCGACCACGGGATCTCGACACTCGTGATACAACGATCATCGTCAAATGACGTGCCTTTCCCGCGTATGCTCGCGTCTGGAAAGATGAGAATGCGGAAGGGCGATTGAGTTTGCCGCGCTGCTAGCTGGTTGGTACATGTACTGCTGGTGGATGGGTCGTCGACAGTGGATGGAACCTGAAGGAAAACTGGCGGATCTGGTAGGATTGTATCCGAGGTCGTGGTTGATTGAGTGTGGCTAGTGGGTATAGGCTTGGGCGTGACAAGTGATGTTGTCTGAGGGCTGCTCTTCGGCGTGCAATGCGGCATGGGCTTATCGATGCAGGTTTCTGTCGCAAGACACCTGCTCATGACTTGGGTGTTGTCGCTCTTGCACGTGAGGCTCTTGAACCTGTCGCTATTCGTCCCCGGGGAGTGGTTGAAGTTCAGGCAGTAAGCACCGTCTTTGGTACACCCGGTTGAGATTGCAGTGAAGGTGAGACCGAGGACACCATGAAGGGCAGCAAACAAGCCCAGTGACTTCATTACGGCGGCCGCAAGCTGTTGCTTGTCAAGTGTGTTGAGCAGTAATCGCAAGAACGGATATAAGAGTAGCGAGTGGTAGGGAGGCGGAAGGATTTATCCGGGTAAAACGTGATTGGTGAAATGAGTCGGGTGTAACCTGTAGCCAGAGGACGTTCTGGGTGTACAAACGGAGGGCTAGCCAGATCTGTGCTGGCCGAGCAAGCGCTTCCTGAAGAGCATTGTCTCACAATGATACGGCGGAGCTCGTTTCTAATAAGTTGTACCCTAGCTATCTATACCGCACCCCAAAGGTCTCCGCAGTATTCTACGTGAGCATGGTAAAGATTGTAATGTATTGTAAATCTTTAGTGTAGACTTCGAATGTTAGATAACTTATTAAAAAGAGGTCCTTTGTATGGATATACAGTGAACACTTTGTGTAGCTTGTCGGTTGTATGGGAGTAATTTCCAGGACCAAGAGGAGACTCTAGATAGGGCCTAGCCCTTGAGAAATGGATCTTCTCGTACGTTTGGTCATACTTTCGTTAAGCCTGCTCCCAATAGATTAGAAAGACTAGATTAGCGCAACAAAAGTGCCAGTGGCATCTTAAAAGGACCAAAAGATGATCTAAAATTCATAATATTGCACAGGAACAGCAGCTTGATAAAGTACATCGATCGCAGAATTTCCGCCTAGGTCTTGTAACGATCCTTCCTCGCCGCTATCAAACATGTGGCACTCATCGTCGCTGCATGTTAAGCATCTCAATAGATAAGATGCAATGGCAGCAGCTCTGTTTGCTTCTCTCACCTCATGTACGGCCAGACAGTGTCGGTCGCTGGTTAACTCCTAGCGTTGTTCCTAGTACAAACTTCGCTCACCTTCGACTCAACCTTCAGCCTCGGTACATATAACTATCTTGCTTCTCTTCCCCTTGCCTTAACTCTGCAATTTCAACCATAAGCAGCTTTGCAGCTGTGGATATCGGTTGGCCCTGCACCACAACTGGGCATCACTTACCTTCCTCCCAATACTCTGTACATACCACAGACCCTCAAGAATAGGCAGGAGATCGAGGCTCACCAAACCATCTTCACCGTCACTATACGTACCTCACCTGAAAATCAGCATGGATCTTAGCCTCAACCTCTCGCTCAGCGAATGGCAAGCTCCCCTGTCGGTTCAGCACTCATTCGTCGATCAGATCCGAGACGCTGTGTCCGAGTACCGCCTTCAATCTGCAGCTCACTTTTGTACACCAATCGAGGTATGCCAAGCGCTTCACCCCGACAATCCAGAACGGTTCGTTCAAGTCGACCATCACTTCGTGCTCTGGGTCGGCTTCTACAACTTCGGCGTTAGTCCAGTTCTCGCTGCTTGTCGGGCCAGAATTCAGAAGCACGGAAGGAAGAAGGTAAAGGTGTTTGGAGAAGAGGTGGAGGTCTCCGTAAAGGACAAGTTCGTATCACTGCGACAGTTCCTCTGCATCGAGTTCCCGACATACGACGGGCCAGTAGGCGAGGCTGTCATGTTCCAGTGGTGGATTGCCAACGGCCAGACTTTCAATTGGAAGGGATTACCCACAGAACTGAAGGAGTGTATAGTTCGATTCTGCATGCATCGCTCTCCACCGTCACCGGTCCCGAAGAAGTGCAGGAACCTTAGACGCCGGAAAACTGCAGGTGCGCCCGAAGTCACTGATCAGTTCGGCAAATGGATGGCTCTCCTCAGCGTCTCTCACCAAGTCCGCGCGATATCTTTACGTCTATGCTTCATGGGAAATAGCGACTTGGAGTTTGGTAACGGGCTGTGCATCGTGGCCAAGGATTTCTATAGCTTCAATAGTTGTATTCGCCGCCTGGGAAGGCATCGACAAATGACAGAGCCAAATAGCGTCCCAACCGATGACAAAGCCCGAGAGCTGGCAACAACATACAAATATTTCCCGAGAATTTACCCACATCTGGAACAGTATGCCACTTTCCGGCATGGTATTCGAAAGGTACATGTTCAGTTCTCCTTTCTGGACTCTCTGCATTTCTTCAAGGTCACGACCGGATCCTTTTCGCAACACTGGAAGTCGTATCACCTGGACTATGAAGTCTTTGAGCGACTCCCATATCTCAATGAACTTATCATCCAGTTGCCCGACGTGAAGGGGTCTCTAGAAGACAATTCCAAGCAGCCGGTCAGACTATTTTACGGCGAGCCATATAACTGTCCCCGAACCCTTCATCGACTCATTTACGAAAGAGCTGCGGAACTTCTGGCTCATCACAAAAGCGTCAAAACCTATGGGTTCATCGATGAGGAGGAAGTGGCAAGATTCCTCGAGCTCCGTAAGGATGCTATAAAATGTCTGAAGATGACTACTGAGGAGCTTGATGAGCTATATCAGGAAGAATTTGGAGGCGTAAGGCTGGAAGAAAGTGTTGAGCCCGGGGTTGAGAAAGAATCCATGGATACGAAGGAACGAGAGATCATTCATGATGACTTCTGGCCACCCAAGTGTCGATGCGAGGTTTTGTGCGGGAAGATAGTGCATCCGGACTTTATCTGAGGTGGGGGCCTGAGTGCTTTTGTATTTCTTGACTTGAGAATGTAAGCTGCCTTAGGTACCACTAAATCTATCTCCATATTTGACGAGTATCCCGCCTGCCCATCTAGCGTCAATAAGAACCAATAATAGTGAAAGAGTGCATAAGCCATTGATGGGGTGATGTGGCGGGTGCCTTACCTGCTGAGCTCCGTTCCTGCGACCAACTTCGTTCTTGACTAAATTTCTTGTTGGTAGACACATAAAAAGCTCGACAAGCAGACAATTACCACCTTTTGCGCAGGTCCTTGTCAAGTAGAAGACGGCTGCCGAGCATGAAGACCGATCCGATGATGAGCGCAGCTCCCTGTTACTCATCAGTGACTGTATCGGTCGTGTGATGATAGCGAAAAAGTAGCCTACTGAAAACAATATCAACCATCGATATCCTTCCTTTGTCTTATCGTCTGTGATGAGAGCGCCACCAATCGGCGTGCCAATGAGACTCGCAATAGCGATGACGCTGTAGAAAGCACCAATGCGAGCTCCCAGTTTGTTATCAGATGTGATTTGTCCAATCACCGAAGGCGGAAGGGCGGTCACACTACTAGTACAGAAGCCGTATACGCAGACGAAGAGTATGAGGATTGCCATGGAGTTGCCAAGTAGCCAAAGGAAGAGACATAGGCAACCAGAGACGAGCGTGATGGGCCAGAGTAGATTCAATCGGCCGATACGATCTCCTAAGAACCCACCAAAGGTTGCACCAACAATGCTGGAGCCATTCAACATGCACAGGAAGTACTTGCTGACTGTGTTACCAGCATATACGGCGTTTGCATAAGATTTGAGATAGTACGCGGGAACCCAAAGGCCGAGGATCGCAAACCACGTGCCAATGCATAATACAGCATAGCTTGTTTCAAGGAATCCTCGGAAATCGATAAGCGAAGCGAGACCTCTGCGATCCGGTTTGCCATTATGCTTGCTCGTGGAGATGCACAGAGCGATGGAGTAGCAAACACTTCGCTGGTCAGTAGATGAATGACATGTAGGAATCTAGCACGTACGCAATCTTGACAGCAGCCAGACGTAGCGAATTCGCAAACCCTACTTTCGGCAGTAGTTGATCGAACATTAGCGGGAAGCCGATGCCGCCCAATGCCGACCCGGTAGAGACAAGTCCCATAACCAAAGCACGCCGCTCTTTGAAGTGTTGGCCCACGACAGTGAGCGCTGGCTGTACACCAAAAGCTATGGTAAGACCCATGAGCAAGCCTTGTGTCATGAGAACTAGCCAAAATTGGCCGCGATGTATGGACGACAGCATGATAAGGGCCAGGGTTGTACCAGCGCCCGAGCCAAGATAGAGGTACTGTTCATTATGAGTCTCTGGTAAGAGAAGCTGGGGAAGGACACCTACCTTAACACCATACCGATCGCAAAGAGCGCCGGAAAGAGCAGCCAACAAATTCATGAGTGCCATTTGGAGCGTCCCAATAAATGCAATAGTCGATGGCGGCGTCTTCTTGAGAAAGTCGCTACTATAGTAGTTCTGGAAGAATCCAAAGCTGTTCATCACTCCAAAGGAAGCGTAGTAAACCAAAACAGAGCCTGCGACTGTAAACCATGCCGCACGGCCTCCCTCGCGTTCTTGCAGCTGGCATGATTCAGTATCAGTAGTCCTCTCCGAAGGGAAGCGTCCGAGGATGCTAGGAACCTTTTCGGCCATGTAGTAGATAGTATGACGGATGGGCTGGAGGTAACAGATAGTCAGCATCCCTCATCGATACCGGTCATCATTATATATGATCTTCTCCACCTTCCACTAGTGTTAAACACACAATAAAGTATAGTGAATATTGAGCTGGCTAGGTCGGGTAGGAGTACACCGGGTGGGTATGTTACGTTTACTGTAGCCTTCCCTTCCATAGTCCCCGTGCATCTCCTTTCTGTTGGCTTTGAATGTACATGGTCGTCGTAGATCGTCTGGAAACTATGGGTTTGTGAGCCCTGAACGTGTTGGGAGGAAGACGCGATCGCTGTGAAAGTATCGCTGTCACGATGGACAAGTTGGCAATCGATGTGGATATGACTGTCGGCGACGTAGCAGGGGAGCAGATGGGTACGTACATCTCGGATGTATCCTGAAGACCATACATGCGGGTCCTCATCAGGCTCGCTAACCATGACACCATCGAAAACAAGAGATATTTCATTTCGGCTGCGGTATTGCTCCTCTGAGAGTGATACCAATTAGCTTGCGGGCCGCTTCGTGATACGAATGGCGGCATCCTACTGAGTTACGCAAAGCACAGCTCCACATATATCTTGACTGCTGATTCTTGAGAAGCCAATTGTTAGTTCTGAAGACGAGGTCAGGCGCCAGAGACAATACATGGTACACTTGGTAAGATGGCGGTGGCGTCCAGACTCATGTACGTCTTGAGTGGGCAACGTCCAATCCAGCTGCACAAGGAGATCAGATCCCATGCTCTTCTTTCATTTAACAGCTTAGAAAGTATCGAAATCAGTGGGTTGCGTCCTCGGACTTCCATTGGTAAGTCGGCTCAACGGTGCTGTAGATTCAGGACGTTGTCGTTTTAGCGCAACTCGAACGTTGACTCTATGCAGCAGCGACGTTGGCACATGCTGAGATGGTTATATCGTCGCGAGGTATTTCCGTTGCAGTTCGATAAGTAGACATAGTTGCTAAATCGATATGCTTGGGGACACCCACGGATGTCGTGAAGTATGGAGTCTCGCGCGACTAGAGGGGACCCCAATCTCAACGGATCCTGGCAGGAAGCAGTACAAATAGTTATTAGTGAAACGCCCTTTTGAGTGACATCGACGACGAGCGCATTAGGCCCGGGAATATTGATCTGTTTGGCATCTTCTGAAGGCGATACGCCATGTCGCGTGTGTGGAAAGTGGGTAAGGTTGTTACTCGTTGAGTTGAGACGAAGTAAGGTGCCTAGGTGTGATGCGCGGGCACGGAAACAAGCACTACCAGTAGCGCCATGTCGGGTCCCCACACTAGCACAGAGCTATAACTCACCCATCCGCCCAGTTCTGTGAACCAGTCGTATACTAACATAATGACTGAACCTAAAACCCCTCAGAATACGACTCCTCCTTGGTTCGAAGAGAACCCCTCGCACAATCATATTCCTTATGAGACCCAGCGGCTTCTGGAAACATGGAGCGGAATCCCATCCAATGACGTACTCGACCATGTTACCAAACTTCGCGATGAAGCTTGGAAGGTTCATCCATATCCTTGCATAGGGCAGCTTCGATTTCTCGACCCGAGTTTCTCTGAGCTCCCTGATGAGTTTGATGAAATCGTCAAACGCTTATGCAAAGGACAAAAGCTGTTAGATATGGCTTGCTGCTTCGGCCAGACTATTCGACAGCTTGCCAATGGTGGCGCACCTACTGAGAATATTTACGGCTGTGACTTGCAGCGAGGTTTCATCGACCTAGGCTACAGTCTATTCCGTGACCGAGAGAAGCTTGAGACCAAGTTCTTAATAGCGGACATATTCGATTCCCAGTCTGCGCTCACGGAGATCAAAGGCCAAATCGACATAGTCTACGCTGGATCTTTCTTCCACCTATGGGGCTACGAGAAGCAAGTCGAAGTCTCCAAAGCCGTGGTCGCATTGCTACGTGCACAGCCGGGCTCTATAATACTCGGCCGTCAGATTGGAGCCACTGATCCTCTTGAGAAGGATGGCCCTACAGGCACGATGTATCAGCATAACGTCGAAAGCTTCAAAAAGATGTGGAAAGAGATAGGAGATGATCTCGGCATCAGGTTCAACGTGGAGGCCAAACTCAAGCCGCTAGGCAGAGACCATTCGAAATTCCATTTGGACAATACCACGAAGCGGCTGTGGTTTGTCCTTCGCCTTGAATAGTGTTTTCCAACACTACCGTGTTAGGCGTGTACGTAGAACTCGAAATTGAACTCATTTGGACTTCTTTTGTGATGCGAAGTTGTTGCGTTCGCGTCAGTCCGGGTCCGGTCTGGCGTAGGGTGTAGGTGGTCCTAAGCATCTGGCCCATGCCTGCTGGTGCAAAGCTGCAAGGATTGCTTGAGTACAGAAAGTTAGATCGGATATGTATGCATCGTAGCGACGATATTTAGTGTTAGCTTTTATACTAGGTGGATATCCCCGCTATTTTTGCGTAGCGATTTTCATGCTATGGCCAGACGCATTTGTATTTTGCCGGGATGCGTAAGGATCATGAACCTCACTACGGCAGCCCTGTCCACCCTTCACTTTAAGCCTAATTCCCCATACTTTTCAATATTCCGCTTTCAATTTCAAGGGCTTTCATGATTGGCCAATTCAGTCCTCGACCTCAAAACCGGAAAAGCCGCATGACTGGCTGCAGTAAGCAGCGCAAACCTCTGCTCGGTAAACATGTGTCGAACAACATCTGCCGGCGGGAGGCGGTCACATTCTCGTGTTCATCTACTATGGTAGCAGCAATGTATGCGTTCTAGCCCACCTTGCCCGAGCCAGATCACCTTGGCCGCAAAGCGCCTG
Source organism: Alternaria brassicae (assembly GCA_004936725.1). NCBI lineage: Eukaryota > Fungi > Ascomycota > Dothideomycetes > Pleosporales > Pleosporaceae > Alternaria > Alternaria brassicae. The sequence goes on along the minus strand of CM016506.1, from coordinate 1,720,454 downwards.
CAATTCATCTATCACAAATGAAATGCGAGATGCAACATACAGCTCAGCCGCTTTGTTTGGCGTAATAATCTTGCAGTCGAAGCTTTTAGGCATTGCCTATAAGTAGAGACTTCCTGGTTGACACTCATGTTCAGCGTTGACTTGAATACCAATCCACCTTCCGTCTCAGTCAAGGCGTCTGAGAAAGACAGTATGAGGTTCTCCGTCTTGTTTGCTGCAGCTCTTGCTGCGAGCGTAGAAGCTTCGAGTCGTCAAAGAAGACAATGGGGGTATCCGGATGGTATGAACCTCTAACCCATGCGAGAGGGTGGCCTAACGCATAATTAGTTGAGGACTGCGGTCTCGATGGATTTGAAGGACACACATCTGAGGCGGCCTTGTTCTGCAGTAACATCCTTCGCTCTGGAACCGCAACAGCTACTGTTACTAGTGGACATATCATCACGACTACGACGACTAGGAAGATCACGGTCACCGTCCGGCCAACACCTACTCCTACTCCTACACCCACATCCACACCTACTCCTCAGCCGACACCAACGCCGACATCGAAGCCAACGTCTTCGTCTTCGTCTTCGTCTTCAGTATCAAAGCCGTCTACGTCTTCAGTACCACAGCCGTCTACGTCTTCAGTACCACAGCCGTCTACGTCTTCAGTACCACAGCCGTCTACGTCTTCAGTACCACAGCCGTCTACGTCTTCAGTACCACAGCCGTCTACGTCTTCAGTACCACAGCCGTCTACGTCTTCAGTACCACAGCCGTCTACGTCTTCAGTACTACAGCCATCTTCGTCTCTATCCTCGGTGCCCAAGCCATCTTCTTCGGCCACTCCTGTACGGCCCTCTTCCACAGTGCTATCTTCAACTCTTGCTTCGAGCCCGTCCTCGTAAGCCGCCAAGCTCTACCTTTCCATACTATGAATAGCGCTCATCTCTTCACAGCACACCCACAGGCGCTCCAAGCTGTGGTATCGTCGCGTACGTCAAGACCACACCAGCGTACTACTTCGAGTCCAGTGGCACCAAGAACACTTTCGATGCTTGCAGCGCGCTTTGCAAGGCCGATAGCAAGTGCAAAAGTTTCGGCTATGGAGAAGCAAACTGCATGCTCTTTGGCGTCACTGCGTAGGTCTACTCCTTTGGTTACAAGTGGCCTCTTCTGATTGTGATCATAGGGCGGATAACACCAACTATAACCCCATGTCTCCCTACACGTTTTACGATGCCGCTTGCCCCGCCGAGCTTCCAGTGCGCAAGCGTCAACTCGATATCTCGCTCGGTGGTCCTGGTGGCGTTCACATCTCACTTGGCCTCGGTCCTGGCGAGATCTCGTCGGCTTGCTCGTGCTTCATCACGAGGGGTCCTGCTCGCACTACGGTAACAAGTACAGTCAGTACTGCGGTCGTCAGAACCAGTACGGTGACTAGCACTATGACTAGGACGCGAGGTGTTGGTGCGGAGTAGAACGAATAGCGCAGAAAGGGCGCAGGCTGCTGGAGAAAAAGCCCTGTAGATATCATTGTAAATTCAATCCAATTTCCATCGCAAGCGTCCTGCCCGCTTCGCCTGTTGAAGTTTGCGCGCTTTGGTTCCTCGACACGTTTCTGACATGGACGCCCAGCCAGCGTTCTGCGATGTGAAAAAGGGTGTTGCCATTGCTGCACATGCCCCATGACTTTGCATCACAGTTGAGAGGTCGCCCATCTATTCCACAGCTTTTGATATCAGCACCGAGTGCTTCCACTCATTCGATTTCAAAACCAATACCCCTGTTCCACCAGTATTGTCATGTGTGCTATCGTCCTTTGCAGACCTTCAGATGTCAACCGGTAGCAACTTTACTGCATGTCTTCGGGTGTTGGCAATCTTTACGTCATGTTGTCAACGTGCCCGACGCGGTAGTTCTGCCACATTAGGTGGGTGAGGTCTTCTACGAATTGGCCATCGAGACCGTGAATATCGTGCGTAGCGTATCCGACGACGGAAGGGCTGAGGATGGAGGAAGGCCTCGGTCAGGGTGGGGATCTCAAAATAAGGCTACTTGTCTGTCAGCGACCCGTACAAATAGGTGAAACACTGTATGTGACATCGGATGTACCTTGTGCAGCCTGTTGACCTAGCATCCGCTATTGAGTCAAGGACGGATGAGTTCATGTCTCTGACACTATACCTTTCTATCGTCCGTACTCCTCACCTCATAACGTGTACATGATGCGACGCTTTAAGTGCGATCAACGACATGGTCTGCATTCTAACCTATTGCGCCTGCTATCGTGTTGCAATGATCAAGGCTTGAAGTCCGGTTTCGCGTCATCATGATTGAGCCCGAACAGCTTCGACGGACGCGGCGTGTTGAACCAGGGGCGACTAGCTAGGTCAAGCTTAGCTTAGCTAATGATTTAGCCCCAAATCTATAAACTTCCCGCACCACGACACTTCCACACTCAAGACTTCAATACAATGGCGCACTTCTCCCAAATTACCAACATAGCTGAATATGTTGCCTGCATCAAAGCCACGGCAGGAAAAACTGTCCTGCTAGCTTATTGGCCCGAAGACGAAACAACTAATGAGGTGGCTACTGCCTTGCAAAAACTACTGCCGTCAACATCCTACGAGCAGTACGACGTGGTTGACATTTATTGCTTCGACATGTATTCAATTCCAGAGCTAGGCAACATGTTGGATGTGAGCTTTGTGCCCACGCTGATGTGGTTCATGGATGGCGACATGGATGCTATCGTCTGGCATGAAGGCTGCGCGATAGAGGGCGAGAGCGTGGAAAAAGGTGTAAAGAGGGTAGTGGATAGGATCAAAGGAGGTGATATCGCAGGAGAGGACAGTGATGACGACTGGTAGATGCTCACGGGTTCAAAGAGGAGGTTAGAGACTTTATATCGTCCGGACTTCTATAGTGGAGGCATATGAAGAGGCTTATGGATGGGCATCATGTGTATGAAGCACTATCTTGATAAGATCCTCTCATGAAACTACCTCGATTTCTGACAGCTAGGATATCGATACGAAAACCGATCACCACAACTGCCTCCGAGCTCACACTACGGACTTCAGGACAGCATTCCAAAATCGATAGCCAATGGTCCATCGAGTGCGTTTATTGAAAAACAACCACGCTGGATGAACATATCAGCATGCTCTCACCACGTCTGTCCGCCTCTATCGGCTTCTATACGAAGAACCTAGCGAATCGAGCTATATTCCCGCCTCTCTGCACCATCCTAGCAACAAGAGCCGCAGTTGCTTCCGTCTTCTCAACTCAATAAATCACAAAAGTAGTTGTTCATTCTCTGTCGTTCGCATTGGCGTTCGCTCATCTCGTGTCATCTTCGACAAACGTCTCTGCACCCTTCAGGACGCCCACGGCGTCTCTTTTTACTCATACCCGGGTCTTCTTACTGGATCACATGATACAGCTGGGTCCTGCAATTCACTAGTCACAGTGCAGATTCGTCAGAGTCTTGTCGGATTTCTAGCTCCGCTTGCATTGCTCAACGCTTTGTCTTGTACACATACATATTTAAGTTCCACGCTTGTGTTTTGTATCCGATTCTGGCAGATGGGGACCCAAGTGCTGGATGATGAACGGTGAAAGACGTGGTGTCCGTATGGCTCCTCAGATCTACGCTTTCTTGGCGTCAGAGTCATTGTGGTGAGCCATCGAAAACCTACAAGTACAGTGGCGACTTCAGGCCGATCTTTCCACCCATGACCGAGGTTCCACGATGATGAATCTACTACTCCCCATGCATACGAAAATAGTACAGCATTGTCCATCTTGCTAGTACATGGAAGGTTAGGAATATCTGGGAGGTGAAACGGACAACGCTACTGTTGCGCTTTCCCAACTCCCAGTGAATGTGACACTTCTACTCACTCTGTCCTTGGCAAAGCGCTAGCAAAACCTCTCCCCCGCTCGGGTTCCCCAGGAACACTACCACCAATTCTTCTGTTATCACAAATCGACCAACCCGCGATAGCAGTCAACCAGTCTGCGACTCGGCCCCTTGATTGGAGCTATACAGGTCACTGTGACCCCGTCTGTCACTGCACGCATTCGCTCACGGTGGAGCGACTACAGACGCGCAATCTTGTAAGCCCATATCCACCCAACCTGAACTGAGCGTGACTCTCCTATTCCCACGAGATCCTAATTGCTCACGATAGTCAAGCTAGATTCAGTTCGTACTGCACTTCAATCTCGTTCACGCAAGCCCGCGCACCATCCTTTCGCTTCGTACCACTTGAGTACTTGCCCGTTCTGCACCGAGTGTGCGCAGTAAGATGGCGGAACTCAATGGTGGGCAGCTGGCCATTCTATTGCAGAACTGGAACCATCCGGTCATCAGACCTTTCCTTGCTACAGCCGCTACGGGCCTAGCAGTCATTGCCGTCTACGAGAGAGGATTGCCAATCCACATCGATATGGAGCGGCTCAACCATTTCGTAGCGCACCTAGCCCCCCTCAAATTAGGGAGGGGTCTGTACGCCCCTGAGAAGCAAATGGGCCCCAACCATCCGACATCTGAGATCTTTGGACTCCTGGGACCTGAACTATTTTCCACCGCTAAGATCACCGCCCGTACAAGCGCCCCGGAACTTCTAGATGTTCTTGATCGCATTGAAAGCGACGGCCCAAGCGCTCACTTCCATATCACGCCAGATATCTCGACTATCATCCATCACTCCAGCAATGACAGCACATACGCGCACTTCCAAGCCACGTCACATTTAATTACGTCTCCTCAAGTACTTCCGTCACACACATCTGGGGCATCACACTTCACTACAGTACTCCCAACTACTATTCAAGTGCAGACTACTAGTGTTAGTGGCAATGGTAGTGTTCTCGGGCTCGCTGCAGCCGCGGTTGTCGCTACAGGGGCTATCTTCTCCGCATGCAAGAAATATAAGAACTACAAAAACAAGAAACTCACAGACGCACAATGTATTGCATATCTGAAGCAACAGCTCGATGAGGTCAGCGCTTACAGGCTTACGATTGAGACTGCGCTCAAAGCGGCGGAGAATGACCTGTCGATGTCCAATGGAGACAAGAACCGGCTCAGAGGGGAGCTCTCAGTCTCCACTACCTTGAATAGGCGACTTATCGACAAGCTGGAAAAAGCCGAGGAGGACAGGGACCGGAATACCAAGCTAGTCGATGAGACCATTAAGCGTCTCGAAGCCGAGCAGAAGCGTGCTGGCGAATTAGAAAGGGACCGGAACACACGGATGCAAGAGAACAACAACCTCCGAGTTGAGCTATACAAGGTACATTCGACAATCAACGCTCTTCGAGGATGAGAAGAGTGCCCACGAACGTGAAGTTCAAAAGCAGCTAGCAGCCAGCGAGCTTGCCGCTACCGCCACTCAAGAGGAGATGTCGGCGAAAATCGATGATCTCAATAGGCAAAAGACCAATCATGAGCTCCGTTCATTTGAAGGTTGAGGAAGAGCTGAGGAAGCAGTTGGCCGCCGCTGAGGCCGATCTTCGAGCAAAACAGCATCAGCTTCAGAATTTCGACGATCGGAACCGCGATCTTGAGAACACCTTAGCTTCTGTCAACAAGAAGGTAGAAGAGCTCCAAATCACTCGGACCGAAGCTCTTGCTTCATTGGAGGTTGCACAATCTGCTGCTGAAGAGAAGAGCAAACTTCAACAAGAAAATGAGAACCAGAGGGACCTAGTCACACGACTCCAGACAGAGCTTGACGAACAATCGGACGAGCATATGCGGGAGTGCGATGGCCTTAGAGAGAAGATCGATAGCAAGGATATATCAATCGACATTGCGCAAGGCGAGATAAGTCGGTTGAACAGCCAACTCAACAGGCTCAAGGAAACCTTCGAGGAACAAATACGTGAAAAGGATAGCGAGGTTGAGGACCTGCGTAAGCATGGGCATGAAGTAGACGTCGCTCTCAGTATTGCTCAAGAGAGAATTGTGCAGCTTGAGAAGGAGAAGGCGACCAGGGATTTGCCCAAGCTAAGCATCCCCAAGACTGGTGCCAAGAATGACGACGAGGATGACCTCAACGATCATGCCACTGAGTCCATCGACCGTAGTAGACAAGGTAGCTCACAACAGCAAGCTTGTGGTTCCAGTATGTTGGAGTCGTCTTCCAACAACACTACTACCGAAGAGGTCAGTGGCGAGCACTCGTCCACGTCGATGACAATGCCAGTTCCACCGTCTGGCGAGTTGAACATTCCCAGTCGAAAGAGGCGTGAGCTTTGGCACAATTACTGGAAGCATATGACCACAGCCCATGTCTATGCTGTTGATGAGGTGTGTAAGATGGAGCTTCCATGTTTCGATGCCAGGTTCAGCCGCCTTGGGATAGCACGCCCAGCTGAGAACCCCGAAGATCGGACGTTGGAGAGCGGAAAGGTGCTCGAGCACACCAAGTGCAACCACTGCCTTCAGTGGTACACGAAGAAAGACATGTACAATCATTTGAAGACTTGCAAGGCCTTTTGGGAGATTGCCATACGTTGTGGCTATTGCAAAGAAGTCTTCAAGCACAACACTGCTTTCTTCGACAAGCATGTTCCGGACTGCAAGATGCAATCAACGGAAGAGGATACCTGTGAGAAGCATTATACCCTCGTAAACTCCGAGGTCGATGCCACTACGCCTCAGACCTCTCAGCAGGTTAGCCTGACCTCCAATGATTCAATTTCGCCTGGAAAGCAGATCAACCCCGACGCACCCCCTTTCACGCCTGGAGGCTCATCACCAAATCCCAAACTCCCTACCCCCACGGGTCCTCGCTACCACAACCCAAACGTCCAACAAGTTCGAGGTATATCGTTCAATAGCCCGAAATTTGCACGCTCGCCTCAATTCATGCCCTACATGACGCCGCGCGGCAATCCGCCAGCTCATGCATCTGGATTCGGGACACCTTCTCCAGCTGCTCGGCCTCCCACTGGACCTCAGGCATATTCGGCGCCGCGCGACAATTCGCAGACGCACGGATCTCCTGGCCAAGGACAGCAAGGTTACCCCCAGACCCCCCAGGATTCCTTTTCGATGAACCCAGGCTACATGGGGCGAAGGTGAAACAGAAGGGTTTGATCAGTCTACTACGATGACGGTGGACGCGGTATCAATAGCGAACATTGTCATTTGGTATGCAGGGATAGCAATACGGGCGGAGATGGATTTTGGGATTTGGGGCATTGATCTCATAGTATCAATGTCACAGGAACATGTGAGTGGGGTGGATGAGAATGGATAGTGTGCAGTTTAGAAGAAACGGGAATCTTTCTGATATTGGGCCGTAACTGCGTGATGTAGAGTTGCCATGCACTGAATTAAGGTAGATTCTGAGTGGGAATTTGAGTATGCGAGCACCACGGGCCAATAGCGCCACATGGGAGATGAGGGCGCAGGACCTTTGAGATGTGGCAGTGGAAGACTTGGCCACGCGTCGAACAAAGACAGCAACTGACACACACGTCTTCTCATGTGTTTGTGTGCGAATACAAGGGATAGGACGGAGGAAGCTGAAAGCGAGGCGGAGGTCAGCCTCGAGAGTTGGTGCATGTTCTCGGGTTGTATGTATGCGTCATCGGCCTAGGCACGCTCCGGTGCCTACACCCGTGCTTCTCATGGCGGCTGGAGTATCTTGAATGATTGAAGCTGCTATACTATTACCCTCTCTACTTTGGCTCACTCCCTGCCGTGCTCCTGGGCGTCTAGTAACTGTCCAGCACGCCGTCACCCCGGCCATGAAGTGATGATCATGGCGCCTAGAGCTGGAGCCAAGGCTTGCACGGTCCCGGTAGACGGCTATCCCAAAAACTCCTTATTCACTACCCCAAACCTGGTCGGGGCCGGGCTCCACTCTGACATGGCGGCTGCCCATGCTCAACCCACGAGTAGCCACGATGCCAACGACCAAGCGCTGTGGCCCCAGGCTCCTGTGCAGCTTGCGCGCGGACGGCAGCCCAGAGACGCGCTCGCGAAGACAGTGCCGTACGGTGCCATCCGCTCCCTCGACCAATTCGAGGCGTCACTGCGCGAATACCTAAGGAGTCCTCCAGAAGAGCCCGAGCATACCGAAGCCCAGTTCGCATTTGATATAGACACGTCCTTTGCGGTCCCGTCGCCAGTCAAGTCAAACCCAGCGCGGCCGCCACCGCCTCAGCAGCAGCAGCAGCAACAACAACAACAGCAGCAACAACAAGCCCACGTCCTACATCAATACAGCCATGCAACTGCCGGCCACCAGCCTGCCCACTTCGGTGGCCCTTCGCAGTACCACTCCCTCGCCGACGCCAACATGGCCTTGGGCCACAGCTTGACCGAGTCCATCGAGCCGAACAACGGCGCGCCCAGGCCAGCGGGGCAGAAAGTCGCACTGAGCATCAGAGAGGCTTTGCAACCGACGGCGGACCCCAAGGAGAAGATGCGCAAACAGAGGGCAGTCGCCAAGTGCTGCGTCGACACAATACAGAACATCGACGGGTACCGGTACAGCTTCCACAACTGCTGGAACAGCAGGGAGGACGACAGCTTCCGCTTCTCCTACTACTGCAACGACTCGCTGCTCAACAAGGACCGCGCTGCGAACGGAAAGGGCGCAAAGCTGGGCAAGCGCGCCACCAAGCCTGTCTACGACTGCAAGGGCGTCTTGTCCATCAAGTTCTCCGCCACCAAACAGACACTGGACGTCTTCTACAAGCATGTGCCCGTACACAAGACATACGAAGAACGCGCCCCGCCACCACGCAAAGATTCAAAGCGGCGCAAGTATCTCGAGGAGAACGACCCAGAGGCCCTGGTGCGGCTTGCAAGCCGCTCGAGACAGCTGAGCAGTGAGGATCCAGACACGCCCAGGATAAAGAAGAAACGATCCGACCCTCTACCAGAACCTCCAAGGCCCTCGAATACAATTGAAAGCGACCTACGACAACAGAGTCTCCGCATGTTGCTAGAGTTGATCCAAGTAGAGTCGCCTACGCATTTGCAGCACACACTCATTGAGCCTCCCCCTCCTCCCCCCTCCGCAAAGGCCTCACCCTGAGCCGCGCCCTACACTACACGTTGACACGCAGTCGGTATCGGCACCACAGCGAAAGCGGCCGAGGAACAGTTGCGATGTTTGCAAGGCTAAGAAAACAAGGGTAAGATACAAACAATTCACGCTTCGAGCAGTGGCAGCTGACTCAATTCACAGTGTGACGGCATGAAACCTACATGTTCAACATGTAACGACAAAAGACGGCTGTGTTTGTATTCCGAGCCACCGAGCGGCGAAGATCAGCGACCGCCTACAGAGGTCCCCGAAATGGCAGGTCAATCCGCTGGCGTTTCCGAGCTTGCAAAGATAATGAAGGAGCTCGAAGAAGCCAAGGCAAAAATAAAACAGTTTGAGGCTCGGGAACGGTCTTCGACTACCCCAGTACAGACGCCGCAAGTGGTACCACAGCCTCGTTTGCAGCAATCCCAAATCCAGCAAAAGCCGCCGCCTCCACCATTACAATCACAACAAGCACATGTCCAACAACAGCCGCAACAAGTACAGGTCCTGCCACAGCCTCGTCATCGGCCACAGGTCTCGCAATCGCAGACACTACCCCATGTGTCTCAGCAGCAGCAACCGCAGCGTCAACAGTCGTTTCCAAACCACCGCCAGCAGCTACAACAGCTCAGCCAGGGCCTACCACACGGCGTGAGAAGTCCACAACAGCAGCTAGCCTACAAAATGGATAGCCAGTCACCTCAGCAGCGCCTACAAAACCCGCCACAACAACAACAACCACCACAGCAGTCACAGCAGCAGATTGGGCCTTCACAGCAATCTTTAACTTCACAACAACAATTCCAAGCCGCAGCAGCGCAACAAATGCAAACCACACAATTCCAAACACACCAAAATTATTTTACAGCCAACCACTCTAACCACGTTCCATACGGCACCCTCAATCGACCCATGCCGCAGAACACTTTGCCAGTTAATCCCATGGCATCTCAGCCGATGGTGACGCAGAATAGCATGTCGGCACAAACGAATGCGCATCTACCGCAAACACAGCCTCAACAGCCACCGGCGCCTGCGATTGATGCGAACAACTCGTATGGACGTCCCGGTGAATTCGCCTGGGCGCCTAATGGATATTATGGATATCAGAGCGCGACACAACAACAGCAGCAGCAGCAGCAGCAACAGGACCAGTGGGCTACGGCGAGAGGGTCAGGCGTTTTTAGATGAAGATCTAATACCCGGATTCCATGACGAAAATTCTTCATTGCCCCGTGCAGTCTACGGAATGAATGCTTTTGTTACATCGACTGGGATTCACCACGTTGGAAATTTCGGCGTTGCAATCATAGGAAGGAATACTAGATACCCAGGATATACGCTTTTTACGGACTTGAATGAAGACACGACTGGTATACTTGAGTTTCTGACGCACATTCTGCAAACAAGTGCGTCATGTTGGCTACACACCTTTCCATAATGACTCGAGAATGCTACATCTGGACCCTGAGTATATATACTTTGCACATGATTTGCAAGGAATGAGAGTGACGTAGAGAATAGACATGCTTTGGCATGACGTCTTGATTCGTCTTTCTAATACTTGACGGCTCCATGAACTGCAATACCTCATCACCTCAACGCCGGAATACCGCTTCATGTCCTTGCCTAGCCTGTATGTGTACGCCATGCCGCTCCAAAAACGCCTTGCAATGCTAGCTGCGCAATTCTTTCCTCGCACTGCGCTACATATCTTCCATCATCTCATCGTGTTTGACGTCGTTATCAGCATTGGTCTTTTTCCTTATGGGTGTCTTCTAAAATCCCATCTTCTGACCCAAGCCGCGGAAAGTGTCTGCGATACCACCACCTACGCCCGAAGACTTCTCGTTCGACTTGTTTGATGATATCTCCATGCCCGCTGCCTGCATGTTGAGACGCGTCAATCGGAGGCGCAGGGTGTGGTCGTACACCTCGGCCATCTTCAGAGCGTCGGCGTGTACATCGTGGCGAGGATCTGTGGGTGGACAAATCAGTAGACGGTCGACGAGATCTATCCGCGCATTGAGGAGGCGCTGCTTGATCATTTCCTCCAAGTCCTCGTCGATGGTCCGGCCTTGTGCTGGCGGGAACTTGGAGGCCATCTCGTCAAGCGTGACGCAACTGAATGGTATGAAGTACTGCACAATGCTCTTTCTCCGGATCCGACTGTAGATGGTGTTCACTATCTTAGACAGGTAGACGTCGAGAAGGTAGTCGTTGCGGTAACCTTGGAGCACCTCGAGACAAGCGCTGTATTTGGAGTTACAGAAGAGGTTGATGGCGCGGCGGATATGAGGTTCAAGCTCAAGGAAGTTGCGAAATTCGCTGTTTGCTAGGACCTTGTTTTGCAGATCGCTGCGATCCATGTAGGCAAGCGCACAAAGACCACCGTATACGGCGATGTCGTTACCCGAGATGATCTCCCTCTGCCATGTAATGTATGCAGCTGGCTCTGCAGTCAAGTATGCTGCGGATGTCCCAAGGAAGGCTGTGGCAGCTTCGCGGTAGTTGCCAGTGGCCATCTGGCATAGACCGTTGCAAGCAGAGATGATGGGCTCCATCTTGGCCTTCTCCTCGCCCTTGACCTGAGTGGCTTCTGACTTGGCCAGGTTTGCCAGTACATTTGTCCATGACTTCTGCGCGATGCTAACATACACGAGGCGGAGGGTCATGTCAGCGAGGTGCTTGGGAGAAGTGCAGTGTTCGCGCATCTTCATATACGCCTTGTGCGCATTGACCAAGTCGCCAGTATCGTAATAGAAGTGACCGAGGTCCTCGTTGCCCATCTACCGTCTGTCAGTGAGGATGCACGCGATTTGGTCCTTTCGGCGCTTACTCGTATGCTCTCCTTGATCAGGTTGTTCTTGTACGATTTGAGCTCATGCTCTAGTCGGTCGTGCTCCTCGCGCACCTCCCGTGTCTTCTTCTCGGCCCATGCTGTATCGGTCACAGCAGCCGAGTCTTGTGGTGCGATGCGACTGAACTCTTCTACTAGCGTTGTGTATAAATCAACATTCTTGCCCCTCTTTGCCTCGACGATGGCAAGGCGGTAAGCGTCCACAGCGAGGTATGGCGAGTGAGCGCCGATGTGATGCAAGCGGTCGATTCGTGTGTAGCCTGTAATACGTGTTAGTCTCCAGAGAGCCAAGTAGCCACTGGCAGAGCCTTACCGGTGTAATTGGCAATGTAGGATTCCAGGTCAAACTTGGGAGGGTCTATCGGAGTTAGCGGACACGCGCCAGTGTTGCATTGAATATGTCATACCCTTGACGATGATTTCACCCTTTGACTTTTGATCCTGAAAGAATGGCGACTGTTCGATATTCGACGCCATAGTGTAGAGTTGTGTGTACGGCGTGGTTGTGGCGTAACGCTGGGAGTTGATAGAGCTCCAGGCTGTCGCGGCTGTCTAGGTCGCTGCTGCCTTCCCCCACGGCGGGGAGGCGCTGACTAAGCTCGCGGCACGTCTCCGCCTTCACCTAATCACAACGCGCAGTCACGAGGGGCGCTCGACCTCGATTGCATTCATCCAACGTTATGCTATTGACAGGCTGGTGTTCACCTTACTTGGCCTGTCGCATCGCCAGCGTTGCTTCTGGCATCAGCGCCATCCAGACTGGACCATGACTAGACAGATCTTGAAGGTACGACCCGTTGAAACACGACCCGAATAAACTCGATACTTTGTTATTCCAAAGTTTCTGGGCCTAGACGCCTCCTGATCCACCTCGCTCGCAGAACTCGTTTAAGCGTCAAAACAAATCTCGTTCAATGTCCTCCTCGACCATCGCCAAAGCGCCGCCCGCGAGTAGATCCTCCACACGCCACAATAATAACAAAACATGACTGCAAGAAGCAGCACAGTCTGCCAGAGCGCCCTCACGCTTGGGTCAAACCGAAATTCCGGTATCGCTGTTCCATACTTTGCCCACACACACACACACACACACCGTCAGTTGTGGCTGAGCTAGATTCCAGGCCCAACGGGTACCGCCCGTGGATAAACACCTCATCGGAAAAATGTGGCAGCTTACTACAGTACGGCTACGAGACCCGGGAAACCCAGAGACCGTGGTTTTGGGAGGTGTACCATGCAGGTCCGAGGCGTGGTCAATGTCAACTCTGTACAAGCGAGCGACATCAGACGTCCTCGCAGCTCTGAACATGACCGCAGCGATCTAGGACAATAGAATCAAACCGCACCGGCGTACTGATCACGTTGAGCAATCGACTCATCGCGGAAGAAGGCACAGGCAATTGGAAGAATATGATCATGATGATAGATAGTGAATAGATTCAGGACTATATCTTCGCGGCCAGCACGTCCATTACATCACCGTTGAAAATAAGCGCCAAAAGCCGAAAGCAGAGTCCCAGTGGTATCAATCAAGGGAAAGGAAAAAACAAAACTACAAGCTTGGTAGTACAGCAAAGAAGTTCGTTGGCGGAGTTCGTTCGTTCATGAAGCCATGTCTGTGTGCGGGTTATTATGTAACCTGTTGATGAATCCCGTCCGTATCGCTCAAAACGCTCGCAGCAAAAGCAAAAATGTCGTGTCTCTAATCGTATTCAGAGAGCCCAATCCAGCGACGCAGGCTCCAGGCCTAGACTGTTGGCGGCGCCAACAATGTTGTCGGGCACCCAGGGGCCTCTCTCCTCCCCCGTGGCGGCATGCAGGGCGTTTGCGCGGTTGAGCGTCTGAACGTCCAGGTCTGTTACGTACGACTTTCCATCAGGCAACTTGGTGCGTACTTCAAACTCCTGATCGAGCATCATATCGTCTTTCCACAGCCTCCTCTGGCCGTCATACACGCACAGGACGCGCTTCTTCATCTTCATCTTGTCGGTAGCGCAGCCCCAAGATACTGGGTAGTTCTTGCGCTTCTTGCGTCCGGAGCCAGTGATGGCTACGCCGCCTTTGGAAAAAGTAAGACCGGCGCGAGGACCGGACTTTTGAACGCGAGAGGAGGAGAGGTAGTTACCATCCCCGACGTGCTGCATTGCGCCGACACCCCAGGGATGTGTTGGTTGTCAATCTTGCTTGGAGGATTTGATGCCGCCCTTGCCTGAGCGGCCCCGACGGGAGCCGTATGTGTCATCGTCACGGTCATCGTTATCGACTTCTTCATCTTCATAGTCTTCCTCGTCATCCTCGGCGTAGCTGGGCACTGTGTACTCTATGCTTTTGGACAGACCATTGCGGTCGAGGGTCTCGGTAACGTCCGGGTCCTCTGCAACGGAGGTGAGCAGGCGTTGGTTGATGGCCTCACTTGGGTCCGTCTGCTGCACAACCCGCAGCACACAGTCATCCAGATGCTCGTAGAACTCTTGCGCATTGGCAAAAGTGACTGAACAAGTAGAGCAGGTACCAGCAACATTGGGCTGCGAGCCACCGAAGGCCTTGCGGTTCGATGAGCTCTTCTTGCGGCTGTTGGGAGGATTCTGCTCCACGCCATGAACAGAGGTAAGATGTCTCTTGAAGACATCGGCGCGGTTGAACGACTTCTCCGCCGCTGAACCACTGCCTGGACAGAAGCCGCAGACCATTGTTCCCTTGTAATGCGTGAGTGTGTGACGGTTCTTGTCGTACTTCCTCGCGAAACCCTTGATGTAGTACTCGCAGGTTGCGATTGGGCACTTTTCTGGTCGTTCGTTCTGGTGGGTGAGCATGTGTGCCTTTAAATCTTTAAAGACGCGTCCACATTCAGGTAGTGGGCACATTCCCTTCTCGCGAGGCTCGTTGTTGTCGTAGCTGCTTTCGCTCTTGTGGCTTGTGCCTGAGTTGTGCGAGCGAAGAGAGTTGACAGACGCTCGCCGTTGGCCGTTGCGTTGAGGGTATGGCTGATATTGTTGAGTGTGAAGGTATGGGCTGGCGCTATCTCTTTTGATGCGTGCCGAACCGCGGCGCTGGCTGTGTGAAGAGAGCTGAGAAAGAGCTGGGGAGGGTGGTTGCTCGATGATGGGGAAGTAGGGAGATGGGGTTGTCGTGATGTCAGGGTATGGGCTCTGAGGCGCGAATGCGAATGGCTGAATGAGATTAGGGTCTGCTTATGCTGCATTAGCTTCTACCGTTTGTCATGTTGAAAGGTGGCCGATAAGATGGGTGTCTTGAATACATGTCTCTTGTAGGTTGGCGAGGTAGAAAATACAAGGAGAGAAGAAAGCAAGATTGTTGGCAAAGGAACTGTTGACTTACCCACATATGACTTGTCTGTTGCTGCCATGCCTGGGTACTCGTATCCAGCAGTCACTCCTAGTCCCATCGTGCTCCATGAGTCACTGAAATGCGGGACAAGTGATGGGGAACCCACTGCAGACGATGACACGGAAGCACCGGATTCGGAAGAGGCAGAAAGAACAGGAGGCTGTTCGTGGAAAGAATAGGAAATTGAATGGGGAGAGCCGGCCGGAGTCTGATACTGATATGGCTTGACACCTTGCGCGATGGCATCGTAATGATATTGCAGATGTTGGGGCCTTTGCATTTCTGCGAGGGTGGCCATTGGGTCATATGAGGCGCTGAAGGTGTGCTCCATGGCATATGTTGAGGCAGGCACATAAGGCTGGTTGTGGTAAAATTCGGGATGCTGCTCCGGGTTGTTGGAGTAGAGGTCAAAGTCGCGAGGCATGCTCGGTGGATGTTGTGCGTAGTCAACCATGATGAAGAATGTGGTAGATGGGGAATGCAAGTTGGAACAACAATGTGTCGGGTTGCAGGCGATGGCTATATCCGTAGATGGAGTCAGCACAAGGACTGAGTGTATGGGATCAAATGGTTGGTGTTTGGTTGATCGGACTAGCGCAAATTACAAGGGACCGACAGGGGAAAGGGAAAGCTTACCTTCTCGGAGGAGATGCCGATCTGATTCCAAGGTTGTCGTATGAGTCGGCGATAAGGCAAAAGGCGTGGAAAGTTTGCTGATCTTCTACTGCATCTGGGTGCGGGAGTGACAGCGCGTAGTCGTCTCGGTGGAGTAGTCCTGGCGGCGGCTGGCTGAGGCGAAGGACAAGTCAGAAGCGGGAAGGACTATGGTGCTGAAGAGTAATGCAAGGCGTCGGAAAAGGTGTGGATGAAGTAGTGTGTGCGTTGATCATAGGCTGGACAGAGGACGATGCCTCGGGGGGCGAAGTCGGTTTATACACAAGGCCAGAGTCAAGACGGCCGTGGCCCCCAGCGGGAAACAGTGCACGAAGCCATGCGATTACGACGGCACGCCAAACCCCTGTCCTGGAGGCTTTACTGCCCTACGAGCTTAGGCGTCTGGCACAGGGTGGCAGATTAGGAAACGGTCAGGCCACGCTAGGAAAAGCAAAAGAAGGCAGAAGTTACCGGCCGCCGTCAATTCACGTCCCCGCCTCGATCGCGCGCTCCGACCGGTCACTGGTAGCACTAAGCCCTTGAGAGTCGCGGTGTGCCCGACCCCTGTTTGCGCAAGTCGACGCACCAACAGAGCGAGCCATGCCGAAAGTGAAGAGGGGTTAGAGGCCCGTCAGCGAGTGGGTGGGCAGAGTGTGGGAGGCTTCATGCTGTATGCGGGAAAGACAAGCGAATGAGGGATAGACCCTGAAGCAAACACACGCTTGATCACCGCTTCGGTCGGGGAGCCATGGGAGCACTGGGGACATGTCCTGTCCTGTCCTGCCATTCCGCAAGCCTGGCAGCACTTGGCGCATCTGATACGCCATCCTCCCAGCTCCTCCCAGCTCCTCCCAGCTCCTCTCTCTCTCTCTCTCGCATTGCCCGGCCGCTTGGACCGCCGCCGTGCGAGGGTTGTGGCTGGTGACGCTAGCGGGCGGCTGTGCAGCGATTCGACGTCTCATTGGACATGGGGATGCTGCTAATCTTAGACCATTGCCCGCAATCGGATGGGTAAGCGAGTCCTCGTGGGGCTCAGTGAGTGACTGCACTGCCTTTCCAACACGCCTTGTCTCGCGCTGACCTCACCGTGTTTCCCATCGTCACATCGTCACTGCAGGACTCGATGATGATGATGATGATGATGATGATGATGATGATGATGATGATGATGATGCACAGTCTTCCTGACTAACCAGTACTCGAAATTGCGGTGCGTCATGGCGTGACATGCTTCTCTGAATAATCGTCGTCGGCTTTCGGTGTGGTGGGCGCATTGCAGGTCATCGGCTGTCGCATGTGACGGCGCCTGTACTTGCTCGCTATAAACACCTGCCCTACAACCGTTTGCTACACTAGACTTGAGCCAGATGTGGGGACCCAAGTCAGAGCAGTGTCGCTCTGGGGGGCCTTGCGCTGCCACGGCACGCTATGTCACATGTGCACACGCCGTGTGTCTTTGACCAGAGCCTCCCGAATGCTAGCTGTCATACACGGACCCCATGTTCCGTACCATACTAACCCACCATCTGGTAATCAGCGTGACATGTCCATTCGCGTGGTCCCTGAACCCTCCTGGCCCGGGATCGTGGATAAGGTTGTACAAGGCGTCAACTGCTTTCTTCCTGGGACCACTCATCATGTCAGGCATGCCGCCCGCTCTTGGCCAATCGTACCGGCCGCAGTGCAACTCGCGCATGATTATTGGGTGCGTTACTACACCCTGAGCTTCAGTGTATCATGTCGCCATGGACGCAACACTAATCTCTCCGCCTAATGTACACGGGTGTATATCAGAGGCCGCTCCTAACGGTGCAGGTGAGCCAGCTATAGCATGTGCGGGGTGAGCCAGCCATGGAAGCCGCACTGCTTGGGTCCGATCAAGGCTACTTTAGTTGCAAAGGCTGTTCTGCTCAGAGTAGTCCGCGGTGCTTGACAACCACGCACTTCTCGCGGTCGTCGAGCCGTGTCATCTGACAGGGCCCCCTTCTCCAGCGAAGTCTATGGCTGACTCACGCCGATGGACTAGCGACCATGGTTGGGATATGCGAGACTGAAAACTGCTTTAGACATGCGACTGGGTAAGGTTCGAGCGTCGTGGGATGATTGAATTTCATGTACGCAATCGATTGGGTTATGCGATTATCCCAAGCTTGAGCAGAAACCGCAATCAAGCTACTGCAGCAGCCGGACAGCATGTCTCAGCGTTATGGTTGCGCACCGCCACAGATCAGTAGGTAGGCGGTATTATTAGCGCCAAGTGTATAGGCTCGACACTCCGGAAGTCATCGAGAAAACATGCCGCAGCTTCTGAAGAATGTGCTTGGACCACACAGGAAGATGGAAGGTCGCACCGCCACACTGTATTGCGATGGCCTAGATCGGCCGGCGACCAGCATTGACCCTGGATATGGGAATGCGGGAGACAGCGAAGCAAAGGGCCGACCGGACCAACTATAGCGTAAAGGGCCTGTTTCGCGAAGATGCTGGTCGACCACGACCATTTCGTCTTGTGTTGCACACCCCCGTCCAAACAATGATTCGCCAGACCACCATCGTCTTCGTCCGTATGCAGGACTTGTTTCATTTCCTGTTCATGGTGCTCACACTGATTCATCTTGTTGGCATTCGAGCAGGTTTCGTGGTCAATAAATTGATCCTGAAGATAAGCGCGGAGAGGCTTTCCACCACTGCCATGCTTTTCAAACCATTCCATCACCCCCACGCAATACAGCGCCCTGGAAGGGGGCTCCGCAATCGTGCAAGTCCTCTTTTGGAACCATGAACCGAGACAGTGATGGCGCAGAGTTCCCTTCCAACATTGAATAGCCGTGCGACATATCTAGGCCGTCTTCCACACGGCATCACTTCCTTCGCTTGCGTTGATATACCATCATGCTAATCTTGACGTGATGTCGCTTGCCATAGAGCGCAATACTAGATTCACTAGTCGGTATACCCTCTTCTGGAAGGCCGCACAGATATGCAGCAGCAGCAGCAGCAGCAGCAGCAGCGGGACATGGGCAGACATTGGGGACGCCCAAAGCCACTTTGACGGGTGATTAGCACAGGATTGCTTGCTACGTGAGTACCAATAGTTTGGAACCTTGATTGAGATATCGAAATCGCTGGGTCCCATGCCATGCGAACGATAAGGGACGAATGACAGGGCCCAAGTCCTCGGTGGGCTATAATCATGCTTGACTCATAGCGCTGTGCGCCATCGCACACGAAGCCTGTGCGAGCTCGGGAGCCAAATTTGGGCCTTTTGCGATCGCACACCTCGCATTTTGAATACACAATTCCGAAGAGAACAATGCGAGTGGTGAGCGGCATGGCCCGTTACAAGGCCCAAACCACTGTATTGACTGTCGACCACCGTCGACCGGGCTGACTGTGAGATGGCGGAAAGGTAATTCGTTGGCGTCGGCCTCGCCTATGCACGAGCGACCCCGCAAGCAAGCCACAACCCCAATTGGGGGCATGGAAACACCGGCCAGCTGGTTGATCATCCTTCCCGCGCACCATGTGCCATACCATGCTGTGTTGGGACGCGAGACACACGGCGGCCCGAAAGCGAGCATGGATGCGCAGTGAACGTACGAGGAGAGTTCTTCTGCCGGTGCCCGCGCATGCTTTTTCGTCGCACATGCGGGTGTCCAGACCGTGGCTTCGGCTAACGGACTGCTTTTCACGAGCAGAGCCTCATGATCCTCGCAGCCCTGTTGCAGAATGCGCATGGCCGAATGCCCAATCCGCAGGCCTCTGAGTAAACAAGGCAGGCATTGGATACTGATCCCTCCTTGAGCATCCTCTTGACTGGGGACATGGTAGTGTCACCCAAGTCTCCGAAAACA
Source organism: Alternaria brassicae (assembly GCA_004936725.1). Taxonomy (NCBI): domain Eukaryota; kingdom Fungi; phylum Ascomycota; class Dothideomycetes; order Pleosporales; family Pleosporaceae; genus Alternaria; species Alternaria brassicae. The sequence goes on along the minus strand of CM016506.1, from coordinate 1,700,682 downwards.
CGCTGGATTGTACGGGGGCGCGACCAACACTTCCTCCATCCTACAAGGCGCCCATGATACAGTCCGTTGTTGGAGCGCAGCCTGTCGTTGCTTCGCACGACCGAGTTCAAGAGGCATATGGACAGCCTTGACTACAATGGTATGTTTGCTATATCGCGAGCACGGTTACGGTACCAGAAAGTCTTGCCAGGCACCGCCTTACATCTGCAGGCTGGCTGAAGTGGCGCTTCTTCATGCTGTACATGGCATCCTAGGCTGGCTAAATTTCACCGTCGCAGTGGGGTGGAGAGGGGATTGGGACCAAGGCCGACCGGGCCCTGCGATCAGGCCACCTGGTATCAAAGGAAAAAGCAATTCTGCGCTGCAAAAGGGCTTGTGGGACCACGAGATAACAAACCTAGTTTACCCTTCAACAATACGAAACGTTGCTCGAGGACCCGAATGCGAAGGATTTGATTGGCGCCAACTCTCCTTTAGTAGGCTATCACTTTCCACTTGTTCTGGCCCCATGGTCGCCAACCCCAGTCCTGCAGGACAGCATCGAGATGAGCAAGACTCTCTGTTGTATGCGCGCGCGACTCCATTAAGCTGGTAAGAAAGCTTGGCAGTGAAAGGTCCGGGGTGCATGCACATCAATCAATATCATACTGTACTACTCTTTGGTTGATGCAGTATACAGTATGCGAGTTTCTGTTCGCCGACCACTCTGTAGACCCTCGTCCAAAACGATACTATTCCGAGAGCGGTCGTTGTCTGCACGTGACTTTGGATCGACAACGGTGGCGAAATTGAAGAATGCGCTGTCGTGCGTCGCCGCTTTGCTGGGGCTCAAGAGCGACAGCGAGTGTGCTGTTGTTGTAAGCTGATGTGTAGAATATATGTGGTGCAGACGAGGAGCGGAGAAGATGTAGTCAAAGTAGAGTTGATGTGGAGCGAAGGTTCCCAACACTCGGGTCAGGCCCACACTCTTGTTGTCGTGAGATACTCTTTGTCAATGGGCAATATGTACTGGACTGACCTGTGGCCAATTGAAATCTCGCTTCTGAGCAAACCAATAGATGGTAGCGAGCCATCTCGACAACAGGCTCGCATACTACATTCAATCAAAAGCGCATCGCTGCATCTTTTCGAATTGATGTCAAGCTCTGCAATGTTCCCTTATTATACCGACTGCCGCGCCTTACCAGGGAGATGTCATCTCTAGCAGCAATCACCCGAAACCTAGATGCAAAGGCCATCCCAAGGCCTAAATCAAGCTCACTTGGGGCAAGGCATGTTTTCCGTATCACACGTAGAATCATAGGCGACTCCTTCAAACCCCAATTTACAATTTGATGTCTAGGTCATGTCTATGTGCCCAAAAGTGGGGATATCTATCCTCGTCTACCATCCATGAGAACCTTGGGTATCGAAAACAACAAAAACGCCAAATGAAAGCACCGAAAATATCCCAACCGATTGAGGGCGTGTTACGACCAAACACGATCGTGCTGACCTCTATCCTAGTGCCGATCGATGAGAAGCGAGACGTACAGCATGTACCAGCCCTCGTGGGCATCGTTGCGACATGTACCACGGTCAAATCTTTCGGGAGAGGTCAACCATTCGTGTCGGTCGACTGTTCCTCAAGTGTTTTTATGGTTCCCGCGACATCCGCAGCCTTGATTTCCGCAACATCCTCTGTTGTAACTTCCGCAACATCTTCTACCGTCTTAATTTCTGCCAAAATTCCCGCAACTTCTTCCGCCTTCTTCAAGTCCCTTCCAGACCATTCGTTGTTCCAGCAAGACAACGCTGTGAAAAACTTGATCCAGGAATGGTAGTAACTAAACAAGGGGCAAGCGGGGACAGGGAAGAAGTAAAGAAGGAAATCCCGAGGATGGTCCAAGAACCATGGCAAGGTCTTAATGAGCTTGGTCAACCATATAAACAAGATCAAGGAGAGGAGTCGCACATTGCCGCGCGGCGACTCGGAGTAAAGTCCTGATCGACAAAAGGTGACGACTGCCAGAGTATCCCAAAATGCCGCAAAGTTGTACAGCCACGGGAAGTATACTGTCCATACTCCAATGGGCCATTTCCACCAGATAGTCCGATCACTAAAGAGCGCGATTGGATTTTGACGGAAGGTCGTGCGGCTCCAGCGTGCGCATTGGTCCAAGAATCTGAACGTCTTTACATCTCCTAACACGGTGGTAATGGTTGCTTCTGACGAAGATTGAATTTTGATACTGTATCCACGATTGATGACCCACCGTGTAATGAAATTGTCATCATCCGCAAGAAGAGGTCCAATGCCATTTGCCGAAAGCCCTTTCTTCTTACAGTATGCGAGTACATGGTCAGCCCATGGGAAGCACCATTCGGCCAAGGCTGTCAGGCAGTCGAAGACCCACTTGAGAACGTACTCGTTCAAGAATTTCTCCTCGAACTCATCATCCTGCAGAACCTTGGATCGGGCGGCCATGGTCCGACCAGACACAGTAAATACACTGCCATCAGCGGTATTTGATGCTTGAATTTCGTAATTGTGACGCTGAAGATACAACGCGCCGTTGTTGTTCCATAGACCAGCATGATACCAGTTCATAAGAAACTGCCAGCGTGTCATCTCCTTAGGGTCATAGCAAGGTCGAATGTATCTGACTAACTTTCGCGTACCTACGAGACCAACATCTTCATCGTTGAAAGCTGGTAAAAGTGCTTGCAGAAGTTTTGGGTGCCAGATGGCAGTATCGTCAACCATAACGGTGATATCTGTTTCCACCTTCCTAACAGCATGATAAGTCTGCTTGCGCTTGTTTGAATCATTGATGTGCTCGTATTCGATGATTGTGTTCGTATTGAGAATCGTCGGCACCAGTCCGTAGTCCTCCCTGATGAAGGTTTCGCCAGCTTGGATGGTCGCGACTACATTCTTAACCACTGTCTCTATGTCTTTTTTGTACTGCGGGGTTATTGGCAGAAAAGATGAGGCGCTTTGGTCGGTTCCGAAGGATTGATTCAACCATTTCTGCGAACACTGGGTTCTTCGCAGGGCCGACTGTCGGTACAATTATAGAACAATCCGATGGCTTAAACTTTGGATCACCAGGAGAATCGTTCGATGCAATCTTGTATCGAGAAAAGAAGTACAGAGTGACGATAGTGCGGTAGTATCGATACACCATCAAGGCCGTAAAACAAAGTAGTCCTTTATCCTTAACCGACAGGCCCTTAGTAATCGTTACATTGAGAAGTATCATCGGCACTATGTGAAGCAGGTTCCACAGCTCGTGGGGCTTAGGTCCTGGAGTTAACTCTCGGTTGGATTTGATCATGGTGTAGTATATGACCCAGGCGGACCAGCCACCCAGTGATATCATGTTGTAAAGATACCACCAGGTCGGGTAGGGAGCAGTGGTAATGTTGGTCTCTAAGATCCGAAGCCACAAAATCCAGCCGGCAGATATGCTTCCGAAGATGAGGGCGAGCTTTCGCATGTTTGCTGAAGGGGACGTCATCTTGGGAGATGTGAGCGTACTGGGTAAGTGTATTATGCCTGTATGTTTCATTGTAGTTCGAGTTGTTGTCGCTTCTCAGTTGCGTCTTACTGTTGTGTCGAGATTAAACTCGAAATGGCTATATTCATATAGTCCAGAGGAGTCATTGTAGCACCAGAGTGCGCAGAAAAACTCCAGGGGTATCGTGAATATATGAGTCTACTATAGTGTTCTTAAGCCTACGACGTTGTGACAGAAGGCAATAGTGATTGATAATATGACTGTCCATCACAGCAGCTGCGGAGAAGTGAAGGATACAGGATCGAGGTCAAGGGAGGTGTCAACACGATTGGCAGTGGCTGTGGTGAATAATCCGTACCGATGTATAATTTGAAGAAACCTTCAATGCGAACATGCTCGAGGTTCCATGCGACATTAGAAGCCTTGACTTTCCTAATGGTCTGTTGCATGTTGCATGGATTGACATCCTTAGTTTTACGAACAATGGCTTGCACCTCGGCATATAATAACTCCTGGTCTTATATCGCGATAGCAGTTTTCCATCAGTATAGCAGTGTGAAGATTTCCGATTTGACACATTTGCTGGAGGACGCACGGATACGGAGAAGGCGAAAACTCCGCTCGAGGATCCAAGTTGTTGTGAACGAACTTCACGTAGATGCTCGTCAATCGTACACTAGCCAGGCCCCGAACAGTATTCTTCCCGGTTGGTATGTCGTTTTTACCAGTCATCTACCATCGTGTGCTTAGGTCGCGATGTTGGCACGTCTTTCAACATCGAGTAAGAGAATCTTGGGCTCGTTGTCAATAGGTGAGATCATTAGGGGCACAGATACAGAACTGTATGGAATAAAGCCTTACAGCCGCCTCTGGAGGACGTTACATATGCGAATAACCTAACAAGATCGACTCACTTTGTCAGCCTCCAAATCCCAATCTGTTAGTAAGTAAGAATATACTTATGCCACTACGAAACCGTGTAAGACCGTCGTCGTAGGCGTTTTACCTACATAGTACTGCGATAACCATAGATGTAGTCATGGCAAATGTGATGACTAACTATATGTACAAAAGATAAACTCAATATATCTGGCCTATAAGCGGGACCACTGAAGTCTATAACTTTAGCAGACACACTGTTGGATTTGATGGGTAGTATAGTCAAGAGTCTATAAGCGTCAGGTAGTGATATCTCTTTGTTAAGCCATGCGTATGGACAAGGCGCCTCCTACGCGGTACTATGTGTAGACACTGTCAACAATATGATTGGTAGATCTGGATCCTGGGGTACGATGGCGACCTGTTCATTCAACATCATAGCTCCATTGTTTCTCGTCGAATTTCATCTTCATTTCCGCACGCAGTCTCGATGCAAGGTCATACGTAAGGCGCCGTCCTTTGCGCCCGCAGCAAAACCAACATATCGTCTCCTGCCGCTCGAAAAAATGGATCTTACCTGTAACTTCGACAGAATTTATCGGTCTTGATTCTTCAGCAAGCGTTCAGTCTGCAGCCTGAGCGGTGAAGGATTCGCAACAGCAGACCAGGAAGCTGTGCACTTCGCCTCCCTAGTTAATCTAAGCAGTGCTACGTAAGACCACGCGAGCTCCCCGCATGCGATGCCAATCCGGGGTTGAGGCTGATGCACCGATGAATGCGCCGTTGGAAAAGTCTGTGTGACGCGGGAGCCGCCCGGTGTGACCTCAAACATCAGATGCCCCAGCCATGGGGTAGACATTGCGGGGTCGGTATCACAACTTACCAAAGCTTCATCTAAATTTCTTTCTCACTATGCGCAAGTTGACTCATCTCGATCCCGAGGCTCAATGAGTTGATTTCAGCCTAGGTATAGAAGTAAGACACGTCGGGCAAAGTAGGCCGCCGCTATCCAGGTGGTGAAAGCGCTATCCCCGAACAGACTACGGGAACGCACGTTAGACCTGCATCTGAAGGAAGCAAAGTGGTAAAGTCGCCTACACGTAACTCCTATTCACAATCATATCTATCATTTACTCCTTAGAGTTCTTGCCTTTTCCCCAGCTCGACCGTGGCGTTGCAATATGGCCCGCGGAAACAAGGCTCGTTTGATGAGATGGCGAGGTCTCTCCACCACTCACGAGCCTCAGAAGCAGTTCACCAGCAAAACTACTGAAACCGCCAAACATCCAGCGAGTCTAACCGCCACTACTCCTACCACGAGGCTACAAGTGTCTAGGCCTTCATCATGCGGCACGTCCACGTTTTGCTACGGGCAGTTTCGAACTGCTCGACTAGGCGAAGTTTCCGGAACTGTTCAAAGCTTGCGCATACGTACTCACAAGTGCTGCAACATTGCGAGGCTTTTTTCCCTAATCTAATTGTCGCGTCCAATGGTATGTGTATACGGCGAACCAGTAGGTCATGCAATCTCTCCAACAGCATCTCCCTCTGCCAAGTGCAGCCGACCCAGATGCATCTCTCGCCCTTCGCCAAGGGGTATTAGAGCATGCGTATCTTCGTCGCGGATAAGATGCGTATGGCTATAAGTATATCGAAAAATCCCGGCTTCAATATATGTACGACAACACATCTTGATCCTTTGTACATAACGACATTATGTCTCTCAAGTCACTCTTCATTTCTGTTCCGTTCCTTTGGCGCTGTGCCACAGCATTACCGGCAGGGCCTGGGTCATGGCCTAATGGAACCTCCTTTGTTTATCCTTCTTCCGCTGATGTGCATACATCGGCTGCCTACAACTTGATCGATACGTACGACTCGGGTAACTGGGTGAGCAAGTTTGATGTCCAGGACATTGCCGATCCCACACGTATGTTCGTTAGCCATCATTCCAGCAGTGGAGTCTGACAAGAACCGCAGATGGCTTTGTAGACTATGTCAATGCGCAAGAAGCTCAACAGCTCGGCTTACTGAAGACTCAAAACGGCCAGGTATACATGGGTGTAGACTCAACATCTCAACTCAACCCGAACGGCCCTGGCCGAAAGAGTGTGCGTATTCAAAGCAAGACAGCCTATAACCGGGCACTTGTTATTGCAGACTTCGCACATGTTCCTGGTAGCGCATGTGGGTCGTGGCCCGCCTTGTAAGTCGTCTGCATGCTCATGCTGAACATCACACTTACACTGCACAGTTGGATGGTCGGTCCCAACTGGCCGAACCAAGGCGAGATCGATATCTACGAAGGCGTACACATGAGCCCCTCCAACCAAGTCACCCTTCACACATCACCCGGCTGCAACCCCTCCATCGGCCCTGGCGGCGAGACAGGAAGCCGTCTTGCCGGAGATTGCGGTGCTGGCGGTGGCTTCAATGGCTGCGGCATCTCAGCCAACAACCCAGTCACATACGGTACGCCGTTCAACGCTAATGGTGGTGGTGTCTACGCTACGCTATGGACAGGTTCTGGCATCAAAGTATGGTACTTTGCTACTCGCAATGTGCCAGTGAATATTCGAAGCGGAAACCCTGACCCTGCGACTTGGGGTACTCCGATCGCGAACTTTGGTGCTGGTTGTGACTACAACGCCAAGTTTAGAGACCTGAATATCGTATTCGACATCACGTTCTGTGGTGACTGGGCGGGTGGTGTTTGGGGCTCGAACTCTTGCTCACAGCTCAACCCTAGTTGCAATGCTTACGTGGCAAGTCAGCCGCAGAGCTTTTCGGATGCAAGTCTTCCTTTCACTTTGCTGCTTTGAAGAGAGAACTTACTAACAGTGATTAGACGTATTGGCTCGTGAATTCTGTCAAGGTGTATAGTGCTTAGGCCCTTGGGAACCTGTCTTCTCTTTCGGTCCTCTATCCTTTCTCTCGCAGCCCATGCTTATCTGATCTTTTTCGGTGTATATACCTTTGCTTTCTATGTTATATCGCGTTGAAGGAGTGCGCATCTTGGTCGATCGCTATATACCACGTTTCTCTCTGTTCAGCATATCTTTCTTGTATATACCTCTCTTCTGTATATATCTTCGTAAATTCTATTGCATATCAACAGCTCCCTTCAAAGTTTCAACTTCACCCTTCTGCCAGTCAGTGACCTTGCCCTGCCACTTATCACCCTTTCCGCCTCCTTTCGCTGTGCTTACCACGTCCTTGACCTTCGCCGCCATCTTCTCCACTAACTCGGATTTGCCAAATATGACGATAGACCCTGAGCTCTTAGCCTCGCCGGAACACAGCACAGCCACACCATCTCGCTCTTTGACAGCATCCTTGATCTCGAAGAGGACTAGGTTGATGAAGTCGAGGCCGTCTGTTGCGCGATGCATAAATGCAGTATTGTGGTTTTGCAAACGACTCTTGATACGGTCGCCCTCAAAAGCTGCAATCTCAGCTAGCAGCATCTTCTCTTTCTTCCGCCCTTGGGAAACTTGGTCGCTCAATCTTTGCACGCCAACCGCTACATCTGCAGGCGCCGAACCAGATGATAGTGACACAGCAATTGAGCGAAGACCGTTGATCGACTCTGTAGCCATCTTGATCGCACGATCTCCAGCCGTGAAGAAAAGCCGGCAGTTGGTTCCTCGAACGGATTGCATGTGATGTAACAATATGACATTGATGTGCGACGAGTTCTGCAAATGCGTCCCGCAACAAGCGTTATAGTCCATGTCTCCGATCTTGATGAACCGCACAACGCCTTTCTCTCTATCGTAATCTTCTGGTAAGCTGTCGCTTCCTTTGCCTTCTGGTGTTTCCACTGTGATTGGCATACTCTTCCTGATCTTGGCATTGCATTCCTTCTGGATGATTTGAAGTTCCTCTTCCGACAGTTTCCGTGGCAGTTCAACGTAGTTCATCTCTCCAGGTTGACCCATACTCCAGCCTAGAGTAGGTAGATCCATGGAATCCATGACAGCAGAGAGAAGATGTTGGCCGGTGTGCTGCTGCATGAGATCCCATCGGCGGGCGAAATCGACAGTTTGACGAACCGATGTTCCAGGCGCAAGAGGTGCTGGGGAGAAGTGAATGCAGCGGAGACCATGACGTTGTATACTTCTTATAGGAATCTCCTCTTCACTCCCATCTTTCAGTCTGGTAATTACGCCGTAGTCTGTGTGTTGGCCGCCACCTTCCGGGAATAGTACCGAGTCGGCAAGCTCGACAAGCCATGTCTTACTTCCGCCTGCATCTCCGTGCTCAAGACCTTTCGTCGGATCCGTAGACTTCTTGGTCTTTGACTTGCCATTCGATTGTGAGGATTTTGGTGGCACGAACTCTTCGCATGACACTACTTCCGTCTCCAGCGTCTGGAGATAAGAATCTTTCTGACACCGTAGAGCGCCCACGATGGCGGGAGTGGTAGCTGCGGTTACACCCATTGTGCTGAAGCTGTAGGACCGGAATTTGAGATGAGCAAGTTGGGTGGTAGATGAAGTGTGACTCGATGTTTGGGGCAAACCTGAGCGAATGATAGAGAAGCCGAGGGTAATCGTGCACTTAGTCAAAGCATTGACTACAGGCATCGAAAGTCACGGCTCCCCGAGATTTTGTCACACACGCATGCGTTGGTCTGCAGGATTGAGAATGAAAGTCTTTTTTCAAATTGCATGACCATTGGGAAGTCCAAGTTGATAGATGGGATGGCATACATCCACATTGAGACCAGTTGGCAATGCGATTACCGTAGTCTCTTTCCGTCCAAGCAGAGCGCGTCAAGCCACGATGCCATCTTCAACTGCTCATCAGTGCATCGCGCAACGAACATAGCCTTCGAAATTCAGTCTTTATTCCTATACGTGTTTATGGCGGCGATGATCGCGATGGAAACGATCGCGGAGCCTGAATGCCCACCACTTTGTGGTTTACAAGCGATGATGACGTACTTGAAGCCAAGAGTCGCAAAGCTTTCGAACGGCTTTCTCCTTGACCACTGCTAATGAAGAGATTACTGGCCTCACTCCTCGCAATGTCGAGACAAAAGAAGCCAACACATGCGGCCGTAACGCGCTTTGTCGAGACGTTCCTGCCATCGAAGGAGAACGATGTCCAGCGACTCTACCACGTACCACGGCATCCTCGATACGATGCCGAGACCGCGGTCGTCGAGCAAATTGTGCTGAGCGTTACCCCTACGGCAGGCGTCTACTCGTTAATCGGTTACCCGCTAGATGAGAGCACCATTGGCGCAACGGTGCCCCTCCCAAAGATATACCCTCGGCCGCCACGCACGCTATGCTTTCTGCATCGACCCTTCAATCTCGATAGGCGCAGTGTGCGCAAAGGTACACTCGTACTTTCGAGCCATACAACTTTTGATGAGGTGCTCACTGTTGGTTGGAACACAGCGCTGGCAGAATTCTTGGGCATGAAGACGGCGGACTGCCTCTGCGTGCAGGGCTACAAAGGAGACCCTAGGAGGAAGATCGGGATCGTTGGTCAGGTTTCTACACCTCTGGACACAGTTCTGAGTCGCATACAAGACGAATTTGGGGTCTGCGAGCTCGCGCAAGAAGGATCCTCAGGCGAGATAAGCATCATCGCGATCATGAACGCTTTTAACGAGGACGAGGTGCATCGCGTGTTGGCAATAACTCAGGAGTGCGGCTGGATAGCAAAGGGCGAAGACGGAAGCCATATTATTTACTTGACTGGTCAACCAAGAGTTAGTGGCACAGAAGCTGCGAAAGCCTTGGGCATGTCTGTAGCCTGCGTAGGTCACCGGCAGGCCGAGGATTGGGGTATTCGCTTTCTAGGTGAAGAGCTAAGGAAGGCATTTCCTGGCGCGCAGGTGAAGGAAGTGTACGAGGAAGAGATACCCGTTGTAAGAGAGAGGACAGTGCCCATCGTGCAGGATGTAGTAGGCCAATGATTAGAGAAAGATGCTTCTAATTCTTTACCAATTTGCGACACCGGTCGTCTGCTCATATTGCCCTTTTTTCCTGCCTAGTGGCTATCGATTCTGTCATCCGCATAGACTGATCTATACCTAGAAAGAAGACAGTATTTGAATTTGCAGGGCCGTAGTTTGGCACGACATACATCACACCGTCGTGTAGAAGTCTGGGACTGTGTTCGCATGTTATGTCTTTCTAACGTAGTTTACAAGCGAGTCGCCCGTACAAGCGAGGCGCCCACCCCACCAACTTTGATCACCTACCTCGCCTTTGCGTACAATGCCCTAACCCCACCACATTGTATCACGCTCATCTGAAGCTGATATACAGCTAACTATCTTGTCTCTTAACAAGCATCAGATTAAGACTGTACGAGCAGCTGCTCAGGCCTTTGATGTCCCTCGTACGACGCTACGCGACCGACGCGCTGGCAAGCCTCCACGACGCGATTGCCAGTCCAACTCGAAGAAGCTCACCCAGCTAGAGGAGGAGGTAATTGTCAGCCATATACTAAGCCTAGATTAACGTGGATTTGCGCCTACGTACGCAGCTGTACGTAATATGGCTGATAAGCTGCTGGCTGCGCGCGGCGCAGGCCAGGTTGGCGTCTACTGGCCGCGCAACTTCGTTAAGCGTACAGACAGGCTCACAACACGTTTTAACTAAGCGTACGATAGGCAGAGAGCTCTATGTGAGGACCCTGTGTTAATTAGAGGCTGGTTTGAGCTCGTAGAGCAGACGAAGGCGAAGTACGGCATCTGCGATGAGGACGTCTACAACTTCGACGAGGCAGGCTTTATGATAGGCAAGATCAAGACCCAGCTCGTCGTGATAGGGTTAGAGAGGAGAGGCAGGCTAAAGGCTATCCAGCCTGGCGACTGTGAGTGGGTGACAGCGATAGCTGCGATTAACGCTGCTGGCTGGTTAGTCCCACTATTCCTCATCTTCGCTGGCCAGTATCACCTGTCTGCCTGGTATAAGGAGGCAGATATCCCACGCGACTGGGCGATCGCAGTTAGCGATAACAGATAGACAACTAACAAGCTAAGAGTTAAGTAGTTAAAGCACTTTATTAAGCATACAGAGGGGAAGGTTGTTAGAGCATGTTAGCTGCTTATCCTTAATAGCTATAAGAGCTACTAGTCTCTTAAGTTTTAAGAGCTCTGCAAGAAGAATAATATCTACACGCTCTGTATGCCACCTCACTTATCTCACCTACTTTAGCCTCTTAACGTTGGCTGCTTCTCGCCGTTAAAGCGAGCGTACAGCTGTGAGATTAAGAGCCTGATCCGCCATCAGATTAACCATATTACTAAGCTCGAATTCCTGCCAGCGTTTAAGGCAGCCTTTAATCGCTCGTTCACCACAGCCAATATCTGCTCAGCTTTTCGAGGTGCAGGCCTTGTTCCTCTCCAGCTAGACGCTGTCCTATCAAAGCTAGACGTGCAGCTGCGTACGCCTACTCCAGCTGCTCTACCAGAGGCTCTCTGGGAGGCTCGTACGCCGAGCAACGTACGTGAGCTTGAGGCTCAATCAACATTAATACGTGATCGCGTGCGACAGCATAAGAGCTTATCACCAGCTTTGATCATTAAGGCGATTAACTAGCTTAAGAAGGGGGCTAAGGTAATGATGCTCTCAGCTAAGCTAATGCGTGATCAGATTGCCAGCCTTAAGAAGGCTAATAAGGCAGCCTTAGCGCGTAAACAGCGTAAGAAAAAGCGTTTACAGAAGCAAGGAGTCTTAACAAAGGGAGAGGGAGAGAATATACTCGCTTAACGTAAGGCTAATTAGCAGATTGCTTATAAAGAGCGTTAAGAAGAAGAGTAATTAGGCCTTAGCTGCTAGGCTTAGGCGCGCTGCAGCAGGTGCAAAGAGACTAGGCACAACTTACATACATGCAAAAAGAATACTTTATATACTGCTTAATCTACTCTATTAATATCTATTTATAATCTTAAAGGGTGGTTGAGTTGCATAGTTAGATAGGTGATCAAAGTTGGTGGGGTAGGCGCCTCGCTTGTACGGGCGACTCGCTTGTAAACTACGTTAGCGAAAATACAAAGCATTGCTATAACTCGAACATCAAGCAAGTGACGTCATACGCTGTGAAGCCGCCACACAATATACTGTTTTTCTAGCCTGCTGTCTTAATTCTCTACTACAATCGCTTATTGATATCGCAGCTATTTCCTACCTGGTCTGAGGATGCTACATCATGTTACTAGGAAGTTCAAACGTGTCGCCCTTCCAACCCGATCTAGGTCGAAGGAAGCTACAAGCGAAACCAAATCCCTAGGAATAAACTGCAACATGTGCGTCTATAGAACACCCACGCGAACTGCTACGCTGCATCTAGCGACAAATCCCAGCTATTCTATATTCTATCTATTTATAAGACTCCTAAAGAAGCTTTGACTTTGTAAGGACTTGCTTTCACTAGGTTTGTAAGAGGCAAACAAGCTAGTAAGAAAGAAGTATTACTACTACCTATATATACTATGCTAGAGAAGGAACAACTATCTTAGTTATTACTACTCTTGTAGCTGAGGTATGTTCAACTAGTTTAGTAGTCGTGAGAGCTACGCTCTTATGGATAGAAAGTATTACTAACAGCGTGTAGCTTTAGTAGAATACTAGTATATACTCTCTATTAGCTATTTAGTAGCTCTAATACAAGCTTAGTATAGAGAGTTGCTGTCAGAACGCAGGCCTGCACCACTACGCCAAACAACCTAAAAAGGTAACAATGATCAGTGAACTACTGATCATGCTGCAGGATAGTATATATCGTCAGCCAGCCCTAACAGTTGCTAGCTCTTATTACCTTGCTCTTCTAGCTCTTCTAGCCTCAGCCCTCTCTAAGGCTAATTCAGTATTAAGCTTATTAATTTGTTAAACGTGCTGCTGCTAAAATGCAGGCACTATACTATTACTAATTACACAGTATTTAATCGCATTGTTAATGTATTTCCTAAGCACCTTCTTCTACTGTTTGTAACTGTATATATACACTCTTACAATGTAATCTAAAACTAAAGCTATGTATCCTAGAGAAATTCTTAAAGCCTTAGGCTTAACTGCTCTTATAAAAACTTCTTTAATTGCCTGAAAGTCTGCTTTTGAATGGGTGGTTCCATCTGGAGGCGATAGCGACAACTATGGTACTGTACAGGCCCTTAAAATTCGAAATTTTGCTCAGGGCTCCTATCTTCCACATTCCTCTCTTCAACGTCTTGTCCTAATTAGCTAAAGATTTAAGCAAACACTCTAAAAACTAAGGGTTACCGCAATACTATCATGCTAGTTATTATATGCGACATGATCGCAGCTATCAAGCGACTGATTGATTAACTAATCCTAGAGGGCTCCGCACCTCCTAACAACAACACTAACACCGCTATTATTAGGCAGCGATATAGCTAGTGCTAGGCTATTACAGACATAGTATTAAGCATATAAGACTTTAGATAAAGAGAATAAGTTCTATAAAGTACTAACTCTAATCTAAACTTCACAGCTACAGAACGTATTATTAATAATAGAGTAGACAGCGTAGTAGTAGTCAAAGACTACTTTACAATACTTGTTCTTACTTCTTAGTATATATAGTATAGACTGTAAAGTAAAAGTGTACAGCAGAAGTATATATATATAGCAGGTAGTAATAGAGGGATAAAATAAATCAAGGCAAGAGAAGCATAGAGTTAAGCTGAGTAGTACATTATATTTAGGAATCGCTAAACCAAAGAATTAACCTAAGCAAGTTGATAGTGAAGTCTATAAAGAAACCTAGTCATGTCAAAGAGAGAAGCAAGTGAAGAAAAAGGTCAGCCAAGTCAATCCAAACAAGCAGTCAGAAGAAGAAGTCATATGAGGCGAATGAATGCATTGAAGCTGAGGCGATACCATGAAGAAGATAAAGTAGAGTCCAGCCAAGATTCAACCAAACCAGTTGAAGCCCAAATCCACCAGCCATCGGCACAAAGTCCAATGCTCTCAGACCCAATCCAAACACTAACCACCGACTGCAGGCACTCTCACCTCAAGTCTCTCATAACCTTTCGCGTGCTGCATTCTCGAAGTTGATCCAAACCCATAAGGGCCGCCATCGAGGTATGCAGGGGAGATGATCTGGGCGAGCTTCAAACTGACGGACAAACATCTCCAAGGCAGGCCCAGCTTAGTACCGAAGTACCATAGGCCGTCTGTCCTCCAGCACCTTGATGTGAGAATGAATGCCCTCCAGATCATCAACCACCAGCCATAGGGTCTGCCGAAGCAGCCTTGTAGGCCCAAAGCGAGATCCCAGCGAGATCTGTATGTTCCTTCTCTTACTGTCTTGACCATGTATCCTACACTTCCCACCAGTATGCTAATTCGTCATCCGCTGCTCGTAGGGCCACCTGCAATATTTATTGCACCCTGTACCCAATCCTCTTGATATTGTGTGAATCGCGTTGCCGTGAGCATGCGATGCTGCCGTGGTGTGTAGGATGTGGCCTGGAGAGGGCTTGGATGATGAAGAGCTGAAGAGGTTGAAGCTATCCGAAGGCAACAGGCTGGAAAGGTCAGCAAAGTGGTAAAGAAAGAAGGAGGAAAGGAAGAGAGGAGAAGATAATTACCATGCTCAAAGGCAAAAGAGAAGATTGGAAGAGTGACCATGGCTCAAGAAGTCGAATGTTGTTGATGATCATCGATAGATGTCATGTTGCATAAAGATTGAGTGAAGTGTTGATGACCAGGTGAGGTATGGGTACAGCTGAGCAATGATGTTGGTTGAAGAAGAGTGATGCTCATGATGTTGGAAGTGGTCGAGGTATGCGGGTGAATGGTTGATGTCATGTGACAAAGTTGAAGTGATTTGAAGTGATGTTGAAATGTTGAGCCATGGTCGAAGTAAGTTGGTGAGGGGGTTTTGATGTGAAAGGAAGTGACCAAATGGTGGAGGAGTTTGATTTGGGGTAGAAAGTTGTTGTCGCTGGTATGAAAAGAGTGCAGGTGGGAGGGGGGAAATGGCCTTTATATATGCGAACTACTGGTCCGAGCGCAGGCAGCGCTAGGAGCCGGCACTCCAGCTCCAGCCGTAGATTTGCCGGCGACGGGAAGGTCAGTGCGGGCTGAATAGAGCAGATATAGAAGGTCTTTGTGGGCGGTGGAAGGGCAGGTGAAGGTGGAAAACCACCCAGTAAGATCACGCGAACCGACATGGCCCGAGCGGCAACTTGAGGTGAGAGCGATTTGGAAAATGGGCACTTCAGGCAACAAGAGGACATGCGGGGTTGGTTTTAACTTGGGAAAAGGCAGTGAGGTTGGGCTGGACGGCCAGTGCGGCAGTGTAGAGGAGGATATAGACGAAGCGAATATGAAGACACGCGAGAACATCGTCATACGAAGTGAAGAGATGACTCTGCGCTCTTCTTGTAGCAGACATGGATGACTACATGCTCAGTGCGCAAGACATCTCGAGCATGGCGCTCTAATAGCGATAGAAGAGGTCTTCGGCGAGCTCTTAAAAGCTACAACCGCAGCGACGGGTGTACAAGGCTTTCCATATGCTTTTTGTCCTGAATGTGATGAGTACTTGGCCTGCGACTACGCCAGCAGCAAGCTCGCGCATGTGTGCATGTCATGCTCGTAGGCGAGAAAGGCAGTCTTTCAATGTGAAGTACTGCTATGTGATTCCTGCGCTTGTTCTTTGCGTGCTGTCAAAGCTTGCTGAAGATGGCACACCTCCTATGGGTGGCCTGTCGCAACCAGTCGACCAGTCCAGCGGTGATAGCAGAGTGACGTTGACTATTTGCGATTGATACCTAGATATGTTTGAGATTCGGCACTCCGTCTATGAGCATCCACAACAAACACTCACCTGAAGCGCACGATACGCATCTGCGCCCACAATACACACTGATTCTACCTAGATACCAAGTTGAAACCGACGCAGAAGAGTGCTAGACTCCACTGCCGACCGCGCAAAGCTTCTCACTCAGTTACTCTAATCGCTCCCGGTCTACTACCCACCATCGCTGCTACCCACCCTGAGATGCCATGCCACACGTCCAAGAAGGCCAGGAAACGATGAGACAGTCATCAGAGTGAGGATTTGGATTTAAATATGCATGGTATTGGCAGAGCTAGCTACTGCGTCAGGAACAGAGCGCAACATAGACTGAAGATTGGAATTGAACAAGCAGAAATTCACGGCCGATTTGGTGACGCTATTATTTTGTCTATTTGCTCGGCGTTGACGAGCAACGCAAAACTTCCCGGTAAAGCTCATATTCTCTAATACGCTGTCCCATGGCTATGCGCGGAATTTGAAGTAGAGCTTGCTCCACGGGCACGACTCAGCTTTTAGCACACTCCTTGGACCAGTAGGGCGTCACGCCAGTCCTCGCATGTTTGGTAGTATCGTCTCGAGTATTTCTCCATTCCGTTCTTACCAGTCCGCTGGCTGAACAAACGTGACGAGATGAGCGAGCTTGAGAATGAGCGTGTTGATGGCGAGTTCGATGGCCCTGGTTGGTAGAGCGTGACCGAAGAGGAGGCCGTCATCCTTCATGTAACGTATGTGGCAAGCGAGTCGCCCACGCAAGCGAGTTGCCTACCCTACCAACTTTGATTACCTTTAAAGCTTAATCTAACTATACCTTAATACTAATAAGCTCTAGCGCGCTTATCTAAAGCTAATATATAGCTAACTATCTTCTCTCTAAATAAGCATTAAATAAAGACTATATAAGTAGCTACTTAGGCTTTTAATATCTCTTATATAACGCTACGCGACTAACGCGCTAGTAAGCCTGCCTAACGTAATTACTAGTCTAACTTAAGAAAGCTTACTTAGCTAGAAGAGAAGGTAATTATAAGCTATATACTTAATCTAGACTAATATAGATTTGCGCCTACGTACGCAGCTATACGTAATATAGCTAAATGTTACAAGCAACAAAAGGAACTCCACCCTTGATGAAGGAGTCGGGGCTGAACGCCAACCGACGACCACGTCAGAAGGTAATGATCAACGCGGGGCGCTGATCACGTGACTGGCATCCCGCCAAGACAGGGCCTCCGGGAGGCCAATAGGGATCAGGAGGCCACGGTCCTCCCAAACCTCCCTTACGAGAGGGAAGCCGGGGAGGACAGGAACAGATTGCAATGAGTATATAGGATGGACGGATTTCATTATTACACTCGTTGTGGTCAACTCAAATAGTTCATCTCTTACACAGATTGTCAACTAGTTATTCTATCCTTTATAGAATTGGTATTGTTACTTCTTGGTTAACAACGATAACTCTTTTCCACCTGATCATTCCATACGATACCTCACGGACTACCGCTTTAGTCTACCTCGCCTTAGTACGGACCGAGCCTAGAGAAGTATAGCCGAACCCCGTGTAACACTTTGACCACCTTGGATATCAGTGGACGTTTAACCAACAGGACAGCCCGATTAAGATTCAGCAATGGCATTCCAGGGTAACGCTCAGAACAACATGGCTCAGGGTCCGGGACCCGCTACGCCAGCACAACCCATACCAGAGAATGAGGAGATGCTCGAAGCATCAGACTCCGACACTGAGGACGATCCCAGTGCTCGAGAAGTTAGGAATCTTAGGCGACAGGCCCATGTCCAGGCACAACAGATGGCTGCCATGATGGACATGATCAATCAGCTTTCGAACCAGCTGATGGCCACCCCAAACGAACGACCCGCCGCTACTAGGAAGCCAAAGATAGCGGCACCCGAGAAGTTCGGGGGAGATCGGGAGAAACTGCGAACATTTCTCACCCACACCGACCTGTATTGCGAATACAACGAGGTCCCCACCGACCAAGAAAAGATCCTCATGGCTAGTACATACATGAAGGATAAAGCCTCTAATTGGATGCAACCCTATGTGGACGACTACCTGCTGGATGCAGAGCACAGGGGAACCAAGGCCGAGACGCGAGCCTTATTCGCCGGTTGGATGGAGTTCAAGGAAGAAATGGGACGCATCTTCGGAGAAATAGACGCGAAGAACCAGGCCGAGAAGAAGATTACTCGCCTAAGGCAGCTTACGTCAGTATCAGCCTACACAGCAGAGTTCAAGCAACTGCAGGCAAAGATTGATTGGGACGACGCAGCACTTCGCACAGTGTTCGAAACAGGCCTCAAGGAAAAGGTCAAAGACGGACTTGTACACCACGATAAGCCCGAATCGCTGCACGCTTTAATTGAGTTGTCAACTCGCATCGACAACAGGCTTTGGGAAAGAGATGATCAAAAGAAATACTTCCGACCCAATATGCCCAACACTAAGAGGCAGCGTGGAAGATTCGATAGAGATGGCGACGCCATCATGACCGGCAAGGTACAAGACAAACCTAAGGACAAGAAAACCCGAGGATGGAGACAGGATGGTCTCTCCAAGGAAGAACGCCAGAAGCGTTATGACAACAAAGCATGTCTCCGATGTGGCAAAGTTGGACACTTTGCCAGAGACTGCAAGGAAGAACAAGTCAAGCAGGCGGCCATCAAGATCAGGATGATCAGACAAGGCACGCCATACCCGACTCAGATGGAATCGGATGACAACCTAAGCGATACGGACCTATACGAGGAAGCGCGCTTAGCGACCAAGGAAGGGTTTGTGATGGTATCACGACCTAAGGCCGTGGTCTCGGTGGAACCAAGGACCACAGACTGGAAAATTAAGGGCAGAGTCGTAAGAACACGATTAGCCAACAAGCAGTGTTGGATATGCGGAGAAGCCGCACACTACGCCAACGACTGTAGGATTCAGAGACGAATCATGATCATCGGCAAAGACGCTGAAGAAATTGGGCAAGAAGCCATGCGCCAACAACCCTACTTCGATAACACGGAAACTGAGGTCTCGGACCAAGAAGCCCCCGAAGTAGAAGATACTGAGGAACACGAAAAGTTGTGTTGGTATGACTGTAAGATTGATTGCACGTTCCATGAGGAAGATAAGGAGAAATGTAGGACAGACCAAGATCGGTGCTGCCACATGAACCTATGGCCGGATGAATGCTTGGCAAAGGAATGTCACATCCATGATCCAGAACCAACAGATCCTCACCACAAACTCCTATGGACGCAATGCAAGATCGGCTGTGACTTCCACCGCGAACAACTCGAGGAAGCACACAAGGTAGACGATTACTACCACCGTACCTTATCATCAAACATCTGCAGGATCGCAGATTGCCCGATTCACCAAGCCAAGAAGGCAAGGACTAGGAAGGTAATTCACGAGGAGGAGATACCTCACATCAACATTCATTGGAGCCACTGTTACGATGACAGGTGTTTGATACACTACAGCTCAAAGAATGACACCGGCTATTTTCCCAAGTACAAGGGAAAGAAGCAGCCAAAAAACTAGGACGCCACCAGGGACAGGGTCTCACTGGTGAAGGCGCACCTACAACGACCCTTAGGAAGGTACAGGATACCGATGGTCAAGCGAAACAATTGCTCACGACCGTATCTGTACAAGGTCAGGAGATCAAGGCGCTCGTAGATAGCGGGGCCGCACACACGATAATCTCACCCCGAGTGGTGGAGAAACACGGAATACCATACAGGGTTAAGAAAAGACCCATACCGGTAGTACTAGCCGACGAGAGGCCCATGGAATATGGAAACGGCATGATGAGGTTGGAAACCGAATCAACGAAGCTACGAATAGCAGGCATAGAGTGCTATATGGACATCGGCATTATGGAGCTAGGAGACCTAGACATGCTGATTGGTTATGATTGGTTGGATGCCCATAACCCCGCCATCGACTGGCGAATGAAGACGATACTCAGAAGAGAACCTGTGCACAAGGTTGCTGGAGTACGTAGAGAGACACGCCCGACGAATCAGAGCTCACCCCAGGACGGGAGATTCGGCAAGATCTCGCCTCATAAGATCAGGAGAATCTATGAGAAGGACCCTCAGAAAGTAGGAGTCATCTGGATAAGACGAGTCGCGACCACGAAGGAAGGACCCTTACCACTGGAGATACCAAGAGAGTATCAGACCGACGAGTTCAAGGAACTCTTCGAGGAAAACGAAGCCACAGACTTGGCAGACCATCAGGATTGGGATCACGAGATCATCCTAGATGAAGGGGCAAAGCTTAGCCCAGGACCAATGTACCCAATAGCGCCCGAGCACGATGCCGAGCTACGGGACTACATTCAGAAGAATCTGAAGAAGGGATTCATCCGACCGGGATCAGGCCCGATGGCCTCACCCATCTTGTTCGTAAAGAAGCCTAACGGGAAATGGCGACTATGTGTCGACTTCCGAAGGTTGAACAGCGTCACGCGGAAGAACCGATATCCCTTACCACTCATCACGGAGCTCATGGATCGACTCCAGGGAGCCAAGTGGTTTACGAAATTCGACGTTCGGGAAGGATTTTACCGAATCAGAATCAAAGAAGGTCATGAATGGATGACAGCGTTTAAAACAAAGTATGGACTGTTCGAGTATACGGTTATGCCTTTCGGATTAACGAACGCACCGGCAACCTTTCAATCAGTCATCAACAACGCCCTTCATGAGTACCTCGGAATCTTTGTCACAGCGTACCTAGATGATGTACTGGTGTACTCTAGCGGAACGCTCAAAGAACATGTTGAACATGTAAAGAAAGTGCTCAGGAAGCTGAAGGAATATAAGCTATACCTGCAGCCAGGGAAGTGCGAATTCCATGTCAAGGAGACAGAATTCCTAGGCTTCATAGTGTCTACAGAGGGAGTTAAGATGAACCCGAAGAAGATCTCGGCTGTACAGGAATGGCCAATTCCCAAAACAGTCAAGGATGTGCAATCCTTCCTAGGATTCGCCAACTACTACCGAAAGTTCATTAAGGATTACTCGAAGATCACGGTACCCCTCTCAGAGATCACGAAGAAGAAAGTAGGATTCAACTGGAACGAGGAACATCAAGAGGCTTTTGATCGAATCAAGCAAATCTTCCTCGAGGCACCCGTACTCGAGATATACGACCCGAAACGAGAAACGCGAGTCGAGACCGACGCGTCAGATTATGCACTTGGAGCTATACTATCACAGCAGTGCCCAGACAAGAAATGGAGACCAGTGTTCTACCATTCAAGGAAGTTCTCAGGAGCAGAACTCAATTACGATGTTCACGATAAGGAACTGATGGGAATAGTTGATGCCTTTGAACAATGGGAAGTCTACTTATTGGGACTACCACACCAGATCGAAGTTTTTACCGATCATCAGAACTTAGCAGGTTTCATGACAACGAAGAAACTCAACAGACGGCAAACCCGATGGGCTGAGATGTTAGCTCAGTTCGACTTCAAGATAACCCATCGAGCCGGAACGCTTAACGGAGCGGCGGATGCTCTAAGCCGGAGATCCGACTTACGCGAAGAAGACCATAAGGAACCACACAAAGCCATGTTCAGGAAAGCACCTGATGGCACACTACGATATAACCAGCCGGAACTAGCCAGGATAGCTAAGGTGGCCGAGCGGGTAGAATCACTACAGCAGCAATGGCAGCAGAAGGCAGCCAGCTGGCAGTTCGAGCCTGACGAGAACGGCTCCGATGAACTGTTACAGGACGAACGAGAGTACCGAGATATGATTCGAGGAGATCGGACATATGTACCTCCACAAATGAGATCGAGTCTCATCAAGGAACTGCATGAGTCCAAGGAATACGGACACGCATCGCTAGAAGAAATGGTCAGACGACTGGCAAAGGTATTTGCTATACCACGCTTGAGAGCGAAGGTGCAGGATGTATTAGGCAACTGTTTAGCTTGTCACCAGAACAAGCCGAAGAGACATAAGCCCTATGGCCTGTTACAGCCCTTACCGCCACCAACCAGACCATGGAGCAGCGTAACGATGGACTTCATAGTGAAGCTCCCGAAATCGTTAGAACCAGGATCCGGAAGATTATGCGACACAGTTCTAGTCATTGTATGCCGACACACGAAAGGAGCAAAATTCGTGCCCACAGAAGAGACCATCACCGCAGAAGAATGCGCATACGAGGTCAGCAAGGCACTAATGTCAGAACACGGGATACCTGAAGAGTTCATCACCGATCGTGACAAACTGTTTACGTCCAAATATTGGGACACATTCCTGGCAAAATTAGGTGTGAAGAAGAAGCTATCGACTAGCTTTCACCCCGAAACTGATGGCCAGACGGAAAGAACGAACCAAACACTGGAGCAGTATCTGAGGATGTACGCCAACAAGCTGCAAGACAACTGGGTTGAACTCTTGCCGACAGCACAACTGGCCTACAACAGCACTAAGTCAGCAACGACGAAGTACTCACCACACTACGCGAACTACGGATATGAGCCGACTGCTCACCGGGATCCGAAGGATATTGAAAGTATCGCAGTAGGAGCAGACGACAAAGCCCGCTTGATGCGAGAGCTACACGAAGAATTGAGCAAGAACATAGCTCACAGGAACCTCACATCGGCCAGAGCCGCTAATAAGCAAAGGATTGAGGGACCAACCTTTAAGAAGGGGGACAAAGTTTTCCTGTCACGACAGAACTTGAAAACTAAACGGCCAAGCAAGAAACTGGATAACCTCCGAGTAGGACCTTTCGAAATCCTAGAGGAAATAGGCACAGTAAACTACAAACTCCAACTGCCACCAGGCATGCGCGTCCACCCTGTCTTTCACAAGAAACTCCTGGAACCAGCACCTCCAGATGCCGAGCTAGCAACGGACATAGAGCTCGAAGACGACGAATACGAGGTCGAAGAAATTAGGGACCTGCGGAAAGTCGGTCGTCAGTGGAAATACTTGGTCAAGTGGCAAGGATGGCCCGAAAGCCAGAACACTTGGGAACCAAAAGAAAATTTAACGAACTGCAAGTCACAGGTACTTGAGTACCACCGAAAACACCCAGGGAAGCGAGGACCGGGTCCTCGAGGGAAAGGAAGTAATCAAAAGAAGGGTCGAAAGAAGCGTCAGCCTGTAACCAGCCCAAGTCAGTCGATGATCCGGGTAGCGATGGTTCGGTTGCCGGAAAGTCCGTACCAGGGGCAGAATTCCCCTCGGCTTGCTCATTCGCACGATCCTGAAGGCTCAAAATGGCGTGATCTCGATCAGCGAATGCTCGCTCTCGCGCCTCAGTCTCTGCCACTTCTAGGCGAAGCCGAGCGACCTCAGCTTCAGCGCGAAGAAGCGCCAAGCGCTTCTCGCGTTTCTCAGCCTCAACCTTCTCCCACTCTTCCTCGGTTACAAACAGGCTGCACTCAGCCTTCACAGAAATGCAACCCGCGCACTGCCCAGATGCAGTGTCCACGAAACAACGAAGATTCTTATCCTCGCACCGCTTGCAGCGAAAGGTCATCTCGTTCCCTTGTTGACGGATGCGGTCAGCACGAGCCTGGCGCTGTTGAGTCGAGTTTTGGGTGCGAACGCGTCGAGAAGACTGAATCTTGGGCATGGTCAGGAAGGCGGAGCAAGAGAGGAAACGGTTACGACACGACGGACCTACAGAAGCCTTATATGCGACCTGCTCACCGAAACGCGGCACGGGAAAACAATAATCCAGGGTATCGGGACGATACGCCTAAGAGGGGGGATAATGTTACAAGCAACAAAAGGAACTCCACCCTTGATGAAGGAGTCGGGGCTGAACGCCAACCGACGACCACGTCAGAAGGTAATGATCAACGCGGGGCGCTGATCACGTGACTGGCATCCCGCCAAGACAGGGCCTCCGGGAGGCCAATAGGGATCAGGAGGCCACGGTCCTCCCAAACCTCCCTTACGAGAGGGAAGCCGGGGAGGACAGGAACAGATTGCAATGAGTATATAGGATGGACGGATTTCATTATTACACTCGTTGTGGTCAACTCAAATAGTTCATCTCTTACACAGATTGTCAACTAGTTATTCTATCCTTTATAGAATTGGTATTGTTACTTCTTGGTTAACAACGATAACTCTTTTCCACCTGATCATTCCATACGATACCTCACGGACTACCGCTTTAGTCTACCTCGCCTTAGTACGGACCGAGCCTAGAGAAGTATAGCCGAACCCCGTGTAACACTACAGCAGCAGTGGCAGCAGAAGGCAGCCAGCTAGCAGTTCAAGCCTGACAAAAACAGCTCTAACAAACTACTACAAGACAAACGAGAGTACTAAGATATAATTTAAGGGGATTAAATATATATACCTCTACACATAAGATTAAGTCTTATTAAAGAACTGCATAAGTCTCTAGAGTTTAGACATGCAGTAACTAAAGAAATAGTTAGACAACTAGCTAAGGTGTTTATAATACTACGCTTGCGAGCGAAGGTGCAGGACGTTCTAGGCAACTGTTTAGCTTGTTACTAGAATAAGCCTAAGAGACATAAGCCTTATAGCCTGTTACAACCCTTACAGCCACCAACAAAACTATAGAGCAGCGTAACGATGGACTTCATAGTGAAGCTTCCGAAATTGTTAGAACTAGGATTAGGACGCCTTTACAACACAATCCTAGTAATTGTATGTTGATTGACTAAGGGAGTAAAGTTCGTGCCTACAGAAGAAACTATCACGGCAGAAGACTGCGCGTATAAGGTCTCTAAAGCACTAATGTTAGAGCATAGAATACCTGAAGAATTTATAACGGACAGAGACAAGTTATTTACGTCTAAGTATTAGACAACCTTTCTGGCGAAGTTAGGTGTGAAGAAGAAGCTATTAACTAGCTTTCACCCTGAAACAGACAGCTAGACAGAACGGACAAACTAGACGCTAGAACAGTATCTAAGGATATACGCTAATAAGCTGCAAGACAACTAGGTTGAACTCTTGCTAACAGCACAATTAGCCTATAATAGTATAAGATTGGCGACTACAAAGTACTCGCCGCACTACGCAAACTACAGATATAAGCTAACTACTTATTAAGATCTAAAAGACGTAGAAAGTATCGCAGTAGGCGTAAATAATAAAGCACGCCTTATACAAAAATTGTATAAAGAATTAAGTAAGAACATTGCTTACAGAAACCTTATATTAGCTAAAGCGGCTAATAAGCAAAGGATTAAGAGACTAACCTTTAAGAAGAGAGACAAAGTTTTCCTGTTACAACAGAACTTAAAAACTAAGCGACTAAGCAAGAAACTAGATAACCTCTAAATAGGACTATCTAAGGTTATAGAGGAAATTAGCATAGTAAACTATAAACTCTAATTACTACCAGGCATGCGCGTCCACTCTGTTTTTTACAAAAAACTTCTGGAACCAGCACCTCCAGATGCTGAGCTAGCTACCGACGTAGAGCTTGAAGACGACGAGTACAAGGTCGAAGAAATCAAGGACCTGCGGAAAATCAGTTGTTAGTAGAAATACTTAGTTAAGTAGTAAGGATAGCTAGAAAGCTAGAATACTTAGAAACTAAAGGAAAATTTAATAAACTGCAAGTTACAGGTACTTGCGTACTACTAGAGACACCTAACAAAGAAAGGACTAGGTCCTTAAGGGAGAAAAGGTAATTAAAAGAAAGATTAAAAGAAGCGTTAGCCTGTAACCAGCCTAAGTTAGTTAACAGCCTGGGTAGCGATGGTTTGGTTGCTAGGAAGTCTGTACTAGGGGCAGAATTCCCCTCGGCTTGCTCTTTCGCGCGATTCTGGAGATTTAAAATAGCGAGATCTTGATTAGCAAATAACTGCTCTTGCGCCTTAGCTTCTAGAAGCTTAAGTTCGCTCTAAGCTAGCTAAGCCTTTAAACGCGCAACCTTGAGGCGTTTCTCCCGTTTCTCCCGCTAAACCTTCTCCCACTCTTCCTTAGACACGAACAGGCTACACTTAGCCTTTACTAAAATGCAGCTAGCACAGCGACCTGTCGCAGTATCCACAAAACAGCGAAGGTTCTTCTTCTTACAGCGCTTACAACGAAAAGTTATCTCTAAACCCTGCTCTTTTACACGATTAGCACGGGCACGACGCTTAGAAGTTAAACTCTAGGGACAAGAATAACGGGAAGACAGAACCTTAGGCATGGTTAGGAAGGCGGGGTAAGAGAGGAAACAGTTACGACACGACGGACCTATAGAAGCCTTATATGCGACCTGCTCACCGAAACGCGGCACGGGAAAACAATAATCTAGAGTATTAGAACAATACGCCTAAGAGGGGGGATAATGTTATAAGCAATAAAAGGAATCCTCCCTTAATAAAGGAATTAGGACTAGGCGCCTCTTAATAAGCGCCGACAACAAAGGACGACTAGTGCGGGGCATAAAGGGGGTTACGTGACTAACATCCCGCTAAGGCTAACTATCCGGGATAGCAGAGCCACTTAGGATAGCGGAGCTATTACAAATATCCCTTACACTTAGAATAGATAGGATAGCAGGAACAGATTACAATAGGTATAAAGAATAGACAGATTTTATTATTACACTTGTTGTAGTTAACTTAAATAGTTTATCTCTTATACAGATTGTTAACTAGTTATTCTATTATTTATAGAATTAGTATTATTTATCTTTTAGTTACAATAATAACTCTTTTCTACCTAATTATTCCATACATTACCTTACAGACTACCGCTTTAGTCTACCTCGCCTTAGTACGGACCGAGCCTAGAGAAGTATAGCTTAACCCCGTGTAACACCTATATTGCGAATATAATAAGGTCCTCACTAATCAAGAGAAAATCCTTATAGCTAGTATATATATAAAGGATAGAGCCTCTAACTAGATGCAACTCTACGTAGACAACTACCTAATAGATGCAGAATATAGGGGGACTAAGGCGGAGACACAAGCCCTATTCGCTAGATAGATAGAGTTTAAGGAAGAAATAGGGCGCATCTTCAGGGAAATAGACGCTAAGAACTAGGCTAAGAAAAAGATTACTCGCCTAAAGCAAACTACGTTAGTATCTATATATATAGTAGAGTTTAAGCAACTACAAGCACAGATTAACTAAAATAATGCGGCACTTTAAACAGTGTTTAAAACAGGCCTAAAGGAAAATGTTAAGAACAGACTTGTATACTATAATAAGCCTAACTTACTACACGCTCTTATTAAGCTAGCTACACGCATTAATAATAGGCTGTAAGAACAGAACGACTAGAAGAAGTACTTCTAACCTAACATAGCTAATATAAAAAAGGCAACGCGGCAGGTTTAATAAGGATAGAGACGCTATTATAACTAGCAAGGTATAAGACAAGCCTAAGAATAAGAAGACCTAAGGATAGAGACAGGATAGTCTCTCTAAGGAAGAGCGCCAGAAGCGTTATAACAATAAAGCCTGCCTAAGGTGCGGCGAAGTAGGACACTTCGCGCGTAACTACAGTAAGGACAGAACAGTTAAATAAGCGGCTATTAAGATTAAGATAATTAGACAGGGCACGCTATACCTAACTTAGATAGAATTAGATAATAACCTAAGCGATATAGACCTATACAAGGAAGCGCGCTTAGCGACTAAGGAAGAGTTTGTAATAGTATTACAACCTAAGGTTGTAGTCTTAGTAGAACTAAGGACTATAGACTAGAAAATTAAGAGCAGAGTTATAAGAATACAACTAGCTAACAAGCAGTGTTAGGTATGCAGAGCAGCTGTACACTACGCTAACAACTATAGAATTTAGAAGCGAATTATAATTATTAGCAAAGACGCTAAAGAGATTAGGCATAAAGCTATGCGCTAACAGCCCTACTTTAATAACACAGAGGCTAAAGTCTTAGACTAAGAAGCCCCTAGAGTAGAAAATACTAAGAAATACAAAAAGCTATGTTAGTATAACTGCAAAATTAACTGCACGTTCTATAAGGAGGACAAGGAGGCATATAGGACAGACTAAGATCGGTGCTGTTACATAAACCTATAGCTGGATAAATGCTTGGCAAAGGAATGTTACATTTATAACCTAGAACTAACAGATCCTTACTACAAACTTCTATAGACGCAATATAAGATTAGCTATAACTTCTACTATAAACAACTTAAGGAAGCACACCAGGTAGACAATTACTACTACTATACCTTATTATCAAATATCTGCAGGATTGCAGATTACCTAATTCACTAAGCTAAGAAGGCAAGGACTAAGAAGGTGATTTACAAGGAAGAGATACCTTATATTAATATTTATTAGAGCTACTGTTACGATAATAGGTATTTGATACACTACAGCTTAAAGAATAACACTGGCTATTTTTCTAAGTATAAGGGAAAGAAGTAGCCAAAAAACTAGGACGCTACTAGGGACAGGGTCTTACTAGTAAAGGCGCACCTATAACGACCCTTAGGAAGGTACAGGATACTAATAGTTAAGCAAAATAATTGCTTATAACTGTATCTATACAAGGTTAGAAGATTAAGGCGCTCGTAGATAGCGGGGCCGCATAAACGATTATCTCGCCCTAAGTAGTAGAGAAATACAAGATACTGTACCAAGTTAAGGCAAAACTAGTACTAGTAGTGTTAGCTAATAAGAAACCTATAGAATATAGAAACAGCATAATACAGTTAGAAACTAAGTTAACTAAGCTAAGGATAGCAGGCATAGAGTGCTAAATAAATATTAACATTATAGACTTAAAAGGACTAGATATGTTAATTAGTTATAACTAGCTAGATGCCTATAGCCCTGCTATTAATTAGCAGATAAAGACAATACTTAGAAGAGAACCTGTGCACAAGGTTGCTAGAGTACGTAGAGAGACACGCCCGACGAATTAGAGCTTACCTTAGGACAGAAGATTCAGCAAGATCTCGCCTTATAAGATTAGAAGAATCTATAAGAAGGACTCTTAGAAAGTAGAAGTTATCTAAATAAGACAAGTCGCGACTACAAAGAAAGAACTCTTACTACTAGAGATACTAAGAGAGTATTAGACTAACAAGTTTAAGAAACTCTTTAAGAAAAATAAAGCTACAGACTTAGCAGACTATTAGGATTAGAATTACGAGATTATTCTAGATAAAGGGGCAAAGCTTAGCCTAGGACTAATATACCTAATAGCGCCTAAGCATAATGCTAAGCTACAGGACTACATTTAGAAGAATTTAAAGAAGGGATTTATCTAACTAGAATTAGGCCTAATAGCCTTACCTATCTTGTTTGTAAAAAAGCCTAATAGAAAATAGCGACTATGTGTTAACTTCTAAAGGTTAAACAGCGTTACGTAGAAGAACTAATATTTCTTGCTACTTATTATAGAGCTTATAGATTAACTCTAAGGAGCTAAGTAGTTTACAAAATTTAACGTTTAAGAAGGATTTTACTAAATTAGAATTAAAGAAGGTTATAAATAGATAATAGCGTTTAAAACAAAGTATAGACTGTTTAAGTATACAGTTATACCTTTTAGATTAATAAACGCACTAGCAACCTTTTAATTAGTTATTAATAACGCCCTTTATAAGTATCTTGGAATCTTTGTTACAGCGTACCTAGATAATGTACTAGTGTACTCTAGCAGAACGCTTAAAGAACATGTTAAGCATGTTAAGAAAGTGCTTAGGAAGCTTAAAGAATATAAGCTATACCTGCAGCTAGGAAAGTGCGAATTCCATGTTAAGGAGATAGAATTTCTAGGCTTTATAGTATCTATAGAGGAAGTAAAGATAAACCTAAAAAAGATCTTAGCTATACAGGAATAGCTAATTCCTAAAACAGTAAAGAATATGCAATTCTTTCTAGAATTTACTAACTATTACTAAAAGTTTATTAAGAATTACTTAAAGATTATAGTACCCCTCTTAGAGATTACAAAGAAGAAAGTAGAATTTAACTAGAATAAGGAATATTAAGAGGCTTTTAATTAAATTAAGTAAATCTTCCTTAAGGCACCTATACTTAAGATATACAACTTAAAACGCAAAACGCAAGTTAAGACTAACGCGTTAGATTATGCACTTAGAGCTATACTATTATAGCAGTACCTAGACAAGAAATAGAGACTAGTGTTCTACTATTTAAAGAAGTTCTCTAGAGCAGAACTTAATTACAATATTTACAATAAGGAACTAATAGAAATAGTTAATGCCTTTAAACAATAGAAAGTCTACTTATTAGGACTACTACACTAGATCGAAGTTTTTACTGATTACTAGAACTTAGCAGGTTTTATAATAACAAAGAAACTTAACAGACAGCAAACCTAATAGGCTAAGATATTAGCTTAGTTTAACTTTAAGATAACCTATCAAGCTGGAACGCTTAATAGAGCAGCAGATGCTTTTAGCTGGAGATCTAACTTACGCGAAGAAGACTATAAGAAACTACACAAGGCTATGTTTAGGAAAGCACCTAATAGCATACTACAATATAACTAGCTAGAACTAGCTAGGATAGCTAAGGTGGCCGAGCAAGTAGAATTACTACAGCAGCAATAGCAGCAAAAGGCAGCCAGCTGGCAGTTTAAGCCTGACAAGAACAGCTCTAATAAACTGTTACAGGACGAACAAGAGTACTAAGATATAATTCAAAGAGATTAGATATATATACCTTTATAAATAAGATTAAGTTTTATTAAGGAACTGCATAAGTCTAAAGAATACAGACATGCATTGCTAGAAGAAATAGTTAGACAACTAGTA
This sequence comes from Alternaria brassicae, assembly GCA_004936725.1. Lineage (NCBI taxonomy): Eukaryota > Fungi > Ascomycota > Dothideomycetes > Pleosporales > Pleosporaceae > Alternaria > Alternaria brassicae. Next base: position 1,669,744 of record CM016506.1, on the reverse strand, counting down.
AAGGTATTTGCTATACTACGCTTGCAAGCGAAGGTGCAAGATATTCTAGGCAACTGTTTAGCTTGTCACTAGAATAAGCCTAAAAGACATAAGCCCTATAGCCTGCTACAACCCTTACCGCCACTAACTAGACTATAGAGTAGTGTAACGATAGACTTTATAGTAAAGCTCCTGAAATTGTTAGAACTAGGATCTAGAAGATTATACGACACAGTCTTAGTTATTATGTATAGACACATAAAAGAAGCAAAGTTTATGCTAATAGAAGAGACTATTACCGCAGAAGAATGCGCATATAAGGTCAGCAAAGCACTAATGTTAGAATATAGAATACTTAAGAAGTTTATTACTAATTATAATAAACTGTTTATATCTAAATACTAGAATATATTTCTAGCAAAATTAGGTGTAAAGAAGAAGCTATTAACTAGCTTTTACCCTGAAACAGATAGTTAGACAGAAAGAACAAACTAGACACTAGAATAGTATCTAAGGATGTACGCTAACAAGCTGCAGGACAACTAGGTTAAACTCTTACTAACAGCATAATTAGCCTACAACAGTACTAAGTCTGCGACAATAAAGTACTTACTACACTATACAAACTACAGATACAAGCTAACTACTTATTAAGATTCTAAGGATATAGAAAGTATTGCAGTAGGTGCAGACAATAAAGCCCGCTTAATACAAGAACTACATAAAGAATTAAGCAAGAATATTGCTTATAAGAATCTTATATTAGCTAAAGCAGCTAATAAGTAAAGAATTAAGAGACTAACTTATAGGAAGAGGGATAAAGTTTTCCTGTCGCAACAGAACTTAAAAACTAAATAACTATATAAGAAATTAGATAACCTCTAAATAGGACCTTTTAAAATTCTAGAAGAAATAGATATAGTAAACTATAAACTCTAACTGCTACTAGGCATGCGCGTCTACTCTGTCTTTCACAAAAAACTTCTAGAAAGAGCACCTCTAGATGCTGAGCTAGCAACAGACATAGAGCTTAAAGACAATAAGTATAAGGTTAAGGAAATTAGGGACCTGCAGAAAGTTAGTTATTAGTAGAAATACTTAGTTAAGTAGCAAGAATAGCCTAAAAGCTAGAATACTTAGAAACTAGAAGAAAATTTAATAAACTATAAGTTACAGGTACTTAAGTACTACTAGAAACACCTAAGGAAGCGAGGACTAGGTTCTTAAGAGAAAAGAAGTAATTAGAAAAAGAGTTAAAAGAAGCGTTAGCCTGTAACTAGCCTAAGTTAGTTAATAGTCTAGGTAGTAATAGTTTAGTTAACAGAAGGTCTGTACCTAGAGCAGAATCCCCCTTAGCCTGCTCTTTCGCACGATCCTAGAAATTTAGAATAGCAAGATCTTAATTAGCGTATAAGTGCTCTTGCGCCTTAACCTCTAGGAGCTCCTGGCGAACGCGGGCAGCCTCCTTCTCGATGTAAGCTAGCTTAAGACGTTTTTCGCGCTTCTCTCGCTAAACTTTCTCCTACTCTTCCTTAGTTATAAATAAGCTGTAAGTCGCAGATACTAAGATGTAACTAGCACAACAACTAGACATAGTATCTATAAAATAATAAAGATTCTTCTCTTTATAACGCTTACAGCGGAAAGGTATTTCTAAATTCTGCTCCTTTACACAGTTAGCACGAGCACGGCGCTTAGCGGTTAAGTTTTGCGCACAGTTATAACGGACAGGCTAAACCTTAGGCATAGTTAGAAGAAGTAAGGAAAGGAAAGAAGAGAGGATATAATACTATAGGAACACCTAAACCTCTACCGCTGCCGCTAGACTAGGCGCGGGAAAACAATAATCTAGGGTATTAGAATAATACGCCTAAGAGGGGGGGTAATGTTATAAGGTAATAAGAAGTTGCTTCCTTTTAATGCAGGTTGTAGAAAGGAAGACTATTAGGACAACCGCGATAGAAGATTGCTAACCTAGAGCGGGGCTTAGGTTACGTAACGTGCTATCACGCTAAGATAAAGCTATTAGTAATAGCAGAACTTATATATAAAGGCAACTATTAGAGGTAGAGACAACTATTAGTAATAGTTAGTTAAATCTATAATAGCAGGAACAGATTGCAATAAGTATATAGAATAGACAGATTTTATTATTACACTTGTTGTAGTTAACTCAAATAGTTTATGTCTTATATAGATTGTTAACTAGTTATTCTATTGTTTATAGAATTAGTATTGTTTATCCTTTAGTTACAACAATAACTCTTTTCCACCTAATTATTCTATACGATACCTTACGGACTACCGCTTAGTCTACCTCGCCTTAGTACGGACCGAGCTTAGAGAAGTATAGCCTAACCCCGTGTAACATAAGTATAGCATTTATAATAAGAATATCTATAACTTTAATAAAGCTAGCTTTATAATAGATAAAATTATAACTTAGCTTATTATAATAAGATTAGAGAGAAGAAGCAGGCTAAAGGCTATCTAGCCTAGTAATTGCAAGTAGGTAACGTTAATCGCTGCAATTAACGCTGCTAGCTAGGCAGTTCTACTATTTCTTATCTTTACTAGCTAGTATTACCTATCTATCTAGTATAAGAAGAATATTCTACGCAACTAGGCAATTATAGTTAGTAATAATAGCTAGATAAATAACTAGCTAAGAGTTAAATAGCTAAAGCACTTTAATACTTATATAAAGACTTATATTATAAGTATATATTACCTACTTATTCTTAATAGCTATAAAAGCTACTAATCTCTTAAGTTTTAAGAGCTTTATAAGAAGAATAATATCTACACACATTATATACTATCTTACTTATCTTATCTACTTTAGCCTCTTAACGTTAGCTACTTCTTGCTATTAAAGTACGCGTATAGCTGTAAAGTTAAGGCTTTAATCTGCTACTAAATTAACTATATTATAAAGCTTAAGTTTCTGCTAGCGTTTAAGATAGTATATAGTTAATTATTTACTTTAGCTAATATCTGCTTAGCCTTTTAAGGCGCAGGCTTTATACTTCTCTAGCTAGATACTATTCTATTAAAACTTAATATATAGCTGCATACGCCTACTCTAGCTGCTCTACTAAAGGCTTTCTAAAAGGCTTATACGCTAAGTAACGTACGTAAGCTTAAAGCTTAATTAACATTAATATATAATTATGTGTAAAAGTATAAAAGCTTATTACTTGCCTTAATTATTAAGGCAATTAACTAGCTTAAGAAAAGCGCTAAAGTAATAATACTCTTAGCTAAGCTAATACGCGATTAGATTACTAGCTTTAAGAAAGCTAATAAAGCAGTATTAACGCGTAAGCAGCGTAAGAAAAAGTAACTTTAAAAATATAAAGTCTTAATAAAAGAAGCTAAAGAGAATATACTTACTTAAAAGAAGGCTAACTAGTAAATAGAGTATAAAGAGTATTAAGAAGAAGCGTAATTAGGCTTTAGCTACTAGGCTCTCGCGCGCTGCATAAGGTATAGAAAGACTAGGTATAATTTATATACGTACTAAAAGAATACTCTAGATACTGCTTAATCTACTCTATTAATATCTATATATTATCTTAAAAGATAGTTAAGTTGCACGCTTTAAAGGTAATTAAAGTTAGTAGGGTAGGCGACTCGCTTGCGTGGGCGACTCGCTTGCCACATACGTTATTGCTGATTCTGGTTAAGATATTCTCGTGAGTTCGCTGTTGAGGCGCCGCGTTCGGCTGGAGATGGCTATCCTGGAGCCAAAGGCACACGCAGCGGAACTCCTACCTTTGTATGCTTCACTCCCCAACACCGTGCGAATCCGTCCACTGATAGAGTTTGCGATGCGCCGATAAGCTGTAGAACTCCATGCATAGTGCCCCTCGCAAGATTATGATCGGAGGTCGTTGCTGCCGACCACAAGATGCGAATCAGAGCATCCAGGACGCCCCACCAGCTTCCACGGACTGCGAACTACAGCGCCCTGTGATCTCCGAGCTCCACCAGGCGTTCCCGCATCCCCAAGAGCTTACGTGAGATCTACAATATTGCCGGCGGTATTCTTTGTTTGTGCCCACTGCCAGTGTTGGGAGACATACATAGTAGTGAAATAGCAAATACTTAGTATTTACTATTTTACTGTTTACTATTAGTAGTTAATAGTAGTAGTCTATGTAGTAGATAGTAAATTTACTATAGTAGATTTACTATTTCCCCCATCACTGGTTTGTGCCTATGTCTTTCTATAGTGTCTGCCGTGCTGCACGGGCAAATGTCAGTCGACGAGCCAGGGTCCGTGTTTGAGCAGGCCTGACCATCTCCCTCCATTGCGGCGTTGTCGCACAGCGTCTGCTGCTTCTTGCCTCGAAATTCTTGAGCGGCGCGCAGAGTCAAGGTTCGGAAACCATTCTTACGACACGAATTCTCTCCTACCCAGACTTGTTTCTCGATTGGATAGGTTCGATAACGCCATTGAGCTCCGCTCCTCCGCCATAGCCCAGCACTTGTGTTTCGTAGAATCCGCGACACGGGTGTGTTTGTGCCGAAAGCAATGGCCGCACCCTCACAATAGCGCGTCCTAAATGCTCACATCCTGCAGTTTGGCCATCAAGATTATCAAGGATGTACTTCGGTGGACCGTGGGTCATGACGATGTCAACGTTTTCGGGAATGGTCGAGGTCTCGCTACCAACGTTCTGAGACCAAGATGGAGTACCGGACTGATTAAATCGGTCTTCCTTCGCAATATACTAGAACGCAAATGCGCCATGTATAGAAGTTTGCGGCGAAGCATAGATCCTAAAGGTCGCGCCTCATGCCAGCATGAAAGTATATCTGTCCTGCCATACAAAGGTGATGCTAATCTTGCATGCCTTCGCGCTCACCATTTCAAGTACCAGTCGAGTATCAAAGAAAGAACATCGCACTCTGTAGGACTTGTTCGGACTCAACATCTGAGGTCACATCGAATATTGACGAAGACTGAAACATGTGTAGAACAAGGATGTTTTAATAATACAAATATTGAAGACATTACATCCGCATATCGATGGTATGCAGCAATCGACCAAAGCAGGGAGTAACAGCACGATTATATCCTATCAACTTAGCGATTTGCCACTGCAAACTCGCACCGTCTACAAGCTTGCCAACAACTGGGGCAACACACTTTGGCTAGTGAAAGCCCAGCTAGACGAGCTGTCATGCGCCCTCCAAGCCGCACCGGTCCAGAAAGTGTTGCGCTTGCTCTGAAGTCCATACAGATGCTTGTAGAATCCGGCACGTGTAGCCTCCTCACCGACCATCATGTTGTATGGGCTGTGATTACTGAATGCGACAAATTCCGGCTCGGTCTCAGTCATGCCGTTGGCAGCCTGGAAGCGCTTGAGGTCCGCAATAATAGCAGCCTTGGCCTCCTCGTCGCTGAGATGCTGACCAACCTTGGTGCCGTAGTAGACGAGGCTAAGACTCGGGTTGGCAGTGGGGTTCACGTTGTAGATGGCAGGCATGGGTGGCAGCGCATACGGCTTGTCGAGTGCGAGGTTCTGGAGTGTGATGTTGCTAGGGCCAGCGTTCCTAATGATGGAGGTGTAGTATCCAACAGAGGTGAATTGTTTGAAGATCTTCAGCTCGTCACCACTGGGGTCGAATTTGACGAGGTTCTCAGGAGTAGGGGGGATAGCCATGAGAATCTTCTTCGCTTGGATGAGACGGCAGCCCATTGGAGTCTCGACAAGGACCCTAACACCACCGTCGACCTTGCTCACGCGCTGCGTCTTGGTAACCTTGGAGGACAGAAGCAGAGAGTTGGTAGCCTGGAGTTCGGCAGTGATCTTCTCGAAGAGAAGGCTGTTATCCATCACCGAGCTGGTTTGAAAGTTTTGCAGAGTTGTCAGGAGACCGAGGGAGAAGGTACGCATCTGCTGCAGTGCGGGAAGCTCGAGAATATCACCAAAGGCGGAAGTGAGACCAAAGATGGTCTGCACCGCATCAGCGATGTCGTATTTCTGAACAAATTTGCCAAAGGGCATGTACAGATCCTCGGGGACGGGGTCTGGGAGGTAGAAACCACCCTCCAGTTGAGGGTACTGTGCGAGAACGGCAGCATACTTCATGAAAGCAACAGCCATGGCTGTTTCGTTGGGAGCAGGCAAGCCCTGCAATACCTGACCGGTTCTGAAGTCAACATTCTGGGATTGCAGAGTAGGAATGCTGAACGAAGTGGTGGAAAGGTTGAAGCGTGCGAACCACTGGTGCACTAGAGGTTCGTCGTGGTACAGCTTCACGCCCATGTCGATGGGGATCCCGGTCTCGTTGTCCATGTAAGTCTCTGTGTGACCTCCAAGACGGTCCTTGCTCTCAACGACCACGATCCTCTTTCCCGCATCCTTGAGTTGGATGGCGGAATAGGCACCCATGCCACCTCCACCGATGATCACAACATCGGTATCGATGACTTGCTCAGGCTTGTAGTAGCTGGCATCCATCTTGTCACCCTTGCTGGGCGCTGCGATGGCCAAAGGAAGGGCGACCACCCGCGGCGGCGGCGATTGAAACAAAAGAGCGCATGACTGAGGCAGTTGCAGTAGGATACGAGAGGTAAAGAAAGTATAGTGATTAGTGATGCTTCTTCTACGGCACAACAAGCGTGTCGTATTTATATGGTTACAACATGGTGCTAGTATATGCGGTGGCACTTCCGGCTCGGTCTTACCTTGTAAGCTGAAATGTAATTAAAAGTAAGACCGCACACTCAGGACCATCAACGGCAAGCATCACCACTAGCATTGTAAAGTTTGTATAGATTGTCAACAGTCCGTCAATAGGGTTGTAGTCCGGGGCCTAACGTGCTGTGGCTATAACATCCTGATCCACATGGGCCATATGCTAACATGTCGAATGGGTTGTGATTTCACGACTTGGAACCTAGCGTTACTCTGTGGAAGAGGGTTCAAGTGCAGTATGATACTACGAAAGCTAAGTTTTATATGATGCTTGACGGTTTTAGGTCTTGTTCTTTAGTGCCGATCATACTATGAGCGTGGACCTTTTGCGACAACGTTGATCACCGGCATTGTTGACCCTAGGTCTCTTCCCCACATCAGATCAGGCACAATACCTTGTTGATTTCGCTGTCGTTTGAATACGGTTCCTGGAGCTGGTCTCACTAAAGCGCCGCGTCCAGGGCGTTCGCCCAACTCTTGAAGCAGTTCGTGGTCTGCTCATACTGAGAGCTTGTCTTCAGCACGGTCTCCGGTGGAATCTCCGGAGCATTGACGCTATTCTACGAAATGAGCCGAGTTTTAGAGTTCAGTTAGCGTTAGGCTGCGTAAAGTTCGACATGTATGACACTTGTGTAATCTATTCTTGTACATAATAATCAAGTTCGTTCCGCTTCGAATAGAGTTCTCACCTAGCAATCGATGTTCTGTACAGACCAATGTGTCGTAGTGGAAGTACTCCCGCAGAGATCGGAGCTAGAGCAGTGAGGTGTGTCCTTGATTGTGTCTACCAATAATCATAATCTGGATAAGACTACCCTGTGGTCGAGGGTTGGTGATACGTGATGGTAGACGTGAATCATATTCCCACCGGCCTCGATGGGAAGCTGGCATCGTGGGGCTTACATTGCGACGTGCGCTACGCACGGTCAATCTGAGAGTAGTTGTGACAAGGTGAACTGTTGATGTCGTTGATGATGTGTCGTTGGACTTGCGGCAAGAGAAGACGGTTGATATGCTAGCCTTGCTGATGCTCGAGTGCAGATCTGATGGGGGGTTATCCGCTCGTAGTTGCCATACTGTACATCAATCCGCCGACTGGGTACGTTGAACTAAACCAAGCTAGCGAGATGCCGTGTTGAATGGGGATCGCTTTGTAATTGGATTCTAGAATGTTTCAGGTATACCCAAAGAGTAGATTCAGCAGGTGGATCATGTGACGCGAAAGGGGGGTGCGCATGTTGGTTGATATGTATACACGAGTGCTAAGCTGGAGAATCTGGAATTGTATAGCTACTTGGAGCAATCTAAGCTTGAGCCCGGGGACTTGGTGAGAGGCTATCAACATGTATCGGAATGTGAGATCGGCTGGGGGGTGCACGTGACGGCGCGTCGTTTTGGAGAACCCCACCAAAATTTGGCCGCGACTCTGACCCGCAACGAGTGATAGACTGCAAAACCCAGATGCTGATACCACGACAACCGCAAGCTCGCTTCGACATTTATCATAACGAAGATGTCGTTGTTTGGTGGTAGTGCCGTGCCGTCCCACTCCTCTTACGAATCCAATACCTCGTCGTCTTCTCCTTGCGCGCGCTCGTCGCCTTCAGTTGAGGAGATCCCAGACCCACGCGGCACGCAAGAAGCACAAGAGCTCGATGTCCCGGTATCCTTGGATATAAATGACGACTTCGATACCGACAGCGATTCAGCACGGGAAAATTCCGATGAGGGGGAAGAAGACGATGAACCAGCACGCCCGAATCGCTTTCTTGGACAACCCCAAGCATGGCAGAGCTATACCGATGCCGATCGCCAGATAGCGGAATCGCTCGCCCAGATACAGGACACGGATCTTGCAGCACATCTGTACAATGCGCATGCGCTCAAGCGGCGGTTACGACGGCCCCAGGAAGACACAGCGCAGCTCAAAAACTGGCAAAGTAGGGACAACTGGCTGAAGAGCGGCAAAGACCTCGAATACACGGATGCAGCAGGCTTCGTGCAGACGGCAATAGTGCCTTCCAAAGAGTGGACAGCATGGCCACTGCCTCCAGCATCGCCATCAAGCTCCAAAGACCAGCTGGGCGATGGCATGGCGGGCGACCAAGCCGATGAATGGACTGCTGAAGGCGCGAGTACACAAAATGCAGGAGACGAGCTTCGAGAAGAACTTCAGGCCGTATTCTTACGGCTGGCCAAACAGAATTGGAACTCGCGGGAAATAGCCTTGCCTGAATTCGATGCTGGCGACCATACAACACCTTCGCGAAGCAGGTCACGATCTCAAAGCGCCAATGATGCGAGGCAGCGCTCTACATTCATGACCACGCTTGTGCCGGAAGACAAAGATGATGCATCAGACAACAGCAACGATGATGAATGCGATTATGCGACTGGGAAGAAACGTGGCAGGAGACCTCGCACTGAAAGACTCACGGAGCCGACTCTGTTAGCTGACGACGCGAAGACTCAGCGGCTTCTACAACCGACGATTCAGACCATGATGGGAAGGCTGGACGAGCTTGCACTGGCCATCCGCCGAATCCGTAGCAACCATTTCGGCCATGGCGGGTCAGGCGGTTCCTCCATGAGCGAGTACACGTCAGGTGCAGAGTCGAGTGGACCTGCGTCGAGGTGTACATCAAGAGTCCGATCAAAGTGTGCAACGGGTTGTGAATCAGGCTCCCGACCTTCTTCGCGTGCAAAGTCGGCGCGGACTAGTCGCACATCACGACAAGAAACTAGGAATCCCAGAGACACAAGCGCGCCTATTGACAGTGATCCAACCTCAAGCGGGGCATCTGGCTGGGAGACGTCCAACAATATAACCCGCGAACGCAAACGTCGCAGATCCACAAGTAGCGTAGGCGGTAGCGATGTTTCGGAAACACAGGAACCGCACGTAAGAGAAGGGCTTATGGATTGGAGTGAGGTGCTTGGGCTAGCGGCTGTGCAGGGCTGGGACAGAGGAGCTATTGCACGTACAGCTCATCGCTGTGCAGCTCTGTTCGGCGAGAGCATGTCGATCGTTCCCTTTTATGAAGCCCTCGCCCTAAAGCCTGCTACCGAGCCTGTGTCATATACACCTTCAGGCAAACAGCCGCCAATGATCCCCTCCAACTCGCTGCCTCCAACATCCAAACGGCCCCTCTTCCAGACTGGCACACTGCGTTGTCCGCATGCAGATTGTTACGGGCAAGAAAGGGACTTTTCTCTCCCCTATCGCGTGGTCGAGCACTGCATACGGGTCCACGGCTATGATCCTAGAACCAACGACTCTGACAATGAAGAGCGAACGGTTGGTGGTGTGCACATTGATGGATTCCTACAACCTGTTACAGCGAAACCGGGATGGTTAGGAAATGGGCGGGCAAAGGCTGGTAGGGCAAGCAAGATGCAAAAGAGGGGACAAAGCAGTAGTCGCGCTGCATCGGAAGCTGGAGTGAGCACTGGAGAGTGATTAAGGGCCTTGTATTAGGTGTACACGTTCTAAACCAACATGAGAAACATTCAGCTTGGCTCATCCACATGCTGCAACGGCACTGTTAACACGCCTCTCATGTCATCAGCGTCTCCTTGGTGTAAGCTTCTGATGCATGTCGAGCATTTCGTTGCAGAATCCACATGTTGGAGGCGGGAACCATATTAGCCCGCGCTACCCACTTTAGCGCGATGGCAACGCGATTTGTCGCGTTGACTAGAAACGACCACCACTTTCATTGTCGCTTCCGCACCCCCCAGCCCGGCTGCATCTATCGCGCCTATCCTTATTGGCTATCTCTATCCGAAATACATGATCATCTTGCTCGCTTCTTATTCTTCGTGAACTTTGATAACAAGTCTCTTTGTATCATGAGTTGGATCAATGGTGCATACAATCCCCCCCCCCCATCACTACATCATGCCCAGTACATGCCTCTTCTCGCCCATCAAAACCGTCAAGTTGGACTTTGAAGGCTGATACCGATTGTATAGATGGTCACACGCCTGATGCGTATACATATGGTACACCTCCTACTGCCGTCCCCGCAGCCGCTCCACCGCAGTACTCGCATTACACCCCTTTGCATTACACTTCCTCCGTAGATGTGCCTGTTGAATACCCCACGCACATGATGTACTATGCGAACAGCTTACTGCCGCGAATGCCACACATAAAAAACATCCCGCCTATGGCCGCATTGCGGCCAAAGGACGCGCCAGAGCAGAGGCCAAGGAAACGAAAGTCGGATAGAGAGCACGCTAGTGCAGTCGAAAAGCGACCAAGACTAGCCCTGTCGCCAGTCAGCCCTCGAGTCCAATCTCCGACACAAGGTCACGCCCGAACCTATGGCAAGCCTCAGCACGGCACCCAACACAACCCGGTCAAGATACTATCGAGTACAGAGCAAAAAAAGAGGATACCAAGGCACCAGATGAAGAGATCAACGCAATTTGCCCTGCCGCAAAATCTGCGGAACGCCGGACTATACGTTCAGGCGCCCAATCCTTCTGAAAGGAACATCAGATACTACGCTGTACCGGGAGGGAGAGTGCCTGGTATTCACACAAACTACGATAACGTTTTCAAGCAAATCAAAGGCTACAATGGTTGTTTGCAAAAGAAGTTCTCTACTAGTGACGCAGCATGGGACTTTATGAACAAGAACAGGTCCTTCGTTAAAGCAGCGCTCCAGCGCCAAAGAGAGGGCGCGCAGGAGTTCTGCAGGACTTCTCCAGCATACAATGCGCAAGGAGCTCAGCGTACCCCTTCCCCTTCTCCAATGTGCACTTCACCTCTTCCAACCCCACCCTCCGAGCGGTTTCACAGCTCTGCGAGCTTCGACTCATCTCCGACCAACACACGATATTTTGCAGAGCAACCGCAACCTGCAGCAGCCTCTCCGAGAACGAACACCACCCCGAACAAGGATGTTCCTGAACCGGAAATCAAATTGAGCGCCGAACAGAAGAGAGTGGTTGACCTCATCGTGGAGGGTGGAAAGAATGTCTTCTACACCGGGTCTGCAGGATCTGGGAAATCTACCATTTTAAAGGCTTTCGTCCCACTGCTCAAACAGAAAGGAAAGAGAGTTAGAATCGTGGCGCCAACGAATCTTGCTGCGCTCAACGTTGGCGGGCAAACAACGTGGAATTTTGCTGGTTGGACTCCTAACAGCATGAAGAGGTCGTTATATGACCTGAAGGAAGCTGCTAACAGGGAAGAGACATGGAAGAGATTTGACGCTACTGATGTGCTCGTCATCGACGAGATTAGCATGATTGAGAACCTTCAGTTTGAGCGATTGAACGAAGTTATGAAGGCCAGTCGCGCAGGGAAGGCTACTGGTGCGTTTGGCGGCGTCCAGGTCATTGTTACCGGAGACTTCTGTCAACTCTCACCTGTGAAGCCTTTCCAGCATTGTATGGGATGTGGATGGGAGCTTGTTAAAGATGTTAAAGGTGGCAATGTGCATCATGTTTGCGAAAACAAGAGTTGTCGCCACGACTTCTGGCCAGCTACTGACAAGTGGGCTTTCCGGAGCAAAGCATGGCAGGTATATTACATGCTCCCCTTGACTCACGCCGTAAAACAGCACTGATATAAGCAGGAGTGCAACTTTGAACACATCAACCTTACGGAAATTCACAGGCAAAACGACCGGAAGTTCATCTCCATTCTTCAGAAGATCCGCAGAGGCAAGTTGCCCATGGTCGAAATTCTACTGTTGCATGTAACCATATTTGACCACAGCATACTAACACGTATCAGACGGCGAAATCGTCAAACCTCATGCAAACATTCTCCTCAATCATACAAAAGAGACCGAGGGCGCCATCCGAATATTCTCGAAGCGTTGGGATGTCGACCGTGTCAACAAAGAGAACATCGCAAGGCTTCCTTCACAGCAACTGGTCTTCGAGTGCTTGGACGAATTTTTATGGAACGATCGCATGGACACGTCGTTGGAGAAATACAAAGAACGGATGGAAGACGGTACTTTGAAGCAACTGGTACGATGAATATCTTCGAACATCCGAATATTACTAACAATCTCGCAGAAAGATCACCGCTATGAGGCTATCGTGCATCTGAAGGAGGGCATGCGCGTAGTTCTACAGGCCAACGTCGAACCCGATGCCGGTCTTGTCAACGGCTCACAAGGCTCGATTGTCGGATTTGAGCCATTCAACCCCGACAGTCTTCCTCACGCAGCAGAGAGCAAAGACGGACCCGGCGACCTAAGAGGTACTCATGCTAAGTACGCTGAGTGGCAGATCAAGGAGTACGCCGACCGAAACCACCGCCAGCCATGGCCAGTTGTTCGATTTGACAACGGTCGAACGAAGACTATCTATGCAGACTGTCCTTGCAACGAACTCGGAAACATTGGCGAGTATGGAAACGAAAGCAACCTCAGTCTACTATCGAGGGCGCAAATTCCACTTGTCGCTGGTTATGCCATTACTGTGCACAAGTCACAAGGCATGACGCTAGATCGCGTCATCGTCGATCTCCGAGATGCTTTTGAGGCAAGCCAATTATACGTCGCTCGTAAGTTGTATTTCAATCACGGTGTTGTCAGATGCGAGTTAATACTTTGAATAGTCAGTAGAGCACGCTCGCTCAAAGGTCTCGAAGTCGTGGCGCTTCCGAGAAGGCATCTCGGCGGTGCCGATCCACAAGTCAAGGACTTCTTCCGTACATACCTCGAGCCGAATTCACCATGTTCGTCATCACAGACTACTTAGTCGTCACAGTCTTGAGACGTTGGCTTTCCTATGTTGTACCATCCTTGCCAGTCATGTGTCTCGTACTTGTGCGAGCCTCTAGTGTCATACGCATTTCCTTTTGTACTTCAATTTGATGTCATTGAATACGCTCAACAGCTGTGTATCGTGTATAAGAGCAAGTTATCAATGATTCGGATATACATGACAAAACTGCGTCACGCCTAGAGATGTAATAAACCAGACCAGGGGGGAAAGTTGTACGTTCTTCATCGTGGTCACAAAAACGGAATTGTATCATACAATCGACAATACAAAATACGTACACAGGAATGAAACGGATATCAACTTCTCAAGGAAACCCTTTGTGTCCTAACCAGCCTGGCGGCGCTTGATGCATTAATCTACTCGGTCTTCCGGATGAGACCTTCACCAGGCTTCACGCGCTGCGCCCACTCGGTCCAACTGCCATCATATAAGCGTCTTTGCTGTATAGGAAAACCAGCTTCTGACAGTGCAGCGTCCATGATTGCCGCTGAAACTCCAGTACCACAGCTGGTTATGATTGGCTTGGACGGATCGACGCCCTTGGACTTGAGGATAGCTTGGAGTTGGGAGGCAGGGAGGAGCGTCTTGTCTTTCGGATCGAGGAGTTCCATGATCGGGACAGAGATGGAATGTGGAATGTGTCCGGACGAGAGACCTGATTTAGTCAGCTCAATCATGTCAACGTATAGCATGGGACTATAGATGTACCTTCTCTAGGCTCCGGGTCAAGGCCCTTCCACCGACCTGAGCTCCTCGTGTCCAGTATTTGTACTTGATCAGCACCCTCTTTGCCAAGTTCTTTGGCAATATCCTTCACCTCCTCAAAGGCGACCACTCTCTCTTCCTGCAGCCTCGGCACCGCATACTCGGTCGGTTCAATCTCCTTTGGCTCCCCACTCTCGGTTGGAAACCCTTCTTCAACCCACTTGCGGAAGTTGTTCAACACATGCACCTTGGGGTGTCCAAAGACTTGTAGCGTCCAACCTACTCTCGGGGCAGAGAATATGCCCAGTTCCTTTGTGTCGTAGATGACTACGCTGTCATCCCGTCGTATACCGAGGTGTCTCATTGCGATTGCGAAGTCTTCGGCAGGGGGGGAGCATATGCGGGTACGGCGAATGGATGTCTTTGACGGCATCGAGATCGAAGAAGCGTGCATGCGGGATGTGCTGTTCAAGGAAGGCATCGTATCCATTCCTGCCGTCGTTGGGTAGAAACCAGGCCGCGCAAAGCGGGACAACGCGCGGCTCTGTAGAAAGCTTGCTGGCATTATGCTTTAGAGCTGAATTAAGCTCGGATGGAGAGATAAGATAAGAAGAGAAGTGGTGGTGTGAAGACATTTTTCGTCTACTGCTTGCAGCTATGGGGAAACAGGTGGAGGGGATGGAAGAGAGCGAGTGTAACGAGCAGCGGAAGCGTGAGACGAACATATTGGAAATCGGAAGGGTGGTTACAGTGAATCAGACAAGAGTTCCTGGTCGGCGAGACAGAAGAAGGAGCGAAGATATGTGGAGTAGACGGCGAGGTGGAGCTTCTCTATGTACATGTATAGTGCAAAGGAGGGTCCGCAGTAAGCTTGATAACCAGGTAGTGCGGGGCACTGCAGCAAACCCGGAGAAGGCGCGATTTCCCCTGCACGCACGCCATCTTGATGAGGGACAACATCTTGTTTCGCATTGTCTTTGCTGGAGGTGAATCAAAGAATCATAGCATTACGCGTTTAAACAACGGCATCCACATGTCTGTGGAATTGTGATGATGCATGACGAGTATTTTGGAGCTTGAAGCTCCAGCTTGAGCTCAGACCCTGAGTACGGTACTGTAGCGGAATGAACGCGCAGCCGCCGCCCCTCACCGCCGTAAATCTGCCGCCTCGGCATGTTTTGGCGATTCCATCTGTGTTCCACTCAATCTGCGTGCCGACTTCGAATACTACCTACACGCGACACGCGACACGATGAAGGTCACTATACGGGAATGGAACGCCGTCGCTGCCTGGCGCTGGGACATGCCAGATGACGATGTCTGCGGTATCTGTCGCAACCCTTACGATAGCACTTGCTCCAAGTGCAAGTTTCCTGGAGACGAGTGTCCGCTATGTATGTTTGGCCATGGTGGAATTCGACAGATACTGACGTGAGATAGTACTGGGAGAGTGCAACCACTCCTTCCACATGGTACGCCTCCGTCCTTCTGGGTACCTTGTGTACTTATGATTAACATGCCCCAGCACTGTATCTTCTCCTGGTTGAAGCAGGAGAGCTCTCTAGAAAAGTGTCCCATGTGTCGGCAGCGTACGTGTAACTTGCAGCTCAATGAGCGTCAGCTGACTTGTATCCCTAGCCTTCAAATCGAAAAGTCAAGATGCGCCGACGGCCACCGAAACCCCAGCACAACTGCAAGAACCCGATACAAGCCCACTATAGCACCCGAACCTTAGTACCGACTATTTACACCTATGGAGAGGCTCGTCACCAACCTGCTTCTCGCGTATAGAGTGGGGGGTCGGGGCAAGGGTGCTTCGCGTATGAAGCCATGATTTGTGCTGCACAAGGACTGTTACCATCGGCGTTCGGATTTGGAAGATACCCCAAGGATTGCACTACATACTCCAGCCTGCTCACTCTGCGACTTTCTCCGCACTTGAGTACTTGGCTGACGCCCTGATTGATGATGTAGGGTAGTGTGCATGGACCACGTCCCTTATCGATCACGTATCTTAAGCTGGGCGCCCTAGTTTGCGGCCACCCCTAGTTTGCGGCCACCGTGCGCGAAGGCGCGCCCTCCGCTCAACACGCGATAACTCAACAACGCCGTACTTAATATGGATCCTCATGAGGAGGCTCTACAAGGCGCCATTCGCGATCTCGAATCAGGTGTTTTTACAAGCCAGAGGGCAGCTGCTAAGGCCTGGGCAGTTCCTCGAACCTCAATTCAGCGCAGGCTGCAGGGCAGCGTTCCACACGCGATAGCTCACCAGCAGCAGCAGCGATTGACCCCAGAACAAGAGAGTTTTATAGTTGATTGGATACTTGAGGAGGATGCGCGATCTCTACCTCCATCTCATGCGCGTGTACGTGAGATGGCGACTCGGATATTAAAGCTCGGCGGCGACCACGAGCCTCTCGGCCAGCGATGGATATCCTCCTTCCTCACCCGTCAACCTCGAGTTGCAAGCATTGTCGGACGATCGATCGAGGCCTCGAGGGCCGAGGCTGCGACTCCTGATCAGATCCTAGCGTTCCTTGAGCTCTTCCACAGGACTCGGATTAAGCTCAATATACGGGTGGAAGATATATGGAATATAGATGAGACTGGCATCGCACTAGGAGTATGTACAAACTCTCAGGTGATCGCACGGGCTGGCAAGCGTAAGACTTACGTAAAAACTCCAGGCGATCGTAAGTGGGTATCAATCCTTGAGACAGTCTCAGCGGCTGGGCGGAAACTCAGGTGTATAGTAATTTTCAAGGGACAGAGCCTACAAACAACGTGGTTTCTATCCAGATTAGTGCCAGACTGGTTATATACTACCTCTAAGAATGGATGGACCTCGCATAAGATAGGATCTGAGTGGCTAAGGAGTATATTCATCCCAGAGACTCAGCCTGATGGAAATCGATGGAGGATACTTATACTTGATGGCCACGGGTCTCACGTCGATATTGAGTTCATGCTACTCTGCCGTCAGCACAGAATATGGACTATATATCTCCCTCCTCACGCCTCTCATGTCCTGCAGCCTCTGGACCTAGCTCCTTTTAGCGTACTTAAGTCAGGATATAGAGCTAAGATTAGAGCTCTATCTGCTCTTAATGATGCAGCTCCTGTCAAGAAGGAGCGCTTTATATCATCATACTATCATGCGCGAGAGATAGGCCTATCTGAGCGTGTGATTCGAGCTGGTTGGAGAGCTACAGGCATATGCCCATACAACCCTAGTGTAGTCATTCACTCCTCTCAGGTTTCTGCACGTCCAATCACTCCTCCACCACCTACACAGCATCAATCTTCTACAGATCTACTCTTCTCAACCCCGAAGAGAGCTCAGGATGTATATCAAGCTTAATAGCAGCTCCTACAGTCAGAATCCCTCTCTCGGAGCACACGTCTAGTGCTAGGCAAGGTAGGCAAGGCTATCTCCTTGTCAAGTGCGTACTCAGCTCAACTAGAGGCAGAGGTTCAATGCTTAAAACATCAACTAGAGCAACTCCAGGGTACAGAGACAAGAAAGAGAATTAGAGTTGATCCAAATGAGCGCTTTAGCAATGCTGAGAGTGTTAAGGCTGCAATAGATAAAGCAGCAGCTCAAGCTGCGCAGGCATCAACAAAGAAGACTGAGAAGGCTGCAAAAGCTGCTGCAGCTCAAGCTGCAGCTCATACCCTAGCATCTATGTGTACACAGTTTCAAATATAAGCGCTGTTGTTGAGTTATCGCGTGTTGAGGCGGAGGGCGCGCCTTCGCGCACGGTGGCCGCAAACTAGGGGTGGCCGCAAACTAGGGCGCCCAGCTTACTAGAACCCCAGAACTCCGTTAACCCCAGCCTTCCATCCATCCCCACAACATGTCTAGCCACCCTAACACTACAGACCCCCTTTCAGATCTTCACACATCGTATTCCCCGCGATCAATGCCTCTAGGACGCGCCGAGGATCCTCACGACGATGAGCTCCGCGAGCAACAGCAGCCTGACGATGCGCCAGAGGAAGAAGATGAGGACGACATACCGTATCCCGAGCCTAGTTTCGAGCAACCGTTGCTACCGCCGCCGAACTTCCGACCTTTCTTTACTCTGATCGAAGATACAACGTCTGGAGAACACTACCATCCGTATACACACTACGTCTTTTCCGACGATGACCCAACCATCATAACCGCCGCATCGATGCGAGGCTTAGGGCTAGATGATACAAAGTACCTCCCACAAGATGCGCCGGGTGGCCGAGAGAGACGGCGCAACCAGGGCAGCGAACAAGGAGACGAGCAAGACTCACCAGTCGACTCACCACTTCCTCCGCCTATACCGGGTGTCAAGGAACACTACCTCATACTCGATGTCGGTGCAGACGGACGCACAATTGTAGATGCGCAGTCGCTTTCATCGGAGTGGCAAATAAAGCATACGGACGTGCGGACAGCTCCCTCGTTCGATGAGGACTCGCCAGATCAAGGGTACATGCTGCGGATACAAGGCGTCGAGATACCGAGGAAGAGTAAGAGCAAAGCCAAGGGTCAGGCTGGACAGGACATGCTAAATGAGGCGAGAGACCAGCAAGGTGATATCTTCGACGCCTTAGACGGGTTAGTACAGGGCATCGAAAGAGGATTGGAGACGGCTGGCAAGATCTCAGGCGCGAGGTCAAGAGAGTGAGAACAAGGCACGCTGACTGATGTTCGCGAGGATGATGTAGGCAGGACGGTGGGTGATGAAGCATGATACCGGCGTGCTCAGTTGTTTTGCAGGTGGCTTCAGGTCACACGCTTCGCTTTAGTGCGTATTCGATATCGAGCATTCGCTTCAGCTGCTACCATGCGTTGACTCAAACGGACTGAGGTTTGTTTGCTTACCTCCAGCGTGCTCGCAGTAATATCAGCGACCTGGTGCCCTATGGAAA
Source organism: Alternaria brassicae (assembly GCA_004936725.1). Classification (NCBI taxonomy): domain Eukaryota; kingdom Fungi; phylum Ascomycota; class Dothideomycetes; order Pleosporales; family Pleosporaceae; genus Alternaria; species Alternaria brassicae. The sequence continues at coordinate 1,650,677 of CM016506.1, read as the reverse complement.
GAACTGCGGGCGGACAGTCATGTCAGGGCAGGATGCACGTCGTCTATAAGTCGATAGGAGGATACGGCCTCTATGCAGATCCTCTCACTGACCCCGAGTACCGTTTACAGCCCACTGCGAGATGATGTATAATTCGGAGCACCGTGCATACCTTTACTAGGCGCTGCAGCAAGACACGAACGGGTAAATTCAGGTGCCACTTGGGCGTGGTTTCTTTCGCTTTACTCACTGTCTGTGGGTCGCTCCTTCCTACTACCTTCTCTCACTAGGCGAGACGGTATGTGCACGGGCAGATAGTCTATATAATTCAGACTTCCTGCGTCAAACATCCTCTCCATCTCCATCCTCCTCTTCTTATCTTTCCCTAGCTTCCATAGTCAAGTATACAACAATGGCTATCTTACGTACCCTCCTCGCTGTCGCCTCAGTGCTTTCGCTTACCACAGGCTACGAGCTGAAGGCAAAATACGATGCGAGCAACTTTTTCGACGATAGCTCCTTCCGTTTCTACAACGGCTGGGACAAGTTCACCCAAGGCCTCGCTCTCTACGTCTCCAAAGAAGAAGCAGTTCAATTTGGACTTGCACGTATCGAGGGCAACAAGGTGCATCTCGGGGTCGACACGGATCAAATACTCACCCCGCGAGAGCCTGGTGAGGATTATGGCCGCAAGAGCGTCCGACTAGAAGGAGTGCAAACATTTGACACCGGACTCTTCATTGCCGACTTTGATCATCTACCTAGTGGATTTGGCATGTGGCCTGCATTGTGAGTCTACCCTTTGAGAGTGCCCAAACCAGTCACCGTTCGTAGTAGTTGAGCCATGCTGTGCTTCTTGTCGTTCGAGAGATGCGTCAGACACCTGCAGCAGCTAACCATATACAGCTGGCTTCTACACGATACCGCTGACCAAGAGGACTGGTACTCCGAGTTCGACATCATCGAGGGCGTCTCCAAGAGCACTTGGAACGAGCTCAGCTTGCATACTGCTCAGACACCATGCAAGATGCGGGACAATGGCGGATCTGGGATTACACGCGACGACCTTGAGTGTATGAGCGGACACAACTGTGGCGTCAATGGTCCTGATGGCTCATTCGGTCAGGCCTTCAATGACCATCACGGTGGAGTCTGGGCGGCCCAGGTCGAGAACGATGGCATCAACGCGTGGTTCTTCCCTAGGGGTAGCGAGCCATCTGGTTGGGATGGCCCTAACCCTGATCCGAGCACTTGGGGTACACCCGTAACGAAGTTCGTTGGAAATGATTGCGATATACGGAAGGTGTTCAAGGAGATGAAGATCGTACGTGTGCTTGCCTCCTTTTATGCGAGTACCCACTGACAAAAAAGAAGATCATCAACATTACCTTCTGTGGAAGGAATGCTGGCGGCGATACCTGGTCTGGTCACTCAGGCTGCGCGGCAGACACTCACGATGATTGTTGCAACCACTTCGTCGCAACCAACCCCAGCAAGCTCAAGGATGTCTTCTATCTCATCAACTCGATGAGAATTTACCAGAACGGCGGTAGCTACCAGGAGAACAGCTCTGCACCTACTGCAGCTCAAACACTCACCACCTCTTTCGTCACCAAGCACCTCTCAACAACCACTGCAAAGCAAGCGGTCCTTCCAGTTGCAACGACTACAATTATGACTTCGAAAAAGCTTGTGACGCTGCCTGCAACCGTGAATCATGGTGCCGACTACGGCCTATACGATTCATCGGCATCTGCTACTACTCCAACGACTCTCGCCTCATTCTACGGCAGGTATCTCTCAAAATCTGGTTCGGTGATGGATTCTAAATTGGTTATCGTAACAACTATCATAACGACAACGAAGGTCATGACCTTACCTGCAACTCTGACTGGCGGTGATAACTACGTGTCTTACGACCCATCAGCAACACCTAGCAAGCCTACGGGCACAACGATTGGTGGTATCAACTATAGCCCTTACGATCCATCAGCGACATTTGCCAAGCCTACTGGCACAACGATGGACGGTGTTACCAACTACACCACAATTCAGACTGACCAACCTTCTTCAAAGAAGGTCGCAGCTAAGTCTTGAAATGCTTCACAGGTCCATGAATCAATTACGACTGAAGCCGTGTCGGTGAAGGTGATCCATGCGTGCAGTTGATCTGGGGGCATGTTCCTCGCACAACAAGGATGCAATCTTCGCACATGCATAATATGGCGTTGTGGGTGGAAATGGGAAACGGAGGAAAAAACGTATGGATAGATGAGCAAGAGTGGGAGGTCGGATTCGGCGATTTATTTCCAGATACACCATGCAGAAGCAGATGCACATAGATGGATGTAGTATCTCCTTTCAGCTCCCGCTTTTACTGGATCTGATAGATGTTTCCCATCCACCATCTTTGCTACCAAGGAATTATCATACCGAATCGATCCACTAACTTCCCACTCTCCCATGCCTCCTCATTCATCTTGACCAAAACCCGCATACAATCCCTCACACTCTCCTCCACGCCAATTGCCCCATCCTCCTTCCACTCTACTAAAGTTGTCTCCACACGTCCCGGATGCAGCATCAGAAACTGCACATCCGGTATATCGATGACGAGACTCTTCACTATCGCATTCAGCGCCGCCTTGCTAGCGCGATATGCATACCCACCACCCGCTGTGTTCGCCGATATGGAGCCCATGCGTGAAGACAGGATGACGACTCTTGGTTTCGATGAAGCTTGAGCCACGGCTAGTTTGAGACTTGGCAGAAGAGACTTGACAATGTTGAAAGTACCCCATGTATTTATCTCAAGAGTCCTCATCATTGTGGCGTGATTCATGGCTTCTAGTGTTTCGGCGGCTGCAACGACTTTACTGCCTTGTTTCTCCCTAGCGACGACTTCTGGGACAAGGCCCCGGATGCCAGCGCAGTGGAGGACGAGGGTCACGGGTGTGGAGCCGAGTGTTGATACGAGATGTTGGAGTTTGGGGGGTGACGTTATGTCTATTTGGTGAAAGTGGATTGTAGCTCCATGGTGTTGGGCGACATGGTTTGGGAAGGATTGGTTATCGAGGGCTATTATGTAGGGGCGTGATGGCAGGGAAGCATAGTGCTGTACAAAGGCGAGACCGAGACCGGAGGATGCGCCCGTTATTAGGATGGTTTCCGAGGCCATTGTTCGTGTTGGGTAGGGGTTTTGTGCTGTTGGCGAGTTCGACAGCTGAGATTTGTACATTCTTGAGAAAGTATGTATAGATACATGGTTGACGTACTAGGGATCACTTTCTCGATGTGGCAATTTTGTCGGAAGAAAACTATACTGCAATGAGTAATGGCGTCGGCTGTAGCGGGGACGTAATGTAAAGGGTCTATGCCGCCTAGGTTTGCCGGTTCCACGCCCTTTGCAGAAAAAAACTGGACATGTTTGGAGATAGGAGATCTTCTACACGGACCGCAAACAACAGCAAAAAGCTCAAGATTTTTTTTTGGAACCTCTCTACCTTGTATTTTCTATAAAGAAGAGTTATGTCTGTAAGATAAAATTTCTCTAAAGCAATATTGTTGTGGCGTTGCAAGGTTGTAAAATTATGCTCGCTACAAAGGCGTTCAGTCTATTCTGCGAAGGGCGTGGTTAGAGTGGAAATGGTTCCCCGCAGTCTACCCGTTGACTGGCGGATAAGGACCCGCATTCCGGCTCGTTATAAGTACGTAAACTATATTGAGATCCTATAGTGATACGAACGATCTCGGTCTAGTTGTTGTTTGAAAAAAAGGATCTGCGTTCATTTGACGAGTTACAAAGAACAGCTGATCTAGCCCACGATGTTCTACCAACCGGAAAAAGAAGACCACGGATTACCGTACGACCCATTCAAAGTAAGTATGCTTTGCCGACTGTGCAAACGACCGGTAGACCTTTGAGAACAGTGTTCCCAGAAAGCTACCATAGCAGCCACTAAACCCAGCCTAGGCATGCGTCCTCCCCCGCCCAATAGGCTGGATATCAACTCTCTCGCCCAACGGCCACGCAAACCTAGCACCTTACTCACAATTCAACAACCTCACTTTCGACCCGCCATACGTAATGTTCAGCGCCAACCAAACGCCTAGCAACTCACAAAAAGACACGGTCCGCAACGTCGAAGCTACCGGAAAGTTCATCTGGAATCTAGCGACGTATGAGCTGAGAGTCGAGGTGAACAGGAGTGCGGTGCAGGAAGAGTACGGCGTTGACGAGTTCGAAAAGGCAGGCGTAGAGAAGGAGGACAGTCAGCTGAGTGGGGTGGCTGTGACTGGTAAGAATAGAGAGGGCAGGAAGGAGTTGATGATGATACCGATGGTAAAGCGCAGTCCGGTGAAGTTTGAGTGCGAGTACTATACTACGTTGCGACTTCCTGGAAACCCGCCCATGGGGTCGGCAGACGTGGTGATTGGGAAGGTAGTGGGCGTGCACATTGATGAGCGCGTTTTGACCGACGGCAAGATTGATGTGAGAAAGACGGAGCCGATTGCTCGATGTGGGTACTATGAGTATGCAGTTGTGAGGGATACTTTTGAGATGCGCATTCCAGGAGAGGACCAGGCGATTTTGGCAGGGCTGGAGGGGAGTGCTAAGAAGAATGAGATATTGGATAGGGAAGGGCACGTTGATGCGGAAGAGAAGCGATGATAGCAGTTGTCATAGAGGACAAAAACAAGAGAGAGACATCCAAAGAACATTACATCTGATTCAGGCTCTGACTGGACCCCTTCCTTGTTCTATTGAACTTTTGTGTATGTATCGCTTGTTCTCCGTAACTTATTCGCATCGTAGTGCAGTTATGATGCACCAGGGTCGCTGGAACGCGTAGGCCAACCCCACGCCCACATCGCGTAGCATTCACGCTAGCACAGGCTGATCCTGCGGGTGTTCTAAACACCCGGAGATGGGATGCTCAAGGCCAGTCAGAGAATTAGCATATTAGTGATTTAATGGCGAACCAAATGACTCCTTCTTGAACCCCCTTGTTCTCTACAATGCATCACAAGCAACGATTGGTGAGGAAAACATCCCCCTACGAAAGAAGCAGAGGTAGTCACTGTGGGGAGCTGGCATATCAGGTAAGTAGCAGAAGACGTTCATGAGTGACTAGAGACATTGTTTATGCGACACTTTTTCAATATAATGCGTGCTACAGTAGCTATGACCAAAATACTCTTTGTTCATTCCATCATAACAAATATGCCCTAGTAAACGTAACGGAAGTTGGGGTTCTCCTTGTCCGTCAAGTCATCAAATCCGTGGGCGTTGTTGATGTCCTTTCCGAATTCGCGGTCCTTCTTCTTGTTGCGGAACATGAGGTTGAACCTCAAAAAGGCGATGACACAGAGCAGGGCAGAGTAGCATCCGAGATGGATAGAGAGCGTCTTGAGGTAGCGTGGGTCATTGTCAAAGAAAACCTTGGGGCCGATGGCGTTACCGGCGCACCAGGCGAAGAAGTTCATGGTAATGCAGACGGACTTCTTGGTCTGGCCTCCGACGTTACGCGTCAACATGGACATGCCGAGACCTTGGGCAGCCCAGAAGGTGAAGATGATCCAGTAACTGATGAGCAGACCAGCTCTGGTAGCAGAGTTTGTATTCTTGACAGTCATGATGACAATCGTGCCGGTGAAAGCTGGAATCATGAAAACGGCCATGGTCAACAAGTTTTGCTTCGTCTTCTTGACCATCCAGGCAGATCCCATGAGTGTGGCAATGATGACTACGCCAAGAACCATGGCGAGCAGTTGTACTTCGAGGGTACCAAAACCGAGACCCTTGATGATGATGTTGTAGAAGGCACCGAGTCCAGAAGTGGGGAGGGTGGTGAAAACCTGGATACCCATATAGCAGTAGGTCTGGGGGTCGAGAAGAGCCTCCTTGAATTGGTAAGCACGGAACTTCTTGTTCTGGAGACCAGTCTGGTTGGAGCGGACGCGCTCGACCATGAGCTTCTTGTCCTCTTCGGACCAGCACTTGGCGCGCATAGGACTATCAGGGAGTCTGAAGACGACCCAGATTCCCCAGAGGAAGGAAACACAACCGTAGCAGATGAAGATGGCTTGCCATGATCTAATTGGCGCGTTTCCGGGGTTCTCCTTAAAACTGGGATGTCTGATTGTGGAGAAGGCGTATGCGAGAAGGCCGCCGACGATCTGTTGGGCACCGTCTAGATGACGAGATTAGTCCTTGTTCCATGAGGTTGATTGTATTTCACTCACTCATCATATACCAGTAGGTAACAATCTGAGCCTGCTCCTCACGCTTGTACCAGAGACCAGTCATGATTAGGAAAGCCGGTTGGCAGACAGCCTCAAAGATACCAAGGAGTGTTCGGACAGCGACGAGCGCAGGAAAGGTGAAGCAGAGGGCGTGGCAGCAAAGTACGATACTCCATGCGATGATGTTGGCTCCAAGGTATTTGGCGACTGGTACCCGTTGGAGAATCCAATTGGTTGGATATTCGACGACAAGCACAGCGAGGTAGATACAGGTTGTGAGCCAGCCAAACTGTCACGAGTCAGTACACATTACTAGTGCCCACAGACTTTGCAACTTACAGTCTCCTTGGATAGAAGGCCAGGAACATCGTCCCGGATACCCATGATCGAGGTAGCGGACATGGTGCCCTTGTCCAGCGATTGTAAAAAGTATGTGATGACCATAATGGGCAGTACACGGCGATCAATCATCTTCTTCAACCGCCTGTTCTCCTCTTCGGAGATGAAGACTTCAGAAGCGCCTGCGTATTTGGCGACCTCCTTGTCAATGCGGTCGTAGTCGGCATGCTCGCCCTTTTCGTCTCCAGCGGAGAGCACGCGCTCGACCTGGGTGATGTCCTTCTTGTCGTCGGAGTGACGAACAGTCTCGGGTGCGTTGCGCACGCCATCGGCGCCGTCTCTGGCGGAAGCCATCTTGAAAAGAGGCTCCGAGAAATTGACAGCGGAAGAGAATGAGGTTCTGAAAAAGAAAGACGTCAGGACTCGCAGTGAGCTGGCAAGAACAGAAAGAGGAGCGGTCGAGTTGATATTTCTACCCGATTTTAGATTGTCTGTCCAAGCGTTCCCCGGCCTACCCCATGCTGGCAGGCTACTCCGCAAATCCTGGGATAAGAAGCTGCACGTCAGCGACTAAGTTAGCCGGTATTGATGAGTCGTGACTACCGTATCTCCATGTCTCCCTACCGCAGTTTGACGTAGGATTCTGGAGAAGCGTGGTGCAGGCGCGGCTCTGTGGGCGCCAATGCTACATGGTGAGTCGCTAGTCTCCAAGGTTCGCCAACCCCGCGACCCTGCCATCCATACAGATAGTGGAGTGCTTATTTGAAGGATCAAGCAGTGTGGAGAGCGCCACCACTTGGCAATGGTACAAGTGTGGTAGAAGACCGGCGTAGATGATGCCGAACCGCGTCCTCGAGCGTGGGAGGCAATGCATGTGATGGGCCAAGCTCGTGCGAGTGTGTCATGCGAAGCTTTGCTCCCCGGCTGGTGGAAGATTTTTCCGGCTTGCCTTTCCAGGTAGAGTCGAGTCAGGCGGCCAAGCTCCTTCACGGCGGTCGCACTTCCCACCACGGTGTGCTCCGGGTCTGCAAGATGCAAGCGATTGGTGACGTTGATGTCGGACTTGTCGGCACAGTCTTCAACGAGTGTCGGCGTAATGCAATGCGAAGGCGGCGGACATGCCACTTTGGGATATCTCAGCAGTAGGCGGGAAGCGTCTTGGTGTTGATGCTTGACACGAGGAAAGAGCCCGCGTCGTCGAGGAAGCCATCTGCTGGAGCTGGACCACGTGTGCCCAGCTCCCAGTCGGGGTAGAGATGGACGAGTCGGTGCAACAGGGCACGAAATTTGGAGGAAGTCTGGCAGCGAGATGCATTCTACATGTAATAGATGCGGCTGAGGACCCTGGAAGTTCCCCGGTTTTTGCTCCCCGCTCTTTACCTGGGTTGAGCTCTACCGACGCGTGTGGCCGACGGGCTCTATCTAATACCCACGTGCTAGACTACGCGTGTGATAACATCTGGGCTCTTTACTACCTTCCTCTGCCAATACTTGGTTGTGTTGCTATAAATCTCGATTGCTTGCAAAAACCTCAGCCAACATCCGCTGCGAACGCGAAAGAAAGCACAGAACGCATCCACCATGTCCACACTCACAGTTCACGGTCTGACCAAAGGCCAAATAGACGAGAAGATCCTCCTCCTAACTCACAACCTGATCAACATCCACGACACAACCGGCGAGTTCCTCTTGAAACTCGACGATGGCCGGGTAATCGACACCAAGGGTTGGGATGGCTGGGAATGGACACACGGCATCGGTCTCTACGGTCTGTGGCACTACTATACTTTGACGGGCAGCACGGCAACCATGGACATTATGCAGGGCTGGTTCGAGAAGCAGCTCAGCAAGGGCACGACCAAGAACATCAACACAATGAGCCCCTTCCTCACACTGGCGTATTTGTATGAAGAGACGGGAAACAAGACGTTTGTGCCTTGGTTGGACACGTGGGCCGAGTGGGTGATGCATGGGCTGCCCCGCACAAAGTTTGGTGGGTTCCAGCACGAGACTTACAACTCATTCAACAAGGATGAACTCTGGGACGACACGCTTATGATGAGCGCGCTGCCCCTTGCAAAGATTGGTCTTGCTCTCAACAGACCGGAGTATGTAGAGGAAGCAAAGCGCCAGTTCGTCCTGCACTGCCAGTACCTCTGCGACACATCCACCGGCTTGTTCTTCCACGGCTGGAAGTGGGAGGATAAGGGTGGATTGGAGGTTGGCCACAACTTTGCACGAGCACGGTGGGCGCGTGGTAACTCGTGGCTGACGATTGCGATCCCGGACTTTATTGAGTTGCTCGATCTCAACGAGACGGACCCCCTCCGCCAGTTTCTCATTGGCATCCTTGAGTCGCAATGCCAAGCGCTGCTGAAGTTGCAAGGCGAGAACGGCATGTGGCGCACACTTCTTGACATCCCTGTCTCAGAAGGCAGCTACGAAGAGGCGTCGGCCACGGCAGGTTTCGCATATGGTATGCTCAAGGCGTGCCGGAAACGATACATTAGCGGAGACGTGTACCTGCAGAGCGCAGTCAAGGCGATCAAGGCGGTCATGGGTTGCATCAGCACCGAGGGTGAGCTGGAGCAGACAAGTTTTGGAACTGGTATGGGACACGACTTGCAACATTACAAGGATATCGCAATCACCAGCATGCCATATGGGCAGGCCATGGCTATCATGGCACTGGGCGAGTTTATGAGGACGTTCATCTGAGAGATGACGCTATGAAGAGATGTATCGAATGACCAACGAATGGCTGGATACCAGCACTGTTATACAAGAGCATGTCTGTTGTGACCTTTTCCACTGTTGTGCACGACCTTACGGTCTCCCACGGACGCTGTAAAAGACGTGAGAGTAGAGTCGGTCCAGCCTCGAGCGGGCGTCTACCCCGAAGCTCGTGTCCTTTTGTAGTACATGTTTCGAATGACAGGGTATCGTGGAAAACGATGTTTGCGGGATGGGTAGGGTAAGCGGCGGAACGATTGCTACGGGGATACATTGTCGAGTGTGTGGACAGCTATGCGAGTTCAGCAATAAGCGAGGCGGTACCAGGCTGCGCGTGCAGACAATGGCAAGGTCAATGACAACTATACATCGAGGCAGAAGTCGCGATTGTTCTGCCCCTCGCTCCCAGGCGCTGCTGGGGAGGGCGCGTTTGGCGGTGAGGCGCAATGCAGCGGATAGCCCCGCGCTGATTGGCTCCGGCGCGGCCTTCTCTGCCTTTCTGCCGCTCTGTCTAGAAGATTCTCGAGCTCCACCAAAGGCTATATCAGCCCCAAACTCGGCTCCTCCCACTACTTTTTCTTCATCAAATTGCTCTCCTCTACTTCCACTACACAGACACCACCGTCTCCTAGCCTGCTCTTCACCACACGCTATAGAAGAGCCCAGCAACCGAACTACCCCGCCTCACTGTGCGTCTTCCCCACACTGCCGCAGCCTGGTCCCCCGTACTGACACTGCTCCCACAGCCATACTCTCGCACAGCCGCCGCCATGTCTGGGGAGACCTTCGAGTTCCAGGCTGAGATCTCTCAGCTGCTCGGCCTCATCATCAACACCGTCTACTCAAACAAGGAGATCTTCCTGCGAGAACTCATCTCCAACGCCTCCGACGCCCTCGACAAGATCCGATATGAAGCCCTCTCAGACCCCAGCAAGCTCGACAGCGGCAAGGACCTCCGCATCGACATCATCCCCAACAAGGAGGCCAAGACGCTCACCATCCAAGATAGCGGTATCGGTATGACCAAGGCCGACCTCATCAACAACCTGGGTACCATTGCCCGCTCAGGCACAAAGCAGTTCATGGAGGCTCTGTCAGCCGGTGCTGACATCTCCATGATTGGCCAATTCGGTGTTGGTTTCTACTCGGCATACCTCGTCGCTGACCGCGTCACCGTCGTCTCAAAGAACAACGACGACGAGCAGTACGTCTGGGAGTCCAGCGCCGGTGGTACCTTCAAGATCACCGAGGACACCGAGGGCGAGCAGATTGGCCGCGGTACCAAGATCATCCTCCACCTCAAGGAGGAGCAGATGGACTACCTCAACGAGTCCAAGATCAAGGAGGTCGTCAAGAAGCACTCCGAGTTCATCTCATACCCCATCTACCTTCACGTCTTGAAGGAGACCGAGAAGGAGGTCGAGGATGAGGACGCTGCCGAGGAGACCACCGAGGGCGACGAGAAGAAGCCCAAGGTCGAGGAGGTCGACGACGAGGAGGAGGAAAAGAAGGAGAAGAAGACCAAGAAGATCAAGGAGTCCAAGATCGAGGAAGAAGAGCTCAACAAGCAAAAGCCCATCTGGACTCGCAACCCCCAGGACATCACCACCGAGGAGTATGCTTCATTCTACAAGTCCCTCTCCAACGACTGGGAGGACCACCTTGGCGTCAAGCACTTCTCTGTCGAGGGTCAGCTCGAGTTCCGTGCCATCCTCTTCGTTCCCAAGCGTGCTCCCTTCGACTTGTTCGAGACCAAGAAGACCAAGAACAACATCAAGCTCTACGTCCGCCGTGTCTTCATCACCGACGATGCTACCGACCTGATCCCCGAGTGGCTCAGCTTCGTCAAGGGTGTCGTCGACTCCGAGGACCTTCCCCTCAACCTGTCTCGTGAGACGCTTCAGCAGAACAAGATCATGAAGGTTATCCGCAAGAACATCGTCAAGAAGACTCTCGAGCTCTTCAACGAGATCGCCGAGGACCGTGAGCAGTTCGACAAGTTCTACTCTGCCTTTGGCAAGAACATCAAGCTTGGTATCCACGAGGACTCGCAGAACCGCGCTTCCCTCGCCAAGCTCCTCCGCTTCAACTCCACAAAGTCTGGTGAGGAGCAGACCTCCCTTACCGACTACGTCACCCGCATGCCCGAGCACCAGAAGCAGATGTACTACATCACTGGCGAGTCGCTCAAGGCTGTCCAGAAGTCGCCCTTCCTTGACACCCTCAAGGACAAGGGCTTCGAGGTCCTCTTCCTCGTCGACCCCATTGACGAGTACGCCATGACTCAGCTCAAGGAGTTTGACGGCAAGAAGCTTGTCGACATCACCAAGGATTTCGAGCTTGAGGAGTCCGAGGACGAGAAGAAGGAGCGTGAGGCCGAGGAGAAGGAGTTCGAGGGTCTCGCCAAGAGCCTCAAGACTGTCCTCGGTGACAAGGTCGAGAAGGTTGTCGTCTCACACAAGCTTGTCGGCTCACCGTGCGCTATCCGTACCGGCCAGTTCGGTTGGTCAGCCAACATGGAGCGTATCATGAAGGCGCAGGCTCTCCGTGACACCTCTATGAGCTCGTACATGTCTTCCAAGAAGACCTTTGAGATCTCGCCCAAGTCCGCCATCATCAAGGAGCTCAAGCGCAAGGTTGAGGCTGATGGTGAGGATGACCGCACCGTCAAGTCCATCACCCTGCTTCTCTTCGAGACCTCGCTTCTTGTCTCTGGTTTCACCATCGATGAGCCCGTTCAGTACGCTGAACGTATCCACAAGCTCGTCTCTCTCGGCCTGAACGTCGACGAGGAGGTCGAGACCGAGCAAGAGAAGAAGGACGCCTCGGCCGAGGCACCAGCAGCGGCTGGCGAGAGCGCCATGGAGGAGGTTGACTAAGCGCATCGCCCATCTTGGCTGGTTTCGAAAAGTTTGGTCGGCGCTCTGATATCCCTTTCATGTGTCATGGCTTTCTTTCACTTTCTACACCTCACTTGCATGATGGACGGAGCTTAATCTTCGATGGCGTCTTAGAGTGGTGGTACTTTATGCATCACGAGTAATGGATATCCTGAAATGTATCTTACGTAGACTTGCCTCTGGGTAGTTTTCATGAATGATGAAATGTTCAAAACAATCTTGACCACGGCTGTTTGCTCTTGCGTTTGCTTTTCCCTAACGTCTTGGCTAAAGACTAGCAGCTGTGATCGATCCATCTACCCATCGTGCCGAGGTTGCCTGAGTTTATTCCGTCATCTCTTGCACCGACCGACTTTGCGCACCTTGGTCTGACAGACGCCAGTTTGGTGTCGCGATCGATCTAATAACGTCAGGGTCCAGAGCCGCCCATGCAACGGTGATCGTCCCGTGTCGGAAAAACAGGATCTCCACAGCCTGGGCCACTTTCGTACCTCCACAACAGCAAGGATGCGAAGGGTGCATGACGTATGAGGAAGCGCGTTTATCATGTCTAGAACGCGATTTCCTGGTACAATGCCTGGACGGATCAAACCTCACCCATACTTGCTGCCGTCATTACGATACTTGACATTCCAGCCCCATCTTCTTGAGGCGTACATTGCCATTCCAACATGTCAGCCGTTGACCAGCTCAAGCAGCAGAATGCTGCACTCCAATGTAAGATATTGCATCATGTAAAGGACGTGGGCTAATCTGTCTCAGCGAGTGTTGGAAAAATCTCGAAAGCGGCCGGATCGACTGCAACGACACCAGCGAAGAAGGGCATTGCGACAGCCACGGATACCGCAGGATCGGCTGCTGCACCAGTGAAGAGAGTACCGAGGAAGCTGAATGCAGCGGGCGCACCTGTGTCGACTACAGCAAAGACCACAACCACGCCTGCAAAAGCTACTCCAGCTGTGTCTTCAACGCCCGCAAAGAAGACAGTAACCGCTGCTTCAGCGAGCAAGCTCGCGTCTACTGTCACGCCTCTAAAGAAGACGCCCGTCACTGCTGGCAAAACACCAGTCAGTGAAGCTTCAAAGCCCGCACGACAACGCACACCCCTCGGTACTACCAAGCCACTGCCAATACGCAAGAACCCGGCTACAGGTGCAGCGCAATCTCAGCCTGCAAGCGCTGTCAGTAAGACGGCTAGCACTACCCCGTTGAAGAAGACAACAACAACAACAGTAGCGTCCTCCACCACGACAAAGGCAACACCTTCAAAGCCTACCCCGGCCAAAGCGGCGCCCGTCGAAAGGACGCCAGCCAAGGTGAACCCAGACGGTACAGCCCCCACCAAAGTTAACCCAGACGGTACTTACCCAACCCCTCTTTCCGTAATAAAAGCTCATCCCGCTCCAGGCCAACCCACTCCTCAATCCACCTTAGCAGCGAAAAAGCAACCTGGCATTGTCGGCAAGGGAGTCAATACCGCTACAGGCACTCTAAACAAGACTGTTGGTACCACAACCGGAGGTCTCAACACCGTTACCGATTCCGCTACCACGGGTATAAACAGCACAGTCAATGGCGTGACTGGGTACGCCGGCAAGGGGTTGGACAAGCTGCCCGGTGGTGTTGGAAAGCCCGTCAAGCATGTAACGGACAACGTGGGCAAGACGGCTACGGGTGCGGTAGATAATGCGTACTATACCGTTGGTTCAGCGACCAAGGGCGTGCAAGGTACTGTTAGCAAGACAACTGGTGCGATTGGAAGAGGTGATGTAAAGGGTACCGTCGCTGGTGCAACGAGTGGAGTTGGTAGGTTCTTCTTTCTCTTCTTTCAACTTGATGGCACGAGGTATATGGAGCACTACTGACACATGATCCAGGCAACACAGTAACAGGAGTAGGTAAGGGCGTAGGAAACACCCTAGGCGATGGCCTGGCTGGTCTCGGAGGCACCGTAGGCGGTCCCGTTGGCGGCGTAGTCGGAAACGTGGGCAAGGGTGCGAGCAATGCCGTCGGAGGTATCACCAGTGGTGTTGGTGACGGCGTCAGCAAGCTCGGAAAGGGCGATGTTATTGGCGGTGTCGGAAGCACGCTTGGTGGTGTCGGAAAGGGAGTTGGTGGGCTTCTTGGAGGCATCACCGGCTATGGAGAAGACAAGGAGAAATGAAGGTTCAAGGTCGAGAGGTGGTTGGATAGTGTTGAGGAGCGTGACGAGGAGGATGGGGAGCAGAACGGAGAAGAAGACCTTGGAAAACAGGAGCTACATGATTCTGTGTTTGAAGCGGACGTGAGCGCTGGTATGGAGGGACCGAAATTAGAACACGCGCATCACGGCGACGATGCTCAAGAAACCTGATTTATCGCATGTACATCTATGCAACTTGTTATTGTCTTACTGTTAGTTTACCATAGCCACGTACACGTACACATCCACGCAAACCGTTGCTACGATCAACATCCAAGAGTTGGCGGGTTTGTGGACAGGTCGCACCCTCCTCCTACTCCCTCGGCATCTCATACAACGCACCACACTGATCAGCCTTGCGCACACATCTTTACTCTGACCCATAGGATAAATCACCACAGGTAAAATGGTCATACGGCATGACGCGGCCCTCTCATGGCATCAAGACGTCTTTGCAAACCTGGCGATGATTATCTGGAGAAATGACGCCGAATCGCTCCTTCTCCGGAATGTGCGTTGATACTTGTCGTGGTAGGCTGCTTTGATTGCACCGTTTTCGATACTGTTTGCGAATCTTTAGCCGTGGTATTTTTTGGCTGACTAGGAACGGCCCGTTGTTGCTGGTGTTGTTAAATGCAGAGATGAAATGGATGGTGTTGGTACTATGACAAGTAAGCACTAACATTCGAAGGAGCACCGAGGAAATGATGGTTGTGTCGTCACTTTTGGGCTACCTACATAGTCACTCGTTCGTTTCATGAAGTTGGGCCTTCTCCTGGCTCTCGCGCTCAAGGTTTGACGTCTGTATGTAGATAGTACGTATGCGTTGCCGACGGTGTATTGCCTGGACACAGTAGGTGCCGGAGTTCGTGTCTGCCAACTCGCACCTTCCACGTGCACGTCCCATGGATGCATATCTGATTATCGACGCTTTGTGCACTTTGGCTTCTGCAACCAGCCACATAATCATCATCATCATCATCATTAGTTGTTTGGTTCTCCACCGCCCGTGATTTCACTAACACCCCGACTTAGTATAGCTGCGCTTCTTTTGCGTCGTCAGCAATAGTACCACGCCGAAGATAGTCGCGTTCTCGTGTTTCTAAACTTGTTCGATTGACATTCGGAGTTTGCGCCGGCCGCGATGGAAATGAGTTTCCTGCTATCCGATCTGATGACGCCCCTGTCGTGAGCTAGGGTAGACGCTTGCAAAACCGTTTATCGTGTTCCGAGGTGAGATGAAGAGGGCTGATGGCTGATCATGTCACCACAACGGGTGGGTTGCGTCAACTTTGTAGCATGGACAAGCCTCGAGTCTTGGTATGTTTTGACATATGTCAGCGAAGCTTGTTTGAGCGCCGAAAGTGGACTGTCGTCCCCATCAGACTTTACGCATGTTTCTTGACAGGGCGTTTTGCTCATTAGCTTGTACGGAGTGGTTCGTATTGTCTCACTCCGGTCCCTCGCGTGCTTTCGTGGCCTTGGAGCGCCCATTCTCTTGGATAAGGCCTCTAGGAGATTCAAGCCACACTTTCGGCGCGCTTGCTGGCGAAAGTGTTGGCACTAAATCCCTCGGGGACCAAATCAGGGACCAATGGCCCGCTCTTACGAGCAGCGTGAACAATAGTGCGTACGCAAGCACCGTACCAAAACGTTTCAAACATGTCACGAACCTAGACAGTTGGCGTGTCCAACGGGGCCTGCCGCTGATGCAGCGAATCTGGATGAGGCTGTGCCTGGAAGGAGATGGCTACAAGGGCGTGTTGTTCACTCACCTAGCCGGTTCCCGAAGCTTACCTAGCGCAAAAGGTGAATGCTAGCGTGCGCCTGCGCTGTGACGCTCTCTCCCGCACCCATTACCACGCTTGTGCTCTCAATTCATAAGCCCCTCAACTGCCCTCAACTACACGTGGCTCTCGAGACGATTATTTCAAGGCACCATTGGAGGGATGCCTGATACAGGGTGCGTCGCTTACGGGAACATACATACGAGAGTGAATGCGCTAACGAGGGTCTAGATCCCAGCGATAGACTACATGTCACCACCCAAACCAGACTGTCACTATAATCGTGGGATTCCTGCCCCGCGACTGTTGCATTTCCCAATCTCCACACAACTCAACCATAAAGTAACCATGTTTTCCAAGAGCACTCTCCTTCTCTCCTTCCTGGGTATTGCAGGCGTACTCGCTGCCCCAACGAAGCAGCCGCATCTGGAAGACCTCCAGTGCCGCTGCCTTACCTTCTCTACAAGTGCTGCACCTGCACCTTGCTCGTACCAGGAACTGCTCACACTCGACTGGGACACGGCTTGCTCGCTCGCAACCGTCAACGGCCTCAAGATACAGTTTGCTACCAAGGCAGCCATAACCACGGTTCTTGCTATTCCCAAACCCGTGCCTACCAGCATCCTCCAAACAGTTCAACAAGGACAGGCACTGCCCTTGGATCCCGCGAACAAGGTGCAGAACGAGAACATGATCATCTGCAGGTTTGGAGACGAGGTTCAGCACCTGGCTGATCTTGACAAGAGCTTGGAGGTGGAGGTACACTATGTCGGTACCGTACTAGGCTTGTTCATGCTGCTCCTCATCTGCTACCTCGCTGGAGACTACCTGTGGACTAGGTGAGCTACCATGGCCGTCTTGTTGAGGAAATGCGTACTGATGGACTGCTTTACAGATACGTCTCTCGTGCAGGAAGCATCAAATTGGAAGGAGATGAAAAGGCCTTGACAGCCGAGTCCGAAACGCCGACAAAGAACTTGTCAATCGACTGCCCTTGATTAGTCACGCACCAGCGACTACTTTGTCACATATTTTACATATCAAAGACCTTTATTGAAAGGCATCTCAGGGGTGCTGTCGCCCAGGCGATTTTCCTCTGCAGGCTACAACTACGACATGAAAGAGCTTACCCCATCCCACCCCTACCCACCAATATCAGCCGTGGTTCTCGATAGAGAGGATTGCGGAAGCCTACCATTCGCAACTTCTCCATCGAAATTCTCTTTCCACGTCTGTGGAGGTCAACACAGCGCAGGTACACTTCTCAGCGCCTTTGTGACGTCTTGGCAGGGCATTCACCCGCATGTGCGCTTGCGCAGAGGCGCCATAGTCTGCCTGTTTGTCCGTTTTCTGACAAGAGTTGAGAACATCACACACGGCCGGGCGAAAGACGACGAATATTGCCATGAGGGGTAGCCAGCATCGTTACCGACCAGCGAAGACTGGGCGTGGGCGGTTTTTGTGGGAAAGCTGGGAAAGCATCTTCGGTATCTAAACCATCATAGACCCAGGCCGTGAAAGCCCTATTACACACTTTATATACATGTCTATACACACTCATGATGCTCCTAGTATATCCTCCTCCGTAAACTTTCCATGGCTTTTTTTTGCTATGCATACGAAAACAAAAATCTCGCTAAATGGGGGGTATCATCGCTTTCACATGCCCTGTTCCCGCGTATTACTCCGGAACATGACAATGCTTTGCTCCGTCTCTTCTTGTATGTATACGCCAAACGCGAGTGAGGTATTCTGACCAAGACATTCGTTGATTATGTATGTGGATGAGGGTGACTCAAGTAGCGGTCTCAGGGTAGCTGAGTTGGACTTTGGGTTCATAAAGCCTGTTGTTGCAATGTTAGTCTCCTCCTCCTCCTCCAACAAGATGCTTGATAATCGCAGGGAAAACTTACATGAACGTCTCGTAACGAACACCCCTCCTCTTCTCCCTATTCCGGTCTGTGCCCTCGGCACCGACGCCGGCATATAGCTGCGGTTCCCAATCCACAACGTCTCCCCACCTCTTCATCAGCTTGCGCCAGTAACACGCTTCGGCTGCCTGTGTCAAGTACCTCTCCCTAAATACTTGCACCGAGTTGTCTGCGATGCGTTTTGCCTTTTCTGGGTGGTCCAACAGGTCTTCCATGGCGGACGAAAGGTCGGAGAAGTCACGTTCTACCTCGACGAAGTTTTGGTTGGAACCGTTGGAGCGGAAGAGGTAGTGGTGATGTTGTATCCACTGAAGTTTGTGCGAGACGATTACAGAACGGCAGAGTTGGCGGTACTTGAGGGAGCCGGAGTAGGAGCGGCCTGGGTAGGTTGTTAGCATTGATCCACTAATAGTGTCAGAGACTATAATACCTTCAGCGTGGGCAATGAACATGTAGTTGCACTGATCCACTGGGCCAAGGAACTGCTCCTTGAAATTTGGATCGGTCCACTTGAGTTGGCCAACGTCGCTCCATGGTTTGCCCTTGGCAGCATCTAGCAGCGCTCTCCGCAGCTTGGGCGCGAAAGTAATCTTGCCCCTCCAGACCAGCTTCTCAATCTTCTGGTCCCACGACTCGACGGCTTCCCGCTGTACGGCTTCCTGTGCAACTTCTTCTAGCGTGCCCAACGCAGGCATGTCCCAGCTCCAGAAGCCAAAGTCAGGCATTAGCCACAGGTTATGGTCTTGGACGCGACGGGTGAGGGACCATATCGGTTTGGCGGGTTGAGCAGGGAGGTCTTCAACGGAGAAGACGAACTCAATGCTGGGAATATCGGCGGTTGAGGGGGCAGCGAGAACGGCGCGGTATATAGCACTGAGAGTTGCAATGGCCTTTTGGCGGTTGACATTATCCACCATATGAGTCTCGAGGACGTAGAGCTGTTCCAGCAGTGTCAGCATGCGCCCAGAGTTCCAAGTCAGTCGCCAAGACTACACGTACCTCTCGGTCATAAACCATAGCCCTGACCATGCCCTTGGAGAGTTCGAAACTGTTGAGATCCGCCTGTGTCACCTTGCCCCAGCGATTCCGCACCTTGGCCGCGCGCTCAATGTCTTCGTATTGCCCAGGGAAAGCGCTGTCGCACTGTGCCTCATCCAAACCATAGTTGTTCCTGTCTCGCGGATATGTAAAAGTCCACAGTTTATGTTCCTCCAGTTCCGTCGCATTGGCTGCGAGAATGACCTGGTTTGAGGCACAGTCCAGACAAGTATCGCATGAAAAGGTGGTACTGAACTCGCACAGACAGCGGCCCGCGGGCATGTACTCCTTGACCAGTGGCGGTAAAGAGGGGTTCTGTGTGCGGGTGCCGTAGAGGATGGTGCAGATGAGCAGGAAGAGCAGAGCGCATGCCGAGACGAAGAAGAAGGAGAGGACTTCTCCGCCGGTCGGACAGCGGCGACGGTATACAGTCTTGTCCTTCCGCTCCTCCACTATCCACATCTTCTTCATGAGCATTGGTGCTAGCCTGAACCGAGAGACGCGAAACCGAGACACGATAGGACGAGAGCGTAGACGCGCAAACGTGGTCGGTCGCGGGTGTCTATGTTGTCGAAATTGGGAGACTTTGAAGCGTGTGTGGAGGCGACATGGATGGCGACACTACCAGGTGGATATGTGCAGGCAAAGGGGAACGCTAGGCGTGGGTGGAGGTGAAGGATTAAAGGCAAAGCCAAGCCCCCGGCGGAGGAAAGAAGAGGGGCAACAATGGGAACGACGGCGGGAGAGATGACAAAAGTGCCTTCACACTGGGCTGGGCATGGTTGTTGACAAGACGTTTACCCCCATTGGAGATACGGTGAGGCGTTGCGGAGTGCAGTGGGCGGGAAATAGAGGGTCAAGGCTTGCACCGGGCAGGGGTGCGCCATTGTTTGTCGCTTTTAAGCATTTCGGTTGTAGCCGCAGCAGCAAGTACGAGAATTGCATCCAGCATGAGAATCCCATGCTTGCGGGGATTGCATAGGCGAGTGTCACCTTCGCTGCGCAGGCTCAGAGGCGCAGACGTCCCATGCAACTGTGCCTGTACGTCCGAGTCTGACATTCCGTCCCTCGTGAGGTGCGAGAACCTTGGAACCTGGAAACTGTTGAACACGCGCGGCCTCTAGCACCTGCCAGCCCAATCCGGTAAGGCGGCATGCGACCCACCTGCATTTCCTTCATGTTACCTCAGCGCGTCTCTCGGAGATGCAACCGTCGTCAACATCATCATTACTGTTACCACGAGCGCATGCAGGTACTTCTAGCTTCGCCGCAGCCGCGCCTCCATGTGTTCGCATAAACACGCAACTTTCTAGCCCTTTTCAGTCGAGGTAGCGGCGGCAGCTGGAACACAATCTACCAAACTAATTCCCGACATCACACCCGCTGTTAGTCGCTGTTGAACTTGTGCATTTGTGGGCCATCCCTGCTTGTCAAACTGTAGACAGAAGATGGGACATGATTGTTCACGAGCCCATACCCAATTCATGAATGGTCAATTTATAGAATGTAGCATCCTATGTGGTAGATTAGGTGAACCCGCCAACTCCCCATGGGCGCTCAACCCGCTGTACGGGGAGGCCATCAATGCTAAGCGCTACTCCTAGATGCAGTGAGACAAAAGAGAGGTTGAAAAATAATAACAAGCACAAGGGTAAAAGCCAAAATAAAGGGTCAAAATGAAGTGTTTGGCAAAATATTGATCAAAGGCTATGTACATGAGAAGCCTGAAGAAGAATCGAGATAAAAAGTATGTAACGGGAAACAAGGGGTAGAGAAATGAAGGCTGGGTGCTTGCTTAGCCAAGCTTGACCCTGTGAAGATGTGGGATCAGCGACCAACAAGTCCTACAATATTGTGTAGGAGCATGTAAAGTGCCGACAGGTACGGCGGCGCTGATCCTCACATATATACTGTCGCTTATGCCGACAGTACATGCATGTCCTCATCCGCCTCAGGGTAGATTTGGAACGGTTGAAAGGCAGTGGTCTTGCCCTTGTGAGCGTGTACCGCTAATCCCATCTCACGCATGCGTTCTGCTCCACGTCCAGGAGCGGGGCGCTTCTCTTTGGCGCCTTTGCGGTGTTGCTTGCGGTACAGCTTCTCTTTACGACGTTGCCTCTTCTTTTCGAGCCCGACTTTAATGTCAATGGCACGGCGGATGGGCATTTCGGAACCGTCAGCGTCCTCGTCATCCTCAAGGTCAAATGGGTTCCTCATGGTGATGGGGGTTCGAGGAACTGAAGCTGAGACAGTCGGCGCAGGGCGCTCAGCAATACCAGCAAAGCGAATCGACGTGTCGCTGCGCTGGCGTGTGGTTACAGGATTGATGGACCCGCGACGTGTAGGTGGTGGTGACCTCAGACGCATTGGAGGCGGAGGAGAATGCATCCGCTTGGGAGAGTTTCCAAACAGCTTGCGTGGTGGTGGCGAGCGGTGCACAGCACGCTTTGCGGGTGGAGGTGACCGCAAGCGCTTTGGTGACGGTAGGGGGGAACGCTTCTTGGAAACATGTTGGCGGCCTCGTCCATCAATATTGACGGGGTCCATACGACCATGAATCATAAGATGGTCAGATTCAGAAACTTTCTCGTCTTCGGAAACCTCATCCTCATCATCGTCAGGAAGCTCGGGGTCTGATGTTGGGAAGGTAGGGTCAATGTCCTGGGGAGTTGGCTTGTGCTTGGCTGCGCGTCGGCGTTCGAGTGTCGACATATACGCAGCTTCAGCAGGCCGATCCTCGTCGAGCGTACCACAAACAAAGTCAGTGCTGTCAGGCAGCTCAGGACTGGGAACGCGGATGGTGACTGGTTTTGACTTTCGGCGCTTGGAAGGCTTGTCCATGATCTTGAGGCCTTCGCGACTTTCCAAAGATCCAATCGATGATTCGGATACCGTTCGGTGAGTCTTGAGGCGAACATGTTCCAGGTGCTCCACAGAGGTCGCTGCAGTTGACGCTCCGGGTACCCACCAGTCGTAGTCAGACCCAGCATCGTCCTCATCATCCGAGACGGCAAATCCGTTCTCATCGTCGGTCTGAAAACCCTCATCGGTAGCATCACTGTACGCATCGCTACCGTCTGCATCCTCGTCAAGCAGATCGTCGTCATCGTCGTCCAATTCAGCATTGTCTTCGTCCTCTTCATCAATGGCCTCTTCTTCTGCGACCTCCTCGCCTAGCTTACGCAGGTTGTTCTCAATCTTGAGCGTATCCTGAACCGTAAGTCGGCTTCGGTGGCAAGTGACTTCCTGAGTCCACTCTTCGACCTCCTCTTCTGAGCTGGCAAATTCGTGGAAGCGGTATGCTTCGCAGCGGGCGAGGTCGGAGTTGGAGCTCAAACGACGAGTCCGGTCGACCGGGCGTACTTTCCGAACGCTGACGGGAGAGTTGTTGCGAACTGTAGAGTCAGAGTCGCGATGCACTTTTGTGGCTGGTTTTGGAGACAAAGGTATGCGGCGTGGTGGCGGTGCGGGGCTGGCCATGCGTCGGGGTTTGGAGGACGCCTCTGTAGATGGCTTCGATGGACATGCGAACTTGATGGTGCAGACGCGCTTGGGAGGTTCTTCGGCTTGGGGAGCAGGAGCAGGTGCGGGTGCGGGCGGTGCAGGTGCCTCTACCGGCTTCTTATCCTCGTTTGGGCCACATACAAACATGATGCGTCTCTTCCTTCCCAGGAGGGCCTCGATGCTCTGCTCGGTACTCTGTCGCGCCGTCTTGGGCAAAGGAGTGGCGTTCTCATCTTCGTGTGCGACGACAGATACTGGTAGCTCCAACG
Organism: Alternaria brassicae; assembly: GCA_004936725.1. Lineage (NCBI taxonomy): Eukaryota > Fungi > Ascomycota > Dothideomycetes > Pleosporales > Pleosporaceae > Alternaria > Alternaria brassicae. The sequence continues at coordinate 1,627,769 of CM016506.1, read as the reverse complement.
GTTTCTTGTTGAACGTGGGCATCGTGTTGTGGAACGCTGCCGAGGGGAGCGGTGGGCTCGGCGTGCAAGGTCGCGTACCAGGACTTGTGAGGCCTCCATCGCTTGTGAGATCGGCTGTACCGCTGGTGTTGCTCCATGTCGAGACGCACGACATGCCGCGGACTGGGCTCGCATCAGAGTGGTCGTCGACGGGCGAGCTCGCGTTCGAACCCGACTTGAGTGCCGAAGTGAGAAGGGATTCTTTCCGATCGAAGAGGGGTTTCGATTTGGTGAAGGATGTGGTGGAGGATGTGGTGGAGGAATGCTGGAGGGCCAAGGGTGCAGGACGCAGCGCGCGAGGTTCAGGAGGCTCGTCCAGGTCACCGACAACCTCTTCCTCGGCCGCCATGACGGGTGGTGCAATATTCGACATGTTCTGTGGAGTGCTTATTCGCAACGCGCCTTGTCTACCAACGTAATCCTGCTTGTTCGCCATGTATTCTGTGGTCGGCTAAATGTCGATGGCGGAAAATTGTTGAATGGGCAATGAGGTTCGAAAGGTGACGCGGTAATAGTCAGGTTGTACGGCGTGATGCAAAAATTCGAGTCGTTCGGTCTGTTTCTTTCTGGCACGAGGCGCCTACCGCAGCGGTCCTGGAGTCAAGTCAGGTCGGGAGATGTATTTTGGCGATGTCTGAAGTGTCTGGATGCTTGGCTGTATCGATAGGTGTGTGGGCGGGTGGGGCGCCAGGGGAGGCGAAGTGTTATAATATGGCCAGCAACATGGTGGAGAAGTGTGAAATTGAACCGTGAATGGGACTCAAGGCGAGCTCGAGGACGTGTCGGAAGCGACAAGCGTCGGGCAGTGTCGTGTAGGAAGGGGTACCTGGTGATGATGAGGCAGAGTTACCCACGGCGACGTGTGGCGACGGGCCGTAGGCTGGAAATGAGGCCGTTGACAAGTGACGGCTAGCGGTTGTGTAGATCAACGAGCGAGTCTGCTGTCAGACGACGCAGCGCAGGAAGTGCTGCAACAGTAGTGTGGCGTGGCGGTGGGACTTGTAGGCTTGCAGGCTTGTAGGAGAGAGGAGAGGGAGGAATTTGATGTGCACTTTGGCGTCTCGGCACGCTCTGGCTTGCAGCGCGGGAAACAGTGGGTAATGGGCATTTTAATTCGTGCCCACGGACACCTGCACCAGGCACAGGCCGTCGTCTGTTGACTTGGTGTCTTTGTCAGTGCGGCCATGTCATATCCGCCCGCGACTACTGGTAGAAGACGCCAGAATCCAGTTTCAGACATCCAAGGCCCAGCACAGCCGGCGGAAGACGCAATCGAATTGCGCACCCGCTAGCGACGCCTGCCCATGCCTCACACCTTGATTTGCCCCATCCGTCCGACCTCGCATGTATCCTGCTGCAACCAACACGGCCACATGCACGCGCTGTATCCATCTCTGCTCACCTCAACCCCCAGTACGGCAGCTCAGCTTCTCCCAAAATGCCTCACTTCTCGACACATCGCCAGAGCGCCATCCAGAGCTCCACTTGCAGCTTCATCTCTTTCCATCAACTCTTCACCGCTACTTGACCGCGTCTTGTACTCTGCGCCTCACCTCCTAGTTCTAGCATGGTGGATGTGTCCGCATTATAGTCTATCATCTGACTGTGTATGGGTCGACTGTCGACATGCAAGCCTCCAAGCCTTCAAGCCTTCCAAACAACGAGGCAAGATACTACTCGTGCGTTGCCGTGCCCAGCAACAGGGTCCATCAATGCTGCATTTTCGTTCGCTGATAGCGAGTAGGCTCGCCTACACCGTCTCACCAGCAAGCGCCTCAGCCGGCTTAGATCAAGCTTGTTCCAATCGCCGACGTTGTGCACACTGGGAATCAGTCCAACCCCATGATGCTCTCCAGGCTCTCTTGCACGCTACCCCCATGCGCGATTTCCGCGCCAGTGCCCGAGTTTTGTGCGTTTCCTATAGACGTATTGCATACTTGGTAAAAGTGCCCCTCCACGTTACCAAGTTTAGGCACTACCCGGCCTCCGGCACGGCCTGCTACTTGCGGTCATGCCTGACATCGCTGTCCCTTTCTGAGATAACCCGTGTCTTACCGCAATGACGTCGTTCCCAAAGCCGGTAGCCGCTCCGCATATACGCGTGATCTCCAGCACTCGAGATGCCCCTCCTCGATTCACAACCTCGTAAACACATGCCGTTGCTCTTCAAGTCTCCACGTGTCAAAGGTGGACCTTGGACATTATCAAGGCACCCCTCACTTGCTAAAACACTGGAACCCGAGACATGTCCCACCGCACTTACCAACGTACTCGAGTAGACCTAGGTGTACTGTAAGAGCCAGGTTGGCAGATTAGCGTCCGGTAAAACGGCAATGCTTAGGTGACGAAATACTGTGAACAACTCATCTGTGCTCGATCCCAATCCAATACCTATGCCAGAAAGCAGTCTTTCACATGTCTACCTTCTTCTTTCAAATCATCTGACATCACCAGACATCTCCTTACCACACCTTCGGGTAAAGCTCTACCAAACACTCCAACCACTCCCTGCACACCACTTTAATATCACCATCGCACGATAACGTCCCGTCTATCCAAGCCAAGCGCGCCTAAGCAATACACAACCTTTCCCTTGCTACAGCCAAGGCCGGAGCATCACCAGTCATCTCTCGTCACCTGCCTTCATATAGCTCCTTTTCACAAGAAGCCACATCAAACAAGTCGCCTACATGCCACATACTCTAGATGCGCTGCTAAGCGTTCAAAGTCGTAACAATCTTCACTGTTGCAGAATACGACCTCACTTCTCGTCGCTTGCTAAGACTCGTTTGCATCATGTAGTCTGGAACGAGAATTATTCTGAACGACTGTAGCTTTCATCTACCCGCTTGTCGAGCACTCCTGCAGCACCATGCGCTTGGAGAACGTTTACTGTATACCCCTCAACAGCATTACCCGTTTGAACTAGGTATGCTCAATGGCCTCGGCTCTTGAATCTGGTTCCCCCAGTCGTCGCCTTTCCACTAGCAACTCCTTCTTCCAGTTCTCTTTAACAAAATCCAATGTCCTTGCAAACACCAGCTCTCTCTCGCTCCGCTCGTGTTGAGGCACAAACGTATCCGGAAATTGCGTCCAACCGTGTCGGCAACCGGGCGCGTGCCAAACTTCCATGCCTCCGTTTTGCGTGCTGGGGACATTAGAAGATCCGGCTTGTCCACCCTGGTGTCCGTCCCAGTCGCCTTCTCGTCCATCGCCAAAACGTACAGGACCATTCCAATCGTTGTTGTTCATCTTGTCCACCCAGACGTCGCTTTGTACTGCTAAGCTGTCATTCTCAGGCAGAACGAGCAGAATGGCGGCGTTGTTCTGGATATGTACAGGGTCATTCAAGCCGGGGCTAGCGCGTGGGTGGGGTCGCAGTTTGCGCGAAAGGTATGTTGGACCCATGATTGAAAACAGCCCTGGTGCTTTCGGCTTCTGCTTGTGGTGGTCGTCAGGCCTCAGCGCATTGGGCAGAGGCTTCATGGGACGCTCGTGTGGGAGCAGTCGTGCGTCTAGCGAAGGGTAGAACAGGAGAAGTGGCAGCATGCGGGGCTGTGCTTGAGGAGGAGGTAGGAGAGACGGCCACGATTCGAAGGGATCGTCTAGTATTGTTCCTCTGCAGGCTTTCAGGCGGCGGGGGCGGGGCCGTTGGTGCGCGCGTGATAGGTAATATAGCGCATCCGACCATGAGGTAGTATCGCTGAACGTGTAGGATCAAGAGTGATGGTCTCGCAGTGCTCAATGTGCGGAGCAATAGCTTTCTTCTTGTTTTCTAGCGCATCCGACCGTATTATGGAGTAGTATCGCTGAATCTCCTCTCTGAGGACCTTGCCAGCTTTCGAAACGGACCTTGCCAGAAACTCCACTCGTATCGAGTATTGCTGATAGAACGTCTTCAGCGTCGTGAACGCTGCAGGGAACTGTCCAATACGATACGACACGCTGATGACGACGGCCCCGAGCTCGCGAGACATCATTGAAGCGTACGGCGCTTGCTCCAACGGCGATCCCATTATGAAGCCTCCGCCTGGTTTCGTTAGCCATGAGCGTCCTCAACATTATGCGCCTTGTATACAGGCTTCGTACCATGAAAATCCAGCACCACAGGCACACGCCATTCCCTAGTCTCCTTCCTCTCTTCATCGCCATTGCCTTCCAGATCGACCGGTTTCGGTGGCACGAAGACGTAGATGTAGATGAGAGCGTCCCTTCGACTCGGTAGCGATACGAGAAAAGGATGCGGCCCCTTAGGCGACGTAATGTGCAGGATCGAGAGGGGCACGAATCGCGGTATTTGGACAAGCGCAGTGCTAGATTGAGTCAGTACTCATGTCGCACAGTATTTGTAATGTGATATCCTACCGCCATTGTATGTTGAAGGGAAGGCGGAAGAAATAGGCAATCGAGTGCCAGTAGCTGCTCATTGTGGTTATGACATGGAGGTAGGAAGGGCGGCGGCGTTCACATTGCGATGGACGCGTCGTATGCGGCAACGTCACGCATTGAATACTGAGTGAGCAGTGTGCGTGGGCGCGATTGAGTATGCTAGGGGGCGCTGACTGTGTGCCCAGGTGGAAGCCACGGAAGCCATGGGCTGGTGTGACGTCAGACGTTGTTCGTGCTTTCGCCAGGAATTGTTGATGGTGTCTCAAATTGGTCCCCAGCTAGGCCGAAGCTTAAATGAGCGAAGCATCGCAAGCATAATGCAACCCAGGCTTGAAAAATTCCTAGCAGTTGCAGATCTCGTTAGCTTCATGTCCGCTATTCGAAGACATGTAAGTGTCGTTTGCGCGCCTGTGCGTCGTTCCAGTACCTCAATGTGAAGGCGTGCATATAATCTGTCGCGTACTATTTGAATGATCCGCGCGAACACGGAACACGCAGTAAACAACCAAATTGGTATCTAACTGTTTAAACACTTCGAATATCATCGCAAGGCATTGCTAGACACAGGTTCCAAGTATACTGTGGAATTTGGTATATGTAGACTAGCTGACCATGATCACCATGCCATATAGGTATTAGCATAAATGATGAGCACAAGCCGCATAAAGCAGGCTAGCTCTCAAGCACGTTAGGGCGACAGAACAAGAAGTAGAGGAGCCAATTCAGCCTACCAAGCAGCTACCTTGTCGTCGACATCAGCAGAAAAGCCTCCACTGCCGAAACCACCAGCATCTCCACTGGAGCCTACTTCAGCGGCCGGCTCACCACCAAAGCCAGCATCAGCGTCGAAACCGCCAGCATCAGCGCCGAAGCCACCACCAAGACCGTCATCAGACTCGTCGTCAGTACCGTCATGCCAGTCGATAGTGGTAGGGTCCTCAGGCATGTGCATCTGGAGAAATTCTGGGACCTCTTGCTTGGACTCGCTGCAGGGGTGAAAACACGATGTCAGTGCATGTCTCATGCGCATTTCGCACAGTTACAGCTTACCAGAAAATCTTGCATAGGTCTGGACCAATATCTTCGTTGCGATCATTGTAGAAGGAGGTGGCCTTGCCCTCGTTACCGATACGCGCAGTACGGCCAATGCGGTGAATGTACTCGGTGATGCCGTCATGCTGAGTGGATGGAAGGTCGTAGTTGATAACATGCTTGACGTTTGCGACATCGAGACCACGAGCAGTAACACCAGTAGCGACCAGAATGGGGCAGCGGCCGGTACGGAAGGAGCGAAGAGCATCCTCACGCTCGCGTTGAGTACGGTCTCTGATATGATGTCAGTATATGTCTCGCATAAAGTTTGTACAGAAACAAGTCTTACGAATGAATGGAGGTGACAGGCAAGCCCTTGTTGTACAGATAGTCATCGACCATGTCGCACTTGACCTTGGAGTTGGTGAATACCAGGGTTCGCTGGGGACCCTGTACGTTGGTGTGCGAAATCAGCACCCATCTCAAACGAAGTTCATACATTGGGGTTTGAACTGACCTCGCTGAAGATCAAGTCGAACAGTGCCTGGCTCTTGGCGCTCTCCTCGGTGTAGATGACCTGCTGCTTGATGTTTTGATGTGTGCTGCCAACTCTGCCGACCTTGACACGCACGCAGTCTTCATCCATGTACTCTTTCGCAAGCCGACGAGCAGATTTGGGGAAGGTAGCAGAGAACATAAGGTACGTGTGATCGGCATCGGCATTCTGGTCTGTAGAAGCTATTAGTAGATGATGGAGAGGAGGGTTCTGGATGTAGGTTCTGAAGGTACACGTAGGACAAATGTAGCCAACATACCTGAACCCTGGAATAGCTTCTCCATGGCCTCTTCCCAGCCAGTCGAGAGCAGCTCGTCAGCCTCATCAATTACCGTGAACCTTTCATGTTGATTAATAATGCAGCCATGTCGTAAGCTTGTTTGACTTACTTGAGACGGCGGAATGAAAGCAGATTGACGTTCTGCATGAAGTCCATGAGACGACCCGGAGTAGCGACGAGGATGTCACAGCCCATCTCGAGCTGCTCGCGCTGGTTCTTGGTAGGCGCACCACCGTAAACGACGCAAGGACGCAGCATGGTGCGGTAGCATAGTCGACGCGCCTAGAATGTGGGTGTATGAAGTCAGTATATGTCTCACTTGCAAAGTCACCCCGAAGGTATACTTTGGTTTTTACATTGTACTTTGTGCATGTGGAACACGGCGAATGCCGTGGGGTATCTCATAGGGAGTCTCACCTCATCGAAGATCTGGCAGGCGAGCTCGCGAGTAGGGCAGACAATCAAAACGAGCGGCTCAGCGCGGACTCGATCAGTCAGAGGGTTGTACCGGACCGGGCTTGGACGCGGAGCAGCCAGCTGACGGGCCTTGCCCATGAGCTTGGACAGGATCGGGAGGAGAAAGGCAGCAGTCTTGCCGGAACCTAAGCAGTATTAGCGAAGAGAAATTTGAGTAGAGACGATGTGACTTACCCGTCTGTGCAACAGCAACGACGTCATGTCCGGTCAGGATGGCGGGGATGCAGTAGGACTGGATCGGAGTTGGGGCCTGGTACTCGCACAATGTGACGTTTTCGAGCATGACAGGGTGAAGACCAGCATCCTCGAACTGCATTCGTTAGCAAAAGTGTCTACAAGGACATCCGAGTCCATGTTTTGGTCACTTACATTGCGAACAGGGTTGATCTTGGTAGGGCCCTCAAGAGTCACGTCGAACGAGAGCGCCTTGATGGCACCACCGGCGCGCTGGAGAAACTGGTCGTCGAACAGCATCTTCTCCAACTCGGGGTTAGGATCGCCAACGTCGCCGAACTCATCGTCCCACTGGTAGATAGCGGCATCAGACAACCAGGCGGCAGTGTCGCGGGTCTCATCCTCAGCGGGAGTGCCACCGACGACAGTCTCGTACTGGAAGGGAACAGGATTGTTCCATCCAGCCTCTTGAGCGCGCGCAAGATCCGCGGCCTGCTGCTCCTCGCGGGTGGCAGCGGGGTCGGCCGCAGTCGCGTCAGGAGCTCCTGCGTCAGACATGGTGTAGATGGGAGATTGCAGAGCGTGTAGTTGTTGCTTGACCGAGATTGCTGATTGCAGAGTGGATGAGCGTTAGGTAATTGGGGCAAGGACGGTGGAGGTCGCGGGGAGAAGAACCTTCGTTGTTTATATAGACGGAAGGAGCAGGAGAAGTGCGCAGTAGCGTCACTTAGCGCAATTTCCTGAGAGAGATGCCAGTGCCTGACGACGACCACAGCGATAAGCGAGAGGCCAGAAGCTTCTGCAGCTTAGGTGAACGAGGAAGACGTGAAGGCGAGTGTGTACGGGTAGCCAGTATACGTTCAGTGATATGCAGGCTGATGTCGAGGCACCAAGAGAGAGTGCAGTGGGATTGAGGCAGCTGCAACGTGTACCACCCAATACGGACAGAGGATGTGATCGTCCACGCTCTTACTTCTAATCCATAAATGTAGCCACGATACGAGATGGCAGGCAGTAAAACACCGCTCGAAATGATGGAACAAGTGAGAGGACCATTAAGGAGGACGAGGATACAAAGGAACTCGTATTTCAAGAGCCACACTGAATAATTAAAGTCCGTCATCCTGTTATGTTGCATACAGTGTAGACTCGAAAAGTCAAGCTACTTCATAGCGAGACTGCAACAAACTTGCGTAGCGACAATGACAACTCCCATCGCATTGATGGTGACATGCCTGTGTCCTCGCACGAAGACAAACATGGCGAGGGTATGGGGGTTTGACGTAGTCAATAGAGTAGAGTGGGATGGGGCGCAGTTCTTATCAGAAGATATATCGTCACAGCATGGCGAAACGATTCGCAGCCGCGGTGGAGAACATTCTTGTGTGACGGTACAGTAACTGAAGGAGATATTAAGAAATGACAAAATGGTGCCACTGGAACTCTTCTGACACGTACTCACAACTCAATCCATGGCCGTATGCTCCAGTCCCCCAAGAAACCGGGGTCTTCATCCGAGCACGTCGTCTTATTGTCCATCGTCTAGTGCCGACACATATTTTTCACCCCTCACGGGAAGCGCAAAATATGCATGGCTAAGCTGTCATCTTCGGACGAGCTTAACCTATCGTATCTCGTCTAGAACACGTTCTTCAACAGAGAGTCTTGGTTGTAGTGAGCCGCAGTCTTAAAAGGAGTTAGAAAAGATGTCTGTAGTGGTCGTCGTTGACAAGGCACGCCCCAAGGATGACACAATGCCGGAACTGCGTTGATGTACCAGTGCATACAACCCAAGTGACCATGCGTCGAATCATGGCGGGTGGGCTGCTGAACACAGGCCATGCATGCTGACTCCAAGTCCGCCACAGGCCTCACCTTCCTCGTCTTGAACATGGTTTCCAGGATCGCGACCACTGCACAACGTGTGACCTTCCCTGTCTACACATTCCGCGATGCATGGAGAAAGGCGTTACAATTACAGTAGACTTCCCCGCAACTTCCTTGGCAGCCCCTTGATCGCTACACTCACGACCACCGCAGGACAACCGCATCTACGACAGCGATACATATACTCCGTTACCTTATGATGACACATCGCATGGTCTCACCAATAAGCTTCTCTTACACGATCTCTATGCGGACGACAGCAGCGTCGACAACAGTAACTGCGACAACTTTAAGCACACATACACAAAAGGCCCATGGCGATCTACCATGGGCTTCCGAGGGCTGTAATAGGCATTTCCAAGGCCCTGGATACCAGAGATGAGGTAGCGCGAAGATTAGCACCGAGCATCTATACAGCTGTTGCAGAAGTATTCTGACGCGCCGACGACACCATGTAGCGACACAAGCCTCCGCAGGGCTTCTGTGCCCAAAGCGACGAAGCGCGAAACAACTCGACTGCAGGGTGCCAGGGCCTTTCTCAAGCAGCGCATGCACCCCCGTACAAGTGATCGAACGTCCTAGTTGAGGACACCGCACTAGGGAATACCTCTCGCTCGTGTCTCCCAGCCGACACAATACATCCATATGATGAAGGCCACAATACGTTCGGGAAGTTTCAACCTCAGCTCCAAGATCACCCTTGTATACTTATCTAACTGGAAGTTTGTCAGCTTTGTTCTTGCATCTGGGCCCCACGAGGATGTCGATCTCTTTGCCAACGAGAGAGCGTTGAGCCTTGTCAACTCGAGACAGATTCGGCTTACTTATCCCGCCTACTATCCGCACGCTTGTCTGCCACACCCCAGCCCCCCAGGATATTTTTGAACCGGACCGGATCCAGCTTTGGACCCACAGCGACTCCCCGTACCCAAGCGGTTGGAATTGATCACTGGTCTTAGGAGACCTAGGGGTCGCCTTCTGCAACAGTACCCCATTGACCTTTTCTAACACTTCTTTCGGTCGTCCGAGCCTTTTAGCGAGGGTAACACTGGTACGCTTGGACCCGCCCAGGTCATGGTTTACGAAGCTATTTGTCTTTTCATCGACGAGGTGGTTGCCCGTAGGCATTGGCACAATTGACGAAGCACTCGCCCATCCGATGGCGAACTTGGTGCCTGGGGGCGTGGGATACTTGGGGTTGTTCATGTAATGTAACGTTAGCTACAGCTAACGACTGTCGTGGGTGTAATTTTACAGCGAGGGAGACATTCCATACGAAGGTGCCTGTCAGTGAGAGTCTGTGGGATGCTCGGACCTCAGTGAGTGTTTCCCCTGAGGCTGATGACATCATAACCCGAGGTAAACTGCCACTTAGCTCTCCCGCTTACGTGTATGGTCGTTTGTCGGCGCGGTCAGCAGACCTCGAGACACTCCTACCGGCTCTACTCGAAGCTGAGGATACCTCGAGGACCCCCTGGATATGTCGTCTACTGGTTCCTGGTGTTCCTGGCCGACGTAGGCGGCGCATATAATCGTAGTGGTTGTTTTGTCTTGGTTGGGAGGACTTGGCTTCTGCGACGATGTATCAAGAAGTCCATCTGTCGTCTAGCGCAGTCGATGGCAACATCGATAGTGAGTTGAGTGACACCCCTAGGTGTTGACAGCCGTGAGCACCAAGAAGGCGGAGTTGGATGGCCTGAAGGTACTCGCGACAGTGTTGTGGGCGCCTCGTTTTATACCTCAAGGCGACTGCAGGGCATCTGAAGAGCCTTGGGAGACTTACTGCAAATTTTGTGCTGGCAACGAGTAGCCATATGGTTGAGGTGCTGAGGGTGGTGCAGTGATTGTGCTACGAGCATGAAACATCAGATTTACCATGGCCGTGCTCGGGCAATTGCGCTTACCCTCACGCTCAACATATTACAACACGCCTCGCCACCTCCTAGAAGCAGTACACGCAACGTCACTAGTTGCTCATGCGTTCAAAATCCCTTGGCCTTAGCGGGACAGGGCGTCTCTTCGAAGCACAGTTCTCGGATCCAGATCAAGGTCCCCAGTTCGCGATTCTTTGCAACCAATCACCAGTTCGATACGCTCGTGCTGTGCTAGCCGTTCACTGGGTCCGCAGAAGAGGTTAGGAGATTGGGTCACCTCACTGGAGCTTACCTTGGGCATGTTATTATTCTTTCAGAGCATATATGCAGCAAAAATAGGTTCGTCAAACCGCTAATGTTGATGGCGCTCGTCTTGGCAGTACAGATAACGAAGGTAGGATGGCCTTCGAATTGTCGGACTGCCCAAAGACAGCTTTCGAGACAGAGCCCTGCTACATCAAAGCATATCGCTGGGTGTCTGATTAAACAGGTCGGGTCACGTTAGTGTTTGCATACACTTGTAAGTACACCGTCCGCCGTGCTACTGCTTGCTCGAGTCTACGGCGATTTGTTCATTGGTGTACCTCTGATATCAAGTGTCCTCGAGACCACGCGTACTCAGTCATTTTGAAGGTCTATATGGTTCTCTACCATACGTGCAACACGAGCATGCGAAGACACAATACATATTACACGCATACGCATGGTCAGAAAGTTCTGCGTAATGGCGAGTTAGCGTCCATTCACGATGCGGTCCCGTGTATAGCCTAGACCAGCTACTACGAAGCACCTACATTGGATGGATGCCACTTGGAAGTCGGGCCGATGGGCTCACCCGACTACACATCACTCAATACAACTTACATTTTTCAAGAACCGCACTGGAGTTAATTCCTTCTTGATGTTGCGGTCAAAGCTACCAGAGATTGGTGGCTTGTCCCAGTTAGCAAGTGGCCGCGGCCTGATGTACGTCATCAATCCCCCGTTTCCTGTGTTGTGCACGCGACAACCCGCGCATCTCGCGCGTCTTGGTTATCTCACATGCACGCCCCTCGTGCACACACCTGCATATCGTCTTCAGGTTGTGTCTCTTTTCTGCACAATATGCAACCAGACTCATTTCTGTCAGTCCTCACATCCAAAACACCAATATCTGACTCCCTATGAACGATCCCGGCCTTGATGAGCCGGCCCAGGAGGCGGCACAAGACGTTAACGACAGGGTCCAAGCTGAGGACGACCAAGCTGAGCAGGAAGAGCGAGAATATCTCGATCCAAGTTATGTCTCCCATTGCCATGATTCTGCTTCGCGTATGCTGACAAACTCAGCCAATGGTGGTTTGCATCCACTGCGAGCCCTCTTATAGCAGGAACCTTCGGGCCTGTCGCCAATGGATTCTCAATCTGCGCGCTCGTTGAAAAATGGAGAGTGTACATTCCCCCCGGAAGCGACGAGGGACACGGCTCGAAGATCATGGATCCGAAATGGCTTATTGCAGTCAACTCAGTCTCTCTCGTCTTCGCCCTAAGCGCAAATATCAGTCTGCTCCTGAACATGTCAAGGAGACTCACTTTCGAGATCGCGCAGCCCATCACCATCATCGGCTTCTATCTTGCGGGTTTCCTTTTGATGGCGCTTGTGGGTGTGGCTTCGTCATCCGTATTCCGCATTCAGCCCATGGAAGAGCATGCACTGAGCCAAGCATTCTATTATGCTATCATAGCTGCGGGTATTTACTTCATTATCGCCTCTCTCATGGCCTTTACCGCTTTCGGAGCATACAAAGGACATTACGCCAGGGAGTTCCGGCTGACCGCTAGTCAGAGAACGCTAATGTTACAGACTATCGCCTTCATGGTCTACCTGCTTCTCGGCGCTTTAATCTTCTCGTATGTGGAAGGCTGGATGTTCCTGGATGCCGTGTTCTGGGCAAACTTCACTCTTCTCACAATAGGATTTGGCGGAGAGTTCGTGCCTAAAACACACACAGGTCGCTCACTCCTAATTCCATATGCGATTGGTGGCCTAGTCACAGTTGGTTTGGTCATTGGTTCGATCCGATCTCTCATCCTGGAGCATGGAAAACAAAAGATGGCTGCTCGGTTCATGGAAGTCAGAAGACAGAAGGTCCTCAAGTCTATCGACGGCGATACACATACCATATGTATCTCAATCTTTGAAAAGGTTGAGTTCTCTTCTAAAGGCTTGACAGAAGCCCAGCGGCGAGAGCAGGAGTTTCGTATAATGCGGCGTGTCCAAACTTTGTCTGAGAGAAAGAGAAGGTATACTGCCTTGGCTCTGTCAGCCACTGCAGCACTTCTGTTGTGGTTTCTAGGGGCTTTGGTTTTCATGTATTCGGAAAAGCCGCAGGGGTTCAGCTACTTCCTAGCGTTGTACTATGCTTACGTCTCGCTCTTGACAATCGGCTACGGGGATTATGTGGTCCAAAGTAATGCTGGAAAGGCCTTCATGGTATTTTGGAGTCTACTCGCGGTCCCGACGCTGACAATCCTCATCTCGAACATGGGTGACACAGTCATCAAGGCTTTCAAGGACTTCACAATCTGGCTGGGTTCTCTCACGGTCTTGCCAGACGAAGAGGGGCTGAGTGCTGCACTCAAATTCGGATGGAGAAAGATTAAATCCGGCAAGACCGGTGAAGAGGAGGAGGCGGGCTATCGCGAGGGTCCTGCCGGTCCTACGGAACAACGCACGGAAGACCGGCTAGCGGCATATATTGAAGAGGAGAAGTTTGGGAGAGCACAGGAGGCTGGCGAGCATGGAGACTGTCTAGAACGCGACATCCGGTTCTACCATTTTGTTCTCGCAAAGGAGGTTCGAAATCTTATGAAAGATGTCGAAAGTTCATCATCGAAACAATACGAGTACCATGAATGGCAGTACTATCTGCGTTTGATCGGTCAAGACGAAAACGACGCCTCAAAACATCGACAGCCCAAAGCCAACACTCAACATGACGATGGCGAACCCGCTGATATCGGCTCCGCAGATGACGGAAAGAAGCTCGCATGGAGCTGGCTCGGTATTCGCAGTCCGCTGATGGGAAATCAGTCCGAGCCTCAATGGCTGCTGCAAAGATTAGCAATGAAATTGGAATCGGAGATGCGCAAGATGAGCTCATCTGACGAGAAGGTCAGGAAGGCTAAGCCACCGATCTCTATGTCAGAGTTGAGGAAGAGAAAAGGTAGTGCAAAGACGTCGGAAGATACGCATACTTTGCAAGAAGATGTCAAGGCTACCGCAATTAATCAGCGCGCGACGAAGCGAGGTTGACGGTGTGAAGGAAGGACGTCGAGGTTGTAGATGTGAAGTGCATGTTATGGCGTTTGTAACGACTGATCGCGGAAGGTACACACACATTTCCTAATACCTCATATACACCCACACTGCAGGCAGGTTCAATTTCTTTTTACCATCATAGAGCATCACCAGTATCTTGGCCTTCACTATGGCTTCCTTGGCAGCCACTTCGCTGCCCACCTTATGGCTCGCGCCTCCTCCGGGCATTGCTACCTCTTCACATAAACCTACCGTCGAACCGGTATCCATCACTATCGGTGCCATTCTCGCCAGCCTTGTCGTCGTACTTGTCGCAGTCATCTTTAGCAAGAAGAAGAACAAAGGCAACTTCCTTGATGATACTAGTGAACGACCAGAGCAAGCCGACAAGCGCCTTACGATCGGTGGGCCATTATAGGGCATGCCAAAGCGGAACAATCCAGCAGATCAGCCCATACCGAGACTATGGTCAGGATTTTCTAGCTCTAACTCGGACATCTTTAGAGGAGATCCTGAAGGCGATGGTGGAGAAGCAGCGGCACCAGCAGCAAGCAGAGGAGCCTTGGAACTCGCCAACACACCAGCGCGTGCAACAAATATCTTCCACATTACCGCACCATTTCCTCCATACCCCGTCGAGCTCGACATCCCTTCCCGTTCACACCCACCAGCCCACCAGCCGCCCCCAGCTACTGTTCGCCCGCCTTCGCCCCCAGCTCCACAACATGGTAACTACAACGGCAGGAGTAATGGCAACAACAGGTATTTACAGCCGCCTCCCTTGCGTAATTCCCGGCGAGGTCCGCGTTCCGACTTTGGTGACGATTTCACGGTCGTGGGTAATAAGGCGGAAGTCGAAACTCTGCGCAGTGATTTAAGTTTTCCTGATAGCGATTCTGAAGGCGCGTCGTATGATGAGCGACTATGGAAACCAATGGAAAACAAGGCAGTGGGCTTGCTGGGTAGGCACTGGGAGTGATTCGAAGGAGGGGCACAAGGGTGATGGTTGGAGTCAGAATCAGAGATATTGGTATTGCGTCAAATCAACGTGTTATCCAAATCACTTCACAGCTCAGACCCTCACTTCAGCCGACCAAAGTCTGCCTTGAGCTCAACATCGCCATCCTCATCCAAGACCTTGCCCCGGTCCCATTCTCTCGCCTGACCCTTCCTTGTCCACACCACATCCTCCTCGTTCTGCGCATCTCCCTTCTCCCACTTCTTCACTTGCGCATCCGTGAACCCCGCAGCCTTGAGTCGATCGGCGCCTTGTTGCTGCCAGCGAGCACGGTCGCGTAACGTTTCCAGGGCTTCGCCCCAGTCATCTTCCACATCAGAGTTTGCGCGAACGTCTGTGGAGGGGTCGTAGGTGGACGAAAAGCGCGACTCAATGCCCATGTTGTTTGCTTTGTAGGCACCGCGTCCTTTGGAGCGCACAGTAGGTTCGGGAGGTGGTGGAAGTGGGCCGACGATGGCTTCGAGAGGATCGGAGTCGGATGCTGGGGAGGCGGCTCGTCTGTTGGGGCGTCGATCGTCTTTATGCGAGTTGGAAGCTCGGTGCTTCTGCTTTAGGGTTCGAGATTGAGTCCGGTCTAGATGGCTACTACGTTTCCCATGCCTTTCGGAATGCCGTGACTGTGACCGTGACCGTGATGACGAAGATGTTCTAGAACGCGACCTGTGCCTTCTGTGGCTGTGCTTGTTGTCGTCTCTCCTTCGAGGTTTCCAACGTTCTTGCTCTTCATTGTACTTGTCCTTAGGCAATTTGTCTCGGGGAGACGTCGATCGTCTCCGTTTCCGTCGAGAGCGGTCTTCGTCCTCACTATCATGTGCCCTCTTATGCCGACGCCTATCTCTACTTCTGTCTCGATGCAGATGGGACGATGCGTTTGTCGAGTCACCCCTTTCTCTTTCTCTATGCCTTCTCCTATGCCTACCCTCGTCCTCGCCTCGATCTCGTCGTCTGCTCGGTGTTGTGTCGAGGGCGTTGCTGTCGCTTGCTGCTGGGGTCAACCGGCCTTCAGCGCTGCCGCCATTACCCTCTTCCCGTCCCCTCGCCCTTCGCTGGTCGCGATCCATCTTCCTGAGCCGGGCGCGTGACTCCTCAGCCTCTTTCGCCAGGAGCGCAGTATTGTGGCTATCAGTCTGGCGAATGAGGTGTTGCAAAAAGTTTTTGTTCGGTCTCGGCGCGCGAGAGTTCATCCTATGCACATCAGCCTCAGCAGCCCCATGAACGCGGGTTTGTGTACTTTCAACGCTCATGCAACGGCATCGTGGGTACGGAAGCTTGGGACGCACCTCCTCGGATTAAAAGCATCAATGCCAACAAGCTCGTATGTCTTTGTCGCCTTCTTCGCATCTTGCTTCAGCAGTTCTGCAATATACACGTCGTTGTCTATATCTTGCGCCATGAAGGGTGGTTGTTGTGTGAGTGAAGAGGAAGGGTCAGTGGAATGTGGGCTTTAGAGAACCCTGGACGGCGCTGTGAAATCATTCCATACGAAGGACCGGACTAGCTGCATAAGGTAATCGCCGCGGGGAACTCCAGCCCTACGCGGGCAGCCGCCATTGCCCAAACAAACATGCAATCCTGCTACAGTTCAACATACATACGACGAGCAAGATGGGACCCAAGCGAAAATCGGCGCCGCCAACACCAGAATCGGTACTGGAACAGCTACAGCAATCCAAGTCGCTGAAGCTCCTGGCTATCGCAGAAACACTGTCACCAAAGGATCTCCCGCAGGCTGCGAAGAAGCGCAATTCGGCAGCATCAGAGGACAGTGAACAGAACGGCGACACGCATCCGGCAGCTCTTGAAGCCGACCTACTTCACTACAAAGTATGCGCGTTCACGACTCTGCCAAGGATTCACGTCTGACTGAGAATGCAGGAACTCTTCAGCAAGCTGCGCTTCAGCTACGTCGAACAGGTTACCAAAGAGAAGTTCTTGCGCAGCATAACAGAAAACCCACCCCGCCTAGTCGAGGCCCCGGAGAACGAGGAGAAGGAGAAGGAGATACTGGGCTTGAAGGCAGAGCTGAAGGAGCGCAAGTTGGAAGTCGCTGACATCTTGGAAGCAGCTGGAGGACAAGGGGAAAGAGCTCGCGCTGCGCTACGAGGGGCTGCAACTACGCACACAGCAGCTCGAGTCACTTCCGGCCGAGATCGCAGGCCTAGAAGCGAGCATTGAGCAGTTGAAGAACGAGCAAACACCCGTCTCACAGAACCCCGAGTTGGCTCTTCCACTCCCTGAAACTCAGCGAGTACTCGGCGAGCGAGAAGCGGAACTCGCAGCGCTGAATGCGCAAATAGCAAGTCTCCAAGCTACCATCCCGAATCGGACCAGAGACTTGGAGAAGCTCGAGCGGGAGCTGAGGCCACTAGAGACACAGAAGCAAGGAACCGTAGCGGCAGCCAAAGAGGCCCGGAGACGGAAGGAAGAGGGCGGTGGAATCGGAGATGAGCTAGAGGAGAGAGGCAGATGGCTCCGAGCGTCTGCAAAGGCGCTAAGGGAAATGCTGGAGGTTGAAGGATGACGTCTTTTGCGACGAGCGTGTATGTGAGACAATTTTGACGGCGTTACGGACTCGAGATACCACGCGCTACCTGGAACGAATTTTTTTTTTGCCCTCTTTGCACAGTCTCGTTGCTAATGCGCCTGCGAACACGGGGTTTGAACATGCCGACAAGCCTAAAGGTCTTAGTGACCGTTCGCCTCATTGCCAACGCATCGCGGTTCAAGGGACGACAGAGCTAATGGGCGTCGGAAACCAGAAATTCGAGTTGAAAGATAATCTGGGCGGCTGGGTGCAGGGGGTTTGGCGCGTTGTGGTTGGCCGGCCCCAGCCACTCACCGCCAGAGACCTATCGATTACGTTGCCTGGCCATTCGACCCATAAACATAGGCGCAGGTGGATCCCTCGACGAGCTAGTTGAGCTGGCTACCGATTCCATCCTTTCATGACATCTGCAGCTGCATTGCTTTGGTCAAGAATTCGCTTTCTGCATTCCCCGGAAACCTCTTCGCCCACACGACGTCGAACCGCACGGCGCCAGGAGCTGACGTTCCCCCACCACCGCGAGCTGTCCAACCGGACACGCTCGACACTACAGCACCACCTTGTCTCGGCCTGCGTGTAATTGTTTGGCAGCGCAACGCTCACATTCGCTATTCTTACGCCTGTCACGACGCTACGACTCTCTGTTTCTGCTTCATCGTTGCTTGCTTGCGTTGTTAGCGAGAATCCAGTTTTCTGTCGTTACCTCGTCCGTCAGCCTGCTGTGTTTAACGACTTACGCATCTGCCTCACGACTGTCTCCGAACGAATTGGCCTCTCATCTGGAAACGAAACATCCTCGCGACAATGTCCGCACTCTCGGATCCGGGGTCGAGTAACTACGACTCGGCCACCATGCACGTGGGAGACGGGACATGGGACTCGCAGCGCAACACTTTTCTGCTGCCCAACTTGCAAGGCCCAAACTTTGAAACGATGCGATTGAATGGTAAGAGACTATGCTGCTGCTAGAAGAAGAGAACAGACGCTGACCTCTTAGGCATGGGCAATCGCTTCCGCAGCATGGTCGGCTACAAGGCTCTCATCACAGCTCATGGCGTCCTAGCAGCCATTGCCTTCCTCTTCGTAATACCAGCAGCCATCTTCATGGCTCACTTCTATCATCGGAACCCACGAACCGCATTACGAGTTCACATCTGGTTGCAAGTGCTGGCAGTTCTTCTCTCGACTGCTGCCATCGTCTGCAGCTTCCAGGCTGTTGGTCTCGAGAGATCTCTGACTAACCCCCATCATGGCATTGGTGTCGCTCTATATACTCTTATCATGGTTCAGGCTCTCGGTGGATCTGTCATCCACAGACTAGAGAAGGGCAAGGAACGATACAAGATTCCCCTGAAGCTTATGGTATGAATACAACCCTTACAACCCTTATAATCACTAACGTTTCCAGATCCACCAATGGCTAGGTCGCACTATTGCACTCCTTGGAATTGCCCAGGTTCCCCTTGGCTTGACCTTGTATGGATCGCCACTAGCCTTGTTCATACTTTTCGCCATATGGACCTTCATCCTCGTAGTCCTCTACTTTGTCCTTTCGTACAGGACTCAGCCAGAAATGGACTTTGACGATCGTAGCACCTACGTAACCGACATGACTTACAGCACTAGAAGAAGCAGACGAACGAGTAGAGGACCCGGCGCTGGAAAGCTTGCAGCAGCTGGAGCAGCCGGTGCAGGATTAGCCGCCTTGGGATCAAGAAGATCTCGAAGCCGCACCCGTAGCCGACGTGGTGGAACGGTTGTTAGTTCACGACCTGACTCTCGGTCTCGGCGTGATTCTCGTTCTCGTGTCGCTGACTCTGAGTTCACGGAATCCTATCTGAGCGACGAGAAATACGGTGCTGATCGCAACAAGGGTTCTACATGGAAAGACCGCCTTTTGGGCGTTGGAGCTGCGGCTGGAGGCATCTTCGCCGTGAAGAAGCTGTTCAGTCGTAAACCAAAGCATCCACCCACAGAGACAGGAAGCGACTTTAGTTACAGCCGCCCCATAGAACCCTCCGAAGTCACTCAGACCGATATTTCCAGGCTTGAAGAAGGGAGGGCACCTGAGTCTCCAGCAAACCGTCGAGACAACTGGCGTCGCGATGATCCGCAAGCATCGGCAATGTCTGGCAGTAATTTGCGCAGTGGTCATCGCCCAGCTGGAAGTGTAACGTCTATTGACTCTTTTGATAGTCGGACCAGTCTCAGCGAAGAGACTGAGATGAGGCCTAGAGATCGATCGTATGGACTGAAGGAGGGAGTTGCTTCGCTTGGTGTGGTTGGTTTCCTGAAACATTCTCTGAGCAGACGCAGTAAGAAGAAGGAAGACGAGCGTGTGGAAGAGATGAGGCAACAGGATGAGGAAGAAGAACGGGTCGCTCGCATGAACAGTCAACGCCGTAAGAAGTACACTAGCGATGGAGCGCCGAGAAGAGGCAACAGGCCGCCGTCTACCATTTTGTCTGACAGCGATATGACCGGTATCACGCCCTCAGTAGTGCGTCCGCCCCGACCCATGGATTCTACTGTTACGCCCAACCCTAGTCGCCCCCCTCGCGCAGGTGTTTACAGTGTCTTGTCAGACTCTGGATCCGAAGCTTACGACTCACCTGGAGGTCGTCACCATAGCCGACGTCGCACCGGAGACAATCCAGTGCTACCCCCTGGTGCAGCTGCAGCAGGCACAGTAAGTTCTGTTGGGTCACCCTCTAAGAAGGAGCGCCGTGGTAGTAGAGACGACGTGGCATCCCCTCCCGTATCAGTGAAAGTCAAGATGCACAACGATGGCCGACATGTGACCCTACGACGACTGAACGAAGAGGAGGCCGCAGCGGAACGAGAGGCAAGGAGAAAGGACCGTCAGCGAAAGAATCGCGCTGGTAGTGTTAGTTCACTGAGTGGCGTTGGAGGAGACCGCTGGCGCAGAACTGAAGCCATGGAAGCAGCACAGGCACAAGAGATGGCTCAGCAATCTGAAGTGCCTCCGCCAATGCCTATGCCTAGTTCAAGCACCTTGCGCATGCCCGAGGCTAACATTTCTCCCCCCTCCACCAGGTCAACCCCCGATGTTCGGCAACAACCAAAACCTGTCTCCAGACTATGGCAACCTCCCACCTCCTCCGCCAATCCCAGCAGCGGACACTGTCTTGAGCAGTCCCGTCTATGGAAACGGCACGGAAACGGACCTTAGTAATTACGATTCCAACAGGCGCAGACGGAGAGCAGAGCGTGCGCAGGCTAAGCAAGCTAGACTAGGAGGAAGCCGCGTTGAGTTCTCGTAATGACGGTTGGATGATGACGAGGGAAAAGGGGACCAAGAGCTGGCTCGCGAGTTGCATTTTTCTGGCGTTCTGGGTATCGAGTCATGACTTTTTGGCAGATCTAGCGTTATGGCAATTGCTTATTGCGGAATTACAAATAGCAAATAGATTGTGCATAGTTTCTGTATAAATGTACCCATCTGCGCCTCGCCGTAGTACAAGCATTCGTCCTCGGGGATCCGTCGTGCCAGCCGGCAAATATACTTCGACATATATTGTATGTATCGCATCATGTATAGGTGCAATCATGCATAACAAAGTGTGCCAGGCATAATAAAATATATTCAAAGCCACAATGGAATATTTACATCATGTCAAAATGTCTTCGGTATTGAATCAAGGCTCATTCATGCATAGTCGGCGTTTAGTCTAAATACCGTCAGCTATAGAAAGCTTGATACGACACTTATGTGACAACTCGTTCAAGGTCCGTAGTCGTGTTCCGACAATCTTCTCTCATTTTGTCTCGCCTCGACTGGTTCAGGTCGGACTTGTGAACATCTGGCTAGTGACAGAATATTGTGAGAGGTGTGCTGAGATGAGTTGGATTTCCTAGAGGTGACAGTAGTAATGTTGACCAGCGGCGTGGCCCTTGTACACATTATCGAGCACTGGTAGACCTGATTATCCAGATGTAGCGAGGATACTCTGGTAGGGAAGCTGCGAGGAGATGATTTTCCTCTTTACTTCTACCCGGGTACTGTCCTCTTCCGGGCCTCGATATCAGCCCATTTCAAAGGTTGCGCTGTTATGAGAAACATCCTACTTTCTAGGGGTGGGGTTTTTTTAAAGCCTAATCCTGGAGCCAGATACAAGTAGAGGTGCTTTCTGGACTGGGAGCTGGTAGAGTGTATATTACAGGTGGCTTACGTACATCTAAGTTTTCGTTCCCGGGAGAAACTGAACACTATACGCGGCAGTCTCTTGCGAAAACAGTGATGCCTTGATGAATACACTGTTATGCTAAGAATTCGATGCTGCATGAACCATCCAATGGAATCATCACACAGTCAGTATGAAGCCACCCTCACTACCATGGTTCGGTAGGGAAACAACGACTTCATTTGTAGGCTGACAAATCGATATCATCAAGTATCCAAATTATACCGAGTAACGATCTAAAATCACTGCGTAAAGATGGAAGAAGTTAATGCCGAGCAAAGTACCTTGGTAAGTTTATGAGCGTCTATGTTGGTAATAAAACTAGATCCAACCAGTCACAGAGGATTGTCCGATGGCACAACTAATATCTATTACAATTCTCATGCTATTCCAGCACTGCCTGAATAACGTATATGAAAGGACACCCAGATAGGCGGTAGTCTAAGTTCAAGTCACCGACTTCCAAAGTCTTCTTGGTCAAATGTGTATGTGTGACAACGTCATACCGGAGATATTGCCGTATGTAGTCCCTGATCTGCCGCCTCCAGATACATGACTCGGCCATCACGGGTGGATGGACGGCCTTATGATAATTCTTCAAGCTTTACTGACGATAGCGCCTTCATTGGTCACCTGGGCATGCAGACTCGTTGACATTACCGCACACTCCAATGTTACTACCAGACGCTGCCTCATTGTATCAAAGTATCTCTTTTGATGAAGCCGCAATGCATGTTGCACGCTCTAGAATGCCATGTCCATGCTAACGGGTGACGTTGCCTTGTATCCTCCGCGGAGCCCACACCAAGCATCACGAATCTTACCAATGGCGCTGCCGCTAGCGGAGCATGGACGAAGGGAGGTACATTATTCTAGCTCCCCGGATCTACGACAAGCCTCAACACCATCATCGCTTATTCACACATTACCAAGACTATTCTTGCAACCTCCCAAGTTTCTTCCAGTTGTTAGTATTACTATCCTATGAGCAATGACGTGTGGCGTACGGATAGTACGACTGGTGGCAAACCTACTTCTGGAGGCGGGTCCAGCCTCTCCCATTCGCGGTCTCGACGCCGTTGAACCAATTTTGATCGCTGCCGGCAGCATCTCGGAACCTTGAGTGTCTCAATCCGACGGTGGAGACCGCAAAAGGCCCTTTAGGAAAGAGGATATAAGCCACGAGGGCGTCGCTACTATCCCAGTACAAAGAATTCTGTGTTTGCTATCCCGTACGGAGAAGCACAGTTGTCGACAACGCCTCGTGGCGAATGCGGCAGCCCGATGCAACCCTCACTCGCTACGCTTACCAGGGGGGTTTTCCGCTGACTTTACCAACGCATCGCCAGCTGCGCCTCGCTGAAACGACCCATCGGATACGAAATCGGATCATGGCTACAGTATACCTTCCTCCAGACCAGATGCATGAGCTCTGTCCTACTTGTTAGGTGGCATGACGACGATTGCGGCAAGCACCGGTCCATACCGCCAATGAAGCGTACATGAAGACTCGAGTATGGAGCAATTGTCGGCGCCATGGCCCCATTTCTCTACCATCCGTGGGACATGCCCAGTCAGTACAGGAATTCGTGGTCGGGAAGCGGTCAGTCCGGAGTTGAGGCCATGTCGACTGGCAGGTACAATGTTCGGAGCCCAAGATTCTCCATGGAGACCACGTCACCCCGTGGATGGAACTCTTCCAAGCTTGCCATGTCCAAATTGCCACAATCTGAGTGCACAGTACCCTTTACATATCCGCGCGCGCATCAGCACTTGGGAAAATGATCACAAGCACCCAAGGATATCCATTACGGAATACCTGCCCATCACAGCCCAACGGGTGAATCTCGGCTGGTTACAGGTCACCCTAGCATGGCGCTAACGAAGCTCCCGTCGCTCTACAAGAACCGCCCGTGCCATCGCTGCAGCATGCTCAGCGGTCAGCCTAGGATGTTTCTCCAAGCAAGGTCCAGCCCACCAGACCGCCTAAGCCCCATGGCTTGCGACCGTGTGGTAGGCGTTTGACCGGCGTCCGACGCGCTGCCCTGCAGACTCTTTCCCCAGCCGTGGAACCAGGGACGCAGGCCGCTTCTCCATGTTGGATCATTGGCCTCGCGAGCCATCAGCCCCATGTCGACTGGCGCAGTGATGCTAACTAGTTGAGTCTAATATGCACTTTGGACGCTTGGACTTTTCAATCGTCCAGGTTAACCAGGTGCGAATGAGCATTCACTCAAGCACAATGACACAAGGAACCTTCGATGATATCTCCCCGAGTGTAGGCGCAACATGTCTGTTGTACTAATAGGAACCGGCGGATCCGCTCGGCGACTGCATTCCTCATCAAGTAGATGACGAGACGTTCCCACACTAGCTTGCACTCCATCATGGCTTCCACTCCTACCACGACTGCTCCTGTCAAGCGAGCCTGCGATAGGTACGTATCGTCTGTACACACTCACATGCCACACCACTCACTCATCATCTTCTAGCTGTCACCGAAGAAAGGTCAAGTGCATTGGTGAAGGCACGGCCCCTTGCAAAAACTGCGTCTCTGCTGGTCTTGCATGTACATACAATGCGATCCCACAGAAGAAAGGACCTAAAGGCAGCCGCGCCAAAGTCCTGTCTGAACTTCGCGAAACTCAACGCAATGCACAACTTGCTGCCGGCTTTCCAACCGACCTTGGATTCGATGGTCGCTCACTATCCTCGACATTTGCTCGCACACCGGGCCTAATGCCCCCCGCTCTCGTTGAGAGTTGCATAGAATACTTCTTCGCCCATGTCTACCCCTCAGAGCCCGTATTGCACCGCCAAAGAGCCCAAGAAGCCGCCGTCGGTATGGATCGCTCGACAGAGGCATACTGCATGGTGGTTGCACTATGCGCCTACGTCATGATCCAGGCCAACCACAAACCACCTGTCAGCGTACTACCACGCCCAGAGATGGCTCACATGTCAAACGTTGGCATCGGTCATGTCCTACTCGAAGAGTCAGTTCGCGTGCGACAAGGCTACGACCACCGCGAGAATCCTACGCACTACAGCGTGCTCACATCGTGGTTCTACAGTGGCTGCTACTTCGGATTGGCGCGCGAGAACACAGCATGGACATATCTCCGGGATGCCACCACACAAGCGCAGTTACTTGGTATGCATGACGAAGAGACCTACAAACACGATCCTCTAGACATATCACGCAAACGAGTCCTGTACTGGCTCCTCTTTATAGCCGAAAGGTACAATTACAAGTCAATGTTTTCTCTGTGCGCCTTGCTAACTGTCTGTAGAACTTTTGCGTTACACAAACATCGCCCGATTTCCTTACATCCAACCATCCACCCGCCTTCGCTGGACGAGGTTCCCTCTGATCGACCGATTGCTGTTGGACTGGAACTCATGATCAACATGTTCAAGATCATTGACGATACATTCATCAATCTCTGGAATCGAGTGCACAACACCCATGCAAGTGCTGCATGGGTCACGCAAGTTCAAACACAGTTATCTGAGGCTGTCCCCGCATATTTCGAGTGCACAGAAGTCCAAGAAGTTCAAATCCGCATCACACAACAATGGCTGCGATCGCAGGCGTGGCAACTAAGTGTCTGCCAGGGCCTTGTGAGCAGTGTATCCAACGACATCCCCCTTACATTCAAATACCCGATCGAAATCGCTCGGGACCTTCTCACTATTTCACACCAATTTTCCCAACAAGCCATGGAGATGCACGGCGTAGGACTGGTAAGCAGTTTTCCATTTCTTGCTCGTCAGCCCCAATTCTGGAGATTGTCCCCGTTTGAGCCCCTCCATCTCTTGCTGGATCAATCCCTGTTGTATTTCGATCACGCTAGCACCGCACTAGGCAACGTCTATCTCCGACGTCCATGCCCTGACTAGCCAAACTGGCTTGTCGTCCTTCCACCTGCACCCCTGCCGCGTTTTGCCCTATCTGTCACGCCAAACGTTAGCTAACAGCGCTGCAGATCGAGAAGCTATTCGACACTGCTTGCTGTCTGACTGATGTCGTTGCATGCACATCTTTTTCGCCTGATGCATTTGCTTTGGGCCCTCGCGACTATGTGTCGCGCTTCCTCACTCTCATATCGACGCTTCGTGGCGGACAGACTCGATATCTTCCTCTTCTCCTCGCAAAGCTCTCCGAAGTTCTACCCAGCCTCCAGCTTCCCCGGTCACTGAACCTCCCCCAGACGGTTCCCGCAGGTACACTCGGCCTTAATTCCACTGGCTCGGGGACACTTCCCTCGAATGTCGCCGACGACTATTCGGCAAATCCCAACGCAACCTCGCCCTCATATCCTTCGAATGATCTGATTCGTCGACTCGCTGCCCAGACCGGAGCCCAACCTCCTTTCAACACGACACAGCATTCCATGGTCAATGTGCCTACTTCGCACGTGGGCGACATGTCCCTGTACGATTCCTCACACAGTGCAGCGCACTCACATTCATCCAGCACCGCTCCCAGGAGCACTTCTACGACACCCGGCCCCTATGAGACTCCGATGTCACAACGGGGGTCGCAAATCGTAGGTCACCCGACCATGCAACTCCCCACTTCGCACGGGCATATGCAGAGTCACCATATGGGGGTTAATGCTACGGCATAT
Organism: Alternaria brassicae; assembly: GCA_004936725.1. Lineage (NCBI taxonomy): Eukaryota > Fungi > Ascomycota > Dothideomycetes > Pleosporales > Pleosporaceae > Alternaria > Alternaria brassicae. Next base: position 1,601,358 of record CM016506.1, on the reverse strand, counting down.
GACCCACGTTTTTCCATTCAAAGTTACCCCGTCGACCCCATGATGTATAAGCAATAGAATCTGGGTGTGAAGAGCAGGGATTTCAACAACGGCGCAGATGGTGTCCTGGTCCTGACAGTGGGCCAATTTAGATTTGGTAGTATGGTATAGCTTTTGACCATTCAAGTATATGCTCAGCCTTCGTACCGACACGGCCTACAATTATCGAGTGACCAAAGCTTTTTTTTTCTCTAAAAAAATTAAAAAAAAATAGATGCACGTGGAACACGGACAACGTTGAGCCGCGCCGTCACGAAGTCTAAAGCGACACCTGCTAGGGTTCAGTATACGAGTTCAGCGATTCCCGGTGGTCAGCGATCTCGAAGCTACGAACGTCAATACTCCGGTAGTTCTTCCGACGGGAAGGAACACTGTCAGTACACGACGACACGTGCGGGAGCAGTTGAAATGTAGCACCAAGCCCACTCTGGATATCTTAAGCGATTGACATTTGTCCCATGGCTTAATCGATGTATCGGTTTGCTTCTTCAAGACGAGGTATCAAGGGGAATCCTTGTGCTTGATTACCACAGCCATGGCGCGGACACCCTTCACGATCTCAAAGATTACGAAACCATGGCCAAGAGGCGAGCACTGTCACTTGCAGTTCTTGTATTCGACATGATTGACAGTTGGAACGAAGCGGCTAGGCCAGGGAATGCCGGTTTCGACATGGCATGGTCCTACACCAGTGCGGCTGTGTAGCTTCCACGGGACCCACAGCCAGGGATAGGTATGACAATCCTGGCCTGTCGCTATCACAACACGAGCTCGGAATCTCCCGACACGCAGATGAAGATCATGAAGCAAGGAAGGCGAATCCGGATGATTGGTTCGCAAAAGAGAAGTGAGACCTAGCACGCCTAGCAGTGTACACGCGTTCAAGTTGCTTGCAGTAAAGCCTATCGCATGTATGCATTGGATTCAAATAGCGCAACATGACAGGTGTAGTGAAGCAACTACACCAGTGCCGGTTACATAGACAACTCGAAAATGTTCAAGCCGCCAAACACACGTCATGTCACATGCCACGCGACTTTCCCATATGCAACATGGCACCGACTCATGTCCATTGGGCTTCAACAGGGCTTTCATTACCACCTGGGCACCAATCACACCATTTGCGTTGATAGTGTCTCCAGCTTTATCTCTGGGGTCGGCCCGTTTATCGTCGGAACGTTTCGTTAGCTGCTCTTCGCAAAAGTTTCCTCCGAGTGATCACTGACAGCCGGCGGGGACGGGGGTGGACCATGTCGCGGTTCTGGCGCTGGAGGCGTAATGGGACCCTGGGGATCAGGAACGGGTCAGCCTCGTGGAAAAGGCTTGGTCTTCGAGAAGATGTCGATTGCGCGTTCCTGTCTTGGAGAGGCTGTCCAACGGCGACGGAACGCTTGGCACGACGTGATCGATGGACCGTGACCCAAGGGAAGAGTAGACTCGTGATTTTACTGTCATAGTGTTCGCTATCATCCGGTGGTGGCCTTTGCATCATCCCTGGTGAAGAGAGGCATTGCGCGATTAGTCGTACGCTGCCGTCACGGACGACGTCAGTACTGTGAGGTTTGGGGCATAGTTTGGTACAGCGCACGCACTGGGTCTGAGACTGGTCGTTTGAGCGTTAGCATTGGCATTTGCTGCAATTCCACCTGGCCCAGCTGCCCAAGACGACCTACGACAACCTCCTGACGCTCGACCATGTGGTCCATCACTTTCGAAAAACTCTATTCCTCTACTCCTGATGTAGCAAGTGGCGAGTATACCAATTCACCCATGCCCTCCCATGCAAACGGTATGTTCCATCTCTCACCCTCTGTCCATGCTTCTTTCAATCGGTCCGAATATTACCACGCTATGTTTCGCGCTCCGCTGACAACCGGTCGCCAGGCCCTCTAAACTGGGGCCTCTTTCCCCTCCTTGGATGCTTTGAGTTGCAAAGGGTCTCGGCTCACGGGTTAGTCATGGAGTACGGCACTCGTTCACACAAGTTTGCAGGTAGCCACATGTATCCTCTGCACTAAGTTTGGTGTAGTTGATGTGGATGACTAAGACGGGCCCAGTCTGTCATTGGCGGATAGAAATGCCGCTGACTCGCATTCGCCCATACCCCAAGCGGCGGTAGTTCTACATCCCCGGATGCTCCCTTCCGCTGAATCGTTAGCTGCACAAATTGTCACAGTTTAGTCGTATGAGATCAGGGAGGATCGAACGGCGTGCATGTGTGAGGCGCAACGCGATATGCAGTGTCTATTCCTCTGATGCACAGCAGCATCGGAACGGAAGCTCATTTCGGACTCTATTGTTCAAGATCCACAGCGACATCGGGACGGATCCCCATGTCGCAGATTGTTCCTATTGGTGCGGAGTGTGCTTGACTCAGTGGTTCAGCTACCTGGGCAGCAAAAACCTGGGCAGAGAAGACCTTTGGTACGTACTTGGGTCCTGGCACCACACTATGGGTTGTTTTTGGTGGCACCGCTGCACGCCATTGCGTCTTGCAGCTCACATCACACCGGCTTGAATTTCGGAACGTCGTGCCTAACATGCGCGCCGTCGCTGCGCAAGGCTGTAAACGTCCAGCGTTGCACGTGTAGGTCTGTGATCCCGGCCTCGATGGTTGGGGTATTGGTGGTGGTGACGACGCTTTTGCTTTTCAGCCTTGCATGGTCAAGAACGCTTGGCCCAATCGTAACAAGTATGGCAGAATCGATCTTCGTTTATTCAAGGCGCGGCTTGCAACCGCGCATTGCGATTGCAGCAACGGTAGATGGAAAGGGGATCATAAACCGAGGACCTCGGGATCGTCGCATATCGCACCCAAGAACGCCACTCAGCCACGAACCAGTCCTCCCGTGCAGCCGCCACTCCTGTGTTGAAAACATCAAACATGTGAAGTACTCGCGCTTCCACTCGAATGCGATGATCGACTACAATCGGTGTGTCACAAGCGCATGTCTCTACCCAGCATCCGGAAGCGCGCATCGCCTTCTCCCGTTCAGGGTCTTATCGGTATTCGCCAGTAATTAGAGTCTCTGGATCCTCCACCTTCCTAGACACATGCGCTGAGCCGAGTCTTGTCCAAGCGAAGGAGGTGCGGAAACGTTGCTTCAAGCGTGCTGTAGAAGCACACACCGATCAGTCAAAGACAGCAATTTCACATCGGCTCCTCCGAGGCAAGAGTAGGATATGGCCTGATGGGGCGCCGTCTATTCTGAATGCTCGTATACTCTGAAGTCTAGCAATGAATGCGACTTTACTTAGGCGACCCGAATATATAGAGCAGCTATACAAATTTCTGACCTACATGAAGGATATCATGCATCGCACTGCTGTATACAAGAAGGTGCTCGACGCAAGCAATCGAAGTGATGGGTAGCTGGGAGCCTACAACAATATGGACATATACGTCTATGTTCAGAAGTCGTCAACCTAGTAAGTGTACATTTCCTTGCTGTCTCTATCTAGCCTCATTCAACCGTTGGCACTGCATGCTCGACAACAAGAGGACTGTTTGTCATGCAATCGGCGACCTCGACTACCGCCGCACATCCCCTGCCATATACTCTCCGAGGTGTGTTTCCGTACATCAATCCCCAGTGGTTGTTCACCCAGTACCTCGTCTCCCTCCACACCCTCCAACCTGAACAGTACCACGCAGGGACGCGCAGTCGCTTTCCCCCCGCTTCTGGCTCCAGGCCTTGGCCCCGGACACGTCGAGCAAGCTTCATTAGCTGTCGCAGCGGTCGCAGCGGCGCAGCCTGTCCCGAAGCTCCTCTTGACGTTCTTGCCAATAATTTTCGTGGATTACTCCTCCGATCATAAGGTGAGTGCCGCATGCGCAATGGTCACTCGGCTCGATCCATCGTCCAGCGGTGCGACGAGCATCATTCTGCGACGGGAAGTTAGATGAACTAGCCCCCCGCCCAGAGTCCCGACCAAGTGTCTCACCCATTGTAGAGCCCTGCGAAGCGCGATCCATGCTCTAGTGTTGCGCTGAAAGCCAGACACAAGCTAGTGGTGGAAAGGCCTGTGTACGCAACAACAAAGCCTCTAATTAATTTTCCAAAGAGATAGTTATCCTTGTAGTACTCCAAAGTATACTTCTCAATTTTATTAAAGTCTATTGAATACGTTGTACTATATAATACGAAGAAGAGGCCTCGTTGTTAGTCTTACTTCCGGCTTTCTCTGCAACGCTAGAGCCATGGTCTCTCTCCTTTACGCGCCACCCCACCCCTGCCTTCAATACAGTCCCTGTGTAGAGGTTTGTACCGGCATGATCAGTTCCCGTCTGAATTCGGCGCCAGCGGACACTTCTTGAGAAGTGCTTAGCGGACCTCCGATACGGGCACGCTTGCCGAACTTGTTCACCGTCTCTTGTGTGGTTGTCTCAGCGGCAGCGGCGGCTCTTCGTTGTCTTGCCTGATGCAAATGTCAGATCCTAGCATTCCATTGCTTAGGACACTTAGCACTTCCATAGCCAAATCTGCCGCCCGAGTAACATCTCCTGGGGTATAGCCACTGTCATTGCGCTTTTCGATGAGTACCCACAGTGCTTCATCCCTAGGCTCATTCACTGTAGCTATAGCAGCGTTGGCCTCCTTCAGGATGCGTCCTAGTCGCTCGTTGGATGATTCGCACATTTTTTAGTTGGATATTTATGGTGTGAAGTTGCAGCGTCGTGTCCAGACGAAAGCTTTTATTAGGTAAGTGTCTGACAGAGGCAGGAGCGACCACATGGCATGCAGGATTGCACGCAACCTACAAAACGAACATCAGTATCATGTTTGAGATAACGAGTGAATCGAATAGCATGCTAGTAACAGTTGCTCATGATATGCTAACTAGTTTCAATCATGTTTTGTTCATAATGTGTTCAATGTGGATGCTGGTCGTGACCTCCTCTCTTGGGAAACGAGGTGCCGCTAGAGACTTCAGCTTCATAACTCACACTCAAACAATCCTGCATGGTCTCACCATCCCGCACCATCGCCTAACATGGCTCCCGACGCCTGTCGCGCGGTGACAACGAAGAATCTGCGCACCAAGGAGGACTACCAGGTGGCGCTCTGGACCGCCAGTGCAAAGTATCATCTCACACCGTTCGTAGACAGCGGTGTACGCCGTGGATCAGGAGGTGCAGAGGCTAGAGGCCAAGAGGCGAGACTTGCTCGAGAAGGTTAGGCTGCGGAAGATCGGACAGCATTCGCTGCAGCTGCAGAGAAACCGGCTAAGAGAGATCGCCGAAACCCTTCAGATGGTAACGCAAGCCGTGCGTACGAAAGAGAGAGAGAGAGAGTGAGGTCCGTGATGAGTACCATGGTAAGCCTTATGTGTCCTCTTGACGTTAGCTCGTTACTCAGTAGACGCAGACTAGACCGAGCTTGCCTCAATCGAGATCCGAGAAGTGGACATCCTATCGAAGGAGTATCAGGGAGTTATTGCAAACCTTCACGATATGATCAAGGCAAGCAGCACCGAGCACACTGGAAAGGTCGTCCGGTCAGAAACAGATACAGTCTACCTCGGGCTGAGAGAAAAAGCTTCAGAATTTGACAGATTATCTCAAGTGGTTGGAGCGGCAGGGCAGACAGCGTGCTCTGGACATGAGGTTGTAACAATAAAGTATAGACCGTGAAGGCGTGTGCGACGGGCTTGATGCAAAGGCCCCATCGGCCAGTGCTCGAATTCGAATGGTGCACATACACGAGAACCGCCGCGATCGTGCTCAACTTAGAATCGCCACTCCTCCGAAGTGTCCCAGATCTTGACCTTGTCCCAATCAAGCTCTCAGCCTAGGCTTGTCAGATGTTGAACTAGAAGGGAAGCTCAGAACTTGGTACCCTTGGGGATCGGTTTCGCACGGAGAACCACACAACCGGCGCTCCTAGCGACCAAGTCTTGCCTCGCACCTATGGCTCCTATTGTTCACATCTAATTGTCTACCAAATGACACGCCAGGTGGCGGTATCCTGCCTTGACGATGCAGTTTCGCATGGGTGGCATTTCTGTTGACTGTCAATCACTGTGGTCGGAGACATGCTTCTTGTGATGACGATGACTTACCAGATATTGTTCGTGCTTGTGAAGGTGAAAGCGAAGTATTCCAGACTCTGGCGGTAGGGAAGCTTCTAGATTGGTGCTGTGCGTCGTCCGTGCCAAGATATCATAGACGGTGCCCACGGGTGAGTGCAGCTCGACTCAACTTATACTGCAGTGATCGTGAGCTTCAAGCATCCAACAACAATAACTCCTCACGGAATGACGGGTCCGTTACCTAACACTCCGAGTGGACCCCGTGCCGGCCGTGGAGACAACAGAGGAAGATGTGGCGTAATGGGCTATCGTCAGGATACACTTCACATGTTTGATTCAACTTATAAAGGACGAGCTCCTCCATATAAGACGATCAATGCGATACATTCATCGTAGCGTATGTCACTCTCTTTGTCGAAGATGCTAACAATACCCCTCAGAAGTTGAAATACGTAAAACCGCTGTCATTCAATCCCACCATCGCTACTACCCCCCTACTGTTCCAGATTCAGCTTCTCCAGCCACCTCCAAACGTGGACAAACTTCTCAATGCTCTCCAAGTTGCCCAGGGAATGCCACTCATTCAGTCTCACAGGCTTCCCACCATTTTCCGCAATATCCTCTGCCATGCCGAACCGCTTCTGCTTCTGCTGATGCTTCTGAATATACTTGAACCTCGAACGGCCCATCCTCTTGACCCACATCTTTGGAATCCAGCCCACCAGATCCCTATTTTTTCTGCAGCGCACAAGAAAATAATATTCACCTAGTTCGCCTATCGCGTCAAAATGCCAGTTGGGTCTGGCCTCGAGACAAGGGAATGGTGTTCCGGTGAGCGGTATAGAGAGAGATGGCCCAGTTTTGTGGATGCCTCGGACCCGGAATAATGCAACCATTCTTTCTGTGACCGTGGGTGTGTATTCTTTGTCCATGGATTGAAGCGAAAATTCGATTGGTTTGAGACGCGGAAAGCTTCTGAGTGACTTGAGCTCACGAGGCGGGCAACGTTTTGCAGGCCGTGGAAGCCCAGTGAGGATGCTCGTTAGTAAGTCTAGCGCCGGCGGCGAATTCATGTATGGCGGTCCCAGTGATGCCCACGTTCCAGGAAGAGGTGGGATGAAAGAGCTGGTACGTGGCGAACACAATACAAGGCGTGGGCGCTCTTGGACGAATGGTAGAGCTGGCTCCGGGAGCATCCATAATGACAGGACTGGTCGATCATGTCGCGTCGGTGTCGATGGGACTTCAGGATGCTCTCCAGAGACCTTTTCCCCGAATCTTTCGACGTATGTGTCTAACCATGCTTTTCGATCTATCCACGGAACAGGTGTGTGTGGAGGTGTGGCTGCTTGTGGATGCGGAGGGAGCAATTCTACTATACCAGTCCATTCGGGATGCGTGAAGAACAACGTACGGGGTGATGGACACCCTTGAGGGTCTAGGTGATTTCATTAGTACTGAGGGAGAAGAAGAAGACTGCCCGGATGTAAAGATAAGGATACGCGTCGGGTTTGAAGATCAAAAGTGTTGATAGAAGTCTGTTAGCCAACTAGGGCTAGTGGATAGTGATGATAACAATCAAGCGCATATCTCGGGATCCGAGAGTCTAAATGTGGGCTGAAAGAGCCACTGTGGCAGACTCACATCGAACGAACCCCTCCATGTTCCATATGTAAAGCGTTCCTTGAAAGATGTAGGGGCGCTGTGGCAACTGAGAACAATTATGACTGTACCCATATCCTTCCGTCCACTCATAGCGCACGCCTTGAGACCAATAGGGCTCTTTCCATGATAAATTCCCCGAAAGATACGTCATGCCATTCCAGACAAACCATGTTCCCCGATAGTCGTACGTATCGCGCCTCGCTTGAAAACCAGGCGCATGTTCGTAGTACTCCGCCCGTGCGACCTGGTCCTTGTTTGGTATCGGTTTTTGTGTATATAGAGGAAGCTGCTGCACATGTGAGTGTAGCGTTGGAGCGTCTTGATGTACGTCTTGCTGCTAGTAGGCGTTTTGAGGCACTTGATAGCCCCCCATCTGCGCTTGTTGGGCCTGGGCATGGGCCTGGGCCTGCATTTGCGCCATCTCCTGTTGCCGTTGCGGCAGGTCGTTGAACCATGGATGCTGGAGCGCGTTCGCGGCCGATATGCGCATCTCTGGTCGCAGCTGGAGCATACAGTTGAGGAGGCTGAGACCGACCTGGTCGACTTGTGGCAGTATAAGGCGCAGGTCCTGGGTGTGGTATACGGGAAAGTTGTTCTTGTACTCTGGCAGCTGTGAGATGCCCGGCCATGATCGCTCAGACGGTGTGCCCATGAGCCTGAAGATCTTCTGCACTTGGTCCTCGTTGGTAGTTCCGGGGAAGAGCGGCCGCCCAGTGTACATCTCAGCCATGATGCAGCCTGCTGACCAGATGTCGATACTTGTGTTGTAGGTCCGGCTGCCGAGCAGGACGTCGGGCGCGCGGTACCACAGGGTGACGACTTCGTTTGAGAAGGTGTTTACGGGGATGCCGAAGGCGCGAGCGAGACCAAAGTCAGCCAACTTCAGCTGGCCGCGGTTGTTGATCAGCAGGTTCTGGGGCTTCAGATCGCGGTGGAGGACGCGGGCCTCGTGGCAGAAGGCGATTCCCTTGAGCAACTGGTACATGAAGGACTTTATGGTGACAGGGTCTAGGGCGCCGCGGTCGCCGCGCGAGTCCATGTATCTCTTGAGGTCCTTGTCCATGAATTCAAAGACCAACATGAGCTTGTTCTCGGTGTGTATAACATCGTGCAGCAGGACAACATTCTCATGGCGCAACTCCTTCATAAGGGAAATCTCGCGGATAGCGGTCGAGGGCGTGCCTTCCTCCGAGTCAAGATGGATCTCTTTGAGGGCGACGAGCTCGCCCGTCTGGCGGTTGCGGCCCTTGAACACCTGCGCGAGTTAGTGTGCGACACGGGAAGGGTGGCGTGGCTGCATACAGTGGCATAAGTGCCCTCGCCAAGCTTCTCCAGCTGCTGGAAGGAGCTGGGGTGTCTGCGGTTGTCCATGGTAGGCACGATGGGCGTCGTGTGGCCGTCGGCGAGGTTGCGGACGCTGATGGACGAGTCGGTGCGCTGCGGGGCGACAAGAGTGCCGGCGTGGACTGGCTTGAGACTGCCCGGGGGCGCTCGCGAGGTAAACTTGGGGTCCCAGAGGATGGCCGAGGCGGTCGTGAGCTGGCTTGCAATGCGCAGAGGCGAGGGCGGAGGGCGGGATCTGTCGGGGGCTGGGGCTGGTGACGCCGTCTTGGTGATGTGGTAGAGAGCGGCGGGGCGAGGGGTGATGATTAAATAAGCGTCAAGTCGCGATAGCAGCGAGGGTGGAATGGATCTTCGTCTGCGCCCTATGTGGAGTCAAAGGTTGCACGAGTCGACGAGTGGGATGCGAGTGCATTTGGTGGGGCGCCATCGCAGCCGCCTGACTTTGCGCTACCGCCCGCCATTCACCCACGCCATTCATCAGACTAGCTGCTATGCGGCGCGACTGATGCATGCCGAGGCAAGGGATAGACATGGCTACTACCTCCATGGTTCAAGTAGGGCAGAGACATCACTTCCACTCTGTCACTCCTTCTGTCCTAGACAGCCTATATAGGTTGCCTGACCTTCCCAGGCCCTTGCAGGAACAAGAAATCTGAGCGAGCTTTGCCGTCAATGATGCGCAAGATCGGGGATGAGGATGGCAAGCACCGTCAGACTAAGCGAATGAAGCACCTGCTCAGAGTCAAGACTAGTGGGCATTTGGAGAAAGCTTCAAAACACAAAGCTGACAAGAATCGATCCAAGTGCCTCAAAGAGGACAGAGAAGCACGTAGATAGCAACACTGTAACAGGAGGCTTTGAGAATGTACTTTATTCATCATGCCAGGAACCATACTACAATTCCTTCATGCCATGTCAGTGCTATGCTTCCATCATACTCTTTACCCACCCAGGCACAGCCGGTCTCTTCTCCCAGCCCTCCTTCCAGCTCTCCCTCCATCCTTCCTTACTAGCGGGCATAGCAAACACTGCGGTAACGAACCAAGTCGTCTCCCCCTTTTTAACATCCTTTTGCACGACAGGCAACACAGTCCTGCTCTCGACAAGGTTACTGTTCGCATCAGCCAGGATAACACTACCCCGTCGCTCGCTCTGGTGAATATCCGTGATGCCCACTGCACCTGTACGGGGTGAGGCTGCAAAGGCCGACGTAGAGTCTGAAGCGCCGCCCTCGGGTATCGAAGTGTCTAGTGCACGTAGCGTGCCGTTCCACTCGGTGAGGAGACGACCGTCAGACTCGCGTGCCCCGTATACAGCCCATGCGCCTTCTGCGCTCTTGAGGTCGCGACTGGACGTTACACGGTGGACGCGCAGATGCCAGTTTGGTGTATCTTCGGCTGGCGGGACCAAGTACGATGTCATCTCCACATCACTCCATGGCTTCATACTCGACACCAACACAGGTACGCCATCGCGATTCTCAATCTGCGAGTCGCCGTTCAGCGCTCTCCGCATCTTCCACAGCTCACCACCATCGTCGGAAAAGGCAATTTGCGACTCTGGTACGAATTGTTCGAGTTCTTGGTATCCAGTGGAGACGGAGTATGCAAAGGCGGCACTGTAGGCGAACTTACCGTACTTGGCGTTGCTGTTCTTGATAGCGTAGTGGCAAGACTGACCGCTCGATAGGAGGAAGCTATGGCCGCCGGACCGGCAGACGATTTGACGCGGATGAGGGAGGGAGCGTACGACGCGAGTGTTGGCGAAAGGGTGGGGTTCTTCTTTAGCAGACCAGAAAGGGTGTGACTCTGGGACTGCGAGACAGGCAAAGGCGAGCATGCACCAGTATGGACTTTGTGGCGAGTTATAATTTTCGGCCAGGTAGTAGTTAGGGTATGAGTAACCCACTGTGAGCATGCCGTTGGACTGGAAGATGTCGTGCTGGCTTGTCCACCAACGTAGGTTGCGCATCCAGATTCCTTTTATTACACCCCAGGAGAGGGGTGAGGGGAGCTCGAGGTCGGCGTAGGCGACGGCGCCCCAGAAGGCCACCATGGCCCAGCGGTACGTCAACGAGCGACCAAAGGTGATGGCGCGACCTTCGGGGTCAAAGTAATGTACAAAGTCAAGGGCGTACATGCGCGCGCGCTTCTTATACTCTTTGGCTTGCTCTGGGTCAATGTCTGCGGCGAGTTTGGAGTAGAGGAGCTGTAGGTATTGGATCGCGAATGACCCGGAGTAGTAGTCCATCTGGCGGTATGTATCGGGTCCATCGTTGGACCAGCCATCACCACGGTAGTACGTGTTCAGCTGTCTAATGTCTTTTTCCAGTTGCTCTTTCGACCACTTCGCCCCATTTCTCTCAAGTCCTAGGTTAGCGAAGACGCGGAACCAAAGCCTGTCAGAGTTTTAGCACCAAATCTCACGACAGGAAACAAGAGAGACTCGAAGAAACAAAGTGATCGCCCTACCAGTTTGTATCCGGCATCTTCTTGTCGTTCATGCTCCCCAACCACGTCTCTACGTTCTTCTTCTGCTTGTCCGTCAATGGATCCCAAAACTCTTTGTTCGCGACAGCAAGCGTGAATCCAATCGGACAAGCCTCCACCATCCTCTGGTCCGTATCCTCCATGTACCCCCAAAACTCTGGACTCTCAGGATCTGTACCAGAGATGAGACCTTGGACAAACTTATCGGTTGCTGCATACTTGCTGCCACCAGCTAGCAGTGGTGCAAGGCCCCATAATGGGCGTGCAAAGCCCTCAACCTGAGCACCTGTCTCATCGAAACGTGTACCAGTGCTGCCTACCTTGATCAAAGCATTTTCTGGAGAGAAGCCAGGAATGAGAGGATCCAACAGCGAACCCACGGCGGCAACGACATCGTCACGCGTCTTGAGCGGATTCGTGGAGAAAGGATGGAGGTTGAAAGCCCGATTGGTGTCTGCTGTCGTGGCTGTCATGCTTCCGGTTTCAGTATCTGCTTTCTGCAAGTGGCTGACCACCACAATACGGTACGTCTCTACCTGGCTGTACCGGCTGACGGTGAATATGCAACGCAAAATTCCGTGTCCGCTGCTTCCGCTGCGCGGGCGATTATGTTCGATTTCCTTGGCGATGAGTTTGTCCAGAAACAATCTTGATGTGAGCCGCTGATGGGTTGGTATTGATGGTGTTGGCGCAGCCGAAATGCCCAGGAGCCCAGAACTCCAAGACGGAAGCAATCTGTACAAGCTACGGATTCGGGCGTGATGAGGCGAAAAGGCTTGATTTCGGTATCGATTTTCACTGCAGTCGTATACACGAGACAACGCTTTCCAGCAGTCTCGAGGCTCTTCCCGTCGTGGGGCTGGTCAATCTTAAGGGATGACTGCAGGTGTTTGGTGTCCACCGAGGTTCGCGACACCAGGGCCCGAACCCTCTCTTTTGCCTGAAAAGCTACACAGGACCCATCACCCCGTGACCATAATTGACAACTCGTCGACGTCCATTTTGCCTACATGAACCGTCTCCTCTCCACAGCATCCGCAATCCTTTGCAATCGACCCATTACGCGTGAGCACGGCCGTGGGGCATCCGCCGCCCCGACCCTTTCGCAGGTCTCATACGCGGATAAATGGCCACAACAACCGTAGCGCTCACTATCAACAGGGGTCAGCCAATCTCCCAAACCAAACATGGGAAGGCTGGCCGTTGCTCGATTCTCCCCCAACACTCGCGAGTGGGGACACGCCAGATTGGCCTACCGACCAGGGGACATGCCTCTTGGCAAGTCTTTATATCATTGAAGTCGCAACGCCACGCTTCCTCGCCACTGGACGGAAAAAGGTGCGGACTTGGCAGTCCCAAGACGGCTTTTTACTGACTCCACAAATCCCACCACGACATTTCCGCCGAGCCAAGACGATATCAACACCATGCTCTCTTTGAGCAAGTGCAGCGTTGGTCCTGCATCAACCCCATTGGCCGGAGCCACGAGGAGTCGTCCATCTAACGATCTAGCTATCCAGTCTGGGGAAGTCGGTTGGCTCTAGCGGCAGCAGTCAGAGCTGTCCGTGGAGGATTTGGAACGTGGAATCTGGGGTCTAGTCTGGGGGATCACGATGGCTCAAGGCAGGATGGCAAAGACCGCGGCGTTGGACCAGGCAGTTACCCCGTCTTGAGCAAGGAGCTAGTGGTGCGAGGATAGCGGAATAGCGCATGGGCCGCAGTACCATCTTGTTTATATAGATGGGCCATGCACATGCCACTGGGAACTCGAACATCAATCTGCGGAGACATCTCTCTTCTCACTCATTCCCTTCGAGCTCCATCTGGTGTTGCACACCAGCGTCTGGTCCGGGGTCAGTCTTGGGATTAGCAGTCGCCCTTTGACAAGGTATGTATTCGGTCCTTGTTTTTCATGCCAGATCTTCCAAGCGTCATACATGCTAATGATGAGACAGATCTATACAGCCACTCGATACGGTTGAACACCATCAACCATCCGCCATCATGTCGTCTCCATCTGCCGGTGCGAAGTTCATTCGCATGATCGTCAAGAATGACTCCATCAAGACCGATCCTCATGAGATTTACGGATGGCGTGCCTTCGCCATGGCCGGCTCAGCCTGCTTTGGTGGCATGTTGTTTGGTTTCGATATCGGAACCATTGGCGGTGTGCTTGAACTGAAGGAGTTTCAAGAGTATGTGCTTCCTCTGCCCTTGTCTCGCTTTCACGACACTGATATGGAATCTAGCAAGTATGACATTACCAACCTTGACAAGGTTGGCAAAGCCAACTTGAACGCCAACATCGCCTCGACCCTCCAAGCTGGATGTTTCGTCGGTTGCTTCATCGCCTCGTGGTTTGCCGATCGCTGGGGTCGTAAGATGGCACTTCAAGTCGCCGGTCTGGTGACCATTGTCGGTTGCGTTATTCAAGCCGTTGCCATGGGTTCCCTCGAGGCCATGTATGTCGGTCGCTTCATCGCTGGCCTTGGTGTCGGAGGCGCTTCCATGGTTGTCCCTCTTTACATCTCTGAAAACGCTCCCCGTGGTATCCGTGGTGGTCTCACCGGCCTGTAAGCAAACGCACCCCTCTTTCTTCTGGTTTGTGCTAACTCAAAGTCAGATACCAACTCTTTATCGTAAGCATTTCCATGTACAAACTGCATGTGAGACATTGTACTGACTTGAATTTAGGCCACTGGAACCTGTCTCGCCTTCTGGGTCAACTACGGATCGCTCATGCACCTCTCCGGCAGCGCTCAAGTCTACATTGTTCCTCTCGCCCTTCAAGCTCTTCCCGCCGTTCTCCTTGTCGGCTGCATGGCCCTGAACAAGGAGTCGCCCCGTTTCCTCGCCAAGCAAGACAAGTGGGAGGATGCCACTCAAGTCCTCGCCCGCATGCGAAACCTGCCCCAGTCTCACCCCTACGTCCAGGACGAGATCAAGGATATCGCCGACCAGCTTGAGCACGAGCGTATGCTCGTTGCTGGAGCCAGCGTCAAGGACCTTCTCAAGGAGATGTTTACTATTCCTGGTAACCGAAAGCGTGCTCTCATCTCCATCGGACTCATGATCTGCCAACAGATGACTGGAACAAATGCCATCAACTACTACGCTCCCCAGATTTTCGCCGCTCTTGGTCTCAAGGGTAATGCAGTCAAGCTATTCGCCACTGGTATCTACGGTATCGTCAAGATGGTTGGATGTTTCGCCTTCTTGATCTTCGCCGCCGATTCTCTTGGTCGCCGTCGGTCGCTCCTCTGGACCTCTATCGCGCAGGGACTGGCCATGTTCTACATTGGTATCTACATGCGTGTTGACCCACCCATCATGGGCGAGCCTGTTCCGGGTGCCGGATACTTTGCCCTCGTCTGCGTGTTCCTCTTTGCCCTTTTCTTCCAGTTCGGTTGGGGACCAGTGTGCTGGATCTACGTCTCTGAAATTCCCGCCGCACGTCTCCGCTCACTCAACGTTGCCATTGCCGCTGCTACCCAGGTAAGTTTTGACTGTACAAAGCGCATGTGAGACATGTACTGACTGGATTCCGCAGTGGCTCTTCAACTTTGTTGTCGCTCGCGCTACCCCCAACATGATGGCCACCATGGGCCAGGGTGGTTACGGAACTTTCTTCACCTACGGCTCCTTCTGCTTTACCATGTTCATCTTCGTCTGGTTCCTCATTCCCGAGACCAAGGGTCTGTCGCTCGAGAAGATGGACGACCTCTTCGGTATCACGGAGCTTGTCAAGAACATCGAGGCTGACCGCGAGAACCACGCTCATGGCACTGAAGTCGACATGGACGGCAAGAACGCCACGGTTATCCGCGAGGACAAGGTTGGTCACTAGAAGGCCACGTGCAAGAATTGTTGTTGCCAGTTTGTTACTGGTCGAGGTTAGGCTGTCGCTACTTAGCATTAGCATCATGTTATAATGAAGTCACGAGCTTCGTGCCACTCTTTACACAGACACTTATTCATGTCCGCACGTGACGATGGGAAGGATGAAACTTGGTTCGTGACATGTTGTGTAGTCATTTCTGCTATAACCGTACAGTGTGGAAAAAGCTCAGCTCAACCTTGAATGTGTGACAAATCCCCGCGAACGCCATGTGCAAGAATGGACAGAGTCAGGAACGCAACGCTCGTGTGGTGCGAAGCTCAAGCATCCTTGACGGGGTTTTCATCCGCGTCGAGAATGCCCTTCTTCACAAGCTCTTCCGGGCTTGGCCGACTCTGCAGACCCTTTTCCAGGTTATCCGCCTTCATGTGCATTTCCAGTTCCTTCTGGTGTCCCTGCAGAGCAGGCGCGGCGTTGGAGGCGGGCAAGATATTGCGGTCGATGAGCTCGGCGCGTTCGGGGCGGGAGTTGAGGCCCTTTTTGAGGTTATCGGTTGCGCGTTGGCGCTCCAGTTCGAGGGCCTTGGCTTGGAGGGCACTGTTGCGGGTTGGTCGTTAGCGAGAGTGTTGCCAAGGAAGGTGCTCCCCCAGTAGAGCTTCAAGGGCTTCCAGGGCCTCGGAAACATACGGCGCAGTAGTCGTGTCGAGCAGAATGTGCCTGTTCTTCAGATCCTGAGGTTCCGGGCGGTGCTGCAAGTGCTTCTCCAGACTGTTGCGCCTGTCTGAGGAGCGAACGGGAGAGATGGGCGTCTCGTCGACAATGTCAGTGTTCTCGGACGTCATGTTGGAATTGTTGTTAGTCACTTGGGGAGATTGCGTAGTAAGTGAGGGTGGTGACGAGTAATCAAACGGGCTGCTACGGGTACTTAAGCGAGTCTCGACGTGAGACGAGAGGGGAGAGGTGCCTTCCAAGGTGGCTTGGTTGCACCGCGGCTTGGTTGCGGGGCAGCCGCCTAACGAATCCCTGCAGCAAAATGACAGGGATCAGACGCGTGCCGTCACCGCGTCACCGCGTCACCTCACGTCGGACCTGACCAGCATCGAGTCCATGCGCACGTATGATTTCTGCCTACACTTTCTTGACACGGCGTGAGGCGGCTTGGGCATCTGCAGCCCATCTTCTGGAAGAATGCCCAATTGCCTGGACTGGCAATAACCGCCGTTCTAGTGACGTTCGCATGTAGATTTCGCATCCGCAAATGGTGTGGAGGTGGGAGACGGTGAGCCAGGGCTGAACGAGAATGTAACAACTCCAGTACAACTTCAGTACAACGCTGAAGATAACAACAGTCAAACACATGAGATACTTGGGCGAAGAGGGTTAGCCCCCAACACGTGAGACACAACTCTCCATTTCGCATCGTGGCACATCAGATTGAACGTCTTGGCTGTAAACCGGAACGTGGTCCTGCGCGAGGTACGAGAGAGATTAATATCATTATCGCATTAACTATGGATCGCCCGTCTCAGCGACGTCCAGTCCCGTGATTATCAACAAGTCGACAACTCCATTGATAAAAAGCTACATCATTGAGGAGAAACACTGCCTTAGACGACAGTACAAATCAAACACATGCCGCATAAGCTTTTCCCGTAATTGTCACTGGTTCCGGTCCTTTCACGGATGAACCATTCTTGTCGAAGCATTCTGTACCGAGAATCATGGCGAGCAGTGCATTTAAGCACCGTCGTCTTCACCGATGCGGATGGCACCGTCACGGCTAAGGCCATTAGCCCAGAAGCCGTTGAGCTCAACATCGCTCTCGCGCATGTTCGCGTGGACAACAAGGAGCCAGGCACCGAAGACAGCCTTAGCAAGGACATCAAGGATAGCGTACGAGATGATCTCAGTGTCGACACTAGCCTTGCGAGCACCATCGGCAACACCCCAGACACTGAAAAGGCATTAGTATCGTGACAGCATCAGGCATGTTGGCAGGTGAACTTACATGGGGTAGGCAGTCCAGAGGATGGCAGTGTAGGCAGCAATGGAGACGAAGAAAGTGCGGAGCTTGTCACCCTTAGCACGCGCGTTGGCGCCACCGTTGAGACCAAGGTGCCAGAAGATGAAGATGAAGGCAATGCAGGCAATGGTGTACCAGCCCCACTTCTGAGGAGTGTCCTCGGTGCCGAAAGCAGCGAAGAGACCAGTGAGAACCATGATCAAATCAGCAACGATCATCATGATCATGTGTCCACCAGACATGCCAGCAAGGAGACCGAGATCGAGGAGCAGCAGAGGAGTGGTGATGCTCCAGTCAACGTAACGGGCCCAATAGACCTGGCGGTAGGTGGTTGTGAAGGTGTCGGGAACGTGGTCATGTTGCTCGCGCTCAACGATCTTGTTCAGGGAAACACCGTGTCCAGTGGCCATGGCGAAGTAGGAGAGGGCGGCGGTGAGGGTGATGATGGTGGTGATGACATGGTAGAGACGCTTGTTCTGGGGCGTGTCAGACACATGGTCGCGAGTGGCTCACCATGGGGCGGGTGTACTTACCAATGGGACCTTCCATGACATGACAGTGAAACCAGCAGAGGCGATGAGCATGAGAACAAAGACGACCCAGAGGGTCTTCTGTCCAGCATCGCCGGCAACCTCGTACACGGGCTCGCTGCCGGGAAGGACAGTGGGCACAGGAGCAACCGAAGGCAGAGCTGAGGCGGTTGCGGTTGGCAGCGGGAACATGTCCGAGGTCTTCTTCAAGACTTGCTCAATCATGATGGCGGGGTTGTTGTTGTGCTTTGACTCCGGGACCTTGACAGCAGCTGTAAGTGCTGGCGAGTGATGGATGGGAGAGTTGACAGTGAGTGGGAGGAAGTGGGTGAGACGAGGCGGAGTTATAAAGAGGAGAAGCTAGGCAGCTATGCGGTCACCTGTTGGAGCTGCGGCAGGAGCTGTACGAAACAAGAATCGAGACGTCATAGCCCCTCACGCCATGCGCTATTGATTGGATCCCGCTGCGGCCTAGGTGAAAAGCAAGGATGTACGAACATGGGCTCGCGCCAAACAGCTCCAAAACAAGCGTCTGAACTCTCTGCGCGAATGGGCAGGTTGATGCACTGGAGCTGTCACCTCGCCCGTCAATGCTGTCCTCTGCGCGCGCCGTCGAGGCATTGGAGTGGCATGGTGCAGTGGGGCTGGCTGGCTGGCTGGCTAGCTGGCGAGCCAGAGCCATGTACAGTGCTTTGGTACGCGATGGAAGCTCCATCGCGCCAAGCCGTCTAGCATGTTCCCCACAGCAACAAAGCAGAGCGAGCGCACGCCCTCGGTTGCTCGCATCTGGCCTCGCAAACAGGTTTCGGTACCATTGGCGCAGGATCGAAAGGTTAATACAGTCCATCTCCATTTCCGTCTTGCACCTCTCGATCGCCTGGAATCCGTCAAGTTGCTGACATCGCCATGGCCACTAACTATACCTCCCACCAGTCCGCAGCCCCTCACCGTGCTGTCGTGTGGACCAACCATTCAGAGCTGCTGGAGAGCCGAAGCGGGCCGAAGTGCATACGCTTTGCTATTATACAGACCATCCTGGCCTCTTTCCTGTCTGCAGACGTGCATTTGCATTTCTGTCTTTGTCGACCATGCCTGGTACATGTCGCCCGAGCACGCGGGGCGCGTGAGGAGAAGGTGGAGACTACGTCCATCAATCACCACATGTGCGCCTCCCGACAGAACCTAAACGCACTTGCAACCACCATCGCCATTTGCCCTGCTCCCGCTCAACACAAGTATCCCACTATTTTCTCGCCCTTTTCTTTCCTACGCCGTAGCTCACATTCTTGCTTTGCCGCCTGCATCCATAGCCCATGTGTTGATTTTGCCCTTCTAGTTCAGGAACGCGTTCAGCTTCTTTTGTTGCGGTACCCGCGCTGGCTTTCGTATCGTACAGTAGAACCCAACAAATGTTTCTGAACACCCTGAAATGGGATCAAGTCAACTCCCATGCATCCTCTTCCGCTGCCGAACCAGACTTCCTCGGTGGAGGCACCCAATGCGGCTGCAGAAGTTTGACATGGACGTGAATTTCTCTCTAGCGTGGCGTTGTTGAGGTTTTGGCTCGAGTAAGTCAGATCGCGACTAACGTCTTGGATCAGTAAGTGGGCCGGATCAGTAAGTGGGCCGCCTCACCAAAACCAGCGCGACTCTTTACGCAATAGCTCCACAACAACACAAGATAATAGAATAGAATTTTAGAGATAGCTAGTCTATTACTACCTACATTGAGTCCGCGTGTGTCCTTGGACGTGACATTTTGTACACGTTGGCGGCGCGCGCTGACGTCCTGGAGTAGCTAGAGCTTGTTCTACCTCCGCGACCACCCTTTCTGCCTCTGCAGCGAGCTGCTGGCCTTGCTGAGCCTGTAGCGCTCCTCCACGAGCTATATATTGACGCCGCTGATCTCTTCTACGTTGCTGGTGCTGACTAGCTCTACGCAGCTTTTTATTCTCCTCTGCGAGTATAGTCGCTGAGTTCATCGCAAGCTGAGCGCTTTTGGCAAGTTGGCGGATAGCTAGAGTAGTTGGACTCTCTGATTGCCGACGGAGCCTGTCTTGGAGATAGCGTACCTGCTGCTGAAGCTGTGCTACTGTACGCGGCGTCTCTGCAGCCCATGCGACGTTGTTGTCTGCTGTAGTCGCTGGTGGAGACGGCGTACGGATGACTGTGAGCGACGATAGGACGCGGTCTGGACAAGGAGGGATAAGCCCTGTCGCCTGGAAGCCAGCCTGGATGTTCTGCTCTGTAAATACCGCTGGCCGGATCCGTGTATAGGTGGTGAGGAAGTCTACCTTGTCGATATGGTAGACGCCTTGGCGAGCGAGCTCCTGGATCTTATAACCGTACGCTCGCTTAAGCGGCGAGAAGCAGCTCACATCAAGCGGCTGGAGGAGGTGGGAGGTGTGAGGTGGCATACAGAGGGTGATAATGTTGTTCTCTGTGCAATACTGGTCGAACTCAGGCGTAGCGTGGCTGCTATGGCCATCTAGAATTAGAAGCCGGTAGACTCCACGCGTACGAGACGCTGTATATCTGTCGAAGTGCTTTACCCACTCAACACCAAGCTTATCTGTCGTCCAGCCGTTGTCTGATACAGCGACTACCCAGTCTGGCGGGATGTGGTGGTACCAGCTAGCCTGGTGGTGCTTTCCAGACAAGATCACGAAGGGTAGAAGATACCAACCAGAGGCGTTAATACACTCAATTGCTGTAGCCCACTCTCGGTTGCCTGGCTGTACAACAGTAGCGCGGCCTACTGTATCTGAGCTAGTGACCACCTTGGACGTCGCTGCGACGCCCATCATAAAGCCAGTCTCATCAAAGTTGTAGGTATCAATATCCTGTATGCCGTACGCCTGGCGCGTCTCCTCGACGAGCTTAAACCACGCTGCGATAGCGATGGGATCCTCACAGCGAGCGCGCTGGCTATGGAACTTCCTATTCCACTTTATCTGTAGCTCTGGCTGGCTATTAACAAAGCGCGACACCCACTTCTGGCCAACAGGTTGTGGAGGCGGATCTTGGCCACGCGCGGCGAGAAGAGCGTCTGCCATACGTCGTACGTCGATAACCTGGGGCGGAAAGCCTCGTCGATCAAGGTCTAGGATCCACTGCACAAGAGACTGCTCTTCGATAGGTAGTAGCTTGCGGTTGACAGATGCTGTCTCTAATCGCGGCTGGGTACCGTGAAGGCGTCGTTGGAGCGTCGACTTTGGCACATCGTACGCTTTTGCTAGGGCGTAAATTGCTTAATTTGGGTTATTGTAATAGGATGCTATAGTAAGGCTTATTCTGCCTTCGCGAGAAGTCTGTATAGAGCGTTGTTGTCGCGGCATTGTGGTTGTTGTGTAGAGAGTCGCGCTGGTTTTGGTGAGGCGGCCCACTTACTGATCCGGCCCACTTACTGATCCAAGACGTTAGCATTGCGGCTGACTAAGTTGGCAGTCGCTGAACACTCGTTCGCCGCCTACTAACAACTTCATCGTCGCACATGCCCAAGTACCAACACCATGGTTGACAAGAATCCCACCTTCTTTTCGTGTCCTAATAGCTCTTCAAACACGCCCCCCCCCCCCACGAATGACACCCACAGTCAACGCGATAGGCCTCTCTGTCGATGCACCAGCGGAATATTCGCCCTTAGCGTACCATCACGGTACTCCAGGTAAGGCTCTTTTGGCATATGGCCCGTCTTCAAATCCTCCTGCTAGTGCTGTGCCCCGTCGAATCCTACAAGACCCGTCAAGCTTTTTTCTTCTATCCATCAGGGTGCTTAATTGCCTTCAAAGGTCCATTATATAGTGCTTGTTATTACCCAAGACTGCACAAGACACGTACCGCCGAGTCGGAACAAAGCTTCTCTGCATACCCAAGAAAGCTTACCGGCCTCTGCTTCTCCACTGGACCACTACCAGACGTCCGGGCCTACATTAACCAGAGATCAACCACGTCAAATCCCTTTTGATTAAAAATACTTTTAGTGATTGATATACCAACATGGCTTCCACCGCTCTCGAGATCGCACGCCTTGTGCTCCGTCAAGACGATGGTGTCGAGACACTGCCCGATCAAGTCATCACCTGCGGCAGCGACAACGAGTACGATGGCCGCATGGGTACCCGCATCTCGTCCATCTTCGTCATCATGGTGGCATCTAGCTTCGGTACGTACAACAAGACCATCTCCATCGTCGCGCACTAACATCGCACACAGGTGCCATGTTTCCTGTTCTAGCAAGACGTACGCGCCACAAGTTGGTACCTAACTGGGTCTTCTTCGCTGCAAAGTACTTTGGTTCTGGTGTGATTATCACCACCGCTTTCATCCATCTTCTCGCGCCGGCCAACGAAGCACTGGGTAATGAATGTCTAACGGGTGTCATCGCTGCCTACCCCTGGCCCGAGGGCATCGCCCTTATGACCCTCTTCCTCATGTTCTTCCTTGAGCTCATGACCATGCGTTACGCCAAGTTCGGCAGTGATCACGACCATGACCACAAACACGCACCTGCAGGAATTTCACCAGCGGCGCACGCCGACGACTTCAGCAGCTACGACAACAACCTGAAGGAGCAGAAGGCAGGTGACCTCGAGGGAAACGCTGGCGGCAATCCCAACATGCGTGGGGAAGACCATCTCGGCCATAAGCGCGACCACGTCGACCGTGACGCCGAGACCAAGTCCGATAGGATGCCTCGCGCTCTTGTGCCTGAAGGCTACGCCGCTCAACTGACTGCCGTCTTCATCCTCGAGTTCGGTGTCATCTTCCACTCCATCTTTATCGGTCTTACCCTTGCTGTGTCTGGCGAGGAGTTTATTACGCTCTATATCGTCTTGGTATTCCACCAGATGTTCGAGGGCCTTGGTCTGGGAACGCGTCTGGCCGAGGTTCCATGGCCGGCATCTAAGCGCTGGACCCCGTACCTCCTCGGTCTGGCCTACGGTCTCTCCACGCCCATTGCTATTGCTATCGGCCTGGGTGTTCGACAGTCATTCGCGCCCGAGTCGCGCACTACACTGCTCGCCAACGGTATCTTCGATTCCATCAGTGCTGGAATTCTCATCTACACTGGCCTTGTCGAGCTCATGGCCCATGAGTTCATGTTCAGCCCTTATATGCAAAATGGCCCTGTTGGCAGGACGCTCAAGGCTTTTGGCCTCATGGTCCTTGGTGCTGGCCTGATGGCGCTCCTAGGTTACTGGGCTTAGACGTACTTATTCCGCCATCCCTGGTTATCTTTTCTTCTAGGGATTCATTGTTTACTTTTTCTCTCTCGGATACCCGTACATCCAAATCGGCTCTGTTGCCGCTTGCTCTTTGAATGGATGAATATTTGATAGACATTGCAATTGACGAATATGGTCCAAACGGCATTAAAATACTCATGACTTCTACCTTGTTCGACCTCTTGTCATTTCGAAAACAGTATACAAGCTCTCCACGACTATCAAGTGGTAAAGTGATGTATGCATTGACTATGTATGTGTTTGTATGTAAACGCGTAAGCGGGGGTATCATGAAACTGACTGACTGCACATACACAAGCCCAATATGCGACCCAGTCTTGTCCAAGATTGTCCAAGACCGTAAATTCAGACATTATCGGGTAAACGAGAGTGTATACTGCGGCCGTGAAAGAACAAAAATGTGAAGAAAAAAAATAACAAAGGGAACGGTCGTGGGGGCGTCGAAATCGCATTCGACGCATTGTGCCGTTGTGCGCCAGTGGTGTGAAAATGCAGACCGACAAAGCTCTCCTTTATAGTAAACGCCTATTCCCATGTTGCAAACAAAAGGTGGGTATGTAAGTAGGGTATGTGCAAACTAATCAAAGGCAAAATGCATATGGTTACGATGCTTCCAGGGCGTCGATAGACGCGTGGAGATATCTGATTCGCTCTTCAAATGGCGAACCAAGAGGGCTGAGAGTCTCGTGCTTCCTCAGATTCTCCTCACGTGTTGTCGCGTACGAGATCCACTGGCCTGGCAGTTTTGGACGGAACTCCTTTACGGGGCTCTTGGACTGTGTGGGGCCATCGTCCGTGGGAGATGCTGCTCGAGAGTGGTCGCTGTCTCCGTCCATGTGCTCGAGACCTTCCAGGTCAATGCCGCTGTCACGATCAATGGCCCGGTTCTGTTGTGGGAAGAACGGCGAGTCTAGAGCGTCCAAGGCGTTATGTATTGGGCTCCACGGGCTGAGGAGGCCCCTAGATTCCCGCTTTTCGTTGACGTCGTTGTCGTCGTCTTCCGGAACAAGTACGCGGCCACCTACTTTAACATCGCTGACGTGCACCTTGTACTCCAAAGCCTTCTGACCATCTTTGATCAGTTGCTCTGTCCATCCGAGACATTTCTTAAGACTCTGGTTCATCTTCTGACTGTCGTTCAGCATCTCGCGATGTTTCGAAAGATCCAGTTGGAGACGCTTCTCGTCTCGTGAGCGGTGCGTTTCATCCCGCTCTAGCTGAGCGCTTGGACTCAGGGCACTGTCGTCGAAAGAAGAGTCGCTACCTTCCGGATCGTCTTCGTCTTCGTCTTCGTCTTCAGGTGTTTCTTCTTCTTCTCCTGCCTCGGACATATCGGACAGGTCTCCTATATTGCCAGTGCAAATGGCAGAGGTTTCCAGGGGCTCGTCAGCCATATCCGCTGAGAAAACACCAGCTCGGCTCATGCGACGGAAGCGTCTGAGCTCAATCTTTTGCTTCCGTACTTCCTTTTCCAAGGACCGGTTGATAGCGAGGAGTGAGGAGTTGCTGATTTCGAGGTCAAGCACTTTGCGCTCCCGTCGTGCATTGGCAGCAAGCTCGTTCATCATCTCGAGCGCACTTCGGCCGTCGCTATTTCTTGATGGACTTCCCGATACCGGAGACCCAATAGGAGAGAAGGCAGTCAGGCGCGGAGAGGGGGTAGCTGCTGCATCGCCGAGGGCGTGGTTTTCAGTATGTAGTGGGCTTGGTGCCATAGCAGATGATTCGTTAGCCGGGCCCTTCTTCAAGCTGGTCACAGAGTCAATGGATGACAGACTGGAGCTTTTGACATGCCCTCGCTTTATGGTGGAAGCAACGCTGGACCTCCGTCTAGTGCGATCAGACACATCCGGCGTGTTCGGTCCAGCCAAGATGGCCAAAGCCGAATTTCCAGAACTGCCTCTACCGAGAGCTGGTCGGACCTGAGAGGCTCCTTTGCGATATGACAGATGTGCAAAAGTCTTTAGTAGGCGATGGCGGGCGCAGCGACTGTAAGTTCTCAGGAGGCGGGAGCAGATCTGTCGACATGGGGATGGGTGGTGGCGTGAGGATCGGTTGACGGCCTTTCTTCTCAGAGAGCGAGTCTGCGTGGAAGAACTTGCTCTCCGGCTGGGTCCTCCCCACAGACGACTGCGGTGGCGATGGCACATTGTGCTTCGAAGGGGTGTCGTCTTGTCTGCCGTCGGCGTAGAAGAATGTAGGCGTTTTCTTCGGGGGCGCGGGTGCAGACTGCTCATGGGGGCGTTCGTGCGGGCGTTCATGCGGGCGAGCGTCGTTGGCATGGAAGAACAGGGGTGAAGCGTCTCTCTTAGAGCCTGTCTCGGAAGGAGCGTGATTGTACGTGGCGAGCGACGGCCTCGGGGCTGGCGTGACATGGCTGCTGCTGCTCGGTCCTGGTGTGCTGCGCGGTCGTACCCCCACCGAAGAAGCGCTCTTCCCTACAGCACTGTGTCCACTGTGGAAGTCGACAGTGGAACCTGGCCGCGAGCTGCTCGGCGTAGCAGAGGGCGTGCCGTTGGGCGTCGACGAAACACTGTCTACACCGACGCGGGATTTCCGTGACGAGGAGCGAGGCGTCACATTGGTGCTCAGAAAGGCCTTGACGGGCGTCACGTCGTTGTGCGAAGACGCAGCGGGCTTGCCAGGGGTGGCTCCATTGCTGGTACGTGTGGTGCGGGTGCTCGACGAGCTAACGGTGGAGGAAGCGGTGGGCGCAACGGCAAGTCGAGGGGTCAAGGGCGTCTTCGCAGCAGTCCGGTTATTAGCGAGCGTCGGCTTCAGTGGCCGTGGGTTATTTCGGTCGGTTCGTTCGATGGGCATCCTCTAGTGAGTGGTGCAGCTACAGTTTGGGTGTTATGCTGCGGATGCGGAGGGAGATCATGGCCTTGCAGCGAGGCAATGGGCGGTTGCTCGGGGGGGGGGGCACGGGGGGTAAAGGCGGTGTTGATGGTGCTATGTTGATGGCCGCTAGTAGCGTGTCGGGTGTCTGCAGGGTCGAAACAGCAGCGAGCTCTACATACGTGTATGGCCCCACTTCTACAATGCCAGCGGTGGAGGGTTGTAGACAGATGGTGTCCAGTCCATCGTCAAAGGGATGGACAGGGACAGGAAAAGGGTTTCGGACTGTGCGGAGCGAGTGTCTGTGTTGGTGGGAGATGAATCTGGTGGCCCTGAATATCCTGGAGAGCACGGTTTCAGGGAGGCTAGTCCCAGTCCGGCCCAGGCGTGAAAGCGCGTCATGAGTCTTCCACGCCTCATCTCGCGTTTTAGTGGGCCATCATCTCGCCCTCTCCCGAACATGATCCCCCACTTACCATGAGCGATGCTGCAGCGTCTGCCCATTCCCTCTTCTCTGGCGAGCAGCCTCGTAGCTCGCCCTTGTCTCAGTATGGCCTCAGCAGTCCGACTCTTGACGTCTTCGACCTGCCTCCAGTGGCGGCCCTAACCACCATGACCACCCCCCGAAGCAGAAAATGCCGAAGGTGCTATGCGCAAGTGCTCTCCCAATATACCGGAGCGGCCACAGCCTGCACCAACCGTCTCGGCCGAGCACGACTCCCTGAAGTACCACCTCCTCGGTCCCTCGCTCACCAAAGCCGGCCAAGATTCTGTAGACCAAACCAAGGTCTCCGAAGTCATCTATAATGCATCCAAGGGCTCCAAGTTCTTCAACAACGAGGAAGTCAAGGACAAGAATCTCACAGAGAAGATCAGCAAGATCCTGGCAAAGAGACGCCAGCTGGACACGATTGACTTGAGCTCCGACCAGCGCAGAGCCGACGACTATATCGCCGAGTTGGAGCTGAGCAGGGACCTGAGTCAGGTAATTGTACACCTCGACTGCGATGCTTTCTATGCGGCAGTAGAGGAGCTCGATCGCCCGGAGCTGAAAGACGTTCCCTTCGCCGTTGGCAAAGGCGTGCTGACAACGTGCAACTATCACGCGAGGAAATTTGGCTGCCGCTCGGGCATGGCCGGTTTTGTTGCCATGAAGCTCTGTCCGCAGCTAATCTGCGTCCCTATGAATTTTGCAAAATACATGGCTAAGGCAGAAGAGGTTCGCGAGGTACTTGCACTGTACGATCCTAGCTTCCAGAGTGCCAGTTGCGACGAGGCATACCTCAACCTTACAGAGTACTGTCAGGAACACCATATGAGTCCTGAAGAAGCGGTGAGCCAAATGCGCGCGGATGTCTGTGAAAAGGCAAAGATTACTGTTTCCGCTGGTATTGCCGCCAATGCCAAACTCGCCAAGATCTGCTCAAACAAGAACAAGCCGAATGGGCAATATCTACTCTCTAGCAATAGACAGACGATTATGGAGTTCATGAAGACAATGCCTACACGCAAGGTCAATGGCATAGGTCGCGTCTTCGAACGAGAGCTAGATGCTATAGGCGTCAAGACCTGCGGAGATATCTATGCACATCGGGCATATCTAGCCAAGTTATTCGGTCAGAAAGCGTTTCAATTTTTGATGCAGTGCTATTTAGGTCTTGGACGTACCAGTATCAAGCCAGCGGAAGACCGTGAGCGCAAGAGTGTTGGGACAGAAACCACCTTCAGAGAGCTACAGGGTCGCGATGCCCTGCGCGACAAGCTCCGTTACGTCGCTGAAGAACTCGAAGGAGATCTGAAGCGCACCGAATACAAAGGGAGGACGCTCTGCATCAAGATTAAGCTCCATACCTACGAAGTGCACACCCGACAGACGACGTCACCTTTCGCTGTCCACAAAGCTGATGACCTATACAAATACAGTCTACCGATGCTGGAGAAGCTGATGAAGGAGATACCGAACATGAAGTTACGCTTAATGGGCCTAAGAATGGCGCACATCATCAGCACGAAGAAGCCTGGAATTGACTTCTTCGGCCGTGCAGCCAAGACATCGCCGACGACCACTACGAAAGCTTCAGCCTCAAAGGATGAAGGAGCATGGGAGACCTGGCCCGAGGAGGAATTTGAAGAAGCCGCACAACAAGAACGTAATGACGAAATGAATGAGCTAGAGAAGCTGTCTCAGGAACAAGAGCAGTCCCAGGATGAGCAACCGACGACCCAACCGCAATGGCAATGCCCCATTTGCTCCATCCTGCAACCGCCAGACGACGCGAGCTTCAATGCACACATTGACTTTTGCCTTTCGAAACAGACTATCAGGGAGGTTGTCAAATCCACGGCGCCGTCGCCGGAGAAGCAGTCCAGCACCTCAAAGTCAATAACCAATAAGGGAAAGCGCGGGAGACC
Organism: Alternaria brassicae; assembly: GCA_004936725.1. Classification (NCBI taxonomy): domain Eukaryota; kingdom Fungi; phylum Ascomycota; class Dothideomycetes; order Pleosporales; family Pleosporaceae; genus Alternaria; species Alternaria brassicae. The sequence continues at coordinate 1,572,898 of CM016506.1, read as the reverse complement.
GACGAATGAAAGTATTGTTTCGGAGCAGCAGGCGAGAGAGAAGAGAAGAGCTTTCTTTTCGCCTGGTAATGGTTGAGATGCCTGGCACATGGCCTGATTAGCAAGGACGAAATGATAGCCGAGACTGAATATAGGAAGAAACCCATCAATGCGTCGATTATTGCCCTTTTCCGTGATCTTAATACCCCAACACAGCGGCCCCACAGTTTTCGCTTTTTTGCTGACCCATGAAAGAAGACAAAGGAAAGCAAAAGGGTATATCCAATCAGAAGGTCAAATACATACCATCCTCCACCTTCCTACCCTTAGCTTGTTAGTTACTCAGGCAGTGCTCTTGTGTTGAGTTCAACTAGTCCCATCCACTTCTCTCATGCACCTGTCTAGGCGTCCTCCTCACCCAGTGCCCTGCACCCCTCCATTCCAGCGCTCCCCTGCACTCTCTCTCACACCAAAACCCATGGCCCCATATCCCTCCCCCCAGCATCGTGCTCTCCCTCTCTTCCCTCCACGAACGATTGTTTTCATTATACCTTGGTGGAACGGGCCATTGCATCTCGTTCGCATGCGCACTGAACGGATAAGTACCCAGATCCGTGTTTAGGCTGGTCGTATGGCTGTGGAGACCTGAGCGGGGTGCAGGTGGTGAGAGGGAGGCTTGCTGACGGTCAATGAAATCGTTGGTGTGGGCGTGTGATAGATAATCGGATTCTGTGAGGCGGAAGACGTCGTCCATGCGTGATTGGCCTCGGGGCAGAGCGTCGCGGTCGCGAGAACGTGGGAGAGAGTCCACTCGCGGGTTGAACGTATCGTCAGTGTTCCTGTCGCGGGCTGCTCGAGGCCCGAAAGTTTCGCCTTGTAGGCGTGGTTTGCGGTCGGTGAACTCGTCTTGGATGACTTTCTCGTTTTCGCGGTGGCGTTCGAATTCTTGGTGGAAGTGATTACTGGCGTTATAGGAAAGAGAGAGGTTATTGATCTTCTCTCCTATGCGGCGGATATCGTTTTGCATCAGTGCTGTGCCGTCGAGGCTTGGTTGTCGAGTTGGTGGTGCAGGAAGCGCATGTTGTGGTGGCGGACTGGGAAAGTTATGGCCTGCTATCTCAGCGTATCTTGCATTGTCATGGTGGCTCGTACGTTCACTGCTTGATGTCGCATCGAGCTCTACAGGCGCAGATTGCGCCGGCATTGGATCCCATGTGCGCTGCCAACACCATGATCGTTGCTGCTTGGCTTCTAGATGCTCTATCTGGCCGTTGCTTACCCACTCAGGCATGCGCTTTAGATCAGTGTTGAGGAAGTATCGCACACCCTCAATGTGCCTCAGGCCTTGGACGTCAACAGATAGACTCGAGAGGATCTGGAGTATGCCGTACAGAAGCACCCACCGTCCGAGACGTGCTTCACGCGGTGTCATGTGCTTCAAATCGGTAGTGAGCTCGAATTTCTCAAACTTGTCAATGAGCGTAGATCCTAGGAAGTGTCAGTACACGACGAAAACGGTCCATACTGTGTGGTATACCGTTAAAGTTGACATCCAGCTTCTCCATATTCGTCGCATCACTAAAGACGATGGAGAGCTGTAGCTGTGCTTTGGCATCTTTCGTAGCATCCTTGAGCTTTTCCTTCTTCAAGGAAGAAAAGAAACTCTTCTTCTCCTTATCCTTGCCCATCTTTGGTACTTCTCTAGGAAGTAAGGGGTACGGGTGCGGAATGTGTGCATACCCGTTCTTGGCATCGTAGGTGACCAGCATATCCGTCATACCAAGCTCTGGTAGGTCTGCATTGAAGTTGTCATTCTTTCGATGAGCCATCTCCCACTTGCGGGATGCCCGCTCCTCTCGTGGATTCCATATTACGTCCCGGTCGACAAAATAATCATACAGAGAACCAAAGTCTTCTTGCATAGCGTTTACAACCTTGCGATTAAGCCACGTCTTGTCGTTAGTAGGTGGCCAGTTACCGTATATGCGTGTGAAATGACCGACAAGGAACTGACGAAACAACTGGTAGCTTTGATAGACTGAGCTATTTGCAGTCTTCAATGTGTCTTCCCACAGATCACTGAAGTCGAAGCTGGTCAGTTTTTCTTCTGCTTCCATGACGCGCAATTGCAACGTCTTCGTAGCTAACCCGAGATTTCGTCTCGTGACCGCAGATAGACGCTTGAAATCTGGATGGTCCTCAACCTCTGGCGTCATAACACCAGCCAGGTGAACAAAACTCTCGAGATAGCCTTGTCGCCACTTGACAGTATCCTGTTCTGCCCACGCCAAAAGCCCCAGAGCTCGTCGAATGTTGTTGCGTACGTCGTCAATCCCATATCGGCCGAGGTATTCCGTGATCATTCGCACGCTACGTTCCCTAGCTGTGATCCCAGATCGATTGTCCGTGTCAAGATCGTACATGACGTGTATCTGGAGCTGCAGCGTACTCAACATGTCATACACGTCTGCTCCAACTATAGGTTTGCCATGCAACATGGCCAGGAAATTACGAATAGCAACGTGGTGTAGTCTTTGTCCTTGCAATGTCTTTATGTTGTCAGGCGCCGTGAACCATATTTCGTGGGTTGGATTTCGCTGGAAACCCTGCTGGAAAGGGAGGCGGGGAGTTGGCGCGATGCCCACGAGAGGCTTCAGATGGATGGTAGACCCTAGAAGTAGCCCGAGAATCGATGCTATGTGACTGGTTGATGTCAAAAGGCGGTGGAGATTGTCCACCTGGCGATGTTGGGCCTAGCATTCGCCGTTGTGCAGGCTGTGGAAAATTCGGCGAGAAAGGTTGAGATGGTGAACTTGCGCTTTCTGAAAGCACCCAGTCATCAACGTCGTCATCGTCTATTTGACCATACAGCAAGGCATTACTCAGCCAAGTCGATCCTGAGTTTTGGATGACATCCAAATCTGCTTGGATCGAGGGAATTGGGCGATCCTCATCCACTTGCTCCTCCTTGAAGTATATGAGCACACTTCCATGCTGCATATCTTCATCCTAGGATACTGCGTCAGATGAATATAATCTCTGCGTGCATGCCATAACTCACGTAGTCAAATCCGCCATAGGGACGCAATCCGTCTTTACCGTCGGCCCAAACCTTGAAGTTCAGCCATGTTCTTTGGTCGGCTGGAAAGGCATAGGACGCGGATGACTCAGACCTGAAGACAGGAGGCGCAGGCGCTGGTGCAACGCTCTTCTTGGTCGGTACACCTCCTCCTCTACCACGAGGAGCTTTCGTATCTTTACCTTTTGCCTGATACCTTGTCTTGTCTTTGCCTTTTGAAGAGTTGTCTGACACGGACTCGGCCCTGAAAGAATTTGTTGGCGGGGGTCGACTGTTGTTACTACCATCGTGCGTGGAACTGCTCCGCGACGTCGCACGGCTATTGTTGCTGGAAACTGTGAGGGAGCGTTGAATGCCGCCCCTTGAATCATTGGAGTTTGGTGATGGACGCCATTCGGTAAATGCATCATGGTCTTCTCGTGCAGGTTCTGGAGCCTTCCCTTTTACAATAGCTTTCTTTTCTTTCTTCTCGACTTCTTTCTGTGCTACCTTTCGACTACGAGCGCCTCGTGCCGACATATCCTGCTCGGTGCCGTTGAGAAGACTATGAGTCCGTGGCTAGTCGAAGTAGTGTTGGGCACAGGAGATGGATTGATATCTGCAACAAAGTTGAGGTATCTTTCTACACTGAGCTTCGAAGATGTTCGGTACAAGGCAGTATAATTGGCTTCGGAGTATCCTGCTGCTCGCTTCCTCGCTTATTTCGGTAGCTGCTAATTCTGCCGCATAAGTCTATGGACGATAAAAGAACGAAAAACGTGGTTGTACTGATCAGAAACGAGCGGGGGAAAGAGCGTGCGAAGGCATCGAGGTGCACACGATCAAAATGACATGGGAATCACCACGCGCGGAAAAGGACGCGAAAGGTTAACAAGGCAGACAATCTCGCGGTTCCAGGCCGTATGTATCAAATCTATTCTCGAAAAATCCGTGTCCGCTTGTCCCGGGGCTCAGGATGTGGAGCACAGGGCAGTGTGTCGAATGCGGACTGGCTCCTGATAAGAGACTCCTCCTGCCGAGCTGCGGTAGGTCAATCCGTGAAGCGAGTAGCGCAGTGCAATGGCAATCCTTTTGCGGAAGAGGTGCATCCGCAGGTGGGGAGACCAATAGTGAGCCCAGTGTTATGGCTTGGATGGCAAAGAACGGCCAGCTGTGATAAGGCCGGCTGACTGATGTGCCTCTCGGCGGTCAGCAATCCCATCACCATGCAGCAGGAAATGAAAAACAATCCCTAGGCGCAGGCGGAGAGCGCAGGCAGCTCCAGGGTGCTTCTCGAGAACGACCGGATTGATGCAAGGTCTCCCTTGTGTTAGAGAGCTTGGGCCCAAGGCTCCGGGTGAGGAGCGCAAAGACATGTGGTCGGGTCGGATTTCAGGGCGGGATGAGTGCTGGCTCAATGGCCGCCTGCTCGGCGGTTCTGCAAGCGTCCACGAATAATGTCGACGCCCACATGCCGTCTAGGCTGGTGGAAGCGCAGACGGCGCACATCGTGTTTGAGGGAGTGATCTGTTCGTCGTATGTTCTGGTGTTTTGGTTGGCTGGAAATGAGCAAGGCTCGATCCAGCCACACAATACCAGCCTCCCCCGCCTTCACCATAACCCACCACCCGAGTAGGCATCCCACTTTAGAGTATACATCCCGGTTTCCATGCTCAATACGTCACCTTGCAACACCGCGACCATTCTGCAACCTGATCGCAGAACAAGACGCATCCTGGTCTATCCTAAGCACTGCAACATCTTAAAAGCGCGCTGCCCTGCATTCTTTCGCCGCCTTGTCGTCGTCCTGCATCACTTCCGCCGCATCGCACCTGCCTCGTCACACGGCATCAATCGACCGTGGTTCAGCTGACAGCTCGACCGAGGCAAACACGTCTTCCCTCGAAGCGCACCTTTGCGCCTCTGCCGACTGCCATCATGTCCTTCTCCGGGCTATCATTCATCTTTTGGCGCATCTTCCAGATCGTCACCCTAATCCCAACCCTGGGAATGCTGGCCTGGTTCGTCGACTGGTACAACAGCCGCGGCCTCCTCACACCAACGTCAATCCTCGTTCTCTTCATTGTATCCGTACTCGGCGCAGCATGGGCTATAGGTACCCTCTTCCTCTACACGCGCGCGAAGCACTCTGCCAAATTCGTTGCTTTCATCGACCTTCTCTTCATGGGCGCCTTCATCGGAGCTGTCTATGCTCTTCGAGGAATTGCTGATGCCGATTGCTCCAACTGGCAGAGGAATGGTTCCTACAGTGCCGACCTTGGCTTGTTCACCGTCAATGGAGATCAGTACGGGTTCAACATCGACCGCCAGTGCGCCATGCTCAAGGCCTCATGGGCTTTCGGAATCATGTAAGTTCCATCTTAGCAAGAGTCGGAAGCAAACAGGACGCTAACCCCGCACAGGAACATCATCTTCTTCTTCATCACTGCCATATTGGCCCTACTTGTGCACCGTCACCACCGTGATGACCGGGTCGTCGTTAAGCGCGAAGTCCACCGCTCCCGTCACGGCCACCGCTCCCGCAGCCCTCGCTACTCGCACCAGAGCCACAGCCGGAGCCGACGCAGCTATGTCTAAGACTATGAGACATGTCACTTGATGACAAGGTATTTTGGGTATTGGAGTTGGGGTTGGAATATCTGGCAAACCGTCATGGTCAGACTTACGAATTTCTTTGGACATATTCCCCTTTTCGCCAATACTTGGAAGTATTGGCGTATGTAATCGACATGAGAGCGAAACGGTCACGACATTGGTACGAGGATATATCCCTGCGTCACGGAGATTAGGACGACTTTGTAGATAATTGCTTTATGAAAACTATGGTTGCGAGCGAGTCAACACTCTAAGCAACATGACAGGAACACGTCAACAACCAGACCCCACCAACAATAATGTATTGCTGTCTAATTGTAGTGATATCGACTAGTGAACAGGTCCAGGATAGTGCAAAGGTCTGGTCAACATTCGTTGTGACTGAGTTTGATGTTGTACAGATGCGTGGCGCGTTGCTCCCATATATGCGTTTCCACTCCGTCATGATACTGGTACAAACATGTCCTACAGTTCCATAGCCATGCATGCTACTCTCGTCGACTACCACACCCTGCAGAGCACCATGCCACCCAGCTGTCGCTCGACACATTCCCTCGCTTCCAAGATCCCCCGGTCCGTCGTAAGGAACATGCACTCTCCAGGATGCGTCAGTCCCTTTACGTAGCTCGATTCGCGTGTCCTCGTGATCTTGCCCAGGTCCTCGCTTGTAAGCCATATCCGCCGGGTAGGCTTGGACACTAGCTTCATATTCTTCAACACGGGCTCGTTCTGCCAGTACTTCAGGCCAAGCCATAACCGTCTCCGTGCCGGGTTCTGGGGTACATGTATATCGTGGACCTGCTCTTGTCCGAGTGGTGCCTTCTCTTTGGTGCCCTCTGGTGCATCCGTGGGATATGCTAGCCATGGCTCCTCCTTCAACTTCTGTGCCATTATGTCTAGTTGCTCGGGATCTTGCTGTGTCTGGAGGAGGAATGGCCTTGGTGGTGTTGGCCCGCCGAGTGTGACTGAAGAGAGGAAGCCTTCGCGTTGCAGACCCAGCGCAATGTTGACATGCATCTTAGAGACCGGGATTGACGTCAGTCCCAAGCGGGCTTTGGAGGCATTCTGCATGTGCGAGCAGACGTGTGCGAGGTTGACGAGAGACATATTGGCGGTGTTGATGCGAATTTGCCCTCGATGGGCGGCGGCGGCGGGCGAGCGCGATGGCCGGAGCGACTATGCAGAGCGACCGTATACCTGGTAGCGAGTGTCGACGGTGAGGCTCAATGCAGCCCCCGGGTTCGATTGCGCGTGGTGTCGTCGGTGGATGCCCTATGCAGCAAATTTCTGGATTGGCTCGGAGGTCCGCAAGTCACGAGTGGATCGCTGCTGCCCGCTGGCCATTCGGCAGAGCTTGGACCGGCGCCTACTACACTCCACACTAACGGGCGGGCGCTTCGAGGACGACACAAATAGAAGACCGCGCAGCTGTTGGCCGGAGCTGTCGTCGGCTTGTAGGACAGTCTTGCGACCCTATATATGGCTCTGATCTCTCTCTCCTGGTGATTCTCCAAGAGTGCCAACTGCTCATCTTACTACTTTACTACAGCGTCTCCGCATTTCGGGACATCTTGGGCTGTCAGATACCCTGGACGCCTGATAGACCCTCATCCTACACTAACACGATGCCTCCACAGCAGGGCGAAGTATCTCTCCTGACGCTGTAAGTAGCGGGTAGCTTCTGACGTATTTAAACCTTCCTGACGTCTCGATAGCTTCGCAGACGTCCATTATTACATCTCCCCACCTACCCAGCAACCCCCACATCATCGCTTCGACAAGGGCTCCTATGTGTACCTCTACCATAACCCCATGCGTCAGAGCGGGCGCGTCGAAGTAGCAAATCATGCGGGCACACCCAATCAAGATGCTTTTGCCGGCCAGCTGGACACAGTGAAGATCGAGCAGACATACAAACACCCGTGCTTATTCACCCTCACGGTCGATGCCTTCCAGAGCCACAACGGCAACGCGAGCCCGCACCATGACACGTCGCAGTGGCATCTTCCTACACCAGACCCTTCGAACCAGGGCAAATACATGTACAGGCTACACACGGTGGATTTGTACTTTTGGACACCGGAGGATGCGAGTCTCTTTCTCGACTCTATTCGGAGAGTACTGCAACCGCACCAACTGCAGATCACACGCAACCCCAATGTCACTCCAACACATTCCGAACACAAGAACGATGCCCTGAGTCCCGTAATCGCAAGGCTGGAGAGCGCAGCCATATCACACACAAGTCGGACCCCGAGTATCAGCACAACGCAGTCATTCCCAGGCCCTCCAAGCGCGCCCGCGCCGACATCACCCCCTCCCAACGAGCAGCCACCCAACTACGCACCAATGGCATACAATCCGGCAGCTCCAGCTGCGCCCGAGCCTATTGCGCATCGTGAGAAGACACCGCCACCGCCAGACGCCAATGACGGCACTGGGCTTGGATCTGCCGCCGTGCATGATCAGCATGCCGCACAATACGGCAACCCACTACAAGCCTCATTTGCGCCTCAGCCAACATCAGGATCATACTTTCCAGGACCTCCAGGACCAGGCCAAGGCTTCACTGGCCCACCAAGCGTGCAACGTACGAACACGACGGGATCAGTACCGAGTGCACCGCAAAGTCCGCCATCGTTTGCACCACCTCCCTCTGCGCCTCCACTAGGTCAATACAATGGCCATACCCCACCACCGCCAGCCATGAAGCGAACATCCACCATGCCAATTCAGCAGTGTCCCAACTACCCAAACTCACCTGGCTTCCCTCCTGCTCCCCAGTCGCCTCCCGCACATTCTGCTGTACCATCTCCTGGATTCCCTCCCCAGCAATATCAGCCCATGGCTTCGCCGGGCTACGCGCAATACCAGTATGCAAGTACAATGGCTCACCCACAGGGACAAAACTTGCATCAACAACTTTACAGACCAACTGAGACGGAAGCAGCGGTACAAGATCATGAGAACCCCAACGCGCCGCAACGCAACTCGAACATTGGAAAACGGGTGGACAAGGTGGAGAAGGGCATTGGCAGTTTCCTGAAAAAGTTGGATAAGAAGTTTTAGCATGGTTGAAGTGCGCCAAGTTCTTGTATCTATCCTGAGCGTTTTTCAGCCAGCGCAGTCATTGACGACTTTATATATCGAAGCATATACCCTCTCGGATAATTTTACAGCCATTATTATTACGACCTGCGTCGCCTGTGCCACACTTGTAGATCAAACACGTGAATGCGATCATTGTGCAGTACGAGCTCCAATCAGCGACCGGCGCTAGTATTTCCTTGAATCTGGAAGAGGCCTTAAAATAGCACATCAGGTTTTGGAGACGAGATGAGATCTTGCTTTTGCTTCTACCGCTGAGGTGAGGAGCCTAGCGACAATACTACAAAACCGTTGAGAGATCGCTACAGCCCCAATTGCTAGAGTATTGCTGTGCTACCCTTTACTGTAGGTTTGATGCGTAATGTTGCATCCGCGCCGCCGCCTCCCCAGCCACAGAGCCCCCGGTCACTGCTCCCCATGATCCCAGCATCCGCATCAATCCTCAGCTGCCAAGGCAAGCATCCAGGCGCAGGTCTAGCCAGAACATCACTCACGGCTCTCCCCCCATTGTTGGCCAGTCGTCTAGTTATTCCCAGACTATACACCTGACACCTCTTACTTCCGATATCCTAACCGCATCTACGACTCGCTCATCGCCGCCGCCGCCGCTTGCCTAGACATTTCGACACAACGGTTCAACAGCTCCTAGTGCGAAACAGGAACCGGGAACGCGGGCCCTGGGAAGCCTGGGCGATCCACGTTGGTCTACACAAGTGACGGCATTGTGAAAACAAGGCTTGGGCAACGACCTTTGGTTGAAGCATTTGACGTTTGACGGGCCCTGTGTATGGTTGTTTTGGTACTATGTTGTTACCCGCGCGACACGCTAGGGAAGACGCGTTGGAGCCGAGAGACATGACCAAGCAGGGACGGACGTTTGTCGTTGTAAGTTCTCCAGGCAACCCTGGAAGTCCTGTTGGCTGACCCTGACTTCCTAGGTTGGAGTCATCGTCGTCGCCATCTTCATCATACTCGTCATCACATACTTCTCGACCTCCAAGTTCCGAGCACCATATCGCGCCGCAAAGAAAGCACAACAGTCCTCCAACGACAAACTACCATCGTTATTCTCCTGGAAAGCCTTCCGTAAGCGCCCGCGCCGAAATGGCTACTCGACGAGTTTACAGGACACGGAATACCGGGGGAGCACAAGCAGAGCAAGTGGTGAGATGAGTGGGGCTGCGGCAGGGGATCCTGAGAGGCAAATGAACAGCACTACGGCAGCTGGGGTCGACAGGAACACGTCCGTCCGCAGTGTCATGACACTGCCTGCCTACTCTTCCGCTGCACGAGAGAATGAGAGGGTTCTGGCCCGTGAGGGTGAGCGCGGCGGCGTCGACACTGTCGTCGAGCTCCCAGAGACATTGGACGAGGAAGAGAGGGAACGAGAAGAGGAGATGGAATCCCTATATCAAATACGACTGGCACGACGAGTGGAAGCGACGGACCGAGAGGCACGACGGCAAGCACGACGAGAGGCACGCGCCCGAGGAGACGTCCAGGCACTGGCAGACATCCGACGAAGAGCAGAAGAAGCCGCAGACCTCTCTGTATCACAACTGCTCATCGCCGAGCACCAGGCCAGAAACCGAAGTCGCGAACGACGAGTGTCTGCCGTAGCATATGGCGACCTCGGCGTTGCAAGGCATGATGGCACCCGATTGAGGGCCAACTCTTCAGAAAGCGACAACCGACCCCTCCTAGACTCTGCAGCATCATTCTCCGGTCAAAGCCGTGGCCGCGACGCACACGCACGCAGCCTCTCCGTTACCTCTCTCGCACAATCAGTCGAATCCCGCGCATCCGACGAATACGATTTCGCAGACGCCTCACGCTCAAACTCGCACTCAACCGGCCTCAATAGCGAGGGCTTTGAGGTCGTGCCACTGAATCCGGAAAGGAGTCATAGTGGAAGCGGCGGACCGTCACCAGAAATACCAAGGGAAGACGCACCCGCATACGAGGACCCGCCTAATTACGAGAGCCCGATCAACACCAGGGCACCACAATTGCCAGCACTGAACCTGGACCTCGAAAGATTACCTAGCATTCAGGTCACGACGGAACTGACGCCTGTGGAAGGTCGAGCATCACCCTTGCGATAGTCTCCTCGCATTTCTTTATTGCATTTCCAGCCTCGTGCGACTGTACACATTTAGACATAGTCATTTGGAGTCATTTCAGGACAGCATTCATTTTTACTCGTCAACGATTTTCACGAAATCACCGCTGTTGCGACCAGCTTCTATTGCATTTCCTTGGTTATGGCGTGGCGCAAAAGGCGCTCTCGATGGAGCATATGTACACATAAGTACTGCTCAGGCCTCGAATGTCTAATTCCATTCTCTCACGTGTTGAACTTGATGAGTGGGTGGAAGCCACGGTTCACCAGCACGCGACCATGGTACTTTTACTTCCACTCCACACGTACCGCGCATAAACAGCTGGAACAGGGTTATATCGGCGAATTGAACTATCGTGAACTTTTCAGTCCACACCACTATCCTCCACCAACCTCGACCACAACTCATCAACTGCCAGTCTCAGCGTCGCCGGGCTAGCGACAACACTCAACATGTCTCTCGCGAAATTGTCGACCGAGCTCGATTCCAGGATCGCCAGCTGTCAAAGAGAAGACGGGCTGGATCGGCGAATGGCTCTGTCGGAGGAGAGGAGACGAGAAATGCGACGTCAGTGTAATCGATCAACATGCGTATAAATGTGAACACGCAATGTGACAGCCTCTTATGCAATGCGATTCGTCTGTGGCATTAGAGTAATCAGCTCTGTAACAACAACCAGAACAGCTCGTATACACCGACCGTAGCCCACTCAGGTGTGACTTGTACACATTTGTGGACATGTTTGCATGATGTGGGCGGTGCGTAGGTTGTAGGAGGTCTTATCGTGGTTTTAAAGTTATCCGCTAGCACCGAGCCTTCTTCACCACCATGGCCGATGATCTCCGTGGTAATTTTTGCTCAAACCGTCTTTGATTACAACGTGCACCCGCACCAGAAAGCTCAATAGACTCGACAAGATATGTAGAACAAGACAGCGCTAGTATTAGTATCAAGCCGAAGCTCAAACACAATATAGCTAGTACAGTACGGTAGAGAAGTGGGAAGAGCCAAAGAAGAAGTGATCCAGCGAGGGATGAGAAAGTGAAAGTGACCAAAGGAATACATTGTTGGATTGCAAGAGGTCGTAAAAGACGACGAGTGGAAAGAAGGAAAGAAAGATTGAGAAAAGAGTAGATGTTCCATCTTCAGCTTTGTGGGGAAAGTCGACGTCCCCTGCGCCAGCCTCTCAGTTTGTGTCACACAGCCTCCCACAAAGTCAAAACTGCAAAACGCCAGAGTAAACGCTAAGCATTGAAGAAATGAAGACGAGCTTCAGCGAAGAGATGGGCAAAAATCAAAGCAGTATTACCATGTCCCTAATAGAACACGTAGCGCTCAACGGCAGGAGCAGGAAGAAGTGTTTTAATGACCAGAGTCGCTTACACGTCGTCTCCGCCCACGACTTCCACCTTCAGGTCGCTGAGCAAGGACATCCCGAAGCAGGGGGTCGTCTTTGTCTTTATCGGTGTGGTGTACGCGTACATGTCTGAAGTGGTTGTTAGATGGGCTACAAGCAGGGATTGCCATAAAGTACGCACCTCTGTAGGTTGTCTGGCCTAGGATACTTGTGTTCGCGATCCGGGCAAAACGGGCAAACGTAGCCTGGTGACTGATGTACGAGCCCATGTCGTATCATCTCATTCTTTCGTTTAAAGCCTTTGCCGCCTTCGCCTCGCGGACAGTCCTTGACGGGACAGTAATGTGGCCGGTTTGAAGAATGCACATTTGTGTGTGAACTGCAGAGATTAGCATCGAGTGCTTGACGAAGATGTTGACTCGAAAATTAGGATTCAACTTACTTGAGAAGATACTGCGTCTGGAAAGGAGCGGCAGTGCAGCCTGGATAGTCGCATTTGAAATACCCAACAATATGAGGGGTGGTTTGCTGCAGTATCCCAGAGTTTAATGGAGGTGGTAGCACTCTCGACGCGAGAGCACCATCCAAACTCATATGTCGTTGCCTTGGTTCGATGGGCGTCGGTTGTGTACCAGGACTTGGGCCCTCTGAGCTCTGATAGCTGTCACTGGTAGATGCAGAGTGCAATGTGGCTGAATAAGGGCTGTTGTCTGATGCCGCGTGCGAAGGCCTTCGCGCATCGGTGCCAAATGCACCTCCTCCCGAGGTGCGTAGGAATAAATCGCCGCGATGTGATGATTCATGAGCACTCATGGGCGAAGAGGCACTTAGCGCAGGAAATGGTGTTGCTGGAGAATGAGAGCTAATAGACAGGGCACGTACTATCGATGTTGGCGATTGTCCTAGTGAAGATACTGATTGTCGATGTGAGAAGCTGATGCTATTGGTTCTCGTTGCTTCATGATCACTTGTTGCCGATCTCGCGATATCATCCATATGCCGGAACGAAGGTAGTTGCTGACTAGGCGAACCCGCTGCTGCATCAAGCGTAGGGGATGGAGCTTGTAACGCTGGAAGGGTATCCGCCGAAAGCCCTCTCGATTGTCGTAGGCTGGGAGATGTTGCGGATTCATCTTCTTGGGAGAGACCATTTGGCAATTGGTTTGGTGGCTGCAATGACACACAGGACAATGCTGATGAAATGGACTGCGTTCTGTTGGTTCCATTTGTTTTAGGCCGCACGCCATTCGGTGCTATGTGGACTGCCGAGGCTTGAGACGTGCGCCTGTCTGCTGCAAAGCCAAAAGGTCTGATACCTTCGTCTTCGATGACTGAGTCTCTGTGAGTAGCTGTCGCTTTTGGATCAGGTGCCGAGCCAAGCACTTCTAGTAAGGTCGGTTGCTGGGTGGCAGGAAGAGTGGTTGGCGGCACTGACTGACCATGATTAGAGAGGGACGGGGCAGTTGCCGCGTTGGGAGAGTCAGCATCTGGCATGTCGTCGTCTCCGGATTCAGAAGCAGAGTCAAAATCCAAGGCCTGTTCGCTTGCTTTTTGAGCAATGTCTGGCCGATTCGGGTCCATCTCACGGATGAGTACCAGATCCCCTTGGGTAGGCCGGGTGCGGATTTTGTGTCGGTTGGGTTGGTGGCGGACGACCGTTGTTACGAGGGGCGGTGGCGTCGGAGATGGTGTTGCCTTGACAATTCGGGCTTCCAAGAGGGGTGATTTTGAGAGAAATTCGTCGTCCTGATAGTATTCCACGGATTGATGAACGGTGCCGAGCATTTGGGCTGCGGGCTCCGCGGATTAGGCAAATAGTGATTGAGGGGATGGAGAGAAGAGGTAATTATCCCAGGGACCGTTCGGCGAAAGCTCCTAGGGAAAGTCCTAGGCGGCGATGCAGGGAGCGCGTGGCACAGCAAGACCAGTCTTGAATCGCTGTCTGGAGGAGAGTCAGCATGACCATGGGCTGCATTCTTCTCGCGGCGATGATGGAAGAAGAAGGGTTCGGTTCGGAGCTGCGAGTCTAGCGCAGTTGACACGATGGACAGAGATGAGAAGAGCCCAGGTGCGGGTGTGGGAAGCGTGGCAGGCTAGGGAGGCTCGGATGGAGCGAATGGGGCAGAGCAGGGGTGATTGTGTAGAATAGACGGGCTGTTGGTCATGGGAACTGGAATACAGCGAACGGTATCATGAGTCGCGAAATATATGTGGAGATATGATGCAAAGCAAAAACGCCCAACGTCGAAGCGGCTCTGCGCGGTGAAAACATACCCGAGGGTGCCAGTGCGACGGCTCTTTTTCAGCCTCAAGGCGGTGTCGAAGGGCTCTGCCGATCGCAAACATCAACTCGCGCAGGCTGCGATGGGACGGGCGTCTGTTCACGAATGGCATAGATGATGGTAACAGTGAGCGAGCCTCGTCTGGCCTTGCGGCATGCAGGAAACGGATAGCTGTTGGGACTGCGGCGGGTGGGTGAGGAGGCTGACTTGCGGGGGTTGTCGAGTGAACGGCCCTGTCTGCGGCCGCTGGAACAGACGGAAGTCGGGGGTTACGGCAGCGGTGCAGAGATACAACAAGTAACTGGACAGCGACGTACAGTATGTAGACGGCATCACGGTCGCGCCGGTCGCGCTGCCTCTGGCTCCTACGAGGCGCAGCGCTCTAATCCAATCCAAGTTTTATGAGGCTCCCACCGAAGTTTCCATCCCCGCACCGATGGCCGCTAGCTGCTCTGGGACCCCACATGCACCTCTAGCTACTCCACGGGGACCGAGCCCAGCCCCCGCCTCTTTCACGCCCAAGAAGCCTCCATCGGCCCTATTCTAACTTTTGCTCGCTAGCCCGTCTGCTCGACTTGCTGAACCATCCGCGCGCACAACGCTCGTGCGCATTCTCTCTCACGGCCACATTTGTCAGATGGATCATGGCCTATTCGCCCGAACCCATGCGGCGTCGTGGCATGTTGTTGCCCTGCTGTGGCTTGCGCTTCGCTTGACAGGCCGCACCTGGAATTGGGCGACACTCCATATATTAACTGCCCAGTCTGAATGCCAGGCTATGCTACAAGTCCTCCTATTCTATCTACCCGCACACCTGTCGACTACACGTGCATGCATCCGCCTTCCCCTCTCCTCCCGCTGCCAATTTCAACCGCCCTATCGTACAGTCTTATGCTGTATGCACTCTGGTCTATTGCTGTGCCGCTCAGAAATGCTCCAACGGAACTGTGACAGACACGCCCACCCCCACAGTCACTGCCAACTAGCGAGTAAAAAACATGCTCCTTGGTAGATCAACGCCCCAAAACAAGTCATGGCTGATAAAGCGGTTGTTGGCGCCAGAAGCCGTATCCCACCCATGGATCCTCCAATCCCATTTTATCCCTCACGCCTAACAACGCACATCGGCTAAGCACCTGCACCCTTCCATCACGCTTCCGGCCTCTTGCCAAATCCGGGGATCCCACTGAACTTGCTGCCGGCGGGCAGCTTGGGCCGACCAAAGTTCTCGTCCAGATCGAGGATTACCTTGAGCGCGTTGCGGCTGCGAAGGTACGGCAACGGCGCCGTCGCCTCCTCAAGGCCGACTGATGGCTCTAGACTTGACGAGTCATGGCTAGACCCTGGCATCGGCAGAGCTGCAAACATGTCAGTCCGTCGTGTGCGCACCTGGGTACCATGCACCACTTACCTCGCTGTAGAACCTCATAACCAGCCAGTGTGAAACCGAATTGTGGCGATGATCGCATAATGCGCGCGGGTCCGCCCTTGAAGAACGCCTTGAAACCTTCCTCCTTGAAAATGGTCGACGCCGCATGACGAAGGCCAGTGTATGAAACTTCGCCCTTTCGTGCCTCTACCTGTAACCTAGTCTTTATAACGTCGCACGGTGTGGTCAGGTACGCCGCAGGCATACCAGCGATAGCACCAGCACTCAGCATCTGTAGTACTCCCAGTGACTTTTGCGGACTCTCGCCGAAGAAATCTCTCTTCAGATGGCTGTAGGTTGGGAAGTAGATGGCTGAGAAGGGGACTGATCCATGCGTCAGCCAAATCCAAGATGCGACAGCGAGCAGTACGTACCGTCACGCAAAAGACATGCGCTAGCACCCTTGTAGAGGCCGACAAGACCCAAGTTGCGAACAATCCACATGGCGGACCGCCTGGGAACCCCTTCGACGTTCTTGGACAGTTCGCCCTGAATTTGTAACCGAATCTTGACAATCTCGAGAGGGTTTGTAAAGACCTGAAGACGACGTGTTAGCAATCCTTGTTACTTGACATGCTCAACATAGGCCACGACGTACAACTTGACAGGCACCGGCAGTACCACCAGCCAGCATCTCAGCGGGAAGTTTGATCTGGCCTGTTGCCTTGTCCGTCATCTTGCCACGAACAAGATCGTTGACTGTGAGCTTGATGGCCTTTTCGGGCGCTACGCCAACAAGCTGAGGCAAGACACCAGAGTAGAGTCCCTTGAAACCCTCATTCTTAATGACCTTCTTTGCGCAGTCGAGTGAGTTCTTGTAAAGGACATGTCCAACACCTGAGCTCCTCTGGTTCTGCATCCTCGTCTTGACCAAGTCAATGGGGTAGACCATAAAGGCACCAAACGCACCGGCCAGCGAGCCGAGCGCGAAGTGGTGGATCGACTCCAGAATGTCATGCCATATCGACTTTGTGGTCGCAAAGACCTTTTGGCCCGCTTCGGATATACCGGCAGCCGCCAAGGATCCTGCAGTGTGCCACGACGGATCGAGAACGCGAGCAAAGTCTCGTAGACCGAGTCGCCCCGAAGCCTCGTCCAGACCGGCAAAGTGGAAGAGAATGTCTGCTTCCATGGGTGTGTAGAGATTGAAGCGACTTATGCGTGCGGCCTCGTTGAGGAAATCGGTACGAGTGATCTTGCCGTCAGAGCTCTTCTGCGTGGCATTGCGGATGATGAGCTCAATCATGTCCATCTGCTGGATGACATTCTGGAAGGCGCGCACGTTGGCGTACGAGATCTTGCTGCCAACCGAGATGTTGCAGAGGGTGGGGAGGTTCTCGAGGAGGTAGTCGGACAGCTTGTGGCTTGCAGTCTCGCGTATTATGCGCTGGAAGTGCTCGGGCTCGATGAAGCCGTCCTTGTTCTTGTCGAAGTAGGTGAAGCCCTGTCGCACACGCTCGCCCTGGAGCCCGCGCAGCAGCTGGGCAAATTGGGGGTAGGTCATGGTGTGCCTGTGCTTCTTGGAGCCAATATACAGAGAGCCCAGCCGCCCTCCCAGTCGAAGGGCAGGCTGTCCTCGGTCTTGTGCGCCTTCCATGTCTCGTAGAAGTCGTCGAAGTTGATGTAGCCGGTCCGCTGTTTGTCGAAGAAGCGGAAGACGACCTCGTACTCGGCGTCGGGTTTGGCTAGCAGGTTCTGGAAGACGGACCAATCATGCATGCTGACCTTGCCCTTCTGGTCGCGATCGGCGACCTGAAAGAGGATGCCATACTGGTACCGCTTGATCTTGTGCTGGACGCAGGCACATGATTAGCTTGGATGACTCGACGTGAGGCAGACAGCTCTGCTTACGTAGTCCTCGCCCTCGGGCGCGACCGCTGTGATGAATTGGTCTTGGTCGAGGTAGTACTCGCCCGACTCGTCCTTTTGGGCGTGTTTCAGAAAGGCAGCGCGCGTGAGCTGCGACAGCTGGGGCGAGTCGGTGGTGCCCAGCAGCACCTCGCGCACTTCTTCCGTGACGGTGGCCATGGCGAGGGTATGACAGCAGCCCGGGCGGTTGAGGGTGCAATTGACCTGGGGGAGGCCGTCGGGTCAGTTGAGAAAGGGCTGGAAGGGACACGGTATGGGGTGAGTCGGCCAACACGCCGTCAACAACAGCTCGCGGCCTGGCAGCGAGCTCGGAGGTAAGCTAATTTTTAAGTGCGAGCCACTGGCGGGGGGGGGGGTCGGAGAAAGCGTGGGGAAGGCGCGGCTGCGAACAACGTCCTGGGCTACTTGGTACTCAGGAGTACTATCACTGTGGCACTGTCCAAGGGAGAGAATCTCTTCAAATCTTATTGTTACCTACTACCTAGTATTGCTTTTGTCCTGTGGCTTGTCCTTGTTCACACAGAGGCCTTTGCCGCCTGTTTCCGCCTCACTCCCGCATTACCTTTTTTCTGATGTCGCCTCAACGCCTGCAGCCCCTGTCAGCTTCTTTATGGATAAGTCATCAATCTAGCGCAGCTGCCGGTCTTCACGAGGCTCTGTGTTGCTCGACGAGGCCATCTACCCCGGATCGGTGCTGTGGCGCTGTCAAGCGTATGGCGTCACCCATCGCCCAGGCACACGCCATTCTTTGTACTGCTTCTTGTGGTTCGTCAAGCACCGGCCACTGTCAGCTACCTGCCGATCAGGGACTCTGGCATTTCTACCAACAGCTAGTATCCAGTCACCTTGTTCTGTTCTGCGACATCGCTTTCACACAGGCGAAGACACCTCGGCCTCCTTTCAACACTATACAATGCATGGCAGTAGACTTGTCCGAACAAGGAGCCATGTAGCACAGTATGGCTTGCGTCAGCTATGACGCCATCGCCCAATGTCGCTGCACCGACTCCACCTTCCTTCAAGACCACGTGACGGCTTCCACATCGCAATCACATCCAGCAAGCACCAACGTACACCACCATGTCGTCTAATGTTAAAAATTTAACATTACTGTTCTCCGTGTCCTGGGCACTACCTTCCGATGCCGATTCCCGCTGTGCTAAAATACTGCCTCTTCCAGCAACTGCTATGATTGTCTCCACAACGGCCATTCTCAATACACGGCCCGTGCGACATTTCGGAGCACCTGCGGCCTTGATAGCCAACTGCCACAATGCGTGTCTGATGTACGTAGATCCATTGGTAGAAAAACTCTGTACCCTGTGGCACCTCCAAGGCGGAAACAAGGCAGCGGAATTTCTGGGCGAGTCTCGCACACTTGGCGGAACCTTACCAGGAGCAGGAACATGGGGATGAAACCGCACACCAATGGCTGAAAAAGATAGATCTGCGGTCCGATTCGTCACCAGAACCCAGACGCCAACCTTTCTGTGCCCTGTCTTGTGGGTGGATCTTGTTATCCTAAGCCCAGAGTCATGCCGACGCCTTGTGTTACCTTGTGCTGCACGTATACTCGGGTTATATAAGACGACCAAGTTCCCAGGAACCAGGGTTCTGCCAGACACAGCTCTACGAGTGCATACTCACCATGGCACATCCAGCCACAGCCAAGTATGATTGGATTCTTGCAATCACTACCATTGCCTTCGTCTTCTCCGCCTTCGGAAACGGTGCCAACGATGTCGCCAATGCCTATGCCACCTCGGTCGCCGCTCGTACTTTGACCATGGTACAGGTTGGTCCACTTGCCGTGGTAACAGAATTCATCGGTGCTGTTGCGCTCGGAGCCCGTGTGACCTCGACTATCAAGAACGGTATCATCTCCATCGACCGTTTTAACGGTAACCCGGGAGCTCTCATGGTGGCCATGGGTTGTGCTGGTAAGTGTCTCTAGTCTGTGTCAGGATCTTGCACTAAACGTAAACAGAGGTTGGAAGCGCTTTCTGGTTGATGCTAGCTACTCATCTGGGAATGCCCGTGTCGACTACCCAAACAGTAGTTGGCGCCCTCATCGGAGCCGGATTCGCTAGTCAGGCTCCTATCAAATGGGCCTGGGAGTCTGGCTCCGTGTCCCAAGTCGCTGCTTCTTGGGGTATCGCACCTTTGATTGCGGGTGCATTCTCTGCCCTTATCTTTGGCACCGTCAAGTACTTGGTTCTTGAACGCAAAGATCCTTTCAAGCATGCTATGCGCCTTATTCCCTTCTACTTCGCCATGACAGGAGCAATTCTAGCTCTGTTTATTGTCGTTGAAGCACCTACAGCACCTTCCCTCGAAGAGTTTGGAGCTGGCAACGCTGCTGGTATCATCCTAGGAGTGTTCTTTGGATGCTTAGTCATCTGCTATATCTTCTTCATCCCATTCTTCAAGCGCAAGCTTATCATGAAGGATCCTCGTGTCCGGATCTGGCACGTCATCCTGGGCCCCCTGCTTCTCAAGGAGACTACCACTCTGTTCTGGCCAGGCGAGGGAGAGGAATACGTCACCAATTACTATGAGGATGCCTACGGCGAAGTTCATGCTGGGACCGACGCGAAGCAGGTTGTGACGAATTCCAACAACCAAGATGAGATCACGAAAGTTGATGCTGGTTCTCCATCTGGCTCGGTGAACAACAGTGGCGTTCTTCCCAGCGACCCAGAGAAGACAAAGTTAAAAGAGAGTGCTAGCACGCCAGTCCATAAACTGAAGAAGCCGGAGCCCTACGAACGCTGGATCGTTCCAGCTAAGCCTCTCTCATGGATCAACCCTCAAAAGTGGTGGGCATACACCAAGTTTGTCTTCCTCCGAGGTGTCATGTGCGACGTCATCACGCACGACAACGACCTTTTACGCGCTATTCACTCAAAGGCTATTCGTTACGATGTTCGCGTCGAGCATCTGTGGACGTACTGTCAAGTTGTCTCCGCCATGATGATGTCCATCGCGCATGGCTCCAATGATGTGGCCAACGCCGTCGGTCCATGGGCTGCTGTCTACCAAACATACCTGGCTGGAGAGGTTGCGACACGCACGCCTACCCCTGTGTGGTTCTTGGTTGTTGCCGGTCTCCTGCTCGGTCTTGGTTTCTGGTTCTACGGATACCACATCGTCCGTGCGCTTGGTAACAAAATTACTCAGATGTCGCCAACCCGTGGTTTCTCCGTCGAGCTGGGCGCTGCCGTCACTGTTTTGTTGGCTTCCAGACTTGGGCTTCCAGTATCAACAACCCAGTGCTTAACCGGGTCGGCGGTCGGAGTTGCCTTGATGAACTACGACCTTGGTGCCGTCAACTGGCGCCAGTTGGCTTTCATCTTCTCAGGATGGGTAAGCTCCTTTCCCTTTACTTTGGATTTCCATCTCTAACGATTTCAGGTTTTGACCCTACCCATTGCCGGTCTTATCTCCGGTCTTCTTTGCGTCATGGCACTGAACGCCCCCAGCTTCTAATCAGCTCCGATATGAAGTCAGCTTTGACAACGATTCTTCTCAGTGTGCGTGTCAGAAACATATCGTATAATACAAATTGTGGAGGATGCATGAAGATGACGGTATCTGATGTGCGACAAGGAATCTCACTGCAGTTGCTCCGTGACGTAGACTCGACTTAGAGGTACAACTTGACAGAATAAATGAATAACTGCAAAGATGAAATCGCTACAATAAGAATCAAGGGTTCGCTCGATCTTCTGAAAACTATTGCATCTGCTCAAGACAACCTTGACTTTATACACATAGAACCAAAAAAAGTCAAACGTTCTCTCACCTCTGTTTCGCCATGCTAGCTGCCCAACTCTACGCCCCGAATATTCACTTCCCACACCCCCCCACGGCTTGATTAAGAGTCTGAGAGGTTAGCAAGCAACTGTAAGTCCTCAAGAAACGCTCAGCTCAAAAGCAGAGGTGATGGACCCTGGTGCATTTTCACGACGTCATCCATACAGCCGCGGCGTTGACCTATGCGAGCCTACGAACGACCAATTGCCTCAGCAGCGGGTACCACGTGCAAGGACCGTAGTCGCGTCTACCTAGTCCAGTTCGCAGTATCTCTACACGCAGCTCCGGCATATACTTTACTCCACCACTGAGTGTGTGTGCCGATGTATATCTCCGCTGCGACTCGTGGAGTACATGAATCGCTATCTGTGAGACCATCCGTCACTGGCCTTAACTGGGAGCAGGTTATCTGGACGGCGACATTCAGCGATTCGCTCTCATTATATTCGGGGTTCGTCTCGGTCCTCCAAGGCCGAAAAATCGTCTACGGTCAGCCGTTACCGGTAGTTGCCGCAGGCACGCGAGGGCCTGTAATTTAGTGTATGTCTTCAAGATAATCTCCGCTGCACCTGTGGAACAGCAGCTCGACTCCGTCAACCTGCACAATGCGACCACAGAAGACCACCCATATTCAGCTCGGACAAGGCTTGATGCTCCTAATTCGAAGCTTGAGTCTGCGAGACGCTTACTGTCTGCTCCACCGCGGCATCGAAACGGAAGGTTCTGCATGAGGCCAGTTGAAGAGGTAGGCTCAAGAAGGATCTGAAGTTGCCAAGGCCAGGAATGCCGCGTAGCCGTGACCTCACGGCAAACCCCTGTAACGTGATGAGCACTCAATGGTTATGTTCATTGCCAAGGGTGGAGAAAAGTTCGCGGTTTAACTTGGCAGTGGCCATCTAAATCTGCGCTTGGCGAAGTTGTGACTCTTGGCATGGCTTTGCAGAGCCGACTTCCTTCACCGACTTTGCCACTGCTCAACATAAGTGTTGGAGACACCTAGATCCTTCCCCGATTTTCCTCCTCTTTCTCACCACGTCCAGTCGGTATACTCACGCTCTTGTTCCAAGTTTGCCCCAAACGTCGCCAACACTTTCACCTCGTCAACTCCAAAACCACCCGTACCAACCTCACAACTCGCCAATCACGGCGTTGAACTAGGAGGAGTCTGCACCCCCGCCCCGTTCTGAAGTCCTCTATGTATACTACACTCAATACCCAATTCAACAAATTTGTCCACGTGGCCATAGTCCACGGGGCAAGAGTTCGCAGAAGACTAGAGCGCTGACCTCAGTCTCGTCTGCTGATATCCTTATACACGCAATCACCTCATATTTACGACCCGATCTACCGAAGACCGAAGATCTACCTCTTCTAGACCCTGAAAACAATCCTCAATCATGGGGAAAAAAGCAACGACCCTTGAGGGTCACGTCAGTGGCCAGTGCAACAAACCCATGTCACTGCCCGCTCACAGCCTTACGCTCGAACAAGTCAAGACCGAGCTGAAAACTGAAGAGTGGCATGGCCTGGACGATGCCGAAGCCGAGCGCCGTGTCGATGAGTACGGTTCCAACGAACTTGGAGAGGCTGCCAGCGTCTCGCCAGTCAAGATTCTAATCGCTCAAGTCGCCAATGCCATGACTCTGGTTCTTATCATGGCTATGGCTGTCAGTTTTGGTATCAAGTCCTGGATAGAAGGCGGTGTCGTCGCCTTCGTCATTGGATTGAACATTGTCGTTGGTTTCTTCCAGGAGTGGTCTGCCGAGAAGACTATGGATTCTCTTCGATCACTCAGTTCCCCAACCGCCCGCCTGATTCGAGGTGGCCAGCAAGTCACAGTGCCATCCGCCGAGGTTGTTCCTGGCGACATAATCGAGGTCAAGGTTGGAGATACCATCCCTGCCGACATCAGGTTAGTATTTCCCATTACAAATCCCTCCAGGGCGCACTTTGTCGATCAGCACGAAGATCAGTCTTTCCCGCGAGTCACCCCAGGGTGAAACATCACCAAGCACGGAGAGAGTTTTCTCTGCGGATACTTTCTGGGCGCACCATTGCCCTTAGCACTGGCTAACATGATATCAGGGTATTTGACGCAGTCAACTTCGAGACTGATGAAGCCTTACTTACTGGAGAGTCCCTCCCTGTGCGCAAGCAGGAGGAGGCTACTTTTGATGAGAAGACTGGCCCCGGAGATCGTCTCAACGTCGCCTACAGTTCGTCCTCAGTCACCAAAGGCAGAGCCAAGGGAATCGTCTTCGCGACTGGCGCTTACACCGAGATTGGTGCCATCGCTGCGCAACTCCGTGAAACCAAATCCAAAGTTCGACCTGTCAAGCGAAAGGAGAACGGAAAAGCAAAGCCGCATCGCTACCTCGAGGCTTACACGCTCACCACTACCGATGCTATTGGTCGCTTCTTGGGCCTCAACGTAGGCACGCCTCTCCAGAAGAAACTTTCTAAGCTAGCCGTGTTACTCTTCTTCATCGCTGTTGTTTGTGCTATTATCGTCCTTGCAGCCAACGAGTTCAGTTCTCGCCAGGAAGTCATCATCTATGCCGTGGCTACGGGCTTATCTATGATCCCAGCTAGTCTAGTCGTTGTGCTTACAATCACCATGGCAGCGGGTACCAAGTCCATGGTTAAGCGCAATGTTATAGTCCGAAATCTCAAGTCTCTGGAGGCTCTTGGTGGTGTTACCGACATTTGCTCTGACAAGACCGGAACCCTCACTCAGGGTAAGATGATTGCCCGTGGTGCCTGGATTCCAGGCGTCGGAACGTACACTATTGAGGACTCTACCGCTTCGCATGACCCCACCGCTGGTCACGTGCGCTTTGGCTCCGCAGCTCCTAGCAAGATGGACCTCAAGGCTGGAGGTGACGCTTGTGGTGAGCGTCTCTCTGTCGACAAGCTTGAGGGCCACAACATCGAAGGTTTCGGCGAGTTCCTCAAGGTTGCATCTTTGGCAAACCTGGCCGCTGTCAAGCAGAATAATGAAGGCACATGGGAGGCCCACGGGGATCCTACCGAAATCGCTATCCAGGTTTTCGCTTCTCGTTTTGGCATGAACCGCAGTCACCTCGTCAAGGGCGACTCTGCTACTTGGGCAGACCTCGTTGAGCTCCCCTTCGACTCCGACGTCAAGCGCATGTCTGTCATCATGAAGCATCATGCCAGTGGCAACTACGCTTTCACGAAGGGTGCCGTAGAGCGTGTCATTCAGAGCTGCACCACCTATCTTGCTGACGGCAAGGAGCAATCTCAGTCTGTCACCGAGGAGTTCCGCAACGAGATCCTCACCCACATGGCATCTTTGGCTGGTCTTGGTCTACGTGTCTTGGCTTTGGCCAGCAAGAAGTACCCTGCCGACGTCGAAAAGGGTGCCGAGGTTGAACGTACCTCTGTCGAATCCGAGCTTGTCTTCCGTGGTCTCATCGGTCTTTACGATCCTCCCCGCCCTGAATCCGCTGTCGCTGTCCGCCAATGCCACGAGGCTGGTATTGAGGTCCACATGTTGACCGGAGACCATCCAGGTAAGCTTTGACTGTACAAAATACATGCAAGACATAGACTGACTTCGTACCTCCACAGACACGGCGCGCGCAATTGCTATCGAAGTTGGCATCTTGCCATCCGCCGACCGTTACCAGAAGATCTCTGCCAGTGTCGCCAGGAACCTGGTTATGACTGCTTCCGAATTCGACGACCTTTCCGATGACCAAGTCGACGAGCTTCCTGTCTTGCCTTTGGTTGTAGCCCGTTGTGCACCTAGCACCAAGGTTCGCATGATCGAAGCTCTTCACCGCCGCGGTCGATTCTGCGCCATGACTGGTGACGGTGTCAACGATTCTCCCTCGCTGAAGCGTGCCGACGTTGGTATTGCCATGGGACAAGCCGGTTCAGACGTCGCCAAGGAAGCCTCTGATATTGTCCTTACGGATGACAACTTTGCGTCTATCCTCGCTGCCATTGAAGAAGGTCGTCGTATCTTTGACAACATCCAGAAGTTCGTGTTGCACGTCTTGGCTGAGAACGTCGCCCAGGCTGGTACGCTTCTCGTTGGTCTCGCGTTCAAAGACAGGACCGGTCTCTCCGTGTTCCCTCTCGCTCCTGTGCAGGTTGTTTGGATTATTATGGCTACTTCGGGTTTGCCAGACATGGGTCTTGGTTTCGAACGTGCCGTCCCTGACATCCTGCAACGCCCGCCTCAATCCCTCAAGACCGGTATCTTCACCATGGAGTTCCTTGTCGACATGGTCGTCTATGGCCTTTGGATCACGCTCCTCTGTTTGGCCAGTTTCGTCCTCGTCGTCTTTGGCTTTGGTGATGGAGAGCTTGGCGAGGGATGCAACGAGACTTACTCCGACCAGTGCGAGTTGGTGTTCCGCGCCCGCGCTTGCACATTCGCCTGTTTGACATGGTTCGCTCTCTTCCTCGCATGGGAGATGGTTGATATGCGTCGATCTTTCTTCCGCATGCAGCCTGGTAGCAAGCGCTACTTTACCCAGTGGATGTTGGATGTATGGAGGAACCAGTTCCTCTTCTGGGCCATCATGATCGGATTTGTTCTCCTATTCCCGCTCATCTACATTCCCGTGCTCAACACAGTCGTGTTCAAGCATGCGCCCATCGACTGGGAATGGGGTATCGTTTTCGTCGAGACTGGGATCTTCTTTATGGGTATTGAATTCTGGAAGTGGTGTAAGCGGATCTACTTCCGCCGTAAGAGCGCCAAGCACGGTACTGGAAAGGTTGACAAGAACATGGAGATTGAGGACCGTATCTTTGGTCGCTACTACAGCCGCGACTCCTCCACAGCCAGTACCGAGGGCGTGCAGGAAAAGGCTTAGGTGTGAAATAAAGTCTGAGAAATTGTACAGTGACAAGGCTGCAGATGTTCCTTACGTGCAGACCACCTGCCCAGCACAAAAGTTAGTTACCTGAGTATATAGATTGATTAAAAGAGACCACGACAACGTGACCACGTTTAATCCAATAGAAAGAAGACATCATATCAAACCCTTGTCTTTTCCATACTTTCAATCACAGAGCACCTCTTTCACGCTTGAAGTCGGCAGTACGTAGCGTTTCGTTGACTGGTCCGTCACACTAACCAACTTGGGCAACACATGTAGGACGGAGAAATTCGGTTTGAAATGAAAATCCAGACTGCAGTAATAATGGTTCAGGCATGTACTGCTCGCGGAAATTTCTGCTTTTGAGCGAACAGCTGTGAGGCGCAGTAGCCGGAAGTGGCTGCGGCATTTTGTTGGTGTGACGGTAGTAGTGGTTGCGGCATTTTACTCTCTACCAGGTTTACATGAGATGAGATCGTCAAGAAGACAACATGTACACAGGGAATCGCCAAGGGCAGTTATATGAGACCTGACAGCCCTCGCGCTACTGTGCGATGAAAATGGTCGAAGCGCTCGTCTAAAATATTGGTATTGATGGTCAAAGTGTAGTGGGGATGGCTACCTTATGCAAGCACCTGTCGCCCAAGGTACATAATCATACAGATGTCGCTATGTGAAAGGGTACTCAAACATACTCTAAACGACTAATCGTCCTGGCTCAACTTCAAGAACGGTCTTGACGCGTTCGAGGAAGACGCGGCCACGCTTCTCGTCGCCCTTGGGTACGCTTACGCTGAACACATTGAGGGGTCCGACAACACCTCCTGCACCCATCACAGATCTCTTGGCAGAAGACTTGTTGCCGGCCAGCATGTCGAGAATGTCCGACTTTGGTGCTGGCGCACGCTTGCTACAAGTGGTGGTAGGTGGCAGCGCAGTCACTTGCGGAACGAAGTTTCCTCGCGAGTAGTTTCCGGCGACCTTATCCAGGCCAAGGACTGCGTTGAATAGCTCGTCTGCAGTCGGCCTCGCGACCTTGGATCGTGGGAGGTCTTCGTTCGCCAACTCTGCGGCACGGGCGACAAATGTCGACAGCGGCAGGAAGACGCCTATTGAGTCCTTGACGCGCTTCTGGCACTCCATCACAGCAGTGAGGGAGACGGGCAATGCCACCTCCGTCCGGAGGTCCTCAACAGCGGCAGGCGCTTCAGCCTTGCTTGGTGCCTCCTTCTTGGCCATAACTTTGATGTTTGACAGATCGAGGTGGGAAAGCTTCGTGAAGCGGCTCGCGAGCTCTGATGGGTACGAGTTCTCGATTTGACCAATGTATGCGAGTACGTCTCCCTTGAGCAGCCTGCCGCCAGGCCCGGTCGCGGGGATCTTGTCGGCCTCCTCCTTGGGCAGGCCGTTCACTGTAAGCAGTTGTTGTACCGAGGGGTATAGCGGGTATGTTTGCTTGGAGGCCTTGCCGCTGGAGGCTTTCTTGGAGGCATCGGACTTCGCAGGCGGGGCAGAGGCCCGCTCCTCTTTCGGGGCGGGTGCGGGCTCTTTCTTGGGCTCCTTGGGCGCTTCAGCCTCCTTCTTTGGCGCAGAGCTCTCTTCGGCGGGAATCTCAAGGGTGCTCAAGTCGTCGCCAGGCTCTGCCGTGACTGCTATCCGCGTGCCGACTTGAACTGCTTTGGAACCATCTTGGACCTACAGTCTCCATTAGCCGTGAACCGAACCGGCCACCCTTCCCCACGTACGGTGATCTTTGCCAGTATGCCGTCATCCTGCGCCTCCACGTCCATCTGCGCCTTGTCCGTCTCGATCTCGAGGAGCACGTCGCCGGCGGAGAAGGCGTCTCCTTCCTTGATCTTCCAGCTCGCGATGTTGCCCTCGGTCATGGTCGGCGACAGCGCAGGCATGTTGAAGCTTTGCGCGGCAAGCGAAGCCTGGCCTGCGTGAAGGCCTGCCCGTCGTATCAACAAATCTGTGCATTGTCCGGGGGTTTGACATGTCTTTCATACCTCTGCGAGCGCCTTGGCTGCGCAACTGCTGGGAGGCAGCCCGCGCCGAGACCCTACATACCGCGGCGAGCGAAGCCATGTGAATTCAATTGACCGGCGGAGACACTTGTAGTGGGAGGCTTGTTTGGCGACGGTGCTGGTCGGTCGGCGGAAATGTTGAGCGGAACAGGCTTCGGAGGTGTCTGGCGGGACGCGCTTGGGCCGCTTCTACCTACCGGTAGGCTGTAGCTGGACTTTTTCTCGACAGGTTGCGCCTCCACACAGTTGCAATCACAATGCCCGCCTTCTCCCGGGGCTTCGATGCCCTCATGCGCCAGAATTCCTTCCGCCTCCCCTCATCTCTCCGCGCAGCCCTCTTCGGAACACGAGAGTCCTTCTTCACCCCCACCACGATCCGCCAGAATCGCTCCTTCACCTCGTCCGTACTCCGGCGCTACCAATATCCCAAGAGTACTGTTGTCACACCAAAAGCCGCCCAATTCGTAAACAGCGACCCAGTCCTGCGTCAGGTTATCCAAACCCGCCAGCCCGTCCTCCTCTACCAGGCACCCAGGAACAAATGGTACTATCTGAAGGTGTATGGAACAGGGGCATTGTGGATAGGAGTCGGGGCATACGCGATCAAATTCAATGACGACATCAAGGACCAAGGGCTATCTGCCTTCGTACGACCGACCTATGTCGTGGTAGGAGTCAGCTTCATCATCATCGGCTGCTATATCTGCACTGCGCCCACCAACCGCATGCGAGCAATGGAAATCCTTCCAAGTATGCAGGGCGGGCCCATGCAGTTGCGCATGACAGTCAAGCCAGTGCCCTGGTTGAAAGAGCGCATCATATACTCGGATCTAGGAGGACTGACAATAAGCGAGAAGACGGAACCCATGGTGCAAGAGTTGCTCGAGGCTGAACGATTCAGGCGGCAGAGATTGTGGGATGACTTGGGACATATGAACATCGCGGCCCGTGTGTGGGAAGGCTCCGCGCGCTGGGTACATCAGAAGTGGACCAACTTCTTCTTGAAGTTCAAGTTCGCAGTGCTAAGGTTTGGTATTGCAAAGGTCAAGGTAAAGGGTGACGAGTGGAAGATTGACTGCTCGGGATATTTACTCGAAAACGGCAAAGGTATGTCTTCGTGACAGGTAATCTGAAATGAATACTAACGAGATGCAGCTGTCGACAGAATCATCCCTGTAGACTAAGAAGACCTCGCACACACTCTTTAGGGTGGTGCATTCAAGCCCTTGAAGACGCCGTATTCCGCTATCGACTACAGACTTGCTGAGAGCGCCTTGTGATATGACGAAACGTCGCATACATTGTTACTGCCACTGGTAGTAGATGCCACAAATGAGCTGTATACATGACCGCAAGCAGCTGTAAATATATGTAAGATATCGCTCCAGCTCTGGCCATATCAGTATTGCCGTGAAGTTGCATTCACTACAATACAAATCCGATGCATAATGGCATGCATGTTCTTGGTCATTCTCTTTACTCCGAGCCTGTTACAATCATCTAGGTAAATTGAACCTAACTAAACCCACTATCTCACCTACACTGTCAGAATCATGACGCTATCCAGTACGCTACACCCCCCGTCCCCTTGTAAAACTGCGTGAAAGCACCCGCCGTCGAACTGTATTGTATGTCAGCAACCATCTCCAGCTCCATCTTTCGCCTGGGGAGATACAGCTTACCCCCTCGTCTGCTCCTTGTCCCTTGCCTTTTGCCAATCTTTCCAGCGCTCCTTTTCACTCAGACTCGCGTCGCGCCATCGTTCTTTGCCCGGTCCTGCGGAATTTGATCGCTGGGTACTGGAGCGAGAGGATGAGCTGTGCATGTGGATTTTGGATCGCCAGGATGACGCCGACGAGGGACGTTCTGGAGAAGAGGATGGGGGAGGCTTGAGGGAGGCTGCTGACGTTGTGGTGGTGGGCACACTATCCACGTTTATCAGAGGAGCCGTGGACTTCTTTATCCAGTCGGAAAACTCCAACTTTGTCGTTTTGGACGTATCAGTCATGGCTGTGGTGATTTGTGCAGACGTGTATGCGCGACTGTATAAGTGTAAGTGTGGGTGTAGATTTTCAAGGCAGCGTAAGAAAGTTGCAAGACGGGAAATCAAGGAGTGTTAGTAGATTATAGCAATCAGTATTAATCTGCTGTAACCATGTCCGATTAGACGTACTCTACGCTGCCAGCTCTACGTCGTCAAGGTTTTTCCTTATGAACTTTGTCACGGCATCTAGTCCGTCCTTCAAAATATCCGTCTGGTTGACAAACCCGATCCTGACATACCCCTTGAACTCTTCGCCGAAACATGTACTACCCGGTACAAACATGACACCTGTAGCTTCCAGCAACTTGTTGCAAAAGTCCACAGAGTCGACTGGCTTTCCTTCCCTGTGAAACTTGACAAAAGCTGTGGTGCCAGCAACAGGCTTCACCCATTCACACTCATCCTCGTTCTTGAGTTGAAACTTGTCCAAGATGGCCAGATTAGTCCTTGCGAGTCCAAGGTTGCGGGCTAGCAGCTGGTGTACTGTCGCAGTGTGCAGGGCGTAGGCTGCGATGCATTCGTCGAAGTAGGAGACCGAGATGGTAGTGTAATGACGCGCTGAAGCAATCTTCTCGATGATTTCAGAACTGCGAGAGGCTATCCATCCGATTCGGATACCGGCGAGTGAGTAGGCTTTTGACATGGAACCCGTGACGATGACGTTCTCATAGCCCATGGATAGGAGAGAGGATGGAAACTCCTTGTCCAGAGGGCTGATGGAATGGAACAGCGGTCGGTAGACTTCGTCACACATGATGGTAATGTTCTTTTCAGAAGCAATGTCTATGAGTTCTTGCAAGAACGTCTTGCCTAGAATGGCACCGGTGGGGTTGTTTGGGTTGTTGATGACAATAAGCTTGGTGTTGGGCTTGATGAGCGACTTCAAGCCGTCGATTTTTGGTACCCATTTGTTCTCCGGTGTAGCTTTCCACAGGTCAACTTCAGCACCCAATTGCTTGGGCACTTCATAGAGGGATTGGTAGGTGGGGTAGTGGCAGATGACATGGTCGCCAGGTCCGACGAGAGCGTATGCAGTCAGATAGTTCGCTTGGATGGCACCAGGAGTGATGAGGATCTTGTCTGGCGAGAGAGGGTTTGTGACCTTTGCAGAATACAGTCGTGCGAGATTACTGCGCAGATGGTCACTTCCTCGAATGGCACCGTAGGTCAGGACATGCGAGGTGTCGAAAACCTGTCGGTCTTTGTCCTCAGACAGCTCGCGTAGCTGATCGACGGAAATGGAGGCACAGCATGTCTCAGCGATGTTGTACTTGCATGTCGTCTCGTATGCGTCCATCCACTGGGAATGTTAGTCTGTCCCCCACGTGGAGGAGATGCGGGGCATGAACTTGCAGACTCTACGGCAAACTCATCGATTTTGACCATGTCGACGTGGAAGATGGTAAAGTTGTCGTTACAACAAGAAGAAAACACACAAAGATCTGTTCACTGCTCTGGAAATTCGAGGCGTCACATCGGGGATTGGCATAGGGCGCATATGGTCTCAGATGGTTCCGCTGGAGCGGGCGAGCTAGTACCGTAGCCAGGTAGAGGGCACCGGCGGCCAGGTGTGGCCGAGCAGAAGACGCGTTTGCCGTGTCGCGCGATCACGTTGATGACGTCTCTAGAGATGAGGCCACTAGTCGGGTCATGTGTATCCATATTTCTCTCTTGTTGCATGTTATGCGTGCCATGTCGATGACGAAGACCATGTTGGCTTGTGCCTCGGTCTAGCGGTCCGCCATGATGCTTGGCTAGAGACAGCCCAGCGTCCACGAATCACCGTCAGCCAACGCCGATGATAGCAGCCTTCGCCTGGCCACCATCGCCGCGTCGTGTTCCTCTTCACCATCACGAGCTGCCTAGCTCTGTTGCCGTTCCTTTGACAGCTGCTCTTTGCCACCGCGTTGCTGCAGGCATATACCGAGGCACACAGCCCATCATCACAGCCATCTCGCATATATCGCATAGCTCGCGTTGCGCCGCAGACACACGAGATGCGCCAACGAGCCTGGGCGACGTCGCTCGCCACGATGCTGAGCCTGGCATCGACAAGCACCGCATACAAGGCATTCGCAAACTACTCCATGGCCGAATCGCCACAGCAGCTCTTCTCCATATACGGCGACCGACCCGACGGATGTCCTCCATGCTTCAACTGCAACCTCGAGGACTTCAAGTGCAAGCAGTTTGCCGATTGCAGCAAGGCGAACGGAAGATGCAACTGTGGGCCAGGATTCGGAGGCGAGGACTGTTCAGAGCCCCTTTGCGGCGCGCTGCCCGATGGCAAGAACCGCTCACCACGCGGAGGCGCAAGCGAGTGTGAATGCTCAGAGGGCTGGTCAGGCATCAACTGCAATGTCTGCCAGACCAACAATGCCTGCAACGCCATGATGCCGGACGGGGAGGGTGGAGTCTGCTACAAGGACGGTCAGCTGGTCAAGGAGAACTTCCAGATCTGCGACATCACCAACAGGAAGATCCTCGACACGTTGAAGGACAAGAAACCGCAGGCGACCTTCTCCTGCAATGCCGAGTCAGAAGAATGCAACTTCCAGTGTAAGCTCCACATCCACCCTCTCTCTCTCTCTCTCTCTCTCTCTCTCTCTCTCTCAATCATAGCTAACCCCTTCAGTCTGGGTCGATCAGAGGGAGTCTTTCTACTGCGCCCTCGACACGTGCTCCTCCCAATTCACCGCCGAATCCGACCGCAACATCACGAAATACCGATGCGAAAACATCAAGTGCGAATGTGTTCCCGACAGGATGCTCTGCGGAGAGGATGGCTCCGTCGACATTGGTGACTTCTTAAAGGAGTCCATCAAGGGTCCTGCTGAATTCAGAGGCATCTCAGCCATCAACACCAAGGAGAGCGGAAGCGTCTTCTCAGAGCCTGCCATGAACGACCTGATCTCGAGCATCTTCGGCGACGAGAGCATCTTCCTACAATGCGACACTGGCGAGTGTTTGTATCAGACCGAGGTGCCAGGCTACGAGAGGCCCATCAAGAAGATCAACACGCCTCTGATTGCCAGCGTCATCGCTGGTTGCGCACTGTTCATCGTGGCCGCTATCTTGGCTATCTGGTATCTTACGCACCGCGCCGAGAGCAAGCGATACGGTCCCATCCACCTGTCGGACGATGAAGAGGACGAGGATGCGAAACTGCTGGCGGACCACAAGCCGGCTGCTTTCTTCTTCGAGAACGTCGCCTACAACCTGAACGGAAAACAAATCCTCTCTGGAATATCTGGCGCAGTCCACCCCGGAGAGCTCCTGGCTATCATGGGTGCTTCAGGTGCTGGAAAAACTACCTTCCTCGACATTCTGGCTCGTAAGAAGAAGATCGGAACTGACAGTGGCGATTTCTACGTGAATGGCGAAAAGGTCCGCGACGACGAGTTCAGAAGCGTTATTGGCTTCGTCGACCAGGAGGACACTCTTCTGCCAACTCTGACTGTCCACGAGACCATTCTCGACTCTGCTTTGTTGCGCCTGCCCAAGGAGATGAGTCGCACTTCCAAGGAGCAAAAGGTTGAGGATGTCGAACGTCAACTCGGCATCTACCACATTCGCAACCAGAAGATTGGCTCTGAAGAGAGTGGCCGTGGTATCTCTGGCGGAGAGAAGCGTCGTGTCGGTATAGCTTGTGAACTCGTCACATCGCCCAGTATCCTCTTCCTAGACGAGCCTACGAGCGGTCTGGACGCCTACAATGCTTTCAATGTCGTCGAGTGCCTTGTCAACCTAGTCAAGAACTACAACCGAACTGTCGTCTTCACTATTCACCAGCCACGCTCCAATATCGTCGCTCTCTTTGATCAGTTGATACTGCTTGCGAAGGGTAGGGCAGTCTACTCTGGACCTTTCGAGAACTGCCAAACATATTTCGACGAGCTTGGCTACGCCTGCCCACCCGGTTTCAACATTGCGGATTACATTGTAGATCTTACTATGCACGCAAGCACAGCACGCCAGCCTATCGATGAAGACAGCTCCATCTTCAACCGTGATCTCAACCGCGACGGACTCACTACCAGCGCAAGCAGTGCTATTGCTGTCAAGTCCATTCCTAGTATCAACACGTCGGAGCTTGAACGAGACATTGCTGGCAGCCCTAGCAACTCCAGCATATTGCGACCCAAGAGCAAGAGAAGGACGTCCATCAAGCAGCAGCAAGAACGCGAGCTCTTCACAAGGAAGAAGAG
Source organism: Alternaria brassicae (assembly GCA_004936725.1). Taxonomy (NCBI): domain Eukaryota; kingdom Fungi; phylum Ascomycota; class Dothideomycetes; order Pleosporales; family Pleosporaceae; genus Alternaria; species Alternaria brassicae. The sequence goes on along the minus strand of CM016506.1, from coordinate 1,538,123 downwards.
CTCCGCTCCTATTAACGACGGTGCAATGTCGCCTAAGACTGACGACGAGGCTCCCTACGATCGCCGAGGCGCTATCAAGGCTCAATGGCTGAAGCTTACCCGTCAAGGAGGTAGTGTACCTCCACAGATCCTCGAGGACCCGGACGAGCTCCCTCCACCCGCGAATGGCGCAACCGGAACAAATTTGGATCTTCTGATCAACGCCTACACGTCGTCGGACATTGCAGCTACAATCCGTCAAGACATTGCTAGTTCAGTAGCCATCGCAAACCAAGCCAACGGCACCAACGGAGTGTACGAGCAAAACGGTTTCGTTGCAGCAGGCAAGCTGAAGGGCTTCAAAAAGGTTGGTCTCTTTGGCCAGTTCAGAATCTTGTCCCGACGAACATGGCGCAACCTATACCGCAACCCAATGCTCATGCTTACTCACTACGCCATTGCCATTGTCCTGGCAGTCTTCCTCGGCTTCCTCTTCTATGGTCTTACGGATGACATCAAGGGATTCCAGAACCGTCTCGGTCTGTTCCTGTTCGTTTTGTCGCTCTTTGGTTTCAGCAGCTTGACCATCCTCACTGTCTTCGCTCCTGAGAGACTACTCTTCACCCGCGAGCGTGCCAAGGGCTACTACTCTCCACCTGCCTACTTCGCCGCCAAGGTCATCTTTGACATCATTCCTCTCCGTCTGCTTCCTCCCATCATCCTTGGTATCATTGTGTACCCGATGACTGGTCTCATCCCTGCATGGCCCAACTTCCTCAAATTTACGCTTTTCCTCGTCTTGTTCAACCTTGCAGCCGCGGCCATCTTCCTCTTCATCGGCATTGTGTTCCGCAACTCTGGTGTGGCCAACTTGATCGGTGTGCTCGTCATGCTATTCAGTCTTCTCTTCTCTGGGTTCTTCTTGAACAAGGAGAGCATCCCTGCCATAGCCAAGTGGCTGCAGTCGGTAAGTCCAAGGCCTTCCTTCCCATGGATAGGGCATCTATACTAACAGCATTCCTAGTTGTCAATCTTCCACTACGCGTTCGAAGGCCTCATTGTCAACGAGGTCAAATATCTCTCCCTCATCGACCACAAGTACGGCCTTGATATCGAAGTGCCTGGCTCTGCTATTCTCAGCTCGTTTGGTTTCAACACACAAGCGTTGTGGAAGGATTGTATTGGTCTAGGAGTGTTTGGAGGTGCATTTGTGCTGCTTGCGTACTTGGCTATGCACCTATTGCTTGTTGAGAAGAGGTAGTGTAATACCCAAGAGTTCTGTTGCGATATTCATTGCGCGTAGTAGGCTTGTTGTTACATTTGATATCTGCCGACGTAGTGGAGGCGCATAGGCATTTTCTTGCATATGTGGCGTTTTGGTCACTGGGACCTTTGTCTTATGATACTAGAGACTTTCATATCTTATCACAACGTAAACCTGTCGACCGAAGCTGGCCTCGAGCTTGATCAGCGAGACAATATATGCGACAACGAATAGTATGCATGTCTACGCCAGTATTGCTATCTGGATGACTGACTGCGGAGGGGAACAATCTTGATTTGATACTGATAAGAAGTCGTAGACAGAAGACCATGGAGGACCTCTCGTACAGCGCTAACAAATTTTTGTTGAATCTGCAACGAGCGCGTGAGGTTCAGAGTCTTAAAAAGAGGCCAGATCACCTATAGGTGGCCCGTTATCACATATCAACGTAAGTGGTCCTTTGCAATCAATTAAGATTTTTCCATGGCCGTCCACAAGGTCCGTGACCATGTTACTGCGTCTCTAGATTGGTCCAGTTCAGCCGGAACAAAAATACAACCCTCCCGTTCCGTTGTCAAACGTGCTCCTTCCTGCAGGCGTTGGCGGACCGCTTAGCCGGCAGAACATCGTTATCGTCGCCTCATCAACGCTACATTCCATCAGTAATACCGCTCGCTATACTGCTTGTGTTCCTTTTCTGCCAAGCGACGCTCTTGCTGGAATGCGTGTTGTGGTCAGGGCGTGCCTGTGGAACCCGCACGAACGGCGGTAGCACTTGTAGCAGTGCAACAGATGTTGGTCCTGAACAAACATATGTATCCATCGCCTCGGTGATTTGCAAAAGCATTCCTTGTCTGCTCCATCTTCGATACCATATTCTGAGCTTTTGGTTTGTCAATAGTAACAACAGGCGCTCGAGATACATCGCATGTTCGCTGCATTGAAGAGTGGTTTGACGCGAAAGCACGATAGTGGAGACAAAAAACGGCATTTCTAGCCTCATTGGCGGCTCGTCGGGACGTCATAACGGAAAATGGGAGCGACGCTATCCAAATTGTGGTCCTCGATGAGGGCCGCCGTGACAGGCGCTTCGGGGAACAACAACATACTACAACATCAACAAGCTAGCGGCCATCAAAAGGACGACAAAAGCGACACTCCCACCCTGAATCAGACCGCAGGAACCTCTACAACCATGTCGGGAATCAAGAAGTATGAGATCACAGAGGTATGTTAACTTGCAATTTCCTGCGTTGTGCCTTCTTTGAGGTGGCGTCAGAGGGGTACTCCTAGCCCCGCTGAGGTCATACGATATAGCCGCATCTTAAGCAACGCGACGGCCAGCCTCAATGTTTCGCCCGTCGCTTTCCAGATACACAAGAACGAACTTGTTTCAAAATTACAAAACTTCACATTCGCTAACCATCTCTCAGCCATGGCTCAAGACATACTACTCACTAGGCGAAGGCCCCTTCTGGGAACAAGAGACCAACACAATCCGCTTCCTCGACGTTGAGCAGAAAAAACTTCTCCGTGTAGACATGTCCAAGGGTCCATGTAGCCTCACTACCGTCAAGGACTATGACATTTCTATGGGCTGCACCGCGGACATTGAAGGCAACGACAAGGAGTTCATCTTTGGCGGCAAATATGGCTTCGGCATCGCTAACAAGCAGACTGGCGAGTACCGCTGGGTCAAAAAAGTCTGGTCCGAGCCCGAACTTTCAGCCAACAAGCACGAAGATTTCCGCGGTAACGACGGTGCCGTCGATTCAGTGGGGCGTTTCTGGGCAGGCTTCATGTTCGACCCCATGGTCTCTGAGTTGAGAGAAGATGGTGCTGTGTTCCGTCTCAACCCTGATCTGAGTCTTGATCGGCCGATGAGCGACATCACGATTCCAAATGGAACGACGTGGAACAAGAACGACGACACCATGTTCTTTGCTGATAGCCCAACAAAAACCATTTTCCAGTTCGATTTTGACCCAAAGACGGGTGAGATCAGCAACAAGCGCCCTTTCTTCACCATGCCAGACGATAACCGGTACGGCAAAGATGCTGTGCCTGATGGTCATTGTATTGATGAGGAGGGCTACATGTGGACTGCTCTTCATGGTGGCTGGCACGTAATACGAATATCGCCTCAGGGTGAGATTGTTGCCGAAATCAAGTTGCCCACTAGCCAGCCCACATGCCCTTGCTTCGTTGGCGAAGAGCTCTTCATTACTAGCGCTGGTGGTACGAGTGGAGAGAACGGGGGTCCTGTTGATGAGCACGCGGGCAGCTGCTTCAAGATCCATGTTGGTGTACGGGGATTGAAGAGATTTAAGTTCAAGGGAGGAGCCGCGGTTGAGGGCGGAAGGGACAACGGAAAGCTTGTTGGAGAATGAGGTTGCTGCACAGATGGACTATAAGACTGTGTAGCGCAATAGACATAGCTCGTTCAAGTATTGGTAGACACTGGTGCGTCAAAACTCCAGCACATGCCTTCTGGAAATACTCTTCAAAGAGTAAAGACCCGAACAAAGTGGGTATCGAGTGACTTGCTATCTTGTGTTTACTAGTATCACACGCTTTGCGACCCTCTGAAATACGACTCATGATCTGAGACTATCTCTTCTGTGAATGTGCCTGTATAGAACGGGTGCCTTTTCACGATAAATTCCTCAGAGCCGGATCCGCTATACTGCCCGTTATGCTAGTGACTCAACTAACTCGCGGTATCACGGGGGCGGAGAAGAAGAAGATAGCTTGATGCACCCCGTCACTGAAGTGTGCAAGCCGCCAATCAAGAGAAATACACTCCTAGATGTGGCTCGAATGCGGTGTGCTGGATATGCTCAGGTATGGAGCCACCCACATACGTCAACGGCCGATCATCGATAAGTCCTTACTCCTCTTTCCAATATCACTCAGGCAACGTTGGTGACTCTCGGTATCGAATGCCGACGGATAGTCGTACAGAGTAACAGAAAGACAGAGCCCGTCGCACCCGATACACTCAGTATGAGCACGCTAGGTCTGAGTAAGGAAATAATTAACGAGAGATGGTGATCGAGAAGGGTGCTCGTCGCTTACCCCTGCATTCTTGTTATGACAACGATCGAGAAACAAAGACACCAATGAATGAGTAGAGGGCACATCGGGTTCAGGCGGTGTGCTAAACAAGACTATTTGACAGGAAATAGGCGTGGGCAAGAGAATAAGACAATGCAGTCATTCCGGCAAGACTTACCCGGTAAATGTGTTCCGATTTCCGGGTTTAAGAACATAATGCAGACTACGACTTACATGATCTTGCTAGGATGAGCAAACCGTACAAGCGAAGATCTATTACAGTCTGTTTGGGCGACACATACTTCTCATGACGTTCTATGATTCAAGGATCATGTTACATGCAGAGTCAACCGAATGCAACTACGAACGTATGACTTGTGCACTAACTGCAACCAGGAGGACTTACTGTACAAACACTTTGCTCAGCTGTTAGACATGTGCGGCGTGGTCTTTTTGGATTTCTTGGTCGTGCCTTTCCTATCATGGTCTGGGGTTGCCGACTAGACATGATCCTGCAGGATCCGTACATCGGGACGTGGAAAAGCATGGCAAAGGCGTACGACACGTCCGGAAACACGCTTCCGATCGAGGGGATCATAACCTGTGGCGTCCATCGGTTGTGAAACGACATGCGCAGATTTGCTGCATGTCGCTCCAAGCAGTAGCCGACTGCAAATCCGAGGCGCAGAAGGATCGAAGCAAGTGATATGTGAAGAGTGATGGCATATGGGAAGCGCGCGTCTACGCACGAGTCATTTCCCATAAATTGCTGGCCCTTTGAAAGGGCAGACACACAAGGTCATTGTGGATCAGCAGTGAGGTAGCGTACTTCTCCTTGCTTAAGGAGTGGGGGACCACACGATGCGGCACAGTTCAGACATCGAGGCCGACCAATATCCATCTCGAAAACATTGGCGAATCTGCGATGTAAGATTGTATTTCAAAGATTGGAAAATGTGGATCTTCGCTACGATCAGACATGGCCTCTGGTGATGATATGCATGGTCATTGCCGAAGTGCATCCTTTTCTCGCGTATGTAGTGTGTATGCAGCTTCAATGTGGCGTGAAGCGAGTTGATCGTACGCATGTAAACGAAGATCGGAGGATTCAAATGGCGTAGGTGATGCCGTGACGACTTGTTTGAATATCGTTTCGAGAATCCTGTAGGCTAATATGGCACACGTTCATTTGCACTAAGCTTGGACTGTGGTATGCAACTATGGTGACGAGCTATCGTCCAATAGACAAAAAGCATACTGTCCAACAAGCGTGATGTGCTGAGATGTGTTAAGAAAAATGTAAAAACAATAACTTTGTACCCGTAGTTGGAGTCAGGGACAACTACTTTCTCAGAAATCTAACCCAGGGGAAACCGCACCAACATTTGGTAGTCATATCGTCACTCTTCTCGTGCTATCTCACGAATTTTGAGCTGATTCGAAAAAGGAAAAAAAGTATATCCAAATGGACGATTGAGCAACTAAACAAAGCTTACGTTAACATGTGGTCAGGGTTTGGAGCTCGTTGCCAGGGTCCGAGGAAGTTAATAGCACTACAGTTGCGGAGCAGGTAAGTAAGTGCTGACTCAGCCAAACTTATCAAGCGGTGGCGTGAGTATACGCTAGGGGTTATGAGTAAGACGTCTTTGGCAAGGGGCTCTCAGTCCTTTTCACTTGCCTTTCACGTGTGCAAGAGTATACGGGCATGATCTGCGAGTAGGAAATAGGAGATAGTTCGATCGTCGTGTGTAAACTTGTCAATACAAAGTGCAGCTGAATCTAGAGACGGGATATCGGTGAATAGGCCCGAAAGGTCATTGCCGTCAGATTGGTAGTGAACAGGGAAGTGAGACCGACCGCCGGCCTGATTACGGTCATGGATGGGGGAAGCACTAATATAGTGAACACTACTTTTCCCCGATCACTGGGTACGGTTATCCAGAGCTTTTATGCAGCGTCTAGCGTTTTTTGACATGTTGATCTACTAATGCTGATCGAGTAACCCGTATGTGTGGAGTTGATTCCGTTTACACCGTATCGTGACAATCATCTGTAGTTACAAGGACTCCCTAGCACTGTTCCCATTGACCCACGCGTTGGGAAGCTATCGACGACTGATCTGTTGACTTCTGCCCTATGTGGGTCTTGTATGTGTTGGCTTACCAGCTGGATGGTAAGTTCATGTAAGTTCGTGCTTGAGAAGACATCATGCGAACCTCAATGATTAGTGAGAAATTGATTCATGTATAGCGTCTTGGTTGATGTGCAATCGTTCTGCTTACCTGTGGTAGGTGCCGGCGATGCGGACCGGGCGAAAGGTCATTCAAGAGAATAGCACAATGACTGAATCGAGCACGAAGCGATAAGAATAACCAGCTGCGTTGAGATAACCAATTAACATGTGTGTGCATCATGCGAGGCAGAGTAAGAAATATCATTTCCCGTTTGTGGGCGATAAAGCAGACGGTATAGGCTCATTCGAGTACTAAACAGGTAACACCAAGCCTTGCTCAGGCGACTGAAAGGATCCGGGTCAAGATGTCTTCTTGTATAACAGCGAGCTTGTGAACTTTGGAAGCGAGCGTCGTAATGCATGTTTCGATACGAATCTGTTACATATGTCAGGTGTCGTGGATGAGAAGTGGAATTCGAGATGACTCGGACGCCCTCAAACATCGATGACTCACGATGTGAACGACAACCAGGCGTTTCGAAGCGCTGGAAGCGCATGAATTTATGTAGAAAGAACAAAAGCATTGCGATCCGCCTGAGACCTAGGAAGGTCACGGGACGAGCACAGCTCCCATCGAGAATGGAATGCGGACCTACGTTCTGATATTTGTAGCATACTGCGCGAATTCGAAGACTGCAACAACAACCACTTATTCTATTGCGTCTCTCAGTTCACGAAGCTTTAGACAAGCCCTTCACGGCTGCGGAGTCGCGCCCGGCGAGCGCATTCAAGAGCTCCAAAAGGCCCATGCGGAAGCTTGGGCCGTGTGTTCCAAAGTCTCCTGCCCTATCCGCGGATTGTCCGATCTACACCTACTCCCACAGAGCATCCCTTTCACTTCAACCTGACTAGACCTGCCTAAACGAAACATGATGGAGCATCGGTTAATTGCCGAAGAATTGTCGCTTCGACGAGCACGTGCCTGAGCCTGCAACCACTATCACGTATTGGATCTTCACAACGCGCTAACCGTTGCTTGTTACGATGTCGATATGTCCACGGAAGGCAACGGCAGTCATGCCACCTCTGTCACATAGGCAGTGGGGTGAAGGAACACAAAAGTGGACACAAAGGGTACCCAGCTTCACCGGAGACGCCATGTACGAACAAGCGCAATTGCACCGAGACGACGAGTCATTTCCGCTTCTCATCCCGTCTGCATCAGTCTTCTAGAAGTGAGATGGCGGTATGATCCGGCAGGTTGGAACAGGAACCGACCGCTGTACGCGGCTGTACCGTGTATACACGGTGATTAGCTGTGACGTGACCTCCTAGCCCGGTGCAATCTCCCCTGAACTACCATCTTGGCTGCGCAACCGACAGTCTGGAGCCGGAAACTGGTGGAGAGGATCAGCCAACCGAAGGCTGAGATCCATCTGTGGCGCCGTGCCCGACCATGGTGTTGGTCGTAAGCTATGATGTTTTCGGAGGATATCCCTGGCGAAGGCGCTCACGAGGTTCAGCTTGCGTCCAGAAGCACGCGGCCCCGACAATTGTTGCTGAAGGTTGTCTCTCAAAGCCAGCGCAACACGTTGCGGATAGCGCCAGATGGTTCACCAGGAGCATCAAATTCTACGCGATTACCCAAAAGGATCCTACGGCTTCGTACGTGTCTTGCATGTCTCAACTTGTCCCTACTGGCAAGATACACACGGTATGAGCTTTGCACCTCTGCACAAACTTCGGCCCTAATCAGTGGGAGAGCGGAACGGATGAGATGTGCGGCATCAAAGTCGTCCTCGTGTGCTGCAACATGCACACCGTTGCCACTTGTTCGGGTTTAAATTGTCATGGAAAGGGTTCGAGAAGCAGGAATCACACATGGATTGACGCCAGCTTTGCAACACGATATGGGCTAGCCCTGTTCAATCTGATGTGCGTGTGTGGGATCCCAAGGCGGACACCTGACGGAATTTGCAATGTGACAGGGGCTAGGTAGATGTTGAGGCCCAACCTACGAAAGTGTTTTGCACGGGCGCAAACTGCACGCTGCGTCGCGAACGGCGTCTCGCACAGAAGACGCCATACATTGCGCAATGCTGGTCTGGCTATGCCAGTGCGACGTGTATGGTATTTGCATACTCATGGTTGACGATCAGACGCATCACAAATCTTGTGCTGGGATGCGACAATCTGCATCGTGAGGCGGTCCACATGCTAAATAACCCCCACGGTATGCGCGGGGAACTGTGACCAAAACCTGGTCATATCGCCCAGTATTATCACCACGGCAGGCCGAGTGCTACCATGTCAGTGATTCGATCGAGTTTCAGAAGCCCGTCATCCACAATTCCACATCACCATGGCTACTGTAGATGTCTGTCATGCCGTCCCATCAGCTTGCTGCTACCACCACATGGCGACTGCAACACGCCCACATGAGGAGCACGTTTTCGACACGCACGTTTTCCAAGGCGGGAAGCGATCGCTCCTTCGTGGCTGCATGGCTGCATGGCGTGGGCATGCCAATTTCTTCTGTCATCCGCAGCGAGACGAGGCGTTGCCGCCGCTGACCGTCCCGAGACGTTAGTGGTGCTGGCCGCATTGAAAATGCAGGCGTACAACAAGCAACGCACTCATGAGATGAGGCGGGTAGAGCTCCCATGATGCCATCGATCTCTACGGCCAAAGCGTGGGTATGCCGATCGATGGACGACCATGTCGGCTCGAGGCTGTGGCCCGCATCTTGTGCAGAGTGCGAGGCATACATGTGCGGCGCAGAGGCATGCTTCGGGGATTTTTAAAATCGCGATTGGCTACCAATGGAGCAGTCAACAAAGCAAAATGAGGTGCACAATTCATTTCACAGCGAGCGGCAGGCGAAGGGACGATGGGCTAGGGCACATGATGAGACATGGTCGTGCGCATCACGCATCACGCACGCGCACGCGCACACGCTGCCCGCTACCGCTCCCTCGACCGGCCCGTGGGCTGGCTCGCACACATGTCCTCGAGCGTTGCTAGAGCCGGCGAGGTGCAGATGAGATGGCAGGACGTCTTTCCGGACTGTCTCCCGCCGGTTAGTGGTGAGGGCTGCAGGGCGCGGCCACCAGAGCCACGCCTGCATTGGTTTAGGCGGGCTCGACGTCGTTCCTTGGCCGCCAGCTGCGCGTTGTTGCGGTGGGGGAATTAGTCTGTCTTCCGCTTCCGCGTATCGTCACTGTCGAACATGCAGTAGCGTGGAAGACGTGCGTGTGAAGCTTGCCAGCATATCCTAGCAAGCACGAAGGCACCGCCTAGCGCGTCGTCAAAGCCGCCGACAAGGCATGATGGACTTGCTGCCCTTCCTCGCGCAACATGGACCAGGCTTGACAGGGGCATAATGCACCTTCGATGGTTGCTGCCCGGTCGGCGCTCCTCCGACTATTACACCGCAAATTTCTTATATCACACTTGGTCCTGGCGCCATCAGTGCCGGCTGCAGGCGTGACAGATCTCGACTCTCAGACTCTTCACCAGTTCCCTCGACGTCGCCACGCAGCCTCACCTCCTCCACGCTTCACTTTTGCTACTGATCTCCAGACCTCGTTCCTGTAGCATCGGTCGCTTACTGAGTGAGATCTCAGTGTAGCATGGCCGTCAGCCCCACACTGCCTATACTGCCCTGCTACTAGCAACTTCATCCTCGCCTCGTCCTGCTGCTTCACCGTTTGGCCAGCTGGCCTTCTCTCTGGTCCACATCTTTTTTGCCTCCTGCAACTGTTCGTTGCCTTCAAGTGTTCCGGGTTGTCTTCTAGGCGACCCAACCAAAGTTGTCACCCTGGCTACTCAAACTCTCCCCGCTATTCGGGCCCCCCTCCCTCACTACCCACGACGCTTCCAAGCCTCTTTGACTCCGCCATACCACAACGATCCAAAGCCGGACGGCCCATGGTCCTGTCAGGGCGGCCAAGGGGCCTCTGACGACAACCTTTCCATGTCAATTCCACCAACAGGAGAACCTCGTTCAGAGCGCTACACCCCACAAATGTCGCCCGTTCAATCCTACCCTCCAATGCAGCCACCGTATAGGAGTCCGCGGGAAGCTCCAGTGAATCCGCCCGTTTCACTGCCACCTCTTCGCCACCTTTCGAGGACTCCACCAACTCCATCAGATCGAAGATTCGGAAATCCTTTCGGAGTACACTCTATCTTGAACCCTCAGGCCGAACTGGTCGAACAGCAACGATCTCTGAGACGCAGTAACTCCCAGATAGAATCACCATCGCCAGTTGATACGCAAAATTCCCAAAGCCAGCCCTCCATCAGTCGACCCAATAGTGTGGACTCTACCCAATCCACGCAGGAAGGCCAACAGCATGCCAGTCCATTCCAGCCCCCAGAACGTCCTCCAGTTCGACCTCTCTACCCCGAGAAAGGTATTAGGACCCACAACTTGAGCAGATTGAATCCGCCCACAGGTACAATCGACGCGCATCAGTCACCCTTCCTAACTGCAGGCACACGCCCCTCGGAGATGATAACGACCCAGCCTGCTTTGCCTACCCCCCCTGCTGGCGGCCGTACGCACTATTTCCCACCTACTGCCCCGACGCCTCCACCGAACATGATGCAAACAGAGACCCGTCGACCAAGCGTAAGCTTCCCTCAGTCTGGTAGTGCCAGTCCAATCGCACAATATTCTCCTTACAGTCAGCCAGCCTCCGTTGCGTCGAGTCAATACGACAATCACAGTACTCAAGGACAATACGGACCAATGCGTAGACACACCCCCATCCACAATTCCCGTCAGGGATCTGTATCCATGGATAGTGAACGCAATAGCATGATAGCCATGGCACCATCCAACCAGAGCAGTGTCCAGCTCATGACGATTCAGAGCCAAGATGGGTCTCTACACAATATCCAAGTGGAAACGCAGACCGCCTCGAAGGGCGCTGATGAGAAGAGGAGGCGTAATGCCGGCGCTTCTGCACGTTTCCGCGCCAGAAGGAAGGAGAAGGAGCGAGAAGCCTCCATGAGCATATCCAGATTGGAACAAAACGTCCGCGATTCGAATGAAGATGCCGAGTATTATCGGGCCGAGAGAGACTACTGGAGATCAATTGCAATGCAAACTCATCCGGAACGTCACATAACCCGACCACCATCGCCTCGTCTGAGGCGTGTCTCGGTAGCGCCGTCACGTGCACCATCTTCTACCACCGGGCACGGCTCAGAAGCGTCTTATGACGACTATGAGGAAGAGACACGCGAGGAAGAGCGCAATGTTCGAAGAAGGACCAACAGCTATCATCCGGCCCTCGGCTCTCACCATACCGATGTGCCTGTTCCCAGCCACGAATCACGTGGTTATCATACATCCACTTTCGCACCCTTAAACCACGCTCCTACTCAGTCTCATCAGTATCCACAGCATCACCAGACACAGGCGACAGGTCTTCAGTCCACGGCCAAACGGCCAACCTATCGCGATCCGTTCCCCCCTGAGGCGAACCGGTATGAGCACCGCATCCGTACGCATGAGCAGACCCAGGAAAGGAAGCAGTAGTGCTTCCATCCCATCCCTTTACTTCTGTGTTACTTTCCCAAAACATCCATTTCAGGTGTATATTATATGTTGCGCGGGAGGTTTTTTCCAGCTTCTGCGTTATACCCTATGGCTTCTCGCTCTTTATTTCTCATCGATTCTATGAACAAATTGCATCTAGATATTTCCGTCCTCACGGACGCTTTCATTATCTCCGTCACATTACCAAGATTGAGGATATTCGCTTTCGCATTGTACAATACTTCGTCATAGGAACCTCTCCGTGGACGGCATTAACGGTTCATTCGTCTGCTCGTGGACACCGAGGACGATGGAATTACTTGTTGCTGTACGAACTACTTCCAGTGTTTCACATATATCAACATGACAATGATCAGAGTGCTCTTTCCATACCGACCAAGATACAACGCTGCCTCGGCTTTCGCGTAAATCGCACTTTGCCTTACAATCCATTCCTCACTGGCTGGCGGACCTTCCCGAGAATTGCCAGGCGAGGTACCTGGCAGATCCAAACTATAATCTCACGTGTGCATGCGTCTGACGTATCAGAAAATCCGCTCAACCAGCCCATCTCCGCTACGTTGTTCGAAAAAAGGCGGCCATCAAAACTGAGTTTCAAATATGGGATGACCAACTAATAAAAGCCGCCGGCGGCTTTCCAAACCCGCATTGGGAACTGGTCGTGACGGATGAAGCCAACGCCATACCGAGTGCAGCCTCAGGTTCATGTACAGGGCCGATACCCAAATGGGCTAAGAACGGGCGCCATCGCATCATACGACCTGCATTTTCCACATTGCGATTTACCTAGGGAAGGCATCCGGCGGAAGTCCAAAGCTCACTGCAGGTAAGCGACGCGGAACGACGGACGTTGACTCCCAAATTATCTGGTCTAGGAGGTCTGCGGTCTCCTGCAACCTCTAGGCCACCGCATGCGAGTGTGTCATTGTGCCTTTCTCTTATTCCAAGAAAGCGCTTCGCATGACTTCCAAGCGCGTGGCATTGGTCGTACACCCTCTAATGCCACCAGATATGCCACGTTGAGAATGCGCGCTCATAGCAAAAACTATTGTAAGCTACGCAGACACGTGTACAACCACAACCTCGTGCTCGCAAGACCAATGCTGATTCCACTGCGCATAGTCCACAGAATCCCGTCAGAGAGGTTCGTAGCCACCTGACCATGGTGCTGGAAAGCAGCCGAGGATGTAAGCTGGCCAGAATTTAAGTTCCGCGATTCGCGTACTAACTGCCGGAGACGCCTCCGGCGCGGTCCGTTGGACGATTCGGCGTATTTACAGACCAGGCCGGAACTTTATGTACGGCATCATAGCGCCTCTAGAAACATTTCACTTTCCTCAGCTAGGAATTGTATCGACAGCCCGCCACTGTACGTTACTAATCCCAGACTTCAACGGACGTCCGTCTACCTTTCACTTGACGTGTTAGCCCGAGAAGTCTGTGGATATTACTTCGAAGACCGGTGCTGACGGCGTCGTGTGGAACTTCTCCGGTGGTCGTTTTTAACACACCACAAACCTTCTCACAGTCGCAGTAGCTTGAACCTTCCTAAAAAAAAAACGGTCCGAATCTCACCATCTCCTCTGCACGGCCCAGCCAGCAGCCATCCCGCTTTTGTGCATATCATACTTTTCATACAGCGATCAAGGGATGCAGATACTGCACTCGGCCAGATTAGAGTCCTTTTTCAACTTTTTTTTCTTCACAATGGCGAGAGCCGCATTAAATTGACAAGAAATTGGCCACCACAGCAATTCCTCAATGGGAAAGTCGACGGTGAAATAGAATATCGACGATCTTTTCTTCGAGAGTAGGGACTATGTTGTTAACGATGTCTTAGCGAACACTATGACGGCCTGCAGGTCTTGGGTGCTCCCATGACATGTCAAGGCATGTGGGGGGCATGTGGGGAGGAGTCGCCCTATCGCATCTGCTCAACCGAACATAGCCCTGCACCAAGACAGCACAGCAAAGAATGATTTCGCATTCGCATTACCCAGATCGCTAATCAAACCGATCCTTCACTCTTCCATCCGAATTAATCAACATCCTCATGGATTTGACAGCTAGCTGTTGTGCCGTTCTATGCACGACATGCCCTTGATCATCATCCTCGTCATCGGGCCTAACCTTGGATTTGCCGGGCCCCCGAAGGCGCGCACGGCGCATACAACATCTTCACCGCCATCTCTCCACCTTGGATGCCATCACGTCCGCTCACGCTATATCTACCAGCATCGTGCAATGCTGACCCACGGCAATGATGCGGGTGGACGTGCAAGAAGAAGCACTAGAAAGGTCTCCAAGCTGCACTGCTGCAGCATGTGTTGCAAGGATATAACCTAGCTTGCCCACGAGCCAGCCGCTTGTCCCGTGATCCTACGTCTTGGCCTAAGAACTACCTAGGCAGAGCCGCTGTAGTGCATGGATACTGATTGATGAGATGCCGCGACTGGGGCCAAAGACCCGCCTAATCAAACGGGGCTGTGTTTAAGATCAGCGCGCGCACCGTTTACCTCTGCGGCGGGTAACAAGGCTGTAAGACTGCAGTCACTGCACATGCTGCAGCGGATCCAGCCCATGATCAACCTCTGCTGTGCTTAACCGATTTCTGCTCCCTACTCGGGCCGACCGTGCAAGGCGGGATAGATCTTTCGGGCTGCGTAAGCACATTTTGGTTACTTGTACGCGACTGCCAATGGTGTTTTCATGTTTCTTGCCTCACCACCACGGCGCGACCTAGTCATGTTGCTGGTTGCTGGTCGCGGGGTGCTATACCTTACTGGGATGCGGCTCCGGACCAACTTCCTCATTTTCCAGCTTTTGCAGCTGGTGTCTCTTTGACTTGCATAATGGAGTCCATCGATGTACATCCGCGGGACTTAGGAGACTCCACCCTCATCCAGATGACCAACTCTCGACACGTGTACCTATAATTTACACCGCATATTCCCACCATGTTGGTGCAATGTCATCGGCTTCGATCTTCATTGCGCGAACGTCCTATCTCTCAGGGGTGCTTGTCTACCACACGACGATGCATCACATATAGCAAAGCAAGTATTGGGGAAATCTTCACTGGATTGTGTGACAGACTCGATGACCTTGTAAAGACGGCGCAGAAAGACTAAGCACATGTTGCACAACATCGTCTTCATCCCAGAGATCGAACCACGTCTTCACGCACTCGCAGAACACCCGGAACAAATCCTATGGTGTCCTGTGACTTCACCAAGATTGGCTGTCATACAGATCTTCACGTCCTCAAAACGTGCAGAACTCTGCGAGATTGCGGGGCAGGATTGTCTCTCCACTCAATTACATGCATGAGCGCTTGAGCTTCGATACGAATTACACAATCTATGCTGAGTACCTGTTCAGTTGCAATGACTTGGGCGCTACGCATCCTATTACAACAACGTCTGTCGTCGATTTACTTGGCAATATTGGAAATTAGCGCGGCGATGGAGAATCTGAATCAGATGCGGTTCACGTACCGGTAGCGAGTCATGTGCGAATTATGTGGATTCATTCACTCATGTATCCCCTCAACAAAGACGGCAGCAACAACGACTTCAGCTTCACTATCAAATCTTGCATCGCGTACCGTACCCTCGCCAGTTCTATAATCCCGCACATACCCACACCTCATGATGCAGCTAGCCCAGACGCCGAACCATTCTGTCGGGCCACCTATGCACTTGTACCAGCATCATCCTTGCCTAGTCACGCATCGCCTTCCCCAGAAGTCTGCACGCAAAGCCTAACCATGCAAGCCACGCGGTACAACACACACCGTGCCCATGTCATATAAGCAATGTCATATAAGCAATGACAAAGCTGCCGAAAGACGTGACGAAGACCCGCCTCTCCAACACCGTCACGTGAGCACACTAATCAGTCCCTTCTAGCAATGCGAACAAGGGACGGGGACGCAAACGTGTCGGCCCCGCGCTGCATATCATATCGTATCGTATCAAACAGCTTACTCGCAGGAAAAGTACCCTGCCAATCAAATAATCCATCACAATTGGACGCCAAGTTTAGGGAGGATAGGGGCTCCCACCAATCGTTGCCCTCCCCACACGCATCTTTCCTATGGTGTATTTCGAGGCGGGTAAGATATGCGGACCCATACTATTCTAAGTAAGCTGGGCGCCCTAGTTTGCGGCCACCCCTAGTTTGCGGCCACCGTGCGCGAAGGCGCGCCCTCCGCTCAACACGCGATAACTCAACAACGCCGTACTTAATATGGATCCTCATGAGGAGGCTCTACAAGGCGCCATTCGCGATCTCGAATCAGGTGTTTTTACAAGCCAGAGGGCAGCTGCTAAGGCCTGGGCAGTTCCTCGAACCTCAATTCAGCGCAGGCTGCAGGGCAGCGTTCCACACGCGATAGCTCACCAGCAGCAGCAGCGATTGACCCCAGAACAAGAGAGTTTTATAGTTGATTGGATACTTGAGGAGGATGCGCGATCTCTACCTCCATCTCATGCGCGTGTACGTGAGATGGCGACTCGGATATTAAAGCTCGGCGGCGACCACGAGCCTCTCGGCCAGCGATGGATATCCTCCTTCCTCACCCGTCAACCCTCGAGTTGCAAGCATTGTCGGACGATCGATCGAGGCCTCGAGGGCCGAGGCTGCGACTCCTGATCAGATCCTAGCGTTCCTTGAGCTCTTCCATAGGACTCGGATTGAGCTCAATATACGGGTGGAAGATATATGGAGTATGGATGAGACTGGCATCGCACTAGGAGTATGTACAAACTCTCAGGTGATCGCACGGGCTGGCAAGCGTAAGACTTACGTGAAAACTCCAGGCGATCGTGAGTGGGTATCAATCCTTGAGACAGTCTCAGCGGCTGGGCGGAAACTCAGGTGTATGGTGATTTTCAAGGGACAGAGCCTACAAACAACGTGGTTTCCATCCAGATTAGTGCCAGACTGGTTATATACTACCTCTAAGAATGGATGGACCTCGCATAAGATAGGATCTGAGTGGCTAAGGAGTATATTCATCCCAGAGACTCAGCCTGATGGAAATCGATGGAGGATACTTATACTTGATGGCCACGGGTCTCACGTCGATATTGAGTTCATGCTACTCTGCCGTCAGCACAGAATATGGACTATATATCTCCCTCCTCACGCCTCTCATGTCCTGCAGCCTCTGGACCTAGCTCCTTTTAGCGTACTTAAGTCAGGATATAGAGCTAAGATTAGAGCTCTATCTGCTCTTGATGATGCAGCTCCTGTCAAGAAGGAGCGCTTTATATCATCATACTATCATGCGCGAGAGATAGGCCTATCTGAGCGTGTGATTCGAGCTGGTTGGAGAGCTACAGGCATATGCCCATACAACCCTAGTGTAGTCATTCACTCCTCTCAGGTTTCTGCACGTCCAATCACTCCTCCACCACCTACACAGCATCAATCTTCTACAGATCTACTCTTCTCAACCCCGAAGAGAGCTCAGGATGTATATCAAGCTCAACAGCAGCTCCTACAGTCAGAATCCCTCTCTCGGAGCACACGTCTAGTGCTAGGCAAGGTAGGCAAGGCTATCTCCTTGTCAAGTGCGTACTCAGCTCAACTAGAGGCAGAGGTTCAATGCTTAAAACATCAACTAGAGCAACTCCAGGGTACAGAGACAAGAAAGAGAATTAGAGTTGATCCAAATGAGCGCTTTAGCAATGCTGAGAGTGTTAAGGCTGCAATAGATAAAGCAGCAGCCTCAAGCTGCGCAGGCATCAACAAAGAAGACTGAGAAGGCTGCAAAAGCTGCTGCAGCTCAAGCTGCAGCTCATACCCTAGCATCTATGTGTACACAGTTTCAAATATAAGCGCTGTTGTTGAGTTATCGCGTGTTGAGCGGAGGGCGCGCCTTCGCGCACGGTGGCCGCAAACTAGGGGTGGCCGCAAACTAGGGCGCCCAGCTTAGGTGAAGATACAGTAGGGAGTTAAGGCGAATAAACCATCAGCCGGATGTTGAATTTCGGTGCGTCGTTCGACGTTCCGATCCGTTGTTTCAGTCTAACTCGCCCCCGATTAACTACGTGTACGTCATCCGCAAGCATGCAGTGCGGACACAAGTGTGATGATCTGTGACGCTTGAAACCGCTGCGCTCAGGGACTCCACACCGAGTTGCGAACAGTTGGAGACTCCCCGTCTTGCTCTGTTTCACTACGTGGTAGATTATGTTATCTTAACCCCACACGACATCCCTTCTCGGCACGCAAGACATACGTGCTCTCCGTTCCGTGAGGATTAAGTTTCGGGGGGGGGGGGGGAAAGAGCATAACGCGGCTCGCGCGAGTCGCTGCAAAAGGGCAACCGATGCAAAAATGGCCATGCAGGGTCCTCCAAAACTTGTCATAAGGGGTGTGCTTGTGGTTACTTCCATGTTTGCCATGTGCAAATTAATGTGGACGACACGACGCCCAAGTGATTGCTTTGAAATAGAGGCGCGATAGGCGATGCTTTTGATGGGTGAGTGATCGAAGTGAATACAGGGGCATCGAGTCCGTTTAATTCCGCTTCACAATCAGATGCTGCGTACATCCCGCAAGCAAGTATCGTCTCTTGGAGTAGTGCACCACGCCCGTACACACCACCCCACGCCTGCGTGGCAGTACCCACGCCACGGTTACGCACGCAATGTAAGACTTGCAGCAGAGCGGCACTCCTACCCGTGAGATCTCGCATGCTGTGCATGTCGCCACGACTGCTTGGGTATGCCGTCAGACGGAACTCATGTATTGGACAGCACACGCTTCCAAACGTTGGAAGCCCAACAAGCCCATCTCACACACGCAGACTCGCGAGACACGACAATTCGCCACAGGTGTGACGGCTGATGATGAGTGGTGTGCCGTTTAGTGGACAGGCGCCCATAAAGCCGTTATCGGTGTGCCATGCTGTGTCGACATGCGCAAGTTGACGTTACATTTTCCATATGGATGTTCTGGGAGAATGCGGAGACGATCTGATTCGTGTAGGACAGTCAGGCGCGCGGAACAGCCCTCAAGGTCGCATGCATACAAGTCGTCGAGTCTCTCCCAAGGTGGCCGTTGGCCTTTCTGTCGCTTTCACAAGGCTACCGTGGAGGTTACTGAAGATTGGTGGTTGAGATAAATAATGTACGTAAGACCATCGAGTCTACCCACTTAGGTGATGTGATTTGGTGCCCTGCCAAAATCGCGTAATGTATGATTCTGGCACCCTTACCTTCCTAGCCTCACTCAGGTCTCTGTACCCTGTGTGCTGTGGAACAACACTTTAGCTAATGGTCTTCGAATATATTTGCTGCACCGGAACAAATCCCAATCACGAAGAACAAGCAGTGCCTCTAGCCCGAACCGCTGCCTGTGCTCACGCGTACGTCAGTGAATTCAACCCCCGACAGCAACAACAACAGTAAGGGGAGATCTGGAGAATGTGCTTCCTTGAGAATACTTCTTCATCATGCCAAAGGCATGCGATCGAGCTGCTGGGTTCTCTCCAGACCCTGTTTTAAGGGTCTCTAGTCCAGTAAATACTGCGGAGAGCTGGGCGGTCTACCATCTCGAGATGGATGCTCGGAAATGCGCGTACTGTCACAACCCTTACGAGGTTCATCGCAACCACGAATAACTGTATGAAAAAGGACATGATCTAGCCCAAAAAATAGCTAGGTACGTTGACAGCTTGAGTGGCGACAACGTAGTTGTTGACATTGTGGATCATAGACATGTGTACATGAAATGCGATGGCGAAGCTTACAGCACTGTCGAGGAGGACGGAAAGCTGATTCGTGATGAACTATCTGCTGGATATGTAGAAACTTAGAGTCTCCTCAAAGTTGTCGAACGCAGTTTGCATCACAGATCACATAAATCTTTCGTTGATCTAGACAGATCTTACTGTGTTACTCCGCGAACAGCTCCGGCCTCTTCACGCAAGTCACACTTGGTTGAAGACGAGCAGGAGCCAAAGACAAAGAAAAGTTGTCGGTCGCGCAATCTTGAGACAGTTGATTGGCCACCTACTTCGTCGGTTTGACAAGGCTTGAGCCTGCGTCGCTCCTCTATGGAGAACTACGGTGTAGACACGAGTGGGAAGAAGCTATCAGATGCCTACGATCAAACCGGAGCTAAAGGTCTCCAGGAGGATTCTGGCACGGGTTTTGAGGAACCACCTTACATCAGACCCAGACAAACAGAATAATTCACATACACAGAAAGCGACACAATATATGTCTCCCTACAATTCGAGATATGCCGAGAATGTTGATCATGATCATGAGAACGAAGTATAGATCATATCGTCCGACAAAGATTCTGTGGTTTTTGCTCCGTCTCGTGCTTTGTCTGCTAGTGAATTGTCGAAGGGCAGTGGATATTCCGCAACATAAACCACCACAGCAACTCGAGAAGTAATCTCCACATTTTGTTTCGATGAGATTCTCCAGCCACTGTACACGGACTCAGTCTATGGCACTAGTGGATCATCAAGATTCGGAAATACCTTCAGACGGCTGCTGAAAGCATTCTCTGAGAACCTCAAAGACGAGGCACAGGATTGCTTGGACTTTCTCGCTGCTCGTTCCGTGGAATCGAAGGTGCGAGAATCTGCGGAAGCTATACTGGAAAGACAATAATCGGGTCATACACCCGCAGTGGTTGTAGGGAAGAGGAAAGGATATATCGCCTTGAATTCCGACGATCAGTATTCTTCTGAGGAAGATGAGCAAGATGAGACGTGTTTTGATGAGATCATCTTGGAGGAGCTTACCAACGTACGACAGTTCCTAAGTCAAAGTGTTTCATTCAAACTACTTTAGACGAACCTGCAGCACTTTGTATCCTCGAAGAAGCCGTCTTATTGAAGAGTACTCTGAACTACTGTCTTACAGCTACAGTGTTTACAACACGAGCATTAAGCGTCACTCGAGCACTCAGCCGATACCAGACTGGAAGCCCATAGTTTTAGACATTGTTGAGTGTTTGCGAAATATTGATACTGAGAACTCAAACTTGAGGAGTCGAACACCGGATACGAAAGGAGATACGAGTTTCTTCCTTGAACAACAAATTGCTGGGAACAAGACCAAAGCCTTGTTCGAGATTTATACAATGGCATAATGGGGGTGATGGCCACTAGACCTTCGCGTACCTGAAGAGCACCTCAAGAGCACCGTTTCCGATGAAAGGTACATCTCTTGCCTCCTAAGAACAAGTCAAGCAGGATTTCTAGATTATGCAGCTTTGTGGAGTCCAACTAGACGAGCGTGTATATTCAGTCAAAAAGAACATCATTCAGTTCACTATACTCTCATTTCCGCAACATCCAGATAAATGCTATTGTTGTGCTGTCGATAGCTCTGGCAACGTTTTGGATACCACTTCGCAACGAAATCTCGATTCTGTCCCGAGACGGCAAACTGTCCCAAGATCAGACACCAAACCCATGATATCTCCAAAGATATTTGCAGTCCATCTCAAAGCCTACGATACGAATTTTGAATGGCCATGGCTCAACCCATAGCACGATTGCGTCGCTGTTGCTTGAAAAATAGAGGTTGATCATACGATATCTTTTGCTTTCATGGTGGTATGTCATCTGGTGCCATTGCTGGCAGCATTCGGCTTCTGGGTCTATTGGCTGATCAAGTTTCCTGGCGACTGGTAAGGCGTAGCTGTGCGGGTGCTTACGGTATTGACACTTTTCGCAGTATTTTGTGTGCCATTTGGCAAACGTCTTGGGATGGTCTAGCTCTGATCACCATTCCCACCTTATTACCTGTCCCTCAGTGGCACTATGCACATCCGGTGCGGGAGCATATCACAATGATGTGATACCTCCACTACACAAGCCCCTTTACCATTGTGTCTTTGGTCAATTTGTAACATGCATAAACCATGGTGATTTGTTTGACACGGATGGTCGATTGCACAATGACGCGTTGCATGCATGTTGCTGGGGTTCAGAAAGCCTGGCGCCACCAATGCTGCAACAAGCCTGTTCAACCGACCTCGCAACGGACGAAGAACGCGTGGGGGCATGCGAGCCGAACGTGCATGAGTTACACAGAGGCTTTGCCCGCTGCATGCAGTATTTTATTGGAACAATATGCATACAACGTCACAACAAGGTGGTCACCGCGGAGATGCTTGGAACACGTGGATCGGAGTAAGGCGATGATAAGATAACGTCTTACTTGCTTCAGCCGCCACCCACACCGAACCGGGTGCGCAATGTATTAAGCCGCCGCAGCGTTTCGGGCATGTCGTTATTGCCGCTTTCGGTGTGGGTCAGCCGGTAAGCCGAGTAATCCCTGTTTTCCTGCAGAAGGGTGTCGATGAGAGTAAAGTCGCCAATCACACATTGACCAGAACTGAGAAGTTCAACGGCGTCAACATGACCAGACTCGGAAGAGGATGGTAGTAAGGCATCTTCTTCGTTGTCGGGATTCATGCCAAAGTCTGACAAGGTATCGGTTCGGTGTAGCACACCTCGCTCTTCGTCATCGGCATCTTGGTCTCGGGCCGCATTGTCGGTTGTCGCTGCTGCCGTCGCTGTTGGTACCGAGTCTGACGTGGCTCGAGTGGTAGTAGTGGTGTTTGGTGCACCCCCACCAGCTGACAGCTTCGCTAGCTTCTTCTTCAGCTCCCGCCTCTTGACGTGCACGGAAACCATGACGAGCTGCAGGAACAATATGCATATGTCGAGGGCCCCTAGCTTCCACTTGCTGGTGGGCCCCTGCTGCCCGATAAAGTCTATCATCAAGCCGCCGTGCAGATAGCCTCGGGTGTCCTCTCCGGCCGAAGGCGCAGGATATGTAAGATGTAGGAGGAAGTTGATCCCAAACGAGAACAAGAGCAGCGGGAGGAAGGGCCTCGGTTCGTCTGGTGGGCGGGTGATAGTCGCGGTGTCGGGGATAGGCGTCAGTAGGAAGCCATGTGTAAAGGTCTTGAACAAGAGCCAGAAGAAGGAACAGCTACAAACATGATTAGCGCAAGGTAAAAATAGGTAACCGACAAGCGTACTCCAAGTGGTAGAGTGTGATGAGTTCTAGGTAGACGACCATGTCCAAGTCACGCAGAAGCTCGCCCAACATCTGTATGCGCTTCCTCTTTGCATCCAGTCTTCGCTGCTTGGCCACCTTCTCCTTCTCACGCTCTTCGGCCTCTTCAAAGCGTGCTAAGGCATCCTCTAAATCGGCGAGGTAGGGTGATGCGGCATCCCCCTCATGGCGCTGTGGAGCTCGAGACGATTCAGCCTCATCGTTCATGGCGCAGCGGGAAAAGTTTGCCTATCGCTGCGTCTTTCATTGAAGGCGACTTGATTTTTGGGGGTTGATAGAGATGCTTGGCCCAGGCTGTCGTTGTCCGCGAAGCTCTGGTGGTGTAGGTCCAGCTGCGCGCGCGCATCGGGACTGGAACATCAGGAAGGGCCGATGACCGAAGTGGTGAGATAATCGATTGCTCCGCATCTTGAAGCCATACACAGCCCACTCTACACGTGTGATAGCGCATTGAGAGCTTCTGTATAGCTTCCATTTGCGCATTCAGAACTAGCGCTATACTTCAAACCTACGAGTGCATGTAAAGATCCTGCCATTCTGTCCATCAACCCACGCGACACTTCCGCCACCTCCGCATCTGCATACTACCCACCATGTCTTTCGGACCTCCAAACAGCGCGCCGCTCCCCTCTTCCTTCGACGAGAATGCGTATGTAGGCCTTTCGGGAATCCGCCATTTTGACTCGAGATTTATCTATTGACGACTCATCCAGCGACTTTTACAATGAAAACACCATCGACAAGATATGGCGACGCTTCCGCGAAGAGCCCCTCGTTCCCCTCGGCTGCGGCCTCACGGTCTGGGCCATTGTCGGCGCAACCCGCTCCATGCGAAAAGGTGACCACAAAATGACCAACATGTACTTCCGCCGACGTCTGTATGCACAAGCCTTCACAATCGCCGTACTGGTAGCAGGAAATATGTACTGGCAAAAGGATCGGGTGAAGCGCAAGGAGTATGAGAAGCAGGTCGCTCAGAAGGAGCGCATGGATAAGAGGGACAGGTGGCTGAGGGAGCTGGAGATGCGAGACGAGGAAGACAAGGCCTGGAAGGATAGGATGGCCAAGAAAGCGAGAGGAGCAGCAGAGGAGGCCAAAGGTGTCACTGACATGGTGGCCGAAAAGACAAAGGAGGTGAAAGATCAGACAGTCGGAAAGTAAACACGAGATCACGAAGAGTATTATTCTGGTTCAAGACGGTAGCAACACAGAAACTGCTCTCAAGAAGAGGACTGAATGTAGAGGGATGCACTGAAGTGCAGGTTGTGCTTGGAGCGACACACCCTCGTTGTATATATACTGCATATTGTACGAGTATGATTTGGAAATTTGGCATCATTCCATCATGAGTAATTTGTCACTACACGAACATGCGTTGTAGGCGCTACGAAGCTGAGGCATCACCATGCACAGATACAGCCTTTGTAATACAAAACAAAATACCATACCCAATCACATATTCACAAGATACTCAGCGTTGTCTCTATAGTGAATCTGATCGCTATAGAGGAAGAGCCTTGACTAACATCTGAGAATATTGTGCCGTAAGAAATATGTTCTCGATATCGTTGTTTGTATTCACAATCACTATCTGGAGGCGACAACGGCCCAATATCAGGGAACTAGCGCCGGGATATGCCGCTCTGAAGTCTTGGCAAAGGACACGCTTACGTCTATATCGGCGCAACGTTAACAGCTCCGCGTTTACTCTTTCCGAATCAGCAACGATGAGGGTTCTTCAAGGCTTTGTTTCTTCTCTACTGCTCTCGGGAGCGGCCATTGTGTCCGCAGCTCCCTCTTGGAGCTTTGAGGATGCTACCGTGACTATCTCCAGCAAAGGTGCTGGTGTTGGCGGAGGTTCAAAGGACAAGTGAGCTCAAGATTGCATTCCGTGCAATTGATGCAAAACTAATTACTACCCAGACTGAGTCCCTCGACGCCGCTGGGCAAGTCTGCGACATTGGGCGCAACCGATACATTGAAGCTTGTCCTCACAACCCTCGACGGAGGCACCGCGAAGCGACCCCATCAGGCATTCCTTACGCTGACCGAACCGACGACCGGCTTGGAAGAGTCTTTTGTATTCAACGTGAAGGACAGTGGCAAGGGAAAGGTCGATTTGGTATGCCATACATGTCAATGGCTGGCAGCATAGCTAACAATTCCAGTCGCACAAAGACCTACCTCACCAATTCTTGACATTCGAGAAACCAATTGTCGCTTCGATTGTTATCGGATCGTTTGGCTCTTCCGCACCATACAAGAGCAAAGTGTTTGATCTCGCCGTCACCCGTGACCCCAGCGTCCCTCTCAGCGTCCCCGCGCCGCCCGTCCGCTACGCCGCCGAATCTGAGATTCACCACATCTTCCGCGATGACCCTAAGTCTCCGCCCAAGGTTATAACGATTGTATTCGCGGCTGCCGTTGCTGCTGCGCTCCCCATCCTACTCGTCGTATGGGTTGCGTTGGGCGCAAACGCTAGCCACTTGAACAAGGCTCTGGGCAACGCACCCGTCTCGCATGGCCTGTTCTATGGCTCCATACTGGCGATGGAGGGTATCTTCTTCTTGTACTACACTACCTGGAACCTCTTCCAGACCCTGCCAGTGGCAGCTGTCGTAGGAGTCGTTGCCTTCCTGAGTGGCAGCCGGGCTTTGTCTGAAGTGCAAGAGCGTAGGCTGGCCGGACAGAGATGAGTAAGGTTGGAATATGGATATTGTTCATGTACTTTTTATGTAAAAGGCCTCAAGTGTAAGAGGAAACGAGAGACGAGGACAGCATCGCCACAGGGTATGAGGATAGGCGACTGTGCAAACACGACCATAGTATAGCAACTGCCTTAGACATAGGCCACGGTTACTGCGAAATCAGTAAGTCTATGCATTATTGTCAAAACTAAAATATACATCTTTTCACACATTCTCTCCTGATCTTCGCATGTTTGGCTAAAGCGTTGTCTTGATTTGAACACTGTAACGATTCAACAAGTGCGATTGGCTGTTTGCTTCCAATCTGCAGCCTCTTCGTCACAGTCACTCCAAGGCGCAGCAACCTAGGCTCAGCCGCAACTCGTACCTCTCGATCACCATCGGACATCACTATCGTTACTACTCGAAGCTAGCTTTTCGACCCCACTACTCGCACGATCTCATAGTCGTACCTTGCGGAATATCTCAACTGCCATAGATAGCGTGCGCGACATATGCGCTGGAAAAGAACAGACGTAAGGCTGGGACGACATGTTGACCCCTCCTCACGCGGGTGATAGCCTTGTTGACGACATGATTTCCCCTAGCAGAAACGGGATTAACATTGAGGATTGGTCGCAGACGGGTAGCGGATCTCATGTCGACTTCGGGGATACAGAAACCATACCGATTGAGCAAGGTAACTTCACGCTCGACACTTCTGTTATGGCTGTGACCCTAATGCAAACATTTTTAGGCCGTTTTCTTGGTCGCGGAGCAATGAGTGACGTTCATGAGACGACAATCTAAGGCTACAAGATTGCCCACAAAAGGATGCTCTTCAGGCGTCGCATTGGGAAAAGAGAGAGAAGAGAAATCGAGATACTGAAACGATTATCTCACGTGCATATTGTACAGCTAGTTGGAATATACGTCCAACGGAGATACCTTGGTATTCTCTTGTATCCGGTAGCTGTATGCGACCTGCACACATTTTTCGAAGATGTCGAGGCGTGGTCTAGGGCTGCGGTTGCGGAGGGCCATGACACCTTGCTTGAGCGACGTAAATCCCTGGAACATGACGTTGAGGCTCGACTAGAAACTCTCCATTACGACTTTCCACGAGGTGGCACATATAGCTGGGCGTCAATTATCTACTTCAGAATGGGCTATCTCGTGTCAGCAATTACCTATCTGCACGACCAGAAAATACGACACAAGGATCTGAAGCCATCGAACACACTTCTTTCGTCGAGCCGTTTATGGTTAACCGACTTTGGCAGTGCAACGGACTTTTCACTATTTTCTCAGAGCGCGACCGATAACGAACGCGGAGCCCCTCGCTATTTTGCGGCAGAGTGAGCTTGTCCACTTCGTGGTTCCATTGAACAAGCGCTGATCGAGATACCAAAGTAGCGAAGTATAAGCCGAATGGGCGGGCGGCGGATATGTTCTCTCTAGGCTGTGTTCTCCTCGAGATTCTCTCTATATATAGGAGAGGCTCGCTCCATCTCTTGAGGGTGCACCGAGAAGCAGACCCAGCGTATCACGCGAACTTCAAACATTTGTCAAGGTGGCTAACAACGAAACATGGCAACTTCTCCCGGAGAGAACACTATCTGGAATCTGAGATCGATCTCATGCTTTCATCAGATCCTCAACGCCGACCCAGAGCTATCGAGCTCCTACACAGCATAGTAGCCCATGATTCGTACCCAATTGAAACATCTACGCCGTCTATATTTGGCGATTGTTGCAAGAGAATTCTGGTTGCAAAAGCGCTCTACAAAGATATCGTAGACGACGCTGCAAGGACCACCCAGCTGGCAGGAGAGCTCACGAAACAGTTGGATGAGGCCAAAAAACGGCAAATTGGAACCAGAGACTTCAACAGGAAGCTCTCTATCAATCGTTATAACCTCAATTTAAAGGTGCAAGAAGAGCACGTGGAACTCCTCAAAGTAACTGCGGAGCTGGAAGGAACAAGAGGGTGAAGTTTATCGAGAAAAGAATTTGCGTAAACAGCTTGTGGAGCGGTTACAGGAAAGTCAAGCATCACGTCGAAGACTAGGGGGAGAAATTGCTAGTCTATGGTTGCAGATTGCAGCATTCTCGGATAGGGACATGTTTGAAGGTCGCACTCCCAATATAGAAAATGTGAAGCTCTCTGAAACGTTGCTGGATCAACGTCACCAAGAGCTCTGCGTCTGTCTGGAGTGTTCGAGAGAAGCTGATGGACGTGTCACGCAGTCATCAACTGGCAGTATTAACGCCTCCCAAGTAACACAAGGTTTCATGCGTATTCGGTCAAAGACAAAACAGGAGCCTATCATGATTCCTAAATGGGCTGAAGACTTTCAGCGCGAAGGCTCGAAGCCGGAAGAAGTTGGCCTTTTAGAAGCATTCGTGTACAGCGTAAGGCGAAAACTAAAAATCTCCAGAAGCAGCCAGAAAGGCGTCCTAAACTTGATTCAGCAGACCCTCTGCATTCTCCCGTCCCACAATACCCTCCTCAACCATCTGCTCCAACACCTTCGGCACATCTGCATTCCTTCCCTTCTGAACCTCTTTCGACGTTTCCGAACCACTCGCCACTGCCTTCAGTATCTCTGCTACGACCGCCTTAGCATCCGCCGTCCTCTGCACCACGGTCGCATTGGCTTTCTCCGCATAGCTTCTTCCGCCTCGGTAAAAGACCCCAGCATTAGAGACTAGAGTTGGTCCGCTCTTCGCCCAAGTAGGCTTCGCGCTTTGGAAGAGTGAAATTCGAAAGCGGAAGAGATCGGTATCACCTCTTGCGATGAAGATATCGGCCAGCCGCGATGGAGATAAGATAGAAGTGTAAGGCGCAACGGATAGCTTTGTGAGCAGGTTCTGGGTCTGTGTGAGAGCTGTCCATTGGATGTCGACGTCTGCGCTGAATGTGGGCGCTGATGGGATATATTGAGTGCCGTCTGCTAGCGCTGAAGCAAGATCCATAAGCGCATCGGCATAGGCGGACTGGACGTTGGTTGATGCGAGATCAGGACTCGAGTGTTGTCCGGCGCTTTGTACCATGCTGTTAAAGATCCGCTCCACAGTTTCTGCGTACTCTGTTGACGTTGTTCTGCCACTACGGTATTGCACTTCCGCCACGCTGGCCTGGAAACTGGCAGCCGCGAGAATGGCGTCGTCTTTGGGAGTCATTGTAGCTTCCCCTGCTGCGGAACCTATGGAGAGTGTTGGGCCTGCTTTGGGCTCATCAATAGCCTTTGGGGCCGGTGACTTCTCGATGAGATCTATGATCGTCGGTACTTTGTTTGTCGCTGTATCTATTCCATCCTGGGCTTTCTTCTCTATGTTTGGTAGATCTGTAGCGGAATTGTATAGTCCTAGTAATGTCGTCAAAGTATTCAGCTGCGCCGTGCATGTCTCTAGGATGCTTTCCGGGGTTAACGGCTCTTCAACGGTGGCCCAGTCGCCTGGTGCCTCCAAAGCCCCCGAGTCGGTCTCCATGTCTTCTTGTTGGATTGCTGCTGTCTGCTGTCGCTCACCCTCCCAGGCCTCCTGATATTCTCCAGAGGCCTGGAGTTTGGCGATCTCAGCCTGCATTTGAGAATACTCTTGCTGTTGGCTTTCCAAACATCCGGTGAAGATCTCGACCGCTTCCTCAAGCAATGGTCGGGCATCGTTCTTTCCGGCTGCTTGCGAGCTGGCCTCCAAACAGGCTTCCGCTAGTGAAGTGAGGACCTGCGCAGCGTTGAAAAGAATATCGGTGTTTGTTGGATTCAGTGAGATAGCAAAGCGATGCGACAACAAAGCCTCCTCTAGGAGCGCGGTTCTGTTTCCAAAATGTGAGATAATGCGCTCATCTTCGGAGATGGTGTATTGGAGGTTCGCTCTAGTGTTATCAGCACTGGTCAAATATCCAGATGATGGGATAATGTACTTGTTGTAGGCGAGGTCGAACGACTGAGGGTGACGCTTCAAGCCCTCATTATACGCGTCTATCGCGCGATGAAAGAAGCGAACAGCCTTTGCGCCGTCGCCTGCGCGCCATTTCCCCGCCGCCTGTTCGAATTCGTCCGCAGCTTCGAGGAAGTCGTTTTCAGTCTCTGGGTCTAGGGGCTTTATTTTGCCCTTGGGCTTCGGCTTCAGAAACTTCTTCGGCGGCATAGTGATGGTTGAACGTAGTAAAGAAGTTGATGTGATGCGGGTCTTGAAGTGGTGTTGATACTCAGGTATACGTTGGTAATCGACGTTCAAGTGGCAAATTTGCGTAAGTGCGATCAATGATTCTTCAGCAAGTGCATAGCGTTGCACAAAGGACGATTTTCAACTAAGCTACCTCAACAGAGTAGCGCCTGTTACCATATTACTAGGTCGTGATATTTTCTGCTGCACCAAAACTTCTCGATCGCCCCGCCCCCACCTGGGCACTTGCCCAAACCTCAAGCTTCTACAAGCTTTACTTCAACTTTTCCGTATTAAACTCGTCCCACAGCAAGGTTCTATCTACCAGAAATCCATTCGCGTCGAACGAAACCCCTTCTTTCTTTAGCAGTTGCAGTTTTGAGTTTTGGTTCTGCCCGCTCGGCGCCTTCTCCCAGTCACCCTTGTACCCGCCAACAAACTATTAAGATCAGTGTTAAATTTCTCGTATATATGCAAACATACTCACACCAGTACTGGCGATACACCGATGGCACGGCACCTCTGGACAGAACGGATTGACGCGCAGCGCACCGCCGACCGCACGAGGGGAGCTGTTCAAGGCCTTTGACATGGCGGCGTAGGTCGTGACGCGTCCTTCTGGAATCATCTGGAGGGCCGTATAGACGCGCTCCTGATATTGAGTGACCTTTTGCTGCCCCAACATGCTGAGGGTGCGATGCAGTTGCATTGACGCGTCCTCGAGCTCCAGCTATGTTAGATTGACACGTAGTCACGTGGTATGCTTTCGAACTGACCAGTTATGTATTGTTACTACACAAGCTACTCAGGTCGTCTATCTTGCAAAAAAGGTACATAGCCATGAAGACACAACAACGGTAAGAGACAGCAAAGACGGCGAAGTTCGACACGCTTCCTGGTCTCGCCTCGTACAGCATCCTTAAAAGCCCATACGAAAACTCGAAAGTGGGCAAGACAATATGGAAGACTAATTGGACGATATCGTACTGAACATTTCAAGAAGACTTGAACGAACTTACTGAGGTAGCTACCGCAACACAGCGAATAGTATGACACTGTTGCTCTAAAGCTCGCCATCGTCAGCACTGCGGCCGGGAAGTGGCCGTTGGTTCCCTGACCTCCAGTCTTTCGAAGGGCGCGCGGCGATCAAGGCACACAACATCTATGCAAAGATTTCCAGCCGTAATCGGGGCTTTCTGATCAGTATGATATGGGTCATGCGAACGATAAGTGTACACTCGCCTGTGCGATCGACCTTCTCACTTCGCACAACACGCTTCAAAAGGATACATGTCCGACAAATTGCGGCTAGCATAATCGTGGGGCGTCCTTTCTTGGAGTCACACTCAACGACTGCCCTATGGTGTCACAAGTGTCTCTGAACCGCTCGACGACCGGCGCGGTCCAGCGTCTTTAGGTTTTGCACTAAAGAGTCATCACCAATTCCGCACGGTCACCTCGTAACGACTTGCTTTGGTCTGGTACTGCAGCGGGCCGGGCTCCACCAGAGCTCACAGGGCTATATAGCGCTTACGCCAGGTGATTCCTAGACACTGAAGCAGTCGCGCCGTGCCGCCCTCCCTTATCCTTCTTGCTTCATTTGACTAACGGGTACTGTCAAAGCATGAACCTGGATGGGGTCATTCCGTATGGGTCTGCAGTGCTCACCGTCTTACAAAAACATACTGTCAACGACATATGTCATATCCGTGATGTCTACGCCGGCTATCAACAACTAGTGGTTATGTTGAGTGCAACCAGCAGCCTATAAGACCAAGTCGGATCTAGATGCAAGACATCTCGACATAACGGCTAGTAACGTCAGAATGTGTCCGGTGCGCAGACGGTACCTTTTGGGTAAGAGTCTAGACTGGATCACGATGAAGCATATGGAGGAGATACGGCTTTCTAGATGTCCCACCAACGGAATCGTGACAATTCTTTAGGCGAGATCGATTGTACTCTGTTCTTGACGCTGATTCTGATCATCGGAAACTCAGATCGGTCAAGCTTCATATCGCATAATCAACGAGTAAGAGTGTTTGCGGATGAGGTCTCTGCCCCCCCTACCTGTAGCAGCGGCCGGCGACAGCGTCAAAAACTGGATTTGACCTCTCATTAGCACCCGTCCTTCACCAGATTCTTCTCTGTAGGGCGTCGTCAGGTGACCCACTAGCGCGGCACGCACCCGTTTTTCTCACGTTGGCGTAGCACGAATGAGCGTACAGAACCGGGATCAACAGGTGTAGTGGATTAAGCGCGACATGGGCGGTGGGAGGTACTATTGAGAGACCGGCCTTCCACCCGACTCGTAAGTGAGACCGTTGAGATTAGCAGAAAGGAATATTCTCGCCATTGTGAGCAGAGGACAAGTTGGTATGTTCCTAAATCCTGATGAGTCGCGACTGACGAGGCTTTTGATGCGTTGTCAATGTGGCGAGGCCGATCAGGCGCTCAGCCTCAAACTAGGAGCCAAGGTGATGCACTTAGCCACACTTCAGCTCGCTGGAGACGGACCTTCCGGCTTGACGACATAATGCCACAACCCAAGAAGCGAATCTGCAGGATTTTCGCCAATGCATGAAAGTGGTCACGAGAATAGTAACATGAGTTGCAGGAACCGTTGGTCGTGCTTCGCGAAAATCGCTCAGAGAGGCATATGACTCTTCTGCATGGACAGGCCAGGCCGCCTGTTGCTCTGCGGGTCCTGATTGAACAGCCAGACAACCCTCGACGGTAAAGGCTTCTCAACGAATATGCTTTCTGGCCTGTTCAAGACAGGTGCATGCGAGCCCTGAGCGTCTGTATCGGTCCTTCTCGAGTGCGATAGAGTGTTCGATGGCTGATCATCGCGTGCTTTGAACGGCTGAATACACTCGGAGGGACACTTTGGTAGCTGGAAGCGTAGTTTTGCAAACGAGTGCTGTCGCGACTTGACGACCGCATTTGTAGACCACTCGCTAGGTTTTCAACCTCAGCTCTCTAGGATGCCAGCCCTGTCACGAGACGGGCCTGAAAAATTGATAGCAAACACGAGGCTTCTGGCAAGGGTTGCTAAGCATCTGAAACGGCATGAAGTTGGTGGGTAAAGGACGGCCAAGGGCGTCTTGACAGCCAATTGGGCATTCCGCTTGGCTGGCGCCGCTCCAGGTTTGTCTACGAATCGTCACCCACCAAGGCCATTCAGCATCTCAACTGGCTGCTCTCTATCATCAAGCCAGAGACTTCCACCCGCCTATCGAAGCGCAAGCGCCCGTGATAGCCCACGATGTATCCGTGCCGGATCAGCCCAACATTGCAAGGCCGCCGGCGCCGGTTCTTTGCGAGAACAAGTCTGCGCGTATTATTGCGTCCGTCGCGACATTATACATATGCAAGCCTACGCACCCCGCAACCGCAACAAGCGTCAAAACGCTCCTAACCAACAGATCGCAACGTTGAGCTTACCAGAATTAATATACTATCGCACCAGCCAGGACTACATCGTTTGCGCATCTCGGCTGGTCCTCCGCTTTCAGGACGGCTCATCCGCGAAAGCCCCACTGAGGCGACTCACGGTGGAAGCCCCGCGCTTGGACAGTCGACTCTGAGGGAAGAATAGACGGGACGCGTGAGCGGGCTCGAGTATAATATCACTCTTCGTCTCGTTGCTCCTTATACGCGTCGTTGTCAATTTTCCTGGTCCTAACTGCGATATCCCTGCTCAGCCCCATCCCGGGCTTTGCCGCTGCGCCACACCCATCTACGATTCTCGGGCCCGCCGACAGATGTGGCACACGAGAAAGAGTCTGAAGACCTCACCGTAACTCTGCACGGGGACGTAGGACTGCATGTACTTTGTGGCTGGATGACTTATATTGATGGACTTGCAATCTTACGTCTTTGTAATATTCCAAATCGCCACCTCCGTCCCGTTATTCTAGTCTTCCCGCCATCAGCCGCTCGCACCGTCAATTCGCTTTACGGCTTCCCGAGCTGAACCAGCTGATCGTCCTGGACTTTCAACTTTCTGGTCACCCCGCGTTCAAGTTACTCAGTCTAAGAGTCTCACAGGTGGAGAAGCACATGCTTTCATGAGTTTCTCGGCGCACACAAAGTTCTATTGTACATCTATCCGGGCGATACAAGGTTACCCGAAATGGCTTCATATAAGTCACAATACCCTCCTCCTAGGAGGACAGAGGATCGGGCGCCTGTTACTCGGTTGCCTCAGCGATCTGTTACTCCTACCACAATCACATCTCAACTACCCACATCAAGCCAGTCTAAACTGCAAAAGAGGAGGCCTTCAAGAGATGACGAGATAAATTCAAGGGGCCTTTTAAGTCTGCAAGGCTCTACGCAATCAGTCGGGACTCGCTCAAGGAAGACCAGCCGGTCTACACCTATGTTTCCTCAACATCCAACCGTCACAAGCTCGAAACCCTCACCACAGATCTCAACCTCACGACTACCAAAGCTTGAAGTTCCCCTAAGCGTACGCACGCCTTCGCTCGCTTCAGGCTCATCTGCGTCGACCATTGAAAGCCCTCGTTCGAACGTACTCCGGAGAAAACAAACAAGTGTTGGAGCTGTAAGTGGTCGACAAGCTACGCGGATAAGAGACGGCTCGATATCGTCCCAGGATGACAGGCAGTTGATGGAGGGTATACCTGGAGGATACAAAGACCCATTCTCGGAGACAGTTCTGGGAATTTCTTTACCCCAGTCCTCGACTATCCTATCCCGTTCAGAGGCACAGGTGGACTCCTACAGTAATCCGCTTTATGATTACGAGATTGGTCCTACGGACATACTCCCCCTCCCGACACCGCAGTATGCTCTCTCCGCGACACCTTCGACTCGTTACTCAGATTCTCCTGGGCCATTCAGCGTATCATCAACTCCTACGTCGATGTCATCATACTCGCCAGGTACGACATTGTCTAGAACTTCCAACCGAACACGGCAAGCCAGTCCGTTGCTGAGCAGGCCGCCAGTCACCCGACATAAGACTCCAGATGATATCAACACCCGTCATCCTCATACACTCTCTACAGTCAGGGAGTCGTCTACTTCATCGTCATCAGCATCTACCGTAGTTACGGATGCAGCGAAGCACAAAGATGTCCAGTCGCCTAACGGTCTTGCCACTCTACCCCAGAGCCCCCGGGTGTCTGATGTGATGCCCAGAGCAAATGAAAGACCCCGAGCCCAAGCGCCTCCAGAATTCGCCCATCTTGCTGATCAGTCGCCTGCATCAATGCCGACAGGTAGGCGACCTTCGAGACCTAGCAGGGATGGTACCCCTGAGATATCTGGACTTCGTGGTCCATCACCAATTATCCAAAGCAACATGCTCAACTTCCCATCTCACCACAAAAGAACCGCATCCTCTGAGTCTAGGACCGGTCTTGCTACTTCGAGACCTAGGGTCAATATACCAGCCAAGCCTTCTTCGCGAAACCCTTCTCCGAATCCTTCCTCGACACTGCCGACAGTTACCAGAGCGCCAGCTCATGGACCGACACCCGATTTTCAGCAGGATCGGAGGCCACGAAGGACCAGTACTGGCCCTACGCCCGCTCCTGCTCCAAGCCCAAGCAAAACCTCTAGGTTTGGGTTCTTTACGCGTCGTACCAAGGTCGAGCCCATCCCAGCAACAAAGTCTGAGAGCAAGCTTCAGAGACGAGGACCAGCTGCCGGTACCGGCCACGAAGGCTATGGAAGATACGCAGTGAGAGGACGCAGTGGAAGCTCGATCAGCACCAATAGCATCGGACGATCCACCAGCGCTGGAACTACCTCTGAGAGCTTGGATAAAACACCCTCAACGCGCAAAAGCAGCATGACTAGTACAACAAGCGGGGAAATGGATGACTTCTTTCTCAACCGGCTTGCTCCCGTCGTTATTCGAGGTACCGGGACTAGCTCGGAACTCTTACGAAGCCCAGAACCAATGCAGTCTAGCAGTAGTCTGGATGTCTCCGTCAACCATGGATTTGAATTGAACAAGACCATGAGCAACTCATCGCAATCGTTACTGGAGAAGAACCAGCCAACGTTGCTACCATCTGCGATGCCGGACAATGTACGCAATGTATCCCCCATGAAGAAGATGATCTTAGGGCTGCGAAGGCCCTCTGAGAGTGACGATGATACGAAAAGGCCATTCCTACCTGCCATGGCCTCGAAACGAACTTCTCGAGCGTTGCAGACTGCTCAAGGCCCTAATACACGGTCAGGCTCGACTAGTCGGATCGCTGGAAAGGTCCACAAGAACTCTATAAGCGAAGCTGCTGCTGAGATCAAGGAGGGTAGTTGGTTGAAGTCGTCAAAGAAGAGTAAGGTTGAGAAAGATGCCACCAAACCTTCGAAGAAATGGAATTTCTTCCAACGGACCCATTCTGGACCGCGCACAGCGACACCAGCGGCTCCTGTTGCCAGCCCTGTGAATCAAGCAACTGTCTCTCGCTCTGTTGCGCACTACGCTTTGATGGACCAGTCCGGCCTTGAGCTGGACGACATCGAGCAGCTGATGCAGGAAGTCGATGAAGGGACTGAGAGCGCCCTTTCTGACGAGGAACCAGGAAGAAAGGAACGAATGCAGTCTATACTGCTCCCTCCCAAACCAGTAATGTCGTCTAACTCTGCAGCACCAGCACGATCGGCTTCACCCAAGGTCTTTCTACGCCCGGAGGTACAGCCACAGCCGGAACATCAACACAGCAAACTGAGTATCGACACGAATCTCCGAGCTCTGTCTCGAAATTCGGAGCGCTATTCGCTGGCAGACCTGACTCCGGTCACGGATCTCTCTCGACCCTCATCACCCTTTGGTGAGCCATCGCCAGTCCGTGACGAAAATGTAGCGTCAACTCTGCATGTAGCTGTTTCTTCGCAGCCTGAGCCTCATTTAGTTTCCGAGGTACTTTCTCAAGATGAATTTGTCCTTCCTCAAGATCTCCCATCACCTGGGCCACCACCTGCGAGCCCACCTCCTCGACCGAGTCGTTTGGCTCAGGTCGGACGTATCCCTCAGGTTGTCTCAAGTCGTCGCCAGCCACGCCGTCCTTCTTCACAGTCGTTTTCTCGACCATTCATATCGAATCAACCTCGTCCAACGGCTCCTCCCCGATCGTCCTTTGATTCGATTGGTTCCATCGTTGCGACTGTTGGTCCAGTTGAGCCATTTCCTATTCTGCATGGCTTGAACGCCCTGAACCACGGGTCGGCTATCGCTACGATCAGTCCTATGGAGGATGAAGCCAATCGTCGAAGCGAATTCTTCAAGTTCCCACCTCGCAAAGACTCTGAAGTATCCTACTCAAGTAGCTCCGGTGTCTGGAGCTTTGCACCCGCCATCGGCACCGCTATCGTGCCTAGCCCTAGCGCCCCACTATCGGACGATGAACTCTGGAACGAGTATGACGATCTGATCGATGAAGTGCTCTCGCCTGTCACCTCTCGTACGAACGAGGATAAGAATAGCCTCCGCAGTCACCCGTCTCTCGAACCAATGCCTCTGAGACCCAAGGCGCCGTGTGACGCTTCGGCATCGGACAACGACGACGAGGTTACGAACCCTTCAATTCATCTTCGTCGCTCTCGCCTACTTGCTGTTTTGCATTCTACGCAGTCTCCAACTTCGTCGATCTCTTTCTCAGAGTTCATATCAGACTATGGCGAGCGGAAGATCAGCGCCATTGACTCCGTTACAGAGAGGTTGAGCTTGCCTTCCAGTCCCCAACTATCGACCGGGACTGCTACCAAACGTTCAACTCGCTCCAGCTTACCAGCTTCGTTATTGCAGAGTGCCCGACAATCCAAAGCCACTATTGCCTCGAAGTCGAGCAGAGACCGCGAAAGTATCGCCACGAACCGATATCGAGACACACGTCTAATGGACATTGCCGAAAGCCAAAACAATGGACTTATGTTCATGGCCAACCTTCGTTTCGGCGCTCTCATGACGAGCAAATGGCTCTCATTCGGACGCGTCTTGTTCAGCCCTGTGCACTTTGAGTTGAGGGACCCAAACGAGGATCGCATACTTGTTATTGATGGTCTCGGCAAAGACTGGTCCTACTACTGCGCCCTCACTTACCCTGAGGCGACTGTGTATGATATGGGGCCCGATCCATCCTCAACCACATCATCTGATGGTGTCTCTGAGCCATGGTCAACACTCAGCAATCACCGCCACATCTGCCATCCTTCTCTCGGCAAGGCTTTCCCGTTTCCCATGCACTTCTTCGCTTGCGTCGTGCTTCGTTTCCCAACCGCACTTCCTTCCTCGGAACACCGCTTCATCCTTTCTGAAGCCAAGCGCGTCCTGAGACCTGGCGGCTACCTTGAGTTTAGTGTTCTTGACATGGACCTTGTCAACATGGGCAATCGTGCCCGTCGTGCTGTCCGCGGTCTAAAGATGAGGATGCAAGTAGCGGACGACAGCATTTCGCTTCGAAATATTAGTGATGAAGTCATGGCTGGCATTGGACGCAAAGGCTTTGTTGACTGCAATCGCTGTATTGTTGGTGTTCCAGTTGCCGGCAAGCTCCCCAGTCTCGACGACGTCAAACGTACAACGACGAAAAGGAAGGGCAGCACAGCAAGCTCTGCCAGTAACACAAACAACAACATACCTCTGCCTAAAGGTCCGAAACCCGAAGTGTCCTTCTCCGACCTACTCAATGCCTCCTCATCCTCCGAGTCTACCGATAACGGCATCACCGATATGGTGGCGCGCGTAGGTCGGTGGTGGTATTCACGCTGCTATGAGTCGCTTGTCCTCCCTGAAGCCGGTGAACCTGGTCCCGCTGCTTCCGGTAACCTCCTCGAGACTAGCATCTGGCGCGACGAAAGCCTCATCAACGAGTGCGAGAAGCGTGGAACTAGCTTCAAACTCCTCATTGGCTACGCAAAGAAGCCTGAGGTGGGCGTTCGACGAACTGTGAGCGTCTAAGTATCTCTTTCAATTCTCTTGAGCTGTGCTCTAAAAGCCCTAGGGGCAATTTTCTCCATCGATACTCATAATGAGTTCTTATTCTTCTGGGTTTTACTGGCGTTTTGCCGCGTTCAAGCGTTTGACTTTCCCTTATACCCTCGTTCTGTTCTTCTTCCACTCAACTTGCATAGCAAATGGCGGCTTAGCATTACAAGCACTACACAGATTGGCGCAAGCCTGGAAGCATTATCACGAACGACAACGACACGCACACATCTATGTAATATATTTTTCGACCGGGTTGACACATGCTGGCATTGGACAACATTTGGCACGATTTGAAAGTGAAGGGTAGCTTGGTGGAATAATACCCAGGGATGTTGATATGATACGAAGCCCTATGTAGATACGAAATCACGGTCGCTGATCAATACGAAGAGTGAACACTATCCATTTCAAACTCTTCAGTCTGAGCGATAACGGATCCCCATCTTGGCTTGTACACGCGACAGAATTTGAGCTTCGTAACGTGGTCTGCTGCTGTAACTAGTCAGATTCTCCAGATCCCAATTTGGTGATGCATCTCTCGCCGTGAAACAACTCACAGTCGGCTCTCCCCAAAGCCTTCCAAGCGCCAGGCGCGCTAAACCCAATCCCTGCAAGCGCCAAGTGCTAAAACCACATCCATGAACCAATCACTTCCACCATCTCCAAGCACCTTCACTCTTTCACATCAATCTTCATTTTCCTACAAGCATCTCGGAATCGCATTAGTTTAATGTCACTCAGTGCTAAATAACTGGAATATCAAGGAAATAGCTAGGAGTCTTTGGCAAAGATGAATCAAAACTTCCAGGGCGCGCCCGATCGGGAGGACATAAGGTTGCTGGATCAGCTTCGCAGTCAGTTGATGCCTATGATCAAGACTATGGATCGACTACAGACGGAGATGCAGTTCAAGATGAGCCGTGGAGAGGTCGTAGATTGGTAAGTGAGAAGCGAGAAGCGATGATGTCTACATTGAGGTGCAGTTATGTTTGTCATACAGCGTTATTTTGTACACGCGTCTTTTGGTGGCAGGTTCACTAGAAGCAATTCTTCAATATCCATTATGATACTTCTGTTGATATCATAGAGTCTATGGGCAGGCCAAGAGGCGCGTCGCTCAGACTGCTTTCATCCTTTGTAGGACACAAGCTAAAGAAAGCCCAGGCCACAAATCCACCGAACAACACAGCTGGTAACATCCTACCTAAACTCAATCCATCTCCTCATAAACGGTGGCTACCGTCACCAATCCAAACTGGTCACCCAAAAACATCATGTGCCCTCGAAAGACGCCGCCGGTAATCCAGTGGTGGACAGCGGTGGCAACGCGGTCCTCGTTGAGCGCGACGTGCGACGGAGAATGACCAGCATACAGGCTTTTCCCGCCAATACATCAAAGTTCGAGGCTCTTCATCCGTTTCCTAATCCTTCATTTCCGATGAACGCCGGAGGCGGCATGGCTGCGGGTATGGCAGGTACCCTGTTGCGAAAGAGGCTAGAGCCCATGGAAGAAGGCTGGGTAGAAGAGCGTATCCGCAAAGCATCAGAATGGTGCTTCGTACCCGAGGAGTGGGGCATTGGACCCCGGAATCCCGACGCAGCAACCGCGACAAAGCAGGACACAGTCGAGGACGAAGACGACGACGAAAATCAAGTCCCAGAATCGGAACGTCTAGACTCTGAAGCTATACCCACTACGCGCGTCAAGAACCCGCTGTCGGCAGACGAGATTGTTGACCTGTGGAAATATGCGCATCAAGAGATCTTTGATCAGAAGTATCTGAGGCAGAAGTACCCGGCCAGTTACCCTGATCCGGGTGCTCAGGATGTGGGCGAAGGCGACGAAGAGGAGGAGGAAGGCGATGAGGAAGAAGGGGAAGAGGAGGAAGAAGAAGAAGAAGAAGAAGAAGAAGAAGAAGAAGAAGAAGAAGAAGAAGAAGAAGAAGAAGAAGAAGAAGAAGAGTTTGAAGATGTCATGGATACTTCTGGTGGGACGGAAGCAGAAGGCAAGGATGTTGTGAAACCGAAGGTGATGAAGAAAAAGGCCACGGTAGGTAAGTTGCCGGTACATGAGCCGGTAGATGGTGTACCTGTACTTTCACTTGGGTTTGCGCACAAGTTCTTGGAGATTGGTGAGGTGTAGACACAAGGCGACGACGTGAATGTGCAAGCATGATCATTGAGTCGATTTTATTTGAGCATGTCCGGGGTATCATAACTCCTGCGCCTGACACCCTACTATCGTCCACGAACAGCGGGACTGCTTGTACACCTACTCGGGCCTGAGCGCATACATCCTGACGGGGAACAGTTCCCTGGGCATTCCCCTTTGTTGCTCCGTTGCTACAATCTTCAGCCCCGCCTCCTGGAACAAGGCTCTGAAGGTTTTGTCTGATCGCGTGACGCTCGAGTCCTCGTCATCGTAGATGTCCTTGTGGTGGATGTCGGTAGACATGTTCTCCTTGACTACAACCCAACTCTTGCTTGTCGCATCTCCCTCTGCCGCCTTCTTCAAGCCCTCGCTACACCGTCGTAGGTAAACAACGAATTGGGCGTCGGTCAAGTGCCCCACACACCACTGGTTCCAGATGACATCGTATGCGCCGGGCTCAGGCATCCAGTCCTGCAACCCCAGGTTTATGACTTGATGCACCTGGCCCTTTCCATCGTTGCCCTCTCCGTCACCAGCGTACTCTCCATTCCCGAGGCTTTGTACCAACTCGTCTGTAAACTTCTTGACGGGCTC
This sequence comes from Alternaria brassicae, assembly GCA_004936725.1. NCBI lineage: Eukaryota > Fungi > Ascomycota > Dothideomycetes > Pleosporales > Pleosporaceae > Alternaria > Alternaria brassicae. Next base: position 1,496,429 of record CM016506.1, on the reverse strand, counting down.
CACAACGTCTACCTTCCTACTGACACCCAGCAGTAAGCCCTTTGTTATACGTCCAATGCCCGCACCACAGTCTGCTACGCGTTCTAGAGGCGACAGAGCTTCTCTGGAGGCGTGCGATTTGCCCCGGCGCAACTTGGTCAGGAAGTTGGAGGAGCCCTGTAGATCGATACGGGAGGTTTGGGGGAACCCGCCCAACATGCCATTGACGTCTGGCGAGACGCTGTTCCAGTATTCAAGCGAATGGGTAACGTCTATCGAGGCATCGGGGCGTTCGGCTGAGGAAGTGACGGCGAGGGGCGCATCGTCGACCATGGCGATGGTGGGGTCTGAGAGGGCGAGAGTCTGCGGTAAGTTGAGTAAGCGGGCTTTCTTCTTGGTACGAGTCTCGGTAGGAGTGTCTCGCGACATTGTGCAACGAACTAGAGTTTGTGCCAGTGTGTGGTAGGGAGAAGACGTCAATCTGGCCAGGGCGGGAACAACACGCTGTTGGATGCGCGCGTGTCGAGCTTCTCGCCATGGTGGGGCAGCTATGTACATACTGGATAGGGCTGGTTGTTGCCGACTGCTGGCGCCAACGCGTCGCGACAGCCCGCTTCGCCTGCTCACATGATGGCGCCAGTCCCTCAACCTGCCACGGTGGGAAGCATATCGCGTCTCTAGTCCTGCTTGATGCGTAATGTAAGCGCCGTCATGCTGTCGATGGGTGTGTAGCAGGTGGAGTGCCGCAGTCAGAACAGGCAGTTGCATGCGGACAGGCTAGCTAGCTATGGGCATATGGCGGGCACACGCGGGGTCCACACTATCGATGGAGAGGCTACCACTGTCCCCGCCGTCGTCATCAGCGTCCTACATACATGCCAGCAGCCTATAGACTAGCGAGCTGTCTTCTCGCCGGCCAAGGACATGTCCTGTCTCTACTCCGCCCTCACACGCGCTTCACTTCGTTCCAAATCATCTCTCCCTTTCCAGACGTCAATACGCAGAGCTCCTACAAGTAGTTGCCGTCCCTTGTGGAAATACTACAGCACCGACAGCAACATGTCCGATCTCTTCGTTGAGCTTACTGCGCCGAATGGTCGCAAGTACCAGCAGCCAAGAGGTCTTTTCATCAACAACGAATTCGTCAAGTCCAAGTCAGGCGAGACCATCACTTCCATAAACCCAAGGTCTGTCTGCCCTTTTTTCTTGTTAGCTGCGATTGACATTCTGTAGTGATGAGAGCGAGATCGTCTCTGTCTATGCAGCTGGACCCGAAGATGTTGACGCCGCTGTGGCAGCTGCACGCAAAGCCTTCAAGAACCCAGACTGGCGAGACATGGACACGAACGCGCGAGCTGACCTTCTCTACAAGTTTGCCCAGTTGATTGAAGAGCACAAGGAGACGCTGGCGACCATTGAAACCTGGGATAACGGCAAGCCTTACTCCGTCTCGTTGAACGACGACTTGGGCGAAGTTGTCGGCACCATCAAGTACTACGCAGGATACGCCAACAAGATTCACGGCACGGTCATTGATACCTCGCCTGCCAAGCTGGCATACACAGTCCGTGAGCCACTTGGTGTCTGTGGCCAGATTATCCCGTACGTATCCATCCATGTCGAAAGTGTGCCCTGCTAATCACGACCAGATGGAACTTCCCTCTTGCAATGGCGGCTTGGAAGCTGGGGCCTGCTCTCTGTACCGGCAACACAGTAGTCTTGAAGGCTGCCGAACAGACACCCCTTTCCATTCTGTATCTTGGAAGCTTGGTCAAGGAAGCCGGCTTCCCTCCCGGCGTTGTCAACTTCATCAACGGCGAGGGGAGAAAGGCCGGTGCCGCCTTGGCCCAGCATCTCGACGTTGACAAGATTGCCTTTACCGGATCCACAGCCACAGGAAAAGAGATTATGAAGATGGCAGCTGTCAACATGAAGAACATTACACTTGAAACAGGTGGTAAATCGCCACTAGTAGTCTTCGACGACGCAGATCTTGATCAAGCAGTCAAGTGGAGTCACGTTGGTATCATGTAAGTCATATCCGTGTCTTTGACGGGCTAAGCTGACACCATGGAGGTACAACCAAGGTCAGGTTTGCACGGCAACATCAAGGATCCTCGTGCAAGAAGGCATTTACGAAAAGTTTATTGAAGCTTTCAAGGAGCATGTCAAGACCACCTCTGTGGTTGGCGACCCCTTCAAAGACGACACCTTCCAGGGACCACAGGTTACCAAGACGCAGTTCGACCGCGTTCTGTCATACATTGAGTCTGGCAAGTCCGAGGGCGCCACTCTTGTAGCTGGGGGAGAAGCGCACAAGAATGCTGGCGGCAAGGGCTTCTTCGTCTCGCCCACTATCTTTACCAACGTCAAGGATAACATGAAGATCTACCGCGAAGAGGTGTTTGGTCCGTTTGTTGTCATCAGCTCATTCAAGGAGGAAGAGGAAGCGATTGAACGTGCAAACGACACAACATATGGTCTCGGCGCAGCGGTCTTCACCGAGAACATTACCAAGGCTCATCGTGTTGCTAGACGTATTGAGGCTGGCATGGTCTGGATCAACTCAAGCAACGACTCTGACATCCGCATTCCATTTGGGGGCGTGAAGCAGTCTGGTATTGGCCGAGAGCTGGGCGAGGCTGGACTCGAGGCCTACACCAACAAGAAGGTACGTCGGACTCGCACTACCGGCAGCGGGGAGACATTCGGGATCGGCTAACATGATGACTAGGCTATCCATGTCAACTTGGGAAACAAGCTATAGCGGACATGTATACTAGGCGACACCAAGATGCCAGTGGCAGCGCTCGAGACTGCGGCCAGGTGCTACCTATAGAGTCTTGCAAGGCACCAACCAAGGTCACATGGGCACCCAAGATGTCCGCCCTTGGCGCCACGGCTTGGGCTGTTGACGTGCTGAAGAAAGTGGAGAAGGCACAAGTTGACATGAATGCAAATGCAAATGTCGGTGTAAAGTGTTTGTCAAAAAGCCATAGCACTCCTGACACGTGTGACATTGTGCAGGTACGCGCTCAATGCCCCTTGGGCAGCGTGGAGTAAAATGTGGCAGCGGCGGAACTTGTGAAGTGGCCTAGCGGAGAACAGGGCTCCGAGGAGCGTTGGAACGGCAAGTTTATTTGTTCCCATAGCTTGGGCGAACTGCTGATAGTGGGCCTATGATGTCGTTCGTGGGGTCAAGGCGAGCGCTTCTCTCACGGTGATGAGGCATCTTGCAGGTGTTTCCATGGGCACGTGGGAGTCTGCAGCGCAGCGTGTAAGCTGTCCATGCCAGCGGCTGTGATGTGTCGCTCAAGATGTGATCGGGTATACCGAAAAGAGGCGGTTCTCGCTCTACCGCTATGTATGTGCCCAGTCGTCATCCTTGTCCTTATCTTGGCGGCGTGCTCTGTCCAACTTCGCTACTGTCTGCGGCGCACTCTCTCCACCGTGTCTGCCCCTCTCACGAGCATCGCCTCAACAGTCCCCTTGGTGCTGCTGCTGCTGCAATCACCGTCTTTTCGCAGTGCCGCCTGTGTACTGCCTCCACTTTGCGCGTGTCGCGCTAATCGCTATTCACCGGTCCGCAGAGCCCGAACGACGCCAGCTCGCCCAGCAGCATCACTGCCCATGCCCTGGCTCCACCTAAGGTTTGCGGCTGACACTCGCAACTAAATCCCCGCTCTGCTCGCGTAGACGTGGATATCATCGCCACTACCATCACGACACCCAGACCCATAAGCACAGCCCACTGCCACTGCCCGCACATGGTGAGCCTGCCCTGCCCGTCCACTGCCCGCATACCATCGATCTGGCGCGCACGTTGGAAGACAACCGCTCCCCCGTCGCCTCGCCCAGCTTCGCCTGCCAGTCTCGGAGGCAGATAACGACAGCGCCGACGGAGGCACGCTTCCTTGCTTTTCTCGCTCGTCTCTACCGGCCGCCCTAACGCTCCCTCTGCGCGTGCCCTACCTGCCTTTTCTACACATCACCTGAGACCGTGTTTGCACTTGGCATCGTCGCTTCTGGACATCTCTGCAAGGAACCAAGGCTGCCATCGCCACGACTTTTACACATCAACAGACCCCGCCGCCGCCGTTTCCCCGGCGGATGAGACCGCCGCTTACCAGGCATATACACATATACTAGAACGACTCTACACACGCTCGCTTAGTCCAAAGTCGCCAACATGGGAAACCAACAGTCGAGCGGCAAGGACAAGAAAGGCGAAAAGGGCGGTGCTGACGGCGTCCCTCTTGGTCGCGAATACTACCGCTCTTTCGAGAGATCAGACACCAAAGACTCTACCCGCTCACTACGCAACTCGTTGCGGAACAAAATACCAGGGACCGGCAAATCCGATAGCCCGCGAAACTCGGTCGCTGGCCTCAACGATGCCAATGGGAAAGCTGACAAGTCAGATGCAGCTTCCACCAAGTCGAGAGGCTCGCGGCGGGGTTCGGTCGCTTCAGCTTCAGCAACCGTGCCACCAGAGGCTTTCTCAGAGGTTGCTGACAAGGTTGATCAAGACCAAGACCAAGATGAGCTGCAAGCGCCGCCTTCGCCTGTTCACGGCGCGACCCTCGGGACAGGACATGAAGGCGTGAGCAGGGCTCAGCGAACCGGTGAAGTTGACCACGTCTCCGACGTGCCTCCGACAGGAGCAGCACAGCCCCTGGCCTCTGCTCAGCCGGGAGAGTCCATTCTGCAGAGGAAGGACCAGCCGATACCCAGACTTCCAGAGCCCCCTGCACCCACCGACGGTTCAGGCTCTCCCATGGAGCTCACCGCGCTCAAGACCATGGACCTTGACGATATGATTCAGCGACTCTTGGATGCAGCCTATGCCGGCAAGGTCACAAAGACAGTCAGCTTGAAGAACGCCGAGATATTCGCCATCTGCTCGGCCGCTCGAGAGGTCTTTCTCAGCCAGCCTGCACTGCTTGAGCTCGCTCCACCTGTCAAGATCGTTGGCGACATCCACGGGCAGTACACCGATTTGATCCGCATGTTCGAGATGTGCGGGTTCCCACCAAATTCCAACTACCTGTTCCTGGGCGACTATGTAGACCGCGGCAAACAGAGCCTGGAAACCATCCTACTCCTACTCTGTTACAAGCTCAAGTTCCCTGAGAACTTCTTCCTCTTACGCGGCAACCACGAATGCGCCAACGTCACACGTGTATATGGTTTCTATGACGAATGCAAGAGGAGATGCAACATCAAAGTCTGGAAAGCTTTTGTGGATACATTCAACACACTCCCTATTGCGGCTATTGTCGCGCAAAAGATTTTTTGCGTGCACGGTGGATTATCTCCAAGTTTGTCGCATATGGACGACATTAGGCAGATTGCGCGACCTACAGATGTGCCCGACTACGGCCTATTGAACGACCTGCTGTGGAGTGACCCCGCAGACATGGAGAATGACTGGGAGTCCAATGAAAGAGGTGTCAGTTATTGTTTTGGAAAGAAAGTTATCATGGAGTTCCTAGCAAGACACGACTTCGACCTTGTTTGCAGAGCTCACATGGTCGTAGAGGATGGTTATGAGTTCTTTACCGATCGAGTATTGGTCACTGTATTCTCAGCACCAAATGTAAGCGCGACTCGAGTTCTCACTACTGAGTTTCTGCTAACACTACCTAGTACTGCGGCGAATTCGATAATTGGGGCGCCGTCATGTCAGTCTCGGGAGAACTACTCTGTAGTTTTGAGCTTCTCAAACCCCTTGACTCGAGCGCGCTCAAGAGCCATATCAAAAAGAGCAGGAACAAGCGTCAAAGCATGCTTAACTCACCAGTACGTATCGCAACTGAGCTTACTGAATCGTTTTCATTCTCAGGGCTGCCTATTGCATCTATAATAGTACTGACTTTGGCTTGTAGCCCGCACACTATGCACCTCAAAGTTACTAATCTTGTACTTTGGTGTAGGATGCCGACGGCTTCCCTTTCTCCGGATCTTCGATCATTACAAAAACGGCAACCATACCACAAGAGCAAGACTTTCAGGAGCCCGCAGATGCTGTTACGACTACGATGGCGACGACGACGACGACGACGACGGATGAACCGGTGAGACGAGGCCTGTCCCAAAGACTGCGACGCGTGCGAAGAAAGCCTGGGTTGGAACAACTGGGTAGCCAAAACGATGGTGCTGCCACGGCAGCCTCCCACAAACAAAGTCACGGCAGAGCGAACACATGGGCAAACGAATTGCGCCCGGCTGCTACATTGCCTACGAGCCTGAGCGAACCACAGCTTTCGCGACGCGCACAAGGAAACAACGCAGACGTTGCGAGCGTGGGGCAACGGAAGCAGAAGCTTGTAGAGCAACGGGCATTGTGGGAGTCGACTCTCCCCAGGACTTTATCGGACCATAAGGGCTATTTCTCGAGCGGGCATCATCTCGACTACGTGCATTCCGATGAGACGCCGCCATCGTAAAGGACACCGCACAGGCATTCCAATCTCCTTGTCTCTTCACTTCACTATATTTGTATCGCGCATTGACAAGCGTCGGCGTACAGCGGCATGACGCATTATTGGCAGCCTTTTTGACTATTGACTTACGAATGCTTGGGTTGAGACTTTCTTATCTCGTCTTGCCCCGTTTGCAGTGCTGGCTGATGAAGCGGGTTGTACAGCATATAGCATACTGATGACATATCATCACCTTCAAAGTAATCTTGTTCTTAACGCCATCTTCGCGTCATCTTCCGTTAGCGAAGACACTGTTATTGCATATACCCCCTAGATTGTTACTGCTAATATTCATGACCGGCTTGTCTTCCCACGAAGCCGGACTAGGCGGAAGCTCATCCGTCGTCCAACGATTCGGACTGCTTCCCATCACATACTCCATTGTTCCCCCGTTCTCAAAAACATCTTCCCAGGCTAACCACGCCTTATTCCACGTCTCGCCATTGACCTTCAGGCTCTGTACGTAAGGTGCCGTGTTTCAATCGCCACCTTCGCTGAAGGTCGTAGTAACGGTAAGCTCGTTCCCAGTCCCAAGATCGAGGCTAAGCTCAGGGAACCAAGGGGAAAGGACAAGAAAAGTAGTTTGACCCGTCAGCGGATGCAGACCAATCATTTGCCACATTCTAACAATGTCAGTCACGACTCCAATAAGCTTCATAGTGAGAAGGAAGAAAAGAGATGACTTACGAGAAGATTCGCCTCCACAGCCCCAGCATCCGAATTTCCCGGTAACCTTACACGCCAGCATTGTACAGTCTGTCAATCTCCCTACTCCTATCCACACTCCTCCACTGTTCACCCGCCACGAAATTGTACAGATACGGCGTCATAAAACCAGTTTCATTCCCCGCATCGAAGAGCCCAAGTTGGAATATCATTATGCCTGTTCGGTTCGAGGAAACGAGGAACATGCCGTAGAGCGAGCTGTATACTAGTTGCAAGTCGTCTGTGTTTTCGGAGGATATCTGCACCTTGTTGAGTATCTCTTTGTTCCATCGAATCTCTGCCGTCTCGACGAGAGTGCTCAGACCAGTGACCGCTGGGATTTCTTCCAGGTTCTCGCAAACCTTTTCTGTCGAGAGGAATAAGATGCCAACACGAGAGGTCACCTTCGACGCGGCGAACGTGAAAATACCACCAAGACGTACACTCCCAGATGGCGGCTCGTTTGTCGCGCTAGCATCTCCGACGAAGGTTCGTGATCACAGGGGGTGCTGATTGAACTTGTCGCAAAAGTAAATCGTCCAATCTGGTGAGAGCTTCCAGCCATTGTTGTAAATGCCAGATCCTCCGTAGTGACCATCTTCAGATACACTGAGGCTACCGCCTGAGTAATGTTGTCCTCAATCAACGCCTCTGAAGCTGGGGGAGTACGTGCGAAACATTGACTACAATAGATGACGATGTGTCAGCTGGAAAGGTGTACGAGTACAAGTCAGCTGCTCTGTGCCTGCACAGATCCGGCTGACAGGAGTATTGAGGATCCACAACCACCAACAAAAATAGAGGACCTCGTAAGTAGTCCCATAATTGTAGTCGCTTCACAAGTCATGCCGTGCAGTAGGCTGAGACGGGTAGCTTTTCAAAGCTTAGCATGCTACCAATATACCGCGCTCTGTGCGTTGCTAGGTACTAGACGCATCCACCCTCAACGTCACTAGTACCGCAAAACAGGAATGAATTAGGTACCAGCCCATGTTGCTTGGAGAGGTCGGATTTCAATGAATTATACCGCGTTGCAAGATGTATGGCGCAGTGTCCATCGTGTTGCTGACCTACCGCTATGCGTACAGTAGGTGCCGTAGATACCGTTCGATCCGGGCAGTTCAAGCAATAAAGGGGTACGAAGAAGACGAAAATAGAGAAACAGTGTGAATAGAAACGATTGGCAACTGTATATAACGCCCCGTAGTCTGCTATCTTTTCTGCGCTCTATGCTGTACCTTGGGCTACTGCGGGGGCGTAATGATATCTCATGATGCTAACATGTGTGAGGCACAAGTCAAATCTGATGTAGATGTCGGGAGATACTGTAACTGAGTAGGAAATTCCGACCCTTTTGCTGGATTACTGAGCAGCGGACGGACTGTTTCGGTTATGTATAGCCGACGGGCCGTGTGTAAGGTTACCATTGTGCAGGTAAATTGTATAGATCGATGCGCACACGTTTCTTTCGCAGTTCTGATATATTCGTGTTCGTGTCGGTCGTAGGCCCCTAGCAGGACCTGCTCTGGCAGGGTCTTAGTCCTCTGACCAACCCTCGAGATTCTGAACGACAGGGTTTCTGCCACCTCTCTTGATGATCCAAACAACATCCTCGTCGTTGTTGTTGACCTCCTGATGCTCTGCATACGCTGGTATAAGTGCAAAATCTCCCGGTGCTAGCTCTTGTCTCTTATTGCCGTTTTGTCCGCTCACGATAACGCCGTGCCCTTTTGCTGCGTATATAATGGTGTTTGCTAAAGTATCAGATTGCTGCTTGTATAAGATTGCACGATCGCTGGTTTGCGTCGAAGGGAGGATCCGGGCACAGTTCGAGACGTACCCTCTTCGCCATGATGATGGACTGCAGAGGATGTATGAGGTTTCGCAATCATGACTATCATAGTCAGCAGTCGCGACATTGGTGAGCTATATCGGTCCCACCAGTGCCACATATCTGATCTGACATGTCTACAATTGCGGGCATGCGAATCATGCCATCAGTTTGTGGACCATCCGGAGCTTGCATCTCGGATCCTTTCTTTACCTGCACCTCTCGAGACATGGCGTGTTGCATAAGTTTTGAATTGCGAATAGCATTCAAGTAGCAGTCTTCAGCATGAAGTTGTTGGAGGCGTCGTACTGTGACGCCGGCTCGATGCGGAGACCCCACACGCGACGCCTTAGAAAAGTTGGCCGCAGAGTTCGTCAGGGATCCAAGCTCGAGATTGTAAAATGTTGTATTCTATTTGCTATGTAGGATCGAAGCAATCATGTCGAAGGGTCGCCAAGCATCTGAATGTCAGCATATGCTCGTCGGCATGTGAAGGGTTCCGCGCCGCGGAAATGCCAACACGTGAGCATCCCGATGCGGCAATGACCTCGGTATTTACGCGTATGACGTTAAATCTCAAACAGCAAGTCACCCGGTCATTCATGGCAGCGGCCAATTGCAGCGCTTGCAAACCAACGCACGAGATCATCAGACAGCGGCTTGGTGCACTCCGGAGTGCGCTATGTGCGGCCGGCTTTCAGCAGCTGGCGGTTTCCCCGGATTACCTTGGCGTGGAGTAGTTGCTGGCATGTGAAAGGATCCCGAAGCTTGCTAAGCCTCTTATAAGTCAGTAATGTTTGTCTTGTGATTGATGACACCTCATCATCCTATTCTCCTTACTCACACCTTCGCCTTCCTTTGCATATTGACAGATCAACATGTCGAAGCGGTTCTCAGCAGCTGATGTCGCGTCGCACAAGACAGCGAGCGACCTATGGATCATTGTAGATGAGGATGTCTACGATCTGACCAACTTCCAGGAAGAGCATCCAGGAGGCAAGAAGAGTATGTCAACCCTCGATCTACAAACCTCAGAAGAAAAACTGACGATTCCGAGTTCTCTCACGCGTCGCAGGAAAGGACGCCTCGAAGCAATTCTGGAAATACCACAATGACAGCATCCTCAAGAAGTATCAGAAGCTACAGGTCGGATCGCTAGATACCAAGGCTGCTCCTTCAGCTCCCCCGGCAACTGCTGCTCAAGAACAGAAGGCGGACAAGAAGGACATAGTCAAGCCAGAAGCCAACTCTGGCGTTGTAGCGCCACAGCCGACCGAGGCTGCTGCTGAGGAGGCCGAGCCTTTCGATGCTTACGGTGACCTCATCCCTTACGCAGACCCATCGTGGTACCAAACAGTATGTGAGCCTGCGAATCATGGATTGGCTTCGCTAACATCAAGTCTAGTACCACTCTCCCTACTTCAACGATACGCACGTAGCCCTCCGCGAAGAAGTCCGCCAATGGGTCGAGGAGAAACTCATGCCCAATGTGACTGAATGGGACGAAGCGAAGAAAGTACCCGACGAGATATACCAGGACATGGGCGAGCGCGGATACCTCGCCGGTATGCTCGGCATCCACTTTCCTAAAGAATTGACAGATCGGAGAGTCCAGTGTGTGCCGCCGGAGAAGTGGGATCACTTCCACGAAATGATCATTACGGATGAGCTGTCAAGAACTGGCAGTGGTGGTCTCGTCTGGGGCTTGATCGGAGGATACGGAATCGGCGCACCGCCTCTGTTCAAGTTCGGTAAGAAGGAGCTTGTCCAGCGCATTGGACCGGATATCTTGAGTGGAAAGAAGAGGATTTGTCTTGCGATTACCGAACCTGGTATATTCTGCTTCCCTGTTCACTTTCCTCGAACGTTGTACTGACAGCAATAGACGCCGGTAGCGACGTCGCGAACCTGGGCTGCGAAGCCAAGCTCTCCGAAGACGGGAAACACTACATCGTAAACGGCGAGAAGAAGTGGATTACCAACGGTATCTGGTCCGACTACTTCACAACCGCTGTACGCACAGGCGGAGAAGGTATGAACGGCGTGACGGTGCTTCTGATCGAGCGCAGTGCCGGTGGTGTCTCCACGCGCAAGATGGACTGCCAAGGTGTGTGGAGCAGCGGTACCACCTACGTGACCTTCGAAGACGTCAAGGTCCCCGTGGAGAACGTGATTGGCAAGGTGAACCAAGGCTTCAAGGTCGTCATGACGAACTTCAACCACGAGCGTATCGGTATCATCATCCAATGTCTACGCTTCGCCCGCGTCTGCTACGAAGAGAGCATAAAGTACGCACACAAGCGCAAGACGTTCGGCAAGCGCCTCATCGACCACCCCGTCATTCGCCCTCAAACTCGCACACATGGCCCGCCAAATCGAGGCGAGTTACAACTGGATGGAGAATCTCATCTACCAATGTCAGAAGATGAACGAAATGGAGGCTATGCTGAAGCTCGGTGGCGCTATTGCCAGCTTGAAGGCGCAGAGTACCACAACATTCGAGTTCTGTGCTAGAGAAGCAAGTCAGATCTTTGGTGGTCTGAGTTACAGCCGTGGCGGACAAGGTGCGAAGGTTGAGAGACTGTATAGGGACGTTAGGGCTTATGCTATCCCCGGTGGCAGCGAGGAGATCATGTTGGACTTGTCAATTAGACAGGCACTGCGGGTACATAAGGTTCTTGGTATGAAGCTGTAAATCGGCGTAGCATTAGTTTAAATCACTTGTACCAATACCATACCTCATGTTCAGTTGCGAGATTTGAGTTGTGCCAGAACAGCGATGTTCGGAGTGATGGTGCCGGCCGCCAGAGCTGACAGTTCATTGTTTCTTTGCTTGGGAAATCCACCCTCTCCGCCACATTGGTTTCGCAACACAACCGATCAGCCATCCAAATTGTTGCGATCACTCGAGCCGGACACGCAGTCGAAATTCGAGCCATCTGTGGCATGCCGCAAGCCCTGAATTCCGGCTGATGACCCCCGCGGAAGCCCCACAGCCGCAGTTCCATCTACGGCAGTTGTTGCCCAGCTGCCGATACTATAACTGAAGCAACCTGTGACCGCATCAAGATTATGTCCCATCGCCTCACTGGTGGTCTCGTAACGGCAAAGAACATCGTTACGCCATTTTGTGATCTGTCCGAGCGTCCTGAATCTAGGTCTTTACCCGTACAATGTGTAGATGACAGCCGTGCAGGGTCCAGCATCCCCACGTGTATGGTATGTACACTGTCTGGGAATTCTAGAGACGTCGGAGTGCGGGGAGAAGAGCATTTTCATCAATCGAGAGGCCAAATCCGCTCCTTCAAACGCAACGTACTACCAAACTCCTACTGTAATGTAATGGGACATCTTGGCACTAGCTGCCGACCTCGTCGCAGTAGTGATGACCACGCATGAAGCGGGGTACGAAACAATGCTCTCCAAGTCTGGGGTCAAGCGCAACATGGTGTAATTTACCAACAGCTCTGGATCTGGGGAGAAGACAAATCATGTATCATCGAAATGAAGGCCAATTAAGAGCTAGCCAGGGATGACAACTCAGCTCGCGTACGAGGCTTTGCATCAGAGGCTTCTATAAAGTTTGAAAGAGATGCGTTGAAGCACATAGTAAGCTATTGCACAATCTCGACAAAGTCAGACAACGCCAGATCTTCCGCACAGCACCGATCCACACCAACAAACAACATGGCTCCTGCAACTGAGATGCCCCGAAGGGTCGAGTGGAACGGCAAGCAGGTCCCAGTCTACCCCATGGAGACGGTTGACTTCTCCGCAATTCTGTCCCAAGAACCTGCCGAGCTTGAGAAGCTTCTCAAGTGCTGCAAAGAAGAGGGGTTCTTCTACCTGGATCTGAACAATGTTGATGGACGTCGGTTCATCGACGACCATCAGGAGCTATTGAAGCTTATGCATCGTTTTTTTGAGTCTCCTCTCGAGGTCAAGAACGAATATGGATTGATCGCTCCTCATCTTGGGTAAGTGTTGGCGATCGACTAGTACTATCTGCTTTCAGGGTGCTAACATCTTTCAGATACGAGCCAGTTGGTTCGCGCAACGGCGTTCTCGAAGACACTCGGGATGGCTACGAGATGGTCAAGGTATCTCGTGATGAGATCCAACGTGAGTCTCCTCACATACCTCGCAACATCAAGAACAGTGGTGACCTGAAGGTTCTCGAGAATGCCATCTCTGGAAACAACATTATTGGAAAGGCCATCCTGGCAGCTCTTTCAACAGCGTTCGGCCTCACTGGTGCTGCGCGCTTCGAAAACTTGCACCGCAACCACCGCCCTTCGACAAGCACTCTATCCATGATGCACTATATCCCATCCAACCCCGCCAAAGACGGCAACGTCGGCCACCAGAAGCACACCGACATCAGTTCGTTGACTGTGCTCTTTACCGAGCAGTGGGGTCTTCAAATTCGCCCACCCGGCAGCAAGGAGTTTGGCTTCGTCGAGCCCAAGAAGGGCCAGGCTATCATCAACGTCGGTGACTCTCTGCGCTTTGCTAGTGGCCACACTTTCCAGTCGTGCATCCATCGTGTTGTGCCATACAAATACAGTGAACATCGCTACTCCGTTGCATACTTCCTTCGCGCTGAGGACGAGACCATGTTCCAGGATAGCGAGGGCAGATTCGTCACCGCGCGCACGTGGCATGACGAGAAGTTTTTGGCCTTCCTTGCATCGCCTGCGGATCAGGCTGCTGCTCCAAGCTCCATGTTGTTGGGTGGCATGCAGGAGGATGAGACTGATGTTTACAGCCTCCCTCAGCCAAAGGCTGTCGGCTCAGACGCGGCTAAGAACTCTGCTGTTGAAGTGACTGCCGTTGAGGTTAGCGCTTAGTGAAAATTCTCTGATTCATGTGCCTCGTGGTCTGATCTCGTCGGCCGTTACAAACAAATTGTATATACCAAGCAACACATCTTCTGCAAGAACTTCCAAGACTATACCTTACGTTCCGTATCTAATTGTATCGCAATGACCAGCCTGATATTCAATTACCTTGAAAAAAGGTGATGTTCTGTATTATATTAAAGTTTATATGCAACCGGGCACTAGGACCAGTAATATCAGTATAGGCAGGAAATACTCCACAAAATGCTACGTCGGAATAAAGTACATCGGCTGGGATGTGTCAAGCAGCTAACCTGAATATTGGCTAAAGATGAGTATTTGCCGCCACTTAATACTATATGGAACCTTTCCAAAAAAAAAGCCCCCCCCCTTGGGCAACATTCCAATATTATAACCTGTAAGTGCAGCGCTGAGATGACCATCATGTTACTCATTGTGGCGTTGCTCTCCGTGAGTCGTGTCGATGCATGCGACAAAGAGCACTATTACCGAAACCACGATCGCCATCTGGAACGACGCAATACTTCTCCCATTTTCCCGCCGATTTTGACGGCAAACGAAGAGATTTTGGTCTCATCTTTCAGTAACACGTCTATAGCGTCGTGGTCGAGCTACTACTGTAGGAAACAACCCCTTCTTGTTCGTCCTCAGAAAATGCTAATTGGATCTCGCAGCACACAAGCGGAACCTCGCGGGCGAGAGTGACACGGTTCCGAAATGGACGTCGGAACACTGGGCTGAACACGGCTTTGACACAAGACTGGATAGCTATCGTAGGTAAACTTCTACTCGCAATTCGATATGTAGGCTAATTGAATCTGAAGACGTCTACCTTGACTACCCAGTTCATCGTTCTCTTTCTCTTGACTACGGGAACGGCAGCAATTACCACGCAACATTAGAAGAAGAAGAAGAAGAAGAAGAAGAAGAAGAAGCACTCGAAGCACATGAGCCTACGGGCGATGCTGACAGAGTTCCTGCCTTTCATGGGTATTCTGGGTCAGGTAGTGCATCGGCTAAGTATGTTTACGTTGGTATGCATTCCTCCGTAAACAACGTGCTTGATCTCAGAAGCTAACTTGGTCAGGCCGAGCTTCCCAAGAAGACTTCAAGCGCCTCCTTGCCCTGAACATCACTCTTGAAGGTAACATCGCCCTCGCCAAATATGGCGGCCCCTTTCGCGGTCTCAAAGTGAAGGTAAGTTGCGACTGTACGAGATGGATATGAGACATGCCCTGACTTTGTGTCTTCACCTATATAGAATGCACAGGCCTTTGGCATGGTCGGAGCTGTAATCTTTACCGATCCAGGAGACGACAGAAACATGACATGTGAAAACTACGCTACCTATCCCGATGGACCTGCAAGAAATCCAACGAGCATTCAGAAGGGTAGTGTGATGGATTTGAGTACTTACCCTGGAGATCCTACGACGCCGGGATACCCTTCTAAAGAGGGCGTGGAGAGGAAGGAAAAGATAACTGTGCCGAAGATCCCAAGTCTGCCAATTTCTTGGATTGAAGCAAAGCCACTGCTGGCCGCTTTGAATGGTCATGGTGTTGACGCAAAGACTGTTGACCGACCGAACTGGGTAGGTGGAATCGACGGGGTTCATTACAGCACCGGGCCGTCAAAAGCGGTGCTGTCGTTGAGCAACATCATGAGGGATGAGATTAATTGGATTCACAACGCTATCGGTGTTGTAAACGGTACGAATGAGGACGAGGTTGTTATCGTAGGTAACCATCACGACTCTTGGATGATCGGCGGGGCTGGTGAGTCGCAGGTGGTATAAGCATGCGTTGAGGAGATGGTTGACGTGTATAGCGGATCCACACTCCGGTTCTGCGATTCTCATCGAGTTGGCTAAAGCCATCGAAGCTCTACTGAAGACGGGTTGGAAGCCAAAGCGGACTATTGTGCTGTGTAGCTGGGATGCTGAGGAGTACGGCCTAGTTGGAAGGTAGGCCATTGATGTTGTCACCATTTGAGATGTACTGACTGAGCTCTCACAGCACGGAATGGGTCGAGGAATACATCCCCTGGCTAAATTCCTCCGCCGTGGCCTACTTGAACATTGATGTCGGCATAGCAGGCACCATTCCCGACTTGGGGGCCACTCCCGATCTCCACGCCCTCACTACTTCCGTAGCCCGAAAGATCATTTGGCCCCATGGCCAGAACCGTACCCTTTACGATGTTTGGGAGGAAAATACCGGTGCAATCGACACAATAGGTGCGCAAAGCGATTATACAGCTTTCGTCCACCATGCTGGTATCTCCGCTATTGATATGGGTACCACGCGAGCACCTCTTGATCCAATTTACCATACGCATTCGAATTTCGATTCCTATCATTGGATGAGCAAGTTTGCGGATCCGGGCTTCGTAATGCACAAGGCTATTGGGCAGTTCCTGACGTTGATGCTGTATCGTCTGGTCGACGAGGAGGTGGTACCCCTTGAACCAGCCAACTATGGGGTGGAGATGCGAGCGTGGCTAGTAGAATTGGAAGGTGTAATCAAGCGAGCGAGCGCAACGCCTATCCTGGATCTAGGAGAGCTTGAAGACTCGGTGGCTGTGTTCGAGCATGTTGCCCGAAAGTTCAATGCTGCCCGCGACATGGCTGTCAGCTCAAACAGTTCGCTTCTCATAAAACAGGTGAACGACAAGGCAAGCAAGTTTGGACGTGGATTCATCAGCCAAGGAGGACTTCCAGGAAGAGAGTTCTACAAGCACCTTGTTTTCGCTCCTGGAGTTGACACTGGGTATGCGCCGGTTACGTATCCAGGAGTGACCGAGGCCATTTTTGCACAAAATATTACTCTAGCAAAAGAGTTTGTTGACAAGACGGCGAAAGCGATCTTGGCTGCTGCAAGAATTCTAAGTTGGTAGACGAATGCATGTCAAGCCCAAGGGCAATGAAAGAAAGGCTGTGACAGAAGGCTTGTCGTGCCTATGAAAATGGTACCTGTACAGTATCATGTTCCAACTCACCTTGGCATGCGGGTTGGCGCGGTACAGTACAGTAGGTAGTCGCGTGCCTCCCCACCCCGGGAACTACTGTACCATGTCAATACTGGGAGGCACCACAGCGCATCGCAAGGCTGGGTCTTTTGCGAGTTATGAATACCTCTCTCTCTCTCTCTCGTCGCATGCTTGCACATACTAGAGTCCTCATAATCACCGATAGTGCGCCCGCACGCCGATGCATAGACATGCCGGTCGTTTCGCGCGCAGCACTGAGTGGTCTGATTTTCTTTCGGGCCTTAGTCCCATTTGGCCCAAAGCAGCAACCCATCATGCCACTTTCGAGACCAAGATCCAATCGATGTGTAAGGGGAGTGATGCATGTGACTTTACCTTGAGCGACTTTTCGAACCTAAATCCTTGCTCCGTGCGCCGAGTGCACGTCTTACTTGTGCTGTTGTGCTCCTCTTTCTCACTCTTCGCCCTTTACTTGTTGTCTTCTGCGCAACGTTACCTTCCATTCCCTCATAACCTAGACCGCACTCCTATCCTCACCCAACCTTCTTTTTGGACCAGCAACACAGTTCGTGGAACCGAAAGGAACAAGCTCGCAATGTTGATAACACGTACCTTTTCCCTCACAAACTTCCTTATTGGCTCATCAGCTCTCTGCTTCCAAATATTCGTTCTCTACCCCTGGCACGAGAAGCTTGAAGAAGAGTTTGTAGAGCTGAAGAAGGAGCATGCGAGGTTACTAGAGGAAACGAATTCTAAACACAGAGATGAACTGAGGGGCATCAGGGAACAGCTGGAACTGGCCAACGAGCGGAGGAAGACGGGGAAGTTCTGGTAGCATGTTACGACACGAATGGGGAGGCTAAGGGACGGAGGCATGGAGGGCAAGAACCACGAGTGCTGAAGAGGAGGGAGAAAGGAAGCCCTGGACGCGGTGCTGTCACGGCCCGAACTACATGGTGTTACCTCTAGGCTCTACCCAGAGGCAAGCATCGGGCTCGGATGTTCGCGGACTGCGCCATCACTGCGCCCGGATTTTTCCATGGCCTCAAGATGAGTGACTAGCATCTGCGCTTCCATGCGTAGCTGGAAGAGAAAGAGCAGGTTACATGCCTGAGATCTGGGAGAGTACGAGACGGGTTGAGAAGGAAGCTACGACGAGCTGTACGGAGTACGTTAATCTAACATCAGCAATGAATCCTAGCCATCCTAACCCATGTTTCTCTTCCTAGTCCATGCTGTCATGTACCACGCCTCCCAGACTCACGTTAGACTGCAGGGACATGCATAGGTGAGAGCGCCGTTCAATGAACTAGAGAACAAAGCGCTACAGTAGTTTACCTTTATCAATCAATAAACACATACATGACTCCAACGGCGTCTCGGATGTCCAATTCTTGTTCAAAGTTCTGTCAAACGCAGCGGCGGAAGCCACTCCGACACAGCGGTAGTCGCCCAAGTGGGTGGAAGCAGGGACGATCAAGGGGGGGGGGGCGGGGGCACGGGCAGCCCCTTACCCATCCTACGCACGATTACGTTAGGAGGAAGCGGAGAAAGGATAGTGATCGGCACCGAATCAACAAAAGGATCAGCACACATGCATGGACCGAGCCGTCATGACACTGTAACGGCGGGTTTAGCACGCAAATAAGACAGCGGCGCGGAGCTCGTAATGGCCAGACGTATTCATACAAGACGCGCGTTATGCGTTTCAAGTTGGTCATGCATTTTCACACGTGCATCATCGTTGAGAGCAATTCCGTTTTCATTGTATTGAATAGGCAAGTGGAAAGGTAGGCCGGGCACTGGAAGAAGCTGCACAGCCCGTAATAGTACAGATGAGAAGGAAAAGAAGAAGAACAAATCAGTAGTAGGAAATGTAACGCCTTGGTATAGTGGTGAGAAGTATGGATCCGAGTCCGTCGTGCTTCGAGGAGCGACGATAGAGCACTGCGTAGCAACATCCCGTAGCCATGATGATGATGATGATGATGATGATGATGATGATGCCTTGCTGCACATTGTGACTTCGTTTTGCCTGCTACCCACGTCTGGCAATAGGCCGCCTGACCCTCCAGTATGTCTATTCGTGTGGTTGCTTGCTCGCTTGCAACAGGTTGCCTCACATGCTACACGCTGAAATTGGTGGCGCCAAGGGATAAAGTCGTATATATGACCGTTCGGGCTGCGAGCAGCTGTCTCGGCTTGGCTCGTGACGGAAGATAAAGAATCTTGCGCCGCCGCTTCCGCTTATGTCTGAATCTCCTTCTTCTCGCCAACACCCTTTGGCCGAAAGACAGCGTCCTGACCCGACATGCGGCGGGCAAGTGCACGATCGAGCTTTGCGCCCAGCGCCAGCTTGCTCATGTCGTCTGTCTTCTCGTTGGTGAGGGCGTACCGTTGCTGGACCAGGCGCTTGTCTTCCAGGCGGTCAAATCCAGCGTTCCATGACTTGATGTCTTGCGACTTGGGGTCGCCGGCCGTCGACGAAGCTGCTGAGAGGTGCGACGGTGCAATGGAAGGTGTGAGGGTGGGTGTGGCGCTGTAGGTGGACATGCGGGTAGAGGCGCGGTTGGGAGGCGACTGTTGTTTCTTCTCGTTAGATTGTGCTTGTTCCGACATGGTCGCGATGTGGTGTGAGAGCTGCTGTTGTAGTGTTGGAGCCGAGGGGCGAGCAATGGTACAGTGAGTGCGGGAGGAAGGGAAGGCGCAAAGGAGTATGTACTATGATCAAGCAAGCCATGCAGGCTGCTCGGCGAGCATCGACCACAAGCAGGGGACGTCTGAAACGGGCAGTGGATACGGGAGAATGACTTACGGTGGCAAGCATGGGCCGCGAGGACTCAAGAGAGTTTGTCATGATGCGCCACGGCGAGTTCGGTGGCTGCTACGTGAGCGTGGGGTGGCGTGCCTTTGCAACGACGATGCCGTGACTGTGGCAGGACCGCGGTTCAGCGCTGCACAAGAGGGGGCAGGCAGGTAAAATACAGTAGCTCAGGGACCGCTGTCTGTGCTGCGTTTGTAGGGAAAGTGAACAGGTGGGTGTCGTCGGTAAGAATCCTGTGCTCAGCTTGTCTTACTCCTTGCGCGTTTCAGATCGGCAAGGGGCTGCGTGCGTAGCAAGATGCACGCGCAGGGGGACGGACGACAGTGGGCGAGTCGCTGCAGGATGCCACAATGTTTGGTAGGATTGCCACACGTCAGCCTTGCACTGGCAGAAGGACCATGGCACGATGATATGTCTCACCAAGTGCACATGCGGAGGAACACAAAACGGTTATGTACCCGCGGCCGTTGTCAAAGATAGAGCGACCCTTTTAGCAGCAGCAACATGACGGGCACCAGACCGCTCTGAAACGCTCGCACCCAAGGATGCTGCATCCAAGAATAATCGCATTCCGGTAGAGCGAGTTTGCATGCAGTCAGCCTCCAGGACAAGCCATTCACACGGCGAATAACAGCCGGCCAAGCCCCTTAATAAGCACCACTCACGCTTGCATCTCGTATGCCACGTTTTTTCTGCGGGATCCCACGTTGGGCGCTACAGGGCTCGGTCCTGCTTAGCTTCCTTCGTCTCCACTGCTGCGCGCGCCCATTCCCGCTCTTGGTTTGGTCCTGAGATCAGCTACCAGTATGCAGTCGGTCCGTTGAACCACTCGTTGCATTGTCATGAGAGGTACCTCAAAGAGGCCGTCACAGCCCGGGAGAACATTGCATGCCCTGGTCACCGTCAGTCCGAGTTTCCCAACTAGCTAATCAATGCAGCTTCGGCTTCTTCGATGCGTCTGCAGCTACTCCTAGCACCAGATAATCACCCATGCTGTGGCATTCGCCATACCATGCTCACCAGGAGCCAAAAGCATCCCCAAACTCCGTTCCCATAACCCATCCATCTGCACGCCATCCCCAACCATGTCCATGCATGCGCAATCGCTGCCCCCACTCCACATGCCTCCCAAAGCGCCAACCCGACAGGACCATTCATCCAGTGTCCGAGCGCCTGCATGAAAATGCATCCTTACCACGTGGCCGCAACGTGGGTTCCGTGTCGCGCACGCCCCTCCGCAGTCTGAGAACTGCCGGTTCCTGGGTCGAAACAATCATCTTCCATGGTGAACCCGCAATCATAGCAAAAGGTTCAAGCATGCTGTACACCATACCACGTCACGGCGGAGCCGCATTGCATAGTACGTACATCTTCTTTATTAGCCTAGAGGTGGTGGTGTATCGAGGATCCAGGAAGAAGAAAAAAGCATGCTTGGCTTGATGCGATGCGATGGCATCGCTGCTACAGCGTAATCAGTAGCAACTATAATATATAACCCCAGAGCACTTTGCTTTCCATTTCGGATTGTGTCATAAGTCTCAGCCTTGGTTGTACGGAAGATGGAAGAGTTGAGATGACCACATCTGATACTCCCCAGGTACGCAATCCAAGTACTGACGGATAGTGACGCGAGAGCAGACATGCGTGCATCTTCATCACGTCGCCCAAGGATGTCCTCCTTTCCCAAACTTTGCATCACAAAAAGCCAACTTGGTCAGCCTCTTTTCCAAAATCTCTTCCTTGTGCATCTCCATCTCCTCGTAATCCCAGTTCACACTCACCATGCTGCCTCGCAACCACTCTGCTCTCTCTGTAGATAGGAAAAGTGTCAAACCTCCTGTTAGCATGGGATCGTCAAGGGCAAAGTCCAGATACTGCTTCGGCGGCATATCTGTTGCAACGAGGCCGGGAAAGAGGCTGAATGTGCGGATGCCAGGCTGTTCATGATGAAGAAACTCCATGAACTTGGTTTGCGCGAGTTTACTGGGGATGTAAGAGGAGAAGTTGGGATACATGTCGCCTAACGTTCCTGTGGAGACTGAAATTACGGTGCCCTTGCCGTCCGGCGCTTGGGCGAGGAAGTGGTGCACGTTCAGATGTACGGCTTTGACGTTCACTTCCTGGGTAGGTGTCAGTAACCGTGAAGTAGCATATAGAAAAGGGAGGCGTCTTACAAAATCCTGCCACCATTTTCCTGCTTCACCCTTGCCGATCAGAGCTTGCGTCAAGGATCCGGCGTTGTTGACGAGGACATCAATTCGGCCGACTGCTTCTCCTGCTTTCTTCCACAACGTTGCAACATCTTCTTCCTTTGTGATATCGATGGACCCGAAGGAATGTACCGTCGTCTCATCTTGGACTATCGCGTCCAACTTCCTAGTAACCTCTTGTAGTCTCTTTTGGTTCCTTCCGGTTATGACCATGGCCTTAGCACCAGCAGTTATCCATGCTTCAGCAATCGCTCGACCGATGCCACCTGTGGCCCCAGTGATGAGGACGGTCTTGCCTGCAGCTGAAAGACCAGGGTTTCTAGGATCCAGCAACGGGTTGTTTTTACGATGGACTTTGCTCGTGAGTTGGACGGGCCAAGTTATCGCATCGTAGTCTGGTTGGCCAGCCATTGTCCTGGGAACCGATAGAGGGAATATGCTCCAATCGCAAGTGATTGCTTGAAAAGTATAGCCCTAACTGTACAGTGATTTTGATATCCATGGCATCACGCAACTACGAAAAATCTATGCGTGTTTCGTGCCGTACCCGCAATATGGGGGGGCATGCTGCAAGTACCTTCCGGAAAGGGATGCCGATTGCGATGCGGCGCGGATCACATTCGCTAGTAGGGAACGCACGTCGCATATCCTGCGGATACGGAAATTGTAGTGCGTACCACACATGTCGAGCAGTCGGTTTTGCAGATACGTGTGCGGAAACTGGGCATAAGGAGCAGCTCGTCCGGTGTTATACTAGTGTTTGACTCCGAATATGAACGGCCCACGTAATAACTTCATCGTGTTTCCCCTATCTCTTGTGTATCAAGCTCGAGTCGTTTGTGATGACTAGGAAGAATGACGCGTATGTCTCGGTTGAAGTCGTATAACCTGTGCGGAACTTGCCGAGGGAAAGCATTGAGCATGTGAACCGCCAGCACAGCGAATGCGCATGAAGCTACCATTTACCTAGTCTTAGTTATAGGTCTAGTAGATCTGAATTTCGCGGCCGATAGGTTGTATACAGTGGCCGCACTGGTTCGAAGGAATCTGCAGCCTCGTCGGCACTGCACGACACAACTTCAGGCCCACCAGGGAGAAGACAATGCCTCCTCAATTACCGACCGGCCGGGTATCCTGATGATAGTGCAGTACTTGCGACCCTGCGTTAACATCGAAAAGTCCGGCGCAAATCGAAATCGCATTTATTCATCGGCGGCATGCGTCAATGAGTTTCTACTGTACACCATACCACACCACGATGGAATCGCATTGCATGGTATGTACGGCTTCTTCACGGGCTGGAGGTGGCGTCTCGAGAACCTGCTATGTAGACAGAAGAAAAAGCATTCTTGGCTTGATGCGACGCGACGGCATCGCTTACCTCGAAGTCTAGACCGCGACTGCTGAGACGCAACCTGTCCCACGTTCGTTGACACCACTCCCAGGTGTGACCATATCTCCGAGGATAGAACACAATTGATAGCATGTAATGATTTGAAACGACTGAATGTATGGCGAGCCCGAAAGCGAATGTAAGGTACAGTCTGGTATCGCAAGAAGAGATAAATAACCTGAGTCCTGCTACGAGTCGTCACCCTACATTGCCATACCTGGCAGACGGTCGAGCCCTGGTGATATTGTTAGCACATTGTCGATACGACGCAGCATCGACGTCAACCTACATCCATCCAAGTCTTCCTTGATAGCACTCTTCACCTGGCACTTGTTCATCGCCTGAACGTTCTGGCTCTGTAGCAACTCGTTAGCACTGACCCCATACTTCAACAGCTCACTGATTACCACTTACCTTCAATGGCCTTCCATTCTCACACGCTTGGAACATGCAGCTGTTATCCATAGCCTTCTGTAAGCTATCGTCCTTCCAGCCAAAGAGGTAATCTGCGTGGGTCCCGTAGCCTTTGTTGTCATTGAAGGAAAGGAAGAATGGATTGGAGCCATCCTTGGGCCACATGTTGCTGAACTGCGTAGTGTCCCAAAGCGTCTCGTAGGCGACTTGTGGCATGCGAACTGGGTGAGAAGACGGGCATGCGCCTGCGGGACTGAAGGCTTCTTTGGCTGTGTTGTACATGTGATCTTGGTGGTTGGGAGAGTCGACATTCTTGCCGTCCCAGCATCTAGATGTTGGCGTACCAGGTTAGTGTGTGTTTCATACACAGGTCGTAGAGAAAGGTTGCTTACGATGGGAAGTGATGCACAGTCATGATGCCGCCTTTGCAGGACTTGGGTGGGAAGTCTGGGGACTCGGGGAAACGAGTATTCTTATCTTGCAGACAGACGAAGCGGAGACCCGGATGCTTTTTCGCGTCCTCTACCGTGTTGGTGGTGGGAGATCCCACAGTCATTCGGAAGCCCTGAGAAGGTCAGCAGTGTGTGGGGTGGACCAAAGTACGACTGACTTTGGGAAATGCAGTAATCTTTTGGTTGCCATTGCCGTTGAAGTCTTGCTGTGTGTAATAGATGGCTGCAAAGTAGTCGTACGAAATCAGCATGTGTCCCATGTGTAGTGATATGAAGACACTCACTCATGCCACCATTGATGCCGTTGGGCACTGTTCTGCATTATGGGTACGCGTTTGTACGAGCCGTTGGTGTGCTTGAAGAACATTGCTGCAGTCCAGTAGTTGCTGGCTCTGTTAGAGGCTACTAGCAGAAGAAGGAAGGGGATATGATACCTAAAGTCCTCTGAGAATGTGCACGAGGTGCAGGTAGCTATCGTGGACGGGTCTTCCTGCATAGTCGCGTTGAAGGCATTACCTCCAACGATTTGATGGACATGAGCTGAAGGAAGTTTGCCTGGCTCAACGAGCGGATCGAGACGCTGGATGCTCAAAGTCGAGCACCCGAAGCGTAGTGCAGCCTGCGCAGGCACAGCGAGAGCGGCGATCTGGTACCACTTCATTTTCGTATATCCTTGTATGGTTCTAGCTAGAGGTACTTGCTGCAGGACAGGCGAAGGACGAGCTGGCATCTTAAGCTGTAGGTCTATCGATCACTATAATCTTGATATCGTATTGCTACCCCTGCTACAAGGTGTTGATGGTCTGTGGTGTCGAGACGCTTTACCCTTTGATTAGATCTCTCCGCGTGCAACCAATAACAGCCATGAGGTTTAAAACACGATCACAGTGCTAGATCAATTCAATCAACTCCAGATTACGGCACTTGCTTCCCGCATAAACCTCCGAGAAGCACGGCACTTCTCGCTTGGAGTAGTTATATGAATCCTCGCCGTTAACATGGTTGAAAGAGGTCACCGCGCCACGCCATCTGACAAAGGAGGGTGAAGATTAGTAATCATGAGCGAAAAGCGTGTGTTTCGGGAGATTCGGTGTAGTGGCACCGCGCTGTTGGGTATTTGCTTTGTCTGAGTGCCTTCAGTAGACACTCCAGCTACCTTCTATGCAAGTTCGCGCGTGACAAGTCATTGCAAAGTGAAGTCGCACAGGTGCTATACGGCAGATAAAACAACCAAATCTGTGTCGTAGATGCCTCCGATGGAATCTTATGACGTCGATTAGCCAAGTGTGGTACGGGCTTCAGCAGGCCAGAGGGAACAAGAAACAATTAGCTCGTGACGTCTTGTAGAGATCGGTGACATGACAGCGAAGCCGCTGAGGTAGTCGAAATCCCGTGCAAAGAGATGATAGGTACAGGCTGGTATGCGACGGGTATATTCTAGCCTCGGGTAGCACGGGTGTCTTTGGAGATTCAGCTGTCGGGGTATACCCAAGCCCCGTGGTTGACAGCATTGCGTGTCGACAGTGAAAGCGTGGCCAGCCAGGCACGAAATTGCGAAGCCATCTACATCACGATCGAACAATAAGCCTTGAGCCGTCTCCACAGAAAGGTGAAGAGGCGGGACGCTTGACATAACGGCGGCTGTTAGGCGTGCATCCCCAAAGCTTATCGTGTGCCTGACATGGAGGGGTCAGGGCGAACGACGTTCGCTACAATCGACGGCTTGGCACCTTTGCCTGCCTATCACGGCCTCTCCATCGCTCCCGGTATCCGATACACACCTTATCGCAGCCTCCAGCACGAAGCGGCATGAGATGGATCAAGTGAGCGATGTTGTCCAAACCACCAACTTGCTCTACCAGGATCGATCAGCAACCAGACAGACATTTTCTGTCGCCCAAAGATCGCAAAAGCAAGCATGTAGGGATGAGAGAAAGCGTTCACACTACCTGAACAGATTACTGATCTCTTAGCTGGCAAATTCACGCCTTGAACCTTCTCACAAGGTCCTTTTACACCCGTCTCAACTCCGTTCTTCTGAGTATCACCAAGCACATACATCTCCCACCCCCCCAGGCCTTGCGTATAAGTAACAGCTCACTCGCTCCACCCTGACCAACTCGTTCCCACTTACGACACTAAAGACCGCGCTATGCAGAAAAAAATTCTATACTCGTACACTATAGGCATCACTAAAGTTGAGAACAGTTAGGCGATACTCTATGCAGCCTCTAGAATCGACACTATGCTCAAACTCATGCCATCGCGCCAGCAAAGTCGACCAGTTCAACGAGAACGTTACACACACCATCGGCCCAGACAGCAAAGGCCTTCTCCCTCAGTACACTATACCAGTCATCTGCACTACGAATATCACGCCATCCCTGCGGACCAACAGACTTGATCATATAACGTGGAAGCGACCTTGTTTCCGGGTGACTTTCGATGGTGAAACTGGGATGATGGCTGGCTGCCGAAGTCGGTGCTGGCAGAACAGAAGGGCTGCTATCTGCTGAAGATTGAGAGATACAAGCAGTCGATGAAGGCGCTCCATGCTGAGCATGCTCCGTCTGCAGCGCATTGGCAGCAGCAGCAAGTCCGCGGAGGTTATCTGTGCCGGGTTCAACGTCGTGGAATCCAGCTTCCATCCTGAGCTCAGGAACCTTGTCTTTGGCAGCTTTGAGAAGGATGATAATCTCTTTCATGAAGTCGTTATAGTCATACCATGCCAGGTGTGCTTGTGATTCGGCAGCGATGCGCTTTTCATCGAGCTTGCTACCCTGCCTACTTCCGGAGGAGGCGAGTACGAGAAATATGTTGATATGGGATAGATTCGGCTCATTAGGACTGATTGCGGGTAACTGGGCAGTAGGTTAGCAGCGACCATCAACAAGACATAAGAGCTGATCTTACCTTCGAATTCATTTGTATGGGTGTGTTGAACTCCATCCTTTCTTCAGCGTCAGAGATGCCTTCTGGTTTCTGTAGAGAGTACTGCGGGAGGGCAGTCATAATTGGGGTTGATGAGGAGTTCAATTGTGACGGCCGCGGATGATGAGCTAGACTGTGATCGAGGGCTGGCTGCGGTTGCTGCTCGACTTCAAGTCTTGTATCATCCTCGCCTTGCTGAGCCACCACTTCAACACTACCTTCCTTGTCTTTCTTTTTTGCACCTCCCTTCCGTGTCTCAATCGCGTACTGTCGCTGCCGCTCATTGGTGACCATGCGTCGCATCAACGGAGTGACGAGACTGATAATCTTGTTACCGTCTTTTGGCCATGTCAGTCTCTCCCGAGGATCAGGAGTCTTGTCTTCTCCTAGAGCACGAGCAGCTTCTATCGCGTCCTTCTCGCCTGGCTTCTCAACGTCTTCGCCGAAGAACTGCTCGCCGACGCCGTCGTTCAAGAAGTCGCGAACGCAGTTGAACAGCCGCAACTTGACCATATCGGTATCACCCTTACCACGGTTTCCTACGCAGCTCTGGCGTTGTGGATGTGACGTGTCGAGCATGTAGGCTTTCGCTAAAGCTTGCAGTTGGAGGAAGTTCTCTGGACTGAGCTGGAGGGACATGAATAGCTTTGACATTGGAGGACGTGTGTACTTCCGAGACGTTCTTTCAGAGGCGCGACGGAAGAGAGCTGCAGCGGAGTGTACACCTGCGGCACGAGCATCGTCTAATAGAGACTCACTGGAAGGTGGTACGTTGTCAACAACAGAGTCACCATGTATATCGTGGCCATGGTCTTGGAGTTGAGGGTCGGTAGGTCCACCAGTCCTACGTCGCTTAGGAGTGACAGACGCGTCAGCTTGGTGCGAGATCTCTTCGGCTGGGGAGCTGATGCCTCTCTTTCTCCTACCTCTATCGCGTGATGCAAGAGTCGCCGCCACGGCATCTCCAGTGTCCATTGCATAAGCCACCTGACCCGCAGCTGTCGCAGCCTCTAGCAAATCGACAAGGTTATGGTTCTCCTCCAGTGCGTGTTCGTCTGACGTCTGCCGAGCAGTGTGTTCAGAGTATAGATGTGGATGGAGGTGATGTTCGAGCGGCGATGCGACATCAGCAGGACCAGACAATTCATATTCATCCTCGTCGGACACAAATTGGGGCGGTGCAGCGTTTGCGCTGTTGGACGTAGTGACTAACTGGCCGGAGCGCATTTGGTAGTATGGCGCGTCAACGTTTGCCCTCATCGTGGTTCGTATCCCCCGAGATCAGACGGATCAGACGGTAGGAGCCAAACAGGACTGGGAATCGTCGGCTGAATGAGCTGTCAACACGCAAATGGTAAGTCTTTGGATCAATGTGTGAGGACGAGAGAGCAACTGAGTTCATGCAAGTTGTGCTATAAGTGAAAACGACTCGATGCGTTCGAAAACGGGACACGGTACCGAATCTCTTTTGTATGCAAGCTCCCACGAGGTTTGGTTTGATACCGAAGCATGTACATGGTTTGGTTTGAGCGCAGTAGAGCATCATTTGCGATTCGATAGAGAGAGTAGAGCATGGTTTGAGCCAACAAGAGGAGAGGGCGGAGTGCAGTTTGACCCATCTCGGCGACGTAATCTGGCGTAGAGGTGCAGAGATTGGTATCGTGGTTTGGTTTGATGCGAAACGTAGGGAAGCAGATCAGCAGACACACCTGATTGCTGTCGTGTACGAACGACAAGCGGGGCCGGCCAGCGGGCCAAAAAACGTCGCGATGGATGGGTTTGTCTTGTTTGCACAAATAAAACGCGCGCGCATGTGATCGGGCTGTCGGGACGATTAGATAAGCTTTCTCCTCCAACACGCGTGCGGTGTATTCAGCACAATGCTATGTTGCAAATGAAGTGGTATTTTGTGTCATTCAACTCGTCCGTGTCCAGATACGAAATGGATGCTATGCCTACATAGCAGGCCAGCAAAAGCCCTGAAGGCCAGAGACATTTAACGCCATGTGCTATCACGCCAAGATACGCCTGCCAAACACTTAGGGTATCTATGAAAATAAAAGCTAAAAACCATGGCCCTCATGCCATTCTCTCCCAGCCTCTAATGCTCGATTGCGCGGGTCTCGTCCTCGAACTTCCGCATCGTGTTTTAGGCCGTCCACGATAGGCCTCAACCGATCAATCTCTCTCCTGAATTCGTTGTCTTTCCCTGGCTCGGGAACTTCCAACTCCTGTAGCTTTGCTTGGTCGCCCTCCTTCTGTGCCTCTTCCAGCTCTCTCCGCTTCTCCTCCCACGTCCTGAGATCCCATTCCCGATCGCGAAGTTCGTTCTTGAGCGCTGTGAAGTTCTCGTATGCTTCTTCGCCACCAAAACACGATCCGTACTGGTCGCAAAAACATGTGTGTTCCTTAGGGCAAAATATGTTCTGGCCCGTGAAGACGAACTGCCATACGTACTCCCAGATGCGTCCGCTCAAGCGATCAGGGGAGGCGCGTGTTGAATAGCCAATCTCTGTACCAGACGTACTGCGCGTACGGCTTCGCTTGTATACGTTCGCGCGAGAGGGCAAATTGTGCACAGCAGGGTTGCGCAAGAACGGTAGGTACTGGGTCGAGAGGGAAGAGCTCGCTCCACGATTTCGCTAGGAGCACTTCTTCTTGCTTCTGATCGTCCTGTTCGGTGTTGCCAGGATGCATCCAATCGGGGCAGCCAGGATGCCAGCTACACCTCATGTTTACGAAACCTTCCCTCCAAACACGGTGTCGATTCAGTCGGGTTATGAGATGATGTGCGTCGTTGCCAAGGATCTCATCGTTGTGCCAGGACAATTGATGGGCGTGCATAAAGATGGCGACATCAGGGAGGTTATCGTAGTTGTCGATGATCCACGAGAGATAAACCATGACTTCGTGTCCCTTGTTTTTGGGCGGATGCAATGGCGCGGAGGGATTGTCGGCAATGTAGATGGCTGTCTGCTGCTCTGGCATCTTCTCCAGTATCCAATCGACATTCTCGTGCTTCGTTTTCGCGATTACCAGTGTTGAGGTGTAGTTGTGCTCTGGCGGCATTGGCGAACCTGGCTTGAAGACGGGTCTCGGGTTCCAGTTCGCATAGTCTGGGTCTTGGGTCGTGTCTTTGGACGGCTCAGCGCTGCCAGTGGTCGAGGGTGATTGCTCATGAGTCCCAATATGTCCTCCCAGGCCAATGTGTTGTGGTATGCCCGGCCATGCTTGGCTGGTGTAAATGCCCGAGTAGAAGAATGCGAGTACGAATAGCGTGAGGATTAGTGCGAGGACAGGAATGACATTTCGACGCGTCATGCTGGTGGAAAAGGTGAGGGCGAGCTACTGGCCAGGAGCGAAGGGCGCAGATCGCCAAGATGAGGCCGAGATCTGGCGTGTCTTATACTGTTGCATTGTCAGCCGGCCATATATGAAGTGTCGGACCTCTCAGGCTCACGGTGGAGTCGCCGCGCGGCAACTGGGGTTCACTCGGGAAAGCTCCGCAGTGACGAACGACGATGGGAAACCCGAAGCGCATGTGAAGACAATAGGGAGGCCGGTACCCAAAGACCACGTATACATTGTGTAAAGGTGGCTAGCTACACGGAGCATGACGCACCAGACACGGGTGTTGCGCCTTGCGGTCCCTTGACGGGCGTCGCACCGGTGGTCGTGATTGACTTGGGCGAGGGTTTGGTTGTGTTACGGTAGATGCCACAGACGGGCCGCTAACAGCCGCCTGTACATATATAGCCCTGCCCGTAGCCCTGCAGCAGCCTTCTGTTCGGTGCACCCCACGGCTCCAGCCTCCGCGCTTCCCGTGCATCATCCAGGAACAGCTTAAATATTTAGCCAGGTACAAGCCTTACGAGGGTATGTCGCCTTCGCACTCGAGACACGCATTGCGTGAACCAAGTTGAATTGGATTTCTATGTATTCTACGTGGTTGTACACAATGTACAGTGACGAAAGGCGCTCAGGCGCTTCGGTCGCCCGAAAGATCCAACGTTAGTTCTTCGATCAATTATTATAGAAGCTTGAAGACCAACAATGGTGCCTCAGGGTGGGGGAGGGGAGTTGCAGCCCCAATCTACGTGCGACAAAGGCAGCTGAGCCTCGCTGGTCGCAAGGACATGAATGCAATACTGGATGGAGCCTAGTTGCGCAACGACACAATCTGTGCGCACCCCCTAGCACAACCAGGATACGCTTAGTTGTTCTCGGTTCTGCTTTACGTCCCCGAACAGGAATCAAAGATGGCAGTGTTTTACCTTGTTGTGGCGAGTTTACCTCGGTTGGTGAGTGTCATGATAGGGGAGGCACGTATGACAAAAAAAGGAAGTAACACAAACGAAATTGGAGGGCACACACCTTCCGTTGTACCTTACCTTACGAGCCCAGACATGCATGCACCGCTTGTCCGTTTGCATCGGGTAATCGCGACTCGTCGGTAAGCAATCATCATGTGCTCTAGCATGCAATGACTTCTGCGACTCGTATAGGCTGCTTGATGTCTGCTTCTCGACAGATGTACGTTACGCAGTTGGGCGAATTTACATTGCGATAGTGCAGAAGTAGTCGGGCGTCGGTGAATGCACGCCCTTTATATTACTGGGTCGGGGGCTGCGTTGACATGGATGCGGACATGGTGGATGATAGTAAGAGTATTTAGACAGTGCTGGTCATGCGGAAGGTGGTGTGGACTGGTTACTGGACGTCCAGGATGCATCGTGAGGCAGTAGATAGAAGTACAATTTGGTGTCGATCAAGATGACTGGTGCTCCCAAGGGCTATAGACGTTGCCCCGAAAGCATTTACCGAAGTGCTGAACCGTTTCTCCAAGGAAAATACCGAGCCGACGAAGGCCAAGACGATGTCGCACAGCAAGACGGCAGACCATGGCATGATGCCACCTTGCTGCTGCGAACCATATCGAAGAACTTTTGTCGACCACAATTCCTTTGTATGCGTGTGAAAGCCGTATTAAACTGAACCCAGTGAAGTAGCCATGGGATTACAGGAATGAAGTGCTGAGAGAGAGAGGCGCCAAACCGAAGAAGCCATACGAACCCTAACTTAGTACCGCTTGGGTTCTGCCTGGGTTAGCTGAGAGCTAGCGGTATGAGCGATCGTAGTCACCCTCGTACGAGCGTCCTCCGCCGTACGCCTCACGCGGAGGAGGTGCATCGTAGGCGCCAGCAGCTGGGGGTGGAGGCCTGTCGTAGTAGCCACCTCCGCCACCCCGGCGGTCATCGCGTCCGCCATCGCGACCGCCATCCCTGCCACCGTAGCTGCGGTCAGAAGCATAGCGGTCGACGCCACGAGGACCGTAGTCATCGCGACGGCCGCCACCACCTCCGTAGCCGCGATCATCGTATCTTGAGCTACGAGAACCATAGTCATCGCGTCGGCCGTATCCGCCGCGGCGGTCATCAGTGTATCGGTCGTTGTAGCGAGGGCCGCCTCGGCCACGGCCACCAAACTCTGACTTGTTGTTAGCACGGCGTGCATGGTGCAGACTGTAAGGAGGCTTACCACGCTTGGGCGGTCCGTAGTACTTGCCCGGAGTGGGAGTACGGGGACGCGCACGGCGGGCCTTCTCGATGCTGAGTGTGCGGCCCTGGTGAACCTCTCCTTGTAGACCCTCCTTCGCTGCGTCAGCCTGCTCAGAGGTGACCATCTTGACAAAGCCAAAGCCACGAGACTCCTTAGTGTGAGGATCGCGCATAATGTTGCACTGCTCTACCTCGCCGTACTTCTCGAACAGACGGGTCACCTCTTCTTCGCTGAGAGTAGGATGGATACCAGTGACAAAGAGGTTGGAGCCTGAGTTGCGGCTCTCATCGTCATCATCCCTGCGCTCTGGCGGCGGGCCACTGGACGCGTGTTAGTCGGCAGTTCCATCAAGACGAGCAAGCAAATACATACCGGCTGTCGCGACCGCCCGGTGAGGCACTGCGGGCGCGCGCGCCATCGTCACGACGGTCACCACGGGGAGACCTGCTGCGATCGCGCTCGTAGCCGCGAGGCTCGTCTGCAATCCAGTCAGCATTCGCACGGGCATCACACAAGGCGGGAGACAAACCATCGTAACCGCGCTGTTCGTTTTCGTACTCCATGGTGATGATGTTGTGGTGGGTCGGGTGAGTTGGTGGTTGGTTGAGGAATGGTGTTTGCTGAAGCTTGGAGTTTGGCCGATTTTTTGGCAGGGCTGATCGACGGTAGCTGCGTCTCTACTTAGTAAGCGTCGCGCTAATGACCAGCAGCGCTGCAAGTGGGTGGAGTAAAAAGCGGGAAAGGGGATGGGAGAGTGGAGGTGCCAGACAGCTGAGGCGCTATTTGTAGATGGACGTCTGGTACTAAGACAGGAGCTGTCCTGGAGGCAACTGCTAGCTAGGGGAGGCAGCATCCAGCGTCCTGGTCGCCCTGTCTAAGCCGTCAACGTGCGTCAACATTACTAGTGGACCGCTTTACTTCTCCAAGACTCTCACACAACGCACTGCATCAATCGTCAACGGAGCAACAAGTCATATGCGCTATAAGCAGCTGTATTCATATTCAAGCCTATCGCAATGGGCGCTTCGTTGACCGAACTCCGTCTGGCGCCATGCAACCCGGCCTCATCCAATTACTCCTGCTAAGATGCTTGCTGCAACAGCATATCGAATGCGGTATCTGTCGCAACCCCGGCGGTGAACACCATGCGCCAGTAGCACCTCGTCTACCCAGTAAGATGGGTATGTTACAAATGTCAATGATAATACAAAGACATGCCTCGAAGAGTGCATGACAAAGAATATAATGAAAAGCAAGATTAAACCCATCGTCTACCATCCCCTCGACCTCTTCTGTATCTTACGTGCCACTGCTTTCTTGATCGCCGCCACGTTCGAGTCGGGTGTGTCCGTAGGCCGAATAGGATCCGAGTCAGCCAGACCGTCTAGTTCATCATCATCGAGCTCGCTAAGCTCCTCGCTCATGTTTCGGAGCACCTCACGACCAGTATATCTTTCCTCGTAGACAGTAGTACCGCGCACGTCGAAGGTCTCAAAGTACCAGGGGACACCGCCGTTACCGAGAGGGTTGAGTAGATTCTTCTCCGACCTTGGAGGCGTCAGAGGCTCGGCGCGACCATGAGTTTCGGCGTGAGGTTCTGCTACTGCGTTCTGCGGCTGGTTGACAGACATGTGAAGAGCATCCTGGCCGAGTTGGATAGCGATGGCCGCCTCGTCTGCCGCTTCGTCATGCGCATGATGTGCATCTGCAGCATTTTCGTCGGGTGTCGGCGCCATCTGCATCTCCTCTGGTTTCTGGTTGAGCACAGCAGCCTCTTCCCCATCAACCGCATCTTCTTGAACTTGCTCAACAGTTGTCGGATCCGTTTCTGTCGTCTGTCGAACAGTCTCAGCCTGTGAGAGGATGCTAGGTCTGCGTTGCAGCTTCTGGTTAAGGAGCGTCTCCAGATCGGGCAACTTCTCGTAAGGGCGACCGGCCAGCTCGGACTCCTTCCTAAGCGCGTCCTCGAAGTGAGGCTGCAGAACTTTGGTGATCCGCTTGACGATCTTCTTCAGCTCCTTCTGCTCAGAGGTCAAGCTGTTGTGTGAGACCCTGTTCAGCTGTTCCTCGGCTTCGCCAACATTAGTGGCAGCGGCGAACCCGAGCTCTGCGCTCAACACCGCAGCTACATCGTCATTGAACGTCTGCACTGAAGTGTAGTACTTCTCGTCGAGCTTAATCTGGAGGTTGTTGAATCCGTCGATGAAGTACCCTCTGCTGTCGAGTCTGATCAAAGGTTAGTACGAATCTCAAAAGCCAGTAGCGAATTGCTTACGCTTGTGCTCGCGCCAGAATAGGCTGAATTAGTTGAGGGATCGGAAAGTAGATGCAATCGACAATCTGCTGCAGTATGAGGACGTCTTTGAGCTTCTCGGCTTCTCGCTCTTTGACCATCTCGCATAGAACCCGGATCTGCTCCATGTCATCCTCGAGGCGTTCTGCAAACTCTATACGTCGTTGGAGTCGGGGCCTGCCCGCTGCTCCCATGCCCGCGAAATTACGGCGAGTGATCTCCATAGATGAGAAAGCTTCCATTTGTAGCTGAAGGCGCTTGAGAAGGGCAGCACCGCGTCGAGCCTCGCGCTTGAGCGTCCAGTACTTGCAGGCCTCTTGCACAAACTCTTTGCGCTTACGCACGTTGAACTTGATCAGCGTGTTTTCGACGTTGTGGTAGACAGCTTGGGGAACAACGGGTGCTCCAGACGGCAGTCTCCAAGACTTGGTAGACTGCCCACGCTTCCGCTTGTTGGATCCGGGGGTGTCGTCTTCCGGTCCTTCAATAGATGGCATTGCGTGTGAGGACCCGATAGAAAGGGCATATGCTTGACTGTCTGGCCATCGAGCATGACGCATGGTGTGGCGGTAAAAAGCCTTCGCATCTGCGATTGCACTCTCAACATCATACTCGCGCTTCCAGTCTGATGGAGTGTGACGGTCGCAGTATGCTTTGAGTACAGTCGTATCCTGCGGGTTCGATGAATGCGACGACTTCATGCGCAAGCATAGCCTAGCCCTTCGTGCACATGTGACATGGAAAGCCTCAAAACATGACTTGTGGCCGCACTGGATACATGCTCCCATCTTCTGTTTGCAGATGTAGCAAGACTATTAGGTAGTTAGTAAGCTATTCGTGTGGTGGTGAATCTCAACTCTCACCAGCTTCCACCTAGTCTTGGGGACTTTTTCAACGTCTTGTACTGGCTCCTGGAACGTTGCATTGCCCAGTGATACTTCCGGTATCCACATGGCGCAGAGCAGATGTGCCCACTTCATCGCAGTGGTTTGCTTGAATGCACCGTCTATATTTGGACAAAATATGCAACCCTGTGACTGTCAGCATGCATATATTGAAGTAGACTGGACCAGAACACACCGGAAGCTCACTGACAGGGGTACCACGCCCCACTAGTTGACACCGTCTGCACAGCCATTGTCCTTCTGGTATAAAAGGTACGCCGTAGCACTCTTGATGGACAGCCAGGTCGCAGCCATCACAGAAAACTATTGCGTTGGTATTCTCGCAGTCGCCATCGTCGCAGATAGCGCACTTTGTGTCTTGCTCTTCGCCCTGGCCAGCAGGCTCTCCGTTGACTGCGGCTGCACTGCTGGAGCGTGGTCGATGCGTCTGAGGTGGCTTTGGGTTTGGTTTGGGTATGCCTTCCACATGTCAGCTGTCGCGTCCGATACGTCTCTGGATCAGGCCAGACTTACGCTTCTCCAATGCATGCCACTCTTTCTCGATCTGTGTGATGGTTACTTCGAATATCGCAGGCTTGATACCTTCGACACCCTCCTCCTTCCGTTGTATGTTGAGTGCTTCCAGCCACCGATCGTCTTGCTCGTCCATGTCATACTCGACACGACCTACAGCAACGGCACCGGCAGTGCCTTCCGCTTCTGTTTGTAAAGTCAAATCCAAATCCTCTTCGATAGAACCTTCGGGTAGCCTAATCAGGCTGTTCTCTGATGGCCTTGTAAAAATTTCGCTCTCCTGGTATCCGATATTCGCCATTGTCTTGTCAACATAGTTGACCTTGACTCCCTCGCTTTCTTCGTGTTCTTTGAACGGATCAATTTGGCGTACCGATGGTTTGGGCAGATTAAGCTTCTCCCTTGGGTTCATGGTCGGAAGCGGATTGACTCGTGGTCGGGGTGGTGATCCAAGGCCGGCTAGCATAGAATCCCTGTTGCGAGGTGGCCGGCCTGGACGTCGCTTTGGTGTGACGAAAGCGCCTGAGCCGTTGACAGCTAGGCTGGCATCCTCTTGCTCTTGCGCGGCATTCTCTGCTTGTTGCGCCCGCAGGCCGTCAAGCATCGCCGAGATGCCACTGTCGACCGCATACTGGCCAGTCGATGAGCCATTCAGCGGAGTTCCTGAGGTGCTGTCTTGAGGGCTGATGCCATCGATTTGGTCTGCGCTGTAAATGGGAAATTCAGCGTCAATGTCTAGGTCCGGATGAAATTCATCCCAGCTCCGCTCCTCGCGCGGCTTGTATCCATCGTTTTGAGCCACTGCGGCGGCGACTGCGGCAGCCGAACTGGAACGCGGTCCAGCTGGCGGCCTTTCGCGTCGGGGTCGGGTGTATGAGGGCGAAGGCGCTGATAGAGGCAGGCCTTGTCGTTCGGCGTTGATGCGTCCTACACGGCCACGGGGACCAGTATACGCGTATCCTCCGGGTCCAGTTCCTCCTACAGGTGTCTCTAGCCCAGCGTCATCCACGTATCTTCCCCCGCCTCCTGGTCCGCCTGGAATGTACTTGCGCCGCTTGCTGGCTCGCGCTGAGTCAGATATGTGTCGCCGCGGCGGTCGTGTGCTTCTCACGCGTGGTAGTGGTGTGTCGGGAACAGGCGCCATGTAGACAGAGCGAATGTGTCTAGAGGCTCGCAAGGGTGAGGTTGGGAATCGCGAAATCACGCGCCGGCGCCGGTGCTGTGTCGTGGAAGCTACGGCAAGCGCGTGTTCACCCGGCAGCCAAAATACACCGTTTTCATCGATTCAGGAGCCTGCGGTGGGCGATGTGCGGAGGGGCGTTGACTGCGAGACGGGCGCGATACCGTGATGCGCCTGCTTGGAGGTGCAAGCCGGGGTCCATCAAAGCGGTTAGTGTGCCAAGAACCATGTGGGTTGCAAGCTAGTTCGCAGTTCCCGTTCACCAGCTGCACCCTACCACCTGGTTGCAGAGCCGATCGCCAACTACCAAGCCCATGTTCGGCAATCAATTGTGTTTGCTGGCGTCAACAACTACTTCGACTGCTATCTTTGCGAGCGCCCAAATGTCCTTTCATGCGCCGTCGGAGTTGCACCCAGTTTGGTTAATCACGTCTGCTGGTCTGCTAAGCCCGTTTCTGCATATCGAACTGGCATTCGTTATCACAAATGTCAAAGCTGTGGTCTTCAATCGACTCCTTGTCATGAGTCGCGCGCATCCCCAGATACCTGAGCCAACACGACATCTTGTGTCAGACCAGGGCTGCCGATCCACAACTCTAGATTCCGACATCACAAGCGAAATGGTTCCCGCATACACACAGTCATTACGGCCTTGCTAGGAAGCCTAACTACAGATCTAGTAGCACACGCCCAATACCAAGCTTGGCTCACAGAACATTCGGCACGGTCTTCTGCGCCAACGAGGACGATCAACGAGAGCGCCGAGGGGTGACATTTGAACTAGAAGAAGTATAATTACGAGGACATTGGTTGGCTTTCGTATTTTTTCTCGACAATCATGCTAGCCGTGAACTTTACATATTTCCGGCCTTGACGTTACCGTTATCCAATGATCGCTCTTTTACATTCCACATCTCGTAGGATGACTCTTCTCGTCTCACTGAAAGTAAATCAAGCATGTGTTCAATGACATTCGCAATACTTTCCCCCTCCCGCATCTCTCCACCGTCGTGAGATATCCGAATGATACGGCAGCAAACACTTCCAGCAAAAGTGAACACGACATTTCGTACCTACCATACAATGCACGTTAGCCTTATGTTTCAGAATTCTGGGCCTTCCTCTCTTTCTGGAGACAAAACAGACTTACATTCCATATGATCACAACCCCGATTTTTCTCAATCGGTCTCTTACACCCAGGACACTGTTTCGTCGTTGCCTCAATCACTCTCTTACTAGCTTCCTCCTCCTCTACTTTGAGCGTAGTATTTGTTCTGTAGTCGTACTCGCTACATGTTTCTTCTTTGTGCCATTTGACGTTATGGACGATACAAGAAGTTTTTCCGCAGGTGTTGCACAGGAACTCGGAAGTATAGGGGAGATGCACTTGGCCAGCTTTGCAGCCTTTCATGTTGCACCACGTGAAGCCTGGTTGAGCTTCTTGTTTTGCTCGATTATAGAGTTCAATGTAGCTAAGAAAAAATTGTCAGTGGACTGAGCCGGGGTGTGTGTGTAATGGATAGGGAAGGGGATTCGGTACCGTTTGACCATCTCCTTCGGAGCGAATTTCTGTATATCCACACTTTTCATGGAGATTGAGCAGACGGGACATTTGATATTGTCCCAAAATTTGGTGTTGAATTCCGATTCGATCCATGTACCAAGGCAATTGCGACATGCATCGACCCCGTGCTTACAATCCTTGGTCGGAGGCCGGTCAGGAAAACGATGAAAAGAAAGTGTATCGGTACAAATCACACACTCTTTCTTCTGCTTGAATCCAGATCGATGTCTTTCATGGTGGTTCTCGTGACTATTCTTTCGACTGATAGAACTGTGCTTCGTATTGGTTTCTTCGATTTTCTTGCTCTTGGTGCGACCAGGCTTTGGCTTCTTTGAAAGTTCTTGGTGATCTTGAGATCTGGCGGGTATCGATGACTCTTCTTTCGTTGTCCTTGCCGCGGCATTGATTATAGCATGACGAGATGTACATGAAGGGGCCTGCCTGCGATCTCCTTGGTAGGATGTAGGCGTGCCGCTGTTTGAGACTGTCTGAGCATCGCGGCGCTGTAAAGTTGAATGTGTGCCACCTATACGATTGTAGTCTACATTTACTCCGGAATTTCCTTTTCTTCGTTCCGATTTGGAGGCGCCTTTCCTACTTTGTCGCTCAAAAGTCGGGTGTTCCGCTGCCCGAATACTCCAAGACTGACCCATGATTGTACTTTATGTAGACGGCGACTACAAACTACTATGGGATGACCACGAGTACAATCTAATCATCGGAGATTTTGAACGATATATGGTATCAGTCGAAGCAGGAATCTCGTGACAGACGTGACGGTTCTTCGTGTGGCTGAGCTGCAAGAACGGGTGAAACTCGGTGGGTACTTTACTGCAAACAGATCCTAGCTTTGGAAGAAAGTGCAAAAGCGCAAAAGATTCGAGACTGCAAAATTGACAGGCAAATGCATGTTGGAGAAGATATCGTTGTGCGCGGGGTCGGCCCATGGAACTGGTCACGAAACCGGTGAGTAAGCTAGTTGGCAATTGGTTATCCGCCATGAAGGACGGGCTATTCTGCGACAAGGCTGAAAATTGTCCCAAAGATACACCTTTTCGTTCCATGATAGCCATTCTGCCTATCAAAACGACTTCGATATGCAAAAGAGCATACCTGTACCGTACAAGTGCCTCACTACGCTATGGTGAACCTCAACGGTAGTACCAACCAGATTCATACCGGTTACCATAACAGTCAAGCTCCCCAGCTTCTGACATTGCTGGTTTCCTCAGGATTGTGATATCCCCAGGCCAATATCCCTCCACATCTGGGTCAGCCTCGCACATGCCCACCAAATTGTTGTATGCTGCTTTCCTTTCTCTCCGAAACTTGCCAATCTCTCCCACCACATCGAACAATGGACCCATTCCAGGTACATTTCTGCCAGGCTCCGCTGGTGCAGCAGAACGACTAGGCGCAAGTTCTAGGCCACCCATAGCTGCTAAGGGAAGGATGCAATTTGGCTCACGACCGGGTTGCCCGCACTCTTCATCGTCGAAGAAGGAGAAGTCATGCGCTGCAGCATCCCAAAATGCTTCCGAGTCTGCATCTTCAGTCGAAGATTTGGTGGGATAAGCCCGCCAACTACTGGTGATCCTCTTAGGCGCCGACTGCGGGGGCGCCATTTCAAGTACCACTCTCCGAAGGGCGAATTGATTGCGCGCGTACTCTTCTTCTGCAATGATACGTCTGCGGCCCGGTGGAAGTACGTAAGTATGCCTAGCGCGCTTCCTAGCAATCGAAGCTTCCTCAGCCGCGTCTTTGATATATTGTATGATCCGATAAACGATCTTTTCGTCAGTTGTCATGGTTGGTACGTCCGTCAGAACGATAGTATGAAGCTTTGGAAGCATTCCAGGATGAAGTCGAGGCTCAGATGCTTGGCGAAAGTCTAAACGAGCTTTCCTGTCTTCGATGTAATAAAAGGAGCTCGCCCGTGACCTCACCGCAGCATTCCCTGTCGGCTGATACGGTACGTTGCTACCATGAGTTGGCGTGGAGGATGAAAGATTTTCTCCTTCGCCGTCAGTACCTTCAACTGATCCAGGTCGATAGTTTTCGTTGTTCCTTAGCGGGCTGAGTGGAGTTGATGGCAAATCCACAGGCACGGGCTCTGGAGCATATGCAGGACCACGGTTGACCTGTAGCGGCTGCAAAGTAACATTTACCGCAGGGACGATTGCGGTACTTTGCTTGTCACTACCGGCGCTGCCTGGACTTGGCTCGATAGATGCGGAAGACGAAGGCACTACAGGCGAGCCAGGAAGCTCAGCCGGATAAGATGAGTCTCCAAATAATTCATGAACAGTTGTAGACTGCGAATCTAGCTCAAGTGTCTGTGGCTCGATGGCTTCGAGTTCATGCGCATCTGGAGGCTTGTAGATGCCAAGGTCTCCACCAAGTTCCGCGCGTGGGGATTTGGGCGCTTCGAGAGGCGCGTCTTCTGTTACCAACTCGTAATTGATCCTCAGGTATTTCAGTTTGCCCGACGAATACCCAGTCAGAACCGGAGTGAGTTTTGACACACTAGGCAGCTCTACGTCATCATCTGGTGACCCTGGCGAGACGGCTGTAAGATTCCTCACTACAGCAGACAGTATGCCTACATCCAGGACTTGCAGGCGTCCAGATCGCAGTAAAGCCGATATACCTTCAACCGTTACGGCATTGCTGGAGAGGTATAAATGTGATACTCCGACATCGCTTGTTCCCTCTATGGCAAGGCTACCGATGAAGCCCTCGGTAAGTTTCTTGCGAAGATGACCCACAAGGTTTTCTGACTCAAATGCCTCTGGATCGTCGACAGGAGCTGCATGTTGGACGGGAGCTAGCGGGCCACAAGAGATATGCGCTGCGATAATGGTCTCTTTTACGCATAATTCGAGAAGAAGTCGAACGCTAGTGGCTGTCAGGAAGTTGTTGCTTATGTCGAGGCTTCTGACACGACTTCCGATTGCATGCGCAACTATCGAAAACTCTTCGTCTTTGATTCCAGTCCCACGGAGATTCAGGACTCGTAGATTTCGGAGGTACTTCAGGGTGGAGAGAACTGCCTTGTCCCTTGCAGCTGCGGTCTTCGATAGATCCAATGAGACGAGATCTGGAAAATGTGGTAAGGCTTCTGCGAGACCCATTGATGTAGCATTCATGCAGCTTGAAGCGTCGAGTAGACGCAAGCTGAACACCGGATACGTATTGTGTCGGGTCGACCTCCATTGCATGCTCGAGTGTCGCAGGCTCAAAAGACAAGCATGATCGAAGAAGGGTAGGCCGTCTACGATCAAGCACTGTAGACGAGGCAGGTACTCCAGGCAGTCTCGGAGCCATTCTGCATGCGGCCCATAATAAAGCTCTGCATGAGCTGGCGGAAAACGTAAAGTGTGTGTGAGCTCTCGTACAGAAGCTCGCGCATAAGGCAATATGCGCTTGAACCGTGTGAGTGCCACTACCAAACGTCAGATAGTGCAGCTGTCCCTGTATCATACTATCTTACCATACACAGTATCATTTTCGACCCCAAAATGTGAGGCTGGACTACCCCAAAGATTCGGTGTGAAGGTCTGGTGCCATTGCCGGCAGACTAGAGCTGCAGAACATAGATCTTGGGAGGGCAGATAGGGGGCGATGTTCACCCAAGGATCGCGTCGCATCACGCTTTCGTAGGATGGAAGAAGGTCGTCCATCGTGACTAGTGGACAGGAGTAGCATTCAAAGAGCCGTAGTACTCTTATGGCGTATCCATTATCTCGCCACTCGGAAGATTAGCGGAGATGAGGAACGGTAATTCAGACATGTCTTTAGCTTCCGCCCAGAGCAAGTCATACGCGGGCATCATTTGGTAGACGGTGGACGGTGGGCGGTGGGCTGAGTCGTGAGGCTGTGTTACGGCTGACCAGCTCGCAGCTGCAGCCCTGTGGATGATGCAACAAATGGCAGGCCTGACTAGCTAACCCGATTCGGCGACCTCGCTGTCTAGGCTTACTTGCATATGGTGACAACACTCTGACCCTTGTGTGAGTTGGTGTCTTTTGATGCTAACACCGATGACTGGAAAGCATTCTACTCACAATAGACAAAATCTTCACTTGCTGAAAAGCTTGTTGCTATACTACATATTTGGCTAATAAAATCTCATCTCTCAGTTGGTAATATCCATGATCTCGCTTGCGAATTTGCTTCGTGCTCTGATCCTAGGACCATAGAAGATTAGAATCCAGGGCACGATGGTGAGCAATGCGCCAATTCCTCCCAGAAGACTACTCGCAGGGCCGTAACCGAGCTTGTTATACATTTGTGTCGTAATGAGTGGGAATATACCACCTAGATTGAAGTCAATTGACGTCCACCAGTACAAACAAAGGCGACTTACCAAGCATGTTTCGGCAAAAGGATTGCGCCGCTAGTGCTGAGCTCGCATAGCGATGGTACGTATCTGCAAGGAAATTGAAGGTTGCCAAGTAAATACTGAAGATTCCAACGGTAGCGATCCCAATTGCGATTGCCGGTACAATCCAATGAATCTCGGGGGAACTGGTCCATCCGAACATAAAAAGGCCGATGGGCATGCAGGCGCTTTCTATGCAAGCGAAGTAGAGGCGGCCTTCGGGTGTACCTGTCGATTTTCCGTTACTTTTCACAATCTTCTCTTGATAAATTGATAGTATAGCCGAGAGGATACTAGCTATTCCCATCGATGCAAAGACTGCGTTGGCTTGTTGCAGCGAGAAGCCATGGATGCTCTGGAACACCAGTGGAATGGCGGCCAAGGTGAGATAGAGCATAGCCCAGGAAAAGGCTACCCAAAGCGAGAACCAGAATACAACAGGTTCCGTGAAGAGAAGATGGAAAGGTCGGTAAAGAGAAATTCCTATCATCTTGCTGAGAGAAGCCCGTTCCTCATCTGATCGTACCTTCCATCTCAACCGTTGCGATACCATACTTTCAGACTTTTCGGCATCGTAGACGTTGAAGCGATAGTGTCCAGACGCCTCGCAGGCCTCATACCACTTGTTCAGAGCTTTCGCCTTCTTGGACAGAAGAACTGAGCCACGGGTTTCTTTGAATACGACACACATCAGCAAGACCACGGCCGCACATGCAATAGCTTGTACGTAGAATATCCACCTCCAGGACGTATTCTGCGCGATGAACCCACAGACTAAAGGT
Source organism: Alternaria brassicae (assembly GCA_004936725.1). Taxonomy (NCBI): domain Eukaryota; kingdom Fungi; phylum Ascomycota; class Dothideomycetes; order Pleosporales; family Pleosporaceae; genus Alternaria; species Alternaria brassicae. The sequence goes on along the minus strand of CM016506.1, from coordinate 1,452,174 downwards.
CCCCAAGAAGTACCGAATAAGGCAGCGCCGGAGAAGAGAGCCATGGGTGTGTTGCGGTCCTCGGCATGGTATATGTCCGACACCACGCCTCCAACCATGGTCGAGAATGTAGATCCACCTATACCAAGGAAAAACCGCGCAACGAGCATACCGGCATACGATTGAGTGAGGCCAGAGCAGAGCTGACAGAGCACAAACAGGATGCCCGAAGCGAGGAAGACTGGCCGTCGGCCGTTGATTTCAGAGAACGGGGCCAGGACCATCGGGGCGACGGCGAAGCCAGTCGTAAAGGTCGTGATGCCGACCAGCGCAGCAACACTGCTAACACGCCATTCCAGCGTCATTTGCTCAACGCCCGGGCTGTAAGCTCCGGCTGAGAATGCAGTAAGCGCGGTAATGAAACATGAGACGCATATTGTGAAGGTTTTTCTTGTTTCTGACCATTCGAAAGGGTTCGTATACTTGACAAGGTTTGGGGGTTCAGGTGGAGCTCCCTGATCGGCTCGCGTCGGATGGATTGTCGTCGGGCGTGGAAGCTCGGTGTCGAAGGTGAGATATCGCCATACAATATCTGAAGTCTGCACATTTTCTTGCGGTGGGAACTCGCTACTGACGCTGTTTTTTTCGTAGTAGTGTTCCTTCTCTGGGTCAATGTCTGGTTCGGAAGTGGAATCGTGACTCCTGGGTTCCTTGTCCGGTAATACGCTTATTCCCGCTTGGCTTCGCGAATCGGACACTCCAAGCTCAGAGGTTTCTGGAAGGTTGGTTTCCGGACTGGCAGCCATGCTGCCACGAACTCCTTCCCTTGAATGGAGATGCCAAAGGGGTATACTGAGGATATCGCAAGGAAGGCGTCAGAGTTCAATAGCAAGCGTAAACCCAGTGACGATAAAAAGCTCGACCTTGATAGCTCGAGCAGCGGGTCGGTCTGGTCCGCTAACCCACACGAGTAGCCGATATGCATCCCAACCAACAACGGACGGTGTGAGACGCCCGGCTTTATCCCGACGGGGTGGACAGAAGGCGGCTGTATTGGTCGGGAATAGGAGTCCTTCTCCGCCAACCAGGCCCACCTTGCATGGGGCTTCCCGCTTCAGGGTAATCTTGGGAATCATCGTCTTCACCGACACGCCAAGATCGCCTCCAAAATCTCTGAAGCGGATGGATAACAGGGCCGATCTGGTGCGTGGTGCGGGAAGGATGCTGGCGTGCCTCGAACAGGCCCGGACGAGCAAATGGCTCCCCGACCAGCGACAATGTCAGTGGGGAGCACCGGCGCTTTCGCAAAAGCAAACACCTTCTTCGCATGTGTTACACGTGGATATGCAACTAGATGTGAAAGATGACAGTGCTCGCTGGAATAGAGTTACGCAGGCCGAAAGCGGACCGTGTACTTTTTTCGCACTGTCAAGTACAAAGTTGCCGATAGCCCAGCCTAGATAATGGTGGCTGTCTCATCCGACGATGCGCGAACGATATGACCTACCTGTACCGCTAACTACTCGGAGCTTACTTCACCCAGAGCGTACAGCGGAAGCGATTAGGATTCTCCCAACAGCCTCGTTGGCTTCCATCTGCTTCCCATTGCGACAGATGCTCGGCAGGAGGGGCAGCTATCGGCAGTTGGACACCGCCGGAGATGTCGAGTCTGTGATTGGTCTGCTGGCCAAACGACGTGGGATATTCGAGTGGCAGAAAGGCTTTGGTGGACATACGTGACATTGCGCAATACACGCTAGCTAAAAGTGTTGCTTGACAATTGTTGTCTATGGCCTTACAAAGACGCCATTAACCCCTCGAATACGACCGTCTCACTTGTACAACATTACAATCTCTCGATTAATCACTCGGAAGGTACCTTGGAATCCTTGACACGCCCACGTCCACACCAAACCACACCACCAGGTATGATCATCACTCACCCCGCCACCCCGCAATGTTTGCCGAGTCTGCTTGGACATTGGCTGAAGTGCAACAGACACCATGAGCGACCGACCAGAGGCTCTCCGCCTCGGCAGCAAAGCCCCCAACTTCAAGGCCGACACCACTCAAGGCCCCATCGACTTCCACGACTTCATCGGCGACAACTGGGTCATCCTCTTCTCGCACCCTGAAGGTTGGTTTGCAAACTGTCAGCGCAGAAAAGCGTGCCTGAGATCATGCTTACCTTTTCGCAGACTATACCCCGGTCTGCACAACCGAGCTCGGTGCTTTCGCCAAGTTGGAGCCTGAGTTCAGCCGTCGTGGTGCCAAGCTCATCGGTCTCTCCGCCAACACTGTCGATTCACATGATGGCTGGATCAAGGACATTGACGAGATCTCCGGCAGCAAGCTCAAGTTTCCCATCATCGGAGACAAGGACCGCCAGATCGCGTTGGCATATGACATGTGAGCACGAGAGGTTCCACGACATTTGCGACACGACTGACAGTAAGGCTAGGATCGATCATCAAGACGCAACCAACGTCGACAGCAAGGGAATCGCCTTCACCATCCGCTCAGTCTTCATCATTGACCCCAAAAAGACCATCCGCCTCATCTTATCCTACCCTGCAAGCACCGGGCGCAACACTGCCGAGGTTCTTCGCGTCCTCGACAGCCTGCAGACAGGAGACAAGCACAAGATTACTACGCCTATTAATTGGTTGCCTGGAGAGGATGTCATCGTCCATCCATCGGTCAAGACCGAGGATGCGAAGACTATCTTCCCAGATATCCGCATCGTTAAGCCATACCTCCGGTTCACACCTCTGCCGTAAGTTTTGTAGTTGCGAAATACTTTCGAGACATGCGCTGACCCTGATTCTAGCAAGGAGAAGACCACTGCGGCTTAGACGCAACCAAACTCTACGAAGCGATACCTCGAGCGGAACTAGTTCCAGACACTCACGAACACTGTGGCGATGGACGCTGGACGAGATTGGATATCGACAAGGCTCGGTACATAGGCCATTTTATGAACAAATGCGAAGATGGATACGGCATAATCTTGATAATGGAGTTTGTCTAACTTCGCGTGCTTGTCAGGTCGTGTTTCTGGTAGCGATGAGGTGCTGATGTCATTCACGCTCGAATGTTGGCTAACGATGCCGCGCATCAGTGACCAGAGTTACCTTGTGAGCCATGTGTCAATCGCACTCGCACTGCAGGAACGAGCGTTGCGGGTACAAGGTACAAGTGTATTTCTTGACATGGCTCTCTGAAGCTACCAGACACGGTGATGCATGAGAATGGAGGCACGCCACGACTCTGAACGGAACCATATCGAGTTGATACACACAAACCGACCGGGGTGTGCGAGACGATTGGATATCAACGACGGTGCGAAATACCGGAAGGCTACGGACGCGCTACCAGAAAGTCTCAAAACTATCCTGTCGACTTGCACATACTGTCATCTCGAGTGCTAGCTATATGGTTCAGCTCCATCGATCATCCAATATGATGAACACCTAGACGAGCCCCCCTACGCTGACAGCGCCTCTAGCCTTGCACATATGACGGTTGATTTTGTTGCCCGGCATTCCTTGCGCTAATTTGTTTGTGCGACCGTGCTCTTTACATTAATGGATCCTTTTTACAAGCTTTGCTGAGCCAAAAGTGTGCAACTCCATCGCCTTCTCGAGCTTGAGTGTCGCAATCGACGTCTTTGCGGCTTGAAATTGTGCTCGTGGAGTCGTGGCCTCGAGGCACCCAACGGTTCGAGCCAGACCTGATAATTCTTGCCAAGACCCTAGCCCGTGTCCAGCGTAGCCCCACACGAACCTCGCTGTCATCTGTGTCGCGCGAGGCCAGCGACCACGCCCTGAATACCGCCTCTCCCTTCTCTGCATACGTCTACCGACCCCCCGGATCTTATCTTCCCCGCTCCCTGTGTGGCGACACACACACACACACTCTCTCTCTCTCAAGTAAGGCTCGTCTTCCTTCTTTAAGCCTGCACCCCTCCTTTTGATTCGTCTCTCGGTTTTTAGCCCCCTGTTGCGTGCCGTTAACATCAACATGTCGTGGTCTTTTTTTCCTTCTCGTATCCTCAGCTACTCCGCTCCATGGAAGTTTTCCCTTGTCCTACCATGAGGCGCTGCGTCATGTAAGATCAATGTTCGTACCACTGTAGCAAGTCGCACTGCAGCAACAAGCCCTTCCCCAATGTGTGAAAATGGCTTTTCAACTTTGGGTAGGGCCATTCTTTGTAGCCCATACTTTGAAATAACGTCTGCATTGGATACATGTTACAGCTGGCCACATCGCATCATTTCAAAAACCAGACGATTTCTCCTCTTTCAGTATTACTTTGCGTCTCCATTCTCATTCTGCACACTGGTCGCTAACGATGGCACTGCCTTTAGGCTTATCCTACCCTTCTGTCGGTGCTAGTACCGATCCTCTGGGTGAAACTTCGTCATTTTGGAAAAGACCGAGAGGAATAAAAATCCGACAAGTCTTGGCGAAGAAGAGATGTTCTGTCGACTCTAAGCACGTGCCCCTCGTCTATGATCAGATTGTAACACCTGAAAGCCCCTGTACGAGCATTGACTTCAGCTCTCCGCCATCGACCAGCTGCCCTAGCCTTTCCGGATTCCCCTCACCAAGCGACCAAACCTCGAGCGAATCTTCCAGCGGCGTCAAGTCTCGTCATGTGGAGATTGTGATACCAAATCAGGCTATACCTTTACAAAGATTCGCATCCTCTTCCATCGAGCTACTTCTTAACCTTGGTGGACCACAGCACGTTCTCAGTTCTTTACAAAGCCTGGGCAGCATGGCTAGCCGGACTAATACCCTAGATTCTCAAACATCAACACCCTATACATCGAGTTTGAATAATAGCCAAACGAGCTTGCACCATCAAGACGGTCAAGATGGCGGATCTGACCGGCCACCAACATCGTCAACCCGGACGCCTGGTATTTCTCAGTCCCCGCTTGCAGGCCTTGCAACACCGACAAGTTCAACGGCAGGATTATCGGGTTTGGTCTGCAACGTACATCGCACAACTGGAAAAGAGCCACACCCCCTCGTAGGCGCCACCACTACGATATTAGGCGACAAACTGTATGTTTATGGTGGCCGTCGACTTTCCCGGACAAGGCCACAGCTCACCTCGGATTTGTACGAACTCGATCTTGTAAAGCGCCACTGGACAAAAGTCGATGCCAAAGGTGACATTCCGCCTCCTCGGTACTTCCACAGCGTCTGCCCACTTGGTGATACGAAGCTCGTCTGCTATGGAGGCATGTCACCTGTAAGCCCGTCTTCTAACCAAGCAACTTCTGTGATACAAGGTGCACCTACCGATGCTCAACCCGAAGTGGTGGTCATGTCCGATGTTCACATCTACGATGCGGCCACAAGAACCTGGATGCATGTCGCCACAACAGATCCGCCCCAGGGCCGTTATGCCCATTGTGCAGCCATACTCCCTAGCTCTGCTGTTTTCAGCTCGACATCAGCCGCTGTAACAGCCATACGGCATAATCCACCTTCATCAAATCCAAACCAAGGTTCTCTGGGTGTGCAGTTGGATGGCGAGGGGGGCGCGGAGATGCTAGTCGTGGGTGGTCAGGACAGTGCCAACCACTACATCGAACAGATCAGCGTATTCAATCTCCGGAGTCTCAAGTGGACGGAAACAAGCACTCTAGGCAGAAGTTGCGGAGCGTATCGAAGCGTGGTTGCGCCCCTCACTAGTATCGATCCTAGTGATATTGGTGGGGGAACACGACAGGCTGGCGAAGCAAGAGCAGCTGAAGAGCGGAATCCGAACAAGACCGGTGAATCTTCGACGCTCATATACTCGAATTATAATTTCCTAGATGTCAAGCTCGAATTACAAGTACGGCATCCCGATGGCACGCTCTCCGAGAAGCCAATGCACGGCAACTTCTCGCCACCAGGTCTCCGATTTCCAAACGGTGGTGTCATTAATAACCACTTTGTAGTAAGCGGTACATTCTTGACCTCCTCAAAACAAGAGTATGCACTTTGGGCACTCGACTTGCGGACACTGAGTTGGGGACGAATTGAAGCCGGCGGCAATATATTCAGCCAGGGAAGCTGGAACAGGGGAGTGCTATGGAACCGTCGAAACAGCTTCGTCATTCTTGGCAATCGAAAGAGAAGCTTAGTTGAAGACTACAACCATCGGCGCATCAACTTCTCAAACATGTGTGTGGTCGAGCTAGAGGCATTTGGACTCTATGACAACCCACGCAAAGTGACGCCTGCGTCGGGCTTCAGCTCTGTAAGTGCACCGCCGCAACACGATCGGCTTGACATGCTTGCCGGTGGTAGAACACTGCTACCTGCAGCGACCGAGCTTGGTCAGATGGCATTGGGTATGCGGGAACTCGCGGACATGGATTTTTTGGCCTTACATGGCGAGCGCATACCCGTCAACTCCCACGTCATTGCTCGACGCTGGGGCCCTTATTTCAACCAGCTGCTCCGCGAGAGTGCACAAAGCGCAGAAAAGGAGCACGCTGAGGCGGCGACTCTACGACCTACTGCCACAATGCATCCATCAAGAAACTCAAGCATCACTATCACACCTTCTATCAGGACGACTTACTCAAATGCGACAACACTCACAGCCAACACTATAACGCCATCCGAGGCCACAGCCGTGTCAGCGAACTCTTATTCCTCATTGAGTCCTCCAGAATCTTCATCGTACTCGCCGTCGCAACGGCCTCGAACATTATTCCTACCTCACACTCATCTCACACTTCAAGCACTCATACATTTCTTGTACACATCATCACTACCACCATACAACTCACCCCTATGCTCACCGCAAATTCTCTGCTCTCTTCTCCAGCTGGCGCGACCATACCACATCGATGGCCTACTGGAAGCGATTATCGAACGACTCCATCTCCTCTTAGACAACAGGAACACTGCGGCGATCTTTAACGCTGCGGCCATGGCAGCTGGCGGTGGCTCTGGTATCGCTTTCAAGGGCGTGAACGGTGTTTCGGGCACGAACGGGGCAACAAATGGCTTCTCCAACTCTGTTTCGAGCAATAATACTACAGTTGCCGACGTCGAGCGGAGTCTGGAAGCTGGCCTACGCGCACTCCGCGTCGACACTGACGTAGATCGAGACCATGATGATGAAGTCAGCTCGGCGGCGTCTGAATCTACATCAGCTTCAGCGTCTGATAGCGGGCTTGGGGATGGAAGTGGCATCGAAGATCGAGAAACATGGAGCGGGGAGATGAGTGCAGTAGTGGGGCTGCAGAAGCGGGGACTGAGGGGCCTCATGGAGGGTCGTAGGATTCGGGAAATGGGTAGGGGAAGAGATAGAAGCAGAGACGATGGGGCTATGGGCAATGGAGATGGAGTAGGCCTTGGCTTGCAGGGCGCTTGATGAGAAGAAGACGGGAAGCAGACAGACACGAGTGGTCATCTATATAACGAGAGTGGACTGGCAGTGATTGACGTTCGTTCTCTCTTCGATGAAAAGTTTTCATGGTGATATTGGAAAGCTAGGGATTCGACATAGGTCAACCAAATGTGGGAAGCGCTATGATATTTCCGTTCTCGTCTTAACGCCGCTTCAGGCCTCCGTCACCTATACTCTTAGTGTCTCTTTCCACAGCCAAGCGTATCGTAATCTTCATTATGTAGCCGCCGCTATGTGTACCAACAAATTGACGTCAGGTTTCGTGTGCGGTCGTTCCGACGATCTTGGAGCGTTCATCCTAGCAGCGATCGTGGATCTACTGGGATCGTGGGCTCCGTGCAGAGTTTGATAGTCGTTTTGCGTGTGGACACAACTCACACTCGGCTTCTCTGAAGTAGTGCTACGATGAGCCGACGAAGTCGACGAGGACAGACAAGCGTCTTCCTGCCGTTGGTTACTCAACAGCAGCGGACGTCCTCCTTGATACATGCTCGTTCACTGCTCTCAACGACCAACCCTAGCAGCCTCAGGCATTCTCGGCATGTACGGTGGCGGCGCCTCGAATGCACGTCTCCCATTCCAGCCCTCTCCTTTTCCCCCGACTACTCTCCCCGACGGTAGCCTCACTGTCGCCACTCCGTCCTCGGTCCTCAAAACTCTAAGCCCACTTCCCAGCCCGCCTTTCAAGTGCAAAGCGCGCTCTCGAGCGTGGCTACGACTGAGACTCCGTACGCACACTAAGCTAAGTATGGCGCCGACAAAGGCACCGACGAGGACGATGATGCTGAGGATGATCGTGCGGTGCGTCGTGCAGGAAGAATTGTAAGTGCTTTCGCAATATTCTGAACGTCTTGAGAGAGAGGGCGAGTCGTTTAGTCTGAGGATGTGTGGTGCCATTGAGTGAGGTGATTGGTTGTTGTTGATAAGGTGTGATGTATGGCAATGCATATAGTACAGGAAAGTACCAGATGGAGGACGTGTTGTATTCTTGAAAATGGAATACAGTCGTAAGAGTTTTACTTCAAACAGCGCGAACTTGTCCACTACATATCTCTTCTCCTGACCCTGATCTCTTGATCAGTCAGGCCAGTCCACATCCACGATCAACTCCATCTTCCCGCCTACAGTAAGGCGCAGCAACCTCACACGACGTTCGCAAATTCAAGGTTCCCGTGCATCATCATCAACAACGCTTCAATTAACTTGAGAAGGACAGTTCTGCCTGTGCCTTCCTCAGGCGTCTATGCGGGTTTCACTGTGTGGTTGCTGTTAGACGCTGGCTTTTCTAGCGCTGCTGATTATGTGCATGCACTGCCCCACGCATTGGGCCTTGGGGCAGCCTTGTCGGGCGGCTTTTGGTGCCCCGGTCTGTGCAAGAGAGGCGCACAGTAGGTATGACTGTTTGGCAACATTGCTTGTTGAGTACAATAGAATATTTTGGTAGATGGAAAAGCTTCTTTTGGTTGCGTTGGTGACAATGACGATGCTTGTAGTGCGGGAGTCGCCTGGGCTGATTGGCATGCCTGAGACCCGCGACAACACCTCTTTCGAGCGCACAGCGGGTGGGGACCTCTCGAAACATAGTGAAGATCTCTTTGATGGTTTCGCCCACGGCGTCTGCTATTTCAGTGCCGCACACCAACCTTTGCTCTGAACATCTGGCGTTTCAGTTTTACTGTCAAGGTCGTTGGATAGCGCTTCGCGACACAGAACTGTGCTGTGCCCCAGCTCGGGGCTTAGCTGTGCCTTCGATGCGCGCAACGTCGACCAGAACCTCGGGCAGCGTGCCATCGCGTGATTGCACAAGTGTGCCCTAGGCGGTCTTCAAGGCGGCTGCTGAGCGGTTAGGCCCAGGCGATTCATGTGATAAGAGAGGGCGCAGTTGGTGAGGCTGTCGCGGGTTGAGTCAAGATGATGCTTCGAGAACGCGAACAATCAGGACAACTGATAAGCATCAATCCGGAGCTGGCAGTGTGTCAAGTGCAAAAGCAGCGCCTCTTTCATAAGTTGCATATAGTTCCAAGGTTGTTTGCTGAATTGCTACATGCATGTCCGAAAAAACGTAAAGGCAATCATGGCCTTCTCAAAGCATCCATGCGTGACGAAAGTATCTGAAAGCTCATACTGTATTATCTCCGAGAATAATTCCATACAGCAACAAGCCACTATCGTCTTTGTAAATGTCTGGAAGAATGCGTGATACATTTTTGGCTGATTTAGGCAGAGTACTCATAACGCCTATCTCAAACTTCAAGGCCGCAATGGGTTTGCATATCCCGAAGCCGAGCCGGACACACTCGTCTTGAGGCCGAAAATCCTACTGGCTCTTGGCTCAAGCCACGCAAGGTGGACGTAGGTGAGGTTCCAAAAAGTTGAACCAGGTCCTCCGCGGGGCCCTTTCGGTATGCCCAATTAGGCAACCCATCGAAGATGCCGGAATGCTTCCCCGCAAACAAGAGTGTTGGAGTCTTCCGCAATCGTGCCATGCATGCAATGGAGGAAGACAGTCCGAGGCCAGGCCTACTCTGAGAGAGTCCGGTGACCAGAATCTCCGCCTGAAGCCGGTTCAAAACTCACAATGGCCCCGGCTTGCGTCGAGTTTACGAACCGATCTCGCATTCCTTTTCTGTGTATAAATACTCATCTTTGAGCGACGTTGTCAGCGCATACTCCATCTCTATAATCTTTCTTCTCTTTTTTCGGTTCACTGAATTCAATTGATTCAAACCATGCCAAAGACTCCAGGACTTCCAGAGTTCAGCCTAGCGGGGAAGGTAGTGCTGGTGTCGGGTGCTGCTCGAGGACTCGGTCTGACACAAGCCGAAGCATTGCTGGAAGCTGGTGCACGAGGTATGTCCATTTGCATGTTCGAAGTGTCTAGAGCTACGTCAACTAACATGCGCCCACAGTGTACGCACTTGACAGACTCGATGAACCCTCACCAGACTTTGCGCCAATTGCAGAGAAAGCAAAGAAAGAACTCGGAACGTCGCTCGAATACCGCCAAATAGACGTGCGAGATGTGAAGAAGCTCCACGAGATTGTGGAAGAGATCGCCAGCAAGGAGGGCAGACTCGATGGGTTGATCGCTGCTGCCGGCATCCAACAAGAGACGACTGCGCTGGAGTATACTGCCGAGGATGCGAACCGCATGTTCGAGGTGAATATTACCGGAGTCATGATGACTGCGCAAGCGGCTGCAAAGCAAATGATCAAGTTTGGAAATGGCGGAAGTATCGTGCTCATCGCGAGCATGTCTGGCACAGTGGCAAACAGGGTATGAGTATCTCAACTCCTGACCATGTCTTGTACTAATCAAGTCAATAGGGTCTCATCTGCCCGGCATACAACGCGTCAAAAGCCGGTGTAATGCAGCTTGCCCGCAACCTAGCGTCGGAATGGGGCGAGCACAACATTCGTGTCAACACCATCTCGCCAGGATACATTGTAACTGCAATGGTAGAGGAACTCTTCAAGAAATACCCAGAGCGCAGGGACACGTGGCCCACACAGAACATGTTAGGTCGTTTATCGAAGCCTGAGGAATACCGTGGTGCCGCGGTGTTTTTGCTGAGCGACGCAAGTTCGTTCATGACCGGAGCGGATCTAAGAATGGATGGCGGTCATGCCGCGTGGTAGGATAGACGAGTGATGGTAATGCAAAGCTATGAGATTCAACAAAGCTTCGAGGTTCAATACGTTGGTGCTATGATTCTTGTGTGAAGGTGCTCTGTCCAATGCGAAGCTTCGGAAGTCCGTGAGCTGGCTGACTCAGCTACGATTGTCACAATGTGGGCAACCAAGGTCCACGGGTTACAGCCACTTTGGCCAGAGCGCAATTGACCGTTCCTGCCGAGCCATGAAGACATCAAACAGGTGATTACAGTACTCTTGGTAAGAATCTACCTTCCATGTCCTCCTCAACGCATATTCCATTATACTTCCACTACGGATCCACCAGCCACCGCTCATCTGAGACCCTTCTAGCATGACGGCGTCAACACCCTCTACCGTGTCCCGCTATACGCCCGCTGTATTGTTCCTCACCGGTGTATCGGCTGGATATGCGGCATATCTCCTCTACAGCACTGTTCAAAGTCCTGGCCCAGGCGATAGCCTCCAGCGCAGCAATGCGATTCGCAGACGTCGCCCACGAGAACAACCATCAGCACCCACCCTTCCACTGAACGAGCGCGACATCGCATTCCTGGGGCGATACGATTTGCTCGGTACCGAAGTACCCCTTGATCCTCGTAACCTGATCACGCCAATCGAGTTGCGTGATATCATCCTGGGCGCGCAGCCAAACGCCGATGATGAGACGATAGAAAACGTCACCCGAAGCCTATACAACGAGTTCTTCGATCGGTTACTGGTCGTACTCTATCCAGATCGGGCCCTATCTCCCTCGCAAGCGAACAATGTCGGAATTTGGCTGAGCCACCGTAACCCGAACAACCCAGCAATAGATCATTCTGCAGTAACCCGCGCCGTGGCAAGGCATGCGCAGATATTCCCGCCTGGTGACAACCCTGCTCTCGATGATGCGGAGAGTGTCGCAGCTACAGATTTGTCGTTGGGAAGCGATGAGGACGCGGAAGATGCCATTGATCCGGAAGGCCAAACCCTCCAGCGTACCCTGTACCACATTGCGGAGGATCGCGCGAAACTGGAAGGTGTCATACATCGTGGCATAACATGCAATGGTTGTGATGATAAGCCTATTCGGGGGACCAGATGGCACTGCGCCAACTGTCCAGACTTCGACCTGTGCTCCAATTGCGAGGCGACCAACTCGCATTACAAGAACCACATCTTCTACAAAATTCGCGTGCCTGCGCCATACTTGAGCCTACAGAAGCAAGAGCCCCTCTACCCTGGCAAGCCTCACATGATGAGCCCTTCAATCGATTCGGCACTGAAGAGACGCCTCGTGGCTGAAACTAAGATGGAGGCAGAGGAGATCGAGGCACTCTGGGACCAGTTCACTTGTCTTGCAGGGACTGAGTGGGCTGCTGACACGACAGGAGTGGGATGGGCCATAGACCGACGCGAGTTTAACCACGCATTCGTCCCCCGCTACAACGGCTTCGTCGCTACGCCGAACCTCGTCTACGATCGCATCTTCGCATACTATGACACGGACAAGAATGGGCTCATCGGCTTCGATGAGTGGGTCAAAGGACTTGATGGCATGCACGACACTGATATCGATGTCAAGGCCAGAATAGTCTTCAACGGGTACGACATCGATGGGGATGGCTATATATCGCGCAAGGACATTCTGCGTATATTCAGGGCATACTATGCGATTGAGAAGGAAGCCACAAGGAACTACATCTCAGAATTGTCGGACGAAGTGACTGTGCGAGCAGCTCTGGACACAATACGCTCTAGTCAGCCGCTGGGCTCTGCATTTCCGCCTCGCAGTATGGCTGCATCGAATCCGAACAACTCAGACCTACAGCAGAAGCGGGAAGAAGACGCATCCACGGCTATGCCATTGCTTGAGCAGAACAGCGACGTAGCGGATCGAGCTGAGATAATAATGACAGCAGGTATGCATCATGTGGCACCCACGTACTCACCACATACGCCGGATGAACAACAGGCCAACATTGTGACCCAGAGATGGGCTCGCAGACAATACTACGTTGACGAAGAAGAGGGTCTATCAAGGCCTGAAGGATTTGAGGAATCAGACGCTGGTGAGCCGGGGACGGCCAATGAGGCGAATCAGACCGCTGAAGCTGCAGACACAAATGAGGATTGGGCCCGCAACAGGAGCTCACGGTCATCGTCTAGGGTTCGCTTTCAAGATGACGTGGATACCGACACGCGTTCTAATGCGTCATCGTCCAGGCCTGTCGGAGAGCGATGGGGTGGTTACGAGATACCAGAGCCTGAACAGGACCTTGGCAGAGAGGTATTATATCAGGTCACGCAGCAAGGATTCAACGAATTGCTCAATCCACTCTTCCTGGAGAAAGAGGACATGGCCATGGACGCACATGAGAAGCGCAGCGAGCGTCGGGCCAAGGCAGCCGCTATCGACGACCTGACCATGCGTCACTTCACGGAGGGTAAGGCTGCTGTTGAAGCTATCGTACAGGTGGGCGTCTTTCGATTCTCAAAATGCATGATCGAAAAATTCTGCAGGGCGCTCAACGATGGACGCCTAGACACCAAAAGCTTGTTTTGCAACCGTACCGACGGTAAGCCATGTACTGAACAAGAGGCATGCGCAGTGGTTCAAGAGGTCTACGATACTGTGGAAGAGAAGGTGCTTAACACGGTGAAGATATTTAGGAACACAAACGTCGACAATATGACAATGTGGAACACGTTGTTGGTCAGGTCCCAGCTTCGGAAAGAAGTTCTCAATGCTATTATGGACTGTGTGCACAGCAAAGGATGGCTGGCATCGCCCACGGAAAACGAAAATATGGCTGGTTCCTACAGGGATCCTACTATGCCTCAATTCCGACCCAACTCATCCGATCATCAGCCAACGGCACCGTCGCGAACTTTCTCGAACGGATCCTCAAATACCAGTGTAAATTCCGACACAGACACATCATCGCTATCCTCAGACGAAAGTATGGTAACAGAGCGTTGCTTCTTTATAACTCCATGCCATGACGGTCTGGAACGTTATCCAGAGCAGAGATATGTTGGCCAAGCCGGTTCTCCAGCATCAGAAGCTATATATTCTTCCGAGGAAGCTCCCAAATACGAGTCTTCAGCGACACAGCAAGAAACAGAAGACCTTTCCGCAATCAATTGGCGATGGTATACCGACAACCCAGAAGTTCACTATCTCTTCACTCACAATTCAGGAGGCGTGGACACGTTTCTGTGCGCGCGCAGTCAAATCATTCATTCTACTAATCCACATTCTACTGAAACCAATCAGCTCAAGCCGTTGCAGCGCTCAATTCGTCAGCTTGCTATGGATCCAAGATCAGATCTTCACCTCATCATGTTAGCCAGCCTTGAGGCTTTCGAGCAGGAGATCAACGAACGGAAGGGGAGCGGTCTCATCAACTTCGAAGAGTTTGCAGAGCACATGAGGCAGGGCAGGTTGGGATTTCTCCAGGCCTGGATGGAATGGGTAAGCATGTGAACGGAACAAGGAGATGGAGGCCTCGCTACGCCCACTCCACTCCGTCTAGGCTTCATATACCCAAAAGGGATCGCGCAGTTCGACACTGTGTCAGTCCATCATCCAAATCAATGTGCTTACAGTCTGGTCTGGGTCGCCGGTCATGGCACAAGCTACTCTTGTATTTGACTGCCATTGCCCGATTAGTTTCTCCAACTAGACTCTCCTATCGCAAATACACAATACTCTGGCTCGCGACATGAACTCATTGGTCTGGTCTGGTATTCCGAATAAGGCGTTCTTGACGCTATGAGGAAACCCGTACGTATTCACAGGAGGACGTGAAGAGAAACTAGGAGGGAGTGTCAGTCTTGGTATTAGGGGAAACGAGACGTACGAGACATCCATGAATCGATGCCTACGAGGCTTCTACTTCTTATGAGCTGTAACAAACACCACAGGCAGAAGAATACGCTGTCTTTTTTCTTGTAAGCCTCTTGAGGTAGAACACTGCAAATACCTTGAGGGTAGGTTTGTCTGGTGCAGACATGTCTCTTCGTACACGTTGGATTCACTATTAGCTGCGACAATGTCTCGTCATCTCTCCCTTGAAAGGGCAGTCTTCCTCATCTGTCATGATGACAACAACCAATCTGCCGGTGAATAAGACACGCAGCCTCGAAGCTCAGAAAGTCGTCATCAAAGAGGTGATTGATGCCTACAATGCCTGGGATATCGAAAGGTTTATCGGATACCGAACCCCAGACTGCAAGCAGCAAATCCTGCCCGCTTCTCTAAACCGCGCGCCCAAGAGCAACGACGAATACCGCGCGTACTTCGAGTCCATCGAGCCTTTTTACATCAATTTCACAGTACGCATCATTCCTTTCCTGAGATGCGACTGCCAATTGGGCAACTGACTTGCCGAATCACAGGCCACAGTCTTCCAGGAGACGCATGACCCCGAAGCGCACACATGTGTCATACATGCACGGAGTACAGCGCAGACACCGATCGGACCGTATGGAAATGAGTATGCACTTATCCTGACCTTTACAGAGGACGGCAAACAGGTGAAACACTTCGACGAGTTTGTCGATTCGGCGTACACCCTAGAGTTTAGGGCGAGGATGGCTGAGTTCTTGGGGAATAGGACGTCGACTGGTCACTGAGCTGCAGAATCACATCTCCAAGTCTTACAAGTAATGACCGCACGATGAGAGGGGTGAGTGAATTTGAAAGCGCGTCTATTGAACAATGGATTCGTAATGCTCGTCTATAAGTCTATGTGTGTGGGCGAAACCCTTCTCCGTATGCATGTCGCGCTATGGTGACAAACAGCACTTCTAGTGGAGATGATTAATCCTCTAACGTGTTGCCTCGAGGGCAGTCTATCTTTCGCATCGTTGCAGGACTGATATGTGACGTTGGGATATACCGTGCTTCAGTGGACTTCCTGCTACATCCCTTGAACTATCCCAGTATGTGCAGGAACCTCGGTCCTTTGCTTTCATCTCATTTACAGGTATTATGTCGTTCCAGACTTTGAGTCGCTTTCAATGCGCAATGTGGGGTATTGCGAGCTCCTTCAAACTCAGGTGGCGACTTCCGTTCGTATCACTTGTATCCTGACTCCATCTTGTTGTCGGAGTACGAGGTCGTGTTATGCGTGCCTCAGCTTCAATCTCTTCGTAGTCCTCTGGTTGTGCCGGCTCGCTGATGACCCGTGTTGTGGTGACCATCTTGATATCCTTCGAGCCTTGCCCACAAAGATCATCTGAGCTTTCGCCTCCCGAGTGTAGTGTTACCTTACTCTTTGATCGGTTGCCCCTCGTATGTGTGTTCATCGCTTCAATCGTGCATTCGCCTCCAAAGCGCTTGGGCTTCTCGATCCAGAACGCGGAAAACGTATCCATACCAGCTCCGTCGGAGGGTGGCTCGTCGGAAAAAATCATGATACGTCGAGTGCAGGTATACAGGAGTACGTCAAGCCAGCCATTCGAGACGATCATGGCTCCCGAGAGGCAAAAGACGAGCAAGCGAAGGTGGGTTACCGGACATCGACGCCATACGTGAGGAGGCTAGAGGGGTGGTGCAGACAACGTAGACGAGCGGGTAAACGACCATGAGATTTGCTATGGAGCGTACGCGCTTGGCTTCTTCGGGTGTGTAGTAACCGGATCGAATCCGGACTGACAATATCGTGTAGATTATTGCGTAGATTAGGACGTTGCCGAATTCAAAAATAAATATCCAGACGTAACTAGAGATTGGTGTACGCAGTCAGTATACGTCTCACATGTAGTTCGCACATCGACATTACTTACTGGGTCCACAATCGTAGGTCTTCGAGGTCATGATGAATCCAACACCATACTCCAGATCGTACATAGATGCTTTCTCCGTACACACCAGGGGGGGATCGAGGATACCCCCAGGATGAAGACCCAGAGTAGGAAAATGCAAATGTAGAAGCTCTGCGGCTTTAGACGGAAATTCAGAATGACCGAGGCAAAGGTATGTAATCCAATAACAAAGCACCAGACTCCACTGCCCAAATCACCCGTGGATACTAGCCAGCCTTGCGCAAGGCATATTGGATTTTCGACTTGGACGGATCCCAATCGCAGCCATTCGACGTTTAGTAGGAAGGCAAGTGCCTGTTGAATGTCCGCCCAGAGAAGGTTGAATATCAGAATGACGAACTGGTTGCTTCGTTTCGACCGTAGCTGCCAAGATACCAGCTTGTAGGTGAGTAGGAATAGTAGTGACACGGATGCGAAGAAGCTGATGAATCCTAGAACGACGACTGAGCGCAACCACGGGTGAATATGCTCCGGTAGTACAAAAGAGGCCGACTCCGCGTCCAGTGGTTCCAGCATTGTGCGGGTGAACTATTGATCCAGCAATGTTTCGGGGGTATATAGGTTGCACCTAAAAAGAAAGATTCCTGCGGCTGCCCGAAACGGTCATATCGAGCCAGAAGTCGTAAATATATCGTAAGCGAAGTAAAGTAAAGATATGGCGTTCGACCTAGCACCACCGCAGGTACAAAGTAGATCTTAGGGCACTCCCTGGGGGCAAGCGACGATGATGTACAATTGACCCAAGGGGGTCCCAGCATTGTGACAGGACCCATGAACACACGACAAGGATCTTTGTAATCTAGGATTCACTATAAGCTAGGGAGGAGGCCACGAGCGATGACCCTAGTCCCCATAGATTAACATTAGCGTCGCTCGTGGCTTCCATAGCGGCATAGCCCTAGTCGCTGTGTGGAGAGACGGTTGTTAGCCCGCAAGCGTTACAGCGGTTTCTATGTGAAACTTGTTATCGCCGGTGACGATTTAGAACGTAAAAGCTTCTATAACATCTTCATCCACCATGCTGTCCTCGTATGCTGTCCTCGTATGCTCCATGACCGGTTCACGATACAGTGCTCTGCTCATCGACCGCAGTCAATACCAATCTCCCCATATGTCTGTAAGAGGGGAACAGTTCGACAGAGCGTCATCTGACATGCATGCATAGTACAACCATGCATGCGACCGACCCCAAGACCGACATGCGGCACGGCCGGCATTACTGTATCTTGTGTCTCGAAAACTCTAGGCACCAATGGAGAGGATAAGTGGCTTCGGTGGCGCCACGAGGAGCCGTTCCTTTTGGTTCCTTCGGTCAATGTGATGGTCCAACCTCAGATCGTGGTTGGTGGGAGCCTTTAGGACGCTCGCGGGAGCTCGCGGAGACAGGCCGCTTGATTACACATGCATATCAAGCAAGCCGCGATCCTGTCAATGGTATCGTGGTGTTGCCCTCGTTGAGTCAATGTTGCACGTCGCGGCGTAACTGCGGTGTTGAATGAATCTGATTACTATCTGATCTGCGCTACTTGGCACCAGATTATCCTCCAGGAAGCGTCGGGATCATCAGCACAAGGTTCTCCTAACCAGGTTCCCTCTGACTCCAAAACCTCCACTACGACGCGAAGTACTGAATCTCACTGTTATGATGCGCTCTGAACACTGTACGTTCAATCTCATGCAAGCTTCAAACATCGGGCTATCCGAGCGCACGACAGTGGCCCGCCTGTCCCCAATATAGCTGGACTACCCAACGCCTCCGCGCACGGTCGCGCAACAAGTCATTACGTGCGCCCGCCGACGGCTGGCTTGTCATCCTTCGACGCGCCTGCGCGAGACGGATGTGAATATCTTTGGGGGAACAGAAGCCGCGCAAATGCCCTCGTGTGCACAAGAGCCTCTGCGGCATGGACAAACACGGACAAGCACGCACCCACGCGACAACACGACTCGGAACACAAAATACAACATCTCATTTGACAGACTAGAGCAAACCCAATGGCCTCTGGCTCCGTGCTTTGAGGAAAGACTTCTTTTGATGAATATCCGCGCACGACCCCACTTACCTTACTTTTACCCCGGGAAAGAACTCTTGGCCGAGGATCCAATGCCTACCATCGTGATCCTACGAAGCCAGCTAAGCCGTGCGCCTGATCATGCGCAATGTGGCTTCTGGCCTTCCGTTCATGGCAAGTTGCCTGACTCCCTTCAGCCCTGTCTGACACACCCAAACCTTGCGTCTCGGCACACGCGTCGAGACGCGTCCCATTTTGTATTCTGCCCCTTCGGTCCGCCCTCGATATTTTACCGCGATAGTAGCTACCGTGCTGCTGGGACCAGTACTGTAGCATGAGGCCAAAGATTGAGTTTGAAATCGAGTGTGTATGAGGGGTTTATCAGCATTGCGAGCCTCATGTTTACCGACATGCAGCTCCGGTGCACCCGAGGCTTTGCCTACACACCTGGTTTCGCAGATCTGGCATTGCTTACCTTGCTTCTAGAAGGTTTATGCTGCAGTTGGCATTCGTCCAGACGCATCTCGACTCGTCCCCAATCATGTCGTATCCAACCATGCAAGTCACCATTCAGCCCAAGCAAAATTTTAGGACGACATGGTTTCGTGAAAGCTTTTGACTGCCAACTAGAGATACCCTATCATACCCTGCAGTGGTTGCCATTGTCTAATGTCAATCGGAGTCATGGCGTCTAACAAATGTAGTCTGGAGGGAAAACATGCCGACCACGTACGGAAACCAAATAGTGGAGATGCGCGGCAAGCGCTGTAAATTCAACATCTACCCTTTTGCCTTGTTACATCCTCAGATTGTCAAGTGCTTGGCCAGATTAGCCACCAGAGTCCCCTATGCCATTGCAACCCATGCATGCCTCCCCCAACAAACAAACAAGAAAGAAAAAGGTGGGTCATAGTACATAAGTATGGTAACGAGGAGAGGGCGCAATAACGAATACCACAAACCCCAACCCCAAGAAATGCGTGCCAACGCAACGCTCAAAAGTACCTCCCATCACCCTCAAACGCCGTGCATGCTCTATGCGATGCCAACCCGTCAACCAACTCGCCGACTAAGGAAGGGTATTTACAAACAATGCCAACTCAACGACGCGCCTGTGTCTGTGAGAACCAGTCATCTTGTGTAGAGTGATACTGCCGCCGTAGTTCGGCCTCTTCCTCTTCTTGGCTCGACTTAAGAATCTCTTGCATAGCCTCGATGTCCTTGATGATGGCATTGAACGCCTCGGTGACCTCCTTAAGGACGAGATTGCGATTGTAGTCGGAGCGGTGCTTCCAGATGGCGTCCATGAGCGCGGCATTGATCTGCTCCAGCTGCTCGAGCGAACAACCAGATGTCGAACGTACCAGCTTGTCATGCAACGCTATGGTCAGGCTGTCGTCGAGAATGAGCTGTGGCTTCGGCTCTTCGTCGTTGAGGATCTGGTTCAAGTTCGAGTGGTGCGGAGGCGCAGGCGCAGGCATACATGTAACGTGCTGAGATGACTGCGACGGTTGCGACAGTTGCGAGTTCGACGGCTGACTGCTGACGTAGTGGACTTCTGTGTTGGAAATGTGGTCAGCGGTATATTCTGGTGAGAGACGAGGGGACATTTGGAATCGTCCATGGAAAGGGGTTGGCGAACCTTGTGTGTCGGGAAGCTGCGACCCATTTGGTTCTGGCATCATCTCCGAGAAATTGGGTATGCCGGATGGTGCAGCACCGTTGCTACTCTGTGTGCCAAATTTGTTGTCCGAAGACCTGTTTGAAGTCTTCTGACCAGAAGTCGTCGTAGAAGCGCTGTTGTGATAGTCGTTCGGGTGCGAGTTTGGTGCCATGAATGTACGACCGGACATCTGCGACTTTTGCGTTTGCGTGCCCTGACCCTCGATTCTGCTCGGGGTCTGGAACTGGAAGTCGTGGTGTGTGTTGGCATTGAGATCTTGGCTGTCTGTCATATGAGTGTCATCGTTGGAAGGTCCGGTAGAGGCATTCGTTGCGTGCTGTGGGCCGTCGCCGCTCGTGCCGTTGGATAGGCCATCGGCGTGGGGAGCTCGCATCGGAGTTACCGGCGGCATAGCCAAACGACCAGGAACAGGCTCACCCAAAGTAATGGGCCCTGACGTCTCAGTGGTACCGATTGACTGCTCTGGTGGTACGCGTACGACATCGTCAAAATCCTTGTTTGCGGCGATGGCTTTCTCGCGCTTCTCTTGCGCCTTCCTCTCTCGTTCGAGCTCGCGCTGGTAAACTGCTTCACACTCCTGGAGAAGGCCGGAATTCTGGTGCATGAAGAAGTTGTCAAGATCGACCTCGACATTTGTGATCATCTCATTACCCTTCAGAGTCCGCTCAGCATCTCCAAATGTCCTGGCATCCTTTACAAGGGTCTTGATGTCGAAGAGGTAGTCTGCAGGACGCTTGTAGTATCCATTTGACAGGCGCTTTTCGATAGTGCCTAGATCCAAATTGTAGTATTTGTTGCCGCTCTCGACGTGCAGTAAAACATCCACGCCCTTGGAGTCTTTTGCAAACTCCCACGGACGTACAGCGCCTTGCTCTTCTTGTTGCTCACGTGGCAGATCGGATTTCACACGATCAGATTCTTGCTCTTCAAGTAGATAGGCGTACCAAGACTCCTCTAGGATGGGCTTGAAGAACTTCCTGTGACTCCTCTTCAGTTGATCCATGATAGGCTGGATAACAATCTTCATCTTGTTGAGAGTAAGCCTGTCCTGTTTCTTTTGCAATTTCTCGCGTGCTGCAAGCTCCTTCGGATCGATTACTGGAGCAACGATCGGTGCCGCTTCCAGTTCAGGTAAGACTCGCTTCTTTCTGTTGTCTGGGTCGGGGAAGTCTGCTGGAGACATACGAATGTAGTGACTGATGTTGTTGAAGAACTCTACTCGCCCTTCCTGGTCAGGCCGCATAAGTTGGAACTGATTGGACTGCGAGAAGGAAAAGAGATCCATCATCATTTGGCGATCAGGCTTCTCCTTCTCGTTGAGCAGTTCCAAGATACCCAGCAGCATGATCGGTTCATTCGCGCCAACACTCCGCAGTAAGAGCTTGAAAGTCTTGATCGCTTGTGCAGGTAACGTCTGGTACCATACATCGACTGAAGGGATGTATATGACACTAGGCTTGTGTCGCCTGACCTCTGTAAACAGCTGGGTGATGGCCGCCTCGGGCGCTCGGGTGGAATCCTCAAGAATAGTCGGCAAATCGAAAGACTGAACGTGCAAACCCTCAATCTTGTTCAAGAGTGCAGCACCGAGATATTGCTGGCCCATGCCTTGAAGGCCACTGATAAGCAAGCGGGGTCTGAAGATTCTGCTGCTCTCAAAGTTGCGCATGGTAGCTTCGCGCTCGAAGCCTTTCTCGTCGTCGCGGTCGTCGTATTCAGCTTCCTCAAGCGCACTGAGCTTCTTCCTTCGAGGGATAAGCTCGTCTATACGCTTCAAGATTGCGGCGAGGGGCCTCCGTAGTAATGGCTCAATGTTCTTGCCCAGTGGTGCTGCACTAGCCGTAACTGTTCGTTGCGAGGATGGCACCATTTTGTTGACCGAGATCATGAAATCCTTCGCGAGGATCTTGATGGTGCTGGGATCAATCAAGAGTTTCTTCTCAGAAGTGTAGATCTGAGGATACGTCCCCTGCACCGCATTGAGAGCTGCTTCCGTGCACAGCGCTCGAATATCGGCACCTCCGTAGCCCTTGGTCAGCTCTGCAAGCTGATCCTTCATGTCTGGCTTCAGAGGTGGCTCCCACTTCTTCGTGTGAATATCAATAATAGAACGTCGACCTGCGACGTCTGGCAATGGGAAGTAAAACTCGCGATCGAATCGTCCTGGGCGCCGAAGCGCGGGGTCTACAGAATCGGGTCGATTGGTGGCACCTATCACAATAACCTGTCCTCGGCCGTCCATACCGTCCATGAGAGCGAGCAAAGTAGCGACGATCGAAGCGTGGATCTGCTCTTGCTTGCTGGAGCGAACCGGCGCCAATCCGTCAATCTCATCGAAGAAGATGATACTTGGCTGTGTTTTCCGCGCTTCCTCGAACAGCAGACGGAGCTGCCTTTCAGCCTCTCCAACCCACTTGCTCAAAGCATCAGCACCTTTGCGCATATAAAATGTGACCTTCTGTCCATGAGTGCTAACGCTGGAAGCAAGAGCTCTGGCAAGAAGTGTTTTACCAGTACCGGGGGGTCCATGGAATAGAACACCTCGAGGCGGAGTGATCTTGAAGCGTTGGAATACTTCAGGATATAGCAAAGGAAGCATAACCATCTCTTTGAGCTTGTTGATGTGATCATCTAGACCACCAACACCATCGAAATTGACGTTAGGGTCGACTCCGAGAGGATCAGAGTCTGCGAGGGCCTTCCTGTCTTTGACCTTGCCCAGGTTCGCGGGGCCACCACCAGAGTCTTGTTTGGGGTCTGCGTTATTGGACTGGGGCAACCCGAAGGCAGGAGCGGTTGCCGTAGTAGGAGTCATGCTGATCATACCGCCGACGGGCTTGGGCATCTTCTGGTTCTCGTCTTCACTACTATCAGAGTCACCACCACCAGCTCCCATGCCAGCCTCTACGCCACCACCGAAGGGGGCCCTGACTACGCCACAGGCTCTTGTATGTGGAACGTCCACCTCGTGCTCTAGGTCGCTCTATAGCGGGCGCGTCGTCGTCATCGTTCTCGAAGATAGTATTCTGCTCTGGTCGAACAACACGATAGTCCGGGGCGTTGCGGGCGCGGCGTTTTGGAGCTTCGTCGTACACCAAGTCCTTGTCAGGGTTCCGTCGAGAGAGGCGCCGTCGTTTGTTGTACTCCAATTCTTCAATCTCATCTTGTAATTCGTCTTGATCTAGCCCAGACTCGTCAGAAGTAGAGTTGCGCCTGCTACGCTGCGACTGACTCTTCTTCCCTCGTAGGCGGGTTGAGCGGCGTCCTGAGCCGGATGCGCTCTCGGATGCCGAGCGCTTCCCCTTCTCGTGATCTGACTCGGACATTTCTTCTTCCTTGTCGTCCTCTGCGGGAGGTTCGAAATCACTGCTCTCATCTGCGCCCTTTTTGCGTTTAACGGAAACAGCACGGGTCTAGGAGAAGATGTTAGCTACCAAAGAAACCACAGGTAGGTAGTTGAACGTACCCTTGTGTTGCGGCCCCCACGGGTGACTGGACCTTCCTCGTCAGACTCCTCTTCGGCGGCTTCGTCGTGCTGCGACTCCTGAATGACGCCTTCCATGTCGTCGTCGTCGTCACCTTCAGCGTCGTCCTGCTGGGCTTCTTGTACAGGTGAACTCTCCTTGCTGGCTTTGACTTGGGTTTCTTCGCCAGCGAGAAGCGCGTCAAGGGGACCAGGACTATCCTCGCGAATCATCGAGGTCTCTTGTGAAGCTTCCATGATGGCACTGGGATGTTGAACTCTCGGGGCTTTGCCGCCTCTAGTGGCGCGCGCAATGACGGGCTCGGGGCTGCGAGTGCCTTCGCGCACGACCTTGACATGTCTGCCAGAATCGGTCAGCTCGACGATGGGTTCCTCAACATCGTGCGACAAGCGATTACTACGTCGCGTGCCGTGTACTTCGGGCGTCTTTCCACGCGTAAGAGAATTGCTTCCTGTGCGTGTGCGCAGATTGCGACCAGGGGCGTGATCGGGCATCTTCAGCTTTACAATCAGCGATGGCTTTTCGACTTGTTCGATAGACGGCTGTGCGCGGCGTCGTGATATAGTTTTGGGCGCTTCGTCTTCTGATGGTGTATCTTCGATTTCGTCTTCGCTCTCCTCGTACTTGATCTGCTTCTTGGTGGCGCGGCGCACGCTTCTGCCCGTCGCAGGGTTGATCTCGGGCTCCTCCGACTCGGAGCGCTCTGTAAAGGAATCGTCTGACTCTATCTCGTCGTCTTCGTCAATATCAGAGCCGCCGTATGCGCGTCGCTGGCGCTTAGAGGGCTTCTTCTTCGCTCCTGGCGTGTGTCGATTACGACGTCGTTGTGGCGCGGCGCGTCTTTCCGAGTCGTCGTAGTCGTAATCGTCGGGGTCGGATGCGTTGGGATCGATGTCGAACTTGCGCTTCGCTCGGCTAGACATGGGGACTCGTCGCGGTGAAGCCTATTGCGGTCCTGCGGGATGTTGTGAGTGAACGGGCCCTGGTGATGTGTGACGGTGAGAGCGCACTCACACCGCATGTGTGGATTCTCTAAGCTTCAAGATGACATTGGAAGCAGGGAAATGATCGCCTGCATATGCGCCGATGATGGCGAATGTGTGCGCGATGCTGACTGGCGTGTCGGCTGGACGTCGTGTTGTTGTGAATTGGGGCTAAGGCCAAATACGCGATGCACAGATGCAGACGGCGCAGAATTCAAGGAAAGCGACTAATAGGAGAATGAGTATCTTGATAAATGCCACTGAGAAGCAAAATAATCGAGATAGGCAGATGTGGTCGAGGGAGTCGTAGTCGAGGGATGCGCAGCGTTGAAGACCCATCCAACCCATTCACGCTAAAACCCAACACGAACTTGGAACAAGGAGCACTTTTTACATGCACGATCACGACAATAACGACGCGCTTTATTTCTCGACGTCTAACAATGCAAAATGAGTCAAAACATACGTGGAAAGCCGAGTCGCTACCTGGAGAGCAAATTCCGCAACTTTTCGGGAGTCTCCCAATATGATTTGAAACGTTTTTCAAGCCCTTCCTTTTCTACTTGTCGCCCTTCCTGCTGTCGGTTCCTGCATGATCGACATGCGGCTCCAAAAGCTTAACGCGTTTAGAGCTTGCTGGCATGTGTGGGGAAGAGCAAACTATGCACGTGCACCACGTGCTGGAACGACCCCGTGTACCTTGAGCTGCGTCGCTAACAACGCAGAGGTTCTGTTCCTGTTTCTATTTGCTGAGGTTTGTGTACTTGTTTCGCGAGTGGCTCACTATACGCGGATATTGTTGTCGTGGTTGCAAGACGTTCGCACTTTGTCATTGACCAACACATATCTAATCTAGTCGAGTCGCATACACAGGACTAGTTTCGTGATGAAATCTTTTTTTTTCTTCGATGAACAGTAGTTGCGAGTATGTGGTGTTAAAAGTGCAGTTCGGGCGGGTGCATTCTCACCTTGCTCAAAGGCTAGTTGCTACGTGTCTCGGCGAACATCGTTTGAGATTTTGATGATATTCTGCCAGAATACTGTGCAAGTTTTGCATACTGGAAGATTTGGATGAATCATGTTACATAAAGTTTGGTTCAGTCAATATTGTGCGCCGATACGCGCCGTTTCGATCATAGTAGAGTATTGATGCGAGCTCAGAGCCTTCGCAATCGTGCATCGTCAGGCCCATTTCAGCACTCGCTAGATGCCAAGGTTTGCTTTGCTTGGACCCTTGCAAGTATTGAGTAGATTTTCATCACATCCCTCCCAGTACCAGGCCATCTTTCATCTAATACGGCGATGCCCTCACTTGACGCAGTCTACGGTCGGTGTGCCTTGCGATGAGATTACACGCTCTTGACGCTGTATACGCGATATACGCGAACATTCCCTGGATGGGACGTTACCTGCTTACTTGAAAAGATAGTGACAGCTACTGAAAGATGCAAATACTCCAAAGCCAAGTTCTCTCAATGCCTCTTCCGATCTTCTGACGTTATTATTGATCATCACGAAGCCGCCTCTGATTGCCCGTAGCCATCCCACCCGGCATAAGCCGAACCCCGCAGTATAGCCACAGCTCTGCTCAACGTCATAGGCTCTCAACGCTCCGTCAAACCCCATCCGAACATTAGTCTACAAGCAATTGACGTCTTCAAGTGGGCTAAGCTATCTTTATTTCCACGCGTGCCGCCTCTAGAGTGGGCGAGTCTGTCGTAGTTTATAATCGATCTTCGCACCCATCCCAAGACGTCATGCGTTCTATCGTGACAGCAACTCGATCACTCGGACGCCAACAAGCTTACAGAAGTCACTTCCAGAAGATATCGCTTCCATTGATTGTTTCGCGAGGATACGCAAAAATGGGTCACTCAGTACCGCCTGTATGTTTCGACCTCGATTTGGTACATGTACAACGACCAAGCGCTGACGGCTAGCGCAGCTTAACGACAAGTCTCTCTTAAAGAATCAGACCTATGTCAATGGAGAATGGATAGACGCAAGGTCAGGAAAGACCTTTGAGGTCCATGGTAGTTCCGCCCTACCAACTCTCCGGAGACGCTCTAACAAGCAACAGATCCAGCAACGGGCAAGCTCATTGGTACCATGCCTGAGATGAACCGCGCAGACACCGAAGCCGCCATCTCAGCAGCAGCCGCCGCGCTCCCTTCCTTCCGCAAACTTACCGGTCGCGAGCGTTCGCGTATGCTACAGAAATGGTATCAATTAATGATAGACAACGCGGACGATCTGGCGAAGCTCATAACGTGGGAGAATGGAAAGCCCATGGCAGATGCGAAGGGTGAGGTCAATTACGCTGCGAGCTTCTACGAGTGGTTCGCTGAAGAGGCACCGCGAATGTATGGAGCAACCATTCCGGCGTCGGTCGCTGCGAACCGGGTGTTCACAATCAAGGAGCCTGTTGGTGTTGTGGGATTAATCACACCGTGAGTTTTACAATGTGCTTTGGAGAGTCGTGGCTGACAACATCAGGTGGAACTTCCCCGCAGCCATGATCACAAGAAAAATTGGCCCGGCCCTGGCAGCCGGCTGCACTGTGGTTGCGAAGTCTCCTGGCGAGACACCTTTTACAGCAGCAGCTCTCGCCGAGCTCGCACACCGGGCAGGAATCCCCAAGGGTGTCGTCAACTTCGTTACCGCACTCAAGAACACACCCGAAGTCGGTGAGACCATCACATCAAGCAAGACCGTCAAAAAGGTCTCTTTTACAGGATCGACCGGTGTTGGCAAGCTCCTGATGAAGCAGTCTTCGGATACGCTGAAGAAGCTCTCTTTTGAGCTTGGTGGAAACGCGCCTTTCATCGTCTTTGATGACGCCGACCTCGAAACAGCAGTAACTGGAGCTATCACATCCAAGTTCCGTTCTTCAGGCCAAACTTGCGTATGCGCCAACAGGATCTACATCCAATCAGGCATCTACGACGAGTTCTGCACCAAATTCACAGAGAAGGTAAAGAGTTTCAAGGTCGGTGGTGGCTATGAAGAAGGGATCACGCACGGTCCCTTGATCCACGACCGTGCTGTCTCCAAGGTTGATGCCCACGTCCAAGATGCTGTCAAAAACGGCGCTAAGGTCTTGTTCGGTGGACAAAAGCTACCTGATCTTGGAGAAAACTTCTACCAACCGACAGTCCTCCGCGACATGACCAAGGACATGCAGCTCGCCCAGGACGAGACCTTCGGCCCTGTTGCCGGACTCTTCCCCTTCGACACTGAAGCCGACGTCGTTAGCCTCGCCAACGCAGCTGACGTGGGACTTGCAGGTTACTTTTTCAGCAGAGATATTCAAAGAGTTTACAGGGTAGCTGAAGCCCTCGAGGTTGGTATGATTGGTGTCAACACCGGACTTATCTCGGATGCTGCTGCACCTTTCGGAGGTGTCAAGGAGTCTGGATTTGGACGAGAGGGAAGTCACCTGGGTATTGAGGAGTACATTGTCACGAAGACGATCACCATGGGCGGAAACGGCCAGCCACTACAAGGCGAGTAGAAGATACATACATGGCCGGCTTTGCGACGAGGTTCAACAAGATCAAAACATGACCTTGTGCCCACCATATGCGTGAAGACAAAAATCAACCATGAAGAGGATGGTGCCTAAGCCTTGACAGATACCACAGCCTTGGGAGAAGCGAAATTCTCCACTATCGGTCGCAACTAGTCGCGCATGTTCATTATCGTTATCAATCGGCGAGAGATAGTCTGCGCAGATCGCACCGACGTTGCGAAGAGTATCGTCGATTGAATGTGATTCCTCTACGACAGTATCGGAGGTTGAAGACATGAAGAAGACGACGGACGAGGTTGGATCATTGACCGCTGCAGAGGTGGAAGCTACCGAGGACGTCAAACGCGATACCCCATTTCGTGGCCTAGGAAGGGGCAAGAACAATGCTCCTGCCAAACGATCATCAGCGAAGACTGCGGCGCTTTTGCGTCGCTCTACGCGAAAACCAAAAAGTGTGAAAGCTTCTTCAACGTAACCCAGGAAGCGACTCCAGCCCCAATGTCAACAACTCCGGAAGCAGCCGCACCGGCGAAATCGCTGCACTCAGAATTCAGCGCCGCCGACACAAAAGACATGTTAGAAGACTTAGAGAGACTAGATGAGACCCACGTCTCGTTTAGCGAGGAAGAAGTGCTAGAGCAGGTTGTCTCTCACCAGCAGGCAGACGAGACTGCAGCTGTGTGCGAAGCCACGACCTTGCAAGAAATTTTAGCTACACAACACAGAGAAGACAGCCACACAACCCATCCTCCCATACTAGTACTCGACGATACCAATGACGAGTCGGTACGAGCGGAGGCTGCCATAACACCGATTCCACACCTCACAGCCTCCGACGTGTTACCAGCACAAGCGGAGGCTACTGCAGCATCGAGTCAAACACAGACGCCCTCCAATGAAATTCTGGCAACCTCGACCCAACCAGACCAACGATTCGAAGACTACAGAGCGATCCGTCCTGGAGGACTCCTCACAAGCAAGTATGCGGACGCCTCGGTTGCAACAGTAGCACCACCACTAGGTTCGACGTTGTCAACCTCTGCATACGCTGCAAACCGAAACTCGGCAAAACGGCAGCTTGTCGAAGACGAGAACGAAGAACCAGCAGGTTACATAGATGAGCGATCAGCGAAACGCATGCGATCCACGCACAGCCGTGAACCCACCGAAAATCGCAGTACACCAATTCGCCGCTCGTACCCCAGCCCATGGAACAGATATGCATGGGCGCTTATCAAGGATAATGTCAAGGATAGAATAGATCATACCATGGATTCTCACCGTAAAAAGACGGTAGCCCGGTCGATCGTGAACCCAAACACCGTTGATAAGGAACCTGTTATTAAGCAGGAGCCTGACGAGTTCTCTATGAATCCGCCTGCTTCCCTACATCCAGTCCCTCTGACACCAGCTCAGTCCATCTCACCAGGAATACGTCAGCCACGGACAGGACCGAGCACAGCCCGGCCTACGACTTCGCAAGCTCAGATCAAAGCAGCCGAGCATGTTGACCTCTTTTATCTCTGCATCCCACGTACTGGACACAATCAAACCCTATTCCCGATGTCAGAGGACGATCGTAACCTTCTTGGAGATCTACAAAGAAAGGCAAGGAGAATATTGAATGGCGAAAAGGACAGAGTTGAAATTCGGAGCCGCATTCCAGTATGGATGCGCAACGGTCTGTCGGAGGAGCAAAAAGAGGGCATCGCCAAGATACAGAAAAAGATTAACGCAATGCAAGCGAAGATCAAGGCTTCGCAGAAAGGAAACAAAGGTCGCCATAAAAAAGGGAAAGGCGCCAATGCCACCTCTGTCGGGCCTAAGCCAGCGCCCATGAAGTACACATCAGCAACCGTTATGCAGAACCATCAGCGGACATCTCTTACGGTCGCACCAACACCGATCCAGACCCAGCCCTTGACGCCTCAACACGCTCTTCCACCCTTCGGTCTTGAGCATCTCGACTATGATAACCTGTACGGCCCGGCTTTGGTCTACAGCGCACTGGAACAAGTCAACAACATGCTCAAAATGTTCAAGGCTACTATACAATGTTCTCTTTCCGGTCTTGATTTGATAAACCTACAGAAGAGCGATGAAAGAGTACAGCCTCGACCTCCGCCGGGTTACGTGACCCTCTCACTTGACAACCAGCCTTACTCCAAATTGGCCGGTCCGTCTCTTGCAAACCATACGTTGCAGGAGATAAATGAGATGATGAGGTCATTTGGACTTCCCCAGCAGTTCGCGTTGTGTTGGAAGGATCTGCAACAGACGCAGTAACAGGTCTTTGCATCGTTGCGAGGTTACTCTGCAGGGGTTTGAAGTTTCATGGCAAGACAGTTGTAGTACAACTTCCTTCCTGTATATTTACTATTATGACTGCGCATCAACAGCGGCGCATGAACCTTTAGAGTGCGTCAACAATCGATAGAGTATTCTGGTCGATATCTACTAGGCCGATTTAGTGAACACGTGTAGCAGTATCACTTTTCAGGTATATGTACTTTTGTGGAACAACCCCGAATGGACTATCATGACACATCAAGGTCATCATTGAAAGTTGTTCATTTTCATGCCGGTGTACCCAGCACTATCGTTGGATACATACGTGAGGTCCTGAATGTAATACCCCGCGCCATAACCCTTATGCTAGAAAGAACCCAAAAACAAACCCTCTAGTACCTCTTACCCTCGCGGAGGATGTCGCTGTACTCCTCAAGCGGGGATGGGGTGAGCTTCTTCTCAGCCCATAGGTTGGGGGTGAGGAAACCGTAGGTGTGTGCGACGGCGACGAAAGTAGCCTTCAGGGTATTCTCAAGAGTCTTGGTTGAACCGGAAGAGGCAGTGTAGATATCGGCGACACCAGCCAATTGCAAGAGACGCTTGACAGCGGGCGATGCGACAAGGCCGGTACCACGGGGAGCGGGAATGAGACGGACAGTGACGGAACCGCACTTTCCGCTCTCCTTGGTGGGGAGCGAGTGAGGCTCACCAAGGTTGGTACCCCAGTAACCTCTTCGGATGGGGACGACGGAGAGCTTGGCGATGATGATGGCGGCGCGGATGGCGGTAGCAACTTCCTTGGAGGTCTTGATACCGAGACCAATGTGACCCTCAGAGTCACCGATGACGACGATGGCCTTGAAGCGGGTACGCTGACCGGCACGGGTCTGCTTCTGGACGGGCTTGATCTTCATGACCTCGTCCTTGAGCTTGGGGAGGAAGAAGTCGACGACCTGGTACTCCTTGATGGGGAGAGAGTGGAGGTAGCTGTCCGCTGTCAGTACAGATTCCTTGCCCGATGCTGCCTGAAAACATACATCTCCTCCATGCTCTTGATCTTGCCAGCCTTTACGAGACGGCCGAGCTTGGTGACGGGCTGCCATTCCTTCTCCTGTGCCAGTTGTCAATTTCCTGCGACTCGTCCCTCCACAATGTTCATATGCGCACCTCAGTCTTTCCGCCACGGCGGCCACGGCCACGTCCGCGACCACGTCCACGGTCACCACCGCGGTCTCCACGAGAACCGAATCCGCCGCGAGCGGGGGCAGGAGCGTCAGCCATGATGTATGTTGGTGGGGTATACGGCTGCTGGAGCTGCAATTAGCGACGGGTTTGAAGGTGATGAGGGGTGGAAGAGCGTACGATTAAGAGTTCCTGGGAGTTAGTGCGTGCTGTTGTCGCGGTCGCACTTGCAACTTTCGATATTGAAATGCTCGCTTAGGTCGTGGATGTCACTAGCCGTATTGGGTTTGGCGCCAGTGTACTGCATGTGGGATGGAATGCAGGTGGTTCGCTGATGATCACCACAACTGCAAGGCGCAACCTATGCAAATTCCAGTTTGCGTGTACACTTGCGCCCGTTCCCATCTTCGTGACTTGTTTTGCACGAACATCAACCATTAGAAGTGCCCTTGCGAGTCGCTTCAAGCAATTGAATTACCTGGGTAAGCAAGATCAGTACGTCGGTGGAGTACAAATGCATCGGATTCTACAGAAAGCCTCGTGTGTGACTACATCCGGTGCGCGCTCCTCGATCACCAGAGGGAAGGTCGTTTTGCGCACCGACGTTGTCTGTCGCGCTCTCCAAGTTGCTTGGGATGACGTGGCTGACTAAGTGTATTCCGAGCGCGCATGACTCGTTCACATGCTCGAGGTACCAACGATATCACATGCACGAACGCCTCTCACCAACGCTTCCAAATCTACATCATAGGCCACAGCGCGAGATTGCTATTACCCACAATGTCCATCCTTAATTCAGTCCTTGGCTCGTTCTCGCCTCCGCCGCGATTTAGAAAGTCGTTCGAAGACCCGCGCGCGCGCGAACATGAGGTGCCGCTGTACAACTCTCCGCCGTCTCCACGAATACCACCACCTGTAACTTCGTCGGTACTATGGAACGCTCCGAGAACCAGCCTATCTTCGACCCCACGCGTTCCCGATGACCTACTAGCTTTGCAGCGGCGAGCTAGACACCTCGAACAACAGCTGCAAGAGCTACTCGACGCACAATCCGATGGTTTGATGGGTGGTTGTGGCGCAGAAGATACTATACCAGATGAACTCGTATCAAATGGAAGCACTACACCAACTGTCAGCAGTGTTCTATCAAACGATCGAGGTGTGGAGAACGGAAACGGTCGCAACGGAGCGCGGAAGAAGAGAGTGGGACTAAACGCAGCAAGACAAGGCATATCTAGACGGATAAGGCAACTTGCTAGTGTTAGGTCCGAGGAACTAGATCTTCTAGACGAGGACCTAAGGAAACTGCAAAGCACAGTAGAGAAGACCAATGCATGGAGCCAAAAGCGCATACGGCTGGAAAAGAAGATTAGAGATATAGAAAGCGAGGACGCTGGCGCAAAGACGCAAGGCTTACAAACGGAAGCCTCGAAGCTAGAACAGGAGATTCGACAAAAAGAAGAGGAGCTATGGGCGCTTAAAACACGACATCGAAAGGTCTTGGACGAACTAGCTGATACCGAGAACTCAGTGGAAGCGAAATTGGCATCGTACAAGACATCGTTGTCACTGTTAGATCGTGAAGTTTCTAACTTCCTCGCGCGACCTCCACACGCGGATCACGTACCAATGTCATCATCGCCGTTTCTCACACTACCCGCAAAACGACGGACGCTCGAAATGGCACATGAGTATTGGCAAGATGAATACACAAGGCTGGCCGAGCGGTGCGAGAAGGTTGATACAGATCGAGATGCGCTTGATGAGGGTGCAGTATTGTGGGCAGATGTTATGAAGAGAGTGGAAGACTACGAAACAAGCCTACAAGACTCTATGCGACCCGCAACACGAAAGAGTACTCCCAACCCTACTAAACTTCTCGAGCAAATGGATACAACCATCGCCTATCTGGAAGAGAAGCTAGAGATTGCCTCTTCGCGAAGTTGGAATCTGTTGGTATGCGCTATCGGCGCCGAACTCGAGGCTTTCACCCAAGGGAAGAACATGTTGGAAGAGGCTATTGAATCGAAAAGAAAAGGCAAGGAGCGAGCTATAGAACCGTTGATAGACCATGACGGCTTCGAGACTGAACAACCAGAGGAGATGACAGGGTCTGCTATAAGAATCGGTCGATCTCCGCCGAGACGATTTACGCCGCCCAAACCGACGTATTTTGACTCTGAAGACGACGATCCGGATCCTGAGCTTATGATCTCGCATCAGGATACCGATACTGACTGAGCTGGAAACAAGGACGTTGTTCGGAATATTCTTTGGGGTTATATACCTTTCCAAGTAGCCGCGTTTTATGTAGTCGTTTAATCATATTAAACATGCTCATGCTCGTTGTCCAGAAGGTTCACTTACCACTTAAATCCTACCTCGAAATACACTACATGTCATATTCTCTACTGCGTCGGTGTCCAATGCAGCGTATATACCTTAGGATGCGGTATAGCCAGGAACAACCTATAGAAGACGAGCTTCATCGTACCATCTATCGATAAGAGTGGGGCGTTCACCCGGAGATAGCCCTATGACCGCGACTACTACAAAGCTCCCGCCCGTTACGAGCATCATCACCACCATGTCGCCTCGACATAGCTTGCGACGTCTACATAATAACCTTTCGCAAATATGAGTTCGTCGCACGCTCCGAACAGCCCACCCGCTGAGGAGGACCTAGCAAGAACTATTGTATACGATCCGAGCGACCCGTTCTGGCGAGATACCGAAGATGATGATGACGACATGGACTTTTTACCTGCAGAAGAGGGCACCGACGATAACGAGGATGGTGAAGCTGATCTGAGCTTTCACGGTATGTACAGTCTCATCGTGAATAGTATACGATCTATCTACTAATGTTGTCGCAAGATGCTGCCGAACGATTGAGTAATCTCAGCGGAGTAGAGATCGCATTCGAATACACCGACGATAACGATGAAGAAGACGAGGAGGATGAAGATGATGAAGACGAGGATGATGAAGGCGGGAATGAGGAAGAAGACGAAGATGCAGAGGAGGATGAGACGGGTAACCCCCGCGGACCAGTCATGATTACGCGCGAGCAGATCATGCAGTTACTTGGACATGCTGGATTGGGACGGATATTCGCCACCAACTTTATTCCGCAATCTGGGCTTCGGCGACGTAGAATTGATGAGGACGACGAAGAGGACGACGAAGGTGATAGCGACCCTGGTACTGGCTACGATCCTGTCGGTCCGACGAGGACTTCTGGCAGAAGGCGACGGCCACGAGGCAGAGACTTGTTCGAAAAGGTGCCTAGCGAGCAGGGCCAGGAATTGATGCAAGGGGGCAATTTCGGAACAAAGCCTCGATCGGAGGACACACTTAAAAGGAAGAAGAGGTTAGCTTATAACATCATGCGACGGGAGTTGGGCATTGGTGGTGATGGCCGCCAGAAAAATTCCACAAGACTACTGAGGCAAGACATGATACCAGAATCTGTGGCCGACACCATTATACACTACAATGCGCGATGCTACTCGGGACAATTTTCAGACGATGGCAACTTCTTCTTCTCGTGCGCTCAGGACTTCAAAGTACGCATGTACGACACATCAAACCCGTATGACTGGAAATACTACAAGGTAAGTAGCATACTCAGGCCTGGAGTCTTATAAAGCTGACCTGTCACAGACTGTAAGGTACGATGGAGGCCAATGGACGATCACAGATGCATCATTGAGTCCAGACAATCGCTTTCTAGCATATAGCTCCATTAGGAGTATTGTCGCGCTAGCACACACGGATCCTGACAACGACTCTGAACCTCATTACCTTGATTTCGCAGACCTCGGACGACCTACCCCTCGTGGATTCCGTGGATACTTCGGTGTAAGATATATTCATCCGATATATGAGGCTGCAACTGACCGCGCTAGATTTGGTCAATACGTTTTTCTGGTGATGGTCGTGAAATAGTAGCAGGAACGGGAGACAGTTCCGTTTATGTATATGACATCGAGCGTCGTCAGTCAGTACTACGCATACCAGGTCATCAAGATGATGTAAACGCAGTCTGCTTCGGTGACACTCAATCGCCACATATTCTTTACTCCGGCTCAGACGACACAACGCTCAAGGTCTGGGACCGAAGAAGTATGGGTGATGGCCGAGAAGCTGGTGTATTTCTTGGTCATACGGAGGGGCTGACGTACGTTGACAGCAAGGGAGATGGACGATATGTGCTCAGTAACGGGAAAGACCAAACCGCTAAGCTTTGGGATCTGAGGAAGATGATGTCAAAAGAAAAGGCTGATCGTATCGACCCCAACGCATACACAAACCGATTCGAGTATCGATCCAACGCGTACGACTTCGATCAGTACCGCCCACATCCACATGACTGCTCGCTTGTCACATTCCGCGGACATAAAGTGCTGAAGACACTCATTCGATGTCACTTCTCACCTGCTGGTAGCACAGACTCGCGATATGTTTACTCTGGTAGTTATGATGGCTCGGTCTATATCTGGAACATGGATGCGACTCTTGCTGGCAAGGTCAACGTTCTGAAGGCAACCAGGAACTCTCGACCACGCGACCCGGACCTTCTCGCTGGAATGTACGAGCACTGGGGTGGGAACGAAGGCAGGTGGCAGACATGTGTCCGTGACGCGAGCTGGCATCCCAATGCGCCTATGATTGCTGGTGAGTATTTATATATCTCTGTTCTCCTTGGCGGCTTTGCTAACCGTCACTAGCGACCTCATGGAACGGCTGGGGTACCTCACAGGGAACTTGCACAGTCCACACCTGGAACGATGGTCTTGAAGAAGACGAAGCAGAGCCTAAGATCGGAAGGCGAGTCAACGCACAACTGGAGCATGATGAACGGCTTTACACGAGTCCTGAGGGCAGGGCGAGAAGGCGTCCCATGTGGTATGAAGATATGATGAATGAGGAGTGAATGCTCCTGCATCGACTGACCGTTCCGGAATTCTGATGGATGGGTGATCATAGGCATTGTATATAAGCACTTGGGAAGGAATTAGCAAGGCTATGGGATGTTCATACTGATATCAGTTGCGTTCAACATGGCCGTCGCAGCGTTAGAAGCGGTCCATCAGCATTCCACTCCACGTATGCCCTTCACGTCACGTCACGCAGTCTGTAGGCTCAATCAAGATGGATCCTGTGCATGCCTAAATTTGGATATAATCAAACTCCCGCTGACCCGACCCCCATACTGTACAGCCGTTTTGAGTATGCCATATTTCCTCTATGGAGCCCACAAACGAAGGCCGGTCTGTACACCCCCAATGCCCCTAATACAAGATGATACGATGAAGGAACCCATGTCGTGGTCGAAGATGCAAAGGGAAGAGAATCGATGGTTGTGGCGTAGTGGCGTCTATGAGCCACCGACGAGGATGTTGTTCACAGGAATGTGTACGAGCTTGACAACGTAGCCAATGACTCCTGTGGGTGTGTCAGTCTGATGCGTCCAGGGCGATATGCCGCGTGTCACTGACCCATGATCAGGAAACCGATGCCGACTGCTTGCGATATCCTGATGAACTCCTTCTTGTCGGGCTCTGTAGTCGTGTTAGAGATGCCATCGTCGGGATGGAGAGGCGATCATACTTGTGCAGCGATTCATGAACAGAGTACCCTCCTTGAGGAACTCAGCAGGCATACTGCGCAGAGGTTAGCCATTACTCCCTCATCGTGCGACTTCAGCCTGGCTTACTCAGCGAACTCCTTGACGTTCTCCATGGCGATTGATGTGCGACAGTTGGCTCGTGGGGGTATTTGAAAGGGTCGTGAGTTGAGGTGTTAGGTGAAAGTATCGCGGGTTGGAGAAATCGCGAATTCAGGGTAGTACCTGCCAAATTACCAGGCGGACGGCAATCTGGCCTTGCGGAGAGACGCGACAAGGGTAGGTGTTCTGCCAAGCACGCTAATCATCGCGCTAACTTGGAGCTATCGCATCCGCGTCCTGCATTGTCGCTCACCCTCACTCGTGCTCACGCCGACAAGTCGACTCTGCCCACTTCCCCAGGTTTGTCTCCGAACGCAGTTACTCACTACGCAACAGACCGACCGGCGAGACGTGCCATCGGGTCCCGCTTTCACATCGTCACACGGAGTGAAGGGTTGATAGGGAACGTGTTTGGCATCTACATCGAGTTGTCTTCGTTGCTCTCCATTTCTTCTTATTACTGGTAGCGCACGATTCAGCGCCGCATAAATTCGAAGGGACATTGTATACAGCAGCTCCGTTTCGCGCAAACTGTACTGGGAGCTAGCAAAAGCACGCGCAGGAGGCAGGCTGAGGCTTCACACACTCACACTCACACATCTCTCACACCACATCCTGTACCTTTTACATCTCCGCATCTGCCAGGGGCGATCGGACTATCCCATCTTGCATTGAGCTGTCTTTCTGGGCCTAGTCACCACGCGCCGACAGCGGCACTGTACGTATGGCCTTACTCTACGCTGTTTGTTTTTCCTCTCGGCATCGCACTGCAACGGACTGCAGGCGCGCAATTTCTTTTGCAATACCCTCTATCTCATCATGCTGATTTGTATGCCAATCACAGAATTGCATGTACTTTGGCTATTGATACTAGCACATCAAGTACCTAAGAGCGAATCAAAGAAAGAATACCGGAACAAACCTCATCGCTTACTGCAGTTGACTTGACATACTACAGCAGACATGGCTGACGACGACAACTTCGATATCGACATCTACGGCGATGACTCCTATCAAGACTCGACCGCGCAGCATGATAGCACCATAACCGACACGAACACCCCGAACACCGATGCGAACGATGCGACATCGAACGATGCATTGGATACGATCAAGAACGAGAATGGCGATCAAGCGGCAAAGGAGTCTACCGACGAAGCGACAAACGGGGAGGGCCACCATGACCAGAGCACCCAACAGATTGCATCTACAGGAGGCTCGGCTGGCCTTGATGTCCACAAACAAGCACCCCAGCAACAGGGTACAAAGCGCAAGCAGGGTGAAGAGGATGACCGCCCAACTGACCCAGGCGCCACCGCAGCTCTCATGATCAACGATGTAAACTGGTGGATCAGTGAAGAAGACATCCGCGGATGGGCCAACCAGAGCGGTTGTGAAGACGAACTTGTCGAGGTAACCTTCAACGAGCACAAAGTAAACGGCAAGAGCAAAGGGTAAGTTACCCTCTGTTGTTCCGAGACACAACTTGCTGATAACTGTTGTAGTCAAGTTTTCACTCTTTTGAACTCACCACAAGCAGCTACTGCTCTGAAACACCAGATTGAGAACCTCTTTAGAGACCAAGCCCACACAAAGAAGCCAACCGCGATCTTCAATCCTCCGCACGTCAACCCGTTCAAGACCCTGCCAAAGGATGTTCCCGCACGAGACAAGGGTAGGAATGACCGCGCCACACCTGGCAGCTACGGCAATCAAGGCGGCTATAACAACAGAGGCGGATACAACAACAACCGTGGCAATTTCAATAGGGGTGGTGGTATGGGCTACCAAAACAACCGCAACTTTTCTTCCGCTGGTGGAAACATGGGTGGCAACATGGGAGGCTACGGTACCCAAGCGCCGATGAATAACTTTAACAACCCCATGGGCGGCATGAACAGCTTTGGAGGCGGCTTCAACCGCGGCGGCATGATGGGCGGCAACATGCGCGGCGGCATGGGCAATCGTGGTCGTGGGGGTAACATGGGCATGAACCCTATGGGCGCAAATCCCATGGGTGGCATGAATATGCCCATGGGTGGCAACATGATGGGCATGGGAGCCAACATGATGGGCATGGGTGGTGGTAACATGGGCATGATGGGAGGAATGGGTACGTCGAGAAACTTTCTTACTCTAACTAGTGACTTGCCACCACCCTTCTCAATCGTTCGCCTGGATGATCGCTAATGGTGTGGTTATAGGAGGCGGTTTTGGCGGCAACCCAGGATTCAACCCAGGATTCTTCCAAGGCAACCAAGGAGGCAACGATGGCAGCTGGCAAAACCCACATGGGGCTAAAAGGCCTCGTCCTGAGTAGGCTTCAGAGTCGGAGCATATCTTTCACTTACCGATGCACTTATGCAAGCCGCCGCTTCCGGGAGATCAATTTTCGATAGCAGATCAAGCAGATACGGACTCAAGTTGTGGCAACGCTACCTCGACGCGCTTGAAAACAAACGTAAGCGGAGTTTGTACAGTCGTCCTTCTGAAGACGACATGTCTGATGCGGCCCCAGACTGCATAATACAGGGCACATTCTTTCAACTGCAGTTCGAGTCTTTTTTCCGACACGCTCTGGATTAATGACCCATTTGGTATCTGATCCCTTCTTTTTTCGGCGTTTCAAGGGTGATGGGACAACGTTTAAGAATCAATTTCTTCTTCACTTGTCTTATTAGCGTTGTCTCTTTTCTTGTTAAAGGGCGCAACGTGCCCTGATGGAATTTGTAAGCCCTCGTTTAGTTATTAAACCCTTGCCCTGGAAGTTGCACGCGATTACGTTTGGCTCGGGAGTCTTGTGGTTCTGTTCGGTACTTGGAAAGAATGCGCTCGCATTCTCTGATCAGACATGTTACAACTCAAGTATTTTGCACGGGATTCGAAGCTACTACATCGTGTTTTTGCCGAACTTTTTGAACATCGAACACTTGTGACATTTGGGAAATGGCACCTGAGGGATTCACATGTGAGCTACAATGTTGTGAGATGTGGATGAGACAAGGTGTGCTCACTATTTGAAGCATTCTGGTCTTTGGTGGAAAAATGTCATTACCCTGGCTAATTTGGAAATTAGGCCCGCGAGGACCTGCATATGAAATCGGGCTGGGGTCTACAATATGTATCGAACGAGGTGTCATTCTAATCAAGACAACGACCAATCAAAGCTGCCATTGCGACGAAATCGCTGTTCTCTAGACGTCTTCCATGCTTCCGCCTCCGCGCTGCAAAACCGGGTCAGCAGAACAATCTGCAATCAAAGCAAATGAATAAGGAAGCTTGGTGGTCGCGCTAGCTGGAAGATGTCGCATTCTGGGGTAATATTTCATTAATATGTAAAGTCTATAGGAGATGGCGTGGGGAGGGTAGGTCTGCCTATATGGAAGATTTCTATACCGAGGTCAATAGTAAACCTGGCTGATGGACGAGGTTGTATATCTCTCTCTGCTTCCCAGTCTCTCGGAACGACATCCATTTAGAATACTCGACAGTCGCGATGAGGATCTCCTATGCAAGTGCAGCAGTGCTACTGAACGGTGCCTGTACTTTCGCTCAATGTTTGTTCTCTCAT
The DNA here is from genome assembly GCA_004936725.1 of Alternaria brassicae. Taxonomy (NCBI): domain Eukaryota; kingdom Fungi; phylum Ascomycota; class Dothideomycetes; order Pleosporales; family Pleosporaceae; genus Alternaria; species Alternaria brassicae. The sequence goes on along the minus strand of CM016506.1, from coordinate 1,410,823 downwards.
GATCCCAATAGGCACGGAGGTGACTAATGCGAAGTAGCAACGAATAGTACGGGTGTAGAGTGCCCTACAACTGCAAAGTTCTCATCGATCTCCGCTGGCACCTTCTTCGAAAAGTTGAACCCAGGCTGGAATCTTGGTAACACGCTTGATGCTGTAGAGACCGAAGGCAGCTGGAACAATCCGCCAGTCGTCGGCAGCACCTTTGACGATGCGAAAAAAGCTGGCTTCAAGAGTGTTCGGCTACCCGTTACCTGGGCATACCACTTCACTTCTCAATCTCCAGATTGGACTGTGGATCCCGTATGGCTGCAGCGTGTATCGGATGTCATCGACATGATCACAGATCGAGGACTGTACGTGATTGTAAATGTTCACCACGATTCTTGGACTTGGGCCGACCTGACGCAAGCGAGCACGAACGTCACGGCCGTTGAAGAGAGGCTTAGGAAGCTTTGGGAGCAGATTGGAACGAAGCTGGCTTGTAAGAGCGAGAAGGTTGCTTTCGAGACGATCAATGAGATTCCTGGCGATACGGCTGAGCACGGCGCTGTGATCAATAGGTTGAACGATATCTTCCTTCAGGCTATCAACGATGTAGGAGGTCACAACCCCAAGCGCGTTGTTACACTCGTTGGCGCTGTACAGGATGGATTGAAGACGATTCAGTGGTTCAAGAAACCTGAATCCAAGTTCAAGAACCCCTGGGGTATCCAGTATCACTACTACTCACCTTGTAAGTGCCCTTCCCCCAGGTAACTTTCATCAGGACTAACCCAAGAGAAGACGACTTTGTTTTCCAGGCTTGGGGTAAAACCACATGGGGCTCCGACGCCGACAAAGCCTCCCTCGAAGCTGACATCGCCGCTGTCCGCGGCAATTTTACTGACATTCCCCTCGTGATTGGCGAATGGGCCGTATCGCCAGTGGCCACCGAGACAGCAGCACGCTGGCGGTACTTTGACTTCTTCCTCCGCACAGCAGCAAAAATACAACACCACAACTGTTCTCTGGGACAACGGAGCTGATTTCCTCAATCGTGCAACGCATCTCTGGCGCGATGAGGTGGCCATGGACATCTACCGCAACGCAGTAAAAGGCATCCCAAATGCGCTTCCAGAAAGCACGACGGATGGTGCCGCAACAACACAGTCGAGTTCTGCATACATCTACCACCGCAAGAACGAGACTGTAGAAAACGTCACTCTAGGCTTCGCCTTCAACGGAAACACACTCAGCAAGATCAGCAGAGGAAGCAAACAGTTAGCCACAGGCAAAGACTACACCGTCTCAGGCGAGAAAATCACGTTCGCAGCAACATATCTCCAGTCAATCATCACACCTACCTCGCCCACTGGCACCCTAGCAAACCTGACTTTGACCTTCAATCGCGGCGCCGCTCTCCAAGTCAACGTCCTCCAATACACTACACCGACCATCTCTAGCACTTCTGGCCGCTTGCCAGCAGCGGGCCAGGACCTGCTTATCCCAGTTACGTGGCCAGGACAGAACAGACCTGCGGCTGTTAAGGCTATCAAGGCCGATGGAACGAACTTGGTAGATGAGTGGACACAGTATCTAGGAGTTTTGCAGCAGGGCCGCATGACATACGATGGACAGTGGAACTGGGATGCCGGAAATGTCATCATCAGGGCTGCGGCTTTGGATGCTGTGAGGGCGGCGGGTGTGGATACGACATTTACCATTGAGTTTTACCCCAGGGAGCCGGGGAATGCCATGGAGTATACCGTTACTGTGTGAGAGGGTTTAGAATGTTTTATAGTTGAGATGCCTAGGTAGGTAGGTGATACATGAGAAAGCTATGCATGCACGACAGGGTGTGCTCGTCTAGTGTTGATCCCATATATAGCATTACATCGAATCTTGAGAGCATGTCCACTACTCTTTGCAGAGGGAAGAAGCCGAAAGGCTAGCATCATTACACGATTATCAAATCTAAACAACAGCGCGGGTAACAGGAATAGTACCTCGCCCTGGAAAAACGGCCGTCGCCGTTGAAGATGTGGATGGAACGGGGTGCTGATCTGTAGACAGTGACTCCGCTGGGAAGAGCTTGCTGAACGTGGAGGGCTGATACTGTCAGCTTACTGTATCTTAACAACTTAATTCAAGGATCGAAACTCACTGGCCAGGGGCCATCTGGACAAACCACTGGCCATTGCTTTCGATGCGGAGAGCATGGCGGCGGAGGTGATGGCCGCGAGAGCGAAGAGGACTGCAGAGAACTGCATCTTGATGGTAATGGCTGCGAGGTTGTTTGAGAGAAATTAGATTATATGGTAATGCTAGGAAATGATGGATGCTGGTGATGAGGTTCTGTCTAAGAAGATGGGTGGAGTCATAGACCCAGAGCAGTACCTCGGTCGTTGCCGAATACCATCATGATGCCTGTCACTCGTGATAATGGTGTCGATAACGCGACTGTCATAAGGAGCGTCTAGTTCCACCTCGTGATGCAAGGTGTATCCTTGACCAGTAGTGTGGACTTACCTACCTCTTTCACATTGACTGGCCGAGTGGTGTTGTGCTTTGAGGTGATTCCAGACTTCAACAATTTCCGAAGAAGGGCAGAAAGAGATGATGGTTGAAAAAGTAACACACTAGACGTAAAGCCGGGCTGCAGGGTTGAATTCACCTTTTTAACTTGAGGTTATCGCATTGCATTATCGTATTGTGGGTTCCCATTCATTTAGAGCAGATCTTAGTCTTACTTCGACGTCGCTTTCAATCCAAAAGTGCCCTGCTCCTACAACCTCGACACTAGTGAAGCGTGATGCTGGCTCGGCCTTGAGTTGTTCTGCCCAGTCGCGGGTCCTTTTCGCTGAGGTGAAGACATCCTGATCCCCGTAGATGGCTAAGCATATGTGTTTGCCAACCACATCCTGATGATCGTCTTTAGACCTGCTCCAGAACCTGTGTATCAAGGCTGGTGCGGCAAGCGTGGAGATTGGCGGTGTCAGCGGCGAGATGAGGAGGTAACGCACGTCTGGCATTGTGATTGTCGCGCTCTTCGTTTCCGGCCGCGGTATCGGTTCGTGGCTTTCGCGACGCCTGTGGCTGTGGCTGAGACTTCTTAATCTTGTTCGTAGCTCTAGGCGCGTTCCACCCTCGTGACTTCTTCGGACATCTCTGCTACTTCTGCGTTTCTCTGGGCTGGTCTCTTCTCCACCCATTGTAATCGAAGGGCTCGATTCGTTCCCTGCTTTGCTCTTCCTCCTCGCTCTGTTCTCATCTCGAGCTAGGTTAATCCACGCCAGATTGCTCTGGTCTGCTAACCTGCGAGCGCGCAGAAGTATTTCATCGGCTGCAGTACCCGCCACTGGAGCGGAGAAGGGTTGTAGTATGGTCGGTACGGGCGGTAGGTGCCTAAGGATGAGGGAGCCGTACGAGTAACCTCCTAGTATAACTATTGGGGATTCGTCGTCATGCGTCGACGCTACTTCGCTTTGATTCGAGGGTATCGGAAGGTGGTCTGGCGCAAAACTAAGGTCGGAGGTAATGCGTGGTCGAAGGTAGGACATGTAGTGCATGAAGAATGCAGTGAAGGATGTATAGTCGTCTAGTTCAGGTCTTCCAGACCAGCTAGTGCGCCCTTTGGATCCGTGAGCACCTCTTTTACAGATTAGTCGTGTGCTTCTGCAGTCAAAATCCATCGCTAGACGTACCTGAAGTTAAAGGTGCCCACCATCCACCCAGCATGTAGGAACTCCTCTACCACGATGCCTACAACCCGATCATCATAGCTACCGCCCATTGGTGCATACGGATGCGCCATAACAATACCCTTCCTCTTCCATTGTACGATGTCGCCCGAATCATTTGGCTTGACCAGGGTATCTGGATGGTATACGCGACAATCGAGTGTCGTGTCATCATGGACCGAGGGTATCGTAAAGCTGTAGTAGGCGTCTGGTGGGCGACGCATCTTCTGGGCCAAATCGAGACCCAGTCACAATGCTCATTGCATCTTCAGAAGACGATAACGCTAAATAGAAGCTAGTACAACAGCAGCCAGGACGGTTCGACTACGCGATGATGGAAGAGTGTGGGGTTCAGAGTCGCGGAAAGCGCTCCGCCGACGCGCGCCCATGCTACCTAACCCAAGTAGTCAACAGCGACGACCCCTAAAGACGCGCTTGAACAGACCACAGCTTTGCTACTATAAGAATCTGTAACGCTATTATCACAAGGCCGGGCTCCTATCTATATTGCACTTCAGACCTTCACGGTTCTAGTTCGGGCGCTTTTTTACTATGTCTTCAAACGTGGATGGCAGCTACGAGGGACATGGCGCCCTATGAGCTTTGCCTGTCAGCCATCATGCAGGCGAGCCTGGGCTGACATGTGCAAACTTGAAGAGGCTTTGGTCCTCAGCCTGATAGCTGTGATCTCCCCCCGAAGCTCTCTCGACGATGGTGAGCATCCTCGCACAATCACCCTGACTTGTTGGCATAAGTAACACATACAGGGACTGGTTGCTGACTCTTTGGTCAGATGTATAGACCAAAAAAGTGTGACAGAGAGAAATCCACAAGTCTGCCTCTTGTCCATAATATACTCAGACGCATCGCAAGTGCTGGCATATCTGAACTTCAAAGACCATATGGAGGAGTATCATACAGCCCGTTTCATCAGATGCCTACAAAGTGGAATCGAGGATTATCACAGACTTGCATACGTCAAAAAGCTCCTGGAACATCCGTACTCCAATCGGGTCTGGTTAGTACAGGAAATCTCTCTGGCGAAGCTAGTAGTCTTTCATACAGAGGATCATGTTGTCTACTGGGCTGGAAACACGGTCGAGATGCTCATGTCTCTCTGCAAACAGCGTAAATACATTCCGCCAGGTGTCATCCTTTGGGTTCCCGCAACTCAATTGGGAGAGCACAGTTTCCTCGATCTACTTCAACGGGCTCGCCACTGCTTCGCCACGGACCTGAGGGATAAAGTGTTTGCTCTTTCGGGCTTACTTCATCCAAGAGTCTAAGAAAGTCTTCCGGCCGATTACACTATGCGCACCGAACAAGTGTATCTGAATGTTGCATCTTATCTTATCGATGCTATGAGGCAGCTGGACATATTGAAACACATACTTCCAGATCAGAAATTGAACCCTGAGATGACACCCAGCTGGGTGCCTGAATGGAGTAAAAGGGATTATAGGGCAGAAACGCTCCCATCATTCACTCTATCGTGACGGATGGGATTTGCGACACATCACACCAGGCGATCGCCGCCAAGGCATTTGACAAACGCGTCCAGGAAGTCTACAGGCACGAACCAGGAGACCGATCAGACAGATCATGATCATACCATCTCCGATGGAAGTGATGTATTACTTTGGTACAGGTGCTCGTCGAGTAAATCTTCCCATGAAGCACGCCTCGAAACCCGTCCTGGAAAATCTCTCGGGCCGCCCTCTCTTCGTGTTCATGCCTATCGCCTGGGTATTGTTATCACATCGCGCCATATAACAAAAGAAGCGGAAATCGACATGGGAATGGAAGCGTTATTGCCGGTCTTATTACCTCCTGGCGGCTCGAGTCGCGAACTGCATAACCACACATTGCTCTACCAACAAGAATTCGAATTTTGGCGAAGACAAAAGCTGAGTGTGGAGCTATCATCACTAGCGCTCGTGACAAAACACTGCCATGGGAACAAAGAAGTGTTCACGACGGAACAGTCCGTCGGGTGTATATTGGACGCATCCACAGATGCGAAGTTGCTACTTGAGCAGGGGGATACAATATGGGCTGTAAACGGACTCGATGTGCCCATCATTCTGCGACAAGTCGAACGGCGTTATGTTGTTATTACACAATGCTATCTCCATATGGTGGAGCTTGATCATGCGCGTTCTCTGTTGTCAAGCAATGAACCGTGGTTGATGGAACCTGCTAATATCGAGATCTGGTGAGGTACGGTTCCTCGATCAAGATGCGTTTGACCATGTTTATGAAAATTCATCTCTTAACTGTTAGTCTATGTACGTGAATCCACGGAATTAGCAATGTATGCCCGTGAAATCAGTTTGTTTTTGCATAGATTGCGTCCATATCACCCAGCTAAGACAATACCATTGTCACCGCCCAGGTAGCCAGATATTGTTCCGTCACTAATACTCTTACAGCTAAGCTGTATGTTGCTCCTTTCCGGCAATCAAGAGGGCTACGCAGCCTGTAAGCCTATATCTGGATGTATGTAGAAAGAACAACCATGTGTGGTGGAACCGACCAAAAGAGTGTATAGCAGGGCACAAACCCAGGAGCACGAAGAAGTAGTAGCTGAATATTAAACATCATCTGCCCTCATTCATACCGAAAGTGTCATATTCCCCTTAGGATCCTGCCGAGAACTGTTACTTTACGGACGTAACCCGGTGTTTAATTACTACCATCATCTAGGATTTACATGTGAGCCAGGCTGACGCATCGTCACTACACTGTACAGATCTCTAGAGCGGACGAAGCGCACCACTCCGGTCTTCAGCCCACCTGCCAGCGATGGCCTGTCGCGTACTCTTACCCCAAAAGGCAACCGGCATGGCCACTAGCCCACCTAAAACCTGGAATATCATGAGTTCAACGCCAACCCACATATACCCATGTACTTCTACCCAAGGCACAAGTGCAAAGCTCATGGCAAAGGAGAGTATGTAGCATCCCCCACCAACAACAGCGATGGCGGGCGCAGCCCATCGCGGGAAGGCTTCGGTGACCCAGAGTGTGTTTGTGATCATCAGTGTAATGAAGGAGAAGCCGTTGAAGCCGTACGCGAAATAAATGGTAGCGGGATGCCACTGGAATTTGACTGCAAGACCGTAGAGCACTGAGCTTAGAGCGCCCGTGGTGACAGGTAAGATGTAGCCGACGAGATAGTGTTCGGCCTCCAACACCCCTCGATTGCGGCTTGAAAGGCGTTTCAGCACCTTGTAGAAGAGCAAGGAAAATATGGGCAGGCCACATAGGGCACCAATGCCCGATGCGACGTTCACAGTGCCAACAACGCTCGGCGACATGTTGTAAGGCGGTGCGACGAGTATGCGTGCGTACGTGGAGCCGATGAAGATCATGCTTGCCGAATTGAAGGCAGAGGCGACGAATACCCAGAAGATGAGTGGGTTGACAGCACAGTAAGCCATTTGGATGAGGCAACGACCTGCTGAGGTCCATGATGCAAAGGGTGAGCGGGACAGACCGACCTTATCACGGAAGCCTGCAACGCCAGTGCGTAGGGGGTATTCGGGAAGATCGCGATAGATTTCCGAGTCCTTTTCGCGATCTTGGTAGACCGTTAGTTTCTCGGTAGCACTTTGCAATAGAATGAGTCCGTTGAAGGCTACCGTTGGCCTTTTGAAGTATGTCTCGGGGTAGAGAACGAAGGTGACAACGAGTGAGACGAAAACAGGGATGGCCCAGTAGTGATAGAACCGTCTCCAGTTGTTGCCGTAGTCTGCTAAGACAGGTACCAGTGCAACGCCAGAAGTGCCAAAACATCCTGACATGCACCACATGAGTGCTACTGCCGCCGACCTCTGGTTGATGTAGGTGAGGTCGATAACCATCAAGAAAGCCTGGGCTTGTCAGCGGATGACGTGATAGTTGCCTAGAGGGTCTACTTACCAGAGATAATGCGAGTCCTTCACCCAGACCAATGAAACAGACGGCGCCCACGAGCGAATGGAATGACCTTGCTACACTAGCCCAGAGCATAGCAAACAGTACGACGAGAGTCGCGATCAAGATGGCAGGTCGACGACCCAAGCCAATGGACACCGGCACCCATAGATAGCATCCTAGGCCCATGAACAAGGTAGGAGCGGTGACCAACGCTTTGAGTAGCAATGCGGATATATGCTAAATACAACATGTGAGTAGTGCCCACTCTAACATTAGAATTGAACGTACCTCATGCTCAAAGTCTCTTTGAATGTCGTCGAGTACGACGGTGGCCGCTTGTGCCGCAGTAAGACAAACAACGGAAAAGAAGGATACAGAGAACAACGCTCCGCCTGTCTTCCATTTGCTCCAATTCAGAGGATCAGTTTTGGAATTCGAGGGCACGGGAAGCTTGAGTGTTCTTCCATCGTTTGTAATGAGGAAGGTACTTCCGATGAGGTTGTATGATTCGCGTCTCGCATGTCTCGCGGTCTCTGCAGTCGTTGACTGGGAGTAGTGCCCCAAAACAGAAGGCACCGATGGTTTCTTCCCGGGCGTCTCGTCCGGAAAAGGTGGGTATATGGGATGGGGTGCTGAGACTTGATGTGCGTTTGCTAGTGGAGCCAGCTCCACCATCGGGTGCGGATCTTCGAGGACAGATGAAATCCTGTTGGAATATGTTTTGGACATGATGTTCATGACGAGAGAAGAATAAAGAAGGAAGGAATGGCGACACAAGTCACCACACAAGTGGATCGTGAACGGACGGAACTAGCAACAAAGGAGCGGCTGTAGGACTAATGACTTGGAAGCGTGGCTGATGCCCCGTTCTATATCCACACCCGTTCTGCTCTTGCACGCTCGGGTGTTGCGGGTATGACCGCACTTCTGTTGATCCCACCTGGAGCCAAGGCCTGAATGAGAGTTGAAGCTCCTTGTTCCCTCGGTGACCCACAAACAGACCAGATCGCACCGAAAGTAAAGGCAATCAGGAACCCGTCGGCATAAACTGAATACGTCGTCCGTAAGATGCAGATTATCGTTCCTGTTCAAACTTCAAGCAGCGTGCGCAACGTCCGGGAGTTGCCCTAAATTGGCCGATTGGTCTGAGCGATCATCACGAACCCGATGGCCTGGGTTCTCGTGTTGGGCCCCAACCTGAGAGCCTGCGAGGCAGTCGTTCCGACTCTTTCAAGAGCATAGGAAAAGTTACGGCCAAATTGCGGTATCATAGCGTTTCATCTGCCGTGTCGATTCAGAATTGGTGACAGCGGCAAGCTCAACGGCTGCCTGTGCACCGCGTCCGGAGAGTGACGGATGCTTGCTATTCGTCGTCCACTGACCGTGTTTCAAAGCCCTTAGGAGACGTCTGCGAACAGTTGGCTGGGCTACTGTGTAAAACATCGTCGTGTTTGAAAAGTGGCTAGTAAGCATATGTGTGAGCTTACGCGGTCATGCAAGTGAAAAGTGACGGTGATGTGACGACGATGCTGGAGGATTCCAATTTCCCTCGGTGTGATGCCTGCAAAGCGCGAAAATCCGGGGAAGCAAGCTCCAAGTCATCCTTCTCAACGCAGTCGCGAGGCCTCCAAGCCTATGAAACCCAAGAGAGCTTGTCAATGCAGCATACGTACCATAGTATAACCAAAGCATGCGTGCACTGGAAAATTCCGTAAGATAAGGCTGATGAAAACGTTGAAGCCTTGGCCAGCTAGGCAAGGGGCGCGCTATTGACCAGGGATTCCACACCACGTGCAACCTTGCAATGATCAGTCAAACAGGTGTTTGCAATCCTAACAAGGCCCAGCTCTGTGCTCACGGCATCACCTTGTTCGAGTGTTTTGCTGACATACAGAGACTATAGGGCTGAAACCGTCAAAGGTTATATATCGTCTTTAGACGAATAAAGCGTCACCTGCTGCTGGAACATACCGTCTGGAACATTTGCGACCTGAAATAGATGGCTGCCAAGCATCATGATACTTGTTTGTTTGGACAAACGCCAAGACAAACTGTGCCCCTTTGTCCCCATGTTCCCCCAACAGTTCAACCTCAGAACAACATTTGCGTCGGCTTGCCAAATAGGCTCAAGGCTACAGGTACAGCCACAAGGAGTGCGGGCCTTGGAAAACGTCAACTCGGCCCGAAATCGCGTGTCATCACAACCTAATAGCCTTACTAATAGCCTTATAGCCAACATGGATAACGACTGTCGACTTGGTAAAAGCCAAACGGGCATAGAGAAGCCAACATTTTGACTCATTTTCTCTGCTGGCGTGGGTTTGGGTTCGCGTTAAATTACAAGACGGGAACCCAACCACCGTCGTACTAATTCTGTCGATCATCACCTGCCTACTTGGGGATCGTGCATCAAGGCAGCTCGAGCTTGGAAAGCTCCGGACTGCTTGGTATGTTTGAAAAGTCTCATTGGAGTAGTAACCGCCTTTAGTAGAGACTGCTACCTGGGCTCTACCTCGCCCTTGTCGTTGAAGAGGAATCTGGTGGCGGTCATGTCGTGATGCCCAAATACAGGAATGGAAGTAACGAAAAGCTTGGTTTTTCTCTCTTTGTGTTCATGCAAAGATTATGTAGACGCCATGTTGAACTACAGATGCCTCTAGAAGATCCAATGAAAATCTTGGGGTATCATGTGCTAGAACTAAGAGTAAACAGAGACGCGTTCGAAGGACGGAAAAGAAGAGATGGAAAAAACCAAAGTAGAAGCGAAACGAAGACCAAAAGACAACATGCGACTGTGGCTTATCCGTTGTACCAGCCGTTGGAGCCAACAGTTGCCTCGTCCAGTTCGCGCTGTGGAATGAGCGGTGTTGTGATGTCGTATGCCTCAACGAAGGTCTGCCAGGTAGGGAAGTCGATGCTGAAGATGGCCTGGTGCTTTTGAACATGCTTCCCTCGGTGTTCTGAGATAGCGCTGGCCTGTGCCGGTTCTAGCAGTAGTTAGTAAATGTATGGTCCAGTTTGCCTCGCAGACCTACGGAGGAGCGGAAGCCCGTGGGCATCTTTAGTAATCTCGGCATTCCCTTCTCTCACTAAGAAACTAATGTAGAAGAGATTTTCTACTGTCTGCGCAAAGTCGTGGGGATTGATGGCGAAGTCTAGCAGACTAACCGCGGGTGTTCCTTCGATGGTCATGGCTAATCTGTGGCGTCTAAGGGCGGCAAGTTGGTCCTCGTCGGTGATTTCCTCCTCTGATATTTCCTCGAGTTCTTGCTCGACCAAAGGCCCTGCAGCGGTGATGTGCGCTACTAAGCATTCCCTGATACCTTTGACTAGAGTCAATTGGGTGTCTTTGCCGCTCCGCTGCGCATCTCCGGTCGTGATCTCTTCAGGTCGAGTTGCTGGGCCGACTGGTTGTCGTTGCGATCGGGCTTTTCGTTGAGTTACACGAAGGCGCTTCTGTACCGAAAGGGGGCCAAGGAGGAAACTTGATGTTGGCGGTCGCTTGTTGCAGGGGAAACATGCAGCCCGACCAAGTAATGCCCAGTCAAGGCCATCTGGATCTTCATCGTCGTCATCGCCTACGGGTACTGCTGGTGCGCCTTCCTCACCCGCAACATGACCGCCAGATTTCATGAAGTATATGCATTTCGAAACAAACTGATCCAGATCGATGCCTACACCAGAGTTTCCCAGCTGTTGTTGAGTTTCTTGCCTGCTAGGTCGCTGGCGTTGACCAAGAAGCGAGAGTCGACGGTAGCGTCCGCCGTCTGTCGCACTTTGCCAAACAGACTGTTTTGTGTCCTGAGAGCATCGAGTAATCCGCTGTCGTGTGACTTGATGAGATCATCGCGATTATCTGCGATGGTCAGTCATGTTGATGCCATGTGTGCTAGTAGGATAAATTCACCATCCAGCATGCGCTGGTGTTCGCGCATGTTCGCACGTAGCCTTCTTCGCGCCTCTGGATCTTGGTTGGGGTTGTAGAACTTGAGATCGCCTTCCTCGTCTGGCTCGGACAGGGGCTGTGAGGGGACTTGTGAGGGCGTTTCCACCCCGTCCCCTTCCTGCTCCTCATCTTCGTTCTCGCCACGTCCGTCTTCAAGCACTTGTGAGCAGGCCATGGTGTAATTGTCTGTCCGCCTCCTCTTACTGCCGCTTCCAGATGTCGAGCCTGAGTCGGGAGTGGGCATACGCACCGACGCGCTCCGCAGGCCTCCGGCTTTGCCTCGCCGCGGGGTCTTGTCGTGTGTCTCGGGCTGCTCATTCTCTTTGTCCGACGTCATTGAGCGTGTCGGGCTGAGGATGGAATAGGATGACGTGCGCGCATTGCTATCATTTTGGGGCGCTACGGAGGGGTCGCGATAAAGAGAGTCGACGGTGGACGCGCGTGTTTGTGGCGTGGCAGAGGGGTGGGTGTTGAGTCGCGCCATGCCGGCCGCCCCCCAAAATAAAAGCGAGTCGGGACAAAGAGTGGGTGTGGAGGGGTAGTCGTGTAGGATGGTGATGATGCGGGCGTGGTCCTGTGCCTGGGACGCGATCGCCCCATGTGCAGAGGCGGCCGCCTAGCGCGACTTTGCTCGAGACCAGTGCGGCCGCGCTCGTCAGCCAAGCGCTGCAGCACGCGTCCATTCGTGGACCCCTGCATGCGCGTCGGCTTGTGGAGCTTCTGGCCCGCATCGCTCCATCAAGTGTCTCTCCTCATCCTAATCCTTCACCCCGCGCCAAGTTCGCCATGAACCGGTGTTCCTGCTAGACCGCATCTAATGCTGTCATGTGCTGGTACTAGCCGTCAGACTCCTACATGCCTCACACCCATGGCATGCTGTAGCCACCAGCTCCCCCACCGCGCACCATGGAAGCCTTCAACTTTGCGACGTCGCTTGACCTGACCGAGCTATCGGTCCAGGTCCGAATGTATGCTCTTTGTGCAAACCCTCGGACCGTGCTAAATTCATGTAGAGATCGTCTCGATGGAAATCAGAAGCCTATACCCTACTCGGTTCTGTTGAAGCGACCGGACCTCCGGCACCGAGCTTCGAATATCAAGTGGGTCCCCCTCGCCACGTGAGAGAGAAAGAGAGAGAGAGAGAGAGAGAGAAAGAGAAAGAAAGAGAGTGTGTGTGAAATGCTGATATGCAGGTGATAGCCCATACTTCGAGCTGTACGTTACGGCGCAGATATGGGCAGACAGCAAGCCCCTCACCGTCCCCGTTCAGACCGCCTACAAGTCCTTCAAGAACGCGCGCATCTGGAACGAATGGCTCCAGCTGCCCGTCACCTATGCGAACCTTCCCGCCTCGGCCCAGATAGCCATCACAGTATGGGACCTGTCTCCCGCTGAAGACACCGACTCGAATCTCCACGCCGTACCCTTTGGTGGCACGACGATACCGCTCTTCGACAATGACAACACGCTGCACAAGGGTAGGCAACGCTGTCGAGTACACCGCTTTAAGGCAGCCGATGGCCTGACCGATTCCACAACACCGTGGGTGATACCGCCTGCGCGAGCAAGGAGAAAAGCTGAGGTAGTCGAGGATACCGTGGATGAGCAGGTCGCTGAGATGGAGAGGCTGGAAGGCCTCTTGAAGAAGCAGGAGATGGGCGATCTGCCAACGAACAACTGGCTGGACGGGCTCGTATACAAGAAGATGATGCAAATACGAAAAGAGGCGCTCAAGGCCGAAGCTGCAGCTCTGAATAGACAGAGCAGGTCCAACGGAACGAACGGCTCTGCAGACAGCGAAGACCAGGAACTCTTCTATCTCGACATCGAACTCCCCCGCTTCGACCACGCCATTGTTTTCTCCGACGTCGAATACCCACCGCCTCCTATATCAGACTTGCGATTACCTGCCGAAGCCGACGTAAGGTTGCGACCCCCACCAGAAGTGTCGTTCGGTCCGGGCATTGACATCGATGGGATCGGATATGGTGATGCAGATGCAGGCCGCCTCATCAAGATCTACGATCCTGAAGTTGGACGAAGGGTCAACCCCGCTGAGGACAAGCATCGCGAACTGATGCGCAGCCAGCAGACCGATTCACTTGACCGCGATCGCAAGCCTAACGTGCACGTCCGCGACAAGCTCAACTTGTTGCTTTCCAAAGGGCCGCTTGAGGAAATCACATCACATGAGCGAGACGACATCTGGAAGTTCAGATATTTCCTGCTACGAGACAAGCGAGCTTTGACCAAGTTTGTCAAATGCGTCAACTGGAAGAACCCACGAGAAGCACGGCAAGCTGCGCCCTTACTCGACAAGTGGGCAGAAGTAGACGTCGACGATGCGCTCGAGCTTCTTGGGCCTCACTTCGACCACCCGGTAGTACGGAGTTATGCTGTCGAGCGGCTGAAAAAGGCGGACGATGAAGAGCTCCAGCTCTACCTCCTACAACTGGTGCAAGCGCTCAAGTACGAAGCGCCAGGAGAAGGTGATGACTCGTCGTTAGCGCGCTTCCTGGTTACTCGTGCAGCCAACAGCTTCACATTGGGCAATTTCCTTCACTGGTATCTCATGGTGGAGATCAGCGACTTCAGTACCGACCAAGAGCCAGAACATCGTGAACTCTTCGCCAAGGTTGAGTACGATTTCATGGTTGAGTTGGAGAAGACGCCCGAAGGTGTTGAGATACGCAAGACCTTCCAGCGCCAAGGTGAGCTCCTCACTATCTTGGCCAAGATATCAAAGGATGTACGCTTTGGTGGAGGTGACCGAGCTACAAAGCTTGCTCGTCTCAAGAAGGCTATCGCCGACCCAAAGAACGAGCTCACTAACTTTGATCCACTGCCTCTACCTCTGGATCCATCAGTCTACATTACCGGCATATCGACAGAAGACTGCAATGTCTTGAAATCATCTTTATTGCCCATGGTTCTCTCCTTCAAGACTACCACATCAAATCCATACCCAATAATCTTCAAAACCGGCGATGACTTACGTCAAGATCAACTCGTCATTCAGATCATCACATTGATGGACCGGCTTCTTCGCAAAGAAAACCTCGACCTAAAGCTAACACCATACCGTATCCTAGCTACTTCCACCTCTGCTGGCGCCTTTCAGTTTGTCCCGTCGATGAGCATAGCAGCAGCGTGCCAAAAGCACAAAGGTTCGCTACTCGCCTACCTACGCGCTAACAACCCCGACGATAGCGCTCCTCTCGGTGTCCGCAAAGATGCGATGGATACGTACATCAAGTCCTGCGCTGGGTACTGTGTGATAACTTACCTTCTCGGTGTTGGCGACCGTCATCTTGACAACCTCCTGCTCGCACCATCAGGCGCCTTCTTCCACGTAGACTTTGGTTACATCCTTGGGCGAGACCCAAAACCGTTTGCACCAGCTATGAAGCTTTGCCGTGAGATGATCGAAGGCATGGGCGGTGTGCAGCACCCAAATTACCTTATTTTCAAGGAGTACTCATATACAGCGTGGTCTACCTTACGCAAGTCTTCCAACCTCATACTCAACCTGTTCGCTCTTATGCAGGGAGCCAACATCCCAGACATCAAGATAGAGAGAGAGGGTAGTGTGAGGAAAGTTCAAGAACGTATGTGGCTAGGGAAGGGCGTAGGCGGGGCCAAGAATGAAGATGAGGCAGCGAGAGAATGGGAGGGGCTTGTCGAGGAATCACTGGGTGACTGGAAGGCCGGGGTAATTGACTGGGCGCATGAGTTTGTTCAGACCTATTGGCGGAAGTAAGGTCAGACTACAAGGCACTATGACAGGTGGAGCATTGGCCATATCCTGTAATGCTTGCGGGATCGAGTGCGCGAACCGCGTACTTCGATAGTGAGGTGCCCACCATGCCAAGGCCGACCCCGCGAGATCGACGTCCACATGGCGCGTGTCCCAGTGGAGACTCCGATGGAGAAGTCCACTCTCCACACATTGTAGGTGTTGCATGACCTCACCCATGAAGTGTACCACTGGAGGAATGTAGATGGCGGATTTCCCGATTCTGAGTAACGGCAGCTACGGTGCGTTCAACCTTGAGCGCGTGGAGCTGCTACAATGTAAAAGACAGCCTTCTGCCCATCCAGACTTTAGGCGTTCTCACACGTCCGTAAAGCTTTCACCATCAACACATCATGTTCGCGTCTAAAAACAACCGCCTGATCTACACATACGATGCTGAACAGCTATGGATCGAGGCCTGGGGCCAAAACGCAGTTCGCGTTCGCGCGACTAAGATGCCTTCCATGCCACAGGAAGACTGGGCGCTCCTACAACAGCCTGACATCACTACCAAAATCGACATCGCCAGTAACGGCGAGTCGGCTACCCTGACCAACGGCCTTGTCAAAGCAACCATTACTAAACTAGGCAAGATCACAATAGCGAAAACCAGCGGCAAAGTCCTCCTAGAAGAATATGCCCGTCACCGCCGCGACATCATCGATCCCAAATGCAGCGCCTTGGAAGTCGAAGCCCGGGAGTTTAAGCCTATCCTTGGCGGCGACTATCATCTCACTGCTCGGTTCGAGAGCCTGGACCCCAAGGAGAAGATATATGGGATGGGTCAATATCAGCAACCTTACCTTGATATCAAGGGTACGCAGTTGGAGCTGGCGCATCGAAATTCTCAAGCCAGCGTACCTTTTGCTGTTTCATCGCTTGGATATGGCCTGTTGTGGAACAATCCGTCTATCGGCAATGCAGTATTCGGGAAGAATGTAATGAGTTTCGAAGCATTGTCAACCAAGGTGTTGGATTACTGGGTTGTGGCTGGTGATGAGCCGAAGCAGATTGTGGAGTCGTATGCCGATGCTACTGGCAAGGTAAGTTGAACTTGTTAAATTATTTGAAGAGGCAGGAGTTAATGTCCCGCTGTTCAGGTCCCGATGATGCCGGAATACGGTCTTGGCTTCTGGCAATGCAAACTACGCTACCAAACCCAAGACGAGCTCCTCCAAGTCGCACGAGAGTACCGCAAACGAAACCTCCCTATCGATCTTATTGTGATTGACTTCTTTCACTGGCCCATGCAAGGCGATTGGAAGTTCGACGAAGAGTACTGGCCCGACCCCAACGCCATGGTCAAAGAGCTAGAGGAACTGAAGATCGAGCTCATGGTATCCATCTGGCCAACCGTAGACCGACGATCAGAGAACTACGAGGAAATGGTAGAACAGGGTCTGCTAATCCGGACTGAACGTGGTGTACGCACAGCCATGACTTTCCAAGGTCAAACGATTCATTTTGATGCGACGAACCCGGCTGCACGGGACTATTTGTGGAACAAAGCGAAGCAGAATTACTACAAGAAAGGTATCAAGGTGTTTTGGCTGGATGAGGCAGAGCCAGAATATCGACATTACGACTTTGATCTCTACCGCTACCACCTAGGTCCGAACGTAGCAATTGGTAACATCTACCCTCGAGAGTACTCCCGTGCATTCTACGAGGGCATGGAGAATGAAGGTCAAAAGAATATTGTCAACCTGGTTCGATGTGCATGGGCTGGTAGCCAGCGATATGGCGCTCTCGTATGGAGCGGCGACATCTCATCATCATGGTCAAGCTTCCGCAACCAACTCGCTGCAGGACTCAACATGGGTCTGTCCGGTGTGCCATGGTGGACTACAGATATTGGAGGTTTCCACGGCGGGAACCCAGATGACGAAGCTTTCCGCGAACTCTTCGTTCGATGGTTCCAATGGGGCACGTTTTGTCCTGTTATGCGATTGCATGGAGATCGAGAACCACGACAGGCCAAGACTAAAGATAGCCCGTCTTGCCGCAGCGGTGCGGATAACGAGGTATGGTCGTACGGTCCAGCTGTGTACGAGATCTGCAAAAAGTACATGGGCGTTCGCGAAGACTTACGTGAGTATACAAGGAAGCTCATGCAAGAGGCTCACCAGAAGGGGTCGCCAGTCATGAGAGCTCTCTTTTATGAGTTTCCCGAAGACAGCAAGTCTTGGGAGGTCGAAGAGCAGTACATGTATGGGGACAAATACTTAGTGTGCCCGGTTCTTACCAAGAGTCAGGTTAAGACAAAGGTTTATCTTCCGCCGCTGCCTAGTGGAGAGAAGTGGAAGAGCCTCTGGGGTGATGAAGCGTGGGATGGTGGGAAGGATGTCGAGGTGGACAGTCCATTGGAGGTCATGCCAGTATTTGAGCGTTTCTGAATGTGTTCGAGATGGCATTGTATGATGTATGATAACAATTCGAAACTAGTCATTGCAATAGGTATTGAAGGATGAATGGTCCTGATGTTTGCAGCCCGTGCGCTGAAGCCCCACCATCTCAAGCTCGTGATGGCTGCCAACCATGCCAGCCATCTATCTGCCTCGTCTGCCACTTACTGCCATCGCTTCGCCCCATCTCCGCATCCATCTTGGCTAGCAATCTATGACGACCGGGATGACCTGTCTTCGCATCCGACTGCATCCAGGCTGCCTGGGCATATATTTCCTCCTTCTCCGCACGAGACCTGCAGCTACGTCCCCGGGCAATGCCATCTCTAGATGCGCACGAGCGACCGATTGCAGCATGCAAAACCTGCGGTCGGACTTTCGGCAAGCAAGAGCATCTGGTTCGACATATGAGAATCCACACGCGCGAACGACCGTACCCCTGTCCTTCATGCCATAAGGCAAGTGGTGACTGTATGAAGTGCATGCAAGACATACACTGACTTTGTACCTCCATCTTTACAGTCCTTCTCACGCAGTGACGTCCTCAGCCGCCATATTGCCGCGCACCATGATCACAGCAGTGGCGGCACTCAACTTCCAGGATCACGTGCGTGTTTTCGATGCGCGTCAGACCGTGTAAAATGCTCGCGTGGTCAGGAATGCCATAGGTGCCAACAACGCGGTTACAACTGCCAGTACCCTCCACTTCGCAGCGCGCCAGACAGAAGGGTGGGTTCTGCGGCAAATGATTCAACAGACGCTTTCAGCAGTAGCCACCTACAACTCGACAATGCCAGTCGCGAGAACAACGGCGAGCTCATGATCGCCGACCTCAATGACGCGATACCAGAGTCCTCTATGAGCGCGTGGGCGTGGGACAGCAATGTCAACGCCGTGCCCGGTCCTGATGCATTTGGCCTGCCTGGCTTAAGTCTGTCAGACGTCAATTGGCTTTCGCCACAGTGTTCTGGCACATTCGATTTGGATACACTACTGGCAAATATGGGAGAGAGCGCTGTTGGTAATGTGGAGCAATGGTCCTGTTCTGTCGTTACCACGGCGCCCCCAGTTCCAGCGATCACCACGTTGCAGCCTTTGTCACATTCAGACCGAACTGACTGCAACTCGAAAAAAACTCCAGGAGAAGTTGCTTCAGAAAGATCCACGTCATTTTCGGAGAGTAGATACTACGTTGACGGGACCGGTGCTAGGGCCCCATTTGGAGGTAGAGGCCAACACTCAATTTGCTCAGATGAAACTGTAGACTTGGACGGAGAAAACGGAGAAGATGTCGGCATTTCAATCCCGCCGTTTGAAACCTCAAACACATACTCCTTATGCCCATTGGCTGTATACCAATCTCTCGTAGAGGGCATCGCCACTGAAAGTCGCAATTGCCTCATTGAGATGAATGCTTCGAGCCTGCCTACGTATGCACAAGTGAGCTTGTTCATTCGCCAATACTTCGATGGTTTCAATACAGTCTTCCCTTTCTTGAGGCGGTCGTCTTTCGCATACGATGCTTCCAAGAACTGGCTTTTATCACTCGCCGTCTCGATCGTTGGTTCAAGATATTCGCAGCTATCGCAACATGCGCGACTGGATGAACCGCTCTTGCGTCTGCTAGGCGCTATCCTCACGCGTTGTAAGTATGGTGTAGAGTCACAAGTGACAATAGGTGATGAGGACGTTGATTACAACCCTGGCTGCCCTGCCCAGTTTGACATCCGCCCTAGCATATCTATCTTACAGGCCGGCATTTTGAACATAGCTTGCATGCTTCACTCTGGTAAAAAAGCGCTTGTTGAACGTGCCTTGGTAGAACGACACTATCTAGTAGAGGGTTGTCACTCACTACATTTGCTCGTGCAGACGAAGCGAGCTTACGATCCGAGGATGGCGACGGATCCTGACCACAATTTCGTCCGTGACTGGCTGTTAACAGAGTCAAGGATTCGCACTGGGATGATGATATGGGTACCTCATCCCTGCTGTTATTGATAGATTCCCGGCTAATTGCAGCAGACTCTCGATACGTTATTCGTTTACGAGTTCCAGGCTAAACCCTTGATACGAGTCGAAGACATCGATGCGGGCCTGCCATGCCACGAGGATATATGGGAGCAGCCAGCTTTGATTCAGCGAGGTCAAAGGGGCATTCCTAATGTTACACTCACAGAAGCCTTGGAGATGATGTATGTGGAAAAGCGGTTACCCACCGACCTTGGAGAGTTCAGCATGGGGTTGCTTGTCAGTGCCGTCTATCGACATACTAGGGATGTTCTAGCTAGGGATCGAATTCGACTGAACTCATGGACACCAACATCTACACCACAGCGACGGAGCGACCTGCAACCACCCGTACAGCAGGGTTGGTCACCAATAACGCGATTGGCGACCAAGTGGCGTAACAGCGCTTGTGATTGCTTGGATGTTTTGCATTGGCCTGCGAATAGCAAGGTAGCTGGCCATTCGGGTTTTGAGCACCACACTATTCTCCAGCTGCATTTAGCTCGCCTTATCATACTGGCTCCAACTAGCGCTATACAAAGGTTTGCGTCGGGCTCTGCCTCGAAGGATACAACCCACAGCGATGGGGACAGACAGTCATTCGCTACGGCTCGTATTCAGGTTCTACAGTGGGTAATTCGAGATCACTGCAAAGCCAGACTTTGCTTGGTACACTGCGGAGCTCTGTTCTGGCACATCCGCAGGTATAGCTGTAGCAGTCTGCTCGAGCCATATGCAGTGTATATCGCAACTCTCATACTCTGGGCCTTCTGCATATGCATGCAACTTCCTGAAGCCGCCGAAGCCGTTGCCTCCGAGTCCGACGAAGAACCAGAGCCATCGTTCCTTCACCTTGATCGACCATTAGATGACGAGCTAGTTCAAACATACGTGCGAGTGGGCCATAAGATGTCAGCTTATATCGCCAACGTTGGTAGCCTTGAACATGAAGCAGCTCCGATGCGAATTGCAAAAGAGGGGATGTCATTGTTGGCCAACGGCTCTGAGAATATGTTCAGTTCTGACTACAGTTCTCCGTCGTCTGCCAAAGATGCATGTTATACATGGGGTATCGAAAGGTCTTATATAAACCTGCTGCATCTTCTGACGAAGGAACAATAAGAATTAACTTACGGCATGAGCCATGCAGATTGCACTTGTTTTATAACCCCCATCTTGCCTTGTTGAAAGAGCGGTCCTTCAAGATGCACTCCTGGCAACGACCGCTCGTCGCACCATAATCCCCTCCACGTTTGATTTGTTTGGACAAAAGCGCTCCGAAGCACTGGCGATCATGGTATCGTGCTTCACGCCTCACAATAGCCGAACCTCGTGTTCCTCGGCATATTAGACACCGGACCACATGGTACTTCTCCACTGGGATGATCAGTGAAGGATTCACACTACCGTCAGAGTGGCCGCGCCCCGCACGCATCCTGATGGAAAATGCCGCGCCTAGGATGATCTCCACCGGAGCCCAGCCTGAGCAGGATTAAACTTGCCCCAGCACACCCCCCCCTGGGGTAGACGATTCCCGGTGGAGAAAACCTGGGGTAGCAACCATGTTCCATGCACGAGTGGTTGGCTAGCTTCGTGCAGATGCCCGACTATGTATACCATAGCCATGTCCTTGGATTCACTATCATCGTCTGCAATACGTAGCTTCTGCAGCTTGCCTTCACTCTCTTAGCTCCAAGGACTTGTTACTTTTCCCATACATTTGGTGTACGCACCGACCCGTCATGGCAGATACGGACGAGAAAGCTGCAACCATGGAACAGCACGAGGTCTTCGATCAGGCCAGAGCGGCAGCCGACGAGGAGCACGAAATGACATTGCTCCAAGCCATGCGAAAATATCCTAAAGCGGTGCTCTGGTCGGTGTTGCTCTCCACCTGCATCATCATGGAAGGGTACGACATCGTCTTGATGAGCTCTTTCTTTGCACAGCCATCCTTCTCGCGCAAATACGGCGAGTTCAACGAAGGCACTGGGACGTACGAGATAACGGCTTCGTGGCAGAATGGACTTAGCAACGCTGTGAGCGTGGGCACCATCATCGGAGCGTTTGCGAATGGATACTTCATCCATCGATACGGCTATCGTCCGGTCTTGCTAGTATCGCTTGCGGCCATTTGTGCATTGATCTTCATCTCCTTCTTCGCGCCCAACGCTCCCGTTCTCCTCGTCGGCCAGTTCCTTTGCGGCATACCCTGGGGTGTTTTCGCTACCATGGCGCCTGCTTACGCCAGCGAGGTCTGTCCACTAACTTTGCGAGGCTACCTCACAGTTTATGTCAATCTATGCTGGGCGTTCGGCCAGCTCATCTCCGCTGGAGTACAATCAGCATTCTCGGGTAATACTACGCAATGGGCATATCGGATACCCTTTGCTATCCAATGGGCATGGCCGATTCCTCTTTTCGCAATCCTCTGGATGGCACCCGAATCGCCGTGGTACCATGTCCGCACTGGCAACCTTGACATGGCCGAGAAGATGATCACGCGCCTTTCCTCCTCCTCGCAACGACACCTTGCCAAGCAGAAAGTAGCCATGATGGTTCGTACGAATGAGCTAGAGAAGTCTCTCGAAGAGAATACCTCCTATCTTCAGTGCTTCAAGGGCATCGACCGCCGTCGCACCGAAATTGCATGCATGGTGTTCGCCGCACAGCCAATTTGTGGCTCAGTCATGGGCGGCACACCAGTAAGTTTCCCTGTAGGAACTGCACGTGAGACACATACTGATTTTGTAAATCCACATTTAGACCTACTTCTTCGTTCAGGCTGGCGTGCCGAACTCGATCTCATTCAAGATGTCCGTTGGTGGTCTCGGCATGGCATCCGTCGGCACCCTTGTATCCTGGGTTCTCATGAGCTACATCGGTCGTCGAAAGCTCTATCTCTGGGGGCTTGGAGGTCTTGCGACCATTCTCTTCATCGTCGGGTTCATCAGTGTGGGCGCTAGCGACTCCTCCGGTGGCAACTATGCTCAGGCTGCTATGATGATCGTCTGGCTTTTCTGGTACTACATGACGGTCGGGCCTATCTGTTATGCCATCGTCGGAGAAGTATCTTCCACACGTCTCCGCAGCAAGAGTGTGTGTCTAGCTCGCATCACGTATTATATTGCGCAGATTTTGACTAACATTATTAATCCGTATATGTTGAACCCAACTGCTGGAGACTGGAAGGGTAAGACTGGCTTCTTCTGGGGTGGAGGCGCGTTTCTCTTTTTCGTTTGGACGTTCTTCCGACTCCCGGAGACAAAAGGACGGACTTATGAAGAGCTGGATATTATGTTTGCTGAAGGTGTTCCGGCGAGAAGCTTTGCGACACATACTGTTGATGCGTATGCTCACGAAGATCATGCCGAGCGCAAAGGCTCTGCAGATAAACATGTTGAGTGAACAGCATACGAGCTGGGGCAACCGGGGGGGGGGGGGGGTGCATGTTTAAATGATGTCTTGTCCGAAAGGATGCGAGAGAGCTGTCCTGAGTGGTATAATGTATCCGCTTCAAGCTTTGCGTTAGGCCATGGAGAGTTTGAATATGTGGTAGGCTAAGGCCCACAGTCCTGCTGTTGAGAGAGTGGGGAAAGGGGTATATGACGACGCGTAGTGCTAGTGCGAACCCTATCTTCCGCCAAACCCTCAGTGATGTGCTTAGCTAGAACTTTCGAGTATCGAAAGTGACAAACCACTGTTGTGCTGCTCGTTGCTCTGTTTACATATACCAAGACATCCAGCGTTGTAGCTGCAACACCTGCCCACACTCTAGCCACGATTCCAACTCCACTCGAGCAACATGGACGCGCCCACGATGCGGCTGACTATCGACGCGTTCAAGAAGCCTACGATCTGTTGAGGGGCCAGGAGGGAAAGAACCGCTACGATCAATCTTATTCGAGTATACTGAGCCAATGGCATGTCTACAGGAAGGAATACGCCCAATACACGCAAGATCCGATTGCATGGCGCCACAGGAAGGCAGAAAGCGCACACACACAAGCAGAAGCAGATCGATGCGCGGCGGAGCAGCGCTGGCAGCCGCAGGCGCGATCGCAGCCACCATATGAGTTCCACGACGACATCTATAGCGATTATGAAGACGATGGCGACCTCTACGACGTTTTTTATAGCGAGTATCCAGACGATGACTCAAACTACGGGCGCTATAGTCCTGGTTGTGGTGCCGGCTTCAATTGCAGCTGTGAGTCGGAGGAGTGGGACCCGGAAGAGATACTCTTAGCAGAACTGCTCCGAAGACGAGAAGAATATGAAGACGCGGCAAGGCATAGCGCTGAAGAGAGGGCCGAGATGGCCGCAGTAGAAAGCATCAACAAGCGATGCATCGAGCGATTGAAGAAGGCCGCCGAGGTCAAACAAGCCAAGGGCGATGGCATACGTATCGTCGACCCCGAAAAGAAACGTAACATGGCGCAATCATGGGTTCTGGGTTTGCAACGTGACTATAATCAGGAGCTCCAAGACGCTGGGTTGCGTCTCTCCACTGATTCCGTTATGGACATTGGGTGGGAGAGGAGAAAGGGCAGACAAACTTGCCTATTCTGCGACGCTTATGTACATGAGTACAGTTATCGTCGCCCGAGTGGCGGAGCAGTTGCCTGTCGGGGTTGCAAGAAGGATATTGAATCGTCATCCCTAAAGAAACCGTTCAGGTTCCACAACACTGGGTCGTCGACGAAGAAGAGCAAGAACAAGGCGAAGCAGAAGTGGCAGCAAAACAGGCAGTGGAAGAGGTTGCACGGAAGCAAGATGTCAAACAGAAGGAGCAGGAATGCAAAGCCGAAGAGGCACGACAGAAAGCAGAACGTGAAGCACAGGCCAAGCTCACTCAAGAAACTGCAGAGGAGGCGGCGAAAGAGAAAAAACAAAGCAGAGCAAGTTACACGAGATCGGGAAGCGGCACAAGAAGCTGCTCGCCATGCAGCGGAGAAAAAGAGGGAAGCTCGGGTGCAAGAGGCGAAAGAGAAGAAGGCTGCTCGAAAGAAGGCTGCGAAAGCAAGGGTCGCACTTGAAAAGGCTGCACAGAAGAAAGCGACTGAGCAGAGGGAGGCAGCCACGCGGTATTAATAAATAGCCGAACTCACAAAGTCACGTTTTTTTCTTCAACGCTTCTACGTCTCTACACATTAGTTATTTTTAATGGTTATGTACTACAAAGCTATAGAGAATTATAAGCTCTATTTTTCTAGTGATTTAACTCCTCTTATTCTTTTGTTACTGTAAAGAAAGAAAGTCCTAAAAGCACAAGAGTTTTATTATTCTATCTAAAGTAGGCTTGTTTTAGTAAGGTTGCAGTCTGGCCTTTTTTTCACACCGTGTGGCAGCTCAACGCGAAGCGCAAAGGAATGACGCCCCCGAAGTGAAAGCAAAGACTGGGCAGGAAGCAAAAGAGCGTGTGACATGTCAAACCGAAGAGGACGCGATACTGGAAGCCGAAAAGCACGCAGAAAAGGACGCTCAGAAGTGTGCAGAACTTAGGGACCGCAAGGTTAAAGAACGAGAGACTGAACACTTGCAACCGAAGCCAAGCAGCGCGCCGCAATGGAAGCAAAGGAGGCGGCAGAGCGCCTTAAGAGGGACATGGCGGAGCAACGAGTTCCGGACTCCTCAACTACAGACGATGAAGAAGGGCACGAGGCCGGAGATGAGGAGACCGAAGATGGGAAACAGCAAGCGTTGGAGCCTTCATCAACTACAACGCCGTCTGCCGAGCCGTCTGTCCCTAACAGCACATCTTGAAGTTTTCCTATTGAGCATGTCAAAGTCACCGAGGTTATTGCATCTCAACCTTACACACTACTATGGAGCCTGCCTTGGGCATCGAAGTAACGAGTAAGCCACCACCACCACCACCACTGACTGCACTTGCAGAGATTATGGTCAAGCTTCTAGTTTCCTGCAAGCAGAAGATTGGAAAGGCTGCAAAGGACTCCACTGCTACGTCTCAACAGTCCGCCACTCATTCCGCAAACGCGCCAGCACCTCGAGAGCCTGCTAGGCCCAGCAGAGCACCGAAGAAGAAAGCTCCGTGTCCAAAGCCCTCAAAGGAATAGCCCACTATTGGTGCTGCTACGTCAACTCCTTCTTCCACCAATCCTGTCCTAGGGAGTCTTACCGCAGATTTGCCTATTCCCAAACAGGCAAGCAAGCTAGTAAAGGAACCGAAGGTGAACGGTCCATTGGCTTGTTATGTCTACAAAGAGGCAGGATACAAGGCGAAGAGCTGCCCTACGAAAACTAAAGAACTGATGTTTGACACAGTCAGGTAAAAGGCCTTGGCTTATAGCAACTCGGAAAGCCGGGTGCTTATACAGCGTTTGGTTTCAAAGAGCATGATTCAATGATACTCAATAGCGATGTAATGGTAATCAACGATAGTAACTGTAAATGAAATAGTAACAAGAAAAAGGAATGACCGTCAAGCGAAATCTCACAACTCATCTCTCCCATCCTTGGCCTTGACCTTCAACGCCTCAACTGTGAACTTCACCTCCTTATCCCCAGTGTTTGTATGACTGACCTTGCCAATCACGGCGCCGTCCTCTGGTTCGTTCGAGTATTTCTCCAATCCATCAAACGCGCCCTCACACTCGTCGCCACCCTCCTCAGCATCATCAATCCACAACGGCAGTATCGGGTAGATAGCCCCTGGCGCAAAGAAGACTACATCGTCCTGCACGCTGAAGTGTCGTTGTAGCGACTCACGCTTCAGCCACTCTCGCACTTTGTACGGCATGTCTGCCATGTTCATCTTGATGAGTTCGCGCCCGGTGCCGTGGACGTCGATGCCCGCCCAGGAGCCTGCGTACAGTTGCTTATTGTAAAAGACTTTGAGTTGGGGAGCTTGCTCCTTCAAGTCTGGGTATAGTTCGCTGAGCTTGTAGATCTTGGCAGAGTAGGTGTTTTTGCTGCGGCAGTGTTGAGAGTAGGGTTTGAGCGTGGTGCTGTCCCATTGCGCTGTCCAGAGTGCGCCTACAGGGGTGGGTTCGTCGGCTGCTGGAGAGGCTGCGGCTGGGGGTGTGGAGGATGAGGATGAGGCATCTTCGGTGGCACACACGGTCGCTACCAGGAGCGCCGGTGACAGCAGCGAGAGAAATCTCATATCGTAACTGATCGGGTTTCTATACGTTGTAATGGAGTGAGGCCGGATAATTGCAATATGTAGTGGTGAAAGTTTCAACGTTTTGACTGTATGCAATTGTCACATAGTAACGCATTCCAATCGCGAGCTATATATCCCATCATCTATCTTTCTTGCGTTCTGTCCTTTTCATTCCGCGTGTGATCGCATGACGTCCTTGCGCTAATGTTCCGCTTTCCATATTAATCGCCAGGGTTGTTAGCGACGCGACAAGAACGCGATAGATTAAAAGAACACCGTGGAGGGAGGTTGCGATGATGATCGGTGCATACTTCGCCGAAACGTCGCCCGCCGCACGTGTTTTGTGATGGTAGATTTCGTGCTTCCCAACGGTGGAGGTTGAGATGGAGGAACGCGGGGTTCAAGCTTGCCACCGAAGAGCGACCGTTTGCACGTGCAGAAGTGTCACTGCTATACTGCCGCTCGTCTAGATGAGACGGAATTTCTGCTCCTGTTGCTTTCTTTTTCCAGTCTCCTTGACAAGCTCTTCGTATATGATACTGTTGACATGTGCTTCGCCCAGGAAGAGG
Source organism: Alternaria brassicae (assembly GCA_004936725.1). Lineage (NCBI taxonomy): Eukaryota > Fungi > Ascomycota > Dothideomycetes > Pleosporales > Pleosporaceae > Alternaria > Alternaria brassicae. The sequence goes on along the minus strand of CM016506.1, from coordinate 1,383,328 downwards.
TACTTGTCTCCTTTCGGTCGTAACGCGTACGGTGTGGTGCCATCATATACCGTAGCACTAGGACAAATATCGCCAGTATGCACAAATCGTAATCCAAGACCAAAACCTTCTCTGAATATCGAAAAGAGCCGACGTTTGAGACAGGCGTCCACCACCAAATTCCCAACATCCAAGTGCTCTAACGACCGAGCCGTTGAATTCCACCTGCGAAGCGCGCAATCACTTCATATGCTCTCCCAACATTTCATGGGGGTTTTTCAGCGCTTCCGCACACGCTTCTCAACATATCCTTCGTGGGCGTAACGACCTGTCGTGAGAGCTCGTGCTAAGGCCCATACTCTCTCGTTGCCTGAGAAAAGAGCTTGGCCATCATAAGAACCTAATGAATCTTCTGCACATTGTCGTTGTGAATGGTACAGAAAGTATATGTCCGTATGGCTCTGATGGTATTCTTGGGCCTCAATCTTGCAAGAGCATATGGGAGCTCGGGTCGAATGCGAAAAGCGCTGGTTGTTGCATGGAGTTGGAACACTTGGTGGATCGGCACCTGACACATTCGATAGAGATTCGTAGGCAGGTGCATCATCAAGATTGGCAAGCCTAAGTTTACATCCTAGTTATTTGCGTGGGTCGTATCAAGGCTGAACGTGGAGATTCCGAATTTGGTTCCCGGAGAGTGGTTTTTTTATGTAGATTGATGATCGCGACCTGCTATACGTACAGTTCAACGTAGCTCGAAAGTGCTTTGAGAGTACTACGGCGATGTCTTGCTTGAGACGCGTAAGAGTAGCTGTACCGCGATCTCGACGACGTTGGTTGTTGGACGATGGTGTGGCCAACGACATAATCGTACGCGACCCAGTCGGTATGGCTTTGATGGAGGTCAAGATACGTTGCTGTTGGTAGTGATAGGGTAGAGCATACTAGAGATTGGGTATGCTGATACTGGGGTAGACTTTCGAAACTGATGAAATGAAGGCATCATCGCGCTGACTGGAGGGCATCTAAGTAGCTTACGATCAACTCCGCTAGGAGCTCATTTCACAGCCTTGCCCAGGGAACAATTATGAAATGTGCACATTATAGCAAGGGAAATATTTGACAGCACTTCCATTAAGATCACACGGTCAGGCTACAGAATTTTCCAAGCTCGGCTCTGCCAGTGTTGATAGCGTACCTATTCTTTCAACACGGACTACTCTTTTTCCAGTATCTAGATTTTTGTCTGCCTGACAAGCGGCTTGAGCCCTGGCAGCGCAACTACAATGATTGAGAGCGTCATCTCTACCATACTCAAAGGATCTGCGAGACGAAACATTAGCTTGGCTGTCACATATACTATTCACCATTGAAAAGAGGTGAACTTACAAACAAGGTTTGGTTGTCCTGTTCCAACCTTGAGACAGACAAAGCGCACGATACCCGAGGCGATAGTGAGCGCTCCCAGCGCAAAGGTAAGACTAACACCAGCTGACGACCTCAATACACCCTTCATCAAGAGCACTACTGGCACAGCGTAAACTGCCAGGTAGCAAGCCAAGTTGAGCGTGAAGTTCAGGATGAATGGCTCCGGTGCGTAAAAGACAGAGCATGCGCCTTCTTCTTGAGACCATTGCACGGATACAGGCATTCCGCAGAAGAAAGTGTCGTCGAAGAGGATGGTCAGGTAGCTCGCGATGACAAAGGCTGTGATGCCGAAGAGCATCTTGCGCAGCCCTGGATGGCCGGACAGATTGAAGAATGCCCAGTAGAAAGCCAGCATGCTGAGCTTCGGGAAACCCATGCCGACATCATAGAAGTAGTTTGAAGCGAAAGAGATCTACAGAGTGGGTTAGATGAGTATGATATGCGACGATCAAGGCAACGACTTACCTTTGACAGCTTTTCTGACGTCTCATATTCGTCCAAAATGCCCATCTTGTATGTGAGCGTGTCACAGATGATCAGTCCCAAAGCAACCAGGGCAGATGCAATCAATAGGTAGTCCGACGCGTCCAGCTTTGAGCGAAGCCGAAACAAACGCGTGTACATGCGCGCAGCAACGAACAGGTATGCGAAGATAAGGAGAATCCATTCCGAGATCTATTACGTTGTGAATTGTCAGCGTTGTGAACTCCTGATAGATCGTTTGGTGTTTCCGAAGACACCTGCTTACCATGCAGTCTTTCCCATCGATCATGTGTGCCATCTTCACTGCTGTAGTGTGACAGAACGCTTACGAAACAGAACAAAATAAAGCCAACGAAGAGTGGTTCGCTCGCTTGAGGAGAGAACTACAAGGCGTATGTATATGAGCCACATTTCATCACATGCAGGGTACTGTGTTCTGCCGAGCATATATCATGCCACAGCTCCTGAAGGCATCTCTGGGCGTGAGATTGTACCGCCTATCATACAAAACTGTTACCGGACATCAGTCCTGGGCTATCGAGATGCATATTGGCTTGCTTGCTCTGCACGCATGCGCACGGAAGACTGCCTGTAATCGGGGTCTCTCAGGAGCCGTGTTGGATGGGCTGATCCCAACTGTGACCCTTGTGTCTGAACGGCTGTACCAGCTTGGTGGGTTTAGCCCATACGTTAGCGGGAAGGGCTTTTTAGCCGCATCGCATCCAGGTTTAGATCTCTTTCATTCTAGTTGGCGTGGTAGATTGTTAGACGCCGATCAAGTATGTGCAGAAACTGCTTCGCTGTGATGTTCATGTAGCTTTTGGCTGCCGGTAACAAGCAAGGTCAAGCATTGAATGTGTCCTCCTTTATTAGGCTAGGCGAACCGGTGGGTGAAATTTGCCAAACGAGGCCTCCCACAGGCGCCTGCGTCGGCCAATGCCGATGCGCAGCATAACGGCAGGATCACGGCACAGGTAGTAAATATTGTCTGAGGTGTGTGAGAACTCGTAGGTTCACGGAGAGGGATACTATTGCGGATCGGCTGGAAAAAGCTCCCGTTCGGCGTGGCGCTCGTTGGCTTGTGCGGACCGCGGTGAGCGGGATGGAGGCGCGATCCTTCCAGCTCGATGCAAGCGGCCTGCTGAACGGCACAGGGGTCCATCGAGATATCTAATGTTGAGATGACCCGGCTGCTAAAGCTCGTGTATATGGACTTGATCCGATCCTTCTGATTAATTTTGCCTCGGCTGATACTAACTACAGCTCTACTGAAAACAACCACCTCCTGAACCGTTCTCACGGGTACTTTGCGGAGGCATCGTGCTCTTCGTCCTGCGACTTGGAAAACTGCACACTAACGCGACGAGTCTCATATATCACATCCTTCCTTTCTATAGTATTCAGCTCCACTTCGCTACCTGAGTCTTCATCAGTATGCACGCGGACGCTGTGTTTGCCTCTTCTGGAAGGTCGCAAGCAGTTGTGCGAACCCGAGGCTGGCGTTTGGTGCCCATAGGATCGAGACTCAGAAGAACGCGACTTTTTGTTAGAGGAGAATAGGGTGCCACGTCGCAAGAAAGATCTCATCGACGGTAGGGACACTACCATGATTGCGACAGCCATTTCGGCCATGGAAAGGACATCTATACGAATGTCAGTTAAAGCTTGTGGTGCAGTTAATTACATCTACCTACAGACGTTGGTCCAAGCATAGATGACCTCTATTGTTGCAAACCGGGCCATACTCATAGCTATGGTGACAGCACCAAGCGAGAATGTCACAACAAGTCCCCAAATTTGGCGGCGACGAAGCTGCAGTGAGCGAAGAAGTGGAAATGGTAGAGCAAAAACTGTGATTCCGACGTTAGTGCTTAAAACGCCTTTGGACTGTTACGCTGCTGCTTACTGAACAAATCTGACGTGACATTGAGGCTCCAGTCGATTCGGAAAACTTCCTTCGAACTGAAGGTGTTGCATGCTCCCTCGTCGGACGACCAATTCTGGGAGACTTGGCGCCCACACCAGAAAGTGTCAATAAAGAATGTCGATAGCATAGCACTTCCAGTGAACAAAGTCACCATATAGAGTGATTTTCGCAACCACAGCATCGTTGGCGGAATGAGTCTGAAGTACAATGCGAGGATTGCCAACTTTGGCCAGTAAATACCGGTGTCGTAGAATGCATTTCCCGCGAATTGTACCTATCAGTGTTAATACTGTCATCTGGCAGATGGGACCAGGTTCCGACTCACTTTCTTGAGTGCGATAACACGAGCTGTTAATGGCTCAGGTGCATCATCTGACATGCCTCCCCATATGTATGTCAGATAGTCGGTGATGAAGAGCCCGATGACGTCCAGGATAGATGCTATTAGGAGGCCATCGCTGACAGTGGGATATTGTCGTTGTAGAAGGCGGGGAACTAGCCGGCCGGAGGCCACGAGCAGGGCGAGGGCCATAAGCGTGCCCTCGATAGGCTTTGCAGATGCATTAGCAAGCAAACGACAGTAAAGTAAAGTACTCAAGACATACAATTACAGACTCTGGAGCAACGCCGTTCGCCATGGTCAAGGAGAGTAAACAGATGCACCGCGAAGCAGTCGATGACAATTGATAACGAAAGGAGAAGTCAAACAAACATAGTCAAGTAGTTGTTAAAAATCGAGAGCATCGCTTGGGTGTATACAAGCTCGTAAGACGAATATGTATCGGGTCCGTCTCGCCATCCACATGGCGGCTGTAACTGATTGATGCGATCGTATCACGCCTTACTGCTCGCTTGGCAATTTACACGGGAAATAGCCAGTATGCCTGCGTGCCGGACCTGCAGTCACAGAGTTCATAAAGAACGACATGGGTGTATATGTTGATGCAGGGATCCTTGTTGAATGGTGGGCGGGAGGCCGAGGCGAAGGATCACGGCACAGCCTAACAGAGTGTAGCCCTACCTGTCTATACAATGCGAGTCCGAACGCGGATTGCATGAGGATGTTGTACTGAGGGACTCGACGGCGATTACGTTATTCTTGCGTCCCTCCTTTTCACTTGCTTCAGTATCTTACATGGTCTCCGGTGCCTCGGATTGGCTCTTTGAATTTCTAATGAGATGGCCGGATAGTGTAAAATCGATCTTGCGTCGCCATCATGTCGCGTTCTCACGGCCACGTTCGCGTTGCCTCGTTGCCTCGTTTGCCTCAACATAGCTTCAGTTTTTGCGAACTTTCCTTGGAGATGGTTTCGCGACCGCTTATTTTCCGTGAGAATCAAGTCAAAGATCAGAGAGAAGGTACCCTGCAGTCAATGTAGTGAGTATAGAGACGGCTCAGCATAGATCGTGCTATTGTAGGGCGCCAGAGCGATGACGTAATGCGAACACCTCCGTCCAACGCGAGGATCCAACGCGCATGTTACACCAACACGAACCCGCTACAACAACATGCCTACCAATTCAGAAACTGTTCCTTCTACCCATAGCTTCCTCGCCCAAGCATCTGTTTATACCCTTTTCATAGGCTATATCATCCTCCCAGTCGCTTTTCCCCAACCTAGCATAAACGACGAATACACAGGATGCATAGAATATCCGGAGTATTGGGACTGTCCAGAAAACTATGCTGACGCATATCCTGAAAGTATAAATATCTCACCCTGGCTCTATCTATCCGCCTTGGCATGCAGTACAGGCATACTAGGTTGCTTGTGTCTATGGTGGAAACATCAGAAGAACTACAAGTGGTTGATCAAGAGGATTTTCCTGCCAGCGCTGTGTCATAGCGTTGCGGGACTCTGGTCGACGCTTGTGATGGCGAATTCCGCGAATTATAAGCAGCATAGTAGGACTATGTGGATGGTTATGGTTGCTCCATCGGCTGGGTCGGTGGCGACCGCAGGGGTGGGATTGGGGTATTATGCTGTTTTGTCGTGGCTTTCTAAGCGGAAGCAGGAGGTGAAACCTATGAGTTTGGAGAAGGGCAAGGAAACGGAGCAGGATTAGGATAGCTAGTAATGTATATATATATTGGAATTGGGATCTAGAAGTTGTTGGGTATCAAGGAAGAAAATGCCAGAATCCACGAGGACTGCATAAAGATGCACGTTACGCGCCCTTACCTATATCTTCTTTTTCTCTAGCCAACTTCATTCTCGTTTTTTGCTCACTCGCTGCATGCGTAATAGCCTTGATCATATTGAAGAGGAAGATGCCAATGAAAATGATTGTAACGAATGCGAGAACGGCCACCACGGAGATCTGTGAGAAAGTCAGCTACTATTACTTGCGTGTCCTGGGAGATTTTGAGGGACATACCATGCTGAACATGACAAAAACGTAACTGGCGCGGAGGAATGCATAGTTGTTTTCGAGTTCTTTTAGTCCTGAGCCAACTTGCATGGCTGAAAGGACCAGGCTGAAGAAGACGAAAACGATGAGTATCCAGGAAAAATTTCGCTGAAAGAAGATCACGTAGCGGTTGTATCCGTAGCTGTGAGATGTATGTTAACCAATATATCCAACCAAAGCTATTTCAACAGTTTCCACATCTTGGTAAGGATGGACTTACAGGTATCCTCTTACAAAGTGGGTATGCGCATACCGTATCCGGTAGATGCTGTTGATCCTTCCCAGCCTCAAATCGCCGAATTGATACCGCTTGTTCACCTGATGTAGCGTGTTGATATCCACATGGTGCATGAAATCCCTTACAAATTCTTTCCACCAGTGCCACGTTATGAAGCTTGGCAGGAGCGTGTGCTCGTGTGCAATCTTCAAATCCAGAGGTGTAATGATAAGCCACACATAGCTCACCAGGAACCCTAGCGCACTCTTCCATAACCACCCTTCCTCCATGTTTCGCTGATGATCAGCATCGCCCGGTTGGCAGATGTGCACCTTCCAAAACTCATAACTGAGCATCCATTCCGGCAGCGGCTTGACTAGCAGCTTTGTCGAGTACTTCAATAAATGGAGGTCCATCTGTTGCGTGCCTAACACTTCCATGCCCAGCATCATGTACCTGTGCAGCGGTCTAGCGCGCATCGGTCGGCCTGCCATCCATAGGTGTCCGTGTATGCGATTCAAGCGCGAGAGATCAAGCTCGTCTAATAGAAACTGGCGGGGGTCGTCGTTGACAAGGTATGCTTCATTGTTCTTGCCGCTTATGGTGGGAAGGGAGTCTTCCGGCGTAAGGGGTATCGTGGTGGCTGTGTTGAGCTCGGACTGTATGCTCGCCGTAGTGCTGCCCTGGCTGAGATGGGTGTGGCCATTTTGATGCACGATTTCGCGCGCTGCGGAATTAACAGAGTTGGCAGCGATGGATGAAGGCGGAATAGGACGGGAAGAGAAGGGCGGCGTCAAAGCGTTGCTCTGTTACTTGTAAGTATTGGTTCAGCCTACGATGATGCCAGTATGCGCTACGTACAGTCTGTTCAGTCGTCTTCTCCTTCATACTGCCCATCAACAATTGCCTTATACAGTCTCATGAGGGATAGAATGCGGCGCGGTGCTCTATATGATGTTTGACGCCGGTAAGCCTGCTGCGGCTGTAGCACGAGGCTCACATATGCAGGCACACGGGCAGGGACATCATGACGTAGGTAGGCACCGACTCCGCCTTCACGACGGCGCGCGGGAGCTACGGATTAGAATGTGGGGGCTGAAGGCGGGGGCCAGACTCATCTCGGGGCTTAGTTTTGGTACGGAAACGAAGAAGTGTTATGTAGGTTTGATTGGTTAGCAGGTCCATGTACACTATTTATATCTGCGAACAGGCACCAAGCCTCTACCACAAGGGAGGGCGCGGTCTGATTTTGAACGTCACTCATCTGCGCCAACATCGGCTCTGAATCTGAGGTTACGGAAATCACATTACAACTAGCCTGTCGGGATACGTTGAACGCCAACATGCTTCTGCCGTTTGAGCAAGATCCACTCAATTTGCCTCAACTTGAGCCCACCTTGGTCGTTTTGTATCTGGTTTGCAAAGCTACGAAAAGTGCCGAACGCCATAACGCCACCTTCTAATGCAGTTTTGGATATCATTGAAGCTCCCCTGTCCGTACATTCGTACATGGCCTGAGACTGATGCGAATCATTTACAGTAGTTGGCGGGAAAGCTGCCCTTCTTTCCACGTATCTCGCCCTCCCACCAGTCTTGTGAGCTTTCAGTCTTCTTCACTACGCGAATCCGATCGCCTTCTCTGAAATTCAAGTCGCCAGGAGTGAGACTGTCGAAATCATACATGGCTGTCACATACTCAGACTGGAAGGATCCTATCTTCTTGGGTGGTGGTGGAGGCGGCTTTTTCTTCCCTGCTGCTGGGTTGGGCGATGAGGGATAACCGCCTGGAGTCGATCCGTTTGAGGCAGTAGAGGGAATCTTGTTGAAGTAAGAATCGCCATTGGTTCCATTCGAGTACGACGAAGCCTGGGATGTGGACGAGGCACGACGGCCAAACATGTCCTGGCCAGCGCTCAGATGGGGGGAGCCGCCTATCTTTGGCTTCGAGGCGCTGAGAGAGCTGTATGAAGGTTTGTTGGAGAGACTAATGGGTGGACCGCTCTCAGAGGTGGATGACAGGGTTTGAGATGGTCGTGCAGGTCTTCCGCCTCCTGTGATGGTAGGCACACTGTCGTTGCTGCTGCTTCTCCGACCAGACATGACCTTGTTTCTAATGCCTAGGCCTGTCAGTGTCTCTCCCTTGTCCGGTAGTCTCATTGGCATGTGAACCGCCTTGCCGGTCTTGAGCAAGCCCAAGCTGGTCTCCATCTCCTGGCGCAGTGGTGTAAAGTTGGAGTCCCATAGCGGTACGACTTCTTCCGGCTCGGGCGGTGGATCGGGGTATCCCTGCTCATGTGAATACTGGTGTAGCACAGTGTAGAGGTTCCCAATCAGGTTGTTCTGTAGCACGATCTGGTTCGCCAGGAGGTGTGGTAGAATTGAGAAGGTCGCAGCATTCAGACGTGGTAGACGGTCTCGAAGGTTCTCGTCGGCAAGCTGGTATGCGTGGGTGGAGCGCTCGAGATCGACTTCGTGTTTGGCCAGGGCGCTGTTTTCGCGTTCTGAGCGCGTCTTCTTGGCCTGGAGGGCTTCGCAGCGGCTCTTGTAGCGCTCGTAGTCGACCTATTATCGCATTGTCAGCATACTCAATGGCGCGACTTGGAGGCTGTCTGACCTTTGCATCTTCCCGCTTCTTGATAGCCTTCTCCATAGGTTTCAATGCATCCCGGGCGAGCTTCGCTGGTATTATTAGTTTCCTGTCAATATCCTTGACTTCCTCCATCATGTCCGTCTTGAGCTCCGAAAAGGCTTCATGGAGCCCATGGACACGCTCCAGGACGGCAGACGGAGTTTCGGCATGTGCATGGGTGCCGTTGGAGCCTTCGCCGCCGAGTGGTTTGAAAATGGTGTACAGTAGCTCGACCGAGGTGAGTTGGTGGTTGAGGATGTTGGTCCACGCGTCCCGCCATTGCTTCGCTGACGCCTCGAGCTGGCCGACCAGTCAGCCCAAAACTTGGTATCAATAAGTGCAGCAGACTCCTGCGCCGGATAGACAGGATGCATTGCATCAATTGGCGTGGATGGCCAGTATGGGACTCGATGGGTTTAGGGGTCGCCCCACTAGTTCATAGGACCGAACGAACAAGTTGCGATAATAAGCCACACCGGACGTACCTTTTCCAACATAGTCTTCGAGTCGTCGAAGTCCTTCAACATGGACTCGACATCGGCTTCATTGGGCGTCCTCGTAAGGAAGCGCCCGGTGATCCTCTGCATGCGCTGCATTTTGCGATGTGAGGACAGCGACCGTGTGCGACGTAGGCCCGGAGTAAGAAGAGGACAGAATAATACAAGTGATGGGCAGCAGATAGTAGGTAATGCTTGCGCGTCCACTAGCGGTGGCTGTGCTTGAAGCTGTGTGGTGATTGAGGTCAAGGTAAGCAGGGGTAGCAGATGGCCCCGCACCAGTTGTCGCGACAATTCACCGCCCGCTGAGGCCAGTTTGCTGTCCAATTGTGGAGTGTGAAAGTCGTCGCGGGGAACTTTGGTTTGCCCACGTTAACTCTCTGGAACGAGAAGCGAGTTATCGCGACATGGTGCCCGCGATTGGTTCCATCAGCTCGGCAAAGACAGATGCCGTGGATCAGACGGCATGGTGATGCAAGGCCACCCGGCATTGGACCGCCGGGCACGAAGACGTGTCATGACTGGAGTGGGAAAGCCTGGATACGGGTACGCCTGGTGTGTTTCCGGTGAAAGCTCAAACATCTTTTAGGGCTGGGTAGCCCACTTCAGTAGGGTGCAACGCTAAACCACGTGCTCTCGCGGACCAGCAGGCGCGGTTTATCCCGCCGAGGCGCGTCACCGTCACGTCTTTAGCCTTCACCCTCCAGCACGACCCCGCCCCTATGTCGCCTATCCGCACAACGACGCGTCCCAACCGAACTCGAACGCGATGACGGCTCCTCCACGGAACACCCAGTATGCATCTACCATCGCCGCCATCAGCGCCTCTCAGAACAGCGCGCCTGTTGCCGAATTTCGCTGCCTATATACTCAGGATGTCAAACGGAAACAGAAGCGATGGCAAGACGGGTACCTCAAATTCCATACCTTCAACAGCCGAGTCATGGTCTATGATCAGACAAGAAACTTTCTTGGGGATACATACCATAAAGACAGCAACCAAGTGCAGGAAGGTGATGAACTTACCTTGAACAATGGCGCGCTGGTAGAGGTCGCTGAGCCCATGGGCATCACACATACAGACCTAACACAGCTACTCGAAAAGAAGACAAAAGAACAGCCAGCACCTTGTCCGACCGCTCCTTCTCAACCGAAGCCGTTCCAAAGACCCTCATCGGTGGCACCGACCAACGCTCAACGAAACGCATCACAACTGCGCCACAAATCACTCAATACACTGCTTGGGACACTGAGAGGGCCAATTGGGAAAGCGCAGCCCATGAAGTCCCCATACGAGGCTCGCAAGGAGAATGAGAATGAGCAGATCGAGGAACGTGCGCCGAAGAGGCAGAAGACAGTCCAACCACTCTCTAACTGGAGAGCTTCTAGCCCGATCCAAGAAGAAAGTCCTGTAGCAAATAGGGACACTATCGCACCTGCAAGACAACCGGACGCGAAGAAAGCTCCAAAACCTGCCAAGTTTGTACCGCCGACAGCGACCGTCATCACGATAGAGTCCGAGCCCGACCCTCATTCAGCGTACTTGTCAGATGTAACCCTCCCAAGCACACCCCCAAAACTTGTTAGAGCACGGGCACAGGCACGGTCTACCGCACTCCATGCCCCAGCACCCCAGCCCGTTATACCACAGGAATTACCCGTGCAAACCCCAAAGATACCCAAAGGCAAGGTGCCGGTACCAAGTGTAAAAGCTTTGGAGACCCCGAAACACCGAGCGCCACCATCTTCACCCCCCAGTGAGCGCGTCCAATCGCTTGACGAACGTCGATTTTGCGCTTCAGCGGACAAAGGAGTCACCCAAAGACCTTGCTCCTCCGCCGCAGCATTCACCTCCTCCTAATCGCAAAGCCAAATCACTTCGACTGTCTACAGGTGTAAAGCGCGGAAAGTTACTGTGCCAGTCTTTGTCTCAACAGACTGTAAGAGTTGGTAGTGAGGTCAGAGCGACCAGTTCGAAAGCCCGGTTTCGGCCAACATCACGCGTGACGAGCAAGGAACCATCGCCTGTACTGAGCAACCCTCCACTACGAGAGCTCGCCTCTACAGCATCTAGATGCGTATCCAAAGACAAGCGAAGAAGAATAGACGCCGAGGATGGTGATGATGTTGCGTTGAAAAGAGCAAGAGTCTCCCAGCCCCCATCACTGCCATCGCCAAGTCTTCTGGAAGATCCAGAAGTCATACATGGTTTCGTGGATCAGCAACTATTAGTCCCCTCATCCCCACCACAGCCTCACGTCATGTCTTCTCCCCCAGAGAAAATACCCAGGTCAAAGTCTGCTCCTACCAAGAAAACCGCGAATAAGACATCCGTTGAACCGCTACCTAAGCCTACTGCTGCGAAGCCCGATCCACCCCCACCAAAGGAAACTATCCGAAAAGCGCAATCACGGAGCACTATCGCGGGGAACCCCGTGTCAGTACATAAAGCCTCATCGCCTCCTGTACCGGTGCTCGATCCACCGATACCAGCCTCACGAAATGTCTCGCCAACACATACCGAAGCCCCAGAAGCACGATCATGTACGTCGTCAATCTCGCCTCGGAAAGTTCCTCTTTCAACCGGCGGCATTCTTAAGCGACCAGCAAAGCAAAACAAGAAGCAATCGGTTGCAACAACCTCAATACAAGAAGACCCTGCCCCACCTCCCCGTAATGAGTCCATACCTCTCCCGCCGCATCCCCTTCGGGCAAACAAGAAAGGGCCCATGATGAGCACGACCGAACTGGCATCCCTTCTCCAAAAATCGAAGAACTTGGCCAAGGTTCTCGCGGATCCCGTCGAAGACGGCTCGAACATTACTAGTGCCAGCAAGTTGCTAAGCAGAAATTTCAGACGCGTCAGAAGTGAGAACGATGCGCCGATACCCAGTACAGCAGAAGATTGGGAGAAGCGCAATCTAGCAAAAACCTCAATCGACATTACAGATCTTGTAGACGAACCTGCCATTCCTGCCGTGGCTGAGGAATCCAAGAGGAAGAAAGGCAGTGGGCTGGATGCGCTGATCAAACGAACAGATCCTAGGCGGAAGTTTAAGAGAACGCAGAGTCTGCAGGTGGAAACCAATGTAGCGCCGCCTGCTGGGGCAGAGGTCGAGTTACCGAGTCCTGTTGTGGACAAGGACGTCGGACCGTGGAGTACGGAGTCGGGCGATCTGTTTGATTGGAGACCACCTGGAAGAGATTAAGGGTAATATGAGAGATGAAGGATTGGTGGTTGGTCGTGAATTATGACTGGCTGTTGGTAACGATGTGCTGTGAGGCCATGTAGCTACGATAACATGACATTGATACCCTACAGCTTCCCCTGTTTTAATACTTGTTTCTTGCTTTATAGGAGTTTTTTGATGCAGTAAACGTGTACATTTCCAACATGAGGCTTGGATTCCCAAGCTTTCGAACCAGCACCGAGTCTTGATTTACTACATAGCGCAATCACTTCTGAAGTTCTCCGTTTTGGAAATGTGATACTGCATCGCCCACGGCTTCGGGATCTCGCAAAGTTTGAGTACTTGATGAAAACAAAGGAATAATAACACTGCGATGAGAACGGAAAATAATATGCAGTGCTTTGTGCGTCATTCTTCAGATTGCTACCAAACGAAACCCTTCAACGCCGGCATGCTGACTATGCGCCACACGACTTTGCCCTGTCCGGATAATCCCTCGACTCCAAAACCATGGCTATATACATCAAGCAAAGCAATGTTGACCTCGAACACTTCAAAGGTCTTTGCTTGTTTATACAAGAGGATATATACGCAAACACCTCGTCCCATCAAGAACAACCCAACGCCTCCCTGTGCGACACACGTGTCGCGAACTCCGCATTCACTCCATGTCTTGACTACCATGTCTATGAAGTCTTTGTTTGCTTCTTCGCCGTGCCGATATGTGTGTTGTACACCTTGGTTGCGAATTTCAGACTCGTAATCGTCTCTTGGAGATGTGCTTGCAATGGGCTGACCATGACGAACATGAGTGTTTTCGAGTTGCCACCCAGCGAGTATTGGAGAAGGTATGTGAGCTGTGTAGATGTTAGTACAAGAGTTCCTCAAAAATTAGTCTTGTGCAATATACCTTCGAGTTCCTATATGGCACATGGGTGCCCTCCTTTGGCGATCCAAGAGCGTTGATGACATCGCCCAGACAGCTCAGACTCTTATTAATGTTTTGCGTCTCCTTGAGACGCGCACCTTCAGCCTTGGAGTGTTCGAGACGCTCTGATCCGGCAAGATCGACCAAGTTGAGTGTGCCTTCGCTCCTTTCACCAGTGATCTCATTGGTACCCACCAGCTTCAGGATGAAAACAGAGTGGCTTCGACTTGAGCGCATGTTGGCCTTGGTGGCAGCGACTGTCCTGTTCTTGTCGGCTGTTGCTAGAATTTCCTCAACACGACCCGGACCGTCGAGCATGACACTGACTGCATTTTCGAGGATCGTCTGCTTTTTGGCCGCATCGTGTCGCACTTCGACTTTTTTCCTGTCTAGATCCTCCGAGCGGCCGAGTAAGTCGTTGTATGTTTCGTTGTAGACTTCGAGGAAAGAGCCTTCCATACTGTATTTCCAGCCCTTCTCCTGCAATCGCTGCGCTTCATCCCAAATCTGGGCTGTCGCACGGGGAATCATACCGTCGGCCGAAGACATGGTATGGGTCTTTCCGGCTCCTGTCTGACCGTAGCAGAAAATACAGACATTGTAGCCATCAAGAGCGCTCTGCACGAGCTGGCTGATCTCCTCGAAAACTTCGTTGTTCTGCGACGCTGGGCCAAATACACGATCGAAGGAGTATGCGTAGGCGGATGTAATGTCCTTGCCAGTCGCGCTTTGCTTGCTTGGGCCGAGAACTGCGACTTCCTTGCTGTCGGTATCGTTGTCAGGGAACGAGATCTGCGCCGGGTTGCGTTCCGTGTCATGGGTCGGTCGCACGCGACACATAACTCTGATGTTGCCCTTGAGTTCCTGCACCTGGTTGAAAAGCTTCCGACGTAGTGTCTCCTCTTGACGAAGTTTGTCGTGCGCTCTTTCTGCAGCTTCAATGGCATCTTGCATTCTCTTGTGAAGATCGTTGAAGGCCTGCGACTGGGCCTGGCTATCGGACTCGAGGAAGTCGATCTTCTCCTTCATTGCCTTGTTCGCCGCGTCCAGTGTGAGGTTGTAAGTTGTTGCTTCCGTCAGTTGGTTTTGGAGGCCATTCTTGAGTGTCCTCTCTCGATCGAGTTCGGACTTGACATTTGTGAGTTCGCCTTGAACCAGCTGTGCCTCACGGTGCTTCGCGTCTGCTTCCAATGCAGCTGCTCTGAGTTTGGAACCGTACTCCTCCTCGATCTTTTGTGCTTCTTGTGCGCGCCTGCTTCGTTCTGTCTCTGTGTCGGCGTCCAGCTTGTTCCGTAAGCTGGCTAGTTCTTCGTTGTGGTCTTTCAGCAGCTTGTCGATTCGTCCTTCGAGCTCCAGGCGTGTCTTTCTTTCGACCTCATCTCGTTCTCTCTCCATTCGGTCTGTGTCTTTCCGATGCCGCGACTCTAGATCTTCGACTTCATTACGTAGTCTTCGCCGTAAGTCGTCGACTTCGTATGTGTGTTTCTGCTGCGTCATCTCGAGTTCCATCTTTACTGATTTGAGGCAACTACGTGTATCATCGAGCTCCGACTCTAAGCCCTTGTTGACGATTTCCAGACGCGCGCGGATGGCCTCGAGCTCCGTAACTGTTGAAGATGCCGTTAGCATGTTGTCATCTTACCAGAACCAAGATCGAAAAGCGTTGCTCATAACATACCGCGACCTTGAAGTTGTTGAATCGATTCCTTGTAGTCAGTAGCCTGTCGCACGTCTGTCTCCATCTTCTCCTTGAACATGCGAAAGTCGCGCTCCATGGCCTCCATGCGTTCATTGTAGAAATCTGGACAGCGATCGTTAGTGAAGCGATTCAGAAAGGGCTTTTGTGCTGATCTCCGTGGTGTAGTAGATGGAGGCCGAAGCGGCGACGGATCCACCTGCTGCTGGCGAGCAGGCTTCGGCGTAGGCTGGGGAAGTTGAGATGGAGGAATTTCTGGCTTGAGAAAAGGGTTTTTCCCGTAGTCAGAAGTCATGCCACGTCCGAATTGACTGCTACACACGTCTGCCTCGGTCGCGCCCAATGTGAGGGCGCCAACCGCGGTGCAGATGTCGTCGCAGTCTGTATCGGCAGGCTCTTCGATGACCGGAGTGACGGAGCGGAAGTGGGAAGGAGATGAGACTGCTCGCGGACCTGACACACGAGCAATTCTCTGTTGGGACACACTAAGGGAGATTGTGCGATTCTTCAAGTGAGAAGGCATCCCACCAGGCACTCTTGCACTGGCGTAGGGGTTCGGAGAGATAAGAAATGGTCGCACACCTTTGCGCTCTGCTTGCTCACTGTCGTCGTCATCGTCTCTATTCAGCATTGCCGTCGCAGGACGCGGCCCCTGCTGATAAGACTTGCTCCTAGCATGGCTTCCATGGCCATAGGCCGACTTGGGTCTCACAGCCCCGGCAGTCTTAGGAACTCCGCCAACGCTGCCACTAAGAGTAGAGGCAGCAGGATGTCTCACTGTCGGTTTTGCAAGGGCACGCGATGTAGACGCTGCGAGTCCACGTGGCACGGTACCTTTGGTCGCGTTCGATGTCTTGGACGGCGGCGGGGGGATTCGTCGGGCAATGGGCTCGCCGGCTTGCTCTGCGAGAGTCTTCCGTTGCTTGAATGCAGGCTCCGGTACTGGTAGGGTCAGCGACCTGTCCGATGCGACTGGTATAAAGAGTGGCAATGTACAGCCGGAGGGCTTATGTTTCGCTGTAGGTATCGGCATTCCGCTTCGCGAGTTCGCGCCGGCTTCGTGCAATTCGCCAAGGGCACGAGTCGGTGATGAGGTGATGTGGGAAAAGGTCGAGGGTGGTTTAATGCCTGAGCGCTTCGTGGTACTCTGCGATGGTCGTCGTGAGATTAGACTTGCGCCGGGCAAGGGATGGGGGGATACGTACAGTGTTTTCGTTCGCAGCGTCCATAATCAAATTGTGTATACCTCGTCTAACGAAGGAAGGATATCAGTAAAGCATATCCCGGCGCAGCCAAAAGCACAAGCGCGTCGTCGTTGTCGTTGACGTTGCTGTTGCGGGAGTCGGATATCGATTGTTTGGACCTGCGCTCGGACGGTAAACAGAGGCAAGCGCGATCCTTGCAGCCATATGCTAACTTCGGTTAGCTAGCATAGCGCGAGCAACGCCATCTCGACTCCACATGCAACTTTGTCTATGCCAACCTCGATGTGCGAAGCATGGGCAAGTGTGGACCGATCTCCGACTCGGACTGGTTCAGACGCCAGGTCGCGACGAAGAAGCTTGGAATGAAAGCAAAGAGAAACGAAATGTAATACTTCTAAAACTTCTATTCTTTCACCTACTCGTCAGTTCTTTTATGAATATCTTCTGCTTTACAATGACCCATAGTCTTCGGCTTCTCAGAGTCCCATGGCGCCATGTCCACTGTTTACCGTTTCCTCTTTCCCCAAACCTTCAAAAACTCGATCTTTTCTTCCACCCCTAATCCGACCCTCTTGACCCTCCCCAACCTCGCCAGATCCTCTGCAACCCTTTCAAGAACCTTTTGTTCATCCTCACCTATAATTCCACTGTGGCCATTTACCATACCCCCAGCGTCGACATCCATGCCATCACCAGCCTCATCATGCTTGCCACCAAACCCATTTTTAAAGTCTGGTTCATCGAAGATATTTGTGTCGTAGCCAGATGCCTTGACTGGTGTTTGTTTCGAACTTGATGTAGGACGAGAGGGCTGGTCTTGGTTGCTACTGTTATACACACGGGAAGCGATGCGAACGCGCATTTGATGTGATGGCTTGCTGAGAAGGCCCCAGAACCATGATGTATAGCCAGCGGGAACAGGAGTTGTGACGTCTTGAGGCGTGTACCTGAGATTAACAGGGTAGATCTTCGTCTTGCCATCTGCACTTAGCAGGCTAGGGCACAGTGGGAGTATACCCCGGCCATTCGTTGTAGTCGTCTCAGGGAATACACATATGATTCTGTTCGGGTTCCCGTCGGTAAGTTGTTTGAGTGAGACGAGTTTGGAGGAGTCGGGCGGAGACATGGCGGGCGGGGAGAATGCGTGTAGTATGGCGCCCAGCAGGGTTATGCGTTCGACCTTTCGGTGGTTGGGGTAAGAGCGTGTGAAGATGGGTTGGAAGATACCGGCGAGGTAGAGCGGATCGAGGGGTGATGTGAAGGAGGATGCGATGATTGTGCCAGGTTTGGGAAGATTGTCTTTTGCAGAGTGTAGTTGTCTGTTGGATGTGTTAGCAGCGACTCAGCCCATTAGTATCCGAGTGTAGCCGTCATCTAACTTCCTCCACGCTTCAACTGTACTGGACATTTGGACGTACCCTCTCTTGACACCATCAACCTGCAAATCCACCCACCACACGCCCGGGATACCCAGCATCAGCCACAGCACCCCATACTTCAATCTCCTCCCGATGGGAAACCATTCCAGAATCAAAAAGTATAGCAGTGAAAAGGCGACGACGAAGGGTGCGCGCACGCAGAAGAGGAAGATATATAGTGGTAGCCAGGCGATGCCGACAGGTGGGGCTGGAACGGGGAGGAAGGGCGCTATCGATGTGCCTGTAGAACAAGTATCAGCTAAGCAGTTGCTTTTTTCGGGATGCACCAAAGGCGGGGGATTGAAATGGTCGGCGGGGAGTCGGATTGGAACAGACGTAGATGGGGAGATGGGGTAAGGGTATGTTGGACCCTCAAGCAACTGCAAATGATATCCTCAAACGCACCTTTGTCGCGGAACTGGCTATATCTCTCCATGACGAGTGATGCCTAGCAAAGAAAGATGCAAGTGTGGACGTAGTGTCACCGAGCCATGTAAGGCAAAGCCAACTTGCAACAATCGCGAGCGGGATGGGCCTTGGCGAGAACTGAGCGTCGTCACAGTGAGGCTATAAGGGCGAGGCAAAGAGACAAGGCGCAGTACTGCCGGTAAAGGCTGGACAAGCTTCTTACGTTGGACGCTTCCGGCGTGGCGAAAACGTAATGCGGAGTGTATTTGGGACGCCTTGGATGGGACGCAAGGTGAGTGGCCGTGCGAGTCATGCATTTCGACATGTGAATGCCAAGACAGGCGTTCTGTTGGTCTATCAACGTCATTTGTGCATGTGACAGCGCAGACAGGAGAGCCATTGGACGGTACGGTATACATCTAGAGCGTGTTACGATATTTTAGAGCATCTTGAGAGATTCTAGATCGTAGTCTGACAATGAGAGTGGTATTGGCTATCTAGTTACTACCTGGCTGGCACGCCTGCCAAACCATCGAGACAGACCTGTAGACATACATGAGCGAAGAAGGAACCGAGCCAAACGACGAGCAGCACTAATACACGCTCCAGTCGTGGGTATGAATAGACCATGCATGTTCCAGCAATGCAAAACCAACGAAAAAAGCACACAAACGTACAAAGGAAATGGTATTGATAGTAAATGCAACACGACCCCAGAGGGTCATGCGCGTCGCATATGTAGAAAGGGGGTATGTGCCAATATTACTGCTTATTTTCGTGGCTTATCCAGCCAAATCGACGCCGTTCAGCGCCAATGTCCTCAGGTTTTGTTGCGTAAGAGAGGAATGTGACTCGTTGCAGTTCGGGCGCTAGCGGGGGGTGGGTATCGAAGCACATTGCGCCAAAGCCATGCTGGTAGCAGTGGAACTCCAACACGCAGAGTCTGGAATGGCAAGACGATGCTCAGCCACTAATCTCACATCTGCCCCCTCCAACCGCCTCTTGATGCAGATTACAACTGATTACAAAGTACAGGTTCGAAACTGCAAGAGCAGCGCTCCTACAGCTTCGACTCGAAGAAAAGTGATTATGTCGGCGCGGTGAAAAAGCATGCGCAAGGGTGTTCTCTCATGACTGTCGTCTCGATTCATGCTTACAAAGCAACATCAAGCACCAGACTGACATCGCTGACCTGCTGGCCGGCAAGATCCTCGAGCACGGGTATCAAGTCGAGAAGCTCGTTGTCGTGTGCGTCAGAGAACCAGCTGCTGATGGGAACGGCGTGTTGCGGGTGGAAGATGTACGAGGTAGGCGAGTTGTCGATGATAATGGTGTCCTTGAGGTCGCGACCGATTTGTGAAAGATCCTACAATGGGTTAGGAATTGAGGAGGCAGAATCGTGTTAGTGACGGTACCTTGACGTAGTTGCCCTGGTGGTTGTAGCAACTTTCGCGGAACAGTCGGTGGTGAACGACACCGTGGATGTCAAGCTGGTCGAGAAGTGGGTCACCATACTGTAATGATTAGCATGCATGATTGTGCGGGCAGAAGTTGAAGCTTTACCTTTGATACGGACGCAGTAAACACAACGACCTCGTAGAGTTCACCCACCCTCTTCATGAACTGGTCGACACCAGGTCGCTTGATGACATATACGTTGTGGTATTGGCCTTCAATCTCGACAGGAATGGTGAAGTCGGCTTGATGCAGAATCTGGTGTCGCGTTAGCAAACAGAAGCAAACAGTCTGTATATCAAGCATACCTTAAAACTGCTGTGGACTAGAGTTTCATCCAGGTCGAGAACCAAGCACTTCTTCCCTTGGAACCTGGGCGCAATGGGCCCCAACAGATACTTTTGTGGCTCAGCCGCCTCAACTACGTCTGCGGTCTGGTGTTGCACAGCAACCTGCCTCTCGGCTAGCGGCGGCGGTGGAGGTAGATCGATCTTGGGGTGCTCGGCCTCGGCCTCTGGGTTTGTCTCCTCTCCCTCTTGATGAACATCGTTGGTCGATAGCGGCACATCCTTCATTTCAATGTCGTTGTCGATTTGCTTCTGCTCCTCGGTCTGATCCTGTATTATGCGCTCTTGCTCTGCTGATGGCCGAGGAAGTACCGGAGTAGCGATGGGGGTAGGGTTTGTGATGCTTATCTGGGGATGGCCAGTTTGTAGAGTACCGGGCTGGGGCGGGGACATTGTTTCCGTTTGCTGCTTTTGGGATGGGCTTCTTGTGATGACCGGGGGTTGTTGCGCTTCCACTGCTGGCTGTTCAGTTGTGCCATCACCATGGTTGGGTTTCTCAGCAAGGCCAGCTCCGGGCATCTCGGTTCCCGTCTTCTCATCAAGCGGTTCTTTCGAGTCAGTGTTGCTCGACTCAGCGACGGTAGGCTCCTGCTTCTTGATGGGAGTAGACTGGGATGTGCGTCCGGCGGGCACCTTCTGGGCTTGCTTGACATTCTCCAGAGGCGTGGCGTCGTCGCGAGATTCCTTGGGTGCAAAGCAGGGCAGACACGACAGCAGACCACCGGCTTTCTTCGTCTTACTCCGAGTCGATGGTGGACGGTTCGCAGTGGCGGGCACTGGGGGCGGTTGTTCGTTCTTTTCCACGGGCGCAACATGCGGTTGGGAGCGTTTGCTGCTCGCCGTGCTTGCTGCCCGTCGCTTGGCCATGAAGCTTCGCTTAGAGTGCTTGGAGCCTCGCCCGATGCTCTCAGCGTCTGCTGCAGTTGCGCCGCTGAGGCCGGTGTTGGGCGTCTCGCTGGACTGCGAGCTGGATTGGGGAACGTCCAAGAGGGTGCGCTTTTGGTTCGAGTCGCCCTCGGCCGTGGCAGCCGAGGGGCCTTGGGACGAGGACTGGCCTGGAGCGAACGAGTTTGTGGCAATGGCGTTTTGCATGGCAGCTGCATTGTGTTAGTCATCAAGTCTGGGAGGGGCGGCGTAGGCCATGGTGGTGATGACGAAAGTCGCAAAACATACCGATGCCGTTGGCCTGCTCCGACGGCGCTGCTGCCTTGTCGGTAGACGGACGGGTGTGGTCAGTAGAGAGCTGCATCGGCTCGGTGCTCATGGCTGCGCGTCGAGTCTGTTGGACGCACACGGCGCGGGTGTCGGGGACGTGTAGTGATAGGCTTGGGGTGGGACTGAGGGCTCCTTGGGGTCGTCGCGTGGAGGAACTCGCTCGTGGGCGGGTGGGAGCGGTCGATGGCTGGCTGGCTGGCTGGCTGGCGGACTGGCGGGCAATGGCGTGACCCGGTCGCGGTTGCTTGAATTAATGCGCGGGATGGAAGGAGCGATCGCCTTGTCTCGCAGCTGGGGCAGTCGCTATCGTCGAGGGAGTCCGAGGGGAGAGAGCGAGGGCGACGGGGAGCGAAGCTAGGATGCACTGCTTGGGATGAGGCTGGTTCGCTAAGGTGGACGGAAATGAGACGCCGTCTTTCACCGTCACCAGCGCCAAAGCTCCACAACAACCGCCAGTTCCCTTGGGGCAGCACAGCGTCGCGCACACGTTCGTTGGCGCGCCTGCGGCTGCAATGTAGCCTTTGTGGTGTTTTGATCGAGACAATACGCTCACAACGATGGTATTCTCGCAGCTGTATCGGCCACGCTCGACAGCGACAGGGGGGCCTCTTTATGGGGGAGACGCCCAATCGCCATGTCCTCTCGCCGCTAGCCTGCAACCGCGCTACCTAGCAGGACGGCATGGCCAGGCGCATATACAATATCTATTGAATACCTTCACTCCACCCTGCACATCTACAAGGGAGGACGGTTCACTCTTCATCATCCGTGGGTCCAATCACATCCTCGACCGCATCGCGGAGCAGGCGCGTCGCACAGCGAAATGACAGCCAAGCATCTTGGACAAGGGCACATTAGCCACCGCCCGCCGCCCGCCGCGAACAGCTCCATTCTCGTCTGCCTCTACCTACACACGCTCTGCGCAATCACGCTTCGAGCCCTGCATAACCTCGTCTTTGCGAAACTTTCAAAAGCCGGCCGACGTCCAGGCCATGCGGCCGTTCGTGCGGCCACAAGCTTGCAGTTGACTCACGGTTAGACCTTAGGCGCCATGGTACGGGGACGCGACGTTGCCTGGCCTATCACAACCCACACCAGCCGTGGGACCCGATGCGCTTCTGCCGCCATATGCTGGTCCAATATTGAGTGCGCCGGCATCATCCTTTCAGCGACGCGCAGGAGTCGCCAGCCGACGCTCATCATGGCCGTCATGCTCATCATGGTCGCAGCATCGGTGCGCTGGAGTCGTTGCTCTTTCTGTCACATGTCAGAGCCTGTCGTGTTCCACAGTGGCAAGCGCTGTGCAGGACGGCCCGTCGCACCTCCGCCGATCTTGCAGCTGATTGCGATGGCATCCATGTCCACAAAGTCACGCGTCGCCATCCTTGGTTTGCGCATATACGCTAATCCTCCTCCCCATTGTCGTAGTGGTTTAATAGACCTCGACCCAAGACGCTCCCCGCAAAGCGCGCCATTGCCGACTGTCCGGAGAATACGAGCGGAAGATCAACCGACCGTTGTCTGCTAATCTCATCCGACAAGCCTCAAGTCGCACATGCGAGCTGGCCAGAGTAGTCCTTTTCGTCACTGTACGACTATTCTCCAACAACGTCCAAACAGCAGCCGTCTTCTGCTTCCTACAAGTACATTCTTCCCCATGTCTTTGGTCGAGCATCTCCTGCTTTAGCCTTACCGTCAGCATCATGGTTGTCCATGTCGCGCGTCGTTTCCTCTGGTGGTGTGCATGCACTGGTGTGCGGCTCCTGATGAACCCGATAAAGGCGAGGACTTCTGATGATTCAAGTGTCTGCAAACTGTTTCGCATACTCTCTGAAGCTTCATGTTATTTTAGGTACATGTCCACTAACTTGTAGCACAATTGATTCTGAAGCTTCACATAGCGGACGCATCGACTCCATGTAGCCTCTGCAGCCCACCAACTCAGCCTAGCGGCTAACGAAAGGGGGCTTAGGGGCGGGTACTACTGACACTACATCATCACGCACCAATCACGACTATTTTGCTTTCTGTTTTAGCTATTTGGGTAGATGATTGTATGTTGCTTGTTCGGCGCATCATTCGTAGCCTGAGTAGCTTCTTTGTTACAAGATCTGGCATAAGAATCGTTTGCCTTGGCGGAAGGTAATGGATTGACAAATGCGGCACCTCCTGTGGTAGACTTGACCTAAGACAGCTACGGATTTGCTCGGCTCAACGATATATATAATATTGTCGAACTACTCGGGACCAAGACCCTCCATATCGGCATATCAGCGCAGGGACACATCTCATAGTATCACATTCAGACCATGGATTCATGTTCGGATGTCCAGATTCAGGCTTTCGATCGCTGCAACGTTGTCGCCAAAAACGTCGAGTATCAGTCAGAGCTCCACACCAGACGTGCTGTATTCGGCGCAGCGATTTAGTCTACGCGTCTTCTCGAGCAAAAAAGCAAATACTGATGATGCATTGAACTAGGTACTCGCCCGCCAGCCACACCGAAACAACGGTTTTGTTTATGTCGACCAAAGTCATCAACGATTTTTGTCATCAACACTCTCACCCTGAGAACGCAAGTGGCACACGTATGGGAGTGTACTCCGAAAACTGGTTCCCGGCGAGGAGACTACTTCGTACGCCTGTTTCGATGTATATGCCGGGAAAAAGCAGTGCATGAATAATGGGAGCGAAGGGGTTTAAGATACTCGCGAGAGCCATGTATTATTGCGATGGTTGAGGTGTGAGCTGAGCTGCCCAACTTCCACTCCTTCTCGTGATTGATTCACGTCGCCATTTGCTTCGACTATGGCGCTGGCTACTAATTTGCAGCCACTGGCTTATGCCGTGGCCTACGTTACCTTCTTTTTGGGCACCACTTCGACCTTTTTGAGATTCTACTGTCGTTACATTGTACTGCGGACTTGGGGATGGGACGACTACTTTGCTGTGGTCGTCTTCGTCTTCAGTCTTGCACAGCAAGGTGTCTTGCATATGTTTCTGTACTGGGGATGCGGATTGTAAGGACTCTACAGCTACTCTACATTGACATGTCACAACTAACATATTTATGCAGACACATGGACGCTCTGAATACCATTCAGCAACTCGAGATTGTCAAGGTATGTGCATACTCAAGACGAGTCACTCAGAGCATCTGTACTGACGGAACGTATTAGTGGCTTTTTGTCGAGGAGATCATCTACTACTCCGTACACTGGGTCATGAAATCTGCCTTTCTCTTCTTCTATCTCCGGCTGTCGCCTGAAAGCACCGCCTTTAGATACGCTGTCTATACTGGCGTGGTTCTGAACACTATTATATGGGCTTGCAATATGTAAGTCATCTTCCTCTACTTACTCACCACCACATTACAACAAAACTAACGTACGAAACTAGGCTTCTCGCATGCATTCAATGTATGCCCTTTGACGAGATTCTGCACCCGGGCACGCACCCAGACGCCTACTGCATGAACAAACTCATCGTGTTCCTCGGACCATGCTTGTTGGTAAGTGTGCCCTATGCTCCCTTCTCATATACCATAGCTAACCTCCAATCATCAGAACATCGGCCTTGATCTATACATCCTTATCCTGCCCATCTCCACAATATGGAACTGTCAGATGCCCTTCCGCCGCAAGGTCGCTGTCCTCAGCGTCATTGCTTTCGGCAGCATCTCCGTGATCATCGCAATCTTCCGCCTGATCCCCTTACTTCAACTCGGCGATCAATCCGCCGAACCCATCGACACCTCCTGGATTCTAGGCAAGATGATTATCATCGCCGCACTCGAAGTGCAATTCGCCATCGTTGCCGTCAACCTCCCCTCGCTCAAGAAACTCTGCACGAGCTTCACAGACGATGAGAGCCTAGTAGAAACACCGCAAGATTGGAAGTGGAAAGCTCGGAGACTGTCCTCACACTACAGCGACGACTCCGATGATGATGATTTCTACGTTTCGGGAGGAAACGGACGCGGTCATCATTGGCGGAAGAGTAAAGCCATCTCCTACGACAGTTTCCGGGCAAGCATCGCTCCCAGTCTGGCTTCTGATGAAGAATCTCTCGAAGCCGGCGTGGCTGTCGCACTTCCGGTACTGTGGGTGAAGACTAATGTGCAAACGGTCAGAGTGGGGAGGGGCCATGTTAGCAGAGGACATGTGGTTAGGAGCCTAGTTAGGTATAGTTTTGAGAGGGTCGAGGATTGTTTCCCCAGAGGTCACTTTTTGAGGACGTATGGTAGGCCTGAGTCGCGGAGGCCGATGAGCATTTTGCCGACTTGTATGGAAATATAATGCGAAATTTATGAATGGGTGTGCATTTTCCGAGCCGTGATCTGAGTTGTTAATGATATCTGTCCTGTCTGGTTTCGCGGTATTGTGTCTTGGAAATGAACACAATGACCGTTGCAATACACCCCTCAGGCAACAGTAAGACCTAAAAGTAACATTACTCCTCTCATTGGTGAAGGGTTGCCATCACAAGGCCTACCGTATTGCTGTTAGATAGGTGGATACGACGTCATACCATGGTGTTGATGCTGGAAGGCTAGCGAGATCGCGCAGCTGTGTCTATGCCTTGAGCAACCACCACCTAGTGTGCTCATCCTGTCTGCGGAGCATGAACTAAGTGAATGCTTGCAACAGCCTATGCAGCGGTGCGAGGATGCCGAGTCTCCTGCGCGTATGAGTGCAGCACACGATCATTCATTGGTCAGCCTGATACGCCAGCTCAACTGATTGCAGAAATCGCATTGAGGATGAGTAGCCAACGCATCTGCACTCGTAAAGGCTGAGCATATGCTGGTCACAGCCTTGTGGCTTCTACTGCTAGTTATGAGAGATGGTTTCGCCTCCAGGGATTGTGGAAATCCGCCATCTTCACCCTACTTCGGCTTCTCTCCTCCATCTTCGGATGTGCGCAAATCACAAGACCGACCTCTTACCAACCGATGATCTGAGCAACATCCAATCCTGGGTTATCTTCGATTCGGCTGCAACAGCAGACTAGCGTAAGCTGTTGCGTCCAGGCTCGCTGTGCAGGTAAGCAGAATGCCTAGCTTTATTCTCCGATTACAGCTAGCAGCTTGCCTGCAGAAGGCTTTTGTAAGGCACACGACAAGTTTCACTAATGTTCTTTTAGGCTCCAAGCCAATTCATACCACCTCCCATCCGCCTTGGGGAAGAATGGTGACCAGAGACGTCACTTGCATCGATAGCTTTACGCATGCTTCACTCGACACCACCAGGCAGCAGATCCGACTAATATCTACCACTCCTAATCCTTCTGGCCAGGTCAACTGCCAACTTGAAAACGCCTATCTCGAAGATGACAAGACACCTGACTATCGGGCTGTTTCCTACGAGTGGGGTCCGCCTACACCGCTCAGGCGCATCCATGTCAACGGGCGGTCGTTGGAAGGACGCCAAAATCTATACGCTTTCCTCGAGGCTTTCAGAGCGCGACTCTTCAAATTTCGAAGCAACAGCTGTTACGAGGCCAAGATACAATGGTTCTGGATCGATCAGATTTGTATCAACCAAACGGTGATCAGCGAACGAAACCATTAGGTGAAGATGATGTCTGAGATCTACAGCCGGGCTGTCTATGTTTACGTCTGGCTCGGACCATCTCAATCGGACATTGAAACGGCAATGGTTGTGCTAAAATCTGGCCTGAGATGCTACTACGAAGACAGAATTGTCCTGTCGTCGCCGAAGAAAGCCGAGCGCCAGCAAATGTCCCAAGTCGATGAGCAGTGCGGTGCTGTCGACGAAATCTGCTCCTAACCGTCTCTGCCCATATCCGCTCTGAAAAACTTCTTCGAGAACACATACTGGAAACGACTCTGGATAGTTCAAGAGATCATGCTAGCTTGGTACATTCGCATCATTTTCGGAGAGACCCTGCTTTCTTGGGATGAGCTCAGACGATTCTGCTTGACAAGTGTATCGCAAATGCCTGCTCAAGTCCGAGACTGTCTACCACAGCAGCTGATCTGGCTTGCAGAACACGCGCTTTCGGCGAAGACGTACACGTACAGCAATCTGCTTACCACGTTCAGCAAAAGCCAGTGCCTCGACCCAAGGGATAAGGTTTATGGCCTACAGGGTCTGATTACGCCCGACAGAAGAGTATCTATCAACTATGCTAGTAGCACTTACGACGTATTCAAGGTCTCGGTCTATCTGATGATACAGGACGAAAGCCGCAGAGCGAAGAATCAACTCGGAATTGATCTTGAACGATTCAATTACGACAACCCGACGGACACAATCCTTCAGACTTGCTTTCTACTGAACGCAGACGTAGAATCAATCATACGACTACCGCTCGTTACTGCGATTATGGAACTTGATGAGCAGATGGGATTGAAAACGCTACGCTCTCTACAGTTTTCATCTCGGGATGCTCGTATGAAAATAGATTCTCTGTGGTCTAGGATAATCGCATATTACAAGCAGGAGCTGTTA
The DNA here is from genome assembly GCA_004936725.1 of Alternaria brassicae. Taxonomy (NCBI): domain Eukaryota; kingdom Fungi; phylum Ascomycota; class Dothideomycetes; order Pleosporales; family Pleosporaceae; genus Alternaria; species Alternaria brassicae. Next base: position 1,355,417 of record CM016506.1, on the reverse strand, counting down.
CCGGCCCTCTTCGACCAAGGAGGGATCGGGTACAATCGTAGAGAGGATTTTGAGGGGAATTATGAACTTGACGGGTTGGTGTCGAATCTGTGGCGAGTGTATGAGGAGTTGGAGACCCAATATGATGACTTCATTTCTCATATTGTCAGGTCTGCTTGTGACAATCAACGGAAGGTAAGCCAAACTTGGTGCCGTGGGTATTAATACTAAGCAGGGTACAGACAAATTGGAAGAAAACTTTTGCTTCTTCACACGTTACTGGACTAGTGTAAGTCAACTTTGGCAAAGCATGTACAAATTTCCAGATACTGTGTAGACTAACTGCAGTCGTTTTAACTAGGGATCGTTGAATCACACCGTATCACCAACGGATTCATAGCTGACCATGCAGAATCTGTCTATCAATCTAGAAAATATCGAGCACAACTCGGAGTTGCTTTGGAAGATGTCGCTTATAACATCGTAGCAACCAGATACGGCAAGCCTCTTGCACCAACTCGCTGTAGCTAGGCACCAGATACCATATCGTCAACTTGGGAATATCATTCATGCGTTTGCGTATATGTTTATCATGCATGCAACGAGTACAGCGGAAACCGACATTGGACCGTATGCAAACGAATACACGCTGGATTTGCCTTTCACGCATGATGGGAAGAATGTCACCAAACTTTTCGAACATGTAGATTCGGCTTACTTTATCAAATTCATTGCGGTCCTGGTGGAGGCAGGACTCGGAACGTAGTGGAATTTTGCGGGATCGCGATTCCAGACAAGACGATATTCCTTGCGATTGCCTTTGTGTACAAATACAGGTCGTTGACAGTGGGTTCTTTCACTCGGTTTGCCACTGCTTGTAGTGCTACGTCCGGGATTTAGACAGCATGTTGCTTGTCGTAGGGTTTCGAATGGGTACGCCCTGTGACGTTGCAACTCGGCGCTACTACGTTGAACCTCAGTTCAAGCTGTTATCATCTACCCTTATCCCCTCCAAAACTATCCTACCGCTTTTCAAAATCACCTCCAGGTTTACCCGGCGAATGCGTCTGCACATGATTGTCAAACTCTCTGCCTGAGAACTTGCCCTCGCGAACTTTGTTCTGGTTCTTGTGCGCCGCGATGCTGTGCTTGTTGACGCTATCCCCATGGCGGTCTTCAACGGGCTTGGGGACGTCGGAGGCGTAGGCGGATTCGTGGCGGTCCCCTATTTGGGTGGCTTTAGGGGGATCCGGGGACGCAGGGGAGGGGGTCGCTGGCGAGGAGGAGGCCGGAGAAGAGGTATTGGTGGTGGTGGTATTGGTAGTGTAGTAGAGGGCTGCGGCGCCGATGGCCGCGGTTGTGGTGAGCCTAGGAGGAGTCATTACGGTGTCCGTCGTTTGGAGGTACGTGGTATAAGAAGGCGTGTCCAGTGGGTATTAGGATGCAAGTTGCTGCGCGATGAGAGCTTGTGATGGAATCTCGACTACTCACCATGTCAATCGTGACGATACTTTCAGTGTTTCTTTTGTGCGCTGATCATGATCTGTCGCATACAGTCTCCTCGCTGCTGTACATCTGACCTGGCACGGTGCGCGGGATAGAGTTCGTAATGATATTGACGTGATGGAGAGCATTGTGTAAAGAATCGGAGATGGTATGCGGGAGGACCGAATCGTCTCTATGAAAAACTATATCGTGTTATGGATTGTCAATGACCAGTCATGGTCGTAGATTTGTATACACGATCTGTTGTTGTTCGCTCGTTCGCTGCAAGGCGGCACGCTACGTCATCGACCTGTTTACGCGCCTGGTTTTTGGAACGCCGCGCCGCGTCTACGGACGGACCTGCGCGCGCTATGCCACTCAACTCGTGTGACGTCCTGTGCCAAACACAAGGTTGACACCATTGAGGGCGTTCTGCTGGAATTGGTCTAGAGGAAGCCACACTAGGCCTTTGGCTGATGTGTTCGAATGTTGGCGTGCGTCACCATCACAACTATAGCCCCTTGGGCCGTGCCGTTGCGAGTCGTCAACGAGCGATTGTTGATGATCTAGGCTTGTAGACAGATGGCGTCACGTTCAGAGATCACTGCTAGCTAGGTAGACACTGCAATTAAGGAGGCCTTGAGCACTAGAACCAGTTCATTTGCCTCCACTATCAGTACCACCAGCACCACCGCGAGTAAGGTGGGCTACAATTTGCAGCGGTGTTGCACCCTCGCACAGAAGGTCTGCCATAAGAAGCGACAAGCTGGCGAATATGCACTCAGCTGCCACGATACCCCAAGGTTCGATGCATGGCGAGGAAGCGAAGAAGAAATAATATATGACTAGCATCCGTCATCCCCTCCCTCATTAAGGTAAGTGATAGCTACTCTGTAAGGAAAACTCCCAGCAGTCCGAGTGGCGTCGAGATTGCCAGCAGCAAGCAGAAGACGAACAAGCACCATCTTGGCTTTTTGACTGCTGGTTAATGCGGTGTTTGTCGTCTGCTTCCAGTGCCGACCCTACCGATCACCGTGGAATTAAGGGTATCTGTGGTGACCGGCCAGAAAACAACAAGGCTTCCCGTCTGCTCAGCTATATACAAGCAGTGTACTGCTATCCAACACGTACACTTGACACACATACTCTACCTTTCGCGCTATCTCTGGCTGGGAAGCTCGTAGAGTGGTGGCGCGCTATGCAACTCGGATGGCTGTACATAGGCCTCGTGCATTGGCTGGTTCTCTGGCTGTTTCTGAGCAGCATCATAGTCATGGTGTGATACAGTGGGGACTGCCGCTGAGGAAGGGGTGGTCTTGTTTCTTCGGTGCTTCTTTAGGTATAATACCACTCCGACGATGATGAGTATTCCTGCAATCACAAGCCCGACTGTCAATCCAATAATAGTGTTTTTGCTGATGCCGCCATCGTTCGCTTCTGCTGTTGTACTTGGCGCTGCTGCTGCTTCAGTTTCCGTTCCTTGTGCCGTCGACGATGGACGGATTGACGACGATGCTGACGGCGAGGAAGCGGAGCTTGGAGCAGCTAACGACGATGACAAAGAAGAAGAAGAAGTTACTGATTCGCTTGCGACGTCGTCCCGTTTTATATACCAGCTGGTGCTCCAAAAGCCATCTTGGGTCTGCTCCTCGTTCGTTCCCTGGGCATTGACGACTCTGAAGACGAAGGGGTTCGTTAGGTTCGTCTCTACGACGCGTACTTCCCACTGGTACCATTGATTTGCTAAATTGGCTAGAGGACCCATTAGCAGATTTCCCTACAACCAAGTGTTATACTGCTCACTCACTAGCAAGTTGCACTGAATTTGCGACCTTTCCCCTTTGATAAAAGTATAGATTGACGTTCGTATACGTGGTGGACCACGACATATTGATGGCAGAGCCCTCGCGGAACTCGATCGGGTATGTCACTGGGAAGATAAACCTGCCTTTGTCTGAATCCTCGGGTTGGGTCCAGATCCTTCCTTCATCCTCCTGTCTCGGCACGACATGGGAAGCGAGCAGCATCGAGCTCATGATCCATAAACTAACGAGGATTCTCTTTATGTTTATTCGACACTACGGTGAACGGGTTTAGGTGAAAGAGGGTTTAGGGGGGCAAGTCGCGGAGGATTGCTCTGGGGATATGCCTTGGGCTTCACCGGAAGCCCAACCATGGCTGCGCCTGCATGGGATAAATTTACATCAGGACAAATCTGGGCCGATAATCTTACGGGGCGGGTAAGGAATGTAGGAAGGCTGAATGAGAAGCATGATCTGAAGCAAGCCAATCTGCAACGATAAAGCTCAGCAAATCCTTGACTCCATCTAGGCCCTCGCTTCCTCGGATCCGGCCAATCGTCGCTCTTGCCACCCACTACGACAGCTGTGCCACTTCCTGATAAATCTATCCTTGCCAATCCCGGAAACACTATGGATTTGGAGAAGGCTGAAGGCTGTTGGCCGTCTTTAGTCGACTGATATGGGAGAAGGGGGCTAGAGAATACTGTTTTTGGCAGGATCATAGCGTAGCGAATTTCTTGCGCAAAGTGCAATCCAGATTTGGAAATGTGTATGAAGTTGAGATTTCAAGGACCTGCCCACCGCATGAGAAGGATCATCTGAAACTGACAAAGATCATCAGCGCTAAGCGCCCGACGGGAAGTGATACCGTTACACAAGACTAAGCCGCTCTGCCAGGCTATAATCTGATCATCTAAAACAGATCCAAATCTAGCACATGAAGAGGCCAACTTCCAATAAAGCCCGCCGAGCTCTCTCTCGTCATCAACCTCCAATGTGCTTATTTGAATGAATGAGAATGGCTGCATGCAAATCCTGGGTGAACTTCCGACGCAAGTACCGGACCATTTTTGCGGCCTTCATCGTTTGTTTCTTCTTTGTTCATTCGTATCGAACATCGACAACCAGCTCCAGTATACCAAGCCATGATCACAGCACACTTTACTGCCCCGAGAACGCCATCGCAAAGGAAGTACTGGTCATCCTTCGTACAGGCGCAACCGAAGTGGTAGAAAAGCTCCCTGTCCATTTCAAGACTACATTGCGCTGCATACCAAATTACGTCATTTATTCCGATTTTGAAGAAGACATTGAGGGACACCACGTCTATGACGTTTTCGACAATGTGAGCCAGGATCTAATGGACTCGGTGCCGGACTTCAACCTCTACCGTCAGCTCAAGACGACGGGCCGAGATAGCCTCTCTATGGGCGGAATTACACACGATGGGAGTGGCGCTACAGGGTCGTTGGATAACCCTGGGTGGAAACTGGACAAATTCAAATTCTTGCCTATGATGGATAAAGCTCTGCGTCAGATGTCGCAAGCAAAGTGGTTCGTTTTCGTTGAACTCGACACGTATCTGATGTGGAGTAACCTGCTAGATTATCTGTCCAAGTTTGATGCAGAGACTCCGCATTATGTTGGCAAGCAGATGTTTATTGGCGACGTACTCTTTGCTCACGGAGGCTCAGGGTTCGCTTTGTCGGCGCCGGCAACGAGGAAGGTGGTAGAATATTGGAAAGCCCATGAAAAAGAGTTGAACAAGTACACTATTGAGCAGTGGGCTGGAGACATGGTCCTCGGAAAAGCCTTGAAGGATGTTCAAGTACCACTTCTGTGGGCGTTTCCTCACTTCCAAGGTGATCCGGCTTCAACGCTTGACCACAACATAACAAAAGTCGGCCGGCAACCGTGGTGTTATCCCGCAATTACCTATCACCATATGCCAGAAGACGAGATCCGGTCGATGTGGGAATTCGAACAGAAGTGGCATCGCATGCATCCAAAGAACGTTCCATTGAGACATGCCGACGTGTTCAAAGAATACATATATCCTAAGCTGAGCAATGAGGAATCGGAGTGGGACAGTTATTCTGTCAACCAGAAATTCAGTAAAGCTGTTTCGAAGAGTAAGGAAGCGCATAGCTCTTTCGAAGCTTGCAGATCATTGTGCGAGAGTAATGGCCAGTGTCTGCAGTTCTCGTACCGCGCTTCCAACTGTCTTGTATCAGATGAGATACGTTTAGGTCGAAGGTCGACATCACAGTGTTTAGAGTATTCTACAGCCGCTTCGAGATGTGAAAGAACGGGGGAAAGGGTGGTGAATACAAGAAAAGGAAGCGTAGATGCAGTCCGGTCTGGTTGGATGGTGGGCAGGTTGGCAGAGTACGTGAGTACTATGGACCAAAGTTGTAAGGGCAATATGGGCTGGATCACTTAGGGAGTAGGTAACTCGAATGAAGCCATTTTCTGGTCAGTCGTGATGGAGTAACCTTGCCAGGTGCGAAGACTCAAAGAAGGAGCAGGTCGTGAAAACTAAGCTCTAAAAGCGTGAAAGTTGGCAGGTTACAACTGTAATGTCTAGCTTACACGTCGTCGACGAAGGTAGTGGGTGGAGTGTTGGTGTTTCGATGGTGGGCGAGGGTTACCCGGCTGGACCCTTGCTTAGCCTGAAGTTAGGTAGTTGTCAAACGACGTAACTGCTCGCGACAGGCAATCACTCCCAGATCACACGCGGTTGCCCATATATCAAATCTCCCCACGATACTTGTCACGTGTATAAAGAAGACACCACAGTCGCCTCTTCGGGCACTGACAAACTCGCGCGCCATGACTGAGCCAAATCCTGCCCCGCACGACGAGCGCGACCCCGCGGCCACGACACGCGATCAAGACACAGACGACCACAAGCCGCGAGACAGCAGCGGTTGGGACGGAAAGCTGCGAATAGACAAAATGAGCATCGGCGACGAACCGCGGGATCCCCATGCGCAGGTTGTGAGCGACCCCGAAGTATCAGACGATGAAGGTCCGCCGCCGGAACAGTTGGCCGCGGACGAGGATTTGCTCGACGACACGCCAGAAGACGAGGATGACATAGAGATTGTACACTCGAAGATTTCCGACATGTCGGCGCTACGGCTGGAGCGGTTCAAGCAGATGAAGGTATGTTGTTGTCCGAGTTGTGCGTGACTTTGCCTAACGGCACAGCGTCTTTGCTTGCGCCAAAACCGCATAGAAAGCATCGTCATGCCAGAAGACGTCGCGTCAACCCTCGCAGAAGTCGATCTCTACGACAACCTAATAGCGCACATCAAAGGGCTCGATGCCTTCACCGAGCTCACCTCGCTCGACCTCTCCTTCAACAAGATAAAGCACATCAAACGGCTGAACCACATGACGAAGCTCAAGGATCTGTACTTTGTGCAAAACAAGATCAGCAAGATTGAAAACCTCGAGGGCTTGTCAAATCTGCGGCAGATCGAGCTCGGCGCAAACAGGGTACGGGAGATTGAGGGGTTGGAGACGCTGACGGGGCTGGAAGAGCTATGGCTGGGCAAGAACAAGATCACTGAGATCAGGGGATTGGACGGCCTCACTAACCTGAAGATTCTTAGCATACAGTCGAATCGTCTGCGCTCAATAACCGGTCTCGAAAAACTCGTTAATCTCGAAGAACTGCACATCTCGCACAACCTCCTCACCGAGATCACAGGGCTGGAGAATAACGTCAACCTAAACGTCATCGACATCAGCGCTAATCCGATCGAACATCTCAGCGGACTAAGCGGCCTCAAGCACCTCACAGAGTTCTGGGCGAGCAACTGCAAGTTGAGCGACTTCAACGAGATCGAGAAGGAGCTGAGGGATAAGGAAGAATTGGAGACGGTCTACTTCGAGGGAAACCCTCTGCAACGGTCACAACCAGCATTATACAGGAACAAAGTCCGGCTAGCACTACCGCAGGTTGTGCAGATTGATGCCAGTAAGTTCATCCCCCTTCCCCCCTCCAAAGAATCCGGATTAATTTTGTCACAGCATTCGTAAAACAGGTCTAGGCGACTAGGTCGCAAAGGAAATATGGTAGTAAAGGCAAGGAAGACATTTACATGGCGCACTGGGAAGATGCTACGGGCGTTCAGTCAAGCGTACATTTAGCATGGCGATACGGTGATGATACCCAATAAATGCATGGTATTGTTGGCTTAGATGGTTGCCCACACTTTTCAAGAATGACGAACAACGAAAACTAAACGATGCAACTGGTCGAGAATCGGCAAATGCGGGCTCTTTGGGATTTTGCCTACTTGACTTGACAGTTTAGACGTCTCTCGCCTCCAAGCCTGCCTGTTAGTTACAACATCGTCTATCTACTCTGGCACCCAGTCCGGACCTTCAGCCTGATAAAGCATAGGCTTCGGGTTAACGCAAAGCTTTCCGTTCTCATTCGGCAACCCATCGATACTGCGTACGTTGAAGAACTCACTTCCCACTGCTCCTGTGGCCCAGAAAAGGTTGAAGGGATCAAACTTGCGCTTCGCCTCCAAGAGACGTGGGTAGTAGCTGCCCCAGAACGACCACTGGAAGTTTGGTTCAAGACGGTCTCCTTCCGACAGGTACGATCCGGAGCCGGGCGTGAGATCGCGCCACTTCTGCATGACGCCATAGGTCATGTTGAGGCGCTCCTCGATGATCTCTGCAGCTGGGTTTGTCATGTTGAGAACAGTACCGGTGATGATAAAGCCAAGCATGCTGCGCCAGGCTGGGTTGACAGAGTTATCAGGGCGCCCACCCTTTTCCCAAGATGGCGCCATGTTGTAGCCAATCAGCGCCATACCTTCATCAACTGCACCCCAAAAAGCTTCGAAAGTCTCATCAAAGATTGATGCGTTTGCCCAGTTGGAACGAGGGATCATGCGCGAGGTCGTGGCGACGCCATTGCTGTTGACACTTTCCACGGGGAAAGAGCCATTGTAGGCATCGTAGAATCCGTTGTACTGCGTCCATTTGGGTTCTACGGTGATCCCGAGCGCTGCCATATCCTTTACCCAAGGGTCAACAAGAGCTTTGGCTTCTTTAACGGTTTTTCCTGGAGCGAAGAACGGCGACATGTCCATCATGATCGAGTCTGGCGACGGAAATACCTTCCAATACGCATAAGTATTGTTGTCGGCGTTCTGTGGAAAGTACTTCATGTATGCCTTTAGTCCTTGCTTGAAGGCTTCAGTGCTGACATTCTTGCCTGTGGTGACGAGCCAGTTGGCGGAAGCGATAGGTTGATCCGGGTGCATCTTGACGGTGACAGAAGTCACAACACCAAAGGTCAGACCTCCGCCACCACGGAGTGACCAGAACAGCTCGGGGTTGTTGTTCTTATCAGCAGTCACATAGCGACCATCTGCCATGACGACTTCCATGGAAAGTACATGGTCAGCACCTATGCCGAGGGATCCCGATAAAGGCGAGTGGCCACCACCTTGGATCCATCCGCCCATCGCGCCAACAGTAGGGCCTAAACGAAAACGAAAAGTCAGTATGCATCTCAAACAGATATCGTAGGAAGCGGTTACTAACATTCGCCTCCCATGACGGTGCCGCCGAAGTCTCTCGCAGCCGCGTAAAGCTCAAAGCCCTGAGCACCCGAGCCAGCCTTGATAGCAGGACCAGAGTAGTCCTCCGACTCGTAATTCTCAATGAAAGCGATGTCCTTCAGGCCATGAGTCCATACACTAAGCGAGCCAGCACCACCACTCTTTCCCTAGATACTGTTAGCAAAAAAATCAACAACTCGAGGACGAAGAACTTACGGCGAAATCATGACCGGTGTTACGAACGACGAATCGGACGCCTGTGTTTCGAGCAAAGTTGAGTGCCAGCTGAATCTGGGCAGTAGACGAAGCGTTGACGACATACAGAGAGTAGCCTCCTTGGGTACATTGCTTACTGTTGTAGATCTGAGGCGGTTGGCATGTACTTCCTTGGTAAAGTGGACTCAGCATCTCAATGGGATCGTCCAGCCTGGTCGTATGAATTAGTCAACAATTACTTGAAGGTGGTATTCCAAGTTTGACGTACTGTGAAAATGGATCAGTCCATGACTTCGTCATGGCATCGCAAGCGCTCTGGTCGACGCCACCCGAGGTACTGTTGTAACAGATGTGTGCCTGGGGAAGAGGCTTCATCAGAGCACCATCGGTGACATCATTGAGTGTCGACCAGCTTGCCTCCGCTGGCCAATCTTCGTCGCCAGGGAAGACTTTGCATTCGCGGCCGTTGAAGGTGCTGTCTGTCTCGAGTACGGCGTCGCTAGCAATGTTATGCGAAGCGAACTGGAAAAGAGACCTCGCGTCAGCTGGTATTGAGGCTAAGGCTTGCTCGATGGTCGTATCCGTTAAGGATGCCTGTTCCCAGTCGAAGCGAGGAATAGTTCCATCAGTTGTCTGCTCGATGCGCGCAAAGCCGCCCGACTGGCGATCGGCAAGACGCATGGGAGGTTCTGCGGAGCGAGGCGCGAACCTGGCAGCAGCGGATGCTACAAAGAGCGCGCTGATGAATGAGGACACCATGGTTGCGAGTGTTGAGCCGCAATGAACATACAAGAAGTCTTCGAGAGCCTGGATAATGGAAAAGGAAAGCGAGGACTGCGGCTATTTGAAGAAGACAAACTTAGATCGTATGCCGTCTTCGCCACTGGATAGACTGCCGAACCCTCCCTCGACTACGACTAACTTCGATAGTAGTACATGATTCATGTTTCGCCTCACAACAAACGTGTGGATCCTGCGGATTTTGTGGGGTCTGGCTTAGATTTAGGTAACGGCCCGTGGTGCCTCTTGCCGATGCCAGCGCTAGGAACTGTCTTCCTCATGTGCAAAAGGCACAGTCCCAAAGATGTGCGCTGTAAGCATATTTATCTATTTGGACATGGGTGACCGCCAACTGCTCCGAATCCCCTTTAGATTTAAGTGGCCTGATTACAATCCTTACTGCATATGCGAACCCTTGATCAGGATTCCGACAATCTCCGCCTGGGTATATGATTGTTCACTGACCAGTGTGATTAGAAATCGCTACGGAAAACAACTTGGACACAGTGCCAGGCTATACTGCCACGACTCGCTTGCATATATGGAAGAGGCCGTCGAAGTTTCCGTATGATCCGAGAAGGCTCGAGGTAACGGCATGTCTGCTCGACTAGATCAAGAATGCAACGTGAAAGTGAGACCTATCGGTATCAGCGAGTCCCTAATCCTGAACATAAGGAAGAGATCCACTGCAAGGAAAGTGGGGGTTGTCAAAAGAATTTGGCGTCATCCGTCACCGTCTTGAAACGCGAACAATTGTTCGCGAGGTCCCCTGAATTAGCCACTCTGAACTCAGCTCGGCTATTTTTTGTCTCGTATTGTTTGGGACCGTATTCCGTTATATTTCATGAGCAACTGTCCCCGCCGTCGACGATGCGGGTTGGAAATTAGTCTGACCATCTTCCGAACGAATAGGCCAGTGCTTAACGCAGGCGTACGGCACGGGAGGGCTAGGGAGCTGACCCGCTATTTACTATCCCAAACGAGAATAGCGTGGGCTTCGTCGGTGTATTTTTGCGCCAAAGCCGTCAATGAGGTTCCGTTGCAAGAGACTTGTGTTACGCGTCTATTGAAAGAGCGCTCGAAAACATTATTTCCAAGACTTCTAAACTCCAACTCCACGTGTGCTCCGCGGCAAGGATTTTCTTAGCATGTAGTCACACTGCATTAGGTACCAAGACGGCTCGTCATCAAAGCAGGGGAATAATCTGCGTACTTGAGGCACAGTACTCTTCGTCAATCAAATCGAATCGAGGCATATCTACTTGAGCCGCGGAAACAATATAGGGTGCGTATGGTATCCCAGTGATTCATTTCACTCGTGCCGCCATGGCATTGGTATCGCAAGTCACGCTTTATGGTGTTGATCCCACATGAACATCGTTATATGTCGATGTAGTCGGCTGGTGCGAGTTCACCGTAGTCACTCCTCTTGTATTCTGATCTACACACTCGTCAAAACAACACGGCAGTCATGAGTCTACCTTCAGATTCAAAGCAGCCGGCTATTTTCGCCATTACTATTGTCTTTGCTTCTATCAGTACTCTTCTCGTGGGCCTACGAATGTACCACCGGGTCCTGATCAAACAGCTTCATTGGGGTAAGCCGCTCGAAAGCCATCAAGCCCTGCAACACATAGCTAACAAGATAATTAGATGACGGCCTCATATGCATGGCATGGGCATTAGCCGTTGCGCAAGCGGGTGTTTTTCTCAAGTTCGCTGTGTTGACGAACCAGGGTCATCACATTTGGAATATACCTACACCCACAATCGATCAACTCGTCGAGGCGGACAAGTGGAACATGGCTCAGCAGCTCCTATACAACCCAATCCTTTGTCTTGTGAAAGCATCGGTACTAGTCTTTTTGATAAGACTGCGCGACCAAAGAACCCTGGTTAGTTGGAGTTTGCTTAGCCTCTGGTGGTTCAACATGGGCCATATGATATCCGTCTTCTTCGCCGCTTTGACACAATGTCTGCCTATTCACATGTACTGGGATCACTACTACACGGACAAGACTATAAACGGCAAGGTGGTCAACCCGAACTATCAATGCTACAACATGGCCGCCTTTTCTCTCGTTACCGCTGGCCTCGCGATTCTGACGGATATCCTCATACTGCTTGTCCCCGTAGCCATGATGTGGAAATTGCGCATGGCACTCCGCCAGAAATTCGCTGTCAGTGCTGTACTCTCTGTCGGCTGGATTGTGGCTATCCTCGGTATCGTTCGATTCAAAGTCTTCTATGATTTTTGGTACCCATCGAGTACCTCCGACGACCCTACGTACAAAACATCCATTACCCTTTCCGGCATCGAAGTTAATGTCGCGATCATGACCGCCTGCGGTCCCGCGCTCAAAGCCTTAGCAACGCGATGCGTACCGGACCTCTTCGGCTCCAAGAGCAGCACACGTCCTACGACGAGTGTATATTACTCACGCGGATACGAAATGAAATCAGGCGCTGGCACAACAAAGAACGGTCGCTTCATTACAACGGCGCTCCAGCCACACGACAAGGACAGTGACAGTCAAGCGCACATCGTACGCGATAGTAGTTCGCATACAGACAATAAGAGTATAGAAGCGCTGTGGACAGAGGAAGCGGCGGCAGTGCCAGACAGCAATACATTGCGCACCAGCGAGGGCTGAGAATCACACGTCGAGAGATGGGCTCAAGAAAGCTTGCCAAACAAAACAACAGAGGAGAAAGAAACTTTACCTATGATCATAATTACGAATGCTTAAATTCTTGGATTGATGGAACAGGTGGTGCTCTACGATCTTAACTTTCAAGAAATAAATTTTCAAGTAGGGAGTGTGCGCGCTCTCGCAAACATTTTCACAATGCGCCTCTCCTGACTGCGGAAAAGGATGGCTTCATGTGTCGTATGCAAGCTTTTGAATAGTGGGAAAATTACTTCAACACTTCATGCAGCTTAGAGGTTTTGTAGGAAGAGCGGAGATGAGCTTCTTCACAATCCTAGCGCGGTGGTCACCTGTGCTCTGATTGGAGGAGCTTGATGGTGATGCCGGCCAGCTACCCTCTCAGTGCCACTCACAGTTCACCCCCTCTGCAACACCAATGACTGCGAACTGACTTCACGCGTCTGTACGCTTCAGACACAGATATTTCTGTCAATGTGTGCAATCTCTCGCCAGGTCCCTCCTTTGCAGGTCAGATCAGGTGCCACCATGACCACGACAACGCGTACGGTTACATACCAAACGGTGGGCGAGAGCGCAGTCGAGCCTCTAACCTAACTGCTACGCTCAGCCCGCTGGCATAGTCGACAATTCTCCTCTGCCTTCACATTCAAAAAAAAATCTCACGAACGTAGCGTTACGAGGCTGGTTTACATTATCTACTTCCAGAACAATCACAGACAAAGCTATACTTCGTCAAAGGATGTGGGCGCATCTCGAACGCTGTACAATGTCTTGGTCGCGTCGCAACGAGCCAAAGTGAACACTACTCACTCTGACATCAGGGCTGTTTTCCTTTCTATTAGCGTTATGACTATGAATGATATTGATCTAATACGATCTACCAGCTGGTGTCCATGTTCCTACACAAAGCTGCCATGACTATTGACCCTGACGATATCGAACGGCGATACTGTGGTGCTTTACCGCAGGATGAGAGACACATACAGATTTTTCACGATTGGGTTCATAGATCCTAGCGATAAGGGGTGGAAGTAATGTACGTGTTGTAACTAGAGTTGTCATTACCGACTGACATGCTGAAAGGGGAGCCTCGCGATACCGATACTATCACCAATGTCTTTTCGGGTGACGTAGCTAAGCTCTGCAAACATACTGATATTGGACGAAGATATCACGCGATATACAGGCACAGCTGCCACCAAATCGTCAAATATGACTCTAAAGAGCACGTTCCGGCGTCCCAATTCGACCCAAGTTTCGTGGTCGGATGAATCGTGTTTTTCGACCAAGTAGGAAAGAACAGGAATACTCCAATGCCCACCCCAAGAGTGAAGACGAACAGACTTTCCCAGACTATCTACGGGGCTTCATGCTGGGTATCTACGAGAACAATGGGGATTTGACCAAATGTTGGTTGCCCCAGAGGAGGTAGCAAATCAGAAATCTGCAAAGACGTTGTCTAGAAAGGGGCCCGACTACAGGATCCGCGCTTTGACAAACGGAATTATCAACTGGAGGATACGCTCCAAACCTTGCTCGGACATAGCACGTGAGATTTGCCTTCTTTCGCATCAGAGCGCATTACCTACATCATTTCGATTGCAGTACGGTCTTGATAATGATGGTCTACATTTAGAGTATTGCTTCTTTTACTTCCTAGGTATCATATGCACATGCCACGTTAATGCCATCTATGGCCAGTTGATGCTTCTTCCGTAACTACATAAACCCGCCCGTTGGTTTCAAACTATCCTAACTCCAAAACCAGATCATCCAAGCCCAAGTATCTACTACTCAGTCGCGTTCTTTCGATTCTCCGTGGCTGCTGACATCCCTACTCGGACGGGTGATATCTAGCCAATTCGATGGACAGATGCGACATCGCACCTAAAAACTCGCATCGCCATTGATCTTCATGCCATTCACACCGTTGGCGATACCTTCCGCACCAAGGCCATTCGCCGCGCCACTCTGGTAATCACGAGTGATCTCTTCGAGCATACCGGCGCTAGCAGCGACGAAGCCCAAGTAAGGCCTACTTGGGTCCAAGACGCGGGAAAGGTATTCCGGGTGGAATTGAACACCAACAAACCAGGGGTGGTCTTTGATCTCAATGACCTCCATACGGACACTAGCGTCATCTTTGCCAACAAAGCTCAAGCCACCCTTCTCGAGCGTTTCGATGTAGTCTGGGTTGACTTCGTAGCGGTGACGGTGGCGTTCAAGAATCTCCTCCTTGCCAGCGTACAGAGCGCGGAGCTTAGACCACTCGCTGCCTGGCTGGAAGAGGGTTGGTCGGAGACCCAGACGCATCGATGCGCCCATGGTGGTCTTGTCGACCTCGGGCATGAACATGATGAGCTTGTTCTGGGCCTCTCCGTTGAACTCCTCAGAAGTTGCATCCTTGATACCACAAACGTTGCGAGCGTATTCGATGACGGCGATTTGCATGCCTAGACAGACACCAAGATACGGCTTCTTGTGCTCACGCGCCCAGGTAGCTGCCGAAATCATACCTTCTGTGGCACGCTGGCCAAAACCACCGGGTACAAGGATACCCGATGCCTTGACAACCTCATGCCAAGCCTTGTGGTACTTTTCAGGGTCTGTCTTTTGACACTTAGGCTCCAGGTGATCTGAGTCAACCCAACGAATGTCCAGTTTTCTCCTGCATCGCATTGTAGCGTGTTCCAACGATTTGATGACTGACAGATATGAGTCCTGGAGTTCAACGTACTTTCCGACTAGTGCAATCGTCACCGGGTCGTGGAAGCGACTGTCGTGGCCTGTAAGCTCCTGCCATTGTGCCCAGGTATGGTTGCCTTTCTGCAGCATTGAGGTCGAGATAGAGGTCTGCTCGAGAGCGAGGAACTGGCGGACCATGGGAATCAACCTTTGCTGCTCGAGGAGCATAGGTACCTGGTAGATGGACGGCATGTCACGCACAACCAGGACTTGTTCGCTTTCAACCTGGCAGAAGTGGGCAATCTTCTCGATGGCAGAGGCTTCGAGTTCGCGTTCGCAACGGCAAGCAATCTAGAAACAGTCAATCTTTCCCTCACAATACAGGTAGATGCGACACTCGAGGGGCAGATGCGCCAGCTATTGGCCAACACAAAGCCCTCGTAGTTGCCCACGGAAGATGTACGCACCAAATCCGGAATCAGACCATTACTCCTCACCGCCTTGATGGCCTGCTGCGTAGGCTTCGTCTTCTGCTCGCCGTGAATAACAGGCACATACGAGACATGAATCTGCATGAAGTTGTTCTTGCCCGCGCGTCTCCTGAGCTGGCTCATGGCCTCGATGAAGGGCATGCTCTCAATATCACCCACAGTACCTCCCAACTCGATTATGCAGACGTCAGGCTCCTCGCCTGAGTCATCGACGGGTATCCGCGCGACTTTCTCGACCCAGTCCTGAATTGCATCGGTAATGTGTGGGACGACCTGGACGGTTTTACCCAGATAGTCGCCCTTACGCTCGCGCTCGATAACGTGCTGGTAGATCTTTCCGGTGGTGATGTTGTTGTCGCGTGTGAGGGTGATGTTGAGGTAGCGTTCGTAGTTACCGAGATCGAGGTCAACTTCGCCGCCGTCGGAGAGGACGAATACTTCGCCATGCCTATAGGTGGTTCAGTTTAGATAGAGAAATAGTGCTGATGAGGCCTACTCCTTCGGGTTCATAGTCCCTGCATCTACATTGAGGTATGGGTCGACCTTGATCGACGAGACGTGCTAAGACGTCAGTATGGTCAGCAGAGCGCGTCAGTTCACTGCACTTATCTTGAGACCAATCGTCTTGAGCAAGAGACCCGTAGACGAGGCTGTGACGCGTGAATTAGCAGCGGTACATGAACGAAGATTCTTGTGGTCGGGTTGTTTTGCAGTGGTGCAATTCGGCAACGCTCCGAGAGCCATGCTTCTAGAGAGGATGGCATGCTCTGCTTAGGCCGTAGAAACCCAAGAGACTCAAACTGGCGTGAGATTTCTCGCGCACGTCATAAGAGCTTACCTATGATACCCTGTGTATACGCATTAGTGGTGATCAAAGGCGCGGCAACCTGCAGCTTACCTTCCCCACGCCGCTGATGACGCCGCCAGACACAAGCACGTATTTCATGATGGTTTGCTTTTGGTGCCTCAATCGGTTACGGGGAAGGGGAGGGAAGAAAGAAAAGCTGAGATTTTGCACGCGTTAACTTTGGAAGAAAATCGACGCATGGACCCTCTGGCGGGGCTGATCCCCGCACTAGCGTCGCTCGAGGCGCGAGGCTTGCGGCCATCATCCTGCAGCAAATCCTGACCTCACTGCTTCACTGTCGAAGCATGACGCTACTAGCCTAGCTGGTATCACTTTGTGTGATTTGCAAACACTAGCTATCAAAATGGTATCGTGCTCCTTTCCGTCGAATATCAAATACATCACAATATAGCCACCGCACCGAGTCCTTGAACCCCTCTTGTATTGCGCGAACGCCATGCAAAACAGCCCCGTCGTCACCGGCCAGAGAATTAAATATAGGTCGTCCGAAGGAATGTGGTACGTTCATCATGTCGTCAAGATGCAAATCGGTATCTGCAAAAAAAAAATTGCTCCAGATAACCCAGATAGCAGCCCACGCCGCCCGCTGTAGTTGATGCTTGAGAGAAAAACAAATGCCGTCGAAGTGGTGTTGAGATGGTTATCCCCTGCGCCTTCGCTTCAACTCATCCTCCTCTGTATTATCGTGCTCTTGACTCGCGGTAAGTCGCTTGCGCGCCAACGCCTTCTCATTGCCCTTTTTCACTTGGATGTTACATCCTTGTAACTTCAATGCTCGGGTAAGAGCACTGCTTGGTCGCATGCCAGGGAAGTCCTTGGCTGTATAGACGGTGAAGACGTCGCTCAGGACTTCGGTAAGTATTGGCGAAAAGCCTCCCACATGGAGGTTCATGGGATCGATGCGCATTAGGACAAATCGAAGTCGGTATTTGCCATGTGTGCGACACGAAAGGTCTGGGAAGCAGAAGAAGCAGCCTTCGGCATCATGCTCATCCTTTGCTACTGACGGTGAGGCCACGAGCTGGCCCATTAATCGCCGCGTTGTTCGCCGATCGGGCTGTATGAGTGCCGTTTCTTCGTTGGTTCCCTCGGCATTCCAAAGTGTGCAATGAACCACGTTGAGCGAGTAACGTAGCTCTTCTTGCTCGGCAGCACCGGTTTTCGGATCTGTTACCAGTAGTTGGATGATTGGCGGAGGGTCAATCACTCTTCGATCGCGTTCTCCGAATCCACATGCTCGTGCAGCGATGGGTTGTTGCCGCACACGAAGTTCATAGTTCAAGTTCCTGTATGCGTTAGCGGGAGCTCATTCGCTTGGTCAAAGCGGGGGGTATCCTTACAGTTGCTCGTTATATACTGGCTGTGGTATCGAACCTGGTAACGGAATTGCTCGATGTTGTTTTTGAGGTGGAGGAGCTGTCACAGGTGGCTCTGAATACGTAATAGATCCAGGCGGGGCTACTATGGAGCCTCGGTGTGATTGTGAATGCTGGTGGGAACCTACGGATCCGCGGAATGGAGTACTACTCGATGCATAGCTCGGTGTATACCCAGGTGACGGCAGTGGAGGATATGACCGTTGGTGCGAAACCTCTGTTGGGGAAGTGAGAGACGAGTATGGCTGCTCGTGCTGTTGAATATGCTGGTAGTGCCGGGGCTCCTCGTAAGGATAGCGATGTTCAGTCAGTCTCCTCGGTGCTCTGCTGTCAAACTCGGAACGTGGTGAGATGCAAGGGCCATATTGCTGGGGTGAGTATGGAGGATCTGATCTGGGTGGAGTGTAGGGATTTGAATGCTGTAGCAGTTTCTCAACAGGAGCTGCTGATCTATGTACGGAGGGCGGCTGAGGGTAGTCGTGTCGCGGAGGCAATCCTGCATGGATCGAGGGCAGTTGATTGATGGGTGAGCGGAACTGGTGATCGGACCGGGGTGGTACAGCGTCTGGCGGGATCTCTAGCGGGGGGAGTCGGCGATGAGGATAGTCGAGGAAGGCAGGGGGCGAGAAGATGGGAAGTTTCTGGGTCTCGGTCATATCTGGAGCAGGACGAGAAGTTGCTGCAAGAGGGAGCGATGGCGGCGGAGGTGGTGGAGGTGGTTGGGACATGCGTGTATTATTATTTGGCCGAGCCAGGACACGATGCACGAAGCCGCATTGGGATGAGGTTTGTGTTCAGTTCGGAGGCTCTTTTCAAATTGGGAGCAGCAGGGAGTGGTGCAGTGTTGGACAGGACGTCAGGAATGGGGGCACTGCCTCGAGTGTGGCGGCGTTGGTAGTTTATAGTTTACTGTCCCTTGTAGGCGACCCTGTACGTATCTGGATCGCCAGCAGGCCGATCGACGGTCAGATGCTTGGATTCAGCAATGGCGACGTTGTTGAAGTGGAGGCGCTCTGACGCCTTAAAACAACGGGCACCCGGGAAGAGGAAAGGATGCAGACGGGGGTGGGCCCGCAGCACCCTGTTCACTCGCAAGCCTCACGCCAACGGTCAAGAGTAGCCGGCTCGGAGCATAAATTTGGACAAGGACAGCGACCAGTGCAGCGACAAGTGCGTGGATCCGAGCTTGGCGGACAGCAGCTAGTCCCCAGGTTTCTGGCTTGGGTTGGTGCAAGCAATATGAAGGCCGGGAGATGGGCACTATGTACAGTATAAGCAGGTGATTGTGTGGAGAAAGTAGTCATGTATGTCCATGGTTGTCTAGGGTTTAGGTGAGCTAGTGGGTGCATGTGGTCTCTGCGGCATCCACTCGCCTTCTCACCGCGTTCGCAGCGCATGCAGCTGGAGAGATTGGGACGCGACGGGCTCGGGACTCTGTGTCTAGCTCTGAACTGGCTTCGCAGTATTTTCGTGGGGCGTCACCGAATAGGCTGGCGGGCCGGGTAAAAGAGAGACAAACAACGAGGTCCCGGTTTCGCAGCCACCTCTGTTTCGAATCAAGACGGACCGGGGTGTCGTACACTGTGACGCGGCGGCAGCCAATATGGAGCAATATGCCATAGATGACATAACTCGGTCCATGGGCACTGGCGGCGAGCAAAGGGCAGCATGGCGAGCGGCCGACGCCTTCACATTCGGCGAGGGTTCAGATAGAGTGAAGGAGTGGCTGCAGCGCGAACCTGGGAAGGGCTTGACGGACCCATCTGTCAGAACAGGCGCGGGCTAATGGCGAAGCTGGAGGATTGCGGCTAAAAGCGATCTGCCCTGCCATGCCTTTCTTGTCCGTCTCCGCGCACCCACTTGGGGCGGGTGGGGTCTGCTGCCATGCTGGATGGGCTATAGGTGGCCCAAACTCTGGTGGTGAACCCAGTCAGGACGGCTACCGGGCTTTTGGAAGACGGCTGCCGTCTCATGCGCCCATCCATCAGTGACATGAGACATTGCCTCCGCACCTGGCTATCGGACTCGATGGGCCAACGGGCACGGCCGCCCAAACGATGTCGGTGGCTTGCGCTTGGCCCGGGCGGGCGACCGTTGTCGTTAACAGCAGACATTAAGACACACCTACATCGCTGCCATGGCTGCGACGCGAATCACGGCCGTTCGCTTGCAGCGCAACCGTCTGGAGAGAGTGGCAGGAGATTGGGAGGACCGTCACGGGGGGTCTTGTTCCAGCGGCTGACTGGAGCGTGGTCTGCGGCAGTTGCAACAAGACGCCATGATCAACCAGACTCGGCCATAATCTAACCAGACGGTTGTGCATACTTTTTGGGCAGTGCGCAGAGCAAGGCTCGATGAGCAGACCAGATGAACTTGGTCTCAGAGGCAGGCCTCAGGCCACGTATGGCCTGAGGAGCAACAGAGTTGCAATGGCAATGGCACCCTGGCAGACGGCACCCATCTGGACATGCTAGCGCCACTCGTATGTAGTCAATAGTGCCTCCTCTATCTACTATCTACTCCTTCAGGTAGCGTCCAAGTTGAACTCTGATATTGGACCTTGCTGTCCGCACGGGTCCAGCGTACCTGCGCTGCCGCCTAGCCCTACGCATGTCTGCTTTGACGCTCGCCTCCTTTCCTACCCCCACCTCCCATTGCAGCTTTTGCCTTTGGTGAACAGGTCTGCCAATCTCGACCTGGCACCTGTGGCAGCCAATTTCAAGCCGCGACTGACCACTCTCCCTCCACCTCGCCCACCTCTCACCGCCCGTCCCTCCCCTCCCCTCCCCTCCACCCCCCGAAACACACACCACGCTGCTGCTCGACGGCGCATGAATCACGCCGCCACTCGTCCACCACCGGCCAACCAGAAAACTCTCCGGCCGCGATCGACACCCAGCCTCGACCGAGCCGTCATGGCTACTCAGTTTGGCAACTACATGGGTACGTGCGAACCCGTCTCACCACGACGGGTGGGTTGGCGTCTTGATAGCTTCTCAAAGCGGCCTCTGCTCGGCAATAGCTGCCTTGCTTCGACTCGTCCTGACTCGCGTGCAGATTACAGTGGGGTCTCAAAACTCCCTGCCTCTGCGACTCACGTTCTTGACCCACGTCTCAAAATCCTGGCTACGCTGATCCCCGGAATCTTTGCCGCCAAGCACTGTTTGGACGTCGGCTGTAATGCTGGCTGTGTTTCAGTCCAACTCTGTAAGTGTAGGAAGGGTACCCCTGCTACTTTCTGCAACCGATTATTACCACATTTTGTTGATATTGATCAACGTGCAGCCCTCGATTTCCAAGCGGCCTCCGTCACTGGCGTCGATATCGATCCCAAGCTGATAGCCCAGGCCGAGAAGCTCCTGGCCTTGCGCACCTCCCGTGCCAGACCCCCCACGACTCGCTCGGCACCCGTCGTCGACTACTTTCCCATGTCGGCCGTGCTCACTCATGGCTACCGGATTGAACCGCGAAACAAGGCTGCGCACAGCGCATTCGCTGCGTCAGCTGCCTGGCCGCGTGTAACCTTCTTCTCTGTAGATTGGGCCCTACCCTCTGACCAGGACCTCGAGGGGTCATATGATGTGATCCTAGCATTATCCGTCATTAAATGGATCCACCTCGAGCATCGAGACGCTGGTCTGGTTGCATTCTTTGAAAAGTGCTCTTCGTCGTTGAGAACAGGTGGATACCTCGTTATCGAACTCCAGGGCTGGGACTCATATCAGAAAGCTGTTCGCCCAAACCACTCTCCACATTTCCGAGAGACTCTGAAGGAGCTCGAGTTACGACCAGAGACTTCATTTGACCCTCTCCTTGCGAACCAAGGCTTGCAGCTCTGCGCTTCATCAGATGCACTTGCTCGCAGCATCAATGTCTATCGCAAGGTCTGAAAGCAGTCTCTGGATGGACACATGGGCAAGGTTCAGCAGTCTACCACTAGGATCAGCATCGGGAATTACCATCTCATCTCGCTTGGGACATGATCAACTCATCCATGGCATTCCTCGCCTCGACTAGGCTTTACATACTCGCTAGCGCACAGTCACTTTGCAACCGCTACCCGTCTCTTGCCGAATCAGCGCCTATCGCACCCGGGTCTTCTACACCCTTAGCTTAGTCGCTTCTACACAATTTGGACTGAGTATTGCTATCCACGAGACTTCGAACACCATCCCAACTCGCGGTTAGTTACTACAAACGGCTAGTCTGCGCTCCACTTTCATGGGGTCCTCCGGGCCTGAACCCTGCATGCCGATCTTCCCTCCTCACCATCCCAGGTTCTATCAATCCATGCATCGTACGATTGCGGCAGCTGTGTAAGTAAAGATCGACCAAATAACAGGATTTTCAAAGTTTCGACCTCGATTCTCGCCTCAATATCGAATCATACAGCTACAACCTATTTTTTGATCATGGCAGTGACTTCGAAAACCGTCTCTGGCCTGCCAAGGTGGAGCGAGTGTGAGGTTGCGAAACATGCATTAGCCGCGTCACTACATAATCCGCAGCATTAACCAATGGTGGCTCGGAAACTTTTCGGCACACATCGGATACCCATTCCGTGGTTCTCAGAACGTAGGTCACATGTCTTCCGCTAATGGAAACCTTATCCCACACCAGATCTCGTGCAGGCCGAGATTTTCTAGTATACTATCATGTCTACAATGAGCCGCACCCTACCTCAAATGCTAGGTAACTACAAGGCAAGTTGGACGAAACTATGATTTAACCTAGCCTGCCATCGGCGGCAACCGGTTATGAGCCATCACAGAACCTGAAATCATCAAACTCTCGTTGATAGGACGACTGCTGATCCTATGAAAGGGGAGATGTGATGTGACTTTTTCATCACAATCAAGCCATCTCCGCCTTCAGGGCTTTATGGATACGTAAATCGCTCAAGTTTCTTTCTGTTCTTCCTGTTCTTCCTGTTCTTCCTGTTCTTCCCATGAATCCCACCTGTTGGAAGCGATTGAACTAGGGTCTTTGTTTTGAAAGCAAATTATACGTTCTGCAGGTTACATCTACCTGTACATGAGCGCATGCAAACCGATGACTTGGTAGTATGGCCGTCACTTTTGCTAGGCACGCCTTGCACATTCTAAGATCTCGAGGGGTGCTGAATCTTGCAGTCGGAGCTAAACCTCGCAAAAACTCTGATGCGTTGCTGATACGTACAGCGAAACTATTATCCAGTTTTGACCGCATTTACGTAGCCGTACAGCGTCATCAGCTTGCTTTCCCCGAAAGTCGTGCCATCAAACACCAATGCAGTATCTCGTGAACTATCAAGTCCACCGCAGCGATGTAAGGAGACATGATCCTGTCTCTGGAATGAAGAGAAGGCCGATGATGCACCCCCCTGCCATCTGCGCACTCTTCCGACTACTGTCGTCAGCAAGCCTGAGCCTATCGGGGTCCAGCATCTCTGCTTGATTGGTTGTACGGCAGCCAGTATGGTCACCGATAAACTCATCGGTAGTTTCTCTATAGCCGAGAGGATCAATTACCGTAGATGCTTTCATGTCGTGCTCGAGAGTGTCAGCTCTGGCCAGCCAATTGCAGCGCAGTATCTCGATCGTGAACGGTATCGTGGTTCGTATTCTTGCGATCATCAGTTCATCCAGTGTCTACTCTGCTATAGACGGTATGCAGCTGTAGAGGAGTATTGTTTGATATCGAGCACGCCCTATACCGTGTTCGCAAAATTGGGAATTGCCGACTAGATGGGGCGATCCACTGATGGACAACGCATCGACGGATAGCTGCTTCGTGGGCACACCACGTATCGCACAATAGCGCCTTGCACAAGTGATGCTGCCCAAGAACATGTCGTGAGCTGGCTCTGGGTGACAACACAGTCACTGCACTTTGCGCTTATCTCCTCGCCTTGGCCTCCCAATGACAATATGCAAGAAATCAATGTAACGAGATGAAAAGAATCATAATCAAAGTGCAGGTCGCGTATGCAGGGAGTAGGGCATACTACTGTCGGCCACTACCACGACTTCTCATGTCGTTCTGTTTCCATACTCGATGCGTTTGTAATGAGGTGATATTCGCTCTGGCCGTCTTCGGAGCTGTTCTTGCAGCGATATCGATTACGTATGCCAGGAAAGCCCAATGATACCGAGCGTCCATGAATTTACCAGGGGTTATGCAGAACATAGTTTCTGTCGTGAAACCTTCCAGCACATCGCCCTTGCCTTGCCACGAACACTTGCATTTTGCCCCCAAAACACGAACTCAACATCGGCCAGTATGTTTGAAGGATTGCGCTGCAGGGAGTTCGAAACGACCGTTGTCTGCGTCTCCTCGACGTGTTCAGACGGGAGAGCATTGTCGACGGTCTCCAAGTCGGCGAAGCGCGGGGCTGGGAAATAGCCTCTGGCCACCTCACCTTGCCGCATCGGAGACATTTGTACCTACGACAAATGCTGTTTCTTCCTTCCCCTGGGCTTCGCAGGGACCGACGCAAGACGACGCTAGCGACAGGGCGGTCCTCGTCCTTGGTTCGCGATGGCAATAATGCGTAGCTGCTGGAGCTTCTGTGGTGGCGGGACACCTCTCAGCTTGGATGGACATCCACTTGCAACTAGGCGGGAAGCCAAGCACTGCACCATTCGGGCTATATAACCATCAAACAGCGTGGAAGTAGGTCTCACGGGATTTCTGTCGTCCCTCCTGACGTGTGTACCGGACCATGATTCAAGCAGCGTAGCTTGCGTCGGAACTCCAGGCTGAGCCGAACAAAAAACAACCATCTTCTTTACCAAGCTGCGCCAGACAGGTAAGCATCGAGAGCGCGCGTAGCATCATTGCGTCAGCACGTGTGTTGTTCACACCCACAGCTGCTGAGGCGTAAACGAACGGGCGTCGTATAGGGCGCTTAGGGGGTATGAAACGGTTACGTGCTGACCGTGCGATAGGCTTCCTTGACGAGTCTCACGCGGGCGCCTCTCACGATCCCTCTTGCAGATCTCTGGTTATTTGACATCCTGCCGAAGTCAGACGTAAGCCGGATCCTTGCTTTTGCCAAAGCGAATGACCTTCCGAGCTCCGTCACACAAAGCTAGACAACACTCAACACGACTCGGCATCTTGCCGGAGCTACGGACATCAACTACATATATTACGCCATCGAAAACCACTCGTAGAACAAAGCAGACCGACACCGACCGCTGATCTCCGTTTACCGACCGCGAGCGCGTCGAGCGCATCACCGAGGCCATGCCACCCGCGAGCTCCTCCTTCACGCCCCTCAACATCCAAGACGATGTCGTACCAGAGTGGCTGGATTCCTTCACCCTGACCGCGCCCCCAAACACCGATCTATGGAGGAAACCACCATCGGGGGATACATCGACGGCTCCAATTCTCTACACCGCTTTGCGCAACCCCTTCATCGTAGCAGAAGTCACTGTTTCAGCAGACTGGGAGCTTGAATGGGATCAAGGAGGACTGGTCATATTCGCGGGCGCACCCCCGGGGCAGATGGCGGCGGCAACAGCAAACGCGACAACGACACTCGAGGTCCCGAATGTTGCAAGCATACGTTTGGACGACAGCGCAGCGCCCAGTCCCGCCATCTCACTCTCGCAAACCTCGAGTATTGACGACGTTGAGGGCTACGACGCCACAACTTCACAAAGCCTCGGCGAAGCTCCAGATGCCAGCCCCCAATTAGAGTGCGGCCCCCCGCCACCGTACGTTGCCCCTGCGCCAGCGTCCAAATGGGTGAAAGTCGGACTTGAGTTCTCCAGCAACGCCTGCCATGCCACTTGTGTGGTTGCAAATTGCGAAGGTGCAGACTGGTCATTGAGCGCACTCCCGCCCCATCAACAACGACGTATGGATTTGCGCGTCAAGATTGAGCGCATCGGCTATGCGCTGTGGGTTTCGTACGAGGATGAACTGTCAGGCTGGAAGAAGCTCAGAGAAGTCACCTGGTTCTTCTGGGGTGTGGAAGACAAAGCTGTACGCGTTGGCGTTTATGCAAGTCGGCCTGCAAACTTCGGTATCACCATGTGGGACCGGAGACACGCTGGAGGACTCAATAGTGGAGCGCGAAATCTATGTGTTGAATTCGAAGGTTTGGAAATCTACTGATAAAGAGAAGGACCCAATGTCTTGAAATCCGTCCCCGAGTCTTCTTCTCCTCCATTTATCGTCACATTTAGCACCTGTTCATGCGATTCGGGCCCATGAGCAGCTTCTCTCTTTGCTTCCCAAGCTTCTGTCATGTCTCTATTTCTAATTGTCTTTTCTGTACTCGCGTCGTAATCAGTTTTGCATTTCGGTTCTTTGTATCTATTCGCTTCTCGCCGCAAGCGGCGTTGCTTCGGCGCTTGCCACCATCTTCAGCTTCTCGTAATATCGCATCCACCCGTGGCGACTCTTTATGCACTGCCCACCCGCTCACACTAAATATTGCGCCTACCTCACCGCTTCGCCGTAACGTCTTGGATCAGTAAGTGGGCCGGATCAGTAAGTGGGCCGCCTCACCAAAACCAGCGCGACTCTCTACACAACAACCACAATGCCGCGACAACAACGCTCTATACAGACTTCTCGCGAAGGCAGAATAAGCCTTGCTATAGCATCCTATTATAATAACCCAAATTAAGCAATTTACGCCCTAGCAAAAGCGTACGATGTGCCAAAGTCAACGCTCCAACGACGCCTTCACGGTACCCAGCCGCGATCAGAGACAGCATCTGTCAACCGCAAGCTACTACCTATCAAAGAGCAGTCTCTTGTGCAGTAGATCCTAGACCTTGATCGACAAGGCTTTCCGCCCCAGGTTATCGACGTACGACGTATGGCAGACGCTCTTCTCGCCGCGCGTGGCCAAGATCCGCCTCCACAACCTGTTGGCCAGAAGTGGGTGTCGCGCTTTGTTAATAGCTAGCCAGAGCTACAGATAAAGTGGAATAGGAAGTTCTATAGCCAGCGCGCTCGCTGTGAGGATCCCATCGCTATCGCAGCGTGGTTTAAGCTCGTCGAGGAGACGCGCCAGGCGTACGGCATACAGGATATTGATACCTACAACTTTGATGAGACTGGCTTTATGATGGGCGTCGCAGCGACGTCCAAGGTGGTCACTAGCTCAGATACAGTAGGCCGCGCTACTGTTGTACAGCCAGGCAACCGAGAGTAGGCTACAGCAATTAAGTGTATTAACGCCTCTAGTTGGTATCTTCCACCCTTCGTGATCTTGTCTGGAAAGCACCACCAGGCTAGCTGGTACCACCACATCCCGCCAGACTGGGTAGTCGCTGTATCAGACAACGGCTGGACGACAGATAAGCTTGGTGTTGAGTGGGTAAAGCACTTCGACAGATATACAGCGTCTCGTACGCGTGGAGTCTACCGGCTTCTAATTCTAGATGGCCATAGCAGCCACGCTACGCCTGAGTTCGACCAGTATTGCACAGAGAACAACATTATCACCCTCTGTATGCCACCTCACACCTCCCACCTCCTCCAGCCGCTTGATGTGAGCTGCTTCTCGCCGCTTAAGCGAGCGTACGGTTATAAGATCCAGGAGCTCGCTCGCTAAGGCGTCTACCATATCGACAAGGTAGACTTCCTCACCACCTATACACGGATCCGGCCAGCGGTATTTACAGAGCAGAACATCCAGGCTGGCTTCCAGGCGACAGGGCTTATCCCTCCTTGTCCAGACCGCGTCCTATCGTCGCTCACAGTCATCCGTACGCCGTCTCCACCAGCGACTACAGCAGACAACAACGTCGCATGGGCTGCAGAGACGCCGCGTACAGTAGCACAGCTTCAGCAGCAGGTACGCTATCTCCAAGACAGGCTCCGTCGGCAATCAGAGAGTCCAACTACTCTAGCTATCCGCCAACTTGCCAAAAGCGCTCAGCTTGCGATGAACTCAGCGACTATACTCGCAGAGGAGAATAAAAAGCTGCGTAGAGCTAGTCAGCACCAGCAACGTAGAAGAGATCAGCGGCGTCAATATATAGCTCGTGGAGGAGCGCTACAGGCTCAGCAAGGCCAGCAGCTCGCTGCAGAGGCAGAAAGGGTGGTCGCGGAGGTAGAACAAGCTCTAGCTACTCCAGGACGTCAGCGCGCGCCGCCAACGTGTACAAAATGTCACGTCCAAGGACACACGCGGACTCAATGTAGGTAGTAATAGACTAGCTATCTCTAAAATTCTATTCTATTATCTTGTGTTGTTGTGGAGCTATTGCGTAAAGAGTCGCGCTGGTTTTGGTGAGGCGGCCCACTTACTGATCCGGCCCACTTACTGATCCAAGACGTTAACGTGTTCCACCAGTAAGCTGCGCACCCTAGTAAGCTGCGCACCCCACCAAATCCTCACAACTCCATCTGCGCCAACGACCATGACTCGACAACCACGGCCTGAGGTGACATCTCGTGAAGGTAGACTGAGTCTCGCGATAGTCTCCTATCAGAATAAACCATGCCAATCAATCCGAGCCCTCGCGAGAGCGTACAACGTACCAGAATCCACTCTCCGGACGCGTCTCCGTGGTGTCCACCCGCGATCAGAGATAGTCTCTGTCAACCGAAAGCTATCAACTACTGAAGAGCAGTCTCTCGTGCAGTGAATCCTAGACCTTGATCAACAAGGCTTTCCACCCTAGGTTATTAACGTACGACGAATGGCAGACGCTCTACTCGCTGGCCGTAGCTAAAATCCACCTCCCCTACCTATAGGCAAGAACTAGGTGTCGCGCTTTGTTAACAGCCAGTCTAAGCTACAGACTAAGTAGAATAGGAAATTCTATAGCTAGCGCGCTCGCTGTGAGGATCCTGTCGCAATTGCAGCGTGGTTTAAGCTTGTAGAGGAGACGCGCTAGGCGTACGGCATACAGAACGCAGACATCTACAACTTTAATAAGACTGGCTTTATAATAGGCGTCGCAGTAACGTCTAAGGTAGTCACAAGTTTAGATACAGTAGGTCGCGCTACTGTTGTACAGCTAAGTAATTAAGAGTAGGTTACCGCAATTAAGTGTATTAACGCATCTAGCTAGTGTCTTCTACTGTTCGTGATCCTGTCTAGTAAGCAGCACTAGGCTAGCTAGTACTACCACCTCCCGCCAGACTAGGTTCTCGCAGTTAGCGACAACGGCTAGACGACAGATAAGCTCAGCGTAGAGTGGGTAAAGCACTTTAACAGATATACCGCGTCTCGTACGCGTGGAGTCTACCGGCTTCTTATCCTTAACGGCTATAGCAGCCACGCTACGCCTAAGTTCGACTAATACTGCACAGAGAACAAGATCATCACTCTCTGCATGCCAGCCCATACCTCCCACCTCCTCCAGCCACTTAATGTAGGCTGCTTCTCCCCGCTTAAGCGAGCGTACGGTCATAAGATCCAGGAGCTCGCTCGCCAAGGCGTCTACCATGTCAACAAGATAGACTTCCTTACCACCTATACACGGATCTGGCTAACCGTGTTTACGCAGCAGAACATCCAGGCTAGCTTCTAGGCGACAGGACTTATCCCTCCCTGTCCAGATCGCGTCCTGTTATCGCTCACTGTCGTCCAGACGCCGTCTCCACAAGCGACAACAGCAGACAATAACGTCGCATGGACCGCAGAGACACCGCGTACGGTAGCGCAGCTTGAAAAGCAGGCTCAACACGTAAAGGAACTCCTTCGCCGCCAGTCGCAGAGCCTAACAAGCCAAGCTATACGCTAGCTTATTAAAGGTTGTCAGCTTGCGATAAACTTAGCGACTATACTCGCAGAGGAGAATAGGAAGCTTCGTACAGCTAGTTAGCGCTAACAATATAGGAGAGACTAGCGGCGTTAATATATAGCTCGTAGAGAAGCGCTACAGGCTTAGCAAGGCTAGCAGCTCGCTATAGAGGCAGAAAGGGTAGTCGCGGAGGTAGAACAAGCTCAGGCTACTCAGGGACGTCAGCGCGCACCACCAACGTGTACAAAGTGTCATACCCAAGGACACACGCGGACTCAATGTAGACAGTAATAGACTAGATATCTACAAAGTTCTATGCTATTATCTTATGTTGTTGTAGAGCTATCGCGTGGAGAGTCGCGTTGAGTTGGGTGGGGTGCGCAGCTTACTGGTGGAACACGTTACCTGGTATCCCTAACCCAAACGACGAGGCCTCCTTCTCCGCCAAGCGCCATTCTCGGTCTAGGCTTCTGACCTCTGCACATACGGAACACGCGTGTTATCTGGATTCTCGCAGCGATGATATAGAAATGCTTCGCTGCAGTCATAGAAAGTCGAGAGGCGAGTGCTCGGAGTGGTGCGTCCCTGCTTCTCCTTTTCCGCCTCAACGATGTCCTTCCTCCACTTTCCTTGCTTGACTGATATGTGGCTGTAGTAAACGACGGCATATAAAATTGAGCATTGCTTTCGAATCCATTCGACATCCTACTTATGGAAGCCTCGTTATC
The DNA here is from genome assembly GCA_004936725.1 of Alternaria brassicae. Lineage (NCBI taxonomy): Eukaryota > Fungi > Ascomycota > Dothideomycetes > Pleosporales > Pleosporaceae > Alternaria > Alternaria brassicae. Next base: position 1,325,036 of record CM016506.1, on the reverse strand, counting down.
GTTAGAGCGATGGAAACCGTCCCAAATGTAGGCTATGCACTGTTTCCGACCGGGAGTGCAGCTTTGCACCTCTTTCGACTCCTGATACACACTCTCGATCCATGAGCCCAATCTACCAGTACGATCTTACTGTTGCGACAACGCGAAGCGAAGCATCTTTAACACCCTCTATGCTTTGCGGTGGGCAGCCGACAGTTAATCGATCGATCGACAATGGCCATGTCTACTATGACGGATCCGTCAATCAAAGTCACATGGAGCTTCTCGTATAAGCAATGCTCAATGAATAGATGTACAATTTCGCGGTCGGATTTGAGAAGTTTCATCGGGCTGGTCTCGCTCTGAGTCTCGAGACGGCTTTGAAGGCGCCATACCTCATGCACCAAATTCTAGTCTGGACCGCCTACCATTGAGCACATGTGAACCCGGACCGCTCAGCCCACTACTTTAACCAAGCTGTAACCTTGCAGATACGCGCTATTTTGATGTTTGGTACGACCAGAGTCGAAGTGAACCATCTCAGTTGCGTACCAATGCTGCTCTTCTCCTCAATGCTGGGTCAGCATCTATTGGCGGCCACAATTGCAGTACAGCGTTCAACCGGGATGGAAAGTGTCATCTCACACTATGTTCAGTGCATAGAGATGCACAGAGGGATTTACACCATTGGTACCTCCGCATGGCCACTGCTAATGAAGTACGACCTCGAACCAATATTGTCCATGAGCAAGGACTTTACTTCCCGGCAACCTGAGAGCGATGATTGTTCAACGATAACCAGTGTTATCGATCGTACCGACGATATGAATGAGGGGGAAAAACATGCATGTCGAACTGCAGTACGATATCTGCAGGTCAGACTCGATGCAGTACAAAGGGACCAAAAATTGCCGATCAGTCGGTACCGGATGATTTGCGAATGGACTATGTTGGTCCATCCGGGATTTACCAAGCTCTTGGCTGCGAAGCAGCCCGTGGCCTTGATAGTGCTCGCACATTACGCAATCTTACTACAGTTTGGTAGACATCTGTGGCAGGTTGGTAGTGCAGGATTTCACGTCTTGGCCATGATTGAGAATTATCTTGGATCTCGCTGGGATGCCTGGTCATCATATCCACGAGTGAGAATGGCTAATCTAGTCTTGCGATAGGTTTACGTTCGATGGACACGCGATCGTGGTGCAAGCCGACCGATCGTTTTCAAAAATGGATTCTTCATCGTCCTTGCTCTCTTTGCCAGCTTGCTACGTTGAAACGATGTTATTGTTTCTGTATCCGAGCCTATGATGATGCTCCGACTCGCAGGGCGTAAGTAAGCTGCGCATCGCCAAGGCGCACTCCCACCAACCATCTGCAAGCATGAACCGCCCCACCGGGCCCAAGAATGGGTTTACAGTGAATGATGGCGATCTGCGAGCACACGGCATATCTATTGATAGATAGAGTGTGCCGTACGCCTACCGATAACAGCTCATGTTTGCTGACGCTGCGGGACTCTTAAGTCGCTCCCAGAGCTTTTTCCAACCCTTTCTTTGGAACTTGCACCTTCTTGAAGTTTCCCTCTGGATAAAACAGTCGCTTGGTTTGCTTCAAACCATCTGATATCGCTGCTCCAAGGTTATAAATTTAGATTTAACTTTTCGAGTCAGACAAGGCCCAGAGACGTCACTCCTAGTCTTCTATTCGTCTACAGCAATCATACCCGGAACACAGTGTTCCGACATGGGCGATCCAGTTCCAGTATGGTTCATAACAGCAGCATCAAGTGGTTTTGGCAAATCTCTTGCTCTTGAGGCACTATCACGAGGTCATAAAGTCATGGCCAGCGCCCGAAGCCTGTCTCGCATTGAAGATCTCAAGGATGCCGGTGCCGATGCTGTGGTGTTAGACGTCACCTCCTCATTGAAGGAGCTTGAGAGAGTAGCGAGCGAAGCCAACGACAGATATGGATACATCAACCATCTCGTCAACGTCGCAGGCTACGTGCTCGTAGGCGCTATAGAAGAGACCTCGTACGTGCTCTGTTTTGTTGATGTCTAGGCTGGCAGATATGCTGACGATGTCTAGTCCAGAAGAAGACCTTGAAATCTTCACAACAAACGTTCTCGGTACCCTCAATGTCGCGAAGGCCTTCCTACCTTATCTGCGCGCCACATCTGGTCACCGCACCATCGCGAACTTTGGCTCAGTGGCATCCTGGTCCAGTAGTGCAGGCTCCGGCATATACTCAGGAACCAAATGGGCTGTATCAGGTGTTAGCGAAGGTTTACGCGCTGAGCTCGCACCTTTGGGCATCTTCGTCACGGTCGTTGAGCCGGGTTGGTATCGTACTGCCATTCTTTCAAAGGACGTACAGGCGCAAAGCGAGAAGCGTATCGATGCTTACGAGGAAGGCGAAATTGGAGAGCTGAGGAAGGCGCTGGCAGACACAGATGGCAAGCAGATAGGTGATACAGCGAAAGCATCTAGGGTCATCGTCGATGCATTGACGATGAGTGGATGCGCGGAAGGAAAGGAGATTCCAGTCAGGCTCGTGTTGGGGAAAGATGCGCACGATGTGATTCGGAACAAGTGTGAGAGTACCTTGGAACTGTTGAGGGAGTGGGAAGGTGCTGCTACCGACACTAATTATGATTGAGGGGGAGTCTCATGTACATTGTCCAAAGTCTCAGACTTCCGTCTCCTTGTACGAAATGAGCATTGGTGATAGTACAGAGTTTGCATCTTCATGGTGATTGAGTCCAGCGTCCAGCGTCGGGATATCCGCGATACCTGAGGTGGTGGAAACTTGAGTGCCCAAAGGATGTTGTGGAGTAGGTGGACCATCAAGATCGTCGATCAAGCCTACAAGCTCTTGCACATGCGAAGATCACTCAGCCATGATCGTGCGGGTTTACAAGTCTTGTTCGTGCGGGTCTGCGTCTTGTTCGTTAAGTGGTAGCGCATATCCACGCATGTACCAACAGATTGGACCGAGCGCAATGTAAAGAATTGTTGCCTGATGATGCGAATTCCGTTGCCTGCACGGAGTGGTGATTATTGCACATGTCGAATGTGCATATTCAAAAGCCGACGATATTGGGTGCATCAGCGTGAGCGTATGGTAGAGTGGGAGAGTAGGAAACCGCGTCAACTGCGACCGAGGTTCCTATGAATCGCAGGTATTGTGCAATGGCATTATTATTTTTTGGCTGTCCGAAGCCTGTTCGTGCAATTGTGGGCGCTGATGAGGATTGATGGCTGCACGCGATCTTTCCCGCGAATCCCACTTTAACCCCCATCTGATCATCCTTGCAGCCGCGGTCTTCTCTTCCTGCCGTAGAACATCGTGCCGATGAGAATGCCCGCTATCCGAAGCTGCAACCTCGGCACCAGCATTTGAATTAAAGTTTGCTGACCCTGTCGACGCGTGCATGGGACTGCAGCTCGCGTGGAGACTACGCCAAAGGGTACATTGAGCTAGAGGTAGAAGAGCAACTCGGAGCGCAGTTCCGTCTCACGTCCTGCGGATGCTCATCCTTGCTTCTGGATGACACCACTCATTGGGTATATCTGGTGGCGTACCCGGTTCCTGCGTAGGATGATAACGCCATACACGGGATCTCGATAGCTGCGGCACGCCTGATCTCCACACCGGGCACCAAGTCAAACGTCTATGCAACGACCGCATAACCAACAATCGGGAACACGGCAGATTTACATAATAACCAAACCACCACCGGAATTCGCGTTGATTCTAGTCAGAACGTGCAGGACAGCATTGAATCCAACCCTCCAACCTACAATATGTCATGCATAACACATGAGAAACAGCACGCAATAGTGGGTCCACGAAATGTAGGGAGATGGGTGGCTTGCTACCTCTTACTTTAAACTCTGCTTTCGGGCCATACAAGGCGCTGTTCGTCCAATTCTGAGTCAGGCATGCGCCATGCCCCACCGCCACCTTCCTGCTTCCTCGTATCAAACAGTTGATGACCTCCACTCTCCACATCCTTCAGCTCATACGACTCGTTCTGGGTTACGACTCCGGCGGGGCCTTGAGCGGTTTCCTCATGCCCGTCGACTTTGCTACTACTTCTCCCGCTGCTATGGCCATAGCTTTTCATAGCACTGCGTTCGCGACTATGGTACTGGTACGAGCCGTTTTGCGTACGCTGTCTCTGCACCCTGCTAAAGAGGGCTTTGGTGGCGGGAATGGAGGCACAGAGGATGCCCACGTTGATCTCGACCATGCTCCATATGTTGATGGGTACGCTGTCGAAGAAGGGATCCTTGGATTCAGTGTAGATCCCGACCGAGTACAGGCGCACAATGGATGCGATGCAGCTGAATGCACCAAGGCTGAAAATTACTACAAGAGCAAATTTATCTCGTTTTGGGCGCTGGACCTTGAGCAGCGTCGTTATGGGAAGAAGCAGAATCCAGATATCGACAATGATGTTTATAGCGCTCGTTGCTGAAGGACGTTGTTAGCAGGTGATATCACAACGAATAGGTACACCTACTGTAGAAGAACGCTGTGGTGTTAATACAATGGCCTGGGACCTGCGCGGTCAAGTCCCACATCTTGTGGAGCGGAAGACACTGTGCCAGACATACGATCACGCAGACGATACCGAAAGTAGCCAGGAAGTACACTGTACCTCTACAACATTGCTCGAGCCTTTTCTCAACAGCTGTGGAACTGGTTAGCAGTATCCTCTCATCGAGAGCATTGAAACTGACCGATGCGGAGATAGAAGAACAGAATCGAAATCTTGATCGCATTGATGATGAGATAGTATATTATCTCAATGGCCAGCGTCGCTTGGATTTGATTCGACATTTGGTCAAGCTCCAAGACCTTGCCGCTGAAGCCCATGCCATTATCGCGTAAGATAAAGATGGCAACGAGATAAGCGACTGTCAACAACTGCTTGGGTTAATCATAGAGTATGGTAAAAAAAAAGGGGGGGGGTATATGGCGACGTACGAGCGCAAACACCATAGTATAGTCATCTTTGCCCGCGTTTTGCACGATGAAAGTACGCGTGTAAAGTCGGAGAGCGACGCAAATGACTGACGACGATTAGTACAAGGACGACCTTGGCCGTTTAACCTTTGCTTACTTGAGAGTATCGTTAGAGCTGTAGAAATGCCTACGCAGATATCTTGGGTTACCTGCCCCATTGTGGTGTGGACTGGGTGTCGATGGAACAAAAAAGCAAGAACATGGATGCAGTGCAATATACACACGGTTCTTTCGGAGTCCATGGCCAGTTAAATGGGTATGAGACAAATGAGCGGCTCGTTCGTGTCAGAACTTGCCTGCTTTGAGTACAGACAGGCGATAGTGGGCCACATAAAGCTTGGGAATGGAGGCCCTACCAGCAGCTCCAGCTTGCGACATGCAAGTCCATGCAGGAGCACGGGTCAAACGCAGGACGAACGGGCAATCTGTACGCGTCAGTGATAGATCATATTTTGGTGGCTACTAAGCGATGCTATAACCGTGGAATCGGGGCGGGGATAAGCGAGTCGGTTGTCGGTGTGGCGCCGTGGCGGGGTCTGGACAGCGGATGATGGTGCAATGCAGTTAGCGACACACCAACGAAAACGGAGATCTGGCCAATAGACGTCAATCAATGTCAAGGGAGATTGAACGTTGGTGACGTTTTGAACGGGATGTCGCTTCGCTGTTGTTGCATACTATGCAGACTATGAGAGAAAGGTGGGATTGGACTTATTGGTGCACCAGAAGCCTGCTAGCATTTCAATGACGCTCGCGTACGGGATAGTGTTCATGAAAATCTACCAATAGATCTCAGTATATCATAGACGAGCGTCATTCGCGGGTTTGCTGGATAGTCACGCGAGCTTCCACCTCTTTGCGAATTCTATGCCCTCAGCCAGTGTACCTACTCGAGCGTCGATAACGTATCCTTGCTCCGCAAATTTGATACATTCATCATACAGATCTTTCAAAGGGACAGAAAACGTCTCTATAAACTCGTTCTCTTCGAGCTCGGGCTGTGGGTTTTGGTTCTCTGGAAGAGACATGTCGACTGTAACGTGGATCATCCGGAGGTTGGTATTGCAGAAGCCTGGATCTGGATGGATGTTAGTAGGTAGAGTAGAGAGTGCCATTGACGAGCTTCACTCACCATTGAACATGATTGGAGTAGCTTGAAACTAGACGCCAACACATGAAATCAGCACAAGTTGCATTGGCGAACGAAGAACTTGCTTACCGTCTTATCCGGTACAAGTTCTCCAATGTACCCCGTCTCCTCTTTGAGCTCGCGGATGGCGCAGGTCTCTGCAGTCTCATCGGGATCCATTAGGCCAGCCGGGACTTCTATAACGGTCGCATTGACAGGTGGGCGCCATTGCTTTTGAAGGATGATCCGAGGCTCGTCGTTGGGCTTGGCCGGGTCTTGGAGAATGGCTGCAACGCCGACGCCGTCAATGTCAGATCCATTGGGTCGGGTAAGACGCTCCCCTGATTCCCATGTGCGCTCAACACCTTTGGGGTCGGCATAGGTGATTCTGGTGATTGTCAATCAATTTTTGTCGCAGAAGTTTTTCTTTTAGCCAAAAATGCAAGCGACTTTTATGGCTAGGGGACTTGGTATGTCTTATGGCAAGACAACAAAAGCAGAGCGCGTGCGTGGGCGATAGTAACCAAACACTTACTTCACGAGCGTTGCCCACTTGGCGTCTTTGTTGTCCAGGGGCTCGGTCTTGATTACTCTGGAGTTGTCGGAAGACTTGTCTCTTGAGGCCATGGTAGGGGTGTGATTTGGGAGCAGACGGGATTACCTTGCTGTTTAGTGCTACGCAGTCTTGACGTTGTGTGAGGAGAGCCCCTTCCGAGGGTGGCCGCTAAACAGACCATGTATGACGCCATACATCGCGGACTGCCAAGACCACACACAGCATCTCGAAAACGTCTTGTCTCGAGGCTCCCTTGAGATGCGGTTTGATAAGGCGGCTTATCAGAGAAGGATAGATAGCTACAGCTTTGCTTATTTGACCCTCGCAAAGTTCAAGGGGAAAGTGCCCTATGCATGTTGTTTGGACCTCGGCACCCGGCATTCGCATCGCGTAGAGAGAGCTATTGTGCGCTTCACATCAGATGGGAAGAAATGACGCATGAAGTCTTGGCACTGTTTGCAAGGAGCCGAAGCGGAAGCATGGGCGTGACGTGACCTACATGACGATAATGGAACGGGAGCTCTGTATGACGATAATGGAACGGGAGCTCTGCATGACACCACCACACATGGCATTTCGAAAGGATGCAGTCGCGGAGTGGAAGCCGCAATGGATCTCTCGCCAGGCGGCCACAATTGGTGCTTGGCGGACGACGAGCGACATGTTCAAAGACTGCAATCTCCCACCTCGCACCTTATCCCCTTTCGCATGACGGGGTAAGATGAGCACAAGTCGCTTGAGAGCACACTATAGGCATGGCGGCGTCGCCGGCGCGAAAAAAGTACGAGATAGACGACGACTCGGCCCAGGTGCAGGAGCCGCCAAGCCAGCGCCGAACTCTTCTCCAACGTATCCCATCTCGTGCTCGTTGGCTATTGCTGTCGAGGTTGCCGGAGACGGACGGCAACGGACGGCAAGTCGGCGACGACGTGCTTACGGCCACATGGTACTCGCTATGTATACCGCGGAGCAAGGTTCTCTTCCTCCATGTTACCTACTTACAAGCATCCGTTGTGACAGAAGCTGCCGTGCCACTGAAGGAGCCAGAAGCGAGTAACGAAACGTTTCGTTCCCACGGACGTTGGCCCATTGCATCCTGGTGCGACAGCTGCTCCTCGGGTCACGCATCTTTCGCACCCACCTGGCTTGTTTGATGTCTCAACGGTCATGGTCTGGCAGACGACGACGCAGACGACGCTGGTGTGGTGGGAGTCGAGGTCTGGAATCGATAATGCCTCGCAGCACGCACAATCATAGCCGAGGGCCAGGGAGATTGTAGCAGGCGAAAAGACTCCGGGAGACGGTGGTAGCATGGCGCTCAGCGAGAAAAGAATGTCGGGCGAGGAGGGTCATCGGGGGCTCGTTGTGCTGAAATAAGCAAAGCGCAGGGGCCCGCTCCTCAACCCGCCGTGTCCAACTTGGGGTCCCTTTCCCCTGGCAAGCATACGAGAGTGGAGCCTTAGTCGGCCGCCTGAACAGCCGCTATTCCTGTTCCTCTCGCTGTCCCCAACTCGTCGTCAGGGGCTCGACGGGACGAGAAGCGAATCATGCTTCGGTGAAGCGCCAACACCACACGGGCTTCTCTGCCCGATGCGCCACGGCTGTGCCGTCATAGGCGCTGCCTGTGTAGCTGCTGTTGCTGACGCTCCCATCGTACGGCGCCCAGGAGCGCTGTGGTCCATGAACGCTGTGCACGGCGCACTGCGAGAAAACACATCAATATCACCGAAAAGACATGGTCACCACTCTGTACGGGTGGCCAGACTGACATCGAACAGAGCTTTTACGAGTTTTCCGAGTGCACTGACACGAGCGCAGGACTGACTCTGCATGGGCATGCCGGGTCACTAGGCCTTCAAACAAAATCACAACTAAATCCGCTAGTCTACTTGAATCAGCCTTCTGTTTATGGCACCGTGCTTGCGTTGATTGGCCTGCACGCTCGCTTCATGGGCGGGCATTAGAAGCTGGGCTATCGCCTCCGCTTTTAGGTCTAAACCATGCCTGCCGGCGTCGCATGAGATAGCGCCATACTACTGAAGCAGTCAACGCGCGCCTGTGGAAACTACGCTCTTTTACCCTTCGTCCCCCGCAGCTCTGCCTGTCTTGCTTTGCTACTCCAAGGACCTGCAATCCCAGTCATTCATTCCGGTGTATCTTGTATACACGTCCTTTCGTTCAGAACCTCGTCCTCACTTCGCCTTCCCAATTAGGATACCCTGTGCTTTTGCCCGACACTCCTTAGCTCAAACATCACATACGACGATTAATCACAACGATACTCAACATTTCAAACTAAAACATACCCACCAAGAGCATCGACTTGTACAGAGTCAATACTCGGGTCGACAAAAGCATCTTGGGTCCATCTCAATTGCAACGCCGACGAAGAGCTGGCATACGATAACCCCCCTTAGCTTCAAGAGCACCACCAACCATCGTGAATAGTAGTCACAATGACGAACTGGTTTGGAGACTTGCAGTTGGCGTACAAGTACATGTAAGCCTTGAGAACAAATCCAGGTGGTGCAAGACTAATTTCACAAGTGTCGTCTTCCTTGGACTGTTGGTCATCACCATCCTCGGTGGATTTATCAAAGTGCTGTACAACCGTCAGAAGTAAGTGATAATGTCAAGAGGAATGCTACATGAACTAACAGTAAGAAGGTTGAAGAAGGCGAAGCAAGTCGAGCTTGAGGCTGGACCCAGGGAGGACACTGTTGAGCTGAATCAGCGCGAGAAGGATGAGGGCGACCTGTTCGGTATTCGTGCCATTGAGGCTGGTTTCTACGCCGGTGTGGCTCAATCGCGACCTACCTCGAGAGCAGGATCTATCATGGCCGACAACCCAACCATGAGCACCAGCACTTTGGTCGGAGGAAGCGTCAACTCGCCACTCATCAAGGGACAATCTGCCAATAACAGCGTGCTCAGTCTGAACCTCAATGCCACCAGCCAGCCAAACACTAAAAGAGCTTCTCCTCCTGCAATGAAGCTCCGTCCTTCCGAGGCCGAGCTCAGTGGAAGACGCAACCACAACGGCGCTGTCGACATGTCTCTCCAAGTCCCCCCTTCGCCTGGTCACCCACGTGGTCCTCCTTCTCCTACTTTTGGTGGATCCGACAGCGACAGCGAAGGCTTCACCTCTCCACGATCCATGTCACCCGCCGACTTGAACCGCCAGCAATACGCCCCCGCCCTCACTCTTTCCCACCATACTGGAGATGACAACGGCGTCAGGTCGCAGCAAGGATCCTACCACAACTCACCTGGTCAGTCACCGACACCGTTGTCGCCTCACCACCCACCTACAGCCAAGCTGCCATCTATTCCTGGCCACGCTTTAAGGAAACAGTCGCGCTCCCCGTCGCCTGAGTACGACTACCCTCGCGTGCAGGTCCACGAGCCGGGTAGGTAACACGATCTCCTGGTGCTTTGTTTGTTGTACTTTTAGCATTTAGTAGATATATATTGGGCCATCCCTAACTTTCTTGCAAGACTCTGAACCTTCGTCGTCCGCTCCCCCTCCCATCCAACTACAGGCACTAGCGTACTCGCCGCACCACGAACGGGACGGAAGCGATGCGAGCAGCATCTACAGCAGCAGCCACCGGCTAAGCACTTTGCCAGTACATGAAGCTTTCCAGGAGCATGTACAAAAACAAGATTCGCACAATGAAATTTCGCAAAAGCAGAAGGCGCGCCGCTCAGCCCCTGCCGCCTCGACAGTCGAATCTGGCAACACGTCGGTGATTGCGTCCACCGGCGACGAGGCTGAAGGCCGTCCCAGCCACTCAAGCACTCTGCTTGCACCAGGTCAAGCAGGAAAGGACGCTCGACTGAGCGAATTCTATGAGGCCTACTACCGCAACTCGTACATTGGCCCAGCTCAGCCTGTCGACATGAAGAAACAATATGCCGAAAGGCAGTCAACAATCATGGAGATGGATACCCCCATGGCGTCGCCCATGTTTCCCAACAACCAGAACCCCGGCGCTGCCTTTTAGACATGTTCGCTTCCCACACGACGCGATTCGAGCGACATGTCGGAAACGCTAACGATGTTGTGAATATTTGTACTTATCTGTACACACCAACAGACCTTGCTTCTTTCATTCCTACCTTTTTCTTTACCTGGGCGGATTACCTCGGACGCGCTGACAACGACGCAATGGCTTAGACAGTTCGATGATGGGCGGGACTCGCGTACGCAGGGGGAAAGATGTGTATGGTTTAACCATTACAGGACGCATGTTTCCTGCATGACTACCGCAACCTACCAGACTACACCATTTTCTGGCTTTTACTTGTAATTTCTATTAGAGTACCATGGCGTACGCGGCGTTGCTTACACAACGCTTTAAATACACACAGCTCTCACGAGCTATTTTCAACTCAACGTTGTCGCTGTGTGACGGGAGAGTTTACTCGTCCTGTGCCTCGGAGCCGAGCATGCGAACATGTGCAGGTACAGCCATGTGATGCACCAGAAACAGCGCCCTTTACGGCGGGAACAAGACTTTTCTAGCACTGAATTCCCGAAGCAGCGTCAGGCAGTCGTTCGAGTGAAAACCGAGCAAACATGAGATGCGATGAGATGATGTTCACGCCATGTCGCCCAGGCGGCGGTGGCGGTACCCCTGGCAGAACAGGCCATAGCGGTGAGCGCGATCCCTGCCATCAATCTCGCGGCTTAAGATCGTGAGGTCGCCACTCGGGTTTGTCTCCAAGACCGCCTGCTTACCTACTCCGGTGTAGCTGGACCCTGGATTTACAGGAGTCTTGACGTTCCGTAAAGTTTATTCCTACTCTCTCTCTCTCTCTCTCTAGCCGTGTGACGTTTCGGCGAGGCTGGTTGAACTTCATCTCCACACTCGACGCCGCCTACGTCTTTGTCCCATTCGCGCACCATCTCACCCCACTGATTTCCCAACGCACTTTCTCCGGCATCCAACTCGTACCACGCGCAAATAAACAAACAAACCAGACTCGATTGGGTCTCTCAACAAACCCCCAGCAACCGCAACCATGCTCACAATGTACTCGGGTACCAAGCTCGCGGAGCTCCCTCCTGGAGTTTCTACATCGCCGTCCCCACAGTTGCGACAGAGAAGCACATCGACACAATCCGTGCCCACTGCCGAATCCGCACAAACAAGCGACTATGGCGAGAAGCGGCGGCGCGTACACCACGAAGCCGATATCGTCATCGTCGGTGCGGGCATTCTTGGGTGCGCAGCGGCTGTCGCATTCGGCAAACAGGGCAGGAGCGTCGTATTGCTCGAAAAGAGCCTCAAGGAGCCAGACAGGATTGTCGGAGAGTTGCTCCAGCCTGGTGGTGTCAATGCGTTGGAGAAGCTGGGCATGAGGGGTACGGCTACCCGCTCCCTGTACAAGTTGGGCAACGACACGCTGACAGCGCACTACAGATTGTCTCGACGACATTGACGCCATTCCCTGCTACGGCTACCAGATCCTCTACGGCAAGGAAGAGGTGCATATCCCTTACCCCGACAACCTCATCCCATCCAGGCCCGCCAGGGCACCCGAAGGTCGTTCTTTCCACCACGGACGCTTCATTTCCAAGCTACGTGCAAAGGCGAGGTCTACACCCAATGTCACCCTCGTCGAAACAACCGTCACATCCATGGTCAAGAGCGACTACACAAACCAAGTCATCGGTGTATCATGTCAAACTGCCGGAGAGCAAGACTACTACTTCGGCGCCGTCACCCTCGTCGCAGACGGCTACGCCTCCAAGTTCCGCAAAGAGTTCATCCCCCACCAGCCCCAAGTACGCAGCAAATTCTGGGGCCTCGAGATGATCGACGCTCAACTTCCCATGCCAAACCATGGCCACGTCATCCTCGGCGACGCACCTCCAATCCTTATCTATCAAATCGGCACCCACGAAACCCGCATCCTCGTCGACGTACCCGAGAACCTTCCCTCGGCCAGCCCCAAGAACGGCGGCGTCAAGAACCACATGCTCAATGTCGCGCTTCCCCAACTGCCAGAATGCGTCCAGCCCGCGTTCCGCAAAGCAATCGAAGCAGGCAGACTACGCTCAATGCCAAACAGTTTCCTACCCCCTTCGACACAAAAGCAAGCTGGACTCATCATCCTGGGCGACGCCATGAACATGCGCCATCCCCTCACCGGTGGTGGCATGACCGTAGCCTTCAACGACGTAGTCCTCCTTTCCAACCTCCTCTCTCCCACCAATATACCCACACTCGAAGATACCTCGGCCGTCCTGGCTGCCATGTCAACATTCCACTGGCAGCGAAAGAACGGGTCTTCTGTCATCAACATCCTGGCCATGGCTCTCTATAGTCTCTTTGCCGCGAACAACCAATACCTAGAGCTGATCAAGAAGGGTTGCTTCAAGTACTTCCTCCGCGGTGGCAAGAGCGTGAGTGAGCCCTGTGGTATGCTCGCTGGTCTTATCACGCACCCGTGGATGCTGGTGTGGCACTTTTTCTACGTCGCCTTTTATGCCATCTGGGTCAGGTTGCAGGAGGTTCCTGTTTGGAAGGCACCATACACAGTCTGCGTCGAGAGCGCCATGGTTGTTTGGACAGCCATCTGTGTTATTGGACCGTATCTTGTTGCTGAGGTGAAGAGGTAGCAAGTGCAATGGAAAAGAAGAGATGTGGGTAATGTATATACGTTTCGTCCGCCCCTGTTTATGGGACTTGTACATGGGGCATTGGGTTGGCGTTTCTGGGTATGAGCCGTGTTTGATAACCCTTCATTTTGGAAGGTTGATACACGGTAAGAATAGTTAATACGTAATTATGACACGGACAGTCTTGTGCCGCACACTCCTGGTTGCTTCATCTTGCATGATGATGTATTGCCTCTCTCATCCTCTGCATCTCTCCTCGTAACTTCTCCATTGCTTCTCCCTGTCTTCTATCTTGCCCTGCGTTTTCATCCCCTGGGTGCGCTCTTCTAGACAACGTGGTCGTAACATGCCCCGTATCAGACATCTGACTCATGACAGACTCTTGATGGTACGGCGGTCGAACAGGGACCGACGTTGCACTATGATACGATGGGAGAATCAGGACCGGCTTCCGTGATGTGGACAAAGGAGAAGCGGGGTTAGAGGTCGTGGAGAGTGCTGTCAGAGGCGTGATGGATATCAACATGGATGTAGATGCGGGCAATGTGCTACTTGCCGGGACAATCAACGACGATATCGTCGTTGCTGATACAAAAATTGTAGTGCAAGAAGTCAATGCTACCTCAACATGCAATGCTGGCGTGACTATGGGATCTGCAGTTTCGGTACTGAGACTCGTTGTCGAAATATCGGTTGTTATGCTCAGAGCGCCCATGCCCAAAAACGCCGGTACCCAATCTCGAAGGCCGGGTTGATACATTCCATCCCTTGCTGGTGATGGGGTGAACAGCGGTCGTGGATTCCAGAGTATCTTGTGGCAGAGCCATGCCACTGTTACACTCGCAGAATTCACGTCTGTCAGCGGGAAAGAGGCAGTTTGACTGTCCTTGCGCGCTGCGCCATACGTTGTGTAGGGCCAATTCGTCGGTATTTGTTGCAAGTACTCTGTTGGTATTGCCCCACTAGATATAAATCTGCTTTCCGACGACCGTGTCTCGATACTTTGAGGCGAACTGGATACAACAGCAGGCTCGTCAATTCTACTTGTGCTAGTAAACAGGTGCGCAAGCTTGGTTATGGAGACTATGCCGCCCAGCTTGGTGTTATGGTCTACTGGTTCGTTCGTTGCCTGGAGCCAGGTCAGGAATGTAGCGAGGAGCTCGTAGAGATCCGGGCTTCCGATTTCACAGAATTTGTGAGTTATCAACCTCATCTGGATGCTGGTTCCATAGACGTTGTCAACGTCGACGCCGGCCTGTCGCATGCACTCGTAACATTGCGTAAGATTGTCCTTTGCGTCCCTTGGGTAATTCATGACGGTAATGCTTTTGTTTGTATGTCAGAAACAGCTAGATCGAAATGACTGGAAAGCTTTCTTACTTATTATACATGGTTCCTTTGTTGGTACAGAGACAGCGTTGGTATGTATATCCCCGTCCATCATCCGCGTTGGGGTCGGTTATACTCCCACTCATGTTGTAGCAGTATGCGAAATCGCTAAGGATCGAGTCACAAAAGGGAGTGGCCCAACATGCAACTGTAGGGGGAACACTAGGTATCTGAGCAAACATGCTGGCCATACCCACTGGTACGCTCTGCTGTGAGCTCGAATACCAAGACGAGGAAACGGGTCTTTGAATCAGAGACGCTGTGGCGTAACGCTCGGGAGGGTTTCCGGTAGCAGTAACGGCTGGTTGATTTTCCCTTGGACCATCTGTATATCCGCAAGCTGTGGTGATGATCGGGCCAAGCAGCAGTAAAACGACTAGAATCATGTTGTCTTCCGATGTCGAGACCCGTGGCGAGTCTCAAGTCGCGAATGGGAAACGAGTGTGAAGGGACCGGTGGACGAGAGGGAGATCAAGAGTCAATCTGTGGCGTTGCTCAAGATGGGGCTGCAAGGTTGATGATAAACTTGGTTGTTTGTGTGCATCGCTCATGTCTACCGTTGGTGCGCATGAAACCACCACGACTGTTGTCAATTCCTTCAATTATCATTTGTATCACGGAGCGTTGATCGCACGAGGAGTATGGAAGTGTTGCGTTTACGTAACCATCACACATGCGGAAGGCATATCAGGCCTACACCATTGCCTCACGTTCCCTCCATGCTAAGCCTTCGCCCCAGAGTATGTGTAAATAGCTACCAAATAGGTGTGATATTAGATAGATGGATATATCCTAGATAATGAACAAGAGTTGGAGATGATGACAGGTCAGAAATGAGATAGCACACCAGCGCTCGTCATCATCAATCATCTGACACAACAATAAGCAGATAACGTCTTGGATCAGTAAGTGGGCCGGATCAGTAAGTGGGCCGCCTCACCAAAACCAGCGCGACTCTTTACGCAATAGCTCCACAACAACACAAGATAATAGAATAGAATTTTAGAGATAGCTAGTCTATTACTACCTACATTGAGTCCGCGTGTGTCCTTGGACGTGACATTTTGTACACGTTGGCGGCGCGCGCTGACGTCCTGGAGTAGCTAGAGCTTGTTCTACCTCCGCGACCACCCTTTCTGCCTCTGCAGCGAGCTGCTGGCCTTGCTGAGCCTGTAGCGCTCCTCCACGAGCTATATATTGACGCCGCTGATCTCTTCTACGTTGCTGGTGCTGACTAGCTCTACGCAGCTTTTTATTCTCCTCTGCGAGTATAGTCGCTGAGTTCATCGCAAGCTGAGCGCTTTTGGCAAGTTGGCGGATAGCTAGAGTAGTTGGACTCTCTGATTGCCGACGGAGCCTGTCTTGGAGATAGCGTACCTGCTGCTGAAGCTGTGCTACTGTACGCGGCGTCTCTGCAGCCCATGCGACGTTGTTGTCTGCTGTAGTCGCTGGTGGAGACGGCGTACGGATGACTGTGAGCGACGATAGGACGCGGTCTGGACAAGGAGGGATAAGCCCTGTCGCCTGGAAGCCAGCCTGGATGTTCTGCTCTGTAAATACCGCTGGCCGGATCCGTGTATAGGTGGTGAGGAAGTCTACCTTGTCGATATGGTAGACGCCTTGGCGAGCGAGCTCCTGGATCTTATAACCGTACGCTCGCTTAAGCGGCGAGAAGCAGCTCACATCAAGCGGCTGGAGGAGGTGGGAGGTGTGAGGTGGCATACAGAGGGTGATAATGTTGTTCTCTGTGCAATACTGGTCGAACTCAGGCGTAGCGTGGCTGCTATGGCCATCTAGAATTAGAAGCCGGTAGACTCCACGCGTACGAGACGCTGTATATCTGTCGAAGTGCTTTACCCACTCAACACCAAGCTTATCTGTCGTCCAGCCGTTGTCTGATACAGCGACTACCCAGTCTGGCGGGATGTGGTGGTACCAGCTAGCCTGGTGGTGCTTTCCAGACAAGATCACGAAGGGTGGAAGATACCAACCAGAGGCGTTAATACACTCAATTGCTGTAGCCCACTCTCGGTTGCCTGGCTGTACAACAGTAGCGCGGCCTACTGTATCTGAGCTAGTGACCACCTTGGACGTCGCTGCGACGCCCATCATAAAGCCAGTCTCATCAAAGTTGTAGGTATCAATATCCTGTATGCCGTACGCCTGGCGCGTCTCCTCGACGAGCTTAAACCACGCTGCGATAGCGATGGGATCCTCACAGCGAGCGCGCTGGCTATGGAACTTCCTATTCCACTTTATCTGTAGCTCTGGCTGGCTATTAACAAAGCGCGACACCCACTTCTGGCCAACAGGTTGTGGAGGCGGATCTTGGCCACGCGCGGCGAGAAGAGCGTCTGCCATACGTCGTACGTCGATAACCTGGGGCGGAAAGCCTCGTCGATCAAGGTCTAGGATCCACTGCACAAGAGACTGCTCTTCGATAGGTAGTAGCTTGCGGTTGACAGATGCTGTCTCTGATCGCGGCTGGGTACCGTGAAGGCGTCGTTGGAGCGTCGACTTTGGCACATCGTACGCTTTTGCTAGGGCGTAAATTGCTTGATTTGGGTTATTGTAATAGGATGCTATAGCAAGGCTTATTCTGCCTTCGCGAGAAGTCTGTATAGAGCGTTGTTGTCGCGGCATTGTGGTTGTTGTGTAGAGAGTCGCGCTGGTTTTGGTGAGGCGGCCCACTTACTGATCCGGCCCACTTACTGATCCAAGACGTTAGCGCTATCGTCGGCTGACGTAACACGCGTGTCGACCTCTTCGGGTAAGCGCAAGACGCCCCGTCTCATCTTCTCCACATCCCCATCGGCAACATATTGGTTATGATGACTTCGGTAGTCAGTTCTGATTGCAACGTTACATGGTGTTATTGTCACAGGTTTGGGGCTGCAAGTTCTCATGTTCGCGGGATTTATGTGGTGCTGCGTATTTTTCCACCGCAAAATCTCGCTTCATCTTCGCGCTTCTTGTCAACGTGTCAATATCCCTTGGGAGAGTATAATCCGTATGCTGTACGGGGATTCTGTCATCATATCAATTCGTAACATCATCCGACTAGTTGATTTCATCGCTGGACACAATAGCTACCTGTTCTTGAACGAGTGGCCGGTGTACGTCTTTGATGGTGCTTTGATACTACTGGTTATGATCGGCTTCTATATTTGGTATTCACCGCAACTACAGATGAATGAGAGCGGTGCGGAGAGCATGATCGAGCTCACGAGTGGAGACAATAGTCCACCAGGAAATGAGCCATCTGGGAAGTAAGCTGAGACGAAGACTGATTGATGTTGAGCAATCTTACACTCAAAATTCAATCCCTTATACTACAGTTTCACTCAAGTTGAACATTACAGGCCTCGTCTCCGCAAACGCCTTCCTCTGGTCTAATGTCTCGAACCACTTCGCTAACACCTCGTATTTGCTCTTCCATTCCGGCCTCATCCCTCCGAACTCAATGAACCCGACAGTACATACGACCGCGATATCCGCAATCGTTAGCTCGTCACCCACGAGGTAAATTCTCCCTTGGTCTTTCGTACTGCATACCATTTCATCGAAAGCCCGCATCGCACCGTCAATCTTACGATTTTGTCTGTCGAGCCAGAGTTGCGACCGCTTTTCTTTCTCGCGTCGACCTTCGAACCGAGCTATTACGATGGCGTCCATACACCCTTCGCTGAGGACAACGATTTGTCCAATCTGCAAATCAAGGTCGACGTCACCGGTGATTAGTTTTGGTCCCTTGTCGGCGTACTTGCGCACAATGTACTCTTGGATATGCGCACTATCATAGACGGGCGGGCGACCATCTGGGAAGAGCAGAATAGGCAGTTTTTCCAAGGGATTGTATTTGGGTGTTTCTGTTGCGCTCTGCCACGGTATTTCGTTCTTGAGTTCGAAGGGTATGTCTTTCAAAGTGAGCGCGATGCGGTTCATACGTGCAAACGGTGAGGGGGTTGCTGATATGAGAGTCAACGGGGACATCTTGGCGGTGGAGGTTGACATGTTCGCTGTAAATTATTATGTTTGTATATCTAAGAAATCTTCAGGAGATGCAATTAGTACCTTGAAAAGCTGATGGTGAAGATATGATGTGGATGCGGTTCGGATGATGCACTGGCGTGTGCGGAGATGAGCCCGATCTACGTCATTGCTTCCCAGTGCTATTTGAAATCATGTAGCTCCCCTGATCCGAAGGATGCTTGATCACAGCCACAATAGCAATTACGTCTGAAGACTTTGAATTATCCATTGATAATTCGTTTCCCAATCTTCCTGCTCCATCCCATGGCTTCCCCTTTCCAATTACTCCTGCCATCTTGGGCATCCCTCGCGTCCATCCTCCTGCCCTCTGAACACTATCCACTAGGCCTCGGACAACATCTTCTACCTCTTCCTGCTCATTTGAGCTGACCTCTAGATGTCGGAAGCCCTGACTCGCCGCCCACTGTTCCGCCATCTCCTTCCTTACCTCCCTCTTCTCTTCGTCCTCATCGACGATATCCTTCTTATTCCCTACTACCATGCATCCAAATCTCTTCTTCACCCCTTGTATCCTCCCCTCTGTGCCATCTTTGATAAATACAATGTTGCGGCAGTGCCAGATGGGCAGGTACATGTATTCAACAATATGATCGAAAGTATGATGACATGTGATATCGTAAAGCAGGACGACGCCATCAGCGCTGGCGATGTGGGCCTCTACAACTTCACGGTATCTGGGAGAGATGTCGCCTATCATGTTTTCATCGAAGAATGAAAGGCTCCAAGGTTCGTTGGCGTGCGAAATGGTTCTTGAAAGTGGTGCATCATCAACAGCGCTATGGCGGATAAAGTGCTTGCCCTCGAGGAACTGCGGCGAGGATTAACAATCATGATAGTTCAAAGAGGGGTTGCGCATGTAGGATGCAAACAAGAGAGTTGCATACCATGTCAATGAAGCATGTCTTGCCGACACCGTTCTGACCTAAGACGACTACCTTGAGGGGATTAGGTGTCTTTAGTTCCTTTGAGCGCGGCATTGTCAAGTCTGAGGCAAAAACAGCATGTGATGGCAAGATGGAGTGGATCGTGTTGATTGTCAAGGCGTAATCCCTCTGCGAATGCTTGCTCGGATAGCGCGCTACCTAGGTTCCACCTGAAAGCAGGCAGCACCTATGTCCATATCTAATCCTGCGCAGCACCTGAAACGCAATGCAAGCGTCTCCAACATTGGTAGGTTTTCTCCTTCGCTTTATTCCTGTGAAGCGGCTTATTGGCATGCGTGGGTTACGCGTGTTTCCCCAACATAGCGGCCCACGTGTCTGCCAAGTCTGGGACTGCCGGCCGTGCCTAAGATCGACGCCGGGGTCGGCCAGGAACGCTAGATGGCCTTCGACAAACGCGAAAAAGCAGCGGCGTTGTTATGAGGGCTCTTCGTCCATGAAGTTTTGCGGTGCTGATATCTGGGCGTACTTTACTACATCACTGCTTTGACGCTGCCTTTTAGAAACCTCAACTGCCATACCAGGAAGGACCTGAGCAAGAAACATCAAACGGAAATGACGCTTCGGTCAGCATAAAAGGGAGTGCCATAGCGCCGTCACCAATTTCGCATAGTACACCCTCATATCCAGAGTCTAGCCTTCTCCTCGTGAAGATAATCTTGAAGGAAGAGCGCAGTGCGAGATATCTCCTCCGACCCACGTATCGCGATGACGTCGTATCGTGATCACCCCTATGCGCATGCGCAAAACCGCCCACGCCCCCTCATCGAACAGATACCAGACTACCGCGACGACCTTGATGTATCAGACGAGGAAGACGACTTTTACGCACGCGACGACGATTTCCTGATCCCACCCAAGTTCCAGGCGGCGATCACACGCACCACCGATCGAATCCCCCGGAGGATAAAGCGCCATAGTGGCACATATCTCGTGCTCACGATCCTCTTCATAATCAGCTGGTTTACCTACTTGGGTCCCAGGCGGACAGAATACAAGACGGAGTTGCGACTCATGGACAACCCACCCACGATGAGCTACGGCAGCAATGTGCGGCCCGAGTTTAAGGGTATGATACAAGTCAGCGACATGGACGAGCAGCACCTGCCTAAGAAGCACAGCCGACTTGTCTTCGTTGGCGACGTTCATGGCTGTAGGAAGGAACTGGAGCATCTTCTCAAGAAGATCAACTTCAACCACAAGCACGACCACCTCGTGCTGACCGGCGACATGATAGCCAAGGGCCCCGACTCGCCAGGCGTCATCAAGCTCGCCCAAAAGATCGGCGCTTCCTGCGTACGCGGAAACTGGGAAGACAAACTCTTGCTGTCCATCGCCGAAGCGCAAGATCGTCATGTCCTCAGATTCAGCCCCGACGACTCGCCCGATGCGAAAGCAGACTTTCTAGACCAAGTCAGCGAATCGCATAGTGACTACAAGCTGCGTAAACTAGCAAAACAGTTTACCAGGAAAGAGATCGAATACCTCCACCAATGCCCCGTCATCCTCCGCGTCGGCATTGTCCCGTCCATAGGCAACCTCGTAACCGTACACGCCGGCCTCGTCCCCGACACGCCTCTCAAACAGCAAGACCCGTTCCACGTTATGAACATGCGCACTATCGATCTTAAGACGAGGATACCGAGTAGCAAACACGCGGGTACACCTTGGGAAAAGTTCTGGAATCATCGCCAGGAGAAGTTGAAGCAGAAAGACAGGGCTACGGTGGTGTATGGGCATAATAGGAAGAGAGGGCTGAATATACATGAGTATTCTTACGGCCTCGATACGGGGTGTGTGAGTGGAGGGAAGCTGACAGCGCTTGTTGTCGATGGGGAGGGCAAGACGGACTTGGTACATGTCAAGTGTGAGAAGGCGAATGGGTATGCTAGCGATTAAGGGAACACGATACGCTGTGGCATGATACTGGGCGTTTGTAGGCAACGAGTGGCTAAAAATGTATAACACGATATATCGAGACCATGGATACCTCTGTCGATTTAGCGTTGGTATAGCATTGTTGTAATATCACGACAAGTCATCGTGTCTCATGAAGGTATTTTAATTGGTAAACACTGCTGTATACTTTACTGCTATGCCGACCAAGCTGTAAGATTAGACATTAGAAGTGATACAGGTAGATCCGATGTCAGGGTAGCCGGGCACTCTGTCATCTAATCATCCAGCACCCTTAGATCCGAGAGCGGGCCCAATGCTCACTCTCGATGATACACTTCGACGCCTCATCATCTCAAAGATATGGAGCGCCAGTATCTTTTGCAGCCGGACTTGAAGCCCTATTCTTCCATCTCTACGTCCTCAGCTTTGCCAATGGCAGCGTTCGCACCTTCACCTCCACCATCACCACGCATATGCTGCGGACCAGGGACATGAGAAGCCTTGTTACCACTCCTTCCGCCATCGGCAATCGAGGTTGCCTTGTTCATGAATGATCCGTCGCCGCTGTCGTTGGCATCTTGGGGAAGAACTGCTGAACAGTATGCAGCAACCTGCGCAGGCTGCATCGTAGGCATACCGTTCTTCCGGAAGTCTGGAAATGCCTCATGCGCGCCGCTATCATACGTAGGACGAAGACCCCGTATGCCATGTTTAGAGATTGGGAATTGATACTGATGGATCAGGTTCGTCGACCCCATGTGCCCAGTAGGCTGGCGCACAGCCTCTAGGCGGTCTACGAAAGGGTTACGACGAACTGCCGGACCATATTGGTAGCCGGCACCACCAGTGGCAGCGAACAGGGCGGAAGAAGGGGGGACCTGACCAACACGACGATCGGCAAGACCGTACTTGTCCTGCATCAGCTCGTTGTTACGCTTGACCAGATCATTAAACATCCGGGTTTGCTGAACCATCGTTGCCTTGTGCACCTGGTTCTCCGAATTGAGGACCATGACTTGGCTACGTAGCTCCGCCATCTTAGTCTCAAAGAGGCGGCACCAGTTCGCGATAGTGCCGGTGTTCTGGTAGGTCGGGGTCTCGTCTTTAGTGATGTCGACGATATTTTCCGAGACTTGCGAGCCGATTGGCGATAGCGGAGTCTCGATTCCATTACGACTACTCTCGACCATGGCTGCGATACGAGACCTTGCTTTCATGACGATAAGAGTGTCCATATCACGTAGCTTGATTTCGGGATGCTCACTGTCTTGGACGTCGCTTGGGGTCATGTTGTAGTCGATCCTGATGTAACGCTCGCCTGGCGCATCCTCGGGTCTACCTAGGGCGTATCGATAGATGAATACCCAGTCCACGCCATACTGCTTACCTCGCTGTCGACAATAGGCGTCCAGATGGGGGCCGAACTTTTGTGACGCACGAATCGTGAAGAAAGAGAAGATGGGAGTGCTATTCTTGTCATACGTGTTGCTGTGAACTCGAAGCGCCAGCACAGGATCGTTCTTGTCTGTCTTGAACGAAATGGAGCGCTGCAAGGCGACCGGCTGCGTGAGCTTCTGAGACACAGGTCTCTTCATAGTCTGAGACATCGAATCCACTCCTCGGGACTGTTCAGAATGCGGCGGACGTGTTGATGCGCGCGTATCCTGGGTTGGCTGAGGCGATGACTGACGAGACGGCATACATGACCCTGGCGCACTTGCGACGAAATCTTTACATCGAAGCTTCTGATGAGCAGCGTCTTCATAGATCTTGAAATTCGCGGACTGGACAGGTTGGAAGCGGCTCAGGCGAGATTCTGGGGGATGAGCCTTGTTGAAACTAGTGCGACGGGCGTTCTGTGATGGAACTGGCGGATTGGATGGTGGGGGCACATGGTTTACACCAAGAGCATTATCATACTGAGCTGCCCACGCATCGATATGCGCTTGTTGGCAGTGTACCTTCTGGAGAAGCTCATCACCATCGATCATGGATTGGTTCAAAATCTTTCCGTGCGCGTCCACGATATACTGCATACGACCAGCGCTATTGTGTGTTTGCGGCCAGCTACTCACAGCTTGATCGACAGTCACGACATCCCGGCCATCGTACTGATGGCCTGGTGTCAGGCGGAGCATATTCGAAGGCAATGACGGCATTGGTATTCCCTGACCTTGTTGCATGCGCTGGGTCATGGTTGTCTGTTGAGATGGCGGTGCGGTTGGAACGTCATAAGGTACACCCAGTCGATTCTGAACGTGTAAGCCACTTACTGGAACTATTTTCGTTAGTGTTGGTCTGAGCTAAGAAATTGAAGGTCACCTACGGTGCTGCCTAACATGCTCCCGATCCTGGAACTTCTTGTCGGAGGCGTCCTGCGGCGCATCAAAAGGGCGTCGATGTACAGCCTTATCACTTAGTCCAGCAATTGTTCGCTTCTCTTTCCTGGCAGCAGCAACAGCTGTACGTTTGCCAACAGGTTCGGAATTCGGGCTGACCATGGGTGATTTGGAGGCTTTACGTTTGCCGTTGTCATGCTTTGCAGCTATACCAGCGCGTCTAGTCCTTGGACCGGACTTGTATGGCCGCGGGGGTGCATCTGTGCGCAATTCAGGAGCACAATTTGACACTGGTTCCGCATGCTTGATACATGGCAGTCCCTGTTGCACACAATGCTTGCATGCACCGTCAGTATAGAAGGCGTCACATGCAACATTCTTGAATTCGCAGCATTCGTCGCAGACCTTCCAACAGGAGTCTTTGATATGACGCTGCTTTTACGTTAGCAATATGTATCTTCGAGGAATGGATGGATCGCGAACCTCTGTGGAATACTTCTTAGACATTTGGGCGTCGCATCGTGGACAAATGTATACACCAGCACTGGTGGTGTTTCCAAGGCTGCTCTTTGCGCACATGGACTTGTTATCCTTCAGATGACTCTATGATCATTTCAGCAAGTGAAGATGGAGTTTACATATTTGGCACTTACATCGAGTTTCTCCTGGTCAGCATATGTGTTATTGCAATAGTCGCATCCATAGAGTTGCTCGTCGCTTGATCCCGCGTCTGCAACACCCGAGCTACGGAATCCATGCGCTTCGACACGCTCAGAATCGCCTCGAAAGCTCGCACTGCCTACACCCAAAGAGGGAGTACCAGAAAGTTCTGATAAAGGTGACGTATCAGCAGCTGGAGTTGATGCAGCCGACGCAGCTTGCGATACGCTATATCTTGTAAGCATTCATCCGAGATGGCTCGCTCGGGACCACATACTCGCTCTGCTCTTGATGGATATATTGACTCTGGCTCATTTTTGCCTGCTATCGTGATGAGCGACTGTGAGTTGACGTAGTTGGGAGATGTTGACGAAGTAGAGAGCAGGTGCGGCATCGGTAAGCAATGGAAAAATTTCTTTTATATGTACTGGTGAACCGTGAGGACCGAAATGGACCCGAAAAGACCAGGAGAACTAACAACAAACGCTCATCGCCACTGAAAAGCCAGAAGCAGACATATAAGAGTCTGTGCGTTCTGCAATGTATGGCCTGTGATGACGCAACTCAACTGCGTATGTCCAAAGGGAAAGTCGACTGAGTGAGGAATACCGGGAGTTGCTGCACCATGCTTCTAACAGGATTCGGATACTGCGATGTCATATGTATTCATCAGTCACGGATTCGGCTTGCAGAGCAGCGGAGCATCTTAATCAACATGCGGACGGTGGCATTTCAGTGACCATGCTAAGTAACACGAAATTGGCAGCATGGCTGGGCGCAAGATGCTGTGGTCAAAATTGCTTTAAACTGCAAATCAAATTACGTACTGCCAAAACACATAGGAACATATGTCGGTTCGTGGGAAGAACATGAGTGAAGGCGAAAACACGCTGGCATGAGAAATCAGAATCGGATGCGAAGAAAAGCAGAGAAGTAGCGAGGTTGCTTAACACAAACGTGAAGATACTGGTGTATCTCGGCTGGGTTCTGTCACTGGCCAAAAGAGACAGGCTTGGACCATAGCAGATACGAATCTGCACGAAGGGAACGAAAATTCCATTGAGTATGGATGCGGCCACTAGGGACGTTTCAACATATCAACTAGAGCAGTACCAACCAGTGAAGTGTATAGTGTAATGTACAGGTCCAAACAGATATGGCGATTGTCGCAAGATGAGGTGGTGATGGTTAACTTCAGGTTGACGTGAGAGATGAAGTGGAGTTCTGCGGTCTGTGCTCGTGATCCACTTTCGGTCGTCATCATTTGCCGACCATCCAAAGCTACCGCGCGCCTGAGACGTTTACCGGCGCATGCTTCTGATTTCAATCAAGACAGACTCGAATTCTGGTTTGCGTCTCCACGCTTTCGTTCTTAGTCGCTCGTGATGGCGGCTTTGGAATGCTAATGAACTTCTCAAGATTGACAGTGGCTGACCTGATAGTATCCAACCTCCAACCTCCAACCACTAGATTCGCGTATCAGACCTGTCACCTTGCAATCTGGACGACTTTGTAGAGTGCCATACTCACATAGCTAGCGTCGACGACGATACACGATACGAGGCGTTCTCATGTATTTGAGGTGTTGCTATCGAGCAAAGAAGCATTGAAGTGGCAGGTTGTTACTGTTGAACCCCTACTAAATCTCCGCGACGCCCTTCGACGTCTGGATTAATCCCAACCAGAATCAAGCACTGCGGATCAGTAAGATATGCATGAACAAAGAGAATATCAAAGAGAAGGCCAAGCGAGTCACTATGCCGGGGAAGATTGATACGAATTGCGTCCGTCTGTATCCTCTGACGAAGTGGGGTTTCATATGTACTCGAGCTTGGTAGTAATATAATACACCTTCTGTAAGACAGCTGCCCGAGAGACCCTTGATTGTTCCCCTGTTGCATCTCGCTTATGTAAAGGTTCATATGCGCGTGTTGGATTTCCATTGTCTTCAAGATACCCATAAACTACTCAAGTCTAACAGAGTGTCTAGGTAGGATTCTCAGGTATCATGGAGACAACCCCTTATTTCACATAAGTCGGTGTATAATGTGATTCTTCTACACCAAGAAGTACATAACTACACCCTAGAGGTATAGAGGATACTCTACATTGCTTTGCTAAGAGAAGAAAATCCCCGGACTCAGTTTGCCTAAGTACCATGGTATGTTCGAGCTGGTGCAGCATCACAAGGCGTGGAGATCAGAAGCGGACAGTCACTGAACTACAAATGATAAATTTTGTGCCATACAATGTCGCTAACCCAAACACCTTGCTAACGAAAGCAAGTTCGACAGACAGACGATACGCATACACAAAACAGCCCCTAACATCATACATCGGTCCCACATTCGCTACTAACAGCTCTACTACCCGGATAATGCAACCCATGTCCACGAGATGTTATCCAACAAAGGACCTTCTTTGGACAACACATTCGTGTCTGATCAAAGTCACATAGTCATCGTTCAACTTCCTAACATTGTCAGCACGAAGCATGTGGAAGTTGAGATCTTGATGTTCAAGACCTAGCTTCCTCAAGCTCGAGCTCCAACTGCCTGATACGCTCATCCTTTTCGCGGTCAGAAGGTTCTGAAGTCGCGGCCTTGGCCTTGAGCGTCGAGACTTCACGTAGCAACAGTGCGATCTGATCAGATTGATCCGACATGACTCTGTTTTGCTGCTCCATGACCCTGTTTTGCTGCTCGAGCTGAGACTTGATGTCACCTAGCGCATCACGAAGGGCAGAGGCAGGACCGCCGGCGCTGGGTGTGGACGTCGGGACAGAAGCAGCGAGCGTAGGAGTAGGTTCGGCGGATGGGGCAGACCTGGCTTGGGAAGGCGTGGGGGTGGGCGTCGGGGTGGTCTTCGAGCTCTCAGGCTCCTTGATCATGACAGGGCCCCTGGTCTTCTCTTCTTGACGAGCCGCGGTGAAAGTGCGGCGCTCCGCTGGCTTGGGGATTTCCTCGAAGCTCGATGCGCTCTCATCGTCGGAAGTCTCATCCTTGTCCGCAAACTTGGAAGCTGCCGATGCCATGGAGTCCTTGTTGTCCTTCATAGAAGGGGGCGGTCCACGGAAAGCTGATGATGCAGGAGCAGATTCTGGTGCAGGCGCAGGCTTGGGAGGCTCAGTCTTGACAGGTGAAGCCGGACCGGTGGCCGGCTGCGAGGGCTTGTACTCGTTCTCCACCTCCTTGGGGGCCTCACCCTCGTACACGCTCTCGAGCGATATTTTGGGAGGCGCAGCGGTCTTACCGCCGAACCACTCGGATGCTGAGACACCAGGCTTGAGACCAGTTGTGGGAGGGTAAATGTCACTCTGGAACATCTCGGAGCGGCGGGGTACGATGAAGGATACGGGCTCGACGTAGGCGTCATTGACGGTCTTGAAGCAGCGAAGGACCTCGTTCTCGTGCAGGTTGATGCCCCGCTTGGGAAGGAAGGCGATACCGCGCTGCGGGTCGCCAGACTTGTATTCGGAGAGGTACTCGAACTTGTCGTTCTCGTATTCGTAGTATCGGATGTTACCGTCACTGCGCATGTTAGTATGGGGATTCCATGGCCGGAAAATGTACATACCCCTTGCCAGCAAGGTACAAGCACTGTGTACCATCGTCCCAGAAGGGCATGCATACACCGGAGATGGAGTCGAGGATCTGGAAGCCACCGATGGGCTCTTTGGGGTTGCGCGGATCCCAGAGACCAAGCTGACGGTCGCTCATGCGCGAGAAACCAGTGGTGGCAATGCGGTCCGTCTCACCCATCCATACAGCGCGGCTGTTCTTCGCACCAGGGTGGCCAGGCACCTCCTGGGCAGGCTTCTCCTGTCGCACATCCCATACGCGCAGCTTCTTGTCGCGGCTCGTGGTGACGAGGAGTGATCCGTCGGCGCTCCACGAGAGCGATTGGACGATGTCGTTGTGCTTGAGCGTGAGCTGCGGTAGGCCGGCCTCGACGTCCCAGAGCTTTACGGTGTAGTCGCCGGACGCACTGGCGAGGACGTTCTCGGCAGCGGTGTTGAAGAGGACATGACCGACCTTTCTAGAGTAGCGGGGTTAGATGCGAATTGAGACCGAAGCGCACGATCGTACCTCATGTGGCCGCTCAGCTTCGCGACAGGCGCGACGTCAGCAGGCTCGTCGGCATCGGTCCACAGAGTAAAGTTTTCGGGGACCTTCCAGATGCCGACTTTGCCGTCGTCAGAGGCCGAGGAGATGAGCGAGTCGTTGAAGGGGGACCTGGGCGCAGTTAGTGCCATGTGCCTTGCATCCCATTCCTTGTGCGACCATACCAGTCGGTGTCGAGGACGGCAGCAGTGTGGCCACGGAACAGAGGGAGCTGGTCGGGAGCTCGGCCGCGCTCATTGATGGGGACGACAGCGAAAGCGCCACCGCCGCTGGCTTCCCAGTTGACGGAGATGTATTCAGGGTTGGCCTAAAGCGTGTGAGCGCATGCATGACGGGGTCGCGTGCGGGCGAGCAAGCTGACCTTGATCAGGTTCGTGTCCCAAGCATTCTTGGAGATGCGCAGGTTGTCGTAGCATTGCTCCTGTGCGATGGTGAGCATGTGTGCCTTCACTCAACAGACTGCATTCAATTGTACCTTCTTGGTGCCCTTGCCGAAGACGTGGCCTGGTCGGTGTTGTTAGCATGGTCGGCTGGGCTGGGCTGCAGTCAGTTGGACATGAGCACTCACGATACTTGGAAGCTCGCACAAATCGGCCTGCCATTGTTGCGATTGCGTGTGACCGGGGCGGTGGCAAGTGTGTAGGAATGACGGACTCGCAGGCCTCGGGCGTTGGGCTATAAGAAGCGCTGAGGTGGATGCGAGGGCTATGCGACGGGTTTCGAGCGCGTGTTTCGGGTCTTGTACGTACACAAGTCGTCCCCGGCATGCCAGTGCATGCGCCTTGGCAAGTGGACCCTGATGCCCGCTCCAATCTCGCCAACGGTCTCTAGCCACTTCTTCCCTCGACCACTCCACCTGCAATCCACCAATTTGCAGCTGTTTATGCAGCCTACCCCTCGCTTCTAGCTGGCAATCGCATGTTCGCAGCTCGATCCCCAGCTAATGAGTTAGCACACAGTCGCTCGACATGGCAGATGTCATCGCAATAGAGCACCTTCTTTTTTCTTGCATGTTTCTTCTTGTACTAGTCGCATGTAAATCTTAAAGTCTATTGTTTACCATCAAACACAGAACTCAAAACATGGACGAGCATCCTGCTCCGAGGCCTACATTTCTTCAAGTACCTTTCTGTCTGCCCTCGCCTCAAGCATGCCCAGCTCCTCGCATCTCCCCCGCAGCCATATCGCCCACTCATCGTCGACTGCGTTCAAGACAACATTTTCTTGCGGATAGACGACCCACTGTATTCCCGAGAGCGCTTTATCAACACCCTTGTTGAAGAGTTGCGTCTGCTCCTTGTTCCAGGACTGGAAGACGTCGCAGAGCTGCTCGCGCGCATGTTCCTTGTACCCATTTTCGACAAGGTACGTGTAGCGCTCCATGTACTTGCGCCGCGGCCGTCGACTCTTGCGATCAACCGTCGTGTCGTCCGGGAACTTCTCAGAACAACCATCTGTACGACGTAGATATGCGATGTACTGATCTATTGCTTCCACGAACCCGGTCGCCCATGTCAAGGCTTCTGGAACCCTACTGCTGAATTCGACAGCATTTTCCAAGTGTGTTGAGACCAGGGGAACGATATAATAATGCACCACACCGAGTGCCATGCCTACATCGTAGGGCTGGTTGGTCTTTGTCTGCATTTTAGCGATGACTGCAGGCACCTTAAAGTCATGTCTCATTCTCTTGACCGCAAGAGAGTTGAACGCAAAATTTCTGGTTCGCTTGGTTGTCTGTTCTGGTGGGCTTGAGGGATCGGAAGCGGGCGCAGCCCGTTTCGCGCCCTGTGTATGTGGAATAGCCATAGCTGGCAGTGTATGCAAAATCGGATTATGACTACTCAGGTTAATGACATGTACGCATAGTACCTGAAGTGTCTGTTGGCAGCCAGCAGACGAGTGTCATGTTTGCGTAGTGTTTGCACTGACATTGTAGCGATACATCTTTGTTGCTTCACGTTGGGCGACACGATTAGCATAATAGCTTTGTACCCTCATGTATCATCACGTCTTTCATGACACTGGATCTGTTCTGGGTTGTGGGCCAGCGAGGCCCGCCAAGAACACGTCTGGGTATGCTCCTACCAAGTTCCTAATCGCAAGGCTGAGCATATGCCCGCTTTGCATAGTATGTTCCTACTCCATACTCTAGTTGAAAACTGCTGCAGTCAAGATGGAATGAAATTAATCACGATTCAAAAACTAAAAATGCCCATTCAAAAGTGCTGGCGTGAGTACTGTACTGCGAGTAGGGCACATTCGCTGCTGTCAATGCCTCGGCTCACGGGGACAGCGGCAATGGGCTCCCCATTCGTGGCCTGGGTGCGGAGAAGCACAGCCCGCAAACGCGCCCTTTACCTTATTCTACCCAGACTTCCTGGCATCCTGCATGCTCATCATTACACATGCGAACCAGATTCGCTATGTCTGACCAAAACGAGAAAACTGTTCAACCCGAAGCGCCCAATGTGGCCGACACACCTGATGTCAAGGAGGTCGTGGATAAGATGGCGGATGCCGCCCCGAGTGCGGATCCGAGGGACTTGGATAGGACCGACTTGCTTGCGGGTGTCAAGAAGGTTGATCAGACAATTCTGAGGTTGAACAAGTGAGTGCCTCGGTATTCGGTCATCATGAGGGTTGTAGCAGTGGGCTAATGTAGGGCAGACTCCTAGCTTCCCCAGGCGGCCTCTCCGCATTCCTCTCCACATTCAACTACACCCTCTACATCCTCGCGTACGTGCAGACCAAATCGCCATCCGTCTCCAGCTTTGCGGCCAAGCTCCTCAGCCTCATACGCCCTGCCTGCGACGACACAAACATCTCCGCGGCGTCACTGTTGGACAATGGCACCGTGCCGCCCATCGCCGCACTCGCCGTCCTCATCTCGAAAGCGCGCACAACGCTGAGGCTGTTTGGTCTCTGCCCACTATATGCATGGCTGCGCTCGCTAGCCTCAGGCCCCAAAGCCGGTACAGATGTTGTTCTGCATAGGATTGCCATGCTGCAAGCGAGCAGCTACTTCTCCTACCAAGCGTTAGAGAACATCTCCCTGCTCGCCGACTCAGGCGTCATCGGGCCCCGCTTCATATCCACCCTCAATCGCGGCGACTCCAAAACCGCACGTCTATACCTGTACGCTTACCGCTGTTGGCTGGGTGGTGTGTCATGCGACTTCCTTCGCTTGATGCGCGAATGGCAGCTTGAGAGCCGCAGGAGGGTGACTAGGAAGCAGATGGTCGCTGATGGGCGGGCCATTGCAGAATACCAGGACGAAGAGGACAAGAAGTTTGACAACAGGTGGTGGACAGACTTTGTCATTGCGAGCGCATGGTTGCCTATGGCGCTGCATTTCAGCAGCGTGACCGGTGGTCTGCCAGGCTGGAACCTGGGGTGGATGGGCGCCTGCGGTTTGGTGGCTGGCAGTACGAGGTTCAAGGCGCTGTGGGCGAGTACGGCGTAGAGGACTCATCACGGTGACGAGACATGTGCGTGAAGACGGTCGAGCGCATTGACCTGTGTTCGAGTGTTTGTTTACTTTAGAGCTGGAGGCATCTATGCGGCGTTTAGCCTTTTGCTACTTCCTGGCGTTCCTTTGCAGTGCAAACATGAAGACAATGTGCCGTCATTCAGATGCTCAGATGTCAAACTGCACTCAATCCAGGCACTGGAAGCGATACTATCCGGTCACGGATCGGGTATAAGCTGGGCGCCCTAGTTTGCGGCCACCCCTAGTTTGCGGCCACCGTGCGCGAAGGCGCGCCCTCCGCTCAACACGCGATAACTCAACAACGCCGTACTTAATATGGATCCTCATGAGGAGGCTCTACAAGGCGCCATTCGCGATCTCGAATCAGGTGTTTTTACAAGCCAGAGGGCAGCTGCTAAGGCCTGGGCAGTTCCTCGAACCTCAATTCAGCGCAGGCTGCAGGGCAGCGTTCCACACGCGATAGCTCACCAGCAGCAGCAGCGATTGACCCCAGAACAAGAGAGTTTTATAGTTGATTGGATACTTGAGGAGGATGCGCGATCTCTACCTCCATCTCATGCGCGTGTACGTGAGATGGCGACTCGGATATTAAAGCTCGGCGGCGACCACGAGCCTCTCGGCCAGCGATGGATATCCTCCTTCCTCACCCGTCAACCTCGAGTTGCAAGCATTGTCGGACGATCGATCGAGGCCTCGAGGGCCGAGGCTGCGACTCCTGATCAGATCCTAGCGTTCCTTGAGCTCTTCCACAGGACTCGGATTGAGCTCAATATACGGGTGGAAGATATATGGAATATGGATGAGACTGGCATCGCACTAGGAGTATGTACAAACTCTCAGGTGATCGCACGGGCTGGCAAGCGTAAGACTTACGTGAAAACTCCAGGCGATCGTGAGTGGGTATCAATCCTTGAGACAGTCTCAGCGGCTGGGCGGAAACTCAGGTGTATGGTGATTTTCAAGGGACAGAGCCTACAAACAACGTGGTTTCCATCCAGATTAGTGCCAGACTGGTTATATACTACCTCTAAGAATGGATGGACCTCGCATAAGATAGGATCTGAGTGGCTAAGGAGTATATTCATCCCAGAGACTCAGCCTGATGGAAATCGATGGAGGATACTTATACTTGATGGCCACGGGTCTCACGTCGATATTGAGTTCATGCTACTCTGCCGTCAGCACAGAATATGGACTATATATCTCCCTCCTCACGCCTCTCATGTCCTGCAGCCTCTGGACCTAGCTCCTTTTAGCGTACTTAAGTCAGGATATAGAGCTAAGATTAGAGCTCTATCTGCTCTTGATGATGCAGCTCCTGTCAAGAAGGAGCGCTTTATATCATCATACTATCATGCGCGAGAGATAGGCCTATCTGAGCGTGTGATTCGAGCTGGTTGGAGAGCTACAGGCATATGCCCATACAACCCTAGTGTAGTCATTCACTCCTCTCAGGTTTCTGCACGTCCAATCACTCCTCCACCACCTACACAGCATCAATCTTCTACAGATCTACTCTTCTCAACCCCGAAGAGAGCTCAGGATGTATATCAAGCTCAACAGCAGCTCCTACAGTCAGAATCCCTCTCTCGGAGCACACGTCTAGTGCTAGGCAAGGTAGGCAAGGCTATCTCCTTGTCAAGTGCGTACTCAGCTCAACTAGAGGCAGAGGTTCAATGCTTAAAACATCAACTAGAGCAACTCCAGGGTACAGAGACAAGAAAGAGAATTAGAGTTGATCCAAATGAGCGCTTTAGCAATGCTGAGAGTGTTAAGGCTGCAATAGATAAAGCAGCAGCTCAAGCTGCGCAGGCATCAACAAAGAAGACTGAGAAGGCTGCAAAAGCTGCTGCAGCTCAAGCTGCAGCTCATACCCTAGCATCTATGTGTACACAGTTTCAAATATAAGCGCTGTTGTTGAGTTATCGCGTGTTGAGCGGAGGGCGCGCCTTCGCGCACGGTGGCCGCAAACTAGGGGTGGCCGCAAACTAGGGCGCCCAGCTTAGACGAGATCTGCATACTACGTGAACTAGCCGTACAGGGAATGTCCAACCGACAATTATCCAGAAGTGGGGAAGTGACCATCTCCCAGGCACGATTACGTTCACTGAACCGACCTTGATCCTGCCATAGGTGACCAACAAACGGACCGACAGCCGCAGTGCTATCCTCACCCGGGCATAACAACTTCGTCCCACACTCCGTTTCACTACAACGTTGTCGCTTAGTACGGCACCCAGAAGTGCTTTAGAAATGGAAGGCAATAGTGTATGTTTTTAACTGCTAACAGCGCCACCACTGACTAACAGGCTTCCAGAATCCTCAGGATACGAGACATCAGGAGCTGTGGAATCTGAGATTAGTGGAAGGTGGTTTCAATATTGTTGAAGCCAGTATTGATGACCACCGGAAAGCCTTTGCCAAACAAGAGATTACTAGCGTTGACATCGTCATCTGCTACTTGAATCGAATCGCACAGTATGATGCCGTCCGAGCTTTGAACGCTTTCACGGTATTCAACCAAAGTGTTCTCCAGGATGCTGCGGCTTCGGATGCACGTCGAGCACAAGGACTGATGTCCCGTCCACTAGAAGGCATACCGTATACAATCAAGGACAGCTACAAAGTCGCTGGAATGACGGTTACTGATGGTTCACCGGCTCTTAAAGGCGTCATGTCCAGCGGCGACTCTGCCATCGCGGAGAAGCTACGAGCTGCAGGAGCCATCTTGATCGGAAAGACCAACATGCCACCTATGGCTGCGGGCGGCATGCAAAGAGGCATGTATGGCCGAGCCGAATCGCCTTACAATTCAAATTACCTTACTGGAGCCTTCTCTTCTGGGTCATCAAACGGTGCCGCGACCTCTATAGCTTCCAGCATGGCGGTTTTCGGTATGGGCAGTGAGACGGTCAGCAGCGGTCGAAGTCCAGCGTCAAACAACGCAATTGTATGTTATACGCCATCAAAAGGTCTGCTAAGTTGTCGAGGACTGTGGCCATTATACATCACATGCGATGTACCTATGCCGTATGCGCGATCAGTGGATGACATGTTGGAGATACTAAATGTTATCGCCACGCCTGACGAAGACGCGACGGGAGATTTCATACGCGAACAGAAACATGTTCAGATACCTCAACCACCTTCAATCGACTATACAAGTTTGCGCAATACCGATGCGCTAAAAGGGAAAAGAGTCGGAGTGCCAAAGATGTACGTTGGTCAGAAAGACTCAGATCCGTATGCAAAGCATGCCCACGTCTCACCGGAAGTCATCGCATTATGGGAGCAGACAGCCACAGATTTTCGATCTCTGGGAGCAGAGGTCGTATACACCGACTTCCCTCTCGTAACAAACTACGAGAACGACTCTGTATCTGGTGAAGCAAATAACGTCGATGGCCGGCCCGCGAACTGGAACCTCCTCGAGCGAGGTATCCTCATCGCCCAAGCATGGAACGCTTTTCTCGTAGACAACGATGATCCCAACATCAAGTGCTTAGCCGACATCAAAGATCCCGCGATGCTGTTCCCAAAGCCACCAGACTACAAGCCCGACCACTTTCTCGAAGTGAGAAACTGGATTGACTACCCTGGCCTACCCAAGATGGTGCAAGATGGAAGCATACACGATATACAAGGCATGGAGCAAGCTCTCAAAGCCCTTGAAGCTCAACGAAAGCGCGATCTAGAAGACTGGATGGATAAGAATGGGCTTGATGTGGTCGCATTCCCAGCGCAAGGCGATGTCGGCCTTGCAAATCTCGAGTTTGATATTGACAGTACGACGCATAGTCTTCAAAACGGTGTCAAGTACTCCAACGGGAATCGCGCGATCCGACATCTTGGTGTACCTACTGTGAGCGTATCGATGGGTGTTATGAGTGAGAAGAAGATGCCCGTGAATATCACATTCGCTGGCAAAGCATACGAGGATACCAAGCTACTGGAGTATGCTTATGCTTTCGAACATGCGACAAAGAAACGCATACCTCCGCCGCTTACGCCTGCACTACGTACAGATACCGTCGCCCACGCATTTCCTTCGCCACCCGATGATAAGCCCATCATCAAATCTGTTACAATTGCCGTCAAACCCTTGGACGCTTCTATCTACCCTCAAGATCAAATTGCTCTGGATATACGCGGAACCCTGCAAGAGCCCGCATCAAAGACACTAGTTCAGGTTTTTGTAGACGGTCATGTGGTGTATACCGCTGTTATCGATACAAAGTGGAGTTTTTGGATGGCACACTTAGTCAAGAGACCGGAAGTTATGGGTTGGGATCTCAAGCCACTCCCAAAGAGGGACGCTATGGTCATCGTGGTTGTGAAGAGATATGTAAGTGGTGAAGGAATCAAGAAGGAGGCGAAGCTATTATGGGTACCTGTTGATAGGGCCGCCGAGGTTTCTAGTGGGAATTTAGGAACATAGATGCGTCTCTAGGGGCTATAATATAGTGGTATGGGGTTGCCCAGATTATGTTGGGTTCATCAGCCACGGACAACAAGACGGCCGACGAATCGATCTGCATTGCAGGACTACGTCTGGTTGGGCCATGAGGCCGGCGTCGCACTACACGCCGGCCAGCATATTGGTTTCCTTTTATCTGATATAATGGAAGAGAGTCTTACCCACATACCGCTGATGATTGAACTCGAAGTTGGCCCTGATGGTGATAATCGCCGCAATCACTGCCGGCAAACCTACCGCAAGTGCTACTACTAATCCCGCTATCTCGACACCATCGCCGACACTCAAATAGCTTCTCGACTCAGAAGTTTTATCTGGCGCTGAAGCGACGATTGGAGTCACTGTAGTTCAAGTACATTAGTGTCTTAGCGCCGCGCCCTGCTTTGACGGGTCGGACATAACATGAGCGAAAACGAGCACAGCCATCGTACAGTATATCACCTGGACAGTATGCGACATGATGATGAAACTTTGACGGGGTTATCAGTATTTCAAAACACTGGATATCATCACTGCATTGCATTGCATATATACTTACCGAGTGTTAGGCGAATTACATGAGCGCACTAAGTACACTCGTCCCCATTACTGGTGTAGCACCATATGGCAATACAGTGTAGATCTATTCGTAGATATCCTTCAGTTCACCTGCATGCCCCCTGGCAACGCCGTCAGCCAGCCATCGAAGTCCTCGCCCACCATATCCTTGACACTACACTTGTTCTGCGTGGCAATGTTCTGCTTCTTCAATGTCGGAGCTGACACGTAGTTGTTACCGTCCATGGCCTTCTGTAGTGAGTCGTCTTTCCAGCCGAAGAGATAGTCTGCATGCGTCGAGAAACCGGTCGCGTCACCACTAGACCAGACGAAAGGCTGACTGCCGTCGGTCGGCCAGTCTGCCTTATTGTTGAATTGCTTCGTATCCCAGACCGTCTCTAGCAGGATTTGTGGAATACGCACGGGTCGTGTGGAAGGGCATGCTCCGCCATTCTCGAATGTACCGGTTGCGGGGTATGAGACGTGTTCGCGATGGTTTGGTGAGTCGAGGTTTACGCCATCCCAACACTTTGGAAAGGTCAGTACGCTTGTCACACTACTTTGTAGGAAGAGACTTAACAGTTGGAAATCTATGGTTTATCATAACACCTGCTGGACATGGTTGCTTGGGGAATTCGAGAGTTTCTGGCTCTCGCGTGCTCTCGTTTTGCATGCAGATATACGTCAGTTGACGAAAATCGCGAGCTGCCTCGCGGGTACTATATGAGACGTCGCCGATCAACATGCGAAAACCTGGCTTGAAGGCTGTTACTTTCGTGGCTTGAGAAGTGCTGAAGAGCGCGTCGGTCATGTAGTATACGACCTGGACTGATGTTAGACAGTATTTGGAAGACGCTTTGGGAGGAAACGCATACCATGCCACCCTTCGTACCTTCCAATCCATGCTGTGCTCGTTGGGGAACGCGCTTGAAAGTACCGTTCTTTGCTTTGAAATACACCACTGCCGTCCAATAGTTGCCTACAAGCATCATATTAGTGTATGTATGCGATCATAAAAGGCCAGGCATCACTTACTGAGGTCCTCGGTAAACTCACAGGTGGTGCATGTCGATTGTGCTGCCAGGTCATGGCCTTTGGCTGGATCCATGGTGACATTGAAGGAGTTCTGTCTGTGTTAATGACTGGAAGTATGTACATGTGCAGTATATCTCTTACACCCCCGATGATCTGATGAAGATGTGGTGAGGGATTAGAGCCTGGGTTGACCAACGGGTCAAGTCGCTGAACAGTCAACTGTGCGCATCCGAAACGTAATAATCCTGCATTTGCAGTTGCAAGCAGCCCAGAGGCACTGATGACGACGTGTAGTTTCATGGTGTTCACCCGAATACTTGCCCCAGTGTTTTGATGCTGTCGACAACTTGCTCAAGTTATGCTGCAGCGTATGCCGTAATCCATCTTTGACAGATAGCACGACTGTCATATCTTGATGTAGAAGACGTCAATAACTGCCGTTGTCTTTGAGTGTCGATGCGAAGAGCCGAATGTCAGGGTAATGTAAGCT
The DNA here is from genome assembly GCA_004936725.1 of Alternaria brassicae. Lineage (NCBI taxonomy): Eukaryota > Fungi > Ascomycota > Dothideomycetes > Pleosporales > Pleosporaceae > Alternaria > Alternaria brassicae. The sequence continues at coordinate 1,286,269 of CM016506.1, read as the reverse complement.
AATATCGCGGAACGAATACGCGCTCGCCTGCCAAGGAAGATTGAACAACATCTCCGCATGAACGAAGTCGTCCATCTGAAGCCTTCGAATGAAAAAAGAAACATGTGAGAGTACATCCCGAGCCTGGTCTAGTATTGAATGAAGAAGTCTAGACGACGCGGGACTATCCGTCCGGCCATCTAGAAGCATGCCAGCTGACCTTGACCATGACGATAACTTTTGTGTATTCAAGATATCACCTGCTGTATGGAATTGCAGGATATAGTGTCCCAAGCATTCAACATGACTGCGATCGGATAGATAAGTCCGCGATGATAGGTACCAATAAGCTTTGCTCGCATCGTCGAGCAGAGCAAAGCAATACCACCCACCAACAGATCCTGCACGGCTAGATTTGATCATTACTTTCATTATCATAGAAATTATCATGAAGTTGTTTATCGCCATTTTGGCGTCTCTTGTGGCCTTGAGTGCCGCTCAAACATACCCAGAGTGCACTGCCGATGTCGCGCGAAGCGATGATTGCGCCGCTGTCATCAACGCAAACGCGTGCTACAATAAGTTTCGATGGAATGCGCAGACCTTGACATGCATAGACGGGAATGATAATGCGGTAAAAGCAAAGGAAGGTAAGATATGAGTGCAATTGAGAATGAAGAATGGGGAGCTAACGAGACTGGCGCGTGGTAGGTATGTGCTTGTTGCAGCTGTGTTGGAAAAGTCATGTGTGACTGGGCGATAAAACAAAAGTACTGCTGAACAAATCATTCTGATGGGCATTCTACGAATGCAATTATTTCTTCACTCGAATCTACACTGTGTCATATTTGATAGTACATACGTTCTCAGTGAACCAGCGAGGGTGTGGGGACACTGTTACATAATTACACTGGTCTCGGTTCAGCCTATGTAGCAAGATTGCACTATGTACCTGGGCACAGAACCTTCGGAAGTCACCAATCCATCCCTTTTCTACGAAAGACCACCATGACAACTCATAAAAGCGCCACACGTCGCCGCGATCGTCGGTTCAGTATCGTAAGCTCTCTGCCCACTATTTGCGGTCAAGTCTATCGCAACAGGAGCTTGTTTACGATCAAGGCATCGAGTCACCGCTGAATCGCCCGCGTTTGCCGAATCCTGAAATTTGTGTTTCGCAGATGTCGAGCTCCCTCCTTCACCATGCGCTATCTCTTTCGTACAATCAGATGATAGTGACTGTTCCTCATACTACATTCCTATATTTAAACACATCATACCGACAAGTTCTTGAATTGACGGTGTTACGCTTGAGCAGGTGAAGTTCAAATGAGAGAGCCGGTACAGCGAGCAAGTTGATGCGACTCTGTTCGTAGCGACGTTTTCGTTTGAGAACCAAAGAAAATGACAGATCCTGCCAACGATATACATACGCGGCTATTAGATGGATTAGGAATCAATGAAAAGCAGCCAGGGAACATACCACCGCTGCTATTGAATCACTCGCACCTATAGTCGTGCAGGGTATGACATGCGACAAGTTACAACGATCCAGAGAACCAGTCAAGTTATCCCTCAACTCAGGGAAGGTGCCAACACGTTGACGATCGATGTTGACGTAGTTGCCATCTACAAGACCCTCCAGGGCTGTGCTGCGATAGGTTGAAATCACGTTCTCACCGGCCTCTTGAGTAATCATCTTTGAAACAAAGTGGCAGCTGTGAGCGATGACTGTTTCTGGCAGATGGAAGCGGATATTCAGCCCAAAAAGGTTTTGTTAGGGGGCCAATATGCACTGGAACATCTCCATCAATGTGACACAGCAGCCTTGGCAGGGCTGACTGCACAGATCAAGGTAGCCACACGCGATAAGTCGTGGAGTTCTCCTGCTTCATGTAATTTGGATGTCCCATCATTCTTCTTGCTGCGTTTCTTTCCCGTTTTGTGCGATACCTGCACCACCGCTACGATGAAGATATGTCTGATCCTATCATACCTAGTGGTATCTGTTAGAGGCATGTTTTTGAACCCTGTCGAGACTAATGGGATATTCAGATGGACCGAAGACGAGGAACTGACCGTCCAGTGGGATTTTAATTGGTCAGTACGGGACGTTGGACCAGTTTCAGATGAGACTCTCGACCTATGGATCACAACATACGACAACAATGCATATCTGCATAAGCTAGCGGGTACATTGCAACTGTCTTATTCCAATCCCGCGATTCCAGAGACTAACCGCATGTCATTCTAGAGTTGAACAATGTTTGAGACGGCGGAGAATGGGGTTGAATGGTCGATGTTCCTGACGAAGTCGCGGATGGCAGAGATTTTGTGTTCCGCTTCAGAGAGCATGTGGACCCAAACGAATATAATGGCAAATTGTGGCAGTATCCGAGCCAAAGGTTTGCGATATCCAAGGCTAGTGAACCTCCTCCGTCCGAGGGTTTGTTGTCATCATCCTCTTCATCAACAACGTTGAGCATAAGGGCAGCGTCTACGGTGATCTCCAGCAGTACGACCGCTTCTTCCAGATACGATCTACCAAACGAAACTACTCCGCAAGTCAACGATGGAGTTTCGCGTGGTACCAGTCCCGGTGTAATCGCAGGGGCTGTCGTCGGCAGTCTGGTCGGTGCTGTGGCTATTTTTGGAGCGATCGTTCTGGGTATGAGGAGATGGAGGACCAGGAGAAATGGCAAATCATCTACGGATGACTCCGAGGGTACATTACACGGAAGTACGCCGGCCTCCGCACGGGCTGCACCGATAGCGGTGGAACATAACAACGAGAAGTACAGGACAAATGGTCTACCGGAGTGGGTTGTACAGAAATAATCAGGCCATCAAAAGACAAATTTGTCGCTAAGAGTGTCATCAAATATGTACATCAATAGCTATGCTGAAGCTTGTTCGTATAGAGCCACGCTCAGGACAGCCTCACCAAATAGTATATCCACCGTCCACGATGATCTCACTACCAGTAACATAGCTGCTAGCATCACTGACCAACCAGACTGCTGCGCCACGAAACTCTTCTGGTTTAGCAATCCTCTTCATCGGAATATCCTTCAACCACTCTTTACTCAACTTCTCCATCTCTTCACCCTCGTTTGCCTCGGTCTGGATATATCCCGGACTCAGCGCATTGACGCGGATACCATGTGGCGCCCATTCAGATGCTAGGGATTTCATGAGGTGGGCGGATGCAGCCTTCGAAGCGTTGTATGCCGATTGCTTTTGTGGGCGGTTGACGATAGAACCAGACATTGACGACACAATCAAGACGCGGCCGTCAACTTTGTTTTCGATCCACCACTTCCCTGCTGTGCGAGAAAAAAGGAAGGTTCCAGTCAGATTGACATCAATCATGCGCTTGAAGTCTTCGAAAGGGTAGTCTTCTGCCGGTGCGCCGCCAGTGATACCAGCGTTGGCGACAAGGATGTCGACTGTGCCGAACTCTCGGACGATCTTATCCCAAGTAGACTTGACGCCTTCTTCAGAAGAAGTGTCGCACTCGTAGCCATGTACCTTTGGCGGAGGTAGGCCTTGGGCTTTAGCTTCCTCAACGAGGGCTTTGGCAGATTTGTCGGCACCTTCTTGCTTCAGATCCACAATGGCTCCATGGGCGCCCGAGAGGGTGAATGCGGCAAGGATCTGTTGACCAAGGCCTTGAGAAGCACTGTTTGACACCTTAGTTTGGTCGTAGCCATGCTCTGTAGTCTCTGAAGAGACGTTGAGGACCACTCACCCGGTTACTAAACGAGGTTAGCATGCTTGCTCAAGAAACTTTCTCCATCCATGGATACTACTTACCGACAGCCACTTTGCCTTCAAGAGAGAATTCGGGCAAAGTCCTGCGCTGCGTATGAGTGAATCGAAGTGCTGGTCTTGATAGATACGAGAGCGCCTGTGAGGTCCGCAGATGAGCATTGTGGGGGACGCACGGAGGCATCTTGAAAGTTTGCTTGTGTGATTTGAATAAGTGGGGAGATTGTTTTAATGTCTCAGAATGAAGATCTTTATGTTTGCAAGACGTTCAAGAGCCCATGGAGTTGTTCTGATTCCTGCCGTGTTTACCATGTACGGTTTTGTGATGGAGAAATTACGTCACTTTTGCGTATGCCTGTGCTCAAACGAACCATGGTCGCGTGATGGTTACACTGAGCTTCGTGAAGGTATGAGTATATGGAGGAAGATGCAATAAGACGAGGAGGTGTGTAGATGCAAACGGAATACGTCAATGTAGCAATGATTCGAGGGCACGATAGTTCGTTCAGGCCAGGAGGTGGTGGTAGGTATAATTGATTAATTGGAAGATTTGTTTGAAGACTGCTTACTACAACCCTCTTCTACTGACGGTACTCAGTTATCCTCCAACGTGGTGATCGTAATGTTCGTATCGGGTATAAGTTGTCCTCCATCCTACATGACGACGCACCAGCAGGACTCATCGCAACCGCAACAGTCGCACGATTCACCGCACTTCGGGGCTGGCGAGGGCTTGATGATGGTCGAGATCGAAGAGGCAACACTGGCAGGCATCGTGATGGTATTTGTGTGGGAGTGGTACTAGACAAAACGTCAGTTGCGTAGCTAGCAGTAACCATAGAATACCTACCGAAAGAGCTGTGTTGGTTGTGAAGAAAAGAGACTGAAAGTGTCGAAATCTGGCGTTGATGTGTCTGTGTGTAATATAGGCGGGTCCGGTGGTGAAGTCAAAGTGTGGTGAAGGATAAGAAGGTACTGTCGCAGACGTCTACGGCTCTTTATATGGCCTTAGGTATGCATGCCTCAGGGTCAAGGCTCGACGTGTGTGACCAACGAGGACGAATGACGGGGGTCAGCAAGGCGCTATGACGGATGCCATCTCTTTGGGTTCATTGACTTCGGGGAACGTATCAAACCTGCTTATTGGTACCCATGTTTCAACGTCTGCCGATTGTCAGGCACGGGATTGGTCCTGCGATCTCAGTGCACCGCCTCACCGACATTGCTATCTCTCGAACGAACCCCAGACGCGAGTCTAGATGGCGTGGTAGCCTGAGACGGCCGCAGCTGTGGTGGCTCAGCTTGTTCGCGGCCGTTCCGTCCGTCGCATGATTGGTTTGCCAGCAGCGTTTGTCGTAACACGTCTGCATTGAAGCATGCAGACCCTTGCACGATGCATGGTTGATTGCGTGGCTAAGCTCCACTAAGCTTTGTGGCACTAACAAATGCCTCACAAAACCAAGGAATAAGCTTCGCCAAGCTACGACCAAGAAACTTGGCTGTGAATGGATCGTTGACAGTCTTTGTCGATCTATTCGCTCATGCGCTTTAGACTCTGACCGTGCCACAAGTCACATGGCGCATGATGTCGTCCTGCAGTGGCTGCGTATGCGTTCGACATGGTGCTAAAAGGGGAGGACCGGCTCCAATTATCGGGATACGGTCTGAACGGCGCGTATACATGGGAAAAGTGCCCTGCTCGTTCCATCTATACATGTGGGCCACGCGTCCTAGCGGCATTTGAGGCGGTATCTAGGTGAGCTGAATGTTGCGGGCGGATGGAAGTAGTATGGGGACGCCTCGAATCGCTGATGGACCAGAACGCCAACAATGAAAAACCTCGTCTCGATAAAGGGACCGATCTGATATAGTTGTAGCGAAAGAGGTTAACGTTCCTTCATTATGGAAGCTATGTGAGAGAAAGTTCCGCGATCAAAGCTTCCGGACGTTCCGGCAAGAACTCCGCGTAATATGAGAGAGCGTCCAAATCTACTAGCTCACCCTTCGCCTCACATATCGATCACCGAATCCTCTTTGCCCAACCCGCACCATTCCACGCTCTTGTGCCACAGTGTCTGTTGCATGTTTACATCCAAGCTATCCGGTGAGCTCCGGGCTTTCTTCTCTCATTCAAAGTAACCCTCTTGCCCTGCAAACTCATCTGCTACTGCTACATCAACAAAGGCTATCGCAGCTTGCTCGACTGTTACCAGTCGAGGGATAAAGTAGCTGAGCAACGGCAAAAGCCAAGTTGCAATTTTAGTCATGATCTGGATAATTTGTGGAACGTATGGCTGATGGAAAGCCCGCGAATTGATCAGATCGAGGAGATCAATAGCTATTGCCCGAATGGACTCTGTATCACTCTTCTACCAAGACAGTCAGAACGAGTTTATCTGGACTTGATCCAATGAGGTACTGACAGCCTTGAGACGACGATTGAGCTCGTACATTACCATGATAGGGACCAGCCTGCTCACGGCATATCTCTGGAAACCCCTTCCCATCTCCTCGCCTTCTTTGTCGGCTTTGGGGGTGGACCAGTAACTCTAGATCATCTGGCACGTGAGTCGGATAGCCCTTGACGAGACTAGGTTTGTTCGGCCAATGCGCAAAACTTCCTGCGAAGACAATACGGCCATGTACCGGGTCCGTGGCACCGAGAAGATCGTACCACAGAGAAAAATGCGCAAGATGAATTACCGCAATCGAGATCTCGTACCCATCCTTCGAATACTGGGGCCTGTCAGCCAGGTTCCATGTCATCACATTACAGATGATTGTGCGGATGAGTGGCAGGTCTTTTCCCTCAATCTCGAGACGCAGGGCCTTGTTGAACACACGGACATTTTCCAGCAATGAAGGATCAAGTTGCCGTATAGATACTTGCGGATCAGGGTGCTGATTCACAAGACGAAGTTTTGCCGTATTCGCGTCTTGTTCAGAATTGTCTCGGACGGTGAGAACCAGATTGAAGGATAGATAGGCCTCCAACAAGTACTTCACTGCCGGTAGGGCTAGCGAACCGTTCGCACCAGTAATCAGAACTATGCCTGTTATGGTGTCCATAGTAGACGAATGCAAGAGGAAAACTTTATCAGTGGCGATAGATGTTTTGCAGAGTAGGTAATGGAAGATTAGTTTGTTATCTCCATGTATCTAGGAGGCTCGACTGCTGACAGGCGTATACACCCCATTACATGCCCTAATGCCGGTCACCTACTTCGAATCTGTCAATACGTATACAGATCTTTGTGTAACAAGTTGTGGGTGCCATTGTTGGCATGGAAAGCTCAACATTTCGCATTGCTGTGCTTGAATATTCCACACGTAAACCGTCAAAGTTGTTGCTTGGGCAATAACGATAGGTGGCGGAGGGGTGCAAGCTACAGTCTCTGTGTTCGTCAGGCGTTCCTCCCCTCAATTCTAACTCTATGCAGCTTCCCACTTTTCTTCCTACAATGTTCCTGCACAAAGCTCATAATATGCAACGATAGCCCTGAATCTAGATCGGGTACTTGCTACCTTTCTGGTGCGGTTCCCGACATCCCGCAAATTGAGTAATTGTAGTGGACATGACCACAGCATAAGCGGCAATGTGTTTCGCCCCAGCACGACTACGACTAGAACATTCTCCATAAGTCGATTCTGATTATAGTTTACCCTCAAGGAATACGGTTTGTGTTGACTTGTTCTTCTGCTAATGGAGGCTGCCATCTGTACCTTTAGGGTACATGTTTGATACAGCTCATGGGAAACGAGCTTCCTCATAAGTTGCGGCAGATAGCGCTACCATGAACTAGCTAACTGTGATACTACTACTTCCACTCGGCAGCAACGTTCCGTTCGCGAAGCCCTCCGTACAAAGTATCATATAATCATGGCCACCCAGCTTCATCCCGGCCTTGTTCCATGCATCGAAATGCTTTTGTGTAGTGATTGTACCTCCAACCCTCTTCTCTGTCCTCACCGACCAGAATTGTGTGAAAGTGCGGGTACCTTCGATCGACGGCTTGTTCACGCGCTGACTGGTGTAGAGCTCATAGGTGCCTTCCTCGAAAGTGAAGTTGCCTTTGCGCGTCCAAGGTTCGCCCGGTGCAAGGATATCGTACGATTCAATGATGTAGTATTCGATGAGGGGATTTCGCGTCCAACCGTAAAGAGCGAGGTAACCGGGTCCTTTGGCATCGTATGTGCCTGAGTATTTTACGGCCCTAAACTCTCTTATCAGTACACTCTTGGAGGTTGCAATGCATGTTTGCTGATCTTACCTCGAACCTCCAGGCTTAAAGCCCGTACCAGCTACGAAGCCACCACCGGGCTGACCTGACCAATTACATGTGTACTTCCCCCCACCTTGCTGGCTGCAACGGAACGAGCCACCCCCCTCAGTCCAGAAAGAGTAGTAACCCCCTTGACGGGCTTCGAGTTGGTTGCCTACGGTTTCGTGGCTGATGAGCGATGTGATGCCGCCAGGTGCTGCAAGAGCGTTATGACAAGAAACTAGCACAGTAGTTGCGAGAATAGTGAAGGGAACCATGATGACGATTTTGCACTGGAAAATACTTTACGTCGACCACAATGGGTAATGTAGTACTCGCAGCTTTATATCGTTCTGACTAGGGCAGAGTTGGGGGTCGTCATCGTCATTTACGGAGCTTCGGGGACAGCTGCGCGTGATTCTATCATCGTCATTTTCATTAACTATTGACCCTTGGAAAGTTCGTCTTGTGGGGAGTCTATTGGTAGCGGCGTCTGTCAATGACTGACCCGCTACCATCAGCACCATACATGATCTGCCAAGACTGGGGCGTGTTTTCGTCAATATGTTCGTTACCAATACACCGGTTGTTTACTGCCGCGTAAGGATGTTGCATCATATATACCGTAGGTACAGAAGTCCGGATTGGTAGCAGAAGCCAATCGTCGTTTGCCGGCGGCACTTGATACGACAATGCCTATGACAGCCATATTAACGAGCAGCTGGCACCCATTACAGGCCGCATCAGTGTGATGGACATGTTACCATTAATCTACGCGAAAATGTGGGGTATAGCATATAAATACAACGTATCAGGCAAAGCTTGTGAGAGTCACGTATGTGGAGGAACCAGAGTCCAAGGTCGCGCAGTTGGGAGACAAGTCCCCATCGTCCGGTCTTGAACGACAAAGAGCCATGGCTGTAGAATGATGGAGTGGGTCGATGCTCGTGGAGCGCTTGGTATGAGGGAGGAGAGAAGGGAAGAGCGCGACACGCGGAATGGAGACACGCAGATGCAAGCTTGTCCAAGTTGAGATTAGCGTGTCGCTTTAGCTGCTACCCTCACCCGAACACAAGCCGTCCCCACACCCGCAAACCTACGAAACAAAGGGTCCAGGACTGCTCGAACATCATCTTTCCAAACGGTTCATCACATCTGAGAAAACCCAGAGCGCCATCAACAAGCCCGAGCTCAAGTTTCCATCTCGTATCCAGGTAGATGATCGAGCCACCCATCTACCTCCTCGTCAACGGAGCTCTCAACCGCGCACGCATTCATCTCTTCCACTGTCTGCGTCTTTAGCACGCCTTGTACGCCTGGACTTCCACAATAATGAAACATGCAACTATCGTTCATTACCCGCTGCAAGCTGTCTCCTTTCCATCCAAACACGTAGTCAGCATGAGTGCCATAACCTTTGCTATCGGAGTAACTCCACACGAATGGCTGCGAACCATCGGTTGGCCACATGTCTGCGAAAGCAGTAGTATTCCACATCGTTTCGTATGCTAGCTGCGGCATCTTGATGGGATGCGAGGCAGGGCAAGGGCCCGCTGGGCGGAAACCACCCAGTGTGGTGGAGAACATGTGGGACTGGTGGTCAGGAGAGTCAAGATCGACTCCATTCCAACAAGAGGGAAAGTGGCTAAACGAGAAATTCGCGATCAGCAGGTCTCATCCAAGGAGAGAGAAGTCTCTCTTGAGAGGAGTTGCGCAAGTTCCATGTGTGTAACAACTGCTTGCAAGAGTATGCCATGACATTGGGTAGACTTACTGCGCAGTGGTCAGTGAAATGATACTAGCCTCTGAATGGAATCTCCTCTTACCTGGATAGCCATGATACCTGCTGGGCATGGCTCTTTCGGGAAGTCGGGGGTTTCATATCCCCGGGTGAGGATGGTTTGCAGGCACGTGTATGCCAGGCCTTCCTTGGTTCCATTGAGTGTGGTCGTCAATGGGTTTCCGACGGTCATGCGGAAGCCCTTAGGCCAGTCAACCACCTTTCCTAGCGACAGACCGGATTACATGACCTACTGGCGGAAACGCTCTCACGGGGTTACCAAGGTCGGAACTATTGAAGTCCTTTTGGGTATAGTATACTGTCATACCTCCCTTGATGTGGTCTGCATTCTGACCTTGATATCCTAAAGAGATTAATGTCAGAAAACGCGTCGACATAGATAAACGCGTGAGCATACCCAGTTGAGCGTTCGGGTAAATGGGCACACGCTTGTACGACCCGTTCTGGTGTTTGAAGTACATCGCAGCAGTCCAGTAGTTGGAAAAATCTACAAACAAAGTCAGAAGTGGCAGCCATATCGTCATGAAGGGGTTAGATCCTGCCTTCGGTGTACGCGCATGTCGTACAGCTTCCCTGTTCGCCGATATCACCGGTCATTGTAGCATTGAAGGCATTGCCGCCTACGGAGAGAGATCAATGGGCGTACTAGAGACAGAACTACACATTTCGCTTACCAACGATCTGGTGCACCTTCACAAGTGTGTAAGCGTGTGGTTGCTGGTGTGGTGATGGTACTAACATGAGAGGAAGGTACACGGCCAGGCTCTACAAGCGGATCTAGGCGCTGAATGGAAACGCTGCTGCATCCGAATCGAATTGCTGCTTGTACCAAGATAGCTTGGAGAAGAAAAAGACACGACTTCATCGTGTTGTGAGGACTCGTGTAGTTATGGATGGCGCAAAAGTTTCAGTGTCAATATACTAAAACGACTATGGGTAGTAGGGGAGACCTTGAAGGAACATAGCCCACCGTTAGGTACGCACCCCGTTCTAGGAGAACGGTTGAGGACTCTTCGCATCAATGTAGCCGACACATTAGTGAGAGTAAATCAAACGCGACTGCCGGCTGGCGATGCCAAGTCGTCGATGTTGCTCTTCATATACGCCGTCCAGCCGGGTAATGTGGAGGTGGGGCGTGTTTGCCGAACACTGCGATGAACGCGTTACGCCTGCCAGGTTTGTCACTAGGTACATCTATGCAGCGAAGCCGTATCTCACTCATGTGATTACACGTAATCGATCACCATCGATAGTGAAATTTGTAACTTTTCGGTATGCGCGTGAACGCCGCGTCACAATGGTACGAGCAAGGAGGGAAATAGAGGATGCCAAATGGCTAGGAGCTATTTTCGAGGCAAGAGATTGGAAAAAGGTAGACTTTTATTTGAGGCACACTATACTTACTGTATAGTAGCAGGCCGTAAAGCAGTCTCACCAAAATCCGAGTTCTTCCAACACCAACTACATTCTGAAGCTTGCGAGACAGGCTATGATTTTCGTCGCTACAGAAAATCATAGTCCAGCTACACTCGATCGTTGTTCAATCATCGTCCCATTAGGTAAGAAATCGTAGACCGAAGTTCAAAACCACTTCTTTGCATCTTCCACGCCTCGCTTCTCCTTCCACACCGGCCCATCGTTTCCAAAACTCCATTTGTCCGCGATTTCTTTCGATGTGAAGTAACGAGATTTAGGTATCGGCTGACTGAAAATATGTGCGCCACATTTGATCACCGTATCTCTGGTTGACGAACCGCGTTTTTGGCACAACACGTGATGACCTTCTGCACGCTGTACTAGCGGAAAATCGACAAGACTATTCCGTGAGCCGAGTAGAAAATTAGCGGAAGTAAAGGCATCATACTGTCGTTCGGAGCGGGCCAGGACAGGGCATGAGTTGTGCTTGAAGGCAACCCGAATAGTTGACAAGCGCGGTGCTTTGCTTTCAACCACTGCAATAAGTCTTTCAATACTAGACCACATCTCAGCACTAGGCACGTGTCTTTTGGATAAGGCATCGATATAAGTAAGAAAAATCGTGATTTTCCGGACGTGTTTAAAGGCACTGGTCACTCGTTTCGCGAGAGCGCCAACGTCGGTGCCCTTATCGATGTCCACACTCGCGTAGATTGAAGGATACACTTCAATCGTCGCTGACAGATCTTGTATGGGCGCAGATTCCATATGTTCCTCGCATAGGCGAGAGTGTGCGCGAATGACACTGCTGCAGGGTGCGTTGTGGAATCGCACGTAGTTGAAGAGGGCGCAACGCAATCGGTGACAAGCGACAACACCACCGCGGAAGATTGAGAGTGAACAAACGAGTTGATAATGTCAGGTGGAGGTAGATAGAGCTTCGTGTTGTATTTGCTAGGCAGGGCGTAAAGTAAGCCGCATCGTGAGCCAATCGGAAAATATCTCTGGTTGCTTTTGTCGTATATGAACCGATGGAAGCAAAACTGTGCGTAATATAAGCTGGGGCTCTCATATAGTTACGACGAAGAAGTTAACAGGATGTCAGCAATTCGCCTGGTAATTGTGATTATGCGCTATAAGGGTGAGAGCAGGCTGCCGAGCCCTCATGGAATTCGGGTCGTCGGACGGCTGGCGGGATCGAGTAGACATTCCGACTATCTAAGAAGATTGTGGCTGTTAGTTCTAATGAGACTCTAGAACCAAGCTACAGCTTCTTCGTGACCACGCTTCTCTCGCCATTCCTTCATCCCATGCTCAATAATCGAGGTCGGCAGTGGTGTATTCCAATTACCAATTGTGTAAGGTTGCAGCTCAAACTCATCAAGAACATCAGAAGGTTTCCAGAGGAGCGGGTCGCGATCCATTCCACCCCTAGTGTACAGATAGCAGCCATGCTTCACGAGGCCATGCTGAGGTCGAGGCTGACCCGGCCGTGGCTGTACTTGGTGCAGACGGTACCCCTCAGCTCGCTGCACAAGCTCAAATACTTCCAGGCAGGGTAGTGGTGAGTGCAAGAATGATGCAGTTTCGAATTGCGCATAGGTGTTGTTATGATGCTGCAGTCGAGTAGTAGACTGACATTGGATACCAATCCGCAGTGTCAATAGGTACGGACTCCTTTGTAGCAGCACGTGTGTGAAACGCTTCATGGTAGTCCACCATGTGTCCATTTCTTTGTAGTCACCAGTATCATCGGGGCTGGTCTTGATAAGCATTGTGACATGTTTGACGAATCGGGCAAAGAGTGTGTCCAAGGGCAGCGTATGGTGTTCGTGATGTATTGCAGGTGGTGAATCCGGCAGTGGGCCGACAACGAAGACCCTCTCGATGGTGTCTTTATCGGAAACTGTCACAGAGACTCCATCTTTCTCGACGGCTTCAAGATACTCTTCTCGCAAGCGAGGATGGGTATGAAGCAGGTCGATATTAGGCGCGTTATGGATATGGTATTGAACGGAATACGGAGCGAATAACTCAGTACAACGCCAATCAGGGTCTTCCTCTGCTTCCATATACGAGTAAATGAGGTTTCGCAATTCGCGAGGGAGGGCCAATAGAGGTGGAAGTGGAACCTCGGAGGAGAACATGGTGGACAGGGAATATTGATGGTAGTAGTAGGAGCAACGACGCGTTCATCATTTTAGTCTGCGCTAACCATGTGTTGGGCCAGAGCCAGGAAGCAGGTCACCCGGCCATGGAAAAAATGGGATAGACCTTGCCAAGACCTTATAATTGAAAGCGAATTTAAGCGAAGGCTGCACAAACATGTTTATAACATATTTAAAACGTATTCTACTAAAGTCTATTCTCTACTTAGTACTAACTATATATATCATATTAAGACTTCTACTATAGTTTTTAAGACTTTAGCTAATAATATAAGTATAATTAGAATATATTCTAATTATGTTTTAAATATATTTACTAGTAGCCTATATACTGCTGCTACGTCTACAGTAATAGCCCTCTCTAAAGCCTAATAATGTTGCTGCATAAATGTGTTATAAATATATTTTTAAACACCTTTCAAACGTGTTTTAAACGTGTTTAAGTTTATAAGTTTTTTTTATTTTTGTGCTCTGCCTAGGCAAGGCTATACTCTAATAGGTTGTACTAGGCTATACTAACATGTGCACATAGGCTATAATATAGCTCTCTTACTTGTTGACGTTAGGCCATGGTCGACCCCATTTTTTCCATGGCCGGGTGACCTGCCACCTCGGCCAGAGCTAGTCTCATCTGACACACGTCATAGCATGCGATAAAAGACTGAAGCAGGACCTGCATGAGAATCCCTGACATGCGTATTTGAACCATCTTAGATGATGGTCCAATTATTCTTCTCTTGATGAGACAGTGTTGTGGTGTGACTGGAGATATCATACATTATTATATACACATAACTATACACTCCCGTTAGGTACTTGCACAGCACCATTCTCCTTCGTTCCCTCCAAGGTCTCACCCCAAATCTGTTTGACAAGCTGCTTCTTGTTGATCTTACCCATTGCATTCCTTGGGATCGTGTCCAAAAGCTTCATTTCTTGTGGAATTTTGTAGTTGGCGAGTATCTCCTTGAGCGCACGCCTCATGTCTAATGCGGACCACGCTTTACCTCCTTTGCCGGCAGTCTTGCCTTGTTCAGAAAGTACGACTACAGCAGCGACTTTCTGTCCCCAGGCTTCTGATGGCAGGCCTACGACGGCGACTTCGTCGACTTGGGGAAGAGAAAGCATCTCGCGTTCGATTTCCAGTGCTGAGACCTTCTCACCGCCAGTCTTGATGATGTCTGCCGATTTACGCCCGTGGATGAAGTAGAGGGGTCCCTTGGCCCATGCTTGATCACTCTTACCTGCTGCATCAACGTTCCTGCGGACAGCGACATCTCCAGTCTTGAACCACTTGCCCTGTCCATCCACATCTTCTATGAACTCTTTGGACGTGGCTTCGGGATTCTTCCAATATTCTCTGAAGATGGTTGGACCACGCAATTGAATCTCACCCTGACGTTCGCGTTCTGTCGCAGGATCGATTTCCTCGCCAACTTCTATGATGTCCCCAGTGTCGGTATCTACCAAACGTGCTTGCACTGAAGGGAGCGGCCAGCCTACAGAGCCGTCTACGCGATCTTTAAAATCTAGTCCGCATGAAAGCGCCATGCCCACCTCGGTCATACCATACCGCTCTAGCAGCACGTTACCCCCGCTAAGCTCCGTCCATGCCGACTTTACTGGTGTAGGAAGGGCAGCAGACCCTGAGATGTTTAGGCGCATGTTCGACGGGTGTAGAGCGGTCTTGGTCGCGGCTTGGAGCTCAGGCGAGAGGGTGGGGTGGGATGCGAGCAGGCGCGTATATATGGTTGGGACGACGGTAAGGAAGGTGATGGGTTTCTTGACTGGGTCTGGGTTCGGTAGGAAGGGAGCTGCCAGGCGATCCCAAACAGCCGTAGCGTTGAAGGGGAACTGGAACTCGATAGTGCTACCAGCGAAGAGAGGCGTAAGCAGCGCGTTGACGGTGCCGTGGATGTGGTGGAGGGGCAGCACGTGTAACAGCACGTCTTCCTTGCTGTAGTTCCAAGCTTCCAGCAGCGATCGCGACTGAGCTGTTAGTACGTCTTGAGGCAGCAGCACGCCCTTTGGCCTGTTCGTTGTGCCAGAGGTATATAGCATGATGCCGCCCTTCTCGCTTGTGGGCTCCTCCAGCATGACATAGTCGTCCGTCTTGCCCATCATTATCTTCTCCTGCTTGTAGTTGATGGGCTTAGTCTCCATACCCTCCTTCAGCACATCGTCGGCTTGGCTCTGGAACTTGTCAGACGAGAGAAGCATGAGAGACTCGCTCTGGTCTACGATGTAGCGCAGCTCGTGAGCCGGGAAGGCCGGCGATAGCGGTACGGCGATGGCGTGTGCGGCGAGTATGGACAGCAGCGTCACTAAGCACACGTTAGTTTCTGCTCTTCTTCGCGGGTGTACAAAAGGCCAGAGGAATGCGCACCTACATAGTCGTATCCGTTTTCTACCAGAAAGGATATCCGCTGGCCCTCGGCGCTCCGTCCACCGCAGTTCCGTTGCAGCTTATCCTTTGCAGCAGCCACATCGTTCACAAGCTCGCCGTACGTGAATGAGCGCCCAGACAGAGAGTGGACGACAGCCGTGCTTTGCGCATCGTGTTTCTTGATGGCTTGGAAGACGGGCAGGCGGGGGAGCGTAGATGCCATTCTCACGGTATAGAGAGGAGCGTGTGCAAAGGGGTGGCAGCAGTGGCTGGTGTATGCTGACAAGGATATTTTGTGCCGTGTGAGGGTGGGAGCGAAGAGATTACGCGCCCACATGGCGGCAAGGAGATGTCCCGGATCAGCACATATAATGCAGGTTTCGAGCTTTCCGGGTACGGCAAATTGGTGGGAGATGTGCTGTGTTTAGAGCCGAGTCATGTTGATGATATCACTCGAGTTCCCCGCCCAAAGTACCAAAACTGCTTTCCCAAGCGCTGCTGAGAGTACTGGATATGATTCTGTGATTATCGAAAGAGATTTGTAGACGGTCATCTGGTCGTTGCACGCCTTCAATGCCTCTAATGCCTCGTCTGACTGCGCTTCACACTTTCGGAATCATGACGCGACGCCTTCCGATTCCGCCTTGGCGCGTGCCCCGGCTTGACTTCTGGGGCCGACACAGCCCAAAACCTCGACCGCTACGCTCCAGTATTCCCATTGGTCCTTCTTGACCGACTGCTTGACCGGGAAACACGGTTGTGAATGTTCTTCGCAAGTACCGCCCTCGCTGGAAGGCGCTTTATGTCGGCCATGGCTCAGTCCATGACCCCAATGGAAGATGCCCTGCGGACCAAGGTCAGTTGCGCACTACCGTACACGAGACGCGTCAATTGTGTATCTAGAAATATATCTAAACGTCCAAAAGATTTCAGAAGCTCTAAAGCCAACCTCACTCGAGATTTTCAATGACTCACACAAGCATGCGCACCACAAAGCCATGCAAGGTGTCACGAGCAGAGAGACGCACTTCCGGTAATGATCAATCCACTATTTCTCCAGCTTGAGCGGTCTGTGAATCCTGACCATTGCAGTGTTTTCATCACATCGCCAGCCTTCCAAGGCAAGATGCAACTCGCACGACATCGTATGATCAACTCCTTGATGAAGGAGGAATTGGCCAAAGAAGGCGGTATCCATGCGCTGCAGCTCATAACCCGGACGCCCGAGGAGGAAGAAACAAGGAAACAAAAGGGAGGCGGCCCAGGCTTGAGTACACATGACAACTTATACCCAAAGCGTACCATGATGGAAGAGCTTGGCGAGAAGCGGCCGACGCAGCTGGGCGGGTAGATGGGAATACGACGGGACTTTGTGTCCGCCAGCTGTCACAGATAGAAGCGGAAATGGGATCCAGGACAGTGGCGTAGTATAACGTAACGTCCATAATGCTCATAGATCACTTTATACAGCTGCCACGTCACGATCATCGTCAGCAGCAAACAGCTGATACGGATTCTACCGAGTATAGGGACAACATCTGGCACACTTGAGAAATGGGAATGTCCATGACCACCAACTCCACGACCACCTAACATAACACCATAGGGTATCAGTAAAAGAAACCCGAAACTAGCCTCTAGTTCCCTCCCGCAAAACCATGTCCTGAATGCTAGTCTGAGCAAGATACCGACGAGCGATATGACCGCTCCCAATCATAAACTTTGTGATGTGAAATGCCCCTCGTACGCAAAGAACTTCATCCATCTCCACCTACCATACTTTGTGCGATATCCCTCATCTTCCCGCCTGACTCGAGTATTTGTCGTGCTGCTGTCTGGACGGAAAGGCTTTCGCATCGCATATCCTGCACTGTTGACTCGAGCGCGCGTGTCCTGGAGCGAAGACGACCAACTTCAGCACGGAGGACGTTGATAGTCTCTGCCTGTGATGGTATCGAGGTAGCAATACCGTGCGTTGAGCCAAGAGGCGATGAGCCTGAAGTGATACCGGTTTCATGTTCCGCGACTGCTGTTGGTGTCGGCTTCTCAGTACCTACTACCATGGCTTCTTCTAGTAACTGAATCCTTTGTTCTAGCCCTTTCTTCTCGGCTTCCCATCGCTTCTTGGCCTCAGCATTCTGTGACTGGAGCCGGTTTGCCATATCCATGATCCGCACGTACTGTGCCCCATTAGTCACCAATTGCTGCCGAGCCTCGTTCCGACTCTGTTTTAGCTCTTCATTCTGACTTTCGACTGTCACAGCCTGCGCGAGCAACCTTTCCTTTTCTTCCTTCAGGCTGTTATTCTCCATATCGCTCACTTCGAGCTTCCTCTTGAACGTGTCGCATTTCGTCTTTTGTCCCTCGAGATTATGGAGCAAGGTGTCGTACTTGTGCTGCAGAGTCTGGCACTCGAGGATTTTGACACTAACTTGGTGTTGGAGTTCCTGTAAGTATAAACTTTGTACTAGCGTTTGCGACTTCGCTGGTGGTGACATCGGCGGCAGGCTTTGCACGTTATGAGAGTTGAGCGAAGACGGGGAAGGTAGTATAACCGAGGGCGTAGGCTGCGAAGCCTTCATCGGGGATTGTGGAGGCGGGTGCGTCGACCTGGAAGATAGCGTTGTGTTTTGTGAAGAGCTACACAGGCATGATCTGGACCTAGAACGACTTGATTCATCGTATCCATGGGATTTCACAGGTTGCCTTATTGATGCTGATTGTTCTTCACGTTCATCCAGGTAATCTCGAGTTCTTCTCATCTTGCACGGATTGTGAGGTGGTGATGAAGATCGTGGGCGATGCGAAGATCGGTGCTCCATATGCCCTTGCAATCGGGAATTATTGCTATGTAATAGGCGAAGCGTCTGTTCCAGTGGCTCTTCACTCCAAGAGTGTTCAATTTCACGCGGCTATCGGAGTGTATCAGCGTTGGTCTTGTATGATAGTGGAGACTGGCCCGGAGATTCAGCGCAACAAGGGGGCTGATAGAGTGGCTCACTGTATGGAATAAGTCATGCTCTGTGTGTGTCAATCTTTGCACCCCATTGGTCAGTACTCCTAGATCCATAGCAATTTTTTTGTTGTTGATGAACGCGAGTTTGGACATGTTTGGGTCTGGCAATCTGGCGAACAATAGGTAATTGTCCCTGCTAAATGCGCCAGCTCAGGCCCTTGACTAAAAGGCAAGTCCAAACCGCTACTTGGCAGACTAGTCCGTCAAGTACTTTGGCGAGTAATTGGCGGATCTTCTGTAATCGGCTTAGTTACAAGGATAGTCTTGGCAAGTCAGCGTTGGCATTGTCGCACCCCAAGAAATCGGGAGCATCATGCGCCGGCTACATGTAGAGTAGTAAGTACCGTGCTTCTACTTGATGCGGCAAATAGATCAAAAGCCAAGAAGGTTACTATATCTGCTTGACTCGATGGCGGGATCTTTCAACTCCGATGCTGGAAAACATCAAAGAGAGACTGGGCTCCGGGTTTCAGTATATCCAGCGGCATGACAGCCCATAGCGAAGGTAATTGTTTGGCATAACTCGGAGTTACAAGCTCTGCTGACTCGGAATACCAAGCTCTGCTAACTCGAAATCATAAGCTCTGCTGACGTGCGCCCGGAAGACGTAGGTCTCAGCGGCAATCTTTGTTGATCCAGAACGTAATTGCCGTGAGTATAGTACTATGTAGTAACCGGCTCGTGGCGGGAGCGGGGATGGACGCTGATTGACAAAGGCTGTGACATTCGGGCCGGGGCGCTTGGGCTGCACATCAATGGCGTTTCCATCCTTCCATGGTCGTTCCTATTCGTGCCGAACTCCAAAAGGTGGAATCTGACCTTCAAAGACGGAGTGCCGGACCTTGTTGTTCGTCATCCGGGTCGGCAGATTGTTGTAGTAGCAACAATGTTGTCATAGACTGTCTTGATCAGGCCTCGTAAAGGAAATGCCCAAATGACCAGAGAACGATCCAAGTAGTGCAAACCGGCGATGATTACCGCATGTGAGCCTGAGTAGGTTGGAATGTGCATTGACTCTAGAACCTTACCATCAATGCATCTGAGGCAGGAGATATGTAGACAAGTAGGCGTGATGTCCACAAAGTATCCGGTGGCTCTTTCAGTAGAGGCGCATGAAAGGAGCCGAAGGTCGGTCAACAGCTAAATTGCAAGCTAAACCTAACAGGATAGCATACTATGCTGTTAGGTTTAAGTATTCTTGTATAAAGCACGTACTCATTTTATGAATCTAATCATACAAGTACGTGCTCTATGCTCCAGTTCTGCAGCGTCTTGCTAGTCGCCTGTATACAGAACTTGTGCCTAAAAGCATAGTACTATTAATGATTTAGTCACGTTACATGCGGGCTGATGCAGTACTTTGAGAGCCGAAGCCAAAAGACATTTATGGACGGGAATCCAGGAGATAATCAGGAGGTGCTTGCCCGGACGACTTACAGCGAACAGTAGGGGAAGGATGACAGCTGAGTAAGACGGATAGACGATTGTTCCCAATTGGTAATCGTGAGCCGGAACTCATCCGAGGTTAGCATCGTCAGTCAGCACAGACCGTGTGAAGCGCTCCGTCACCTTCATCTGCGGAAGCTATACTGGGACTACCCCATGTGGTCCGATCGTCATGCGTTTGCGGTTCCGTGAGGTGGGTGAGTGAAATCGAGAAAGTGAAGAGATGGGTTACCGAAATGCTGTAGTAGTTGAACGAACACCTTGAAAGTGAACGCCGCCTCTTGAAAGTAAAGCCAGCCCTCTGGCGCATGAGTTTACGTGTACTGCCAAAGGCAAACCGTGTCGACACATATAAGTAGTCCAGTTCACCCAGCTAGGACGTCCAAGATCTCTGTCCGTTCCGTCAATGCCGAGTGCCGCACTTTCAAGTCTGCTCTGGTAGCTTGCTTCTTTCACATCTGCCAAGCTGCACTCTGTCTATCAGGATCCATCCACTGTGTCTTAATATCCCCCGCAATCACCCGGAGACGATCCTCAACCCACTCTTTCTCCCTTGACACCACTTCAGCCTCAATTTTGAGCATTGTCTGCAACTCATGTAAGATGCCATGTAGGATTAATTTGCATGCCTCAACTATGCATGCAATGCTCGATCCTGGTGTTGGCGAAGCCAGTCTGTCCAAGTCACGAGCGAGCACAGTCAACTTCCGAGACAGCGCAGCGTTTTCGGCTTTCCACGTAACCCGAAGACCTTCAATCGTACCAAGAGCCATCTCGGCTCCGCCATGATCCCGTCGAGCGGACCGAATATCCCGGACGCAAGATAGCCAGCGCTCAAACTCACCCACTAGACGCCGCACTCGGCCACCGGATTCGACCAACGACGGCAGTTCGTGAAGGGGCTCCGAGAGGACTTGGATATGCCCAACAAGTCCTGCAGACAAACCGCCAGCACTCCATTCTAGCAAGGACTGAAGATTTTTCTGCTCCTGAGCTGCACGTTCGTTCTCTAACATGACCTGATATAAGCTGGCCACCTCTTCAAACTTTGTGTGCAGGCTACGCTTCGCACTGATCTCCCAGCGTGTGCACACCTGCGCCGACGATTGGTGGAGAAGACTAAGCTGAAGTAGTTCTGATTGAACACTGACCGTCTCTGGAGAAAGCGAATACGATGCAGCTTGGGGTGCAGGGTTGATAAAAGTGGCAGTTGGGGCTTTCCCTACCTTTCGCGGTGTGAAGTGCTGCTGAAGTGTGCTGAAGGCCGGTCGATTAGTCTTCTTCGGCTCTTCCGACACGAGGTCTCTACGTCTTGACTGGGTTGGCAGAGCCTCTTCAGCCCTAGATATCGGACCAGTGCTTGACAGGCTACTTGATGCTTCTGGTTTGGCCCGAGTACTGGCGGTGCGACTAAGACCTGCGTTGCGTATGGATATCCTGGCGGTGCCAGGTATTGTATCTGCGGACGTGCCGTTGTTCTTGGTGGTACGACTTGGCGCTATCTGTAGAGACTTTGGTCGCTCGGAGATTGTGTTTGATCTAACAACATCCCGTCGTGGGGCTGATATGGTACTCGTCGACTGAGTCCGAGCATGACCTAATTGGCCTGATGACTGAGCTGGTTGCGACGTAGTAGCTGGTTTCCGCAAAGATTGTGATCGGCTCAGCCCTGCCTGCGGCGCCGCAAGCCTGCTGACTGAAGCAGGAGGTCGCATAGAGCGAGGAGCACTCGTTTTGTCAGTATTTTCCGTGCGCTGAGATGATGGGGTGCCAGCCTGGTACGTTGATCGGGGTCGAAGACGTCCTGGTACGACACCCGGAACCTGAACTTCTTCTGTTGTTGGTACAGTTTCTGGTCGATCCTGCGCCTCAGCAAAGTTTCCTCCTACATCTTCAGGGCTAGCATCTTGATCAGGTACTTCTGGTAATATACTTGACCGAGTATTGTACCTATGCTGACCGGGTTGAGGTCTGGATCAGGAGATGGTTAGTTAAGCCAGGTGTCTCGTGCGCCCAAGGTATACACACAGTAAGCTGCGACGGTTCTCTGTGTCGCCTTGGAACGCTGGTAGTTTGCTCGGTGAAGGACGCACAACACCACTGGTACCATGTCTTGCTGCTTGTTGATCGTTCTCAACTGGAGTGACGGATACAGCAGTCTGCTTTTGGTTAGACATTGCCTGCCATAGGACGAAGGCTACGCTTACCCGGCTTCGTGGTGGCGCATGGCCGATCCTGCCTATCTGTGAGCGCGGCTTTGCATTCATCTTTGATGTAGGTCGTGGCGCTATCAAAGACGCGTCGGTTGCCTGGTTTGGTGTTGTTGGGTATGCACAAACACACGAAACATCGGGTGTTTACCGTTTTATGAGCGCGGACCACTGCGCTAACACCACATATAGCTAGAACCCTGACTTATGGCAAGAGCAAGTCGGACACAACATGGAAAGAGGAATGTCGTCAGAGTTCGTTATCTAGAGTATCTAAGCTGAGTGAGTGACCCGATGCATACTTCGAGCAATGGCAGTGTAAGTCCAGCCAACACGAAAGCACAAATGATCCATACATGGCGTGGAGGGCAGAATTGCTGCTCTCCCCAATGTCCTCACAAGCTCCCGCGGCGCTGGGAAGGAAACACCCTCGATAGCAGCGTAATCGACAAACCAGCTAACACGATCTCCACCCTTGTGGTTCACCAGACCACAAGGTAGCTGCTGACCTTCGTCGGCATCGAAAATCTGGCGCATAATGTCCTTCTTCCCACCGCCAGTAGCAACAAAGGCGATCTTGAGTCCGTGTTGTGCGACCGGAAGGGAGATGGTGATGCGCTTCGGGGGAGGCTTCGGGGAGTCGGAGATGGAAAGTACCCACGCTTCGGTTTCGCGTAGGAGATCAGAGCCGGGGAACAGACTGCAGGTATGTCCGTCTGGTCCGCAGCCAAGCAGGAGCAAGTCAAAAAGTGGTAGCTTTACGCTGTCACGCGCAGCAAATACGCTGACGAGCGTCTTCTCGTACTGGTCGGCCAGCTCCTGTACGTCGTCGAGGTACTTGACGTCGATTGGATGCACCTTGGGTGTTCCCAGCCCAGACGGTATCTTGTCGAGCAGCTCCTCCTTGACCAGTCTGTGGTTGCTGTCCTCATGATCGAGGGGCACGGCACGCTCGTCGGCGTAGAAGATTTCCCACTTGTCAAATTGTACCTTTCCCTCGCCATTGGTTTCCTTGAGAAGCGCTTGCGCAAGCGTCTTGGGCAGGGAGCCGCCGGAAACGGCGACGCGGAAAACTTGGTGGCGCTCGAGCGCAGCGTTTTGCGCATCGAGAACGTAGGTGCGCAGGCTCGGAGCGAGCTCAGCAGCGCTCTGGAAAGCGAATAGATTCGGCGGTTTGCCCATGGTGCTGACGTGTGTGTTTGGTTGGAGTGGTGAAGATTGTAGCAGCGCGATGGAGGGGTTTGGACAGGTGGGGCTCCCTAGCATGTGCCGTTGTTTCGTTCGACAGCGGGCCGGTGACGATTGCCACGATAGTGACGTGAGCAGCTTTTGCACGCTGGTGCAACGTTTGTGAAGACTGCGCAAGAAAAGGCGAAAGGATGGCGGCGAAGGCTGTCTATGGGATCACCTCATGGGCGATCGGCCCTCGATACCGTGTCCATTTTGAGCCAGCCGTGCAGCTTTACCGCAGATGCCGCTTCGGTCGTCCGGCGTGGGTTGTGCGCCATGCTGGAAGATGGTGCATGGCATCGGACATGGTACCATAGGGATATTGAAGTAAAGAAGGAACGACATTCTCAGCAGTTGTGTATTCACGCACATTCCGCCTGGCAGCGCTGCACACATGACCGTCGCCATTGGAACAACCAATGACGTTGTCTGGACGACAAAAAGAACATTGTAAGCTAGTTCAGATGTGGCTTCGTCACGTGCGTTTGTATATCGCTGTGCCTCCGTCTTGAGACAAGGAATTTACCATCCCAACATTTCATTTGCCCCATCCGCGAACCAGCTACGTTCATGAAATGGACTGTTCTAGTAGCTGCTAGGCTGAGATTGCATTGTCTCAAATTCTAGGCCCGCGCATGCGTCTTGCAGGACAAGTCTATGGGTACGAAAAAGCTCCTTCTTCCTTGATACAACTAGCAGGACACCTGGAGGTGTTCTCGCCATTACGCGTCAAAGCACTAGCGAATGTCCTCAGGATGTTCCTCGGAGTACAGCCTAGTGATGCTGCCCACTTCACATGGTTACCTTGGTCACGTACTCCTGATTGTCAGAGTTGTACTAAGCCGATGTGGCCTGCAGGAGCTATGCTCGTTTCCTCGTACGGGTATGGTTTGGAATCGAACACGAGCGATTTAAGCAGATTTTGATACTACCGGTAGGTCCCACCTGGAGTCAACCACTGGCGAATGGGTGGGACCATGACCAAATTGGCAGTTCTCTGCACAAACCTGTAAATCATCCACTGTCTAGTCCTCAAAGAAACTTGGATATTCTCGCCTTGGAAATAGGGACGTCAGTTCCCACGACGTGTTTGATTTGGATACTCAAATGCCTATGGCGCATGGCCGAGCGAGCAGAACTCGGAGAATATGTTGCTTTTCTTTCATAAGTGTTAATGCATTGTTTCCCTTTAATGGTGGTCAAGGTCGGGCCTGATCTCACACGTGGCCTTGCTTGGGACGGTACACGTCGGGGACTCCGTTGGCCGAATCTTTCTCGTCTCACTGCAGCTCCAGAACGCACGCTGCTCAGCTGACTTGACCGATGATTGGGCTCCGGCTCGTATGACTGGCTGGATCTCTGGAGCATGGTCGTTATTAGCGGGCTCGACAAAGTTCAGAGGAACCACGTTTTCTTTTGCACGATCAAGACTTACCGAACGCGACGGCCCAAATCATCAAAAAAAAAAGGAGAAAAGACAAAAAGAAAAAAAGAGACGGATCATTTTGAATCTTGGACTCGTTGGCCCACAACAAGAGTGGCGAATATCCAGTTACCTGGCGCAACGTAGTCTAGGCCTGGACTGTTTGGGTTACGTTCAGCTGTGGCTGTTTGGGTTACGTTCAGCTGTGGCTGTTCGGTTCTAGACCCATGTGTGCAGCGGTGCAATGCAGGGCTGGTGCCTTTGGTGGAATGCAACAAATCCGGCTCTTGCTTTCGCGATGTCTGGCGAGAGCGTTGGCCCGATCATAGTAGCACATGTATGCAGGTCCATGTGTATGCTGGGGTGATGGAACTCTCCGGAACGAAACGTGAGCGCTTGTTGGCGGAGTCAGCGGCGCAGCACTATCATTGCAGACGCTTGAAGTGGAGAGTGCATGTCTTGGGCGACTCTCGTGTGACGAGAATGTTGTTTGCGTGGTTGTGCGTGGTTGATTGCGAAAAGGTAGATCAAGCCAGCAAGCGGGTGCTGCATTCGAGACAGGTAGAGTAGAGTTTGCAACAGCAGCGTTTCATTGCCGGAGCTGCAGGGCTCTGAGAGCAAGTCAAGAGGCTGCAGGGATGTATGAAGTTAGTATGAAGTCGGCGTGGTGGTTTCCCCAGGTTAATGGGGGGTTCGTGGCCTTGATCTAGTCAGCCAGCCCAACGGTTCGGCCCGCTTGACGACAATGGGCAGCAACAGGCAGCGAGGATGGCGGTTACAAAGTCGGCAGTCAAGAGCTGGTTTCGACGGATGACTGCAGAAACTGCCGCATTGGGGTGGTTACTGGAGGCGGGGGATGGGGGATGAGGGGATGGTGATGGCATGGTGATGGCATAGTGAGGAAGCCGGTCGTGGCCGGCCAGCAGGTGAAGCAAAGCAGCAGGAGCCGCGTCGGGCGGGAAGGCTGGGTCGTTGGGTCGCTGGAGACGGTTACACGTGACACGACACAGGCACCATCCGTTCCGTGGTGGTGTAGTGAGGAGAGGCTGTGTCGGACAAGGAGTTTCCTCGGCGGGACCAGCACAGTCAGCCACGGTGATTTGGGCCGCGAGGGTCCGCGACACGTCGCAGCCACTAGTCATGTCATGTCGTGGCCACGGCAAAAGGTAAAAATGCCATGTTTTGGACAAGGCGTTTAATCGAGCGATGCGAGTGCGCGGGAGAAGGCATCTGCAGCATCATCTCGATGGACGCTGGCCGTGTGCGGGGGGCAAGCAGCCACGATCGAGACGCAGTGGCCGATCGCAGGCGGCCGTCTCAAGCCGGGCAGGGCCTAGCAACACACTTTCAGACCCAGCGTCTTGGATGATTGCCCGCTGCCCTTGGACTGCCCAGCCTGGCGCCAATCAGCCCGGCGCACTGCCCCGCCGAGCACACGGCCTGCGATTGGCCCATCTTGCATCGCTCGATGGCCGTACGAGCATATAGGCGACGGCGATTCCACATAGCCAGCACAGATTCACACACCTGGTCATCCTACTCCAAGATACATACAAGCCCTACCATGAGCGCAGATCACCCAACACCCGACTCTCTCTCCACACAACCTGCCTGCTACTTCAGTTTCGTGCCCGCCGTCCACTTCTCCCAGGAAACTCCCTCCCACAGTCCCGTCTCCGACTACCAGCCCTACACGCCCTCGGACCCGACCAACCCGCTGCTGGCCTTCCGTCTAGCTCCACCTGTCCACATGCCGAGCCCTTCACCCGCCTCGAGTTTCCTGCAGCTGCAAACCCAGGCTGCCCACCGCCCGGCCCCTGAGCCCATCCAGCAACAACGCACATCAAGCACCTCCTCCTCCAGCTCCAACAGCTCCGCTTCCAGCATGGGCTTCGGCTCTCCCTCCACCCTCTCCTGCTGCCGCTGTCGCCGCGAGTGCCTGGCCAACATGTACCAGATCGGCACCAACCGCTACTACTGCAGCCACTGCGCACGGATGACTGGCTACAGCGCCGGCTGAAATCCACCACCCACCCTCAATCTGTTGTCTACACTATGGCCTAGTCAATACCCGCGACTACCGACAACCTATCCGGTCGGGTCAACCACTACATGCATGCATACATGGACATCCGCTGTCATCCTCCCACGCCCGAGTCCGCCGTTTTGCTTTTCAGCCATGGCCGGCACCTCCACAGGAGCAACGAGGAAGACGCACTTGGGAGAGTGCCCTTTGGCATATCTGGCCGGAGAGGCTGGCAGCGCACCTTCGCCTTGCCCGAATTGCCGACGTCTTGAGGACATGAGCAAATGATTGGCACTCACCGCACTACGAGGAGGATATTATGAAGCTGGTCTTCACATGACCGCGCTGCAACAGCAGGCATGCACATGGATCCGAACATATGATACCCCGTCTGTACATTATACTAGCATCAGTCGCACAATGCGCTGAGAACACACGAGTTTTCTACATCCATGTTATCTTGCATATCTTCATCGTGACTGTGTCTTTGCCGCCTCAATGCTTCCTCGGCCTTCCGAACTATCATTTTCGCAGCCGACGTAGCCCTAATCTACTTGCAGCGCAATTTCATGCTCGCCAAGGCTCCAATATACAAAACGGCGATCCGATGATCATCGGAAAAGGCAAAAAGAATACCCCCTGTGCACAGAATTCGTTCCCCGCTAGTCCTGTAGTGGGAACTATCAATCTGAATTTCATCCGCCGGGCGCGCGGTCTTGTGATCTTCTGTCTCAGTACCCAATGCGGATAACGATAACCTCGAGACCAAATGCACGTCCTTCGTATTGTCGCACATGCCAGCAACAGTCAAACAATGTGCAGAGTCAAAGTTTGAGTCTCCGGAGCCACTGGCCCCTGTTCAATCTGTCCTCCGCGGCGCACGCCCCCCTCCCCCCGCTGTCATCTAGGCGTGTGGATGACTTACTCGGTCGGCATGCAAATTTACAGGTTCATGTCGGATGTCCATGGCGATTTACCCGTCTCCTCTTTTTTCCGTCTCAGCACTATTCTATTTGCAGTATGAGGGCGGCATGACATCGCTCGATGTCATGCACCAGGCACGATGCAGGGCACGCTGATCACTATGGCTGTAAATGTGGGTATGGGTTTTGTTGAAAATACCATCGGCCACCGATGCGGCGCAGGACGGGTGATGAACGGAAATTTTGTAATTGACCGGTCGGTAGCGTTTGCCTCCTTGTCAAGTGGTCGCCCTGATAGTGTTGTCGCAGATGAATGCGGAGAAAAGAAGACGTGGGGGCCTCTGGAGTCATGCTTTGGGCATGGAGAGATTGTGAAGGCGCATGCAAAAGAACCGCTTCACGGGGTAGATTGGATCATAGTCGGCAGTCTTTTGTTGGCTGCGTCCACTGTCAAGTTTAACTGACCCAAGGTTTTCAGGCTGTTTGACATGTGCGTGTGTGGCTGGGTCACGACCGCGACAAACCTTCCCAAGCATCATCCCGCTCATCTCCCGCAACGCGAACATGATTGCGATCATCCCCTCGTATTCCTACACTCTCCCCGTGACGCCGTTTCGCATCGCCAACCACGCTACCCTGCTCCGAGGAAGAACCACAAGGCCACATACCCCGTATTCCCGCGTTCAAACGCCGCACTAGCCTTGTAGCTGTTAGCGCCGGAACTAGCGCCACACAGCCATCGACGATGGTAAACCAGCATCGAAGATCTCCCGTGCATGATGGAGTTTTCAAGCTTTCTCCCGTCCGTCCACCGTGCACTCGCATGCCCTTGGTGGCTAAACGTGCGACCCGCAGTGTTTTCTGTGGACCAGCATCGGATCAGCATGGCATGAGCGATGGTCGACGTAAACATCCGAGTAGATCTGTAGCTCGCGTCGACTGTACCCGCGCGTCACTTCCCGGAACATGGACGATGACGTGCTCATCACCAGGGCAGATGATCCCGCCCAACGTCCATGACCCCGTCCCTCCCTTCTCCGCGAATAGCTTCGAAAAGCATCAAACGACGCAAAGGCCAACCGGGATGACGAGCCCCTCGTCAGGCAAGCGAGCTAGTTGACACATGCCATCCGTGCTTACGGAGAAAACCCGAGTCCGCTATAACCGTTGCGCGTTGGAACCTTGCAAAGAACCTGCTTTCTGGCCGGTCCGCTGTGTCTAGACCCTTCACACCCTGCCAGGTAGCTTGACGTGAGCCCCCTGGCATTCTGCGCTATATAGCCGGCTACTCTCACGCGCTGTCGCGTGCGATCGGTTCGACATCTGGGCATCACATGTTTGGCTGGCAACACGCACCACGTTGCTACCGGAAAGGTAGACTAAAAACTTGGAGACTTCGGCATACCGCTTACAGTTGCATCTGTTCGATGCCGTGCAGCATCATATCTCGACATACCAGACGACTAGGTACTATTGGGAAGAGAAAAGTTTGCAGCCACCCACCCACCCACTTCCGACCCTTATTCCGCTGCCCGGGCATACCACACAATGTGTCTCCATGGTGAAGCGCTGCGAAATCGATCGATTCTATCAACGGACCCTACAATGCCGACGTTCAGCACCCCACGGTAGCTCTTTTTTTTTCCTCCATTCTCCTTCTCTCGCTTTCTCCAACGCCGGAAAGAAAAGCACATGTGCGCTCCCTTCGCTGCATCGGAGTATTTTGCTGGAGATCGTGCAACACCACGTACTTTCGGTTAGGCTTTCTTCTCAAAGCGCTCTGTGCGCAATCAACAGAAGGAAGAACAGAAGCAACAGTACCGCGGACACCAATCCATCAAACAAAGCAAGCGGGTAGCTATGACAACTTGAGGGATCGACGTCTTTCCCGAAAGGAATACATCATGTCAGACAGCATCCTGATCCTGTCTTTGCTTTCGGAAAGTTCTTTTCTTTCCGACGCATGAGCCGCAACGCTCTTGCTGAGATCGATCGATGCGCCTTGCGTCGAGCAGACTGAATGTCCTTGCAGTCCTTTCGCTCCGAGCTGTTTGTCGATCTGATCCACTTTGTAATTCATCACTCACCTGCTGCAAGATTAGAATTGAAACCTCATATGCCGAGTGCCTAGTGTTCATTTCGTATCTAAACATGACATTACTTTTATTGTACAACATCAACGAGTCCTCATCTACGGCCACATGATGCCATTTGAATCAAGGTTAACACCGCTCAGATCAGTCCTGACATCAAGAGGGTAGTCCACTGCCTTGAGATCCTTCCTCCAGGACTGCATCCTCTTGCTGTGTGTCCGCTCGGACGCGCTCAGCTCACGCTTTGCCATGCGTGATGTTGAGCAGCCACCAAGATCTCCGGCGATGCAGTGGCTCTTTCCACCCCAAGCAGAGTCAGCAACAGCCTTCCAGATAGCAGTCACATCGACTGTCATAGCCTTGGTGTAAAGGATACGGCAGTCGGACGGCTCGTAGACGAACTGCAGAGGTGTGTTTGTCTCATCTCCATCGCGGATACCGTCGCGGAAGTTGACGTTGATTGAGTTGTTGGAAGAGCGAGCGAAGACTGTGTCGTCGAAGTAATCGCCTAGTTCGGTAGTGTTGAGCTGAGCACCTTCTTCGGGTGTGGACAGCGAGTCGACGGTGTGTTGGGCGAGAGATTGGATATAGGTCCAACCGTAGTTGTTTGTTCCTTTGACACCACCGACTGCTTGTGTGATACCCTCACGTGGGCGACCACCTAGAGAGATGTACTTGACGCTAGCGCGTTGGCGCATGAGTTCGGAGAAGATGGTGCATGTTGACGCGCAGTAACCATCGGTAACGACAACAATGTCTTCGGCGGCAAAAGGAGCTTGAGTGTAGTTTGACAGCGGGCCATGGCCGTGAATATAAACTCCGCCGGATCCGAGTGGGGTAAGTACGTCGCTGAGGTTCCAGCGGAGAAGGTTGGTGAAGTTGTCGCCCTTTTGCTCGAGACCAGGGCCGAACTTGTCCTGCCAGCTCTCAAAGTTCTCGCCGTTGATATCGAGATCCTGCCGGTAGTTGAAAATAGAGGAAACAACACCCTCAATTAGCTCTGCAAGAGTTTCGTTCTGGCTGTCGAGCACGAGTGGTATTCCCTCGGAAGCTTCAGAAAACTTCCTGTTCAGGATCTCGGTAGATTCAAACGCGCGGTAACGATCAGCAGCCGCATGATCGATGGTCTGGGGGAAAAGAATCTTGTACAAGTCGTAGCCGAGAAGAATAGATCCACCGCCGTTGGCCGAAACATCGATCACAAGCTTCTTCTTTCCTGCAGACTTGGCTGCGGTAAGGAAGTTGACAGCAGTAGCTTGGAAGTCCGGTGCTTCGCTACCATCGAAAGAGGGCACGGAGAGTACAGCAACATCCGAGTAGTCGTCCTCGAGGAAGTAGCCACCAATCAAGTTTTCTGCTTCACGGAAGACTGGAGGTGGGTATCCAGGTGCGGGAATGGTAGGTACAGATGTAGGCAAAGTAGTGGCTGAGGGTGTAGGTGTGGCTGAGGTCGAGTTCGTAGGTTCTGGCTCCTCGGTCCGGATCATGCCTGGGCCGGTAAACCAGAGGTTGTAAAGGCTCTCTCCGTCAGTGATACCATGGAATGGAATCAAGACCCTGGCAAAGTTGTCGTAAGTACGGCTGGTCCCGTTTTCAAACGTAAGCTCAGTAGTAGGGCCCGGGTAATTCCAGCGACCACGACCAGAACCTGCAAAGGTACCGATGCCAGATCCGACTGGGCCAAGAGACACTGTCGCAAGCTCGTAGAAGACGTTGTTGTACAGCGCGTCTCGGTCCTGGAGGGATCCGTGCTGACTCCAGTTTTCCAGGAAGGCTATAGCGTCCTCGCCATCAATGTGGGTGATGGGCGAAGGCGTAAAAGTGGCGTTACTGAAGGACTCGGCCAGCACATCAGCATAGACATAGGGCCGGGGAAGCTCCTGTCCGTCGCTGGAGACGGACACGAGAGGCACTGGGCGGGCGAAGTTGAAGACTGTGCCTACAACATCGGGAACGTAGACAAAGTGGCCGTCGTGGGTTCTTTGCAAGAGTGAGTAGAGCTCGAAGCCGAACTACTCCGAATTAGCTCATACTTGTGGCGTTGGGCCGTCGAGCGAAGCCTACCTCATACTCGTTCTCGTAGGCTCCCGAAGTGACCTTTTCTCTGATGTCGTCGAGCCCGGCCCAGATGTCGATGGGTGGCTGCACCTTCTCGGCATACTCTGCCGGAGGGTCCTTCAGCCAGGCAGTGCTACTCTGCCATTTGAAGTACGGGACGACACCGTCGACCAGGGCAAGAGCAGCGCTCTGGTTGAATGGGACAGAATTGATGCAGTCCCATGCGAGCTCAGCGGGTACAGTAGCAGTACCTGCAGTGATGTTCTTGCCCACGATGGCGGCGCCGACCTGTGCACATGGACTTGTTGTGTTGTATTCGCGCGCATGCATACGAGGTGCGACGGGCGAGCAAAGCGCAAGCGAGGCGAGCGAGAAGGCTGCGACGGCCGTGAAGAGGGAGGCCATGTTTGCAACACGGGAAACGGCTCCAAGAGTCGATTCCAAGCACACCGTGTCGTCTCCTCTCCTCTCATCAATGGACTGGCCTTGACGGTTTTATACCTCCACAGCCAGTACCGCGGACTTGGTAGCAAAGCTAGGTAGTACCGTAATAGACAGCATAGCGGCAAGTGCTACCCTTGTACTTGTCATCACTAGATCCATTTAGAACGAGATGAAGGACATTCTGGCGAACAGATGAGGCGGACATGATGGGGACTAGATTAAGAGCAACGGGCCATGCATGCATAGTTGCTCCAAGAGGAAGGCCGTGGCGTGCTTGCCGCCGCTTTCCCTTGCTTGGTACTCTCAGCAATTGACCATGGTCCCGCAACAGTATGTTAGACGGTGTAGCTCGGCTGACTTACAGGGTCTGGTTGGCTGACCTCAGGTGGGAGAAGATAAGCGAGGCATGTATGTACAGATAACCTTGGTCAATCCTAGGGGTAGCCAACTTTTAGCTTAAAACACACCCTAATACTATTCACCTTACTGTACTAAGCCAAGACTAATCTCCAACTACTATATTCCAAGTACATGTTAATCCCATAGCGTATGTTGGTTCGGGGAAATGTCAGGTATCCAGGGTTGCACAGATTATCATCAATCAATCCTTACAGAACTCGGGTCCGGGTCAGACGGGATAGTAATACCGAAACCATGTATCATAGGCGTGATAGAACAGGATGAGCCGTGAGCCGTCATAATACCGACTGCTGAAGCTCCGTGGACTCGTTCGACCTGTCTAGGCCGGAAGAGGCAGGCGTGAACTGCACGCTGCCATCATGTCCTATCAACCATCCAAACTTTCCTTCCCGCTCCTGCGATATCAGTTACCGAAATCCATGACTCATGACGGAGTTGCAATGCATCTATGTGGCTAGTGGGATGCAGTGCGAGCATTCGGTACGTGGGGGAGGGGGGCACGAGCCAGGTTGGGCTCGCTGCTCTACCCTGACGGACTGGTAATAATCCCGCAAGATACGAACGGCTACATTTCTCCCCAGATGGCCGTTTCCAATCTCCGGCTGTCTACATTGCATGAATGAAGCTTTCATGCACGCTTCGGTCATTTAGCAGACATACATTTCGCTTGTAATCCGAACTATAGATTCCTGGCCTTATGTGAACGCGCAAGAATCAATGTGGCTATTACGCACTGCACGTACAAGACACCTAGGATTTCTCGCTGAATCCACCGCTACAGCAGTCGTGGTCTGAATTATGAATATCCGTACCTTGCTGCATGTCTCTGGGGTTGTCATGGTGTCAGGTCGAGAAACGAAGAGATTTGGCATCGTCCATCTTAGCTGCAGATATCTGAGGAACAAGCTAACCTTGGCTGAGCTTGGTAGTATATTCATATTTTTCCAAAGACGTAAACGCTGGACAGCCACTGACTAGATTTGGAAATACGCCAAGAGAATCTGTTTCGATGATTGGAACCCCGACACCTGTGCCATCGTTCAAACCATGTGCAACCATATTTTCCATCGCTGGTGTCTGGAGCAGTGGCTGCATGGAGTCGGGCTTGAAGTCTGCCCGAACACGTGCCCAAGCTGTCGTGCAGTGTGTTTCCCCAGGCACTCGGAACAGGAAGCCCATGATGTATTGTTGTTCCGGGGCGAATCACTCTAGATTCATGAGCGGGTGATCGGTAATATCGTCGGGTTCAGTATCGATGGAGTTTCACGTGTTGTCATTGTGCGTAGCTTCGCTGGTCATGAATTCAAGGTAGAATCCCTTGGAGATGAGCGGGACGAAAACGTCACGGCAACGAAACATGAAGGTATGCGCTCTGCTTGGGACTAGAGACATGTTAGTTTAAGAGCAATACGGCGAATATGTTTACGCTACGTTTCTATAGTAGATAGACAGTAGGTGCAAGAACGAGCTGTAATCACAAACGCGCTAAAAGCTTCCCCACCCGCGCCCGTGGCACTTGTCCAAGGTCGACTTTCCCTATCGCATCTTCAATCTAACCTGAGAACATAGCAACCACACGAAACTTCAAGGATGAAAATGGCCAAATTTCATTCTAGAATCTTTTACATTTACTCATAAAATTACAACACGTTGCGATATTTGTTAGCGTCCAAGGTTAACCATTGCCGTACATAGCTCTCCTACTCCCAGCGAGCTGTATAAATCCACTCTCACCGAAGAGACAAAATGAAATATAGCGGGTAATTTCTCACATCATTCTTCACTCCACATGGTAGAGCTAACATCGTAGACTATATTTCGTTTCCAACCCGTCTACCAACATCGACGCCTCCCTTTCCACCGTAAACAACCTCATCCAAGGCATCGAGACCAGCTTCCAAAACGCCACACGTCAGCAAACACCATGGTCGCTCTCCTACCGTGCATTCCGCGACACCATACCTCCAGGCTACCAGCCGCCAACGGGCGCAGACGGTAAACCCAAGCCATACGCACATTCATACCAGCACCTCCTCCATCTCTCGAGCCTCTCACAGAACCGCACATATGTTTTTGCGCAACCGCTAGCGCAGCAAGAGACCATCACATCGATACCGCTGCGACAACAAGACGCGCATGCTTCAATACTACGGTATCAATGTTCCGCTCTGTGGACGCCAAGACATATACTCGCTGTGCGCGAAGGGACATCGTATAGTGGGGGTCTTTGCACGATACAGATTGGAGAACTACGAGCAACACGTGAAGGGCCGCAATCAGGCGCTGTCTCATCACCGGGTGTCGTGGTCTGCATCAGCACGACACTGGGCGCTGAGGATGCAGACAACAATATGAATTCAGGCTACGACACGACAGAAAACGGTCCGGCAATGGATGTAGACGAGGAAGAAGCCGATGTTGAATACGCGCAGACTGTGGTACGTGACTGCTGGGGTAAAATCAAGCATGGACGCGATCTGGGCCGGTCAGAGGTTAGGGAAGTTCTCATGGCTCCAGCTATAACCGACAAGGGTAAGGAGCAAGAGGCAATGGTGCGCATATGGTGTGATGCTCTGCGCATGCGCGGTTGAGCATGTTGACACCATCTCGTTTTGATCTCATTTATCATCAGATACCCAACACTTTCATTTCTAGATAGAGCGACAGTCATATCGTGAAATTAAGTCGTGTGCAATATGCAAGTATACGTGAACAGTACATGGCTTTGCAGTTTGATTGACTATGCCGGGCCTACCCTGTCCAGACACTCGTAAGACCGTCCAGTCTCATTCCCTCCTTCCAATTCCTTAGGTATCCCCTACAGGTATCTAAACTACAACGTGAAAAGATAAAGCGAATGAAGAAAGAAAAGAAAGCGAAGGTGGTAAGGTCAAGTATTAAGGCAACGTTTCGCGCACATTCAGATTACAACACATAGTTGAAGATCGATCCCTAAAGCTAGATCAGCTGCGCGCCATAAACCCCAGACCGGACATGTGCAAAAGAAATTTGTGTTGAGGTGAAGGAAGTAGTAGTGGCCAATCAGTAGATGAGGGGAAAGTATCGCACAGTGAAGAAAATACACAACATCCGGGATACGCTTACTGCGCACCAACCTCCTCTTCGGCCCAACCAGGAAGACCACCATCACCCTGGATGGCGAGACCGTAGCCGCCGTTGCCGCTGCCAAAACCACCGATGCCGGAGCTTAGGCTACCAAAAGAACCCTGCTGAGGTGCTTGTGTCTGCTGCATGGAGTGGTTGAAGGGGCCTTGAGTGAAAGCGGGAAGGCTGACAGCACGAGAGTGCTGTCCACGTGAGTTGAGGTTGGACGGCGCAAGAAGACCACCGACAGTAGTAGCGCCAGGGCCACCAGCTGAGGTACCGTTGATCAGGCTGAAGCTCGAGGTGCTCTGGTGGGAGCCGTGAGAGTGGTGCGGCTGAGGGGTGTTCAGGTCAGCGCCGTAGAACGCGGCTTGCGGTGACTGAAACGACTGCTGCTGTTGCTGCTGGCTGTGCTGCTGTTGCTGTTGCATGCTGGCCTCGACCTGTTGCTGTTGCTGCTGTTGTTGCTGAGCTTGCAGATACATCATGAGGGGGTTGTTGTTGCCAGAGTTCATAATGTTGCCTGAAGCAGGTGCTTGAACAGAGGGAAACTGTCCGTTGGTGCTTTGGCTGGAGCCTGGGGCACCAGAGCCAGTCGGCGAGACCGAGGCACCAGCGCGGTTGGGATGCAGTCCATTGATAGGTGATGGTGACTGGAGACCATCGCTACCGGCTTGCTGGGCCTGAGCCTGCTGGTTGTTCATCTGACGGGGAGGGTTACCACATCGGTCCTTTCCGAAGTTGACCTTGAACCGCTTGTATTCATCGCGGCCGCGGATCGCTTCGATCGCCTTGATGGCGTTGGCAATGTTGGTGAAGTTGACGAATGCACAGCTTTTCTCGCGTAGAGTATTGACCAGCTCAATCTCACCATACTCGGAGAAATCCTGCCTTAGACGGTCCTCTGTCCAAGACTCATCCAGATTGCCAATGTACACGTTACGGGAAGCACCACCACTGACAGCAAGCGCGATCGCAGGAGGAAGAGCACCAGAATGCTTGCCCCAACCAATTTTCAAGCGACGGTTGTGGATCATCAGTCCCTGAAGGTTGCTAAGGGCGTAGAATGATGCAGCTGATGTCGGATCGATGAAAGTAACGAAGCAGATGTGCTTGTCCGGGATGTACCTAATATGATGAAGGAGACCACCACGTACAACGTTGCAGATCTCCTCGATAGTTGTCTCTGGGTGAATGTTGCCGAGGTACACCGTTCGGTTACCCAGGTTGTTCACACCACCAGCAGAGGTCGCAACAGCAGCAGCAGCCACGGATTGCTGAGCAAGCGCGTTAGAGATCATGTCGCGGTCTGCACCGTTCAGGACATGGGCGTATCCGGGGGCAATACCAAGGTACTGCGCAGCGTTCTGTTGCTGGGTCTTGGAAACGTATGCACATCGATCCTTGCCGTAGTAGACGCGCCTGGGGGCTTGCCACTTCGGCTCTTGAGGAAGCTGAGAAACAGCCTTGATGGCATTTCCAATCGACAAGAAATGAACGAAACCAATAGCCTTCTCCCGAACAATCTTGACGGTGTCAATTGGGCCAAATTTGCTGAGGTCTTCGCGGAGTTCATCCTCGGAAACATCCTCGGACAAGTTGCCGAGGTAGACGTTGCGAGAAGCGCCCGACTGCTGCACTGCCAAGGCCACAGATGTGGGGACCTGCGACGGCTTTCCCCATCCAATCTTGATGTCCTGGCCTCTGATTGACAACTTTTTCAAGATTGCGTCAGAGTGAAAGTGGGTGGCGGAGCTGCTATCCAGAAAGGAGATGAAGGCGCAGTTCTTGTCTGGCAGAAGCCTAACGGACTCGATTTGACCACTACGTACGTGACCGAGGATCTCCTCGGCAGAAGTCTCAGGAGGAATGTTGCCCAAGTATACGGTCCTGCTGGTTCCGGAGACAAGACCAGGGGCGATCGGCATGGAGGAGCCGAGTCCACCAAGACCCTGCGCGCCGTAACCAGGGAAACCTCCAGTAGGTGATTGCGGGCCACCGAAGAAACCACTGGTGGGAGACACCATGTTCTGGTAGAGCTGCGGTGAGAGAGGCTGCTGCAAGGGGCTGCCGACATGGTTAGACTGGTGGTTCTGCTGCTGCGATTGGTTCTGGTTGGCGAATTGTGCAAAGTTCTGGAATTGCGGGGATGCGAAAGCGGAAGGCGAGCCTGGCTGGAAGGGGCTACCAAGGAGCAGCTGGGAAGGAAGCAGAGGGGTGAAGTTCATGTCGAAACCGGTGCCTGGGGTTTGCAAGTCGTTGCCGGTTTGGTTGCCGGGGTTGAGTCTGCCAGTGTTGATAGACATGTTGTTCGCCCTCTCCGGGTGTCGGTCGCCATAGCCGGGCTGGTTGGTCGCAAAGGCACCGTGGGAGAAGCCGTGATGACCGCCGCCGTTCATCTGCCTGTGGAAGCTCGACTGGAGACGGGGTCCGCTAGGAGCGTTGGGGGCTCCCTCGTGTTGCTGCATAGCGAGAAGATGCGGGGGCAGGCTGAAGCTGTCCCGCGCGTTTTGAGATAGAACCGCCGTGGTGAAGGTGTATTACTGCGTCCGGGACTCGTTGGACCGGACGGCGAAATATGTATGGCAGAAGGTGAAGTTGCAACCGGTTGCAGGGTGGTCGCTAGGATTGTGAAGATGCTGCTGTATTACAAGATGTAGAGCGTTCTGCAAGGGTTAGTCTCATGCCACATGGGACAAGTTATAGTTGTGAAGACGTACATGCAAAAGCACAATACCAACGGGTTGTTTGCACGTCTAACAATGCAAGACAGGCTCGCAACACAGGCAATTGCAGCCTAAATGATCCAGGCACAGACGTCCAAAAGGGTACTGTCGCAGGCTTGGATAGTGAACGCAGCGGGGCGCAATTAAATGCAGCGTGCCAGAGTCAGTGAAGAACAAACTCGCGTGGCTTGTTTGAGGATGCGTGCACTAAAACAGCGAGCAATAAGAATGAAGAGCAAAGAAGCAAGCTTTGCCGGGAGCCTCGATGCGGGGAGAAGAGGAGATAATGAACGAAGAAGATCGAAGAGGAGGGATGCGACCTGAAGTCGGAGCGGAGGAGCGAAGAAAGAGGTCGGTGAGAAATGCTAGCTAGCAGGGCACATTAGGAGGCAGGCGCAAATGAGGCAGCCCAAAGCGGACAGCTAGCGCACCGCTTATTTTAAACGCGCAGACCACGTCTGAATCGTGCAAACCACCGTCGACACGAACCGCTGCCCTGCAGTTCTCTGGTCCCGTAGACGCCTGTGCTAGGCGGCGTGGTATTGCGTGCAGCGACGCGCTCCAGTGCCCGGCATGGATGGTCTTGTGCTGCCGACGGTGCAGCTCAGTGCCACCCAGCGGATGCAGACGACGGGTAATTGCAGATATGCACCCTTCGTCCCTGACTCCATAGGTGAGCCGCCTGATAGTGCTGGCTCTTAAGACGGGTCCCTTTTTTCCTTTGTCAGGCGAACACAAAAGGGTCCAGATCGTATTGCGGCGGCTCCAGTTCCAGGCGTAAGGATAGCCCTTACCGGTAGTGCCAGCCTGTCTACCGCCTCGTCTTAGCAATGGATACAGAACGCTTCTACTTACATGGTCGGGTGCCGGCGGCATACATACTACTGCGAATCGTCGCCGTACGTGTAACCCACACGGAGCGCTCCGAAGTACGGGTATCAAATGTCAAACGTCATTATGCGAAACCTCCACGTGTGTCATGCCAGCCCCTGAGGGTTTGCTGACTTCTAGAATGACGTTTGCGCCTTCTGGCTGTCGTTTGACGCGTTCAGTACATGCGCAGACCAACTTGGACGTAGACAGGGGTCATCCCCAAGCGAGCACGTGATGCCCAACTACGGGCGACTGGTCAATCTGTGCTTTCCGACGATCGTGCATCCACCCGCCGTCATTTCGCCCCATGGCAGAACTGTATCCGTCCATTACGCAGTGCGCCGTTGTGGCCACGGCGCTCAAGGTGCTGCTGTTTCCTGCTTAGTACGTCTACTTGCATGCTTCTGATGTTTGATCCTTCGTCCATGCTGACCATATCCGGCAGCAAGTCGACCGACTTCGAGGTCCATCGCAACTGGCTAGCTCTAACGCATTCCCTACCCATCAAAGAGTGGTACTACGAAGTCAGACAACCATGCCATCGGCAATATTCAAGCATTTTGGTCTGATACCACCCACAGAAAACGTCAGAATGGACTCTAGACTACCCGCCCTTCTTCGCCTACTTTGAGTGGCTCATGTCCCAAGCTGCAGCATATGTCGACCCGGGTTTGCTAAATGTAGAAGATCTGGGATACGACAGCTGGCAGACCATATACTTCCAGCGTATTACTGTCATTGTTACCGAGCTTGCCTTGGTCTACGCTTTGCATCTGTACTTACATACCACCCTACTTGACGTGCCTGTTACTAAATCTCCACCAGCTATGTGAAGACATCAAAGTCCAAGGTGACTGCTCATGCTGCTGCACTCTCCGTTTTGCTGTCTCCAGGACTTCTGATCATCGATCACATCCATTTCCAGTACAATGGCTTCCTCTATGGCCTACTTATACTGTCTATGGTCCTGGCCCGCAACAACTCGACACTCCTACTGTCCGGTCTGCTTTTTGCAGCGCTGTTGTGCCTCAAGCACATCTACCTGTATCTTGCGCCTGCGTACTTCGTCTACCTTTTGCGCGCTTACTGCTTAGGACAGCGGTCATCCTTTCCATATTTTACCATTCACCTCTTCGACTGCATCAAGTTAGGAGTAGGTATCATCGCTGTCTTTGCAGCCGCGTTCGGTCCATTTGCCATATGGGAACAAATCCCGCAAGTGTTCAGTCGCTTGTTCCCGTTCTCTCGAGGTCTGTGTCATGCCTACTGGGCACCGAACATCTGGGCGATGTATTCGTTTTCTGATCGAGTTCTGATCTACCGTATGTAGCATTCCACCACTATAGTCTATCCAGCTAACACTTCTAGTTGCCCCGCGTATTGGACTACACATTGATCAAGAGGCAGTGAACAGTGTTACTCGAGGTCTTGTCGGAGACACGTCTTTCGCGGTTCTTCCAAATATAAGCCCTTTGACTTGCTTCGTCCTCACGCTCGGCGCACAGATAGTACGTACACGTGCGTCGCAGAAGACTGATTAACTGACATCTCTTAGCCCGTTCTCCTCCGTCTCCTGTACAAACCGACTTGGGAGGCCTTTGTCGGTGCTGTAACGCTCTGCGGCTATGCATCCTTCTTGTTCGGCTGGCATGTCCATGAGAAGGCAATCTTACTCGTCATAATACCATTCAGCCTGATAGCGCTCCAGGATCGCAGATACTACGGTGCTTTCCGTCCGCTAGCTGTCGCTGGTCACGTATCGCTCTTCCCTCTGCTATACACGGCCGCTGAGTTTCCAGTGAAGACAGTCTACACCATCTTCTGGCTTGTACTCTTCCTGATCACGTTCGACAGGCTAGCTCCTGCGTAGGTACTATCTCATCTTCTTTGATCATTCACTGATATACCGCAGTTCCCCGAAACCTAGAATCTTTTTGCTTGATCGCTTTTCTCTACTCTATATCGCTCTCTCAATACCTCTAATTGCATACTGCTCACTCATTCACGGGATAGTGTTTGGTTCTCGATACGAGTTCCTGCCACTCATGTTCACGAGTTCATACTCAGCAGTTGGAGTGGTGGGTAGCTGGATTGGCTTTCTGGTAGTGTACTTCGACTTGTAGATACACTGACACCAATTAATACTTTCAGCACAACTCTGCCTGCTCTGATGGCTTCAAATAAATGATCTGTCACCAAAGTCGCAAAGTTTGTCATGTTCGTCTCATAGTTGACTTGGTTTTCGTGTCAGGTGCAATGGCATAGAGCCAGACGATGGCATGTGAAAAGTGAATGAACTGTGGTGGCTAGATCATTCCAAAGAGCATTGCGGATGTTTCGGGGATCTGATTTGTATCACATACTTACTTCCCGTGTAGCAAAGGAGAGACGAGAACATCAGTCAGGAGTAGATGGTGAACAAACATCCTAGAGCAAACTTGATACTGCGAAGATGTCCGCGATTGATGTCTGATTCAGTATCTGAGATCGTATCCCCTGATGTGCGGCTCGAGATGGGGGTAGAATTGGTGACTTGGTGTGTCTGATCAAGTGGGTCAGGCAGCCCCAAGGGTTTGCTCGGGGTGGCTCAAGGCATGAGCTTCCCCATGGCCAACCTTCACTCGATCTTGATAAAACAGACGGCTCACCATAGCAAGATAAGACGATGCAAACTTATCGCGGTCCGATAGAACTCAGTCTGCCGGTTCTAAAGAGTCCAAACACGTTGATATTTTGATGGTAGTGGGGTGCGTAGCTTTGATGCGTGGGTGGTAGGGTGCGAAGACAGTCCTTGCCGGATCAAGTATGGTATCTAGTGCCAAGGGACTACGGGCCTCTTCTACTACCCTCCGCTCGCTTTTCTCCCCCATTGACTACTCTTCGACTAATTCTCTCCACCCTACTTCCCGCCTTCTCGACTATCACGCTCTCAATATCCACAAACCCACTCACAAGTCGCCCAGACGCGCTTTCGGAACTGATAAACGCGTCTCGGAACGCTCCTCGGACTACCGAAGACTGCGACAATAATTTCGAAAGACCTCTTTCTGGCGCGTAAAGACAGACCTTCGATCTACCGCCTACGGAGGGGCCATTGCCCCCACCTTCTACCGCAGACCACATCTAGAAAA
This sequence comes from Alternaria brassicae, assembly GCA_004936725.1. Taxonomy (NCBI): domain Eukaryota; kingdom Fungi; phylum Ascomycota; class Dothideomycetes; order Pleosporales; family Pleosporaceae; genus Alternaria; species Alternaria brassicae. The sequence continues at coordinate 1,243,362 of CM016506.1, read as the reverse complement.
GGTAAACGGCGCGTTTCGATTGTCGCAACACTTCCGAAGTTTGCGACGCGGTACAGCGAACACTGAGAAGGCTACATGAGCAAAAGTTCAAGCCAACATGGTATGTTTTGGGTCGCGCTCTAAACATGAACGATTACTGAGAAGGCCCTAGGTTCTTTTCAAGCGCAAGCCCGTCAAATACGAATCCCTACCGAAGAACCTCGACGACAATACTGAGGTACGCTACATACTCTGCCGAACCACAGAACACACATGCTAAAGTTGCTGGATAGGTGTGGCATATAGAACAGACTGGAGAGGTCTTTACAGACTACGAGCGGTTTCTTGAGCGGTAAGAAATTACACAAAATGACGTCAGGCACGATGACATAGCTAATGGAGAGTAGGTATGACTTCTATCAACAACGGAGCTTCACATGCCAGGCCACTGGCCATTCAGGCTACACGTATTTCGAGGCCCAGGAGAGTGAGGTAGGCTCCACGTCAATACTCGTCAAGGCCGATGAGGAGGTAACATCCGTGCAGACGGAAGCCACCAAAGAGATCAACAGCATCTTCCCAGATGGCTTAAGGTCTCCTGTTCTTCACTATGTGCAGTTTCAGGATCATCATCGAATGGATGATCTAGGTGAGCCAACCCAGGTTGCTTAACCCGTGAGTCCTGCTAACCACTTATCCAGTGAATGATGTCTACGATGTATGTCTACGAAGCGAAATGAAATTCTCACATGAGCTTACTATACTAATCTATCATCACAGCATTTCAAGGAGCAGTTCATGCTGGGTGATCGGGTTTCTGTCGAAGGCGATCACTCGCGCCGCTTCGGCAAGATCACTGAAATCACGGACAATAGCCGATTACACAGCATGTTCACTGGCCAATCGATGGATGACAGTATTCGGTCTTACACCTACGTCGTCACTATGGAAGACGGCGGTGAAACTGTCACCAAGTACAAAGCCTCGGAACTCCAGCGGGATCGGAAGACCTACTCCAAGCTCATCCTAAAGGCCTTTCTCCGTAATGCGCTCAAGCGTGAGTCATGGATTGGTGCGCCATGGATGGTCAAGGACAGTTTAGCAAAGCGATACGACATTCCAACTAAACTCCCTGACAAGAAGACTAGGGAGGCTCTACTAGCTGCAAAGAGGGCTGCCAATGGCGTACCCAATGGTGTGACCCAACCTGTCCAACAGCAATACCCACAGCAGATGCCAAATGGTCACGGTCCACAAATGAATGGTCACAGGCCCCCTTTACCAACTGGACAAGGTCAGACAGCCTTCGTCAACTTCTCCGCCAGCGGCCCTCCACCCTACGCACAGCAGCAAGGTGTCATGCCTCCATGGGCAGCCGCCAATGCTCCTAATTTACCAGCATATTTCGTTAATGGCCCACCAATTCACTACAGTGGACCTCCACCAATTCACTACAGTGGACCTCCACCGATAGTGAATGTTCCGCCTCCGCCGCATATCTTGGCTCACTTACAGCCCCCGCTTGCTGCGCAGTTGATGCAGATGCCCACCCATGGTCATGGCCCGCCCATCAACTTCCCATTCCAGACCAGCTTCAACCATCATCAAGGTCCCCGTCCGACAAACCTTCCACAGCCCCAGCAGCCACCTCCACCGCTTCGTCCTGTTGGAGTATATCAAGTATCCATGCGAAGATCTAGAGATCAAGCAACCTCGCCTACAGGTTGACCGGCCGCCGTTGAAGTTCTTCTCAGACGACGTGCCTGCGGGAGTTGAGCCGCCTCCGGAGGAGAAAAAGACTGGCATCTTGATGAAGAGTATCGGTCCACTACTCTGTATCTGGGAGACGCTCAACGTCCACGATACCATCTACACGCTAGACTCGTTTACTTTCGACGACTTTGCCGATGCTATGCGGTTCTCGCATGAGACTGTCGAATGTGAGTTGTTTGTAGAGATGCATTGTGCGATTCTGAAGCAGATCGTCAACGACTCTGGCAAGGTTCAGATCTCCTTACCCAATTTGGCCGACGAAGATTCGTCAGACGAGGACTCGAGCAAAGAGTCAACGCCCACTCCCGAGCCTGAACCGCCAGTCCGGACTACCCGCAGCAGCCTAAGGAAATCTGGCGCAGCGCAACTTGTGACGAAGTCACGTACGTCTACACCTGAACCTCTAAAGGAATTCCACAATGCTGGGGACTTCGCCAATGATTTCGACTGGGTTGAGCAGTGCAAGCATCGCAATTTCGCGGATGGAGGATGGCAAGCAATCGTTGTCGCACTTCTCTATCGTCTATCGTTTGAGTCTGCTAGGAAAGAAGCCTGCGATGAAATTCTTGCTGAGCTGTGCCCATCCGAGGAGGAGCCGACTATCGCCATCATCGCCAATAACTACATCACGCTTGATGTGAACCTCCGCATCTCGGCACTTGAAATGATTTTAAGCTTGACTGTCGTCACTGAGAACTTTCGCGATCAGCTTGTCGCCGCAGCCCAGGAGATGACTCGCCTGCGCAAGGAAAAGATTGAGTACCAACGCAAACGCAAGGAGCTAGCCGATGAGCTGTTCAAGCTGGATTTGGAGCGCAAGATTCATCTTCCAGCTAACACACCCGCCTCGCCTACGGATACCAAAATGACTGAGGATGTCGACGTGTCAATGACCAGTATCAACGATGATTCCAAAGAAGCAGATGCTGAAGCAAATGGTGGCGAAGAAGCGAAAGCATCGAAGAGCAGGACCCGCCCCACTAACAAGAACAAGCGCAAGGCGGCTGCTGAGGAAGCCCGCAAAGAGAAGGCGAAAAAAGCAAAGGCGGAGGCGGAGAAGACCAAGAAACAGAAGGAGTGGGAGAAGCTCCTGCAGGCGATTGAGAAGAAGAAGGAAGAGCTTAAAGATTGCGAGGACAACATCAATGAGCTTGACGATGATCTTCGCGAGACGCTTGTACATCGTAGCAAGATTCTCGGCAAGGACCGGTTCTTGAACAAGTACTACTGGTTCGAGCACAACGGCATGCCCTTCGGTGGTGTTCCTAACAGCTCCACTGCTGGATACGGGTATGCCAATGGACGCATCTGGGTGCAGGGACCGAGCGAGCACGAACTTGGGCCGAATCTAGAGGAGCCTGCCCTCTCAAGACATGCAGCGATTTGGATACACTATTCCGCAGCGCAAGGAGCGGGAAGAAGGCTCGACCCATCTGTCGAATTCCTGCCAGTGGGCATACTACGACGACCCTGAGGACATTGACAAGCTGCTCACGTGGCTCGACGAGCGTGGCCATCGAGAACGTGTTTTGCGTAAGGAGATACAAGCGTTCCGTGACCGTATCGCCGAGTATATGCTCAAGATGCGGAAGCATGTGGAAGACGCCAGCAAAACCCAAGAGGATGACGAAGATGACAACAAGACTCGAGTGTCGACGCGAAATAAGACCAACACTGATAAGGATGTCCCCAAGGATCGCTGCTTGCTCTGGACCAACAGCATCATGCGCGAGGAGTTCGGCCATAATCATGTCGAGGAGTACGAACCACCGAAGAAGGGCAAAGCGAGAGCCGTAAAGGCGACCAAGGCCAAAGGCCGAGGACGCTAACGTAGTCTCTTGGTGCCACAAGCCCACACAAGAGGCGAAGCAGAATGGGAACGACCATAGGCTTGCTCTAAACCACGGCCACAAACTATGTATCAGCTTACGGGGCAGCAGTGCCCACGAAGCTAACCAGCTCAGAAGAACTACAAAGGAAGGTTGGAGTACCAGAGTATACTCACGAATGACGACACAGCATATTTTGGTGATTTACGGAGTTTCGATACCATGAGCGTGGGCGCTCAAAGTACATCTTGTGCATTTCCAGGCGTTTGGCGGGGTTCGTGGCCGACTGTCACCGCGGTGGCATGGCTCACTAGAGAGCTTGATTCACCGGGTTCCCAAGTGACTGGCTACGGCCGGTTCTTCAGGAGTGTACATGTTGAACGGTCTGTCGAACTTGATATCCAGATGTTGTTTCCAATAGGAGCATCTTTAACAAGTCTGTAGCGCTTAGCACGTATCATGAGCGTATTCTTAGTGTAGATTGAATTTGCCAAAAAATGATAATCTCGAACGGACTATCGCATACAATGCGATGCCCATCAGCATGGTGAGAGCTAAGAAAGTGACATGCGAGTGTTGGCGTGCAACAACATATTCAGATGCGATAGTCGTAGTCCTGGCAATCAATAGAAGTTCTACAATCATATTAGTCTTACCACTGCATTCCATGTTTTGCTTCCCTTCGTGGACTGTTGATGTTGGTAGCAGCTGACCGGCTGGCTGTTTTGGGTTAGCACGCGCTGCACGGCAGCTTCACGCTATAGGAGCCCATGAGCGGCGCATGCCTCTAGACTCGTCGCATACCATCAACAAGAGACATTTTCGCATCTGGAACATTTGCACAGCACCTAGAGAGATCTCACGGAGGGATTAGAGGGGCACCGAAGCACCCCGCAGGTGTTACAGAGCCGCCAACATGGCTACGAATGGCGCGCGAAAGGGTGAGCTCAACTCCGCACCCCTCCCCGGCTCCGCTATGAATGCGACTAATGTACCGCAGCACCTTCTGCCACAGAGTCTGCAGGGAGCTCTAGCCTACTGGATACGAGCGCAGTAAAAGACGTAGTCAAATCGGAGAAACCAAGAATCAAGTTGAAGATCAAGAAGCCGGTACCGAAGCCATCGATATCCGGGAATTGGAAGGAGAGCGATGCGACAAGTATGTCTACCATGACGCGCTGCATGCGTGCATGCGCACGAGTTTGTAGGGTCATCTAACATGCTACTAGACATTGAAAACAAAGCCCCCGCACCGTCGACTACCTCGCCCGTAATCAATCCTCTCGACGAGAAGACAGTAGCTGGCTTCCCCAGCGGCCGGCCCCTAGCCGACAAAGTAGACACAGTACAGTGCAAGCACTGCCGCCGACCTGTCCTGCGCGCATCTTCTGCTGCACACATTCGCGACTGCCTGAACAAGAAGCAGGAGAAGCTCAAGAAGAAGAAAGAGGCCAAGGAAGCCAAAGACGCGGCTCTCAGGAAAGAGAAGGGTGAAGACGATGAGGGCGGCAAATCGCGCAAGTCGGCTATCAAGGGTGCTTCAATAGACGGCGAAGGCGCGAAGAAGGGCAAGAAGCGAAAACTTGATGGCGACGCGGAGAAGGCACAACGCTAAGAAGAAGAAAAAGGACGAGCCGAAACAGAAGGGAGCAAAGCCCAAGGGCCCAGTCGATGTCGAGAGGCAGTGCGGCGTTTCCCTGCCAAACGGAGGATACTGTGCAAGAAGCTTGACGTGTAAGAGCCACAGCATGGGTCTAAAGAGGGCTGTTCCAGGTCGAAGTCTGCCGTACGACATGTTGCTGGCGCAGTACCAGAAGAAGAACCAGGCCAAGATCCAACGTAAGTGCCACACTATCCCTGACCGCAAGAACAGCGCATGCTAACGTATGCCCCAGGATCTCTCATCGATGCCAACGCGCCCCTTCCCGAAGATCTCGAGCCATCGGGCGCCGTAGATTCCGACGAAGAGAAAGACTCCATAATGGCTGCCCTCGGCCGACACCGACCGCGACCCATGGCAACATACACACACACTTCGCAACGCTCAAAGTACCAATACATCCGCATGAAAGGCATGATCCGCTCAGCGCTGGGCGCACCCCCAGGCGGAGGTGGATCCGTGTTCTCAGGCGGTGATAACATGAGTACTGGCCGTGGCATGGCGCTTGGCATCATGGGTGCTCCTTTGAGCGCAACTAACGAGCATTTCCCACAAAGTGCTGGGTTTGGTGCACCGCCGAGCGCCGGTCTAGACAGCGGAGCGGGAAGTAGGAGACCAAGCGCTATTGGTGCTGGTGGGCCTCGACAGATACTCCCCGGACAACTACCGGGTCCTGGACAACAGAGAAAGGGCAGCATGGCGAGTGTTGGCGCTACCTAGGAGGGTGAGCCGACAAAAGCGTTTAATACTACAAGCGAGGGCAAAGTTCCGCATACGAAGACTGAAATCCCCTAGGAGGGTATGCTAGAAAAGGCGCTCTTGTTCACGGGCGAGGACGCGGAAAAAGACGGTCAGCAGAGTCCACTAATCGCTGTTTTAGCGAACTTTGGCCAGGGTGGTTGGGATAAAGACATAGCCATGCTTTGGGATGGGATATGACGATTACATGATCGTCCTTTTATGGGGAAGGCAAGGCTTCCTTGGTTTCAGTTTCTGTATTACTACTTGGGGTTGGGAGTTTGACATGATACCCTCTTTGTTTTTATGTTTATCAAGAGTTTGTCTAGGATAGACAATAGTAATGTGATTTCATTATTTGAATGTGAGGTAACCTCCTGCTGCCGTAGCCGGGCCTTGACCGCTGGCGCCTAAGTAGATAGTCCAACAGTACAAAACAGTATTACGACTCCCCTTGCATACCCCAATACCCCACCCTCTGTGCTTTTGGTACCGTCATCTTAACATGCAAATCATCCTCATCTTCCCCACTTCCCAAGGCATTGTCATCGTCGTCTCCAATATTGTACTCCTCGTCGTCACTCCCATGTCGATATTTGGACTGATACAGATTTCGATCAAATTCGTCGTCATCGCTCATCTCGTCCTCGGGATAGTCGTTGGCGTAGTAATCCTCTGCATTCTCGTCTTCATCGTCGGTATCAAACTCTCGATCGCTGGTCTCTTCGTTATCCCACCAGTCTGCGTCCTCTTCGCTGATGACCAGGAGACCGACTGTGCCTGTTGGTGCTGGGGCGTCTGGTAGAACGGGTTCGCGGACGTAGTGGTCGTATACGTATTCGCTGTCGATATCCATTGCGTCGCCATGGGCCGCTGAGCCGTCGTGAGCCGCGAGAGCTGCGGCTTTATCGGGATGTCGTTCTGCAAAACGCTTTGCTGGAGCTTTGGGCTTGTGTTTTGAAGGCGAGGGCAGAGGAATCTCGAGGTTGTCTACTTTTTCCACCTCTTTTGACAGAGCTTCCAGGTTGCGGACATCGTTTTCTGAGGGCTCGGTGCCGGGGGGTTTTCGGTGTATGGAAGGCTTCGCTGAGTGGTGGAGTGCGCTGCCCGCGCCTGGTCGCTTTCGTGGTCGCTCTGGTAAAGCCTCTGGTACTGGTGCTTGTACCTGTCCGCCTGTTGATATGAGTTCCTTTTTGGTGACTTCTTGTTCTTCTACAAAGTGCCTTTTGGCGCCTATTCTCGAAACGGGGTCGAGTCGGAAGCGTCGCGCGAAAGTCGGTGTCGGTGGTGCTGACGACACCAGTGGCACATGGTCACCCGGCTTTGTGAGACGCCTGTATGCGAAATTGCTGCTCCTCTGTCGCTTGATTTCCTTCTCGCCGGGCTCAATCCTAAGGGAGTCGACAGGCGTATCGGTGCGCTTTCGTTTGATGGAGATTGTATTGGGAGGAAGTTGTTGTGACGACATTGTTGTGCTGAAACAAAGTTGGCTCCTGATAGATATTCCAAGTCTTGTCTGATCTTCCAGATAGACGCTTTGGTGGTGAGTTGGACCAGCGAATCGGAGGGGCAGCGCGGGGAGGTGACATCAAAGCATTCCAGAAGCCGCGCAGAGCCCCAGTCCACTAGCGCCATCTACACCCGCGTGTCACTCCTCGAGCTTACCCACGCGATATGATCATGAGTCCTACTAGTACCCACACGGCTTGAACATGTCTGCCTGTGCTCACTCGTACAGTCCTAGTACCCTTCTTAAAGACGTTCCTTCCCCGTAGACGTGCATCGACCTATCCGCAACTCCGCAGTACATCCCCGAGAAGACGTCAAACGCGACGACAGTTGTTATCATGGATCGCATACGGCAGATATTCGAGCGCGAGAATTCATCAGCCTCGTATGAACCGCTAGAGGGTGGCTATGAGCGTCCAGATGGCGAGCATATCGAAGCAGAGGATCAGGCTTTCTCATGGACCGACTATGTCGTCTTCACTCTGCTGGGCGTTTCCATGCTTTGGGCATGGTGGGTACCTCCGCACATCACAGTGTACATGATACTGACTGTACTAGGAATATGTTCTTAGCAGCAGCTCCGTACTTTCAGCGACGTTTCGAGTCCAACGACAACCTCCTCCGCAACTTCCAGTCTTCTATTCTATGTGTCTCTACCGTAGGCAATCTAGGCTCCATGATAGTCTTGACCAAGCTCCAGGCCCGTGCCAACTACCCAAAACGCATCGTCGCGTCACTCGCTTTGACCGCTGTCGTCTTTACACTGCTCGCTATATCCACAAAGTTCTTCTTGACCGTATCCGTTGGTGTCTACTTCGCCTTCCTTATGCTCATGGTTTTGAGCGCTAGTCTGGCGACGGGACTCTGTCAGAACGGTGTCTTTGCATACGTATCCGGCTTTGGAAGAGAGGAGTATACTCAAGGCATCATGTCTGGTCAAGGCATTGCCGGTGTCTTGCCTTCCATCACCCAGATCATATCCGTTCTATCCGTGCCGAAGAAGCAGCATGCCGATGGAGCACCGCAAGAGTCCAGCACGTCTGCCTTCGTCTATTTCTTGACCGCCACCGCTGTCTCTGCTGTAACTCTAGTAGCATTCTTCTACCTCCTTTCCAGAGCTAGCTCCAAGCAGCGCATGTCGCACGCATCGTATGACCAAGGGCCAGAATACGACCCGGCCCACAGCGAGCGCAAAAGCATACCACTGATGAGAATGCTCAAGAAGCTCTTTTGGCTCGCCGGCGCCGTCTTCCTCACTTTCACAATAACAATGTTCTTCCCTGTCTTCACGCCACAAGTTTTGAGCGTACGCGATCCATCAACCGCGCCTCGCCTTTTCCAGCCAGCAGCTTTCATACCTCTAGGCTTCTTCTTCTGGAATCTCGGTGACCTCATGGGGCGTGTAGGACCTGCTCTACCTGCCCTACGTCTTACACATCGCCCACGCCTCTTGTTCTTCTTGTCCATTGCGCGAGTGTTCTTCATACCTCTGTACTTCCTCTGCAATATCGGTGGGAAGGGCGCTGCCGTCAACTCCGATTTCTTCTATCTATTTGTTGTTCAGCTGCTCTTTGGCATCACAAGTGGCTACTTGGGTAGCAACTGCATGATGGGTTTCGCGGAGTGGGTCGAGCCGGAGGAACTCGAGGCAGCAGGAAGCTTCATGTCGTTATCTCTGGTCGGTGGTCTCACCACAGGAAGCTTCTTGAGCTTCTTCGCTGCACAGTCCTCCTGATTCGGGGCGTTCTCTATGAGCATAGCTTCTCCACGCGACCAGCACCAGCGGGTTCGTTGGCAGTTAATATTATATACAAAAGCTTCTATGAGCCACGCAGAATTACGTCCTCAATCTTCTTTCCATTTCGCAAAGGATAATGGCTACTAATACCATCTACATAATCCTCAGATGCCAGCTTCATCTCCGCACTGCTCAGCAGAAACAGACTGGTGGGAAACATAAAAAGCCTTCATTCAGCTGGGCGGAGAGGATCCCACAGACCCAGTCTTTCATCCAGCCCGAAGACGCAGGAAGCACATGCGAAGAGGTAGAAATGGAAGCCGCAGATGGCTCACGGTGGAAGACTAAGCTAATCCATAGCACATCTTGCGAAGAGGACGTCCGAATTTCCGGCCACAGCTTTGTTAAAGACGTAGCCCTGCAGCATCGGGCGGAAGGAGCCAGGAAACATGTAGACGAGCTCAAGGAAGCAGGGATCAGGGTCGCGGGGGCTCCAAAGTCTCTGTGGGAGGATGCGGCACCGAACGATAACATGTTGGATAGCATCTATTACGTTGTTCACAAGTCGATAACGCTCGATGATGGGACTAGAAGTATTCTGACTAGGTATTGGTGGGACGTGGTTCCTGTTGGTTTGGGGGACTATGTAGGGCAGACATGAGATGGATACGATAACCCATACGACCTAAAATCGCACAAGATAATCTGTTCATCCTACCTGGAAACTTCGGTGAGGGTTGATATTCTCTTGACTAGAATGGGAGATCCGGGACTTGGTGAGCCGATATCAGATGAGCTGGACGTGCTGCGCAGGGGCTTGTGATACTTGATTGGCGAGAAAGATAGTTTGAGAGATGTGTTGCAATATGCAAGGAAGACTGAGGAGGAAGCCGAAGGGATAGGTGGCAATGTTCAGGACGAGGTTATGTGGAATAGCGACAGTAATGGCGAGGAGGATGAAAAGAAAGGAAGGTGGCATATGGATATGAATGTGAATGATGATATGATCATGGGGAAAGGTGGCTTAGGGTAGTTGCTCAAGAATTGCGCGTATTTCTTTTACGTTAAATGTAGTTTGATTTTGTCATGTTTGGGAATATGACTAAGCTTTTTACAAAGCACCCAATTCCTTCAACTTGCTAATCATACCATCTACATCCTCGACCTTGACACCACCCTTTCGTGGCGGTGGCTCAGTAACCTTCACTGTCTTCAACCTAATCTCAGTATCCAGCCCGTAATCGCTCAAAGTCTTCTTGTCTAGCTTCTTCTTCTTCGCCTTCATGATGTTGGGTAAACTGGCATATCGGGGTTCGTTGAGACGCAGATCCGTTGTAATGACCATGGGTAGCTTGGCCTTGATGGTTTGGACACCACCATCCACTTCTTGTACGACCTCGACGGTTTGGTCGTTGATTGTGACTTTGGAGGCCTGGGTGGCTTGGGGCCAGTTTAGGAGGCCTGCGAGCATTTGCCCTGTTTGGCCGGCGTCGTCGTCGATGGCTTGTTTGCCTAGAATGACTAGGTTGCTCTTTTCCTCGTCTACTACTTTCCGTAGCAGTTTTGCGACGCCCAGTGGCTCCAGAGCATCCTTCTCTTCTACGACTACGTGTATGCCTCGGTCTGCGCCCATGGCCATGGCTGTGCGGAGGATGTCTTGGGATTTGGGGACGCCCGCGGAGAAGGCGACAATTTCTTCTACGTTGGGGGCGTTTGCGTGGTGGGATTTTTTTTCGCGCATGCGGACTGCTTCTTCAATGGAAAGTTCGTCGAAGGGGTTCATCGAGTGCTTTACGTTTGCGGTTTCTACGGCGGTTTGGGCGCGGTTCACGCGGGGTTTGACCTGACTATGGTGTTAGTATATCACTCTCTATGAAGACCTGTATGACGGGTTTCTTGCATGGTCTCATCCTCGAACGCAATCTTGAAGCCTTGCAACTTCAACATGCGAGAGTCATGTCTCAAAGTTGGGGCAAGAAACGTACCGCGTAGTCAATGACCCGCTTGACGGGTACTAATATCCTCAATCCAGACATGGTGTATATGTTACCTCCTCGACACCTGGCAGCGCAATGTTTCGGGCTTTCACAAGTAATGATGTAGAAGAACCAGGGTGGGGGCTAGCATCGGAGCTCGTCCTTGCGTACGCGATCCTTAGCCGAGGCTTTTTCCGATGTCTGCAGCGGCCTTGGCGGGCATCGTCGTCATATGGAGACGCACGCATATACTCATTCATGAACTCCAATCTGGTGGTTCTTTGCTCATTGTATGATCTTGGAGTCACTCCTACCTCCTAGACTGTTTTGCATGAGTACCAAGGCTGCTATCAGGAAAGACAGTGCACAAGGGGATACCACAACTCAATATGACTTGAGCTTCCATTGTACGAGAACATATCAACTACATGTTCAAGGACCACCCACACCCTCAGCGAATTGTTTACAACTCGCGCAAAATCCAAATGTTCGAGCAGCATTATACTCCCAGCACTGCTGCGCATATTCTGGCGTAGTAGTCCCGCATCCATCCCCCAGAAGTACGCAGTCGTATCCATTGCTGAAAGCATCATTCAGTGTTCCGCCCACGCATTGATCTGTGTTTACACCAGTAAAGAACAACGTCCTGATACCCTCTTTGTTCAGAAACTCTTTGAAAGGTGTTGTTGCACCCCACATCCCACTCATCCTATTCTTATGTATCCAGACATCAGCTTTGTTCTCCAACTTGCTGCCTTCGGTAAATATGGCGTCGAGTGGAGGGTGGAGCGCGGCGTTCCAGGAATCGCGCATTAGTAGTTTGCCTCCCTCTACAATTTTTCCATCTGTGAACTTGAGAGCTCCACAGTCACCCCCAATTCCACGGCAGAAAGACTGGCTTTCTTTGCCGTGGCGATCCACGCTAATGCTTCCTTCGTGGTGCCCGAAAGCGTCGTCAGATTTAAAGTTGACGTCCGCGGGGATGGAAAAGAAACCGAATGCGCGTTTCACTGCTGGTGGCATGTCTTTGACTTCCTCTTCCGTAAGTCCCCAGTTCACCCATATCACTCTGATACCAGCTTTTCGTGCTGCTGGTATGGCATGTCTGACCAACTGTTCGCAAGCAGCATGTCCGGGACCTTTCTGATCGCGGCCAAACGCTTCGGAAAGGAAGAAGTTTTGCATGTCGATGATGACAAGGGCAGACTTGGACGAATCGATTGAAATAGGTTCGGTTGATGTTTGGATGAGATGTGTGGGACCTGGAACTGGTGACGAATGTATGGACGGATGGGTGAGATTGAAGCCATTTTTGGAAGAGTGCGACCAGAAGTTTGAAGGTGAGCCTATCAATGATTTACGATGTGCTTTTGGCGAAATTGTAGAAGACATGGTCGCGAGAATTGCCGATCTACTAGGTTTATGTGATCGAAGTTGATTTCAACATGTGAGATATATGCAACATGATGGTAGGTTTCGAGACTGGTGCCCAATAAGTACCGAAACAACCAGAAACGATCTGAGTTTCCAACCAGTCATATAATGGGGTGGTCACTATCAAAATGTCAGATAAGGAAGGCCAGTATCTCATCTGCCGAGGTGGGGTAGTCCGGTGTAGACCCGGAGATAGTCGTTTCGTAAAGAACATGACCAAGATGTATTTTTACACGCATATCTATACCTCCAGGGACATTGCGAAATTGAGCTAGGACACGGTATTACCGAACTCCAGCAAGTCGCTTCCTCGCGAGTTGCAGGAGTTGCGGCGACTCTTCTTTCTGATTGGCCATACTCGGCGCTTCGATTATTCGACGTAGATATTCCCTAGCTCGTTCGTTGTTACCGATGGAGTCATAGTAATTCGCAAGCTGCAACATTGAGGGTTTGTGGCCGATGACAGACGCGACTTGTTGCCATTCTCTCGCCAACGCCGCAGGGCTGCCGTGTCTCCAGCTTAGCACCCAGTTGAGCGCTTTTCGTATGCTGCCGCTTTCCAGAATAGGGGAGTCTACTATCGCCAATTCTTGGTAGAAGTTGGTAAGATTTAGTATTGCTTGCTTATGACCGGATGCTGCTGCTTTGCTGGTGTATTGCAACCACTTCTCGCTTGTTCTCGACTCGAAAGCTGCAAGCTCATAGTACGAAAGTGGATCATCACCTTCAAGAGCGCCCTTCTGGAAATAAATTTTGGCTTCTGCTTGTACTGTGGGGAGTTTGTCCGCCTTGAGTAGATAACCAAGCGCATTCCATGGAGCTATGAGAGGCAGTTTCATTGCATGTGCTGTTTGTCCAGGCTGAAATTTGAGAGTTACAGGCGTGATGGCTTCTTGGTACGCTTTCTTGGCCTCCAGCTTTTGTCCCGCTTGCTCGAAGAAGAGTCCACGTAGAGTTGAAACGTCGAGAACCAGGCCAGGATCCTTCTCCAGGGACTCTAGGTTGATCGCGTAAAGGGATTGGCGGTATTGGGTTATTTCCTGCTGTGGGAACAGTTTTGCAATCTCTTGAGCAGAATTATGACCTGAGCTGCCAAGATAGACGGCGGTCAAGATGTGGGTTATCGCTAGAGGATCCCCAATTTGTGCACATCCTTGGAGCAACATTCCAGCAGTGTTCTTATGTTGACTTGGGGGCAACTGAGCTCTTTTCGCTGCATCGCTAATTTCGGGTATCTTGAAAGTGACGATTGCAAGAGACGCTACATCGTTTAGTGGGATGTTGTACTCTACGTATGTCAGTACCATATATGGATGCAAGTATGAGCATAGAACCCACTATTCACTATGCGCAAAACGTTTTTACCATGTGACATGGTATTCTTCTGCGCAATGAAATCACCATAGACGCTCATAGCGGTATGAGGCTCTATATTGTGTATCCTCTGCTGCTTTGTCAAGGTGTAAAAGCCAAGTCGACCGCGTGCATCGACATCAGCGCGCGCTCTTGAACCGTCAATCTTTTGCTTGGTAGCATAGCTCTTGACTCGCATGCTTGTTGCAAGCCAACACGAGGATATTGGAAATCTCGTGGCATTGCGACGAACAGTCAGAGCGAGTTGACGCGATTGGCACACCAAGCAAGGGTCTAAACTCGCAACTGTTCTTGCTGAGCGAAACGCCATTCGAGAATACATGGTGGCTGTATATTGGTTCGATAGAGTCGTGGATGATGGGAGGGTGAATCCACCATGGCCATCGTTAGCCTCGGAGGTCCGCAATGACCGCGAAATCTTGGCACGCCAGAATCTTTTTCCATGTCGCGAACGATCCACAACTCAGCAACGACGAGCACAATTGCGGTTTGTACACAACCCACTCAAACCTACAGTAACGGAGTCGCAATGGTCACTACACGAGGCGGAACGGAAACGCCAGGCGCGCCGACGCCGACACCAACACCGCGCAGCTCGACGAGGAAAGCAGCAGGAAAGCGAGAACTCGAGTCGCTAGAGACACCGACACAAGCAAAAAGGCAGAGGAACTCTGCGCCTACATCCTCGTCCAAAAAGAGAACTACCAAGAAGGCGTATGAGGTCGATACGCCTTCACAAAAACCCTCGCAAGAGTCTGCAGACAACACCTCTGATACCGTCGCCATCACCGCGTCTGCGACAGAAGACCCCCAGACACCGAAAAAGGATGGCCTTCTACCACTCCGACGTCGATCTAGCCCCCACTTTGTAGTTAGCAGGAAGTCACCGGACGACTCTACGACCACAGACAGCTTCGGAGAGAACAAAGATGAGCCACCAGCAACTTCACAAAATCCGTCCTTCTACACACCCGCCCAGCAGCCTGGCTCTGGCTCTGTATATGCGACGCCGGCTACAACGTTCAGGCAGCAACCTGAAGGGTCACCTACACCAAAAGCGAAGAAGACAGATGGTCAGACACCTGCGTTAACGTCAGCGAAGAAGGGTAGAGGACGCACGAAGAAGGCTGTAGAGACACCGTCCAAGTTCCCCGACGAGATCCCAACGTCCTCATATGAAAGCAACGCTGCCCCAATACTATCGCAGGATTACGTCCCTCCTTCAGCCCAAACCGAGAAGGCGCACAAGCGCTTTGGTAGCGAGGAGCCCGCCGAAGCGCAAGATTCGTCCGTTGCGAACAAGCAAGGCAACAAGCGAAATGAAGAGCCTGCAACCCAACTAAGCGAAGTAGATGAGGATGAAGCCAGCGACCCGGACGATGAAGCACCCGAGGTAGTTACGACGGCTGCTGCAAGTTCGAAAGCACAAGCAGCGCAAGCCGAAGCCGACCGCGCACAAAAAGCTCAACAGGCAAAGGAACAGGCAAAGCGACAAGCGCGCGAGGAACTCATCGCCGCCCAACAAGCTGCAAAGCGCGAGCGTGAGGAGAAGAAGGCGAAGAAGGCGGCAAAGAAAGCTGCGAAGGAAGCAAAAGCTGCCGCCGGCTCGGACGATGAAGAGCCAGAGGTTGCGTCGCGCATGAACATGGATGTGTCTAACGGTCTCCTGCCTGCTTCCCTCCTCGAAAGCATCGACGACCAACGCCCTCCTACACCGCCAGCCGAGCGTCGCGGAAAGACAGATGAAGAGCTCAGGAAGGAGAAGCTCAACCACCATATCAAGTTCCTGGAACGCGTCGGCAAGCCGGCGAAGGACGTGAAGAAGGGCAAGCTTAGTGTAGCAGTTTTGGCGCAGCAGAACAAGGTCCTGCCGCCCAAGGTAAACAGGAATACGAAAAATGTGCGCGAGCACTGGTTGAAAGCTCGTGAGGTAGAGAAGACACGGGGGAAGCCTGGCGTTAGGTTCGGAAAGAAGATGGAGAGGAAGGCGCCTGGTAACCGGGGGTTCTTAAGGAATGGAGATGACTAGACAATAGCACATTATCAGTAGAGCTTATGCAGCGTGCGAAAGCTATTCAGTGTTATTCGATGTCTATGACTCGATTTCCAGGCGTTTTTCTCGCCCCTCATCTTCCCACTTGCCTTCCCTGTCGCATCGTCTACCGCCGTCCTGGCCTTTTCGGCTTAGCAAACCCCTTGCTCTCCTCCTTCTTCTCCACCTTGAATTCGTCCATGATAACTTGTTCAGTAACCTCATCAGGATCCGTCGCCTCAATCTTCTTCTCCACCTTCAACCCACCCTCATTCTGCGCCAGACTGACCACATTTCCTCTACTCGCCGCGTACAACATCCTTTCCCTAATCTTCGCTCCACTAGGACACGTCGATATAAACACGATACTCGAAGCAGAATCGTCATGGCGATAAAACGAATACCGCGGTTCCTTTGTATCGATAGCCCGGGATATGGTAGAAGGCGTTGCGGACGAAGCAGAAACCAACTGAAGGGTCTCATTCGAGCCATTCATGCGCAACTGCACGAGGTTGTCCGTCCCACCCTGACCCAACTTCTTCAACGCACCGCCAATCTCGGCATCAGCACGAATAGCAATGTGGCCTCCTTGGGCCAGGCCCTGACCACGCGTTCCTCTACTCTCCAACGCCTCAGCAGCCTTGATATCCTGCAGCGATTGTTCTTCCGCTGTAAGCGGGTTTTCCGACTCTGTGTGTGCTAGGTATTTCTCCCAGCCTTCTGGCGTGAGCTCTGAAGCTTCGGTTGTGAAGACGCTCTCGGCGAAGTGTTCTCCGCCCAACTCACGCACGAGTGTGAGACGTGTCGATGCGAAGAGCATCTTTTGGCGTACGGGTGCAGCATTGGGGACGTAGGTTACTGCTACAAGGGACTTGTCCGACGAGGTGAGGGAGTCGGCGCGACGGAGGAGGATGTAGAGGGCGGCATTGGGTTGGATGTGGGATTGGAGGTTCGAGAGGTCGGCGTTGAAGGTGGATGACGATGAAGATATTGTCCCGCTGGGGACAATGGTTTCTTTTTGGATTATGGCTAGAATGCCGCGTTGTGAAGTTGAGGTTATGAGGCTGCCAAGGGCAGACTTGAGCTCTTGGGAAGCTATGGGGTGTTGTTAGTGGGGTGTGTGAGGTTTGGAAGCCAAGGGTAGTCTTTACCGGAGATACCGGACTGCATCTTCGCAAGCCTTCACCGAGGTGTCCTTTGAGGTGGTGGGAGTACTCAAAAGAGCAGTTTGCAGTGTTGTTAAGTGGACAGATTTGAATGTTTACATTGACGTCGAACCAGCGGTGATGCTGTACTATAGTGGGGCAAGTGGGCTGAAAGGCTGATGCACCTTGGCAGCCCTACTGCCACCACCATGCCTGATGCTTGAGCTTGCATTTCCAAGTTGTAAAAGTGATCAAATGTCATATGCGATTGTAGACTCCACCATGCGATTGTAGACTCCACCATGCGATTCAGAACAGCCTGTGGATATCGAGGGGCGCTTTCTAATGGACCAAAAATTCAATCGTAGCTCACTCTTCGTACGCCCCACCTGGCCGCATCTCTCTTCCTTTCTCCAACACACCCTTCAGGTACTCGTACACGGTGAATGTAACGGCTTGACCAGGAGCGACTCGCATAACACGCGGTGTGATGCCTTTGTAGAAACTTCGGACACCTTCCTGCTTCCACATGTCGCTATGGATCATCAGCTAATACTCATAATCTTCGATGCATTCGAGGACTTACTTTCCGATATTTACTATACGTTGAATAGCAGTTTGACCTGCCTCCGCAGGCGTCTTCTGTAACCTCGTCTTGATAGTATCGATTGGTGCATTTGTAAATGGACCGACAGCACCGCTTATCAACCCGATCAAACTCGTTTCGTAACCAGGCAGATCCGTAGTGCCATGGTACTTCTGTAGCTGCGCTCTCAGCTCTGAGTACGCAGTGAAATTTGCTGCTTGGTTTGTTCCCTGGCGCAAGGCTGTAAGCGATACACCTCGCCATAATGCACCTGCACCTTCTTCCCTTATAACCGTATACATGGCGTGAGCGGCATTCCGGTATTTTGGCACATCGAGCGGGTCGGCCATTGAGTGGTGCTGCGCTTGTAAACGGATTTTGACGACTTCCATGGGTGTGACGACAAAGATGGCTTCCGTAATACCAGCCGCGAGACCAGCTGTACAGTGTTAGCATTCGGCCGTGCTCGAGCTGACCTCCACTGGAAAGATACGCCGACATGCGCCTTTCATTTTCCAAAATCGTACACGTACCCATGAATGTTGACTTGGACGCGACGTTGCCCTCTTTGTCTGCTAACAGCTGCTTATACCACTCGTAACTCGTGAAGCGGATAGCCATCTTTGGAACAATGCCTGTGAGCACAGCGCCTAGTCCCTTATATAGACCCAATGCTGTTTCCCTCTTCACAATCTCGGCTCCGGTCGTAATGAAACCGCGCTTTTTCGCCTGTAGTGTTTTTGGGTCAGTGACATTGTAGCTAGTGCATGCCAATGCCTGCACAGGTATAGTTCTAAACGTACTCCTGGCGCGCGAGCTCGTCTTGATAGTTGCATTCGAACTTTGATCGTGTCTAAACTCCAGATTAGCCCCAGGGCATGTGCGATGCTGGCACGAAAGGTTGAAACGTACCTAGAGGATGACACGCGAGCGCCTCCATCATTCCAGCACCACCGCCGGCTTCATGATCAGGTCAGCGTTCTGCCAATGCGGTCGCACGCTCTCCAAGTTCCATCCTGAAGCTTACCGATCAAGTTTGTGGCCGCCGAGGCAGGCTTTCTGCCCCCAGGCCCTTGTACCGACTTTGCAGACATGTTGTGTAGTGTTGTAGCTCAAGAGCTCAGGAAGATTGTTGTTGCGCGTATCGGAGACCACAGACCGTCCAAGGCTTGAGCACGTGGGGTTACACAAAGTTATGACGCTGAAAGAGCGATCCTGAGCTGTACCCCGGTTTGAGGAATGGAAGCTACAGTGCGTTTCCAAAACCTCGGCTTTTGGAGATGACAACAGAGGAAGAGCCAACTGATCCGAAGCAACAACCGCGCAATGGGTATCAAGAGGAAAAGTTGAGAGGAAGTTTAGGGGAGCAATGGAATTACGAACGCAAAGAAATTCGTCAGTCATATCCTACCATCCCTGATCAGAAGCCAGCCTACCCGCGGATGTGAGGACAAACACTGATTTGGCCCGTCAGCCTCGGCCCTTGCGTGAGCCCAGCCCGCGTGTCATTAGTGTGAACTGGCACGCGTTTGTCTGGCAGCTGGCGAACAATGGGGTACCTTGGCATACCCCGGATTTCGCCTTGGGTGGACGAGCGGAAGCTACCTGCTACGATGCGCTGATGTCGTTCGGCCGGCGATCGGCTGGTAGACCTGCGTTACCGAACCCCAGTTGTCCAAGCATTTGGCCGTTCATCATGACCTGCTTAGGACGATAGCACATGAAATCCTGGAGTGATGTCAAAACAAGGGTCTCGTGTGCACCCGGCTTTGCGCCTTCACAAGCTCGCGTAGGTAGGCGTCTGGTGGTGAGAGGGGTGGAACGATGGACATGTGAAAGTGTGAAGATGACGTTGGAGGGGCTGTCGGAAACTCTCCGCTGCAGGTCCCTCCCGAAAGCGGCCGAACTGCACGTGCGCGAAGATGCCTCGGAACATACCTAGGTAATCTTGCACCACCATTCTATCCTGTGTTATCCGGGACGCGTCGGAAGACAGATGAAAGTGGGTATATTCGTGCTACATCAACGCCTCCCCCCCCGTCAAACCCTACACTCAAATGAACCTGACCTCATTGAATAGACTCGACCTGACCTGCATCAACGCGACCAGCTCCAGTACAAAGTTCTGCAGTATGACCACATTCGTCATGATATGCAACAAGCTTGCTTCTCGAATATCGTCTTCTTCAGCACTCTGAGCGCCAGCTGTCGCGTCATCCGAGGGTTCCTTGGGTGGCGGCTGAAATTTCGATAGCATGACTTCGACCTCCTTTGATCCAGCCGGCCGGCGGAAGCGAATACGTCTCTTGCCGAATTGACTCATCCTGATGTGTGATATGCTAGCGTCGACATCTGCCATCAACGAGGGCTGTTGTACCGCATATGTTGTCGACATAGGGGATAAGGCTCGGGCAGGTGAACCGACGAGCGTTTGACCCCCATATCTTGATGGTGCGGGCGATGCGCCTGGTGTATTTCTTGCTTCTGAGAGCGTCTCTTTCCTGCCCCTAGGAGACTGCGCTCTTGAAGGTATCGTTGGCTGATTACGTACATGTTGTGGTATTTGCGGTGTCCATGATCCAGCCGGGGTCTCTGAGGGACCTCGCATGGGCTTCGACTGCGGTGTTGACATCTTCGACTCCTCCACGACGTCCTGATGAAAGCGGAAAGCATTCTTGCGACTTGCAACGTGCTCGTCCCAGTCCTTGATGTCACCACGCAGGGCATCGACTTGCGTCTGGAGTTGCTTGAGGCATGCGAATAGCTGGGGAGTAGCAGAGGTTGCCCATGTCGGAAACCTTTCAGCCATGAACATGGCACGCAGGTTGTCATTCGTGAACGACTCAACTGCAGGGATATCATTTTCGAAGTAGTAGTCGGCAGGATCCACGGATAGCCATCCTTCCAGACGTAGCTGGGAGCACGTACCAAGTGTGATGATTGCTTCAGTAAGCGCCAAGTTTGTTTCGACATCATTCGTCAGGAACCTCAGCAGCAGGTCCATGAGAGACTGGAAGAGTGGATCTTCTGGAAGTAGCTGGTGCGGGTCGACCTCTCTAGTTGCGGCTTCCGTCGAGTCGAAGTACCCTTGGGTCTTTGCTGACGTCGCAGGTAAGGCGATAGTCTTCAATGAGCAAGGATGTGTCTCCAACAAGCTCAAAGTATCTTTCAGATAGCTCTCATACGCTTCATCGACACCCTCCAGGCCAGCGAGGTCGATGGCGAGGTTTAGGTATAACTCAAGCTCCTTGTTCAGGGATCCCACTGTTCTAGTGTGTTCTTTATGGTGCAGGTTCATCACTTTGACGAGGGATCCAAGAGCGTATCCGTGAGTTTTGCTCAGTACCACATTGGTCAGCTTCAACGCTGCAATGACTGTCTGTGGATTGCGCGACGCAGTGCTTCCTAACACAAGGTCGACTAGGTTGAACAAGGACGGGTTCAGCTTATCGTCATCCTTGTCGGAAGCGGTAAGGAGCATAAGTGACTGGCGTCTTTTGACAGCTGCAGGTGACCGTGGCGTCTTCGAGGATGCGTAGTCCTGCAGAGCGAGTAGATACTGAAGCATCATATGAACGAGCTCTGGATGATCCAGCCCATCTAGGATATGACGAAGGTATGTGAGTACTGCCACAGATGAGCCACCATCAGCGTCAGACGACTCAAGCAGCGAGGGGTACCTGCACAGAATCAGCTATATATACGGAAGATGGGTGAGCGCAACGCACAGAAGCTGCTGAAGGAATAAAGCCTGGAAGTGATCAATCAGTGTAACTCTAACATCCAGAGACCTGCAGTGCTCAAGCACATCCTGCCAGAATGCGAGATACGACAGGAACGTCAGGAGATGACTCTGAAAATCGGGAGTAAAGAAGTTCTCTGCCTGTGGATTGGGCTGCATCTCGGTGTAGTCGGAGAGTAATAGGATAGGGGGCAGATCATGCGCAGGGTGAAGTATTGATAATTTCCTGGGTAAGCGTTAGCGTGGTAGTCATGAATTCGGTGTGCTCCATACCGGCTCATCTGACTGTACAGCGCACCTAATCCAGTCGCCATGAGCGTAGGCAGATCGCTGTTAACAATCCACTGCTCCAGGTCCATCGACCTAGATGCAGACTCGAATATATACAGCAATCCGGTGCGCGCAAAGTCTCCGATGCGGCCTTCGTGGTGGACATGGTCGATAAGCTGATAGCACAACGGGAAGTCCTCCTTCTGAGTGACGCCGGCAAAGTCGGTCTTTTGGTTCAACAGCCGTCTCTCGCTATCTGCAGATGTAGTAGTAAACCAGACGTGCAGGATCTCTGGCTGCAACCTGATCTTGGCAGCGATACCAAAAAGCAGCTCGACAATATCTGCCTCGATGTCTTCTCCTATGCCAATGCTTCCTGATCCGATTGTGCGGTCGATGAAGTTCATGAGCGACACGGCGAAGACGTCGTTTTCGAGAAAGTCCTCCTCTTCGCTGTCAATGAGCGCATTGTAGAAGGCCACGGCGTCCCTCACTGTACCCTCGTCGTGTGCTGTCGCAGCGATCTTGGAAATGGCCGTGTATATCTGCTGGGCGGCGGAGAACTGGAGGCACATGTGCGGTGCCGGAGATCGGGACTCATCACTGAGTATCGCTGTGAGGGCCTGGAACCCGCGCCGGATGTTCCCCAGGGCTTCGCGGTCGCCAGCGAGATTGGTCGACTTTTTCCATGTTTGCTGTAGCGTGTCAGAGGCCATACATCTCTTAGCAGCGTTCTGGGCGTACCAGTATCTGGTTGTATCGCTGCCGGAAGCGTGCCAGCCGCTGTTGTGGGTTGTTTGGGGCGATCTGCTTCTTCTTCTGGGACGAGCCGCCGAGTAGCCTCACCCACTTGCTGCAGTCAGTCCTGGTATCGCGGCTAGAGCAATGCAGAGACGTACGAAATCCATTTGATCTCTTACTCACCCCGCATTTGGGCCGTGTACGTGGGGTGCAAGGGTGGAAAGGAGTGATGTTGACGCGGAGCGCGCCGTGGTGGAGCGAGCTCGAAACCAATCGCGTTGCATCCTCCTCCGCAGGGCAGAGACGATCGCCATCATTGCACCAGCTTTTCTCCACGACACCATGTCTGAGCAGTTTGCGAATATTTTGAGTCATTGGAGAGTTTCTTGTCAATTCCTATGCACATGTGAGAGTGCACGTCACGCCATTGCAGCCGCTGCATGGTAACTGCCAGATGTTGCTGTGGCAAGAATTTGCTTCCACTGTACGCGGAAAATAACCTAGTACTGTACCTACTGCCATGTAGTTGGTAGCAACGGATCAATACGGCAATATGCACATGCCGATAAGAAGTCACAGTGACAGGTATTATTCGCGTTGCTAAGATTCCATGACTCAAAGAAACAACAAAAAAGACGCGCCACAGGCTATGCAACAGAGTCAATCCCAGTACAAACGTCCAGCATCAGATATCAGCCTCCTCTTTTGTCCACTTGACTTCCTTCTTGACATTCCCACTGTTCACCGTCGGCAGCCCACTCATTCCCAACATGAAATCCCTGCCCTTCAGCATCCGTACGAAGAATGACGGTACCTTCCATCCCATGACAGCACCGGCACCGCCTCCACTTCCAATCGGCACCACCATCGATTCCCTCGTATCAGCTGTGTACACCTTGTCTCGGCCCTTGGGCTCCTCAGGAAGCATGTAATCGATTAGATGATGAATGCAAACCTGTTTAGCGATATATAGGGTGGAAATGCCTAGACGCAATGTTTTGGATGAACTGAGAGAGGCAAGGGCGCCATGGTTTACATATATTTGCCATTTCACCGCATGGAAGCCAAGCAGCCGCAGTCAATATGAAATCCGTACCAAACCTTCAGGTGACTCTGGAGTATAACATTAAGATTCAGCCACTTCAGTGCAGAATCCTACAAAGATACTCTCGCTGTGTCGTCCGCGATGACGTAGTAGCAGTATAAATGCCAGGTTTGTAATGTAAGAAGGACCGGCCGCTAGCCAGATGCTCCAACACCCGCGGAACCGTGAAGATCGTAAGCATATTGGAAAGACACCTTAGGCTGTTATTGGCTGAGGTAGCTAAGCAGACTACGTCTCCGCTCGCTAGTGCAGGAACTAGATTAATATGACAATTCATCAGGCCCTGTTTATCTTATGCTTTCATTGTATGTCGCTACTGAGATTTAGGTAGGTTTTGTCGAGATATTGTCGCACCATGTCCCTCATAGCGCCACTTGCGTTTACACGTCCGAAACTCCGAATGGTCCCTTAAAAGCTGTCAAGCTTCCTGAGTACACATGGCTTCTATATAGGAGAGGGCAAGTGGATCAAGTCGTCGATATCGAAACCGTCCTCGTTTTCCCATTCATCACCATCACCATCACCATCGTCGTCGTCGCTTTCCTCCTCATCACTGTCGAACTCGCCATCTTCGCCATCTTCTCCCTCGACTAGTCCGTTTCCTCCGTGTGCATCGTTCATGTGCTGGTAAGCCGCTTCACCCAGTGGGAAGACCTTGAGGCAGACCCAGCACATGTGTCCGTGACAGCCACTGCACTCGACGTGATTGCACCCGTCAACCTTCTCAATAAGAGTTGCGCACTTCGGACATTCTTTCGTGCCAGCTACGGCTTTGTATTCGTTCAGAAGCTGCTCGTTTTGCTTGTTCCTGCGGAGATGCGATTCGTATCTTGCGCAAGTCCAGCCGACGTGAGGCTCAGCATGGCAGAGGGTGCATGTCTGGATTAGACATGTAGGACATGTGAAGATCTCGTAAGATCCGTTGCGCAGGTACACTGACTTGCAATCTGGCGTTCGACAGTTCCGATAAATATTGGGGAAGGATCGAATATGGTAGGTCAGCGAGGCCTTGAGCAAAGCATCCACCATCGTGCCAGTAGCATATTTGCGCAGATCTGGAATTGCTATCGGTTGCTCGCAATTTTCGTGCCAGCATACTAGTGGAAAATGATCGCTAGTTAGGTCTGATGCAGCTACTTCCATTTGATGGTCGAAGCAGTCTTGACAAGTGTAATGATTGCATTTGGAAAACTTTATGTCATTTGTCGCATCGCCGCACTGGGGACATATATGGTGTTTTGATACACTGGAAGAGGGCGGCAGTGGAAGATTTAGCTCGAAGGTAACGAGCCAGGCGGTTTGACGGGGGCAATGCAGAACCAGTGTTTTCTTGAGGACATCGAGGCTGACTTTGGACTCACCCAGCTTCTCTTGTGCGCGACCAACTTTGTCCGAAACGAGAAGTTTTTTGAAGTCTTTTGGAGTGAAGTGGATAGTGGTTGTCTCTTCCCAAGTGGTTAGCATGATGACCTTCTCTGCGAGGTCGCGCTCGACGATCTTCATGTGCGCATCGTCTTGCTCCGGATCATAGATGCGCAGACGCTGTTGTAACTTATCACTCATTATGATCACACCCCTGTCACGCGCCAAATGCTGAAGCCAGACGGCTCCGGGAGCGGTTGCGAAGAACTCGTGCCAGATCTCGTACTGTGTAGCATGACCGCCTAGTCCGGCAGTCGCTACTCTTCCTGCGAATATGGCCTCTAGTATTCTCTTCATGTCGATAATCTTCTCTCGATTTGTCCCTGATAAGCGTAATGTGACCATACCGTCCCGAGGCTCTTCCCAAAATGCTGTAGCTTCGAGCATTTGCGACATGATGTCCTCCACGTCAACCAGAACAGCGTCGGAGAGCTCTTTGGGTGCGGTAAAGTAAACAGTGTACATCATATGTGCGTCTATCTCTGAGTTGCCACTGAGATGCTTCAAGGCTGCGAGCGCATGTTCCGGTTGGTAAAAGCCGGCGATGATGTCGGCGCGCCAGCGTCCACGTACGGTAGAATGGGGTCTATGACAGAATCTCAATGGTCCCGCAACCGATTGAAGCACCCCCTTCATTAGTAAAGGTCCGACCTCCTTGCTCGGACGCCGTGATATCAATATCGTATTGGCATCGGCCTTGATGGAAAGTTTGTTGGTGATCCGAATGCTAGGTTTTAGATTGAAACACGCCAGGACACATCCAGCGATGAAGTCCGCATTGCCTCCTTCGATATGCCGGTGGATCCCTGATTCGGCCATTCCTGATCCAAG
This sequence comes from Alternaria brassicae, assembly GCA_004936725.1. NCBI lineage: Eukaryota > Fungi > Ascomycota > Dothideomycetes > Pleosporales > Pleosporaceae > Alternaria > Alternaria brassicae. The sequence continues at coordinate 1,217,478 of CM016506.1, read as the reverse complement.
GATGTGGTTGAGTGACAGGAAGAGTAGTGATTGGATTCGCAGACATTCGCAGTCACAGCTCGACGATAATCTGGAGTGATAGACGATCTAGGCATGATAGAGAAACATCCGATCCGGACGGCTAAATCCGGTGTTGATTCCTATGGTTGCCTGGTGGGGTATGTCTGCTGCTCATGTGAATGGCTTACTCCAGCAAACGTGACGTGCAATCGTGCAATGAACGATTATGACAGTGACGCAAGGGTCAGTGAATAGCCCAGGCAATAAGTGAGCCGTGATAGCATGATCAATACGCAAAGCAGGGTGGGAGCGAAGACCAGGCTAACACTGAGTTGGTACCCGGATGGCTGGGAACAGGGAATCGGTCCGCGCTAGCGACATGAGCAGGCGCCGTGGCACGTCCTTTCCTCCGCCAGCTGCCGACTTGGAGACTTTGAAGCAGGGGAACAATGCCTGACGGCTGCCCGAATTCGACAGTCAAGATACAAGTGCTGATAGCGCATATTTTACATGCGGGTTTCCAGGGATTGCGAGATCAACCTGTTTTCCAAAAATATTCGTCATCAGGGGCTATGTGGTATAAAAGGATTCTGTTCGGTATTCATCATGCAGGTCACTGATCATGAGCACTTCGAAGAATATAAGAGGTTTGCTCGTTATTCGTAGCCTCCATCGCCCCTTCAAGTCCAGGCACAAAATGGTAGACATGATGCGAAGACTCCATGCGCCTGCCCAACCCATGTTTACATCGATTGACATCTTGACAGTAAAGAAGCCTTCCCGGCCCTCATGAACGGCAAATTTAACGATCACATCGGTCATCATGCGCAGGCCAAGTTTTCCTGGTGTTGAAGATCGCATACATTTACACTGAATCCATCCTTTGCAACCAATATCCCTCACCAACATCGGTGGTCATGTCTTCGAGGTACGAACTTGGCAGCATCAATGATATATATCTTTGGCTTTGCTCCGTGAGACTGGGGTGATGAGCTCTCCAACACGGTTGTCATCCACCGCCGAGGCCACCTCCTTGGCAAGTTTGTGCACGAAGTCATCAAAATCTTCTTCTTCGTTAGCGTAAGGGGATCACCACCTCCGCCGTGGGAAGGGCTGACTGCCCTCACTCGGGTCTTGGGAGAACTATCTGAATTGCTGTGGGCGAGACCCCCGCTTGGCCAGGGGACAGGACCTCGCATGTTGGTTTTTGTGTATGCGTGAGAGGAAGTTACTACTGATAGTCAGGTTTGAGTGCAGAGAAGTAGTTGATAACTGCATACTGGACAATCTGGGTCGGCCAGTTGAGTTTCTGGTAACGCTTGTGGGCGTAGGAGAACGCAGACTTTTCGGTGCTCGAGGCGGTAATGGTTCTCTGCCGGCCAAGAAGCGAAATACCGCCACCTCTTACGTATGTGTATCGTATGTGTATCGTATGTGTCATGCTGATAACGTTGATAACGATGGTGACGATGATATCGTTAAGTTTATTGAGTCTATAGAGGAATCTTTGAAAAATCAATTGATAATACTGATAGAACAAGCAGCGTTGGCAGAGGACGCGACTGGTCTTCGTCTTCTCGTGTCTTAATCAGTGCATGGCATGCAGATTGATAACGACAGAGTCGAACGTACTGGGCTTGTCATAGCGACTGGTCTTTGTCTTCTCTCGTCTTACCCATTACATTCGGTATGCAGATCGATGGTAACGGAGTCGAACTGGACCTGTCATGGCGACGTTTGTATGTCCTAGACTGACAAGACTCTCATCCCTCAATGGAGGCTCGAGTGGTGTTGTGTCAGGATCTAGAAAATCTTTTCATCATAGCTTGTCCAGATTAACCACAAATAATGTACACCAGGGTTTTCATAGCCAAGATGCCCGCAGGCGGTGACTGGCCGTTTGGAAGTATGTAGGTCTTGTGCAGAAATGGGACTTACAAGAAGATCCAGTAAGGCGACGAGTGATTAGGATATTGAAATTCAGACGAACAGCGACAATGATCTTCTCGACGCTATCACACAGTCAGTCAAGGAGGACAACATTGTTTGATAATCATACCTGACTTAGCGACGTGAGTTTCGTTAAATGAGTATCTTCTATGTGTTCTGTATTGGTGCGTGCAAGGCAGTTGAACCAAGACCGGTACCTGGGAAGACGATGAAACGTAGCAAATAGGTAGAGCAGAATAAGAAGTCCTGCTATAACATTAGGACATGTTCGGCTCAAAGAAACCTTGAAATCGACAAACCAAACTCGTGATATATGCGACACGCGAGAAGTTGAAACTTGGGAGGTAGAATGAAGCTACCATTCATCTGATGCTTCAATAGCGTCTAATTGATGTCATTATACACTAACCCCCATGCCGTCGTTGAAATCTAATCATCCTGATCCCAGTTACCCGGCTGTGCCTTTCCCGGCATCTTAGGTCCACCAGCTTGCCTTGCGACAATGATCTGGTCGACACTCAGAACCGTCCTCGCGGCCTCGGTCGCGAGCTTGATGGCCCACATCTTGCTGACCCAGAGATCGAGAATTCCCTCCTTCTTGGCATCCAGTGTACCAGTGTTGTCGTCGTTCTCGATGTCGACACCGACCGTCCACTCGTCGTCTTTCCTGCCCTTCTGTGCAGCGTGTGCGACATACAGTCTAGCGAGAACTTCAGTTGCGTCCAGACCGGCTGACTCCGCGAGCGTCCGTGGGATGACTTCAAAAGCTTCGGCGTACTTGCGGATAGAGTATTGTGCCAGACCTGATGTCTTGTCCGCGATGGCTTTGATCTTTTCGACGAGCTGCATCTCTGTTGCTCCTGCACCTGGTACCAGCCGGGCGTCGCGAGTGATGGCCTTGACAACGTTCACACCGTCGTCGATCGCTCGCTCTACGTCGTCGAGGTGGTTCTGAGTAGCGCCACGGAGGACCAGGGTCGCGGTCCGTGTCTGTTCGTTCTCTTGCCTGAATACCGTGACGCGGTCACCGCCAATTTCCATGGTCTCAACGATGTCGATAGTACCCATCTCATCTGGCATAGGTGCACCAAGACGAGCAAGCGGTGTAGCACCGACGACCCTGCATAACCGTCGAAGCTCGAACTTGGAAAGGACCTTGATGACGAGAATGTTGTAGCGGTTAAGGTAGTGAAGGGCCAATTCTCCAACGGTCGAGCCAGCGACAACGACCCTCATTCCAGAGTCGTGGAGCTCCTTGATGATCTGCTCCACTTGCTGCTCCTCGCCCTTTGTGAAATCCATCATCTCCTTCGCGTTGTGTAGCAGTACCGTACCCTTGGTCTCGGTCTGTGAGATGTCCACTGGACATGAGAAGACTCCGACCTTGGCCTTGGTTGCCTTTGTGACGATACCATCTGGCTGCCTTGCGAAGACCATGCCCTTGACGACCTTGCTCTGCTCCAGGGCACCGCCCATGATCTTGACCACGCGGACGTTGTCGACGTTGAAGTTGACGGGGTTCTTGGGGAGGACGGCGAGAACGGCTTCGGCGACGAGGTCAGCAAGGAAGTCTTCGCTGCCGGACTGCTTGGCTGCGACTACGGTGCGGATGGCTTTGCTGAGTTCCTGCTGCGAGCGGATATCTTCGACCTTGTCGCATACCAACTCTTTGTAATGTTAGCCCCGGATTCTTTCTGGTTTTGTGTGTATATAGCATACCCTCCAGTGTCTGCAGAGCCGCAAGTTGTGCCTTTTCGTAACCCAAGACAATGTCACTTGTCTTCAGGCCCATCCGTATTAACTCCTCCGCCTTCTTCAGCAGCTCACCAGCCAGAACAATGACCAGATTCGTCGCATCGCCCATCTCTGCCTCTTGTTGCTGGCTGGCCATAACAAGAAGCTTCGCCGCGGGGTGTACAACCTCAAGTTCTCGCAATATCGTCGCCGCGTCTGAGGTTAGGATCATCTTTTGGAGGTGGTTTATGACGATCTTGTTGCGACCATAGGGTCCGAGAGAAGTCTGGACAGTCTGGGCGATAGTCCGGCAGGCATCGATGTTGCGAATAACAGCGCCATCCTCAGCGTCGTAGCTGTTGCGGGGTGTTAGTAGGGTGTTTACCGTGACTGCGGGGTTGGAAAGGGCCGTACTTCTGGTAGCCCTGCTTGAACAAGCCGGCGTTGGGGGCGTTAGGTATTGAGAGAGACATGTTGTCGGTTTGTGAGGGGTATCTTGGTTGTGGTGGTGTACCTGAATCTAAGCTCTGCGCGGCGAGAACGCGTCCAGTCCCAAATTTCGATGCCAAGACTTAGAGATCGGGGGAAGGAAAGACCGACAGTTCACCATCAACAGTCATAGAGGACAGTATCAAACGCTGCAGATTGCGAGGACATGTACATCCAAGTCACAACACGTAAAGCCGTGGTTGTGTGCTATCCCAGAGCATGAACTTGACTGAAAGGCGCAAGGTCGCGAGTTACTGCATTTGATATAGGCTTCATGCCACAAGCAACAGCCCAGCTTATTTATGAGCCTACGTAGATGCAGAGGGTTGGAGATCGGCGCAGGAGGTATCAGCTGTATCGCCGTTGAATCATCGTTTTGTCGTATACATTGAGCCCGAAGGCGTATAAGAATATCTTCAAGCGCATAAGAATGTGAGCAAAATCTATCTAGCCGTACACCTTAGGATTTGTGAAGGTACCGCTAGCGAAAAAGACTGCTCGACTCCCTCTAGGCACCGTTAAATGACCAGGATCTCATGACAGTGCGAGTATGCTGGGGATAAGGATAGGTGCCGTAGAGAAGAAGAGATGGTGTTTGCGCCGAAGAAAAGTTAAGTTGGGATATCTGCTTAGGTAATGCCGCTAGACCCAATGCACCTCCGCTCCCCGAACTTTTCTGAGGTCTCGAGATGGCAGTGGTTGCATCGTGATATTGCGGAGGGCCTTCGGAGAAATGAATGCCGGGCAGCAGACAACGAGGCGATTGGCCACAAGAGCTGGTATACATCGCAATTGGTATTCGAACCATTTCGAGCGCTGACGAACGAAGGTCAATCAATATGCCGCTCATGTAGAGACACCATTACCCGTACATACGCATCCGCCGCCGCCGCCGTCCAGACTGAAGATCAAGTCGCCCAACATGTCCCTCCCGTTGCCCAGGTCTCGCTGTCAACATCTTACGCTGTCAATGCCGGTGTCGTCCTGTCCCGCCCCCCGCAAATAACACGCGACCTCCATCCATTTGAAGCCGCCTTCTTTCTATACCAAAGACGTTTGAACGAACGGCTTGCGCTGCCCTTTACACGCTACTTCTATGTCAAGAAGCGGACACCTGCAGATCTGGAGTGGAAACGGAAGATGAAGCAAAGGCTGACTCCCGCCCGCGATATCGGACGATACCAAGGCTACGGAGAGGAAGCCTGGAATGACGAGATTCTTGTAGGAGCACAAGAAAGTGATTTCGAGCACCAGGTTGGAAAGCTTATTGAAGATGCTGAGCAATCTGGCCTGGAGGACGCACCGGATACCACTGGCGCAAAAAAGATGGAGCGCGAGCCAGTAGAGAAGCCAATGCCGAGGATGACAGAAGCGGACCAGAAGAACGACACCAAGAGCTTGAACCGCGCGCTGCAGAGAACGCTATATCTGCTTGTCAAGAATAAGGAAGGGCAATGGCAGTTTCCACAGGATCGTTTGAAGGAGGAGAACCTACACGGTGTACGCATTACCAGCTCCCCCAGATATGCCAATGAAATGCTAATACCAATCAGGCCGCGAACCGTATCATCACACACGCTGGCGGTATCAATATGAACACCTGGCTCGTTGGCCACGTGCCAATCGGCCACCACCAAGTGGACTACCGCGAACCCCGACCAACAGGCGATCTCAGGGAATATGGCGCAAAGACTTTCTTCCTCAAGGCGCGCATCATGGCCGGACAAGTCAACCTCAAGGAGAATCAGCTCGGCCTTCAGGACTTCAAGTGGTTGGCCAAGGACGAATTGCAGAAGGAGGTGGACGGCAGCTACTGGCGACAGATTAAGAACATGTTGTCAGAGCGATGATTGACATGTGCGACATGATGTATTCTAGAGCTGCATATCGAAAGCCAGTAGCTTGTTGCAATGCGTGTAGCATTATGTATAGTATTCCCGATGGATGACACTGCGATTAGCACAACCATGAACTCTGCTGGCCACGCACATGCACTTTCTCTGCATGTATCGTATGAAGTCGTCAACCCGTTTTCCTCTCCGCCTCTCAGCTGGTGAGTCCCTCTTCTCCTCGCGTACTCTCAGCCTCGTCCAAACAAGTATGCTAGGACTGAGGACATCACAGCCCAGACTCTGGTCCAAACCGCAACAATTGCAGCACCATAGCCCCCCATACGAGCACTCTGTAGGATGGCATACCATCCACGCGCAGGAACGAAGTGAAAGTAGCTCATGACAAAGCGAGCGAACGAATCTAGAAGGTATTGGCTCATGTATTTCATGTTGATATTATCGTGGATGGCAACTTACATACACCAGCGATAGGACCAGCAGCGCCAAAGCCCAGGAAGCTGAGAAGAAGGTCCATGATAGCGTTGGGACAGAAGAAGAGCATGGCATTGAGAATGCGCCAAAGAGTCTTTAGTGAGTTCGTGATGATCCAGGCGATAATGGTGTTTATGATGGATGACATGTTGATTGTAAAGTGTAGTTGCTTCTCGGGACAGCCGTGTGATGACATTGTAGAAAACCACGATTGTGACGACGATACAGATGAATCCAAGTGCTATCCTGAGTCCATTTCTACACGATGAAACATACATGGTGAAGGTGGGGTTCAGACCCGGAATGAGCCATGGTGGGAAGAGGCCCCAAATAATACCCGATCTTTGTTTACGTGACTTTTTTTATTGCAATCCACAACTTTTCTCCTCTTCCAACCGCAGTCCACCAACTCCAACCTTCAATACTTATTGACACTTCTCCCAATCGTAGCTAAAACCCTGCTGCGCACCGTAGTACTGATTCCCCAGCTCATTGCTGTACGAGTGCTCACTATCCATGACACCATTCTGCCCCTCCTTACCTTCAACCCACATCTCAGTGCGGAAAGTGAATGTACCACTTCCGCATTTGAACTGAGGAATGAGCTCAGGCGGATAACTGATGTTCGAGTAGTGCTCTTGAGCGTATTGGCCAGATGAAGCGGGGCCAGTCAGTGCGATGGTATCCGCGACCTGTTTGAGGAGTTAGTGAAGTGACCAGAAGTTTTAGATACAACGTACCTCTGTTCTTCCACTCCCCTCACCCACGTAGTACGCAAAGTCCCAGTATACCTGCACTCCCTCGTCCAATTCATAAGTCATAATCCCCTTTGTTCCATTCTTGTGCAGCCTCAACTTGTATTCCTCTGCCTCGGCAGTCTGACCCACGTCTTTGTACTCCGTGTATGATAAAGTCGTCTCGCACCATGTATGGCGGGGACCAGCCTTGAGGTCAACACGCATCCATGGGTATGCAATGAACCAATAGTAGATCTCACTACCGTCGACGGTGTTAGACCCGAAAGTTGGGCGCGTGGTGCGTGAGAGTGTGCCGTTTTTGCCGGAGTCCGGACAGCCGGGACCGTGTATGGAGGAGATAGTGAAGGACCAGCTTGGTGGGAGGATGCGCAGAGGATTAGATTGGACGAGGATCGTTGTGAAACTAACGAGAGCTAGGACAGCGGTTGTATGTCTCATGGTGGCTGTTGAAACTGGAGATCAGATAGATGATCGAATGCAGTCAAGTCTGCTGTTTGACAGGAGACACTTGCTTTCGTGAGTTCTTCGGCTAGTATTTATATCGATATATGTCAGTGTGATGTTCCCTGACTATATGAATGCGTCTGATCGAGAAGGCATATCGTATTACTACAACATGCGGAGCATGGCATTAGATATCACCCGTAGCCCGATGAGCAGATTGCCCCACATCTTCATGGAGACAAGTCGATATTACTATGGCGGTAGGCTGAAGGGTTTCACTGTGCACATGTACATATTGCAATATCGAGACTAAGCCATGATGACAATTGGCGACAATCATGAGGGTCAGCAGAAAGTAGATGAGAGGAGATGAAGTCAGGTGGCAACCTTCCAAAGTGTAATCAGTGGTTACTCACCGACGGCTGCATGCTGCGTCACCCAGATACCAGGGCTTTGTTAGGCCGGTGTTCACCTGAGGTTGCTGGGTCAATATAAAGTTAAACGAAGCTGTGTGGGGAAATCTGGGAGCCAAGGGTATGTAGCCGCTTGGTTAAGATGCTGACGGTGTGCAGCGCCGTCCGTGTCCGTCAGCAATTTGAAACATGACGAATGATGGCATGTCGACGAAGTAAGTACTTCCCCGTTCGAAAAATGATATGTAGCCTTTAGCCTATAATACTAGTTGTATATGAGAAAGTATGAGAGTGCTCAGTGCCATCTGTATTGCTGAGAGTGCTGATGAGTTGTACGAAATTGCGACTGGAGAAGCACGATGCGAAGAAGTTGAAAGCGCGTCGTTGACGAAGAACGTTTTCAATCCTATACGAAACATGTCTTACGTTGAAATTTCCTAGATGCTGTACATGAGCGAAGCAATTCCCGATCTCTCCATGCTCGAAACCAATACCCATTGCACCATTGAGGTCTCGGGAGTCGCCCCTCACGATCTCAATTCCATCACGTTTGACTTCTTCAACCAAATCCCCAATTTTGGGTCTCATGACAGATGGCTGAAATCCGAAGTACTCATACGTTGTCGTGCCCGGTAAGCTCTTGCTAAAGCGGTGCCTTGAGATAGCAGCGCCAGCATAGCGTTCCGAGCCGTTCGCTGCATATGCTTTGATAACGACGGTAGGCTTGTCGCTACTATGGGCATTTGGGAGCGCATGGACAATGCTGCGGAAGTTCGTGAGGCCATCAAGAATATCGAGAACGTTCCAACCAGTCGCATTCATCTTCACGTTCATTTCTTCTTCAGTATTTGCGACATCTGCGGTGCCACGTAACGTTATTGCTATCGTAGATGATAAAGAGATTGTTGAGCTTCCATTGATCGGCTACATAGTGGCACGGCCTCAAGATGTGCATCGCCAATTATACACAAGATCATATTGTCGACAACTGCGTAGCAATCCTAGTTGTACTTAGCAACGAGGTTCTTTGTAGCCATGGAGAGACCGACGGCATTGGCAACGCTTTGACTAAGAGGACCTATTGTGACTTCAACTCCCTTGTTCTAGATATTAGGGTGGCCTAGGCAAATAAAGTCATATCGCGAGCTGCGATAGGACTTCAGCTGCTCTGTAGTTACGCTCTCGACACCAATGAGCTAGCCGCAGTCGCGTGCTAACATTGGCAGAGACTCCACACATCCCGTCGCCATCAGAGGCATTTTCTGTGGGGGACCTGGATGCATTCGCAAGAACGAGAGCCTGAAGTATGAGGTGACGGGTGTTGTGGCTGTGACGCGGATGAAGATCATCCCGAGCGTTGTTGGTGTTGTGTAAGAAAGACCAGAAACCAGCAATGCATCACAATGGGTATTAGGTGTCTAAGATGCTTACTGTGCCATATCGCTATCAAATTTGCGATACGTAATTGTGGCAGTCTCATGACCATTTATCACACACGCAGCTTCCATTTCCTGATAATCGCTATCTTTTTTTCTTCTTTGTCCTTCCAGTTCTTGAGTTATTCAGGCAGTTTTCCTCCCCTTTCTCTCATTGTACCCCGCATTGCCCTTCGAACCTTCGCATAGAGGATCTGATTGCGTGCCACATCGAACTCGGGTACTCTCAGCTTCATGGCCAGGCTCGTAGGATGGATTAACTTTGCGAAGATGAACACCATGGAACAGCCACCGGAAGCCACGAGCAATGGCGCAGCAGTAATCCCAAGGGCTTGCGGTCTCGAGGAGTGCTTCATTGGGTCCACATTCGTACACTTGCTCCGGATATCTTGGAAGCCGATCGATGTCATATGGCCTCCACGGAAACGCCCAATAGTGCAGAATAGCAAAGACCAAAGTCTCAGCACATGTAAGCAGACACGGGATGCCGACATGGAGACCCGAATGAGCTATGAATTCCGTTGGATGTAGTACATCGAATTGGATGAGCAGGGAGAAAAGCCACGTTTGCCAGTAAGTAAGGAAGACAATCAACTTGACGCATACCATCTTGAGCACAGGCTTGTTGGGCGCGAGATCTTTTTTAAGCTGGTCATAGACTTGGTGCATGCAATACATGGCGACAAGGATAGAAAGGGCGTCGAATATGGCCGTCCATGTGGATGCGTATCGTGGATTTTGGTTTCCTTTGCAAAGCTGACCGAATGATTGCGTGACAACAGATATAATGGTTACAATGGTTCGAAGAACAACATATTGGAAGATGCCGATATAGTTGATCTGTAAACAATCAGCGACTGTTTGAGAAATGCGGGTTGAGCAGTTGCGTACGTTGAACCACGTGACGCCGCTCCTAGACTTCTTCAACCAACCTTTATGCTCACCACCAGTCAACTTCTGGATCCAAACCAATGGCCAGCCCCAGTTCTTCGGTTCAACATTGCGAAAGTAATTTTTTTGCTCCTGAAGATCGGGTGCGACGTAATGACACAAGAGCGTAAAGAAGCTTGCGGTAGCGTAGGCGGCGTAGCATTCGCGGACAAGCTCGCAGTAAATAGCATTACTGTAGAAAACCTGAGAGAAGAACGTGGTCCAGGCATAGACAGGAATGATTGCGAGGATACGAATGATATGTTTTTGTTCGTATGGGCGCAAGTAATGCATCGCGTGTTGCATGATGTGGAAAGCCGAAAAAGCAATGGCCAATGAAGCTAAAGTGCAGCAGACGTTGAGAGTGAGAATATGGAAGGTGATATCCATGTCACCGAAAGGTAAAGCCTGTTCGAGGACTCGACCGGCCCTGAAAGCGTCATCTCCACATGAATCGGACATGGTGGAGATTGGCAATGATGTGTGTAGACTGATCGCATGCGATAGTTTACAAACGATACATGAAGCTACTTATCTCGAGGCGTCATTGAAGCAGGAGCTGCATAGGTTACTGTATGAAGAAGTCGCCGTGAACAGGTGCTGTCGCTCCTGACCTCGTATAGCTTACTGATGATTGTATGCCAAGATAGCATGAGGAAGGAAACACTCATCGAAGTAATATCAGGGAAAGCCGAATCCACCATCTCGGCTCTGGAAGCTGTTCATACAAGACTTGGATTCTTTCAAGTAGCTCATCCTCTCCATAGATCCCCTCTTCTTCCTCCATATCCACCTCGCCCTCGCCCTCTGAAGCCACCACCACCTCTGCCGCCTCCATAGCCCTCATCGTGTTCTTCGCCAATCTCGACGATTCTATCGTCGTCATGGAAAACTGTACTTGTACTTCATCTCGGTCTTGATACCCCTTCCTTTCCTCGTCTCTCCAGGTGCCCAGTCTCTGCTTGTCTCGGCATCCAATTCCTTCAGTCTCAGTTCGGAAATCTCGTCTGAAACAGGTAAGTAGAAGAGTTGAGGTTTCGCTTCGGTAGCGCTGAACAGGTCGTGGAGTGTTTTGAACGAGGCTTCAGTGTCTTGCCGTGTATCTTTTGATGGGGCGGGTGTGATTGACGGTGTGGGTTGTACGGATGGCCTTCGTACGTCGATACTTGCGCGTGGGCCTCGTGGTGCATTTGCAGGAGCGCTTGAACCGACTTCTTGGAACACTGCCGTTATTGAACCGTCGCGGGAATCCGAGTATACGACCTCAAATCGCTTAGGGTTAGTAGGTTGTTTGTTTGCACGAGCTTCCTTCTCGGCAACCAATGCGTCTTCTTCCTCTTTAATCCAATCTTTCACAGTCTCGTCAGGAATGAAATCCACCCAGAGCTCTTTCCTGTTACCCTCAGGTGGCCAAATAGAGCCATGCAGCGACGCTCGCACTCGTGATGCAGCGGTCTTACTGCTGAATAGAACCAGAGCATGCGTCTTGAGCGCGTCGAGGAAAAGATCCTCAACTATTGTTGGGTCTGGTGAGCTAGATGGCGGCGAAGCAAGAGAAACCAGATGCGCTCGTAGTGGCTCAGGACGCAGAGGTCGCATGAAGTTGCGAATGTATAAAGCAGACGTTACAGGATGGAGTGCAGGTACTGTGGGTCGGTCGTCAATCAAGGCTTCCTGGGGCGTATCGTCTGCGCTGGACATCACCAGGTCTTTGTATCGAGCAGCCTTTCCCTTCTTCTCCCGCCTGGTGTCAGCTTCTACAGCTAGTGACTCTTCCTCGACTGGCAGGGTGTGGTTGCCGTTTGTTCCGCGCATCTTGACATCTGCTGAAGTGTCGGCCTCTTCCTCCAGTCTTGTTTGCTCCGTGACCGTGTCTTCGTCTTCTTGCAAGTGAACCTCAGGCGCCGGTTGCTGAATCGGCTTTTGCTTCTTTGCCTTGATGTCCTCAGTTGCCATCTCAGGTGTGTCACTCCTCCTCTTTCTTTTCTTCGAGTCTGCTTCTAGCTCCTCTGTGTTCAGCCTCGATGTGTCTGCCGTCGGTGGTTCGGGAACGGTGAGTGATCCTGGCTTCTCTACCGATTGCTGCTCATCGAGTGTAGGTGAAGCTGTCATTTCATCCATAGTCGTGTCTTGCAAATCTTCGGGAAGTCCAAATGGTGGCTGCACCATCTGCAACGCCTCAGCAGCCGGTCCTGGAGCATCTGGTAGCTCGTCTTCTGCAACCTCGACCTTTCTAACGTCCTCGACTTCCGCATCCATAGGCTCAGTGACAGTTAGGCCAACAGGATCCGCAGGCGGCGCGTTAAAGACTCCCGCAGGTTGTATCGAGCCGGGCTCCTCCGTATGCGTGGTGTCCTCCATAGGCTCCTCTATCGCCTTGATCTGATTGGGTGGAGGTACATCGCTGTCAATGTGCGAAATCGTCTCAGGAAGGGGATCTGTGGTCGCTGCGGGTACAGGTAGTGGTTTCGACTCGGTTTCGTGATTTGGTTGCTCTGGTTCTACATTTAGGTCAGTAACTAGAGACGTGTCGTATTGCGGGTCTGCGCATACCTCCAGCCTCAGAGAGCGCAGTTCCAGGAACATCCCCTTTGATAGCATTATCGCCTTGGCCAACTTCTTCCTTGATCTGCTCCACTGAGTCCGGCGGCGCGTCTGCGGTCTTCGTACTCGCGTCCAGCGCATCAGGAGCTTGAGCAGAACCTGAGGCTTCACCAGCGTCTGCCTCTTCCAGCTTCTCTATGAATTGCGCTTTTCGTGTCAACCCGGCACTCGATATAACCCGATTCTTTAACAGCTGCCGCAGTTGCGCGACCGTCTGTTTGCTGTAGTCTGCCATGATCGAATCCTGTGCTCAATTGTGGTCAAAATGTCAAGATGATAGTCGCATAGAATATTTGAAACTATGCGCCTGTTCAATAGACTGAAAGAAAAAATTGGGTAAAGGAGAGTGTGAAGATGCGACAAGGCTAAGTGACCGCGAACGTCGCGCTTCAAAGAAGTTCACGCGCGTTCGGGGGATACACTAGAGACTTGGCGTACATCAACGTCCCGCAAGCTATGTGGCACGTGCAGAGGGCGTTGTATTAACCGAGCGATCATTGTATTCTGTCCCATCCTCACCACGACATCTTAGACCCCATTGTGCTTCAACCCGTCTAGGCTACGGATATCTGCCGCTCAGGCTTCACCACTTAGACAAAATGTGTCTCTAGATGTTTTGAACTCACTACTAGTAGAGAACATTAGACTACCTGCTCCTCTCTGATATCAAGTCTTTGCTAATGGTGCGCCAACACAGCACGCCTGTCACGTCTTTCATGAATTTCCTGCTCGATTACCCAAATATCAATACCAGCGGGTTGAAGACTCTGTATGTGGTTGTCGCGACTGGAATGCACCACATCCTGGGACTACATCATCTGCACACCTCTTCCCGCCTCGGTGACTGCATGGCGCTCGGCTTCATTGGATAATGTCGATGGCTAGATCCCATAGGCTGGAGAACACTATCTATCTCCCGTGATTTACACCAGCACTGGGCCGCTATACGCTTAATATTCCGTGCTGAAATAGCGAGACCGTATACTGTATAGTTCGAAATGGTAATATAAGCATCGATATGGATCATTTTCCTGGTTGGAACGATGTATTTTCCGAGAGCATGCCGATAAGCAAACTGATTGACTGGAAGCGTACTGGATCAGAGCGTCGGCGTCGTGGCTGCGCCTTGATTAAGTAGAGCTAGTATGGATGGCGATCACAGGATACACTGCTGGCTTTGCGAGAAGGAAGATCGACGAATCAAGGGTCTGATGAAGCGTGTCTGTGAGGTACACGAAATCTAAGACATCTTGGCATGTCTCGAGATACCACATGGCGGCGCACTGGCTCCAGATGTCTAGGAGCTAGATGTATGACCGCGCGGCGAAGCGATATCAAAGGGTCACTAGAGGTTGTGTGAAGGATGTATGCAGCGGAAGTGGTAAGCATTTACCTCCAAATAAGCGTGCGCACACCTAGAACACGGCAGAACCCATATGAATTCAGACACATGTTGTGTATATGTCTACTAGGATAGCCCTTCAGCAAAGTCACAAACTTGATTTGAGAACTCTCGCTAGAACATAGAGTAAAGCTTCCTCCAGACCCTTTCATGTACTCCAAGTTCTCCTGTTTTCGACTGGAGAGACTTAAGCGCTTCATGACATCATTTCCTCACAGGAAATTGGAAGCACTAGGAGGAGCTCATTTCAGTAAGTGGTTGCACGAATCGTAGAATTAGGGTAGAGCCGTGTAATGGTCACCGTGTACAACTGTACGCCAGGATGCTTGGCGATATCATACATAGTACGTCTCAGTAAGTCCACGGAACATAGATGATGGTCTTCGGGAATTTCATAACCGTACCAGCTGAGACTCTTCTCGTAAGGGGTCGGAGCGCGCCGCGATCGTCACTATCGTCGATCGCAAACGTGGCTAAGAGATACTTTGAGGCTAGCCTCAGGTTAAAGTGGACTCATAAAAGCCCGATTTGAGGCGGGCGCAAAGCTATTTCATAGCTAGCGCAGAGAACAGGAACAATGATGTAGATCCCAACGAATGAGCATGCGACTGCTCACGGCCGATCTCAATATCCAGGAGTGCACCATTCGCTTTGGGCAACATCTTGAGGCTTGAATACGAAGCGTTGACTGAACTGCAGAGTTAACATAATGACGAACAGCACTGTGTTAATCTTCGATGACAAACTTAGAAAAGGACGTATCTCTGTATATAACGAGGCCATCCCATCGTAAGGGCGATCCGTAGGCAGCACCAATCCAACAAGATTTTCCACACAATGGCACGCTTTTTCTTCCAAATACTTCTTGCTGCCGCGAGTCTCGTCGCAGGCCAGAGCACAACATGCCCTAATGAGGTTGCCATTTACAACCAGCAAGATCGCACCATGAGTACGATTAGCAGTGAGTATAGCACTAATTAAAAGCAAGCAAGGCCTCATGCTAACATATGCCGCAGGTTGGTTCCTCGTTCCTGTGCCAAAGGATGCCGTGAAGAAAGCCCTAAAGGAGTCGTTCCCGAGTCTAGTCAACCTACAAGCACTGAACCTGTTACCTATCCCAGCGGGACTAAATTTTCCCGCTGGTATGCACCCCGTCATGGTCAACGCCGGAGCAAACACCGACATCCGACAGGGCGGGTTGCAGCTTGCCACGGGATTGATGACTGCAAGCTCCATGATACCGTATGTCGGTATCGGCAGCTCCCAGACGCCACTCAATGCACCGCTTGTGTCCCTCCTGGCAGGCGTGGACCCGGTGACGCAAGGCTACGTCTTCGGTCTCATACCTTCTCTAGTCGGTAAGTAAACGACGCCCGTATACTATTATTCGTTCATCGTAGCTGACACTCAATCATTCAGCCACCATAGGCGGCCTTCTCACCAGGATTGGTGCTTTCCTCCCACTCAACGCGCCACTTCAGACATACAGCGACGGCTCGCTCGGCATCAACTCAAAGTGGGCGCAAGCACCTAACCCCGTCAGCGGTCCAGGTCTGTACTCCGAAGCCATCGATCTCAAGTTCGTCAGCGAGCCCAACCAGGCAACACCCAGGTACTCTCTCGATATGTGGAAGAGTATGCTCAACCAGCCTTTCATACTTGGCAGTGTCGCTAGCCTTCTCGCACCCAAGTGCCAACGCAATACCCTATTTTTCAACAATGCTACTGCACAACCAATCTTCCGCTCCGGTAACGTAACTCTCGGTCCTTCGGCAGGTGTCGATGTACTCGCTGCTACCCTACAAAAGGCCAGTCCGGATGGTTCAGGCTTTTACCCGAAAGTGTATGGCTTCACTGCCTGTGCGCAGACCGTGGGTTTTGGTGCTGTTGTTCCGCTAGGAGAGAACTGCGAAGCGGCTGCTCAGGCTGTCAAGAACACCCCTGGAGCCTTGTAGAGTACACTAGCGACTAATATAATGTTAAGAAATGTATATAGTATACTCACTCTTTCCTTTCACCAAGTGTCGAGTGCATAGGTTGAAATCTGTATCAATTCAGATAGAAGGCGACTGCCGTTGTGCCAAAATCGTTACGTCAGTGCAGTCGCGTCTCCGAACGTGGCGCTTTCACGGTGCACACGCGTCTCCCTAGAATCATGAGCCATCGTCTCGATCCCCATGCTGACAGATTGTTCGCAATTATATCAGATCTCAACGGGAATAGCGGCACAAGTCTAAGTCTGAAAGTGAAACTTTAGATTTCAGCCTACATTCTTACCCAGACGCCTTCACTTGATATCTTGGAACATGCAGGGGGAATTCGGGTGGTTTCGATGATGTATCTCTACTCGGCTATTTGTTCCATGGGTCTAGCACTTTCGCATCCTTGAAACTGGCGATGAATGAGGATCGTGTTTTGCGCTTCTTGTGTTCAGTTCGACACAAGAGGCCCAACTCAACCTGCCATCACGTTCTTGATCTCCGGGAACA
Organism: Alternaria brassicae; assembly: GCA_004936725.1. Lineage (NCBI taxonomy): Eukaryota > Fungi > Ascomycota > Dothideomycetes > Pleosporales > Pleosporaceae > Alternaria > Alternaria brassicae. The sequence continues at coordinate 1,200,505 of CM016506.1, read as the reverse complement.
CATCCGCGAGCCGATTGGCGAAAGACTCAACGTACGCACCCCACGGCTCCTTGCATCCGTCGCATAGCTGTACCCCACCGAAAGCAAATAAATCATTTGCACCGTAAGTCTCGCGATGCTGACAGTCTGTACAGATGTTCTCACCGCTCGTATCGAGGACCTCACGGAGGCCGTCGAACATGAGCTCATCACCTCTCGCAGTCAGGTGATTGTAGCGCTGAACATCCTGAACATCATCGTTCTTCACGTCGACGCGGTTCCAGAGCTTGATGTTTTGGCGTGCTTGTTCAACGACGGTGGAGGTCTCCGGCCGACCAATGATCATTCCTTCTTCGATGAATCGGTAGCGGCGCATCACTAAAGATTTTGTTACTTATTATACTCTTGATGAGGTGAGCGAGTCAACTTACTCATGTGAATGGGGCCACCGAAGAAGCGTAAGAAGTTGATCATGACAAGATGTTCTGGTTTACCTGCCCAAGCGACATCAAGGGCCCATAGCAATTCACGACATTGGTGGAAGGCCTTGATACGGATATTGGAAGGTACATATGCGAACGTAGAGTCCTGAACACCCAAAGCCAGTGTATGTCTACTAATTCTCCTATTGGCAGATGGCACATACTGTCTCGCCCTCAGACCGATGTTTATAGAAGGCTACGCTGTCATAAAGCGTGGCGCCGAGCTCATCGATGATTGCGAATTGCTCTTCGGTGTACCAAAAGTTATCCAGATCGTTGCAAGCCAAAGCGGCGCCGATAGTAAAGCGGATCAAAGCATCGGTGTCTCGGATGCGGAACCATTGTCGAGGCGACTTGGCAAGTGCGGCAACGTATCGTCGGAACAACAAGCCATTACGTCGCTTGCTTGATTTATCTGCCATGATGAGCAGGAAGCAGCGAAACTCGCGGGCCATATCCGCGCTATAAAGCGATATTAGTATCCATCGGTAGAGTCTGCTGCACCCAAGAAAAGATGAAGAATCGACTCACTGGCCTGGAGTGCCCTCGAAGAGGTCAGCGAGAATGGCAGTGAGGGTTTGACCCAGAAATTCGTCGGTGAGTGCTACTTCAGTCATGTCGCCTTTGCACTCAGCAATGATACCAATGACGATAACGCGCATAAAGGCCACATAGCGATTCCAGTTGGTGTATTGAGGAATCACACAGCGCGTGTACTCCCATGCACATGCGTATACTTCTTCCTTGAATCGTTGTGGAAGGTCATAATCGTGGAGATCATTGGCGATTTCTGCAGGGTAGTCTGCAAAATGCAGCCCAAGTACGTTTCCCGAAGTTTGCCATGAGAACAGAAAAGCTTACACCATTTTTCTTGGATCGTCGGCACCGACTGTTCGTTCGACGCGGGGACTGTGGAATTGAAGAACGACAGGCTAGGCGTAAAACCCTGATGCAATATAAGAATGCGTTAAATCGAGTGTCGAGTACTGTTGAGCCAGTTCAAGGAGTAGAACTTACCATTAAGATGTCGCGGTACGGCTTGCTCAACTGTACAAGGTAGGCGTATGTCATGTTAAGAACCGGGATCCGGAACACGCTTTTCGACATGAGGGGCAAAAGTTCTTGAGCGAAGAGACGTTCCCTCGAGTGCGGTTGAGGTTGAGGTACAGGGCTTCTTGTCGGAGGAAACCCCCCAAGATTGGGGTACAAAGTCAGTGAAGGAGAGTTTCTGGTTTCGCGAGCGCCTTAAGTGAGCGCGCAATTACTGCCATTTGCAGACGGTGATCAGTGAGTCTATACGTGAGATACCAAGTTCACCAAGACTATGCACCTTTCGCTTGAACTGATTAAAGACTCCTTATTGGGCCACGTCCTGCAATACTTTTCACTGCACATTCCAAGGGCTCAGAACTCGATGAGTGGAGTTGACCGAATCCAAATGCCAACGTGAATCAAAAGCTTGGTGCGGCCGATATGGATGTATACCTCAAGACCAGTTACCCGAGCATTACTGTTATATGGTCTGTCATGTTTCGCGTCCATGGGTTCGGCTAATATTCATCGATACGCTACACCTGGAATGCCACACCCTCTCTCTTGACCATAGCCTTTCCACCACTTGCAAAGCCTGTACCCTCGCTTCTGATCTCTACAAGTCCCGGTTTCGGTGCCTTTTCCTTCTCTTTATCCTTCTTCTTCTTGCCTTCTTTAGCGTCTGGGACAGTTGTAAGACCCGCATCGCAAACATAACAGTGTACGGTCTCCGGGTCAGGCCCATGATCATGTGCATCTCGTTGATGGCGATGCTCTGGTCTGAGAAATTTATCAACACACGGCTTGCAAAGAACGTGACCGCAAGGTATGGCAAGCATGGCTTTTGTGCTGTTTGAAAGCGCCTTCTGGCAACTTGGACATGTGCGGACTGTCTTTCCCGTTTCGGTGGATTTCTCTTCGTGGAAGTTGACGCTCGCTAGGCTCTTCAGCGACAGACTGTGCAGTTGATCGGGATGGCTGGATGGGCAAACAGGTGTTTGCTTTGCCTTGTCCCCGCTTTTGTAGTGTTGATCGGGTGTCTCGCCTGGAACCCAGAAACTCGGTAGATGGCCTTTTGCTGCCTTGCGCTCGGCATCTAGTGTACGTTTCGCTTTATTTTGCTCTTCGTTTGCGATGCGTTTAAGCTCTTCTTCGTCGATTTCGAACTTGCGTTTTGTTCCTCTGACCTCGCCAGCCTTTGCATCCTGCTCTTCTTCTACCATGACCTTGCCACCCTGCCTTCCAACGACTCTTGCTGACGCGCCTGCTTTGACCGAAAGCCCCATCTGAACAGCCTCAAAGTCTTCGACTGCCCGCAGTCGCGCTTGCTCTTCCTCTCGAAGTTTTTGGTCCTCGTCTTCCAGCTTTTGACGTTCGTTGAGCTTCTCCAACCTCTTCATTTCTTTCCGTTGGGCCAAGAGGTTGGTCATTGCGCACTCGCGACAGAACAAGTCGCCTTGTGAACAGCATACCGGGTCTACTGAAGGAAGGAGACATAGCTGGCAGGAGCCAAAAGGAAGAAATGAGTCACGAGTGAGGCGTGTTGCCTGCGAGCCCCATCTATCTTTGAGTGCATTCCGCTCGTAAGACGTGAAGATGGTCTTTGGAGGCGGCATGTTGAGCCAAGTTCAATCTGATAGAGTCGCGAACCGCAGAATGCGAAGTTTAGACGCGACTTTTCGTGATGCAATCAGTAAAGATTGGTGCCAGCAGGGTCAGTTGCGCGCCGTGTACAAGACTTGATGATGATGATGCACAGAAACTGTAGATGCACGTCACGTCTAGTGTTGTATATAGTGTTGAGTTTGTGTTGTAGTGATGGAAGACTGAGTTTCAAAAGCGGAAGAGCCAGCCACTCGCCGCACGTGCATGCCGCTAATCCCTGTCGCCAAAATTCCGGTCCCTAGCGATGACGTTGGTTGGCCGCGGCAGCCAGCTATGGAGCGTGAAATCTTCATATGTCGCCCTCAACCTCAAGACAACCCCAATGCGACCTGAGGAGCAGCTGGAGGCTCCCAGCGGGCCATGGCGCGCCGCGTCCGCCTTTACCATGGGCGCTGTCGGCCTTTTATGCAAAGGTTTCCTGACCGGGCTGAGCAAGGTGGAGACACATGGAATGGAGGGCTTCTTGAAGCTGTTGGATGAGAGGGAAGATCCTGCCAGTAGAGAGAGAGCTTAATTACTGGTATGCCATTTCAAAGTATGTAACATGCACAAGGAACTGACGAACGCATAGTCTCGAACCACATCTCTGTGTACGTACGTTTGCCATGAACTCGCACCCGCGATCGAGCGACTGCGCTCATACAATTTGGATAGAATGGACGATCCGATATTGTGGGGTATACTGCCTCTCAGTTATATCTTTAACCCAGATAATCTACGCTGGGGGCTCGGTAGCTACGACCTATGCTTCACCAACAAGTATGTCGCCTCCATGGGATGGGTAAGAGGCTCGACTGATATTATACTAGAGGACTGTCGACATTCTTTACCTTCGGACAGGTTCTCCCCACACATCGATCGGCACATTCTCAATTCGGCGGCCTCTTCCAGCCTACTATAACGCAGGCGATCCGTCTCCTCTCATGCGGTCCATTCCACGAGCAACACCCAAAAGCAAGTCCTACGACATCAATCAAAAGCCAAGACCTCATGGATCCTTTCACCGATGGCCACCTCACATTCTCTACGAACGGGCAGGACACGTTTCCTGCGCCCTCAGCATACCTCAGCCGGCGGCATGCGTGGGTTCACATCTTCCCTGAAGGCATGATCCACCAGACCGAAGACCGTATCATGCGCTACTTCAAATGGGGAGTGTCACGACTGATACTCGAGAGCGACCCGATGCCAGACATTGTTCCTATCTTCATCGAAGGCTTCGACAACATCATGCACGAGACGCGCACGTTCCCACGCTTCATACCACGGGCATTCAAGAACGTTCGAGTAACGTTCGGCGAGAAGCTGGATGTTGAGGAGGTGTTTGGCGATTTGCGCGCGCGCTGGAAACAGATGCGCGCGAACGAGGAGCGGAAAGGGGCCCAGTTCGAGGTGGGTGTGCTGAATGACAAGCTGAAACATTCCCCAGAGGCCGTCAGCATACGCAAAGAGTGTACGCAACGCATGCGGCAGGCAGTGCTGGACGTGAGGCGGCAGCGCGGATACCCCGACGATGACCCAAAGAACAGCCTTGCACAGACATGGTTGAGAGAGGGCCCAGGTAGCGAGGGTCGCAACGAGGACGGCAGCATCACGAAAGAAGCATGATGGGTTTGCGGTGTATAGCATATTTTGTATATGCGATTGTAATGCGGACTAATGTAGGGAAGTCCCGGGGTCAAGTAGTCAAGTAGTCAAGTACCCCACCCGAGGAAGGCTACCAGGCAGACGCCTCGTCAACGTAGAAGCGCGGCAGAGTGTCAGATTAGATCAAGTAATTACACTATCAGCGACTCCTGTCTCTGCCTGCCGATCAACCGCAGCCTCAGGCGACCGAGGGGGTTTCGTCGTTGCGAACAGAAGCGGGCACCGCCATGTCGTTTGTGCATGGCGGTCATGTCTCTAGCGTGCTCGTGTCGTCATCCACTGCTGGCTCCGCGCCTTCACCGAGAGCCTTTTCCAAAGCGAAGCTTGGGCAGGAACGGTGAAAGTGACGAGGCTGAGGAGAGGAAGGGTTGCATGTGGACGCGTGGTTTTGTAGAGAGGCGCGTCCAGCACGGACCCCCGGCGCGCGCGCAGGCTGGAAAGATAAAACTTGCGTGTCCCCGCTCTTGGACGAGGGCAGACAAGGCCCAATTACCGCGTCATCTCTCCCACGTCCCTGCGCCACCAGCACCAGCCAATGGACCGCACCTGGGCCCCACCGTCGCCAGATTTATCTTCTTACTACTCTACTCACCCCCAGTCTACAGCCTATAGAGGTTCCCTTTCTCACGTCGCACCACCCCTTCCTCCACCGCATCCCACCCCGACACTGCAGAACAACGCTGCGCCACAGCTGTCTATGCCTCGCGGCGTCACCAAGGAGGAGAGCATGCAAGATGCAGACTACATGCCCGACGCGCCAGTGCCCGTCATCATGGCAGACGCGGGCAATGGCCTGGGCGGGGCAGACACGCCCGACACGGACAACATCACCATTAAGAACCACTTCCCTGTCGCGCGCATAAAGCGCATCATGCAGGCCGACGACGATGTCGGAAAGGTCGCCCAGGTCACGCCCGTCGTTGTCTGTACGTACTTGCGATTCTGTCCACAGAAGCTTGCCTGACATTTCACAGCGAAAGCGCTCGAGCTCTTCATGATCTCCCTTGTCACCAAAGCCGCCGCCGAAGCCAAGGCGCGCAACTCCAAGCGCGTGGGGTCCATCCACCTCAAGCAAGCCATCACCAAGACAGACCGCTTCGATTTCCTCAACGAGATCGTCTCCAAGGTCGCCGACGCGCCGGAGAAGAGTGAGGGCGACATGGACGTGGATGGCAAGAAGAAGAAGACCTCAAGCAGGAAAAAGAAGAAGGCAGAGAGTGATGACGACTTTGGAGTCTGAGGGCGCAACGTCGTCATGGCCTTGCAGCCCCTCCCATGCGTATGGAAGCTCATATTTAGCTTTTCCTGTGCATGTCTTGGCCGCCGACACTTCTGCTGGCCACCTCTGCGCGACCTGTAACTGTTAGCAGCAGATGCAGCGCACTCGATTTCCTGCTCACATCGTCAAAGTCCCACTTTCCGACTCCTGAAGCCGGGCATGGTTCGACATACTATTACCGGTACTTCCTGCATGAGCGCCAGACCTTCCCAAGCTGTGGTCACGTATCTTGGTGGCCACAATTTACGGCCAGGCACGATGTTTAGAGACGTCGTTCCTGCCAGGCGTTAACTATTCTGGGCATTGCATGGGCGGCGTTGTTGTATTATTGCATGAACTACGATACCAATGAATACGGATGCATGGTTCTTCTCACTCGGTGCTCCTTCGCCCATTCCAGTCATTAATGGAACAATTGTATCCGCGCGCAAGCGTCACGTTTGCAGTTTACGCGGTTTGCAGCCGATGGATAAACAGCGTTGTGAGCAAAACAACGCGCCCACCAACCAGGTTTTCCCGGTCCGCGCAATTTATCCGCCCATCTCCGCAGATCCCCACATGTTAACGGCACCCCAGATACTCTTTCAGGGATAGGCCGTAGATCGGTTCCTGCACCATCCCAGATGCATGCTCGTGTTCCTGCTTAGCCTCATTTCTTTCCCTACAGCCGTGATTCGGGGACCGTGGTAGCGGTAGGGTATTAAACATGCATGCACCCCCAGAATTTCTGTCGATCGTGGATTCGTCCTTCTCTTGAGCTGTCAATCGAGGAATACCGGAGCCAGTATGATCTTCTCCAGGCTAGCAGTGCTCCTCGTGAGCATCGCAGTGTCCGTCCAAGGCCATGCGATTGAGATCGAGAAGAGGACCCCGGGCAAACTTCGTCCCAATCCTCCAAATGGCCACTGGGTCGACGCATGGGCGTCGATGCCTCAGCTCACAGAGCCAGCAAACCTGCCTCTTGCCCCATTCGTGTGTAGACTTATCTATGCATCGTCAAACTACTACTACTAACAGAATATACCAGAACCAAACAGGCGCTGTCTTTGTCAACTCCACGATCCGGCAAACGCTGTACATGACCACCTCGGCCTATCAAATTCGCCTCAAGTTCTCCAACGTCTTTGGCGGTTCCAACCTCCCCATCACCGCTGTAACGGTCGCGCTTCCGTTGAACCAAACCGCCGGCATCTACCAGGTTCAACCCCAGACTGTCCAGAAGGTTACTTTTGGAGGTAAAGATGGCATCAGCGTACCGAACGGTGCCCTCGCAGTGTCCGACCCTATAAACTTCGAGATCAAAGCACAGCAGATCGTCACCGTAACCATGTACCTTGCGAGCGGACAAACCACAAACAGCATTACCAGCCATCCTGGCTCTAGGACTACAAGTTGGTGGCAGTTTGGCAATGCAGTCTCTTCAGCTAGTCTCGACATCAGCAACTCTACCACACAGTCCGCAGCACATTGGTACTTCCTCTCCTCCATCGAAGCCTGGGTCCAACCGCGCGTTGGCTCTCTGCTCACCGTCGGCGACTCCATCACCGACGGCCGCGGATCCACAACGAACCAAAACAACAGATGGCCTGACCTCCTCCTCGCACGCCTCCAGAAGAATCCCTCAACCAAGTACATTTCCGCTGGCAATTTGGCCGCAGGCGGAAACCGTATCCTAGCAGATGGTCTCGGTCCCAACGCGTTCGGTCGTATCGATCGCGACGTCCTGGCGCATCCTGGTGTCAAATACGCCATGATCTTCGAGGGCGTGAATGATATTGGAACCGCACCCGCTACACCCGAAGCGCAAGAGCAGGTCTACCAAGGACTGACTCAAGCGTACGAGCAGATGGTTACCCTCATCCACGCTCACGGCATCCCCGTTTTCGGCGCTACCATCACGCCTTTCTCTGCACCAGCCAATTTCACTCAGCAACCTTACTCTGATCCCGAGCGCGAGAAGACACGTCAGCGAGTCAACACGTTCATTCGCACCTCGAGTGTTTTCGACGCCGTTGCCGACTTTGATAGGTTCCTGGCTGACCCAAAGATACCGAGTCAGCTTAACCCGCTGTACGATTCTGGAGATTATCTTCATCCTAACCCCGCTGGATATCAGTACATTGCGGATAAGTTCCCGATTCAGATCTTTGGTATGTGGGAGAATGGTGCAGATGAGTTTAGCTGGGGTATGTAATGTAACAGAGAAGGCCATACTATAGTGGTCATGTGCTTTTTGGAAATGTACACATTGAAATGGATTGGTGTAGACATGATCTTGTGTTGTGCCGGAGTTTGGAGACATGGCCTTGCTTCGTGTCTATTTTGATATGCCGAGGGTAGTATGTGTATGAAAGTGGAAAGGTAAGAGTATGGAATAAGCCGTAGTCGGTCATATGGAGAGGACTCGTAATCAAGTGAGTGCAGGCACGCAAACATGGACGACTTCACACTGATAGCACGACACGTCACTCAGTGCACATGCTTGGCATCGATGCGGGGATAATTATAAAAGTAGCTTGTTCTCTCGCATCTGATTCTCTCTTTGAAATATTCTTGTTCCTATTCTTCCCAAAATCGAACAGCTAGTTGCCCATGTGTTGTCTCCAGAATCACTCGCGGAGTCGGATATGGAGCGGACCGGTCTTTCCAAAACCACGCCTAATGATGAAGTGGGCATGACGTCTCCTGGAGAAGCAGAACCAAGACGTTGTTCCAAACTACAAAACATCAAGGTCATAGCGTGTGCGTCACTTTTTCTGAAGAAACAGGACTACGCGTAATGGCTATTTCCCTCTCTGACCAAATGCCAGGGATGACATACCATGCCCTGGCCTGCCCAAAGTCTATCGGCGTCCATGTGAGTGGAGATTTTGCGTCGTTGCGACTTGCTATAAAAGTAGTCTTACAATAATTCTGTCTCTCAACTCCTGAGGACATGTACACATCAACACTAAAACTAGCATGCGGTGAATGCATGTTATTCTCTTCTCTTTTCCGACAAAAAAGCTTTTCCAACAAGCCATGTTTGGAAAGCTATATACCAATCAAACAGTACATCATTCCCTTTTTCCATGAAGCATGATGATATTGGCAGTGTATACCGATGCCATATCTACACCAAAATAGCGCTACCGCTAAAAGAACGAAGATGAAGCTGTCTGATTTGGAGAAGCCACAAAAGAAAACTGTAGACATGTTCACTAGTCCTGCAAAGCTCAACCTGAGACTTTTCATCTTGTAGCAAAAGCCGAGTCCGAACATGTTCATGCGCACTGCTTCTCGGCTTCGCAGAACAGGACCGTAGACTTCATTCAGTTTCCGAAACGAGTCCTTAGCTGGGACATAAGAACCCGGTGCGCGCCTCGAAGCGAAGTAAAGGCTTAAAAGCAAGGCGTTATGTTGTGTTGTCTTTGTACGGAGCATCAGATCCATCGTATGTTGGAGTTGATTTTCGTATGTCCATCAACAGAATATCTCTGTGTTCAAGGTATCTTCCCTAAGAATGAACCAAGTTCGCTACTGCGAATCAAATATCATTTTGAAACCGCCCATGCTTGAAATTCCGCAATAGGACAACGCCATGCTAGCTGCCCTAAACTCCATATAGAGAATCCTTGAAGTCGCCCATACTGTGACCGGGCTATGTACTGGCTCCTTTACACGATACCCTGCGAGAATCTCTCCACGCCATTCTTGATCTCCCTAACGATTTCCACTGCCTCATTTGTGCTCTGGGCTTCAAAATCATATCTCTTCGTCTCTCTTTCCTTGAAGACGATGACACGGAACATTTTTGGATGCTTTTTGCTGACCTTGCTGCCTACCACACTGCTGAAATGTACAGTAGTCGTCTTGCCCTGACCTTCAACTCCGAAACCACCCCGTGCACCAGTCTTAGACTCGCCAGGCATGATATGTATATATTCGTTGTCGAGAGCAATGATACGGGATGTGGAGGAGGCGAACGACATAGGCTGTTTGCGTAGGACAGCATAACGGCGGTAATAATTTGTTGCTGTGAGAGCCAGAGCACCAGAGTCACCATTCCTGGCAAGCGGATGGATGAGGCCTTGACCGGAGACCGCAGCATTGGTTCGGTCACCCTTCTTTGTCTTCTTTGGTGCACCGCCAGTACTGATTATAAGCGGTGCGTTGGGTGATGACGACCCTGGTGACCCAGCAAGGCCGTAGACCCCGTCGCCCACGAAGCGCCGACGTACGAGATCCAGATCCATTCGTGTGTCTAGAGCTTCTACGGTGCGGTCAGGCGGCGCTACCGTAGTGCTGCCGCTTACTTTGAGAATGTACAAAGCTTTCTCCAAACGCAAGTCGTGACATACTTGATCGAATACATCAGCAATGTACGTGTCAGTGGTACAGGGAATGTTGAAGTGTTTGGTGTTGAAGTTCTCATCGGTGAAGTGGACGTTGACAGTCTTCGGAGCTCCGATGCGGCTAGCAGCATGTGTTTGTGGCACTTTTGGTACGTCGGCAAGATTACTAGTATCTTTGCGGGTTGCTGTTGGCGCAAATGAAGGACCAGTGATGGGGTTCCTGAAGCTCTTCGCACGACTTGGAAGGGGTTTCAGGGGCTGCTTCTCCTCTTTTTCATCGGGGCCATCAGTTTGCGACGCGACGGCACTGGCGGCTTCTTGACTATAAATCGGCGTGAGCTTCTCGTTCTCGCCAAACTCTCGCTGAGATGCTTCAACAAGCGCGAACTCGTCCCATGGCTTGTCTCGTGCTCGAGGGCGCATACCACGGGCGTTATTTGAAGCAAAGTCTTTCAAGGGCTTATTCCTAGTCAAAGGTGGGAATTCGTCATCAACTTCGCCATCATCGTACATGCGCATGACCCAGCAATTCACGTTCATCTGTTTAGGGGATAGTGGCGGTTCGAGTTTCTCTTCTTGATATCGATGTAATGCGTATCCGATTGCTTCCGCGACAGTAGGACCTTCACCCTTGTCACTGAACTTCCGGATCAGCAACTCGACAGGCTTTGACGATTTGGATGAGAATGGGCAGTAAAGCTTGATGTACAGAGGGTTCTGTTGAGCTTCGCTAGCAGCATTCCACATGGCAAAGCGTTGTAGCGGATCCGATGGCTTTTGTTCCTTGGCTCTGAGCGCTTGAGTCAACGCACTCACTGGTAGCACGAAGCTAATCGGCCGTGGCGGAGGCAACGCTTGTAATGTTGGCGCAATCTGTTCTTTCTTCTTCTTCGGTGAGATGTTTTGGAAGGGTGTCAAACCGGGCATTGTGGGTAGATCACCACCTGCGGGAGAGGAGTCCAACGGGTCACCGCCTGCACCGATGAGAGATGCACTATCGTCAGAGCCAGAGAATTCGGATGTGAGGGAGTCGTCCGATTCATCGCCTTCGTGTAGAGCTTCAAGGCGTGCGCGTGCGCCAACAGCCCCTACTGCGTCTTCTTCTATGCGTTTGGAAAGAAGTTGGCTCGCGCCAGCTGATTTTCGAGGCTTCACTCTCCTCTTTCTGAATGATGAATTGTCAAACTCATTCTCCGAAGACATCTCACTGCTCGTTATGGTGTCTCTTCTCGGACGGCCTTTGCCCGCATCCACAGCATCCAGCGAGCTTCTTCGCAATACGTCGTCCGGTGGCCGTGATGGAGACGTGATCATGAGCGAAGGTCCTTCTCCAGCTTCTGCAAGCTCGTTGCGTAAGGCTGATCCGGGCATGGGCGAAGATCCGGAGCGCGTCCGTAGTGGCATCTTAGTGAATTTAATCTGGTTGGCAGGTCTGGCAATTTGTCAGTTTAGTCCCTGTGGCGCATGGCGGTCGCCTACCTGTGCGAGTCTTCGTCTTCGTCACTCTCATCGCTGAGATCACTGCTGTCGTCCTCCTCCAGTTGTTCCTTCCTCCGCCTCCGTTTCGCATTCAGTGTAGGGCCCACCGTGTCGTTGCTTCCGCCTCCGGTGACCATGCCACCCTCCTCCTCATCTTCGCCAAATCCTTCTGGAGGCTTCAGGCCAGCTGATCGCGGGGCCTGAAAGTATTCCGAGGTGATCGCAGTCGGTATTGGTGGGGAATAAGTGCGTTTGATGTCGGCGGCGTTGGGAACCCAGCCTGCAGCGCGGAATGCGGGGTTGTTTAGAACACTGGAGTCGACATTGATCAAGCGTTCGCCGACGCCGTCTTTGATTGAGGAGAGGTAGGCGGTTCGAAGCTGGTATAGCACAAAGCTGCCCAAGTTAGCTGCGCGTTGCGACGTGTAAGTGAGACCGGCCTACTCTTCGTTCTGAAGGAGCGACATAGTCGGAAGGTCAAGAGATCATAGTCTCGTAGTAGAAGGGTATGCTCAGACCAGCTGAAGGGGTATCATGAAGCCATCAAGGGAAGCTGTAGTGTAGTATGTGGGGATGTGAATGTGTACCTTGGACCCTGGCTTGGCATCGGCCCTGGCGCGTGGGCAGTGATCTCATCGTCAACTTTCCGATTTCTTGCGCCAAACACCCGCCTCTCAACAAACGCGCCGAAAGCACCATGAATCTACTCGCCGGCTATTCTGACTCAGACTCTGATGGCGAAGCGGCGCCTGGGCCGAAAGTAGTTGCAAAGCCAACAACCGCAAAGCCAGCCTTTCAGAAAGTCGTCGATCGCTCGAATCCAGGACGTATCAAGGTCAATCTTCCCGGCGCATCGCAGTCACGATCCGACAAGGACGATATTCAGGATGTTGCGCCACCGGCGAAGAAGGCCCGCCTAGGTGGGGGTTCATCATTCGGCGGCTTCAACGCAATGCTACCTGCGCCGAAGAAGCCAAACGTGAACGCCATTTCTGCATCCCAAGGCTCAAAGACAGGAAGCAGAGGGTTGGGCAAGGGACTTGCTTCTGGTGTCAATTTAAAGACTGGTGCAGAGCCGGCGTTCAAAAGGGAGTCAAAAGTGGAGACAGAGGAGTACGATGAGACTGGCAACCCCATCAAGAAGGAGCCCATGAAGAGCGAAGACTTCAGGGCTATGCTAAATTTGCCAACGCCCAAATCAGAAACCAGAGTAGAGGCCAAGCCAGAGATGTCAACACAAGAGCCAAAGGAGGTCACTGGGCTACAGCAAGTACCCAAACCTGCGGCGCCTCGTTTTGTACCCATGTCGGTCGGCAAAGGAAAGAAGAAGTCCGTTGCTCCTCGACTAACAGCAGCTTTGAGCCAGACAAACGCTGCGGCAAGCACAAACGCAAGCTCATCCGCGTCGCAACCGCAACAACCACCGCTAGAGACTAAGCCGCGGAAGCCGAAGGTCTCCCTCTTTAGCGTTTCGAATGAATCAGAGCCTGCACCCAAGGAGACATCTGACGGCCTGTATCAACCACTTCTCTATGGTGCGGATGAAGGAGGGAATTTGGCTACGGCGGAGGAAGCCTGCAACATGCCACTAGCAACTGAGGCAGCACAGTACGCTCCTCCATCCACAGGCGGATCGAATTTCCATGACCTAACCAACATTGCTTCTGAGTTGAACCTGTCGGAAGCAGAGCGCCGGCAACTATTCGGTAAAAAAGGACGCGGTGGGCCAGACTTTTCTGGGGCCACGATCAAGGATTTCAACACAGATATGGAGTATGCCCATAATGAGAAGTTACGGCAACAGGGTGAAGCGGTGCAGCACAATCCACTCAAGTCCATATCTGGTACTGGAAAGAACAGTCTCCGAAGCCTGGTAAGCGTCGCGACTACTCAGAAGGATGCACTGGAAGATCACTTCGCTGCTGGCGCTCGGAACAAGAGAGAAGCAGGCAACCGGTATGGTTGGTAATAGTATGCTGCACGCTAATTTCGTGGAGGAACAATGCATGAGACCACGGCCTGGATTAGGAATTCTCTGGCCTAGGGGAGGCGTTGGCGTTATTATACAGACTTAAGGTACGAATTCTGCTTCTGCTACTGCTGGCTGTGAACCTAGATGTCGATTGCTTATCCTGATTTTTCAACATTCAGTGTTTTTCATATCTATCCATAAGGCCATCTCCTTCTTTTCGTGTTTATCATAACCCTACGTTGTAGTTCTGGCATCATAGTATCATTGGCCCTTCCAGGTCGCCACGGTGTCACTGTAAGTCTCAGCCACCTGCCCTGAATTCCAGCGTTTGCAGCCTCTCGAGGTGAGCTAGACTCTAGATGACCGTCAAATTGACCGCGTTTCTTTCGCAACTCACCATCGCTATGGGTTTGCCTGTTACGCACTGAGGACATATATATATATATTTCGTCTTTTTTATACCGCAGCCTAAGCTTCTATCTTCTCTTTAGCTACCGAACCTCTACTTCAGTCTCTCGACACCAACAGTCTTTAACCTGACTTGACCTTGCTCGATTACTGATATTCTATTAGTCGATCGCAGAGATATCCGGATACAAACCATGTCGTCCTCACCAGCTACCGAGAACCCCACCACTATCCGCGAGACCGTACCCGTCATTGCCAACTACGAGATCCGTCGTGTCCCTGTCGGCTCAGAAAACATCTTGGCAGATAGCCCACACCTCATTGCCCGGCAGAATGCGCTGTATGCAACACATAATATTGCAGCTGGCACCCGTCTGATCTGCGAGGCCCCCCTCATGGAAGTCCCTTCTGAAACATACGAAGATCTTCACATCCTTCGCGATACGTTCGCAGCGTTTAGCCAAGCTAAGCAAGACAGGTTCTTAGAATTGAACACGGTCCCGCTTCACATTGCTACCCAGCTTGAAGAAATCGACATGTTCATTCAACCTGTAGTCAGGGACATGGCATGGCTGAAGACCAAGCAGCACAAGACAGCGTTCGACATTGAAGAACTCAACAAATATGGCGCCAAGGTCGACAAGCCATCACCACGCTTCGCCTTCGGGCTCGCTTTCACGCGGGCTGCTACGAGATTGCCGAGCGCGGCACCATGACACACTTCCTCGAGACCGCCTTCCTTCGCAATTCTTGCGTGCCGAACTGCTATACCGACTACAACACCAGTACGGGACGTGGGACCGTCCACGCTATCAAGAATATTGCCGCCGACGAGGAGCTCACCATCACAAAGCTCCACGACACATACTACCACTCTGCCGCAAACCGCGCCAATGCACTCATGGACCTTTTCGGCGTTGAGTGCAAGTGCGTCGCTTGCGACCTGTCATCACCAGTCTTCGGACTGCAAGGCAAAATCCGTCAGCGAATGACGCAAGCTAGCATCCAGCTTGAAAAAGAAGCAGGCGAAATCCCGGTCTTTGACCAATCCCTCACCGAAACCGCCATCATTTCCTCAAACGATGAGGGAACCTTCAGCACCGCTGTCGCCGCCACGATCCCCCTTCCCCGGCTCGAAGCTGTCGAGCGATTGGCACTCTCCATTGTCGCTGACCTGAAATCACTCAAGCTCAGCACAGGTCTGGAGATGGTGCAGGTTCTCAACCCGCTCATTGAGCGGATTGAACCACGCCTAGCGCAGTTCCCTGAGCATGATGCCGCCCTCCGCTGGAAGCTGATGGGTGTCAAAGCCCATCAAGTGATGAAGGCCTACAAAGTCTCTCTGGGCAAGGACACTGACAGGTTCGTCCTTGCTGAGATAAGATGGAAGAGGGTAATGAAGGCGGCCAAAGAGGACGGGGAGAGGGCCGCAAGGCTTAAGGAGAGTAGGACAAAACTGGGGTTGTGAGTGAAGGCTGATGGGGTTGGGTTTTCTGTGTCGTGTACGTGAGGGTCGTGAGAGTGCGAGGTGTGGTTCGGTGTAGTTTTAGATTTGGTAGAAGTGCATTGACGACCTCCCGACTTATACGTGTGCTTGGCGTACGGACCAGCAGAATGCTACGAGTCACTCCTAGATCTACTGTAATAATCATACCATCAACGTGTCTGTAGTATATTTGGGTATCACTATTACTTTCATTTCCCAGCCGCAGCTTTAGCAGCAGCATCCTTTTCCCTCTTTCTCTGCAGATATCTCTCCTTGGCACTACTGATATCCTTCTCTGTTTTCTGACTCTTCCGCGCGTGTTCCAGCTTCGTCTGTTCCTCAGCTTCTTCGTCTGCCTTCCGCTTATTCGCCGCTTCAATTTGTTCCGCCACCATCTGTGTCTGCCGCTCGCGTTGCGCATTCCGACCGGGCTTAGGTTTTGTCCATGCTGATTTTGTTTGGTTTGTAGCGGTAGTAGGGGCAGAGGCGGAAGAAGCAGGCTTGGGTTTTGCGATGATGTTAAGACCCCCTGACAGGAGCTGTCGTTCATCTGCTACCTCACCGTCTTCGTTGAGAATAACGTTCTTGCCTTGTTTACGTAGCTCCTCCACGATCTCAGCGTCTGTCTTCCCCTTCTCGGCTTCTTCAACAGGAAGTTTGACGCCGTCTTTGAGTGCCTTCGCAGCTGCCTCCATAGCCTCCTGGTGCCGCCGTTCCTGTTCCGCGAGCATATGTTTGTGGAACCCCTGCATGCCGAACTTCTTCTTCTTCTCTTCTTCGGCTTCTTGCCGCATCTTCTCTTCCTCCTCTGCTTTTCGCGTCTCTTCTTGTTGGGCCTTGTAAGCGCCTGTAACGAACTTCTCCTTGTCGACAAATTCATCGCCTTCCGCTTCACGCTCGCGCTGGAGAAGTTTGTCGCGTGCTCGTAACTGGTCTTTCTTACGCTGCTCTGCGGATTCGAATAGCGCGTCCATGTACTTGGGTTTCCGTTCCGCGGCGTTGTCGCGCTCAGCAGCTTTCTTTGCTGCGCTAACTGCGTGGAGCGCGTCGTAGGCGGCATCGTAATCGTATAAAGTGGCATCGGCTTCTAGGGCCTCTTGTGCGCGTTTTTCGGCTTCCGTGGCGCTGGCAGAGTATGCGATGGTGGTGGGATCATCTTCTTTGGGTTTTGGTTTCTTGGACGGAGGGGCTGGAGGTTGACCTTTCTTTGGTTTTGTAGACGCAGATTTCGAGGGCTCCGATGAGGCAGAGGCGAGGGTATCTTCGAAGTTGAGCTCGCCAATCTCCTGAACTCCATCTGCCTCTTCGGATTTGCCTTTTACATCTTCCTCCTCTTCATCGAATAACGGCTTCTTCTTCTTTCCCGGGAAAGGCTTAGCGGCAGCTTTTGCAAGCGAATTTGCGCCCTTGTTCTTAGCATTGAGGCCGAACTTGAATGACATGTTGGGTTGGTGTCGGAGCGGTGTCAGAGTCGCGACCGCGAGTCGACATGTCGCATGCCAAGGCGCGCGCGACCAGTGAAATCACTGACACCTCCGCGCCTTCTCCGCACTTCACCATGGCTTCCTCCACTCTGAACCTTGGAATGACCGCAGGCACTTCACCCGCGCGCCCTTTTGCACATACTACCCATGCACGACTGGCTATTAAAGCACCATAGTCCTCATCATGGAGGGGCAGGCTAGCGACGAAGCAGCAGAGGACCTCTACTCCAAGGCCAAGGCTTCACGATTCCACTTCAAATCCGGCTCCAAACGTCGCTCAAAGCGACAGGAGAGCGAAAATAAAGACGAAGGCACCGACGGCCATAGTGCGAAGAAACATAGGTCAGATTGCGACAGTGAAGAGCGACGCAGCCATCGCGAGTCGAGGCGCAGACACAAGCACAAGCATCGCACTTCTTACGAGGATCGTCACCCCACATCTACACGGGATGGCGCATACTACGACCCTGACTACCGCCATCGCGAATCTTTATACGATAACCTAGAGGAGTCAGGCGCAGGCTCTCCAGGTCCAGTTCCCGATGAAGCTTTCCGCGAGTCGCTGTTCGACGCGCTAGCCGATGACGAGGGTGCGGCATACTGGGAAGGCGTATACGGCCAGCCTGTACATATATACCCTGAGATGAAGCCCGGCCCCAATGGCAAGCTGGAGCGTATGACGGAGGAGGAGTATGCAGACTATGTGCGTACGAAGATGTGGGAGAAGAGTCATCAGCACATCGTGGAAGAGCGCGAGGCAAAGGAACGGGCGCGTCAAAAGCGGAAGGTCCAACGCGGTCAGCTCGACGAAGAACTCGAGCGGGAGGAAGCAGACAGAGATGATATACGGCGCCGCATGGAAGAGAGCCTGCGTCGTGGCGAAGAGCGCAAGAAGGCCAGAGAAGCAGAGGCTGCATGGGAGAATTATACGGCCAAGTGGGACAGTTTGAAGAACGCCCAACGTCTCGGTGAGGAGACAGATGTAAAGGTGCGCGAGCTTATCCCATGGCCTGTAGTGTCTGGTAAGGCAAGACACGTTTCCAAGGAAGAGATTGAGCGCTTCTTGCGCAGCTCAAACACGTGGCGAGAGGATTCGGTGGCGCTACTGAAGGCTGAGCGAGTGCGCTGGCATCCCGACAAGATGCAGCAGCGGTTCGGACAGCATATCGATGGTGATACTATGAAGCTAGTCACCGCGGTTTTCCAGGTTATCGATCGACTTTGGAATGACCGACGTTGATTTGGGCCAGTCACATTCTTTTCAGCGACGGCTCCTTGTAGCTCAAGGTCGCGCAGTGGAACTGTCAATCAGTGCTTGCAGACCATGTTTTCTTTACCTTGGGATACCCGAGAGAGCGTAGCCGCGTCTGTCTACCGGCATACCCATCAATGGCTATCAGTCTCGGCAGCGAGTTAATATCACTCGTACTACTCCATCGCCTTACTTCTTGCCATCATGCTACCATACCTCCGCATCTTTAATTTCCGGCTCCTAAGAATCTTGGCGCAATGTTTCCATGACGAAACAACCAGGCTAAGGCAATTAAGCATGACGATCTTCACTATAAAGGTGCCCGCATTGCTAAGAGACCGGCTAAAAGCTTGGTCTTGGACCAAAATGCTTTTGCCAACAACATCAGCGGCTATATCACGTTGGTCATCTGGTCGTGTCGCATGCCGAGATGGATAAAGTGCAGACAAGCTAATGATGCGAGAATAAGGTGACGTGACTATATGCTTCGTGGATTGGCATAGTGCTTGAATGAGCTTGATCAGACCCCGAAAGCTTGTGCAATATCAACATGCACACGATCAGGTACACAACTACAATGAGTCAGGGTGGTTCTGAACGAAGACGTTCTCCGCTCCACTCTTGTCGCACTACAGTGTATCGGGCCTATAGCATGACAGGTGAACACCAATCGCATCTCCATCGGAAATGAACGGTTTCAAGTTTCAAAACCTCGCCTTCGAACACTTATTCAACCAGCGTTTTTAGTCCCTGTATAACCGGTGGTTTGATCTTGATTTTAGGACACGGCTCCACCCATGGCGATGGGTCGTAGCCATGCACCCCACAGTTACAGCAGCTGATATACGTCACTAGCCAGGTATGCTCTCACGACCGCTACCCTCCAATCTAGAGAGCCTCCTTCAAGCCGATACGTAACCGTCATTCACCGGCGACCCCTGGTGCTGATCAGTATGGTGCAATGCCTCCATTGTTATATATAAGGGTTTCTAATGTCCGTGAGTGAAAGGCACCAAGCGTCCCCAACTTGAGCAGACAACATGGTTGCTTTCTCTTCTATCCTCCTTGCCCTCGGCAGCGCCACCGCGGCTCTCGCCTCGCCCCTCAACCTCATCTTAGAGGCTCAAGCGCAGGAAGAGTCTGCCAACCTGACTGCACGCGCCACCCCCGCCGGCACTGGCATGAGCAATGGCTTCTTCTATTCTTTCTGGACCGACGGCCAGGGTCAAGTGACTTACAACAACGGCGCTGCTGGAAAGTACGATGTCCAGTGGTCCAACGTTGGCAACTTCGTTGCTGGCAAGGGGTGGTAAGCTACTCTTATGGGTTACATTCTCTACACTACTGACTCTCTTCCCAGGAACCCCGGCTCCGAGCGTGTAGTCACGTACTCCGGTACCTGGAACGCCGCCAAAGTCAACTCTTATGTTTCGCTGTACGGATGGACCCGCAACCCGCTCATCGAATACTACATTGTTGAGTCCTACGGTTCCTACAACCCCTCTTCTGCTGCTCAGAAGAAGGGTTCCGTCACCTCCGACGGCGGTACATACGACATTCTCCAGACTACCCGCACCAACCAGCCCTCTATCGACGGTACTGCTACATTCCAGCAGTTCTGGTCTGTCAGGACTAGCAAACGTGTCGGTGGTACCATCACTGTCAAGAACCACTTCGATGCTTGGGCCAAGTACGGACAGAAGCTTGGTACGCACAACTACCAGATCCTCGCTACTGAGGGTTACCAGAGCTCCGGCTCTGCTAGCATCACTGTTGAGGGTCCCTGAACGATTGCTCTTGCAGAGTAGGATGTCGGAAAAGCCTTGTGGCTAAAAAATTTGTACATACATACCAACATTATCATAAGAAATTCTAGCACGATGTGCATCACGCAATGAGCAATATCGTGGGTTAGTGATGTATAGTTTCTGGAAGAAACCCATGTGGCGGGCCAGTAACGTCGGGCAATCTAAGCCTTCCCGAAGCCACCGACATCAGCCTTGCGACACATGGCGGCACTTCTAGCCGTCGGCGCGCGTGTCACGCGATGTCTTCCTTTCGACAGTCAGTTGCATTGCAATCGCTGATGCACAGTAATACGGCACCCAGGAGGAATGTCTGCACCAGCGAACAAACCAACACTCACGCATCAGGCGACGACATTAGTCACCGAACGTGCGAGTGATCATGATGATCTATCACGTAGTTTCCAGAATGTACAACTATGTGCGCATATGAATAACTCGTTGCCATGGTAGGCGCATTCGAAAGTCGTGGCTTGCAGGGGCGCGGACAGACACCTGGAGACTCAGCCTTGTTGTTTGTTACGAGTAAACTGAGAACCTCATCGAGCCACGTCATATTTTTATTGCCTTTCTCATAGACCTACTTGCATGTAGCTCACTATTATACTACTATGTCGACTCCAAGCGTGCGGTATCAGCCATGGTTCGCAGAGGCGAGCTCATTTGCGACTCGCGAAACACTACCGTAGTGGCTAACCCTGGCATTGCGGGTTATGGGGTATGCATTTCTACACATTCCAATATGAATAGCATTGCTATTTCTGTCTTCTAGCTAACTCCAATCTTCCAGGTTCTCGTCTCGTTCATACTGTCGGCTTGCTAACAGTCGGAGCAGTGCTGTTTGCATATCTTTCGGATTCAATGCCCGAAAAAGATCTTAGCGATACAGGCAAGGCCTTCATTAGAGATTTCAAGCGATTCAAGAATACCTTGCCACTTCGCCTTCAGCTGTCCCAGCTTCGTCCGACGCCTACTGAAGCGAAGCGGAAGCCCCGTCGAAAGCAGCGTGAGGAAGCCGTCAACCGCTTCATCTTATCACTAAGCGACCAACAGCTTGCGGCTGGCTTGGCTATTCTTATAGGTGCGATCGCAAACTAATGTACGCTGTCCCCGCCCGAGTTTCGAATCGCTTTCTCACTAGCTTGGTTCTCGACTACTACACACATGGCGACGCTCGACAGCTTGAGGTGGTACTTCGCAAAACACAAGACCCCACGAAATATACGAGTATTCGGTATGCTCGCCTTGATGATCTTATTCCTCTACTCTTTCATTGTTGTGTTAGTCATGGAAAATAGTCCGGATAACATCTCCCCGGTTCAATGCCACGTCCAGGGCTCGGTCGAGACGTATCATGATGAGGACGTCACTCTCCCCACTCGATTCTGGTCTTGGGAAATGACGGCTCTTATCATAATGTTTGCGTATAAATCCAAGCTCCTTCGTACGTACTCATACGGTTCGAACGACTTTATTGGCTTGGGACGCTACTCAAAGGACGTGCTATCTCTCTGGAGTCGATGGAGATATCCGAAGGAAATACAACTACCAAGTATGGAAGCTGATGCATGGAACTACGTTTGAAAGGAAACTGCCAAGGAGCTTTTAACGAAGCGTCGTGAACGTCTTCTCGCGGACATCATGGATAAAGGCGAGAATTCAACCTTTACAATTGATTTGGTCAGCACATAGAGATACGCAGAGCGCAGATACTGGCACTAGATGATTCCACTGGTACCGCCAATCACGTTCATGCTTGTCTTTGGGTTCGCTCAAATGATACTCTTCCGCTGGGGGTGAGATGACTTTGACGCCATTGACGTTGATACAGCGATGAGGTTTGGTCAGATCATTGCTTTGATTTTGCTTGCACTATCGTTTCTTGCTGCAGCTGAAATCTGGTAAGGTAAGTCCTGAGCCCTATCATCAAACTCAATTGGCCAACCGAGATATATAATCTAGGTCGGCATCCTTGCTGAATACCAAGTCGGTAACGTTTAATCCTGTGACGGTCAGCAAGCCGAGTTCAGCCGTATCACCCACAGGGGTTAATCGAACACCGACCCTGCGAGTGGCCTCATCCGCTGATGTTAGCGATCCTCTTTTGATACAACTGGAAGGATAAGGACGCGAATACGACAGTGAGGTAGCCGATGTGAGAAAATACTTCTACGAGGAAGCCAAGGAAGTGAAAATTCAGCACACAAACGCTAATTCTGGTCGAGAAGTAAAGGCCATCTTCATTCACAAAGAGCAACTACTAAAAGACACCAAGATTTGCTTCGAGACTGAGAACAAGATGAAGGATAAAGGATCTTCTCTTGTACTTGACTCGTTGCTATACATACAAGTGGTTTTCTTTGCCGCGGCAGCTATTCTACTCAATCTGCCACGTAGACATTTCGTTGGTGGCATTGTTGGGGGAGTGCTGCTCCTCATATATTTCGCTCCACAATTATATGGGTAGGGTTTCACACTATGGAAGACGGAATGAGAAGCTTATGTGCGACTGCTGTCAGAGTTTCGAACGATTAACCTGTGAGGGAAAGAAGATGCATCCAGCTAGGAAGTCGAAGTTGGATCTTATTGGTGCGGGATCGCGTTTTTAATTATCCCTATAGTGGTTCTCTCGAAGCTCAATTCAGTCTCAGGGGTTTTCAATGAGAGCATGTCAGGAAACATCTTTGTTGCAGTTACCGCCAACTGCGGGCGCTGAGCATTCATTTCAGGATAGCCTACAAGCCGCTTTCGCCACACACACACACGTAATTGGCTGAAAGAGTTTGACTACTTTTTCGCGTTCGTATCATCTCAAGAAAGCACTTTCTTCGATACTACGACCTACGTGGCGCTAGATTCGGGTCGTCCGGTGCCTAAGTAAAGAATAAGCAACATTAGCTAGGAGTCTTCGGGGTTAGCAAACATAAGCACAACGAAGAAGAACAAGAATAGTAACAACGGCTATATATGTACCGGATCGGGTTAATGCTCAGGTGTATAGCCTTGTGGCTTGCATAGAATGGCTCTCCATGGTGCTTTTCCACGAATCAAATTCTAGTCAAGAGCTCTGTCTCGTAATGCATGTTCGATTCGTGGCAATACTCGCTTGCACACGTCCTAACAGTCAAACATACGCATGTCATGTATGAGAAAAAGGCTGAACCCCGCCTTAAGTGCGCACTGTGACTTTCTTCATTTTCTAGCGCCATGTCGCACATTATGAGCATTGAGGAACGGCACCATGCAAATACAACAACATACTCTATTCTGACATCAGGACACAACGCTCCATATCAAGAGGAAGAATTCGATTCATCTAGGTCTAATGCTCCACAGGGATGGCCAGGAGTACCACAGTCAGTTCGGAAAAGCAGTCTTGTGATCTGTGTCGAGCTAGCTTTGCTAGTGTTTCCTGTCTCTTTTCTAGGTTCGTCTATCTGCCTGCCATCGTTCCGAGACTAAGAATGAATTGCTTTCCAGCCCTAGCAGCCACTGCCTACAGCTTCCATGAGAAGCCCATCTCAGAGTATGGCATCATACTACAACGTGCAATGCTCCTTGGGCCCACAATCTTCCCTTTAGCTTTTGCTGCGCTTGGCGGGCGAACACTGAAGAACATAGCGCTGTGGAAGGCAGAGCGCGGTTCGACTATCAGAGTGAGTGATGTATCTCATACTCGTAATGTCTTCACTGATGTATCACAGGTACTTGAGAGCCTGTATGGGAGCCAAAGCGTCGTTAGTGCTATAAGTTTGGCTATATCTCTTCGTTCTTTCAGCCTTTTGTCCTTCGCCATACTCGTGCTATGGGCGCTTTCACCGCTCGGTGGCCAGAGCTCACTACGTCTGGTTACCGAAACCAACGCTACCGTCGTAACATCACAATCAGTCTTTTTTCCTGACTCTGATACATCCAGTTGGCTGCTTGGTGCATACCCCATCACGTTTGTCAACCAAATGAGCGTCATAGTATCCGCTAGTATATCGGCCGCAGATACTCTCCAAAACAGTTCAGTGGACATCTGGAATCATCCAAAAGTCCCGCGACTTATGCAACTAGAGCAGGTCGGCCTTTTTGATAATATGGAGCACAATTGGATTGATATCCGCTCTGAGGCCAATGGATATACATCCCTGACAGGCCTAAGCGTGGTGGGCCTGCAGGCTAATACTATCGCCAATTTCTCGATACCATATGAGTAAATGTATGTGGACTGTAAAGCTCACTTGCGGCAAAGCGGTGACGAAGTCAAAAAATTCTTTGACCGGAACTTTACTCCTCACCAGATGCATCCAGCAGGCTGGCCATATGAGCCCTACAACAGGGGCTCTACGTCTGGGTATACCTGGTTGACCAACATGAGTTACGCCAGCCCTACTACGAGCGTATATTATGAGAGCAGTTTCTTCCTTGTCAGCCCCTACAACTCATCAATCGGCTGGGGAACCACTGGGTACGTCTTCTATAGCACTAAGGACTCTAATAGAAAGGGGGGTATATCACTCTAAAGTGTATGCGGCACGATACCGAGGTGGAAGCTAACATCGTATGCAACTCTGATGCCTGTCGCACAGTTTGTGCGACGAGCGGTCGAACCACGGCCGAAGTCGGCTAACGCTTCTGAATTCGCTGGTGGTCGACCATTTAAAGCCCTAACGTACAACTATTTCCTTAGAGATTTTATGTCTTACTTCCCAACCATCGGTGGCATGATCACAAGATTCTCATCCCATCCTATCGACAACTACATCTATGGAAACTCCGACACATATGAATATCCTACTTCTCACTTTACCGCCAATCCCGTGACACACAACTGGAGCGCCATTCCTGATGAACAAGTCTCGCAGCGTCTGACCGAGGTCCTGAACGCATATTGGGAGTCCAGTCGATGGATGGCTACGACGACCCGTACAGATCCCTTTGCGCTATCGTCAATCAATCGAACCACAAACGAACCATTTTCCGAGCTCAGGCTAAACAAAACCATCGCGAGTGTCACTCACCAGTTGCCCGTCTACAAAGCAATTCTCTTTTGGATCTTGGTTCTTACACTATGCTCTGGAACGCTTCTTGTCTTGGGTGTCGTGAACGTTGTCATAGCTCTACAGACCACTGTTCCCGACGTTCCTGGCGCCGTCTCTTCTCTTACTAGGAACAACCCGTACGTGGAACTTCCTCAAGGCGGCTCGGCTTTGGACAGTGCACAACGCACCCGGTTGATCCAGGGAAATGTTGTGCAACTAGGTGACGTACAGGATGACGAGAAAGTGGGGCTCATTGCGCTGAAGAGTGTAGCGAAAAAGGATATGGGTAAAGTGAGGAGGATGGTGAAGAGCGACTGTACCTCTAATGTGGTTATGCAATCAGGTAACACATAAGCGGGTAGATGAAGGCGCGAAGAGTGATCAAGAACATACAATCTCAGTGGAATCAAAGTGAATATACTCAGAGTGCTCTTTGGGGTAGGGCATGGTGGCGGTGTCGTTGTGTGCGAAGAGTTCAATCCAGATACTGTGGTATCAGTCCTATTCATGGTCCAACTGTGCATCGGCGCCCGTCCAGTTTCATCTACATCCCAAGGACGAACATGATCGTCAGGAGGGTTCGCTGCGTACGTCGAAGTTTTCCCTCCCATCTCAGCAAGGTGGTGGTAAAATATTTGCCTTTCAGGGCGGAGTACTCAAAAGCTAAGCCATTACACCAAGTGAAAGAACATGCACTCTGTACGCGCATTATGCGAGAGTAGCTATGGAGTATGTAGGGAAGCATGGTTAATAGGAGATGGACCTTGCCCCTCTGTCAAATGATTGACTGCGGCACGTCATGACAAGCAGATGTCTAGCAACTTTGACAGGCCGATCCTCGACGACAGAGGCTACATCCAGGCCAGCTGAAAGCGATGTGGCCCGAAACCGCCACCGACTGGGATCAAGTGCAGCCAGTAGGACGCAACGCAATCCGTACCATGTTTCAAGGAAAGACAGACGTAGTAGAGTTGTTGCAACGACCAAGTTGCGGTCTCAGGCGGTCGGCCAATTGCGATTCGTCAGGTTCAAGTTCGTGGAATTTAATCTAATGCCTATCAAGTCTACATTAGTCGTACAGTATATACACAAGTCGTGATTGAGCTGCGTTCAAGCAGCCTTTGTCCGTAGCTGCACGCCGTGCCAGCTCTTGATTTCATCCTTTAGCACCTCGTTGACCAGCTTGTGTTGCTTGATGACCGTCAAGCCTTTGAATTTAGGGGATTCGACCTGGATCGCGTACATGGACCCACAACCGCCGCTGATGTCTTGAACCTGTGCCAGACATGTTAGCATCCGTTTGAAGACTAATAGAAGCTCCTCCATTGCCTGCGGGTGTACTGCTTCTCTCTAGAGGTCTGACGTGCATCACAGCCTGCAACGTACCCCGCAATGCTGATATGACGTGCATGCTCGCGATGCAGTAGTCGGTCGCGCGACCGGTGTGGTCAACGCATGGCGATCCCACCTCCGCACCTATGCAATATCCAAAAACCAGAAAGCGGGGAAGCATTACGTACCTCCAGTTTCACGGGCCCCAATTCTGCTTTGATCTTATTGAAGACGTGCAATTCTGCCTCGTTGAGGTAATCTGGTGCTTCCAGGCGCTGCGCTGGCTGACTGCGAATATGATCGTGTGCACAAGGCCGAGAACTGTGGCTGGCGTGATAGGATCAACCGTAAGGCTGACGAATGTTGTGTCCTACAAAGCGCAGACGTAAATGTCGTAGGAAGACGCGACGTCGGTCGTAAGCATGGTGTTGCGGCTGCCGAGGCTATGCGGCGAAGGATAGCCCTCGATGGTGCCATTGTTGCAATGTGAGTTTCTGTGATACCGTTATTATTTACGGTCCATCTTGGATTGCATTAGTTCTGTGATATGAAAATAACATGCTTACGAGGCTTTGTGTGATGATTGACACGATGTTCTGAACGGCGTTTGTCAGTCCGTGAAGTTCCCCATCGCGAACTCCGTCATAGGTCCGGGCGTCTGCCACCAAATCACATGCCTCGATTACTAAGTAGCACCTGGATGCTGTGCCCACGATGCAGTCACAACCTCACAAAACCTCAGTCTGTCCGACTTGGAGAAATGTCAAGTCCTACGCGCAACATCAAAGGCCGACTCTTCTCGATCTCAACAGAAAGTGGCAACATAAGACATCGCAATCTAAACCCCACGTAACCTTATGCTGGGGTAGGTTGGCATGAGGGACACCGATCCACCAAAACGTCCAAGTACCTCCAAGTACCTCCTTGCATGGGCCAATCCTTGGTTCCCTCCGATAGCAGATTCTATTAGCAAAGCGTAATGCTCAAGGTTTACAAGTTCGCACATCACTCCACCGCGCGTGTTCACAACATGGAACGGTGGATGCGTCTCCACAGTTCTTCTCCGCTTCATGCTGATGGCGGAGTGCATATCACGGCACCTCGGTCCTCAGCACACCAGGCCACGCTTCACAAGCTTACATAGGTTTAGGAAAAGAATAACCAAGCGACGGGCCTGGTCCCCTCTTTTCCAAGACACAAGCGGCCGAGACCGTTCGGACCCTGATCAGCGAAGTGCAGCTTGCGACGTAGACTTTCACATGTTGAGGACAGGGTCGAGATTGCAATCAAGCACCAGCCCTCCATCAGGCCGTCTTAAACAGGCCGTCGCAAGCCAGGAGGCTGCTTCAAGCCAAGCTCTGCATGAGGTGTACGCCACATATATGGGCTGTGCCGCCCGACTTGTCGAAGGATTCGTTCAACCGATTGAGGGGACAGGCTCTTCTTTCGTCATATCGGACTGATAGCCGCCTCTGAGGCGCAAGAAGAGCTCATACTGCAGCGAAATGACGTGTTAAGGGCTCCTTGGGCCTCCCACGACGGGATCGATATGGATGATCGTTGTGAATGCACGACTGGGTATTCTGTGTCGAACATATGGTGTGAACGTCTGGCAATGACCGTACGGTCAGAAGTCGATGTTCGGCGTTGGCGACCATGAGCCCTCCAATTTAGACAGTTTAGCCTTCTGTGGGGGGGGGGGTATATCAAATCCAGATTAAGACGCGTAAAAACAGCCAATCAGCCACATCATCTCTAGCACGCACAATCACTGTAGATTAGCTACAGCATAGAATTTGCTTTGGCAAATTTCGACAGTACTTGCGCTGCTATGTATAGCTTCACAGCGTACGCGACTGCGATTATTGTCGCAAGTTGATCGAAGATGCCTCAATCCGGGTTATGATATAGTACTGCTAGGCAGTTCCTGGAGATCACAATCTGAAGAGCATCGTAAACCAATATGGATCTGATGAGAGGTACCGAAGAGCAGCGGAATTTGAATATAGTGAAGATGCTGAACGGTACAAACAGGCTGACTTTACAGCCTCGGCGTGCATCTGTGAAATTCTACATTTGATAACCTGCGACAACAACGAAATGCGTATCTCTCTCCTGGTCAGCGCCCTGGCGGAGTTGGTGACTGCAGCCCCATTCCTTCAGGCAACAGAGACTTCAATCGCTCCGGGCGCAACTCTGATTTCGCTCTCAGCAATCTTACCGAGTCCAACTGCTACAACCCCAGATTCGACATTGCCAGATTTTACGATCACAGCGGTACCGACAAGCGATCCTGACCCAGAAGACGACCAAGACTCAGAGTCCAGTTCGTCGAAGAAGAATTCCCATTGGGAGCCAATTCCAATCTTCACGAAGCAGTGTCAGTGTCAGTTGGCGACAGCGAGGTATCCGTGTTGGGCTACCGATGCACTCCAGGTAAGTCAATTTAGACAAGAATGGGGTTATTGAGCGTGTCCAACGCTACACAATATGATCCTAACACAACGACCAGAGCTGTCATTTCGAAGAAAACTTCTCGTACGGTTGTTACATGCAAGCCGTGGGTGGATGTCCAACACCAACACGTATTGTAAGTAGCTCTTTCTCCCTGGAGACCAAGTCCTTACACTGACACCATACAGTGCAGCAACCTCTTTGAACCTACACCTCGTCCCGGACCTCACCCGTGTGAACTTGGCCCTAATCCTCCCGTCATAACAAGCTTTCCCACACTCACTGCATTGCCGATTACGAACTTCACTTTTCCAATCTTACCTACAGTGAATGTGACATTGCCAACAATATCGTTGTAGATGGGAGGCGGTATAGAAGTGTCGAGGGAGTGCCGAGGGTTTAGATGCCAGAGTGAGATGATTCCCAACGCAGTAGAATTAGATAGAACTACTCGCATAACATGTCATGATGTACCATCCAAATGCGAGCAACATATTCTGCTTACCGCTGAACCTGTCAAGATCCGAATGCGCGGCAGATGGCTCTTTTTCAGTATGCCACTTCAGCCCATCCATGCCTAGTGCATCGTGTTCAACATTTTCGTCAAGATCTTCACCACCGTGAAACATCCCACTTGATACCCACCCCAAACCGTCGCGTTCATCGCGCTCTACAAAACTCGTCTCCGTTCCGCGAATCCGTCCGGCGTCCGCAAAGCACCGGAACCCATCCCCATGCAGCCCTAGCTTCCGCCGAATGACTCCCATCTCTGTCTCCACAGCTCCCACCTGATTTACGTCCTAGATCCATAAGAAATCTGCTTGTATCATCGGCCTTAGCTATGTTCGCGGGCTCAGTATGATCCTCCGCGGGGCTGAGCTAAGCGCTTCAAAATGTAGTCCCTCACATCCTCATTGGTTGCCAAGCGAAAAGTCGGAGCAGTGCGAAACGAGGCTTGGCTCCGTTCGAACACGAGGTGGTGGGATAGGGTAAGTAAGGGGTGGACGTGGTGAGATGGGAGACCCACTCTCAACAGTTCGAGTTTGCAGATGAAGTTGTGCTAAACATGTAATTCCTACCCAATGCGGGGCTCGCTCACCCTCGCAAAGAAATCATGTCTCACATCGGCTTTCTCGCTACCATCTGTGGAGACTGGAGTGCAGAGGGTACCTGTCAGCTCAGTGTCCTGTGCTGGAAATATGTCTCCATGTGGAGCATGGAGTAGTAAAACTGGTAGTGTACATAGTGGGTCAAAATATTGAGCTTTGATGTCATACTCGCAGACGTCCGACGGAATTTACAGGTTGTGCTTCAAATTCCACTATATGCAGGAGTTCCGATGGATGGGATAGGTTGCATATGTCAGGACTCAAGCGTTGATCAGACCCTGTAGACTTGGACGGAGATATGGACCCTTCTTTTTTTCGGATAGAGTTGAGCCGCAGGGTCCAGTGATGCTGCAATACACAGGGTACCGTGGTACGGACATGCGATGGCGTTTCTCGGACTTTGGAGAGGGGGGGTTGCATTCGGACCGCGGAGGTCAAGAAGACAACGCCGGTCCGGAACGCGGTCGAGGTTCTTGCTTATCGTCCATTGAGTCAAGATCTGATATCTCTGACTGCTGATATACGCGGAGCTGGTGATGATCACCGCTCGAGGCCACCATGAAGCTATGGTTGCGTACCATGGATCCCTTCACCGCTCGCACCCCGCAATCAACAGACTTTCGCGTCTCTTGCTACAGACGCACGACGTTCTCGACTATCAACCAGACCTGCAAGTGATACCCACTTCCCACTTGTCCTCCACGGAGAATCAATCTCAGCCCTCCCTCTCTCGCTATCTCCACAAGAGCTCTCACAGTAGTATCCCAACGGCCCGCAGAATAAGCTCACCCGTCATCTAGCTTCATCTAGCACACAGTCTCCCGACACACCATATTGCACCTGCCTCAAATCCCAATGAAAGCGCCACCAGAATCCGGAGTACAGTTCATAAAACACCTAGACCCTGATTCTCAAGGCAGGGAAGGGGAGGGAGGCTCCGTAGACCCTGCCTAGATGACCTACAGCCGCCCATGTCACCGACTACTACTGCCGGCTAGACGCTCATCTGACCGGGCAATGTCTGACGCAATGTGCATGGCTCAGTGTGAACGCGAAAGCGGTGGTGGGAGGATAAGCGCAATGGCTTGTTTGTTGGGATTTTGCCGCCCAGGAAGATGTTGTGGCCAAGGCAAGGATGCGTTGATGATAGGGTAAGCCACATACAGACCGTTGCGGCTCAACACCGGTGAGATTCTCATTCGACTGATATCGTACAAATCTGGGGTGCTTATTTAGCGTTTAGATGGCTTGATGTGTCATCTTTGCTTCTTTCTTCCGACGTCGGATTTGATTTGTAATGTAGTGAAACGTGCAACTTGATGTGGTGATGCTTCATCACGGACGTGTGATTGACAAAAAGAAACTCCGTACGAGTTGCTAAGAATATCGCGGCCTGGCGCGCTAGTCTCATTGCACGCTAGCTCCGCTTTCTGTTGACGCAAAAACTCTGCCCCTCGTGCTCGCTTCGACGTCGACAGGGATGCAGCCAGCCACGGCGAACTATGTTGATCACTATCGCGGGGCATCAACTGTCTTCTCCACACTACCTTACGAAATCACAATGGCGAACATCACAACACCATGTCATCATGTTCAGTCGGAAACAGGTAGCGAAGTGTGTGAAGGTTCTCAACAATCCTGATATGAGATATCGCATGTCGTGCGCCACGCTCGGGTTTTGTCAGTCAGCACCGAAGCACACGTTGTTCGTTGAGCTAATCCTTCCCGCTGCATTCGCCACAGTTCGCAGAATGTTGGTATCCAGCAATTTGGCACGGATCTGGACGTAGGCGCGTAACAGCTTGCTTGTGACGGCAATGACTATTCGAAAGAATAGTGGCTTTTGTATATCGTTGAGTGATGCCAATTTGCTAACTTGGGTAAATGGTGGTACGATGGCTGACTGGTCGTTACAAGTAATTGGGATGATTGTGCAGTTCGTAATCTAAGTCCGCGTAAAGGTAGTACAACGCTTCTGAAAGCACGCGAAAAGCTTCCATACTACGTTCAGGACAGCTTATCCACTACTGTAAGATGTACTCCACTGCCCGCATGGGTCCACATACATGTCGAATACAGAACGCTTAACCCCGCATTTACTCACCGTTTGGTCTATCACCGACCATCCTCACACCCTCCGCTTTCGTGCTATCCACAATGCCGCCGTATGGCAGCTCATCTCCTTGCAACCATTACACTGTTTGCGCAATCTTGATCAGATGAGGCAACTGGTTATAAAGTACATTCATGCATCAAATGTATGGAGGGCAACCGACTGGGGCGGAGTACTTTTGTTGAGAGAGAGAGAGAGAGAGAGACTTGCATGCAGTGATCCTGCGGGCGCAATATCAAGGCACGTTTTGTGTATGCAACAGACGACAGGCGAGACTGCACCGCACCTCCAATCTTGGGCTTACGGGCGTTACTTGCGACCGTGTATACGCGTACGGCAGGTAGAACTACAGCATGGTGGAGATGAAGCAGGGTGTATGAGATAGATCAGGTGAGGTATGTGGGTAGCACGTGCTGGCGGAGGTGCGACTGCGGATGGGTTGATGTGTGGAATGTCAGACGGGGAAGGCTGGAACAATCTAATATGCTTCGCGTAATGTAAAGATGCCGAGACAGCCGTCGTCATAGGATGAGGAAGAATGAGAGTTCGTTTTCAGGAGTTGCTATCGTTTCTGACGCCGCATTGCGCAAGAACTTGCTCAAGAGAACCTTATCAGAACGGATCATGCTGTATGTAAGACTGGTTGAGTATCGTACTAATCTGTGGCTGCGGCTTACCCCAAGATCTGAAGCTCTAATAATGTTAGTGTTATCGTCGAGCTATCACCCCAACTGTTAGTCTGATGTTAGAAGCTCTATCTACTCGTGGACATAATCCCAGATAGTACCTTGTTACACAAGATAAGCCACCCGGAAATTGGGTTGCCCAGCCAAGACCACAAAGGATGAAGCAATGTTCAATGTCATCGTCCCAAACTCCCGATAACATGTCCAAATGGCGTTGTAGTATGTATCGAACGACGATGTGTGCATCTGAAGGATCATGTAGCCTGTAGATCGTACAAATCTAGAAGGAGGCGTAAGACTACTGTACGTTGCGCAATGATGTCGAACTTCTGCCCTGCATATTTCGATCCCTTCACGTCGCTTGCAATCGTTCGGAACACTTGCTCCGTACCAATGGTATGCTAATGTTGCTACAGTTGTACAGAAATGTTGGGTAGAAGATGCAGTTCCCACAGTCAACCAGACCGGTTCAGCTACTGAACAGACGTGTTGCTGCCACGTGCGCGACGTTCGCAGCTTTGGTATAAGGAATCGATTAACCGAGCCAAAGTTTGCGCGCTTAGTGACTTGATCTAGTACCGTTATCGTCGGCGAATATCAGACATCAGTCAAACTGTTGAACGCGGCCATAAACAAAAACTCTTAATGCGCTACGCCCGGTTCACCCGAGAATGTCAGACCATGAATATTGGTACTGTCCGCGACTTGCGATGTGTGAACAAAGTTTGGCGATCACGATCATCATCGGCCCTATGCTGGAAGTTTTGTCGGTGGATAACGTAGTGTTTTCGGCCCGTGAATTCAGAGATCGTGGGGTGGGGCACAGACAGACGGGGGAGACACCTCCCACTTCCCTCTGCACGGATATGACGGCTCTTTACCTAGACCGACTCCAAGTCATGAGACTCTGACTGCATCTGCATCTGGAGCAATATCCAACAATGAGCGAAAGTCTGACTGGATGTGAGGTTTGTAAGAATGATAATAGAGGGTCAAGTAGCGGTGAAGAGTCGGGCAAGGACAAGCGCTGCAAGCATCGGCGTCCTAGTATTGATAGGTAGGGTACTCCTGCGCGCGGTAGGCGAAACAAGTGGGATATCCAGTTTTTCTTCTGCCAGAGTCATCGGAGAAGGTTGAATTTGACGTCATGCATCGTGATCTTGCTAAGCAGTCGGCATTTAGAGCAGATTGCCGTTTATGTGGGGATGCCATTCTTGGTTCTTGCGGTCCGTGACATGCCAGGTGGTACGTGGCATTGTTCTTCAATGGTCGTTGTCGTGAGTGACACTCTGACAAAGTGGACACTGTGGTCAATCGCTTCGCTGTATCCGGCATTGGGCAGCGTTATCAAAAGTTGGAAACATGGCAATCTGGCATTACGCGCCCAGCACAGCACAGGCAGCCCCGTTTTCGCACAGAGTGTTCCCTAGTAGATCTGCGCCGCTCATCTGTTGAGCACAGAAAAAATCCTCGGGGAATTGCACTCGGTTCCTTTGTGGGCATGTCTGTCGCGTACCACGGTAACAATCCCGACGAGTTGGTCCTGCGATTGACGTCTCGCTTGACAGACCAGCAAACACATTGGACCTGGGACCCGCCTACTGTGACGGCAACAGTGCATTTTTCAGAAGTAAACCATTGTGCGGCTGAGGGACTGCATCCATCCAAAGCCGCGTGGGGGGTTCCAGACATGGGCGTATCCAGGAGCGAGACGAGGACGGCAGTAATTTGCCTCGCATCCTTCGGCAGGTGTGAAGCGTTTAATACATCAATCCTCGTTTGATGTGACGCAGACAGAGTCGTGCTCAGCAATGCGCTGCCCATGCTCTGTGTTGTTGCCGCGATGATGATGTTGCGGAACACATCGGAAAGCGGGTTAGTTTGATGCGGAACTGACCCAAGCCCCGCTCGATGCGTGTGCGGAGATCGACAAACTGAAGTGAATCGATGATAACGTGGCGCGGACCCTGTCGGGCGGTGAGCGAGGGCAACCATCCGCCGAGGCTGAGTGGAAGGAGTCTCCAGATTCTGCCACATGGAGGGAGCAGTCTGACATGACGCTAAGTGGGTCAGGCCAGCCAACTGGTCAACATGGGGGCTAGTGTGCCAGGTGGGCCTCGGTCTGGCCAGCTTCGCGACGTCGCGACCTTCCCAAGGCAACGTTTCAAGCTGGGCAGGATGGAAATTGTCGAAATAACCTTGCGAGCAGCATGGAAATCTTGAGGTCCGACAAAGGGCCTGGCCAAAAGCCTGCTTTCGTGCAGCAGGTTTCCGTAATTGCGCCGCGACCCGTATTCCGCCTTGCTCACGTCTGATTGCAGTCAAGATTTAGCTAGCGTTAGCTTCCAATAGAGCAAGCTTCAGCAGACGAGAACCGTGGTTGGAAGAAAGTTAGTGGGCGAGGCTCAACCTGTCAGTGCGTCTGGGGATTGCAAAAACAAAGCAGGCGCTCAGCCACTGCGGTGCAGCGTCAAACACTGGACAGCTTCAACGGCGACGCGTAGGCGCGCCAGATCAGGGAACCCTCTAGGCAGATAGGTGTTCCAGAAGATCAGCTCATCCACGACACGTACATGCTTTTGCGGACGGCTTAGCTGCATGCGAGGCTCGACTGGGCTGGGTGTTAATAATGCGGGGAAGCTGTGAAGCCGGTCTTCTCGACATCCAATGGAATGTGTTTCGAGATTGCCATGCAGAAGTCGTCAGTCAGCAATGCCACAACGACACGGTTTCAGTTTGTCGCGCGACACGTGCGACATGTCTGAGCAGAGCCCCGCTGCTGTCAAGATGGCGAAGATGCCCGCGGGTTGCAGCAGAGCACGGTTGTAGCAGACGGCGAGGCAGTGATGATAACAACAATAACTAAACAGATATCGTGAGAGGTCGCTTGCAGTCAGCCACTCGTCGCAGGGGCCAGTGAACTGCGACTGGGATGGCGACTAGGCCTCCCCTTCTCCTCCGGCGTTTGATTGGCATTGGCCCGACCGCCCTTTCTCAAACGGTAAGCAGTGCCGGCCATCTCGCTGTGTTGAGCGTCGCGGAGGGGAAATTTTCATGGGAGGGCGGGCGGAGTGTCAAGCCGCGCCGTTATCGCTCCGGCGGCTCAGGTACCGCGAGATGCATCTCCTGAGGAAGTCGCAGCATCGCGGTGTTGGAGTGTGCAGAGGCAGTGGGCATGACGGGCGTTCGCAGGCACAAGAGCAGTTCGTTGCGATGACAATGACATCACGTCTTCGCTTCAACATGGCACGTGCACGTGCACGCAATGTCGCTGAGGCGCTGAGAGCCCTGTTCGCCGTTGCTTGCTTCTGATGCCTGCAACTACCTGGCAACGGCTGGCAAATTACTACGTACGAACCATCCGAGCGGATGCGATTTGAGCTTGCAAGTTGAATCGAGTGATGGAGTTGCGAGTGCTGGATCCCATGGTCCCATGTGTGTCTCCTTCTCCGGCTGCTTGCTCGGCCTTGTTGTTGTTGTCAGGTCATGTCTGCGGCCACAGCAAGTGAGCCGGCCCACGGGTGAGCAGAGAAGCTGCGCGCTGTTCCGCCGTTTCGAGCTGTGACCGTGCCAGACGAGGCCGCGTTCGCATGCGGTCGGGAGATAACAAGATGCATCATCTGCTAATCCCGCCTGGCCGCCACGCCACGGCGATAGCACTGGCAGGTAAGGGTAATTAGTCCTGGTAGCCAAAGTACCCCAATGTATCTCTCGCGACGCTCGCGCGGCCGTCGGCCTGGCGCTCGCTGCCCCCCCTTACGACGCACCGCCTGTCTCCGCTCCCGTTGGCCTCTCGCCGCAGTAGTCAGAACCGGTTGCTGCCGCTTGGCTGGCCGCTGCGAGGTGAAAATCCTTGGTGGTGCCCCGGTCTGTTGGGGTTGAGCTAAAAAGTCTTGATCCACCTGTGCATTGGCGCTGCAACTCCCTGCCCGGCCCCCCTGCACGCGTCCGAGCTCGAGGCCTCGATTTCGCTACCATCCCGGTTCAACGAATCCCCAATAGTCGCGGCCCTGCACGCTTCTTCAGCGCTACCGCCCTCAACACTCTGCTCCATCCCTCCTCTTCAACACTTGTCGGGCCCATTGCAGCCAGAAGACCCTTTTAATAGGACTGCTGCAGCCAAACACATCCATCTTGGATTGACACACGGCCCCTCTGCCTCTTCACTCCACCGTCGCCTCGCCCACGGTTCCTTCCCAGCGCTATCTCGCCTGATCGTCGCTGCTTGCTTATACGGAAGCCACCGGCCTCGCAGCACACTGCACACTTTCGGTCCTTAGACAGCCTCACAATCGTCTCGATTCTTCCCCAGATCGAGCCCACCCGCCAATTTCGACGTCATTGCAGCTTTCGCTAGCTGTGACCGCCTCCGTCGCAACCTGCCCTACCCGCTTCTTCCCAGAGCGAGCTTTGCAACCCTTTCCTCCACCTATATCTGTGAGTTGACCCACCATCCGACGACAGCCACATGCTCCCATCACCCGGTGCAGCACGAGACGAAATCGGATCCCTCCTGTGTGCTTCATTCGCTTACGCTGCTGCTCCAGCTTCCTTGTTGTAGTAATTCTTTTAATGCTCCCTACACACTGAAGCCTCTCCACCACCGCACGTTCGACCCGCCTCTTCGACCCCACGAAGCCGACCGAATGCCTTACACTCCCCCCTCCCAAAGGTCGCCGGCCTCATCCAACACTAACAGTCCCACCTTGAGCCGGAGCCACTCCTACGTCGACCAGTCCCCCCGCTCGCCGGCCACATCACAACGTCCCTCGCTGCCCCGCTCCACCTCATCCACCGCATATCTGGCCAAGTCGCGTCGGTCGACGTCCTCTGTTACCAACGACAACACCGCGGCAAATGGCCAACAAGGATCTGGAAGCGTAGACACCAAGTCTGACGCCAGCCGCCATGGTCCGTCAACTAATGGTAGCCTCCGTCCGTCTCCTCCCCCCTGTGAACGATCTTCTGATTCCCTCAGGTGCGATCACGACCCCTCCTGATTCCTCGGACGACGAAGAACGCGGTCGTAGCTACGGAGACCTTCGCGAACTCCAGCAGGCACTTCAGCACATCGACCAGAAGCGGATATCGTCCCCTGTTCGCGAGACCATTGAGAAGGTACAGCAGGCAAGGCTCCAGCCTCCCATCACCGTGGCGCGCACACTCTCTGCCGAAGCACGCAAGATTGCACACTCGCGCTCCTCCAGCGATATCATGCTCTCACAACACATGATTCACCCCATCAACACAGACACAATCATCAGCTCATCAGATGGCAGCGATGCCGAGGACGAGGAGCTGCGGATAAAACCGCTGCTACTGCGCAAGAAGTCTGGTGAACTCGTCAAGCCTGCTCTTCGACCTCCGTCTCGCCGCCGCCCCTCAAGCATGCCTGGTACCCCGACTTACTCAAAAGCAGTCCACTTCAACGAGGACATTGAGCAGGTCAGGCATTTCCTCCAGGTCGACCGGCCTATCGCTGTCAGTGCAGGCTCTTCTCCCGTCGAGACCTACGACAGTGAGAGCGAGTACCCTTTTGGCCAAGATTCGCGGTCCAAGACACCTGAATGGGATATCAAGTTGATGAACTTCCCTACCCAAGAGACACATGAGAGGCAAACAGCAGCTGTTCGCGTGGAGCGAATCTTCCTCGCTTCTGACCATCAGACGCTGGTCGGCAACATCGCAGTGGCTAACCTCTCCTTCCACAAGTTTGTCGTGGCTCGCTTCACACTAGACTACTGGAAGACCACCTCCGAGGTGGTTGCTGAGTTCAACCAGGACGTTCGCAAGAAGCAAAAGGAGGACGGTTACGACCGATTCAACTTCAACATCAAGTTGGCTGACCAGGCAAACCTCGAATCAAAGACCCTGCTATTGTGTGTTCGGTACCAGGTTAACGGCCAAGAGTACTGGGACAACAACAACTCGATGAACTACCAGGTTGACTTCTCGAAGAAGGTCAAGCAGCGCGAGAGCAAGCGCCCGACTGCCAGTCTCGGCGCTGTTCCTCGCAGCCGACACTCACCTCTAGCTCCTCGCCCACGTTCCATGCCTGCTGCTTCATTCGATGATGACTTTGGTCACGACAACGAGACTAGGTTCCAGTTTGGCAGCGGCCGTGCCATTATTGCCGAATCGCCCAACTCATCGATCAAGCTCAAGCCCAGGAGCAAGCGTAGCAGCATCTACACAGCCCAGGCCTCATCTCGTCCGCAAGTCGCTCAGGCTTTCGCCTCTCGTTACGACTTTGGTGCCTCCCTCACGGCTGCTCTTTCCACTGCCCAGACGGCCCTTGGAGATCGCAGTGGACTCAGGGTGAACACCCAAGGCAAGATGAACAATGATTACTTCGACCGCCCGACTCCTGCTGTCCAGGCACCCGCCACCACTGCTCCTGTCCCTGGTACTCGCCCTGACTCTCTGACGCTTGAGAAGCCCGATCTTCAGTCTGCCGAGTACAACGAGTTGATCCAGAAGTTCTGCTTTGTACGTTCTCAACCTCCACCTCAGCACCCTGGTAGCTTGGCCTAGACGGAAACTGACTCGCATCCAGTTTGGCACACCCACTGGCAAAACTTCTCCGAACGCCACTACGCCTTCAACAAAGAACGCACATGGCGACGGAGCCCAGGACTACGTGCTCAGCCACACTATTGGAAGCAACCAGTCTTCCGCTACAAGTAGTCCTTCATCACCTGCCATGCCACTCATGGTGGATGGTGCAAGCGACCTTGTTACCCCCCGAGGCTCATCACCCTTCGTCTCTCATCAAGCCTCGTCCGGCCCTCTTACCGGCTACTCACCCGAGGACCAATATACCCCTCAGTATCAGTACGGCTACAACATGCCAAGTGGTGTCTTCATCGAACGCAGCCAAACACCTCAGGCTTGCGTCTAGGATGTCACTACATTACCTGAACTCGTGGGGTACCTGCTTTTTCCGCGTAACGAATCTCTTTGGACACGAATCACGCTTACGACCTGACTGATGGACGAGTGGAGCGGATGTTCCTGGTCTACCGGCAACTGAGCGCTCACGAATCTTCTTCACCACGGTACGGAACGTTGTTGTGGGCCAGCGATTAGCATTCCTCGCGACGTCTTGTTAGAGACGATCGTCTTATCCAGCATAATCCAGACGGCTCCTTTGCAGCATCTTCCTGTTGGCTTTCTTGCATGTCTTTTCCATTGGCGTACAATGGGTCGCATTATGGCGTTCCTCAGACATCTTTATTCTTTCCTCATCCTTTCTCATACCACAGATTGGTGTTGTAATGCTCTATGAGCGACCCCACTCTGGTTTTGGCGTTATTGACGGTCGCTCCTCATCTGTGGGTTTGCAAAAGCTTGGGACGGTTTTGCATTTTGAAGCGCTTTTCTCATCATTCATAGGACTCGTTGATCCGAATCCTCGTACATAGGCGGCGGGAAAGGCAGAGAATGCGAGAACGTCGTTGTCTAAATTGTGTCGACTGTAGTATCATTTGTGCAATATCGTGTTCGTTCGTATGCGGCGTTGGAGATTTCATCGTTACTTGGGTTGGGGAGACGTGGGGCGAAGGCTTTGAGAAGACGTGGACTAGCCACCCTATATAGCAGTAAATACGAAAAACTTGTCATAAAGCGCTTACCCTCATCTCACGATACATCCACCTTGGTGTACCACGTGAGCATGGCCTCTACCGCCGGTTGTGAAGCTATTGGTTCTGGATCGTGACTTCCCCAGCCATGTGATCGTGGTCTTAGCTTGCTAGCGTTCCTAGGACCCTGAATCATTTTGCACAACTGCATCCGAGCGCGTATTCAACCACAACACAAGCGCACTGGAGCCCCAGCCGAGCCGCATCTTGTCCCGTGTGCCTCGTTTTTTACGTGTCACAATGCCCTTTTTCTTTGGTAGCAAGAAAGTGCCTCCGCCGCCGCCCATTATACCGCCTCCTGTCCCCCGCTCAGGTCCGGAAATCGATGCGACGACCGTAATATCGCTCTTGGCTGTACTTTCTTTGCTCGGCGGCGCTTATGGTGCTTCGACAAAGGTCCTGCCGAAAACGTCTACTCTCAAAATACGCGTACTCTTCATCTGGCATCTCTTCGACGCTCTGATCCATTTTGTGTTTGAAGGCTCTTTCCTCTGGAATTGCTTCTTCGTCACCTACTCGCTGCCCACCTCTTTCTCTGCCGCGTCACGTAACCATCCCCATGTCACCCTCTTTACTCCTCCAGATGTGTATTGGCTGGGTAGGCAAGATCTCCTTTACGGAGCGAATTATGGGACGGGTCCGTTGAGTCGATTGTGGCAGGAGTATGCGAAGGCGGACAAGCGATGGGGGGGTACGGATCTAACAGTCGTGACTCTCGAGATTCTGACTGTTTTCGTTGCGGGCCCGTTGGCATGTTGGATCTGTTATCTCCTTTCGAAAGACGAGAAGAAAGGTGTGTTGAAGAAGTGGTTCTGGATGATTGTACTGGCCACAGGGGAGATATACGGAGGTGAGTCACAAATACCTTCATTACTTTGTTCCAGTTAATACAGAGCATGTGCAAATTGTGGAAGCTGTTATAATTGGTCAGGCGAGATGTGGACCCGGCCCGAGGATTGTTGAGATGAGACAACACTGCGTTGTTGCGAGTATGTGGCTGACACGTGGTTCACCGCTACATTAGGTTGGATGACTTTCGCACCTGAGTGGCTGACTGGAAGCCCTAATCTCGACACAAGCAATTGGATGTACCTGTAAGTTCATTATTCATCTTCGTTATGTGTTTGCTGTTCCTCACGATCACGTCCTCTCCTTGAATTGTGTGAGGGCTATGTCTCATCTCTGGTCATTGCATAGCTGCAACCGTCTATCTCATTTTCTTTTTGTCCATCTCACCTCAGATCTTTATTCATAGCATGCACTTTCACATGCGTTGCATGTGTTGTTCCTGGCCTAAGAGTAATGATGTGCTGGTCCTGCATATGCGCCGTCGAGTGCGCCGTCTCCCGCGGACCCACTTCTCATCTCTCGACCACGACGACACAAAACAACACAACTCAACACAACAACGTACAAAACCTGCCAGTCTCATATGTAACCACCTCGACTTTTTCATTTCGAACTGTTCAGCATGCCGTTTTGATACATCGTATAGCTCAGGAATGGTGCTTCTTGACTAACACGCAGCAGTTGGCTGTACCTTGCATTCTTCAATGGCCTATGGGTCGTTTTCCCCCTCTGGATTTTATACGAGGCATATCGAGCTATGAGCTCTGCCATGTCGCAGGCTGAAATGGTTGACTTGGTCAACTATATCAAGAAGGATGACTAGACAGTCAGATCATGAAACAGCCCGAATGTATAGCCGATGAAACTATAATGACAAGGTCTCACTCACGGCACGCAAAGCCTGTCGAATGTACACTTCGCGATTGAAAATTGCAATGTCACCCAATTTTCGCAAAGCAGCTTGTTGCACATTCCAGCGCGTATTACCATCTCAAAGGTTTAAAAAGGTGATGATCCCCGCAAACCAACGCATGGTGCACTCTTCCACTGATGTTCCACTGATGTACTACTAACTTTGCTTTTCCACGTCCACCTTCCAAGCCCGTCACTTCATACTACCTTCCACTTTATCTCCTCTCGACACCCAACAGCACTCAAGAGCACAGTATACATTTCCATCGTACGAATATCCTTTTTCTTTGATCTTTTTGAGTGGCCTACGTTGCCACTCCTTTGTATGTAGTTAGTTCACGTATCAGCGACGACACGAAGCATATATCGAGATTCAAAGCTTTTCCTTGACACAACGTATACGTTCACTGGTCTCACGCTATTTATTGGTCGTCTAGAAGACGGGCCATTTGTCAATCACACTGGCAGAATAAGAACACGAAATTGTAAATTTTGATCGCAGTCTGGCGTGGCCATGAGCCCTCATAGCATTCGCGCCCAAGTGCTCAGATTCCTCGCGGATGATTCGCGATGTTGACAAGAAGATGGCTGTTCTTCAAATCTTCCACAGTGACCACCCGAGCTATATCGCTCAAGGATGTCTACAGAAAAAAGCCACAAATTTCGTCCTAAAAACTGCATCATGCATCTATATCATCATTTCTGGGTATCATATCATCCTATCTTTTTCTCGCCTCACTCATCACCGTCTCTGCTCAAGATGTTTTTCCCAAACCCTCGAGTACTTTCTTTGTACCCTCAACAATCAACCCATGCTCAACCGCATGGATTCTCTCCTCTAACCCATCCAGCGTCTCCCCCTCTTTCAACTCGACCTCTTGAGTAACAATCGCGTCACCAGCATCCACCTCCGCAATAACCTCATGTATCATAACACCGGTCCTCTTCAAATCCTCCTCCTTGCCCGCCCTCCACGCGCGCTCGATTGCATTTGCACCGGCAAACTCCCCCGGCAGAGCAGGATGTAGATTTATTATCTTGATACCAGCTTCGGCGATGGGCGAGAGGAAGGCAGTGGTGACGATGTGCATCCAGCCTGCGCAGACAATGAGGTCGGGACGTGGGTGTTGCCCGTTTAGGATTATGTTTGCAAGATCGCTGTCGTATTCCTCGCGGGCCTTGCCGTCCGGGTGTTTCCTTTTGTAGGCGACGATGTTGTGGTAGGTTGTTGGTATTGAGGCCTTGTTAGCGCGTTCGAGGCCATATGCTGCTTTGCGACTGCGGATGTGTTAGGTTTGTTATAGAACGAAGGCGCTCGAAGGGTGACACACTTTGATATAACGTGTGTTATGCGCGTGCTGGAGAGGGCGCCTAATGCGCATGCGTCGATGAGGGCTTGGAGGTTTGAGCCGTTGCCTGAGATCAGGACTGTGAGGTTGAATTGGCGTTCTGGCATCGTGTTTATGAACTACCCGAAGATTGCACAGCAAAGGGCTGGTATAATTTTTTTCGCGCTGTGTTGTCGCTGTTGAAGCTCGATGTTCAGATTCCAAAATTTGGGCGTGGGGTAGCTCTGCCCCGCACGGAGATTAGCTTGCCATCGCCGGACTGATGTGTTTGATAGCGCTGAGCGCGAGCATTTCGTGGATTGGGTATACCGCCTAAACTATGATTATGAATAAAATCTGAGGGTAAAACTTCGGCGTATTCGAAGATTCTCGAGTTACGTTGACTGCCCAAGAAAGCCTTTGCCCTCATTCATGTATCCTGAAACACCTGGGTACCTCTTCGCTTTCAAGATCGCATCCTCTTTGAGCTGGCAACTGACACTTGATCCATGTCTTCCCACTCGTCGTCCTCATCATCTTCGACCACGACCGCCCTCTTTCTCTTGCTTCGCGCACCAGCTGCAGGGACAGACATCTCGTCGGCTGCAAGACTTTGACGCTTCTCCAACCCTTCCAGACGCTCTTCGAATTCCTCC
Source organism: Alternaria brassicae (assembly GCA_004936725.1). Lineage (NCBI taxonomy): Eukaryota > Fungi > Ascomycota > Dothideomycetes > Pleosporales > Pleosporaceae > Alternaria > Alternaria brassicae. The sequence continues at coordinate 1,156,092 of CM016506.1, read as the reverse complement.
TGCTGCGAGTCGACTGCAGACTCCAGCTTCTCCACGCGCTCTGCGACATCTTCCACTTGGTCCAACGCATCTGCATTCTGGCTGTAGATTCGGTGCTTGAGGGCCAGCCGCCAAAAGTAGTATTTTCGATCGTTCTCGTTGCTCGATTTCGCTTTCCTCGTGATTCGTGCGCGATTTCGGTTGTTTGGCGGTATTGTCGACAATAAATGGAGCTCGACCATCCTGTAAAACTGTCTGCTCACAATCTTGGTACCTTTCCGAAGCTCCTCAAGGTCCTTACCGTTCCCGAGGATTTGGTCCCGCGGAATTGGTGAGTCCTTCCCTAACGACTGTGGGGGAAGATCTGTGGCGATTGATAGGCCCTTGAAGACGGAAAGTGTACGAAGGTATGTGATGTCACTGTAATCTCGCATGGCATCAAAAGCTTCGCTTGGATCCTCAACTGGAATCTCGTAGATGAAGGGCTTGTTCGCCAGCTCGTGGAAGATGATATTGTACAAGCGGCTTCCGAGCGATTGGCCTTGGTATGGAGGGATGATGAGGAATTGTGAAATGCGCTCCCTCGACGGCGTCTCGAGAAGATCAAGCCTGTCGGTAAAGAGGAAAGTTTCGGGGTCTTGTGTAAGGCGTGGCGGCGTGTATTTTCCTGCGTCGCCATTACTGCTGTCTGCTGGTGATGGTAGCTGCTTTGTGGCATGCGCAATCTCGAAGGTGGGAAAGACCCAAGCACGATACGACGTGGAGAAACCAGCAAGTGTGTACGGAGAAAGCGATGCATCTGACAAAGGTGTTACATCGTACAGAAGATATAGCGACCAACGATCAAGCGTTTCCTCGTCATCCAGGCCCTGTAACGTTGCGCCATCGATAAACAGCAAGTTCAGGATCTTCATGTTCGTCCAGATGCGCCGGGCATCGGGATCCGTCATCGAGGCCTTCCATACCTCGTACTGTTTTCCGTACAGGCTGAAGGTCTTCATACGCTCGCCCGGTGGTTTCCAATCCGAAGACGTGGCGCTGGCAGCATCATCGATGGACTCGGGTAGGTACTCTCGGAACAGCTCTGGTGACAGATCAACCTGGTTCAGGTCTGGGGAGATCTTCTTGAGGTCGAGCTCCTGATCGAATGAGATTTTCAGTTTTGGGGTGAGGTCGTTTGCGCGGAAATCAAGCTCGATGCTTGGGTTCTTGTACCCCGCGATCGTCTCGTTCTCTTCGATGACAGTGTGTGTGAAGGTTGGGTGGAAGGATTCGTCGAGGATGCGTTCGGGGCCGTTTTCGTTAAATGTGCGGTAGAGGTTGATGTGAAAGCACTCGTTTGAGTTGGTGACCCCTGAGCCATGTCAGCAACCCGTGCGCCAAAGCTGACCATGCTACACCTTCGCGTTGCTTGTGGTGTTGCTTATGGTGTTGACTGTTTGCGACTTACAATCGTCCAAATCGAGCTCCATGACGACGACAGCGACGACGACGTTTGTTGATTTATATGGTATGAGAACTGTGTGTAGTGAATGTCTCTGCGACGTCGGCGGGGTGGGAACAAGTAGGTGTAGCAGTTAGATGGCGCAAAGTGAAGGAGCGACTAGCGCGACGGGAGACGCGTCTTAGTGCAGCCCTACGTCGTTCCCGCCCCTGCTACCAAGCCTCGAGAAAGTTGCGCTATACCACCAACTTGTCCACAACAGCCTTGCAACTCGCCAGCCCTCACCGCCAACACCACCACCACCTCCCCCATATTGCGACGGTCGATTGCTCGCGGCATGGATAGCGTCGATTGAACCGCTTGTAACTGCTTTCTCTTTTCCGTGCACTCGGCGCATTCTTTCTTCGTAGTTCCGCTTAGGGGACGATACTACACACGACGTCAACATGTGGGACGGATTGTTTATGCTGCTCGCTCTGAGCACGGTCATGGCCGTTGCGTACGTCTCCGATTGCTACAGTGTACAGGATTAGATCCTAACATGTACAGTTCCTTCCTTGCCGGCATTCTCCCGCTCTCCTTTAACCTCTCCACCCGCCAGCTGCGCACCATCACCCTCCTCGGCACTGGTGTGCTAGTAGGCACCTCCTTGATCGTCATCATACCTGAAGGCATCGAGACCATGTACAGCGCAGGAAGCAAAGCGCATTTGCATAGTGCGCGAAGCCTCCAACCTACCATCCCGTCAGTGACGAGCCTGCAAAAAGAGATACCTCACCCACCCAAGTTTCCGAGTTGGAAGAGAGCAGACGGGGTGAAAATAGACTCCTTCACTGGAGGGGCGATCAAGGCGCCGGGCGCCGTAGACCTGACTAGTGACAAAGCTGCTATTGATATGCAACTGAAGAAGATCAAGGATAGCAAAAATAAAGAGAAGCCAGCAGAGGACCCCCACCCGCAAAAAGGTGGAGATGACGACTCGACAGAAGGCCATAAAGAGGGACATACTCGTGTGCACGCACCGGAAGACGACGAGCCAGTCAAGGGACACGTTGAAGCCGGCCATGACGACGGACCCAGCCCACACGCATACATCGGTGTTGCGCTAGTACTCGGATACATTCTCATGTTCCTGGTCGAACATCTGCCAGAAGCCATGGCCTCTGCAAAACCAAAGTATCAGCCAATGCACATCTCCTTGTCAAACCTGGCACGCGGTCCGCATAACTCATCCTCGCTGAGCCTCAACGGAATGGGTATGCAGAGCGCTGCAGTGACACCCCTAGCAACGCCTGGTCTGCCCCCTCCACCCACGAAGAAGACACCAGCAGCCACCATTGGTCTGGTGGTACACGCATGCGCCGATGGAATCGCACTAGGTGCTTCCTCTACGGCCGAATCCACGTCTCTATCGCTCGTCATCTTCTTTGCGATTATGCTACACAAAGCTCCCGCAGCATTTGGTCTTACTTCTGTTCTTCTCAAACAGGGTCTTTCCAAACGAAAGGCGCGGACACATCTCGCTTTTTTCAGTTTAGCAGCACCAGCTGGCGCATTGGCTACCTGGGCCATTGTCCACATGTTCGGACGCAACCACTTGGGTGGTGATGAAGGCTTGACATGGGCGACCGGTTGGGTGTTGTGTTTCTCAGGTGGAACATTCTTGTAAGCCCTCAATACGCTCTTTACGAAAGCCCTATGGTTTACTAATTCGATGCAGGTACGTTGCCATGCACTCCATGTCCGAAGCCACAGCCTCTCAACACGCCCATGAAGACCCTACCGCCAATGGCTACATGGACGCTTACCCTGGCAACAACGGCATGTCTAAGGGCGATATAGGTATTGTCATGATTGGCATGCTACTCCCGCTCATCACCCAAATAGGGCATGCACACTCGCACGGCCGCTAAAGTACTGGAGGCTAGGATTGCATACAGTGGCGTTTCACAAAGGTGTTTTCTTTTTCTTTTTTGCGCCAGTTGATCTCACTACCATAGAGCGATGTTGTCGGGCTAGTTTATGTGCCGCTGGAATGATACCAAATCTCATTCATCCCACACTTGACTCCCTTGATAGGTCTTGTCTTTGACAGATGCATAGCCAAGTTATTCACATAGCCTCCTTATCCACATCGCCATACTCATGCTCCTGCTCCGCTGCCTACCTATTTACAGCCCTAATCATCGCTCTCTTCTAACCACCGCCCCACTCGACCTCGTCTTAGTCTTCCACCTCACCACCAAGCCCTGCTTCTGGTTTCTCACACGTAAGAGTCTCAGAAAAGTGTTCTTCGCACATCGACTCAATCTTCCCGCATCGTTCTTTTCCCACGTAATTTCCGCCTTGACAAACCGCTCGCGCTGGTCCACGCCCGTGTCTCAAACCCGATCCTGTCCGCAACGATTGCCTTGACTTAAGGGATGAGGTATACTTGTAGCATCTTTATGGTGGTTGTAGAGACGTATAGATGGCTACATGCGTAAGAAGTCGGGGTAGGCGAGAAGAGCTAGGATGTCGAAAAACATCCTGCTCGAACAGGGTAGCAAATGACTGGTATCTTGAGCTCTGTTCATCCGTAACTTTACTTTCGCAAGTAAGTCGCAGCCTCTTCATTCTCATGCTTATCCTCACACCCTCTCAATTTGTTAATCGTCCTTTACCAAGGCATAGCCTCCGCACCAAAATCCACCCTCCTCCCCGCATGTCTCCGATCCTCCCACTCGTCTTCCCCATCTGCCTCATAACCCTGTCCCATGCCCCACCTCTTCTTCACCTTCTTGACAGCAAATCTCCCAGCCCCCCCAGACCGTTGCCGCGAAAATCGTGCCTGCGATGCCCGTCGGCGCCAACACGAACCCTGCCCCGCTAACCAATGTGCCAAAAGCCCCAGCACCTATCGTCGCCACCAGCGACCCAATGGCAACATATTTTGCATATCTCACGAGTTTCCAGAATGCGAAAATAATGCCGGAGCGGACGACGCGGAGGAATGCGCGAGTGCGGCGTGAAGATACAGCATTGGGCGCGGTTTGGGGATCGTACAGGTACCGAAGGTTGCGCCGTGTCGAAGCGAGTGCTGTGCGGGAGCGGGCATCTATTTCTTGGTCGTGGCCGTCGGTGGATGCCATTTTTGGACTGGTTGTGATCGGCTGTAGTGGTGGTGGTAGTACGGGATGGAAGTTTACGCTCGAGTTTACCAAGGGTGGTGACGTCACTGTGCATTGAGATGGGAATCTAAAACATTGCCAATACGACGACGTGTAACACTGAATATTGACTTGAGATTCCATTTCCAAACATGGACCATGAGATTTTTATACACACGTCGTAATGCCATGCAGCCTCCATACTCTTCATCGGCGTCTATGCAGTCATAGTGTAAAGCGTAGTTTGTTCCCGGACGGTGACTTCGTGCCTTCTATCTTGTTTACCTCATTCAATAGTCTCTTGTAGATTTCATCTAACTCGTGATCCTCTATTCCTCTCCGATATTTCATCTCTTCCGTATCCACTTCCATCGTTTTCTTTCCCACTACCGACGTAACTTCCACCGCTTCTTCTTCAACAATGGTGTTCACCTCGACCAAGTCTAACCCAGCATGGAGTTTCAACCGCTTCTTCTTTTTTCTCTTCCGGACGCCCAGACACCTCCCAACCTGTGTCCCGCTGCCAATCTCTATGTAACTCTTTATGCAGCCCCTTTCGCTGTTCCGGAGTACTCCTGCCCATAGGATACGCCCTCGTATTATAAGCTGACCACTGCAGTAGGCTCCACCGAGTATTGAGTCCAGTCACTGGATCCTGAAGGTCAATGTCAAATCCCGTACTAGTCATCAACTCTGTTATCTGCGCCTGTTGACCTGCTGGAGTCTGCAGTATTGCATTAACACGACGAGCGATATCTTTTCGCATGGCTTCTTCGGCCACGTGCTTGTGTTCATCGGCTGCGATGATGGATAGTCGCGTGTCTGAAATCTTGTCGTCATAGCATCGTACGGTAATCTTCATAGAGCGAGTGTAAGGAGGTAGCGTAAAAACGGTAGAGGCATACGCCCACGCACGTCGTGGAATCTCGTTGCCGTAGCAGTCGAAGTCTGGTATAGCCTGGACGTAGTCGTCTCGCGCCCAACCCAGCGGCTCGTCCGCGTAAGAGACACCGCAAGAGTTGATAGCTGGCATTTGCTCTGCGCGCTTGGTTAGGCATATAAGTTACTGAGGTAGAAATGAGTTCGTTCATTGTTGGGGGGTTGAACGTTAGTTGTCACGGTAAAGGCTGGGTGTTGAATACAGGTATGGTTATGTGAAACGGTAAATTACGTATGAGAAGACTGAATCGGTCAATTGAGCTTTGCTGGTATTATGCGCTCAGAGGTCAGGGACATCTTGATCCTTTCACTCGTGTTTGCTGTTCTGCCTATTTCCACCGTTCATTCCTGATGATCACATCGCCAACCTTTTAGATCCAGATCAACTCGTGTTGTCAATGGCATCCGCCTATTTCCCTCGATTGTGTCATTGATATCTTTCGTTATACTCCAGCCATCTAGGCCAGCAGTTCTGTTAAATGCTGGTTTAGTTGTGCCGACCGACCAGGGTTATTGATGCAACCACCTATAAACTCACGTTGCTCTTACGACTTATGCACAAAATCGAGTGCGCAAGGAAAGAAAACCTCACAGCTTTCTCAGTATGATAACGGCCAGAAAAGAAGCACGACTCCCATGGGAGCACTCTATCAACGTTCCATCCGCTTGAGTCTCTCCTCGGCAGCCCTAGCTCGCCGTTCTCTTTCCATCCTAGCTCTAGCTTCTGGCGTCAAGCCTCTCATTTCTTCCTCCCTCAAGTCTGCCCCAGTTTTAACAGGCAATGCACCTAATGATTTGCCCTTGCCCAGCCTCTGCTCTTTCCTCCTGACCTCTTCAGCTTCACTTTCTTTCCGAACACGTTCGGTCTCAGCCTTTCGTCGGTCAGTTTCAGCCTTACCTTCTGCAGCTTTCTCAATCTTCTCTTGAGCATCTCGCTTGTCAGCCTCAGCTTTGGTGATTGCTGTAGGTACACCAGCTTTCTCCCAGTCCCAAGCAGACTCTCCGAGTTCCGAACGCGCGACACGAAAGGCGTCACGGGTTGCACGATCACCAGTCAGCGTGAAAGGAGTTCGTGCTTCATCGTTCATCAGAGTTGGATCTGCACCGGCCTTCGTCAGAAGCGCCAGAATAACAGGAGCGGAGTTGAGGGATGCAGCAAGATGCAGCGGTGTCGGTGTGTGGTGGTTGATGGGGAGAAAGTTGAAGCTTGGCGAAAGATTGTTCGTCTTGAGATAATTTAGAAGCGTGGGAACCTTCGAACGTTTAATCATGGGTATAACCTGGGAGGTGTGCAACGTCGCAGCCTCTTCTTCTTTTGTCAGCTTCTTAGGCTTGGATTTCGTTGGAGCTGCCGTCGCAGCTGCGTTTTCTTTCCGAGGAGCATTGAGAGCAGCAAGCGCTGCTTCATCGATAGTGCTCTGCTTCACTCGAGTAAGTTCAACAAACGCACGCATCAGCTCTTTTTGAGTCGCCCGTCGTGTGCTGGAAGGGGAAGCCTCGATTGCGCGGGTCATTGTGACGCAGAACCTGTCCTTCATATGGACCAAAAAGAGTTCTCCGATTAGTCGCGCCAGTTGCGCGGACGAAGACCAGTTCCGCAGTATCGATCATGCTCTTCCAATTAGAGAGTAGCTCACGGACTTCAGCGATAAGCGCAGTCTCGTTATAACGACGGATTGATGAACCGGCAGAGTGTGCGTTACCCTTTGCGTTATCGTTGGCCGATTGCGAACCTCCCTGTTTCCGTCGTGTAGTGTATCTGTGGAATGTCTTGTGGGCAATCACAGTCGCCGATCGCTCATCGAATCCGGTGTGGTTCTTCCCAGTCTTGGGTGCCAGCGCTACTATCATGGCAGCGAAGTGACCACCTCCAATCATACATAAGAAATAATGCGGCCCGATATCTGTGCCTGGTAATGGGACGCCACCCTCGTTTGCCTTGGCCTTGGGGAGCTGCTTCGGAGACAGCTGCTTCTTGCGCAAAATATCTAAAATATGCGACTCCTCCTCCTGCTCTGCATTCGAGAAAAGCGCGCGATACACACCCAGCGAGATGTTGTCAGGTATCGAGGGTGACGTGAACCACATTAACGGAGGCTTGCCAGGCCCTCTCTGCTTCTTCCGCGACGCAAACTCGTCAAACTCGGGATCTGATATTTTTGCCTGCTTCTTCAATAACGCGCTAAGCGTGGAGTCCTTCGCCTTCGCCCCGTCTCCATCATCATCCTCGTCGGATTCTGATGACTCAGACCCTGATATGCTCTCGTCCAGATCTCCGATGAGTTTCTCAAACTCTGCTTCGCCTACAGGCTTTGCTCCCTTTATCTTTTGCTTCAAATTATATCCATGAAGATCCGATCGAACGTGATTGCGCTGGTCTGCAAGGGATGCGAAGCTGAGCCCACAGAGGTTACACGAGGTGGCCTTTGCCGGGCTGCTGCCCTCCTCTTCGGCGGCATCGGAAGATTCGTTCAAGCTCGCCGGTATTTGGGGTGGTATCTCTTCTATTGGCTGCTCAGGCTGGTCTTTGAGAGCGAGTGTGGCTAACAGCTCTTCGGGCAGGTCAAACACTGCGGACGTTAGTTTCGTGCGCGCAGGGGAGGGAGCAGTTGTCTTACCATAGAGAGGACGCTGTAACAGATCATCTCCTTTTTGCGCCATTTCGAGTGATTAGAAGTCGTGGTGGAGGGCCGGAGATCGGGAATAGTTTGTGAGCAAGAGACGTGGAGGGGCGCGTTGTAACTTGAACATGACGTACATCACAGCTGCCTTTGACGCGAGTCATAGCATGACACGCTAACATCTCACTAGCGCATTCAGCCCTCCACCTGCCACCAAGTTTGCAAATGAATCGCAAAGCATTATTTTCAACTGAACAGGAATCAGGGTAGCTCGGTTAATCTTTATGCGACTGATAGTGCGACGCTATGTGACTGAAACGCAGTCACGCGTACTCCGCGACAGTGACTAGCACAAACACCCACTCTGGCTCTACAAAGTCCAATAACTGCAGCGGATCCGGCCCTTCGATGTCGGCGGGAATAGACACAAAATCTATGTTTTGATCTGCAAAGCACTGATGCAGCTGTGCAAAATCTGGCGGGAAATGACCCAAGAAAGGTGGCCAGTCCACCACAGCAACTTTCTTCAAAGACAGCTTTGGAGGAGCGATAGTAGCGAAATGGCGCAGCATCTCTGTGGGTCCCTCCCACCCCTTCGAGCCCCAGTGCTCTTGCCAGTCAATCTCAAAGCTCATTTCTTGAAGTGTGGGCGGGAGAAGGCGCACCATTTTCGCCACAAAATCGGAGGTACATTGTATCGGATCATCGTCATGTGTTATCAGGCCCATATCCAGCGAACGGAGGTTTGACATGTTGGAAGCCAATCGTGCCACCTGCAGTACGTGCTCCTGACGAAGCATCTGATGATCACCGCGGATAGAGAGGTACTCGAGTGTCGTGCGGTTGAGAATGAAAGCCGCTGGAAGCTCGCCAAACGTCGACAAGAGACTTGGAGAATGCATGCGGCGTTGGTCGTTGTTGATGTCTTGTTCGTAAGCGAAGCTCTTCAACTTTCTGCAAGCTTCGGTGAAGTATGTCAGTGTCGGCACCTCCACAACGGATCGCTTCAACGTGATCTTCTCAATCTGAGATGAACCGGGGTCTAACACCGTCCTAAGCGGAATTTCGTTGTCCCAAACTCGTTCGCCATTGGTGCGCTCGGTGAGGACTAAGTCTGAAGCGATAAGGTTGCGAAGAGAAGGAAGGAGGAACAAGTATGCCATGGCTTCCACCGATAGTGGACCGTGTAAGTTAATGGTTCTCAAGTGCACGAGCCGATCTGGATTGTTTGCGATCCTTCTGAACCAATAGTCTTCAACAGGCCAGAAGGCTCTATCTGCGACAACAAGCGTACGGAGATTCGGAGTGAACATTAGGAGTATCTCGATGAACTCATGATCGCGTCGAAGCCCAGTAGAATCACACAGCAATCCGTCCTGGTGAGACAACTCCAACATCTTGATGCAGCTGGAAAGGACGGCTTGGTTTTCCTCGGTATCGTCGTGATCGTTGAAGCTGTGCCTCCATGTAATGCCCCGAATTCGGTTTGCAAGTTCTGGAGTGGATCGCAACGTACGCAAGAGTAGCCACGGACGTCGTACTAGGAGACTTTTGTACAGATGATCGACTGAAAGCGTGTACATGCGACGGCTAGTCAGGCTTAGATTGCATATATCCTGAGCATTGTCGTCTGGCATGCGTTCGATGATGCTCATGACAAGTTCGTTGGGAAGAGCATCGAAGCCAGATTTGGATGGGAGATCAATAGCCATCTCGACTACTAAATCGTCTAGTTGAACGTCTGATGAAGGAACACTCCGCCTTTGACTGCTTGTTACGCATTGAAGCTTTTGTCTCATTTTGCAAAAAGAAACTGACGCCGAGTACGAACGTGGAACAAGAGCTTCCCCGCGTTGGGAGGGACGCTAATAATTTAGCGGCTATCAGACCGGTCAAGCATGTGTCAGCTGCGGCAGCCGCAGACGTAGTCTTGTCTGCTGCTACCACATTACCACGCATCTTATTCCATACAAAACTCTGTAAAGATTGTCCGACAATGCTTTAGCAGTCGTACAAACACTCTCCTCTAGCTCTAGTCGGACGAAGGGTGGGAGTACCCGCAATGTGTCGCGAAATAATTTGTCCTGTGGATCCAAAGCCAGCCAGGCTCCACGTCTTCCATGACAGTCAGTGGCTCTCCATCCTCAATATCTTCATAGACTATATCAAATCGCAATCCCCAGCGTTCGTATACCCGCTTCAAACTGATAACTTGGTCTTGGAGAGGGAACCACCCTGCAAGCGCTGGCCAGTCAACGATAGAGACATGCTTCAATCTAGAGTTTGAACAAGCAGCGGTTTCAGCCAAGTACCGTATGATATCAATGAAGAGCTGTAACTTGGGTTGTTCGTCACGCTCGTAAGCCCACTGGATCTGTAGAACTTCGAGTGTGTTGGGAAATGCGGCTAAGATCCTAGAAGCTATGGTTGGTAGATCTCCAGATTGTGCGAGATCCAAGCCTTTGAAAGTGCTGACACTACAAGGACCGATATTCAGAGTACGAAGCCTTGCCAGCACAGGACCAGTAACGTGGTGACAGAGCGATGTCATCTCTTCGTGCGTCACCACTGACGACTTTATACGCAGATGCAAACTTTCGAGAGAGCTATTTGGACCCCAGCACAAGTTGCCAACCCACGGGAAAATGGACGGCCGTGACCCGGGATGCGATGCGAGTTCGTGACACACATGCTCGTAGGTGAAACTCTTGACTTTGTTAAGTTTCTCAAGGATACCCACTGCAGACGGGACATGCATATCTGACTCCCGTATAACCAGATATTCAAGAGACGAACCACTGGCCAATCGTCGGTCAACGTAGTCTTCGCCATCATGGGCCCATGAGAAATCCCTGTCGGGTTCTTGGCGCATATCGACGACTTGTGTAAGATCTAGGGCGTGTATGGAAGGCAGAGTCAGAAGGGGCACGATATTTCTCAGGCGGAGAGGACCGAATACGGTAATGGATCGAAGATTTTCAAAGTGGATTGGGTTGGCAGCCAAGCTCTTGAACCAGTAACTGTGGTCATCCCATTGCCATGCGTCGTGTACAGTAATTTTCGCAACCTTGGGTGTGAAGAACAAGAAGAACTCCAGATACCACCAATGAACTTCAAGTTCGGCAGAGAAGCCTATGAAGCGTCTAGGCAAATCTGTGGTGAGTTCTGCGGTGTCCAAGATAACCCCCAAACCTCTAAGGGTGTTGGCAACGGTATGTCTATCGCCTAGAGGTAGGCATCGACGTCTAGATGGTCGATCCCAATAGTTTTGATACCACACAACCTCTTTGACATGATTCTTGAAATCATGGCGTGCGTCTGGAGGCGACAGCGCTATGGTACGCAGAAACTGCTCTGGAGCGCAACCTGGAAATTTTTGATAGAGTCGACCTATCGTTAGACGACGAAAACGCCAATTTGTCGCGCTCACATCGCGTAATGTGGAATAGTCATCTGCATCCAGCTGATCCAGGATGAGGAGAATCAGTTCGTCGGGAAGAGCATGGAGAGCGCTGAGTAATACGTATTCCGTGGTCATTGTTGCAGGTACTGTCTGGCTTCGATCTGGCTCGACCTCAGCAGCTCGAACTTCCACCAAGGCGGGTGGCTCGGCGGGACGACACAAGCTTTTGAGCCGGTCAACGCGGCTCGCGAGGAATACGGATAGATGTGTGCCCCCGAATATCGCGTTCGGTACGAAGCGCAAATGCGTAGAGATTGGGCTGATCACCGTGCCGGTTGACGGAAGAACCCACGTGTCGCGGCTACCGATAGGCCTACCCGTGGCGATTGGCCCAGGTGTTACTTCGTACAGTAGGGCCGCCCCAAAAGCGCTAGGCAGGTAAGTGGCCCACAACGGCGACGAGGAACATCAACCACCACTTTTCCTAAATCTGTTTGAAAAGTACGTATTTCGTTTTCAAGCCCACGTTGCAGTCGAAGCCCCGCGCGCAACATGTCTTGTTGACAGAGCGCTTCTGTGCCACAATCAATCCTCCCGGGTCGCTTCCCATGCCAAGCAGCTGGTGCATACGCTGGTGTTGGCTGGATATTACAACACTGCAGCATAGCGGCGCAGTAATACGGTTGTAGAGCTGGAAATAAAAGATTGTCCCTTGTATACGGGTCGCCGCACGTTTGCCATCCGACCAGTACACATATTTGTGCCCAGCATAGATCATCCAAGGATTTCATAAGTCTATCTCGCTACCGAAATACTACCACGTCTCCTGTCTATACCTTGCACTCTTCTCCATGCCAACTAGATAAGCCTCGGCGCCCTCTCTACCCATACTGCCATGTTCCTGGAAAGCTTCGATGAGCGCTTCGCGTACAGCCTGGGGCATCTTGCCCGACGAGCCGCAGATATACAAGATGCCAGATTTGTGGAAGAGATGCGAGAAGACCAGGGATGATTGATGACGGACGTGATCCTGAACGTAGACCTTCTGACGCTGTCTTATGGTTAGTAAAGGGTGTCAAGGAGTAAAGTTGTAAATTTACCTGGTCTCGAGAGAATGCGGTAAAGACTTCAAGAGGCACGCCAGAGGATCGTAGCTGCGCCCATTCGTCTTTGAAGAAGTAGTCTGATTCGGCATTGCGGCAGCCAAAGAACAGCAGGTCTTTTACAGGTTCTTCATCATCCTGCGCGTGGCCATTCTGAAGTTTCCTGTGCTCCTCGCGCCATTGTATGCGTTGGTATATCAGCGACCGCATGGGCGCTACACCTGTTCCTGGCCCAATCATAACAACGGGTCTATCGACTTCTTCTTTACTCACTCCAAGCCCGCCTCGCGAAAGTGTGATTGTAATCTCTTGTCCCGGCGCAAGGGAAGCAATGTACCGTGTAGCAACACCTTGCCTTATTCTCTTGATGACTGTTTTGTATTTTACTATCGCAACCAATAGCTCAATCATTGTCTTCTGTTCTATATCTGCAGTAGGGTTCATTGCGCTTGCGATGCTAAACTGACGACCGCGTAGAGTAGGGATGATACTGCACACGCGCTGCCAGGGTATCTTGACGGACTCAAACTCCTGCAGAACCTCTAAGATACTTCGACGCGGGCGTGTAGTGTAATCATATAGCTCATCGAGATATTGAGGGTCTGTAAACTCGAGTAGTCTTGCCTTGTGGAACTCGTCGCCCGTGTAATGTGCAAGCTGTGCAAAGAAGGACCTTCGCGGTATAGCGATGATATCAAGATGGTTGGTTAAAAGCTGCCTTAAGGTTGTCGTACTACCTGACTCCATATGTCGGATGGGCAGAGTGGCGTTGGAGGGTATTGATGCCGACGAAGGGACGAAACGGAGAGGTACGTCAGCCTGGGAGGCCCAGCCCATACAGTCGAGGAACTGGGATACATCGGAAGGAAAGTTCTTGGGATAGATTGTGAGTACATCACCCGGAACGTATGGATGCGTCTCCGGTAATTCAAACTTGATGTGTCGGACGTCCTGCCAATGGGTCGTCGGAGTGACTCTCTCGTTACTTGTAATCTTCGCAGTAAGTCCGCCGGGCATGGTGAGAAGATCGGGAGAGGGGGCATCAGGCGCGTCACCCTCCAACACAGACACAGATTCGAGTTTTGGTGTAGATGCTGCAGCATCGTCTACTGTTTCGAGCAGCCATTTTGGGTCTAGTAGAACATGGTCCGGTATCGGCTCGACACCATCAGCGAGAGGGTAAGAGTCAAGGAGATGTTGGCGAAGTCTCGTTGACCATGGTAGGAAGGAGCCATCGATGCTTTCGAACAGTCAGACATGCGCTGGTAGTTGGGACGAAGTTGTGCTGTGTGGAGAAGCACGACAAGCTTAGATAGCGCAATACAGCAGATAGCAGGGCAAAGATGGTATTGACATACCCGTCTGGATGCTGCTCGTCAGACTCCCCACGGTCGCATATCGGCTGCGCTCCGAGCTGGACAAGGCGATTGTAGAGCTTGCGATGCGCCCAGTTGTACTTTGGATAGGACGTGTCACCAAGACCAAAGGATGCAAAGCGCATCTGCTGCAGGCATCCTGGCCGCAGTCGAGTGCTCCGGAGGGCTTTCCAAAATTTCTGGCTGTTGGGCGGTAGTTCGCCCTGGCCCGTGGTGGAAATGGCGATCAGGACGACATGATGTTGCAGCAGTTGCCTCTACTAGCAGTCAACCATTGTCCCTTGCACGCAGCATGGCCACAAACATACAAGCGTGATGGCGTTCAGCTCAGCGACTTCCGTGTCGAATCTCAACCGCCCAGCGACCCTTCCCATCTCCTCAGCCACATCCTGCGCGTTGCCCGTTTCCGTGCCGTAGACGACCAGGGCGCGGCGCGTGTGCAGTGCACTCGACATGGCGGTAAATCAGCAATCAGATTGCGGTGAGACAGGGTAGCCTGGACAGGACGCGAGCGATGGGCAGTGTGAATGGCAGGCCCCCCGGGTCCAGTGCATGAAGAAGCGGTGCACTAGCGGACACGTCAACGGCAGGCGGGTCTTTTTCATGCTTCTAGCGGCAGTGGGCGGTGGGCGGTGGGGCGGCAGTGAAGTTGGAGCGTCATGCAGGTGAAGTTGGAGGTCCCCTGTGGCGCTACTGTAGAGAGGGGGGAGGGGGGGCTTATGTAAGCACCGTCTTCGTGTTCACTGCACGCCAGGACTCTGAAGTGTGAAGGCACACTGCCTCGCCGTCTGTATTGACGATGCCGCTGCCTCAGTCTGCCTGTGCCCCGAACTCGGTCAGTGCTCGTCCCGGCCGCCTAGCCGCCGTTTCCCCTATCCATGCACTGGTGGTCGCTGCTCACAGGCAAGTGGGCCCTTGATTGTGCGCAGGGGCCGCTTCTGTTACCGGATGCGGCCAAGTCCCATGGCTGCGCTCTTCAAAATAATCTGCATCGAGGCCTGCTCCCCTTCTCCCCCCCCCCCATCAAGTCAACAACAGAGACAAATTACGCACCCCATCAGCCCAATCCTCTCTCAACCTTCCCCGGGCTCGTAGCTACCCACTCCACACCCCCCTCGTCAACAGTTCCACCAACAGGCGGTTCGGCAATCCCATCAACCACTCAATAATCCACTACTGTTCACGGTTACCTTCACCGGTCTACCAGGACTCCAAGTTTCCTCAACCTCCTGCACGTTCGCTCTGCCACTCGTGTTCGTCAACCACACAAACTTCAGCAATCATGTCCGCACCTGTCGACAGTGTCACCGCCCAGATGGCCACCACCTCCCTCACCGACAACGCCGCTCCCGCCACTACTACCACCACCGCGGAGAGCACTGGCGCTCAACAACCCACCGCAGCCGAGGACGAGGCTGTGCGTGCGAGCGCCGCTGAGGGCAGGCGACTCTACATTGGAAACCTCGCGTACGCGACCACCGAGGGGGAGTTGAAGGAATTCTTCAAGGACTACCTGGTGTATGTGCACCCTGTTTTCTCCGCATGACGCAAGAGGGTCGAGCTAACACGTTGCACAGCGAGTCCACGACCATCCCCACCAATCCGCGCACCTCGCGCCCCGTCGGCTACGCCTTCGTTGCCCTCTCGACCCCATCTGAGGCCGAGCGTGCTATTGCTGAGCTCAACGGCAAGGCCATCCTCGACCGCAAGGTCTCCATCCAGCTTGCCCGCACTCCCGAAGCCCACGCTGAGGGCGCCGGCAGCGGAGCCGAGGGCAACACCGGCGAGGCCCGTCGTCGTACTTCCACCCGTGGACGTGGTCGCGGTCGTGGCCGTGGCGGCCGTGCTGGACGCGGCGGACGCGCTGTAAGTGCCTCCCGTGCTGCAACATGTCTACACAAGCTAATCAAGTTCCACAACAAGGCCGATGCTGAAGGTGCCGAGCAGGTCGAGCTCTCCAACGAGGCTCCTGCCGACTCCACCCCTACAAATGTACCCGGCCAAGTTGCTCCCCTCACCGAAACTACCAACGAAGCGCTTACCGCAAAGAAGGCTACCGACAAGTCCGCCCCTCAGCCACCTCGTGAGCGCAAGCAGCGTGGTCCTCCCGAGGATGGCGTTCCCTCCAAGACCAAGGTCATGGTTGCGAACCTGCCGTACGACCTGAAGGAGGACAGGGTAAGTTTACACACTCCCCTCCTACAGCACCTGCTGACAAGTCAACCAGCTCCTCGAGATCTTCAAGGACTACTCCCCCACCCAGGCCAAGATCGCCCTCCGCCCCATCCCTCGCTTCATGGTCAAGAAGCTCCAGGCCCGCGGTGAGCCCCGCAAGGGCCGTGGCTTCGGTTTCGTCACCCTCGGATCTGAGGAGCTCCAGCAGAAGGCTTGCTCTGAGATGAACGGCAAGGAAATCGAGGGCCGTGAGATCGCCGTTAAGGTCGCGATTGACTCCCCCGGTAAGGAGGACGATGCTCCCGACGCGGCCGCCGATGGCGAGGCTCCCCTCACCGAGACCGCTGCCACCAACGAGACCCCCGACAAGGCCGTCGAGAACCCTCCCGCCACCTCCACCCCTGCCGCCTAGGTAGCGGCTGCTGCTTAGACGCGTGCCGTTCCCAGCGAGTCGCGTCAGATGCTGCATTGCGCTGTGGATTGGTGTATCGAAGTTCCTGGCCTATCGAAATCTACCATTTACCTTGATAGAAAGATATAGGCAAGCGCCTTCAGCATCTTATGTCGTTCCGAGTTATCGGTTTATTTCTGCAAAAGTGGGAATTCGGAGTCTATCAGGTGTTCCATGGTGGACTATTTCGGCTTCTTAACGGTTACGGAAAACTCATGCTAGCTGATACGAGAGATGAGATATCATATGAATGAAGAAACAAACAAATCCACCGTCTATACGACGGCTGAAGAACAGCTTTTTTCTTGCTACAGGTGCCTCTTTTCTGGATCATGTTACGACCTGCATTCTCGTAATACCACGATGAGGTAAGCTAGGAACTGAATGCACGAGATCGCGCGATTTGTCATTGTTTTTCAAAGCAACGTAAGAGTTAAATACTCAGACCTGGTCTCCCGAAATACCCTCCCATAATCCGAAACGAAGTTGTGGGCTGAGGATAGATGTGGGAAATTGTTCGAACCTATTGATTCAACAGGCCAGTCACACCAGATTCGATACGCATCTCGTGTACATTAATCTTGGAGAATACCCATTGTTTACACTATAGTCCGTCTCGGATACACTAGCGCTCATCGCAAAAGACTTCAATCAGCATCTGCGTTGAGTAACAACAACAACAACAACAACAACAACAACAACAACAACAACAACAACAACAACAAAATGGTTCAGCACGAAATTTTCCTAAATAGACACTCCATACTCTTCCGGAAGCCCTGCTAGTGCTTATTGGCCCCGCGTCTTGCGATGGCCACACTATCCCCATCGTTGTCTATTACTTTGGTCTCCACCACAGCCGTTGGCGTAGGGAAATTGAACTCGGAAAGTGTGGCGTTAAATGAACCGGATGGTACTCTGACCAAAGTGGCGGAATGGAGAGATGTTGGTGGCATTAAATCCCGATGTCATGATAGATACCGAGACGGCCGCTGTGGAGTTTGATATAGACAATGTTGCAAATCGAGGCTCGCGACGTTTACATTGCGACTTCCCCAATGAAACGACTATAATTGTTAGGAAGAGTCAAGCTGCTACATTAATCAAGCGACTTACCGGGTAACGGAGCAGCAACACTTGTTGGCGCCTTGATACTGGAAAGCATAAACGACTCTACCTTCAGGGAAGTTGGTGATGGAGGCCCCTTTGACAGCTCAGGCGTATTTGAGTTGATAACCTCAGTGGCAATCGTAGCTACACCGCTATAAGTTGGTGGAATACTGCACTCTCCGTCCGCTCCCGCGGGCCCGGCATCAACAGGTACAAGACGACCATTGCGATCGATATCGGCCGCAGTAACACACCAATCTGTTCCAATAGGTATCTCGGATGGTTTCGCTGCTGTTGCTCGCGCTGTCACGTACGGGTATCCTTGGTAAGTTAGAGATGATATGCATTCTCCGCCTGGCCCAGCAGGCCCGGCTGCGACTGTGATAGGACTGCCGTTCCGGTCCATGTCGGCGACTGTAATACACCATTCGACGTCTGGGGCTAGGCCTCGGAGCCGCGATTGCTGTAGTCTTGGCGAAGACGACTGTTGTCGCTGTCGTCTGAGCGGTGACTGTCGTGGGACCCGTTGCCACCTGGATCTGTGCTGTAAAGTGTTAGTTCTGACGGAATCCGCTTTGAAAGACGGCATACCAAGCGAACCGACAAGATCGGTGTGAGATGATGATTGATTTACACTCGCTAGAGTCGTAATAGATGTCTGCGCCGTTACTATAGTAGTACTAGTCATAGTCACTGTCAAAGTGACGAATGATGGGTCGCCTGACGCTGCTGGTGACGGTACGATAGACTGTGGAGTCACCGTAGCCGTCTTGGTTAGTGTGACATGCGTGGTACTTGATTCGATCGGCGGAGATGCGGACGACGATATCACAGCTGTAGCGCTTGGAGCGGCCAGTGAACCAGAAATAGACACGCTTGAGGGCATCGATGGAATAGATTGAGATGACGCTTGTGGGCTACCCGGACCGGCAACAGAGGGCTTGGGCTGTGTGTTGCCGCAGCTCATATCCTTGATCCTTGACTTTCGAGTATTGGTATCAATAATACTCCAATCAGCCTTTTGCTCTGGCGTGGTGTCTTTGAGTAGCTCGAAGTAGAAGGTAGTGTATTTACCAAACACAGCACAGCCAACCTCGGTCCAAAACTTCTGGGCTTCGTCTACACCAGCAACTGCAGCGCCATGTTGTTCGGTATCAGTTGCAGGCCAGCCCATTTCAGCAATCCAGACAGGTCTATTACCTGCGCGCTGCTTGACCTGCTCGAGAGAACCATGAAAGCTTATGCTTGCTGTTTCGATGCTGTCTTTGTTCCAATACGGGTATGCAGTTATGCCGATGAAGTCTGCGTTGTCTACAACAGCATACTTGGCTGTATCAACATGACCGATTGGCTTATCCTTCATGTAATGGGCGAATGACGAGGCAGCAATATCTTTCTTGGCCTGAGCGATGGTTTGTCCAACGACGGCTGCGGTCACACCTATTTCGCCGGCCTCCTCGGCACGATATACGTCCTCGCTGCCGATAGAGAGCCCAATGACGAGATCAGAAAGAGCCTGACCATGCTTCTTGAACCCTTTTTCGAGTGCGACCATTTCGTTCTTGACGTACTGACCCGGCGAGCCGCCTTTCTGTCCTGGCGTGATCCAAAATCCTAGTAGCAGGTTGGTCTTGGAGTCGACTGCGGCATCAAAAGCTTCGGTGGGTTCGTCAAGAGTACCGGCCGCTTTGCAAGTGAACAGACGCGCGCTATCGAAGGATATATCGGTGGTCAGATTTCTCGCCAAGTTGAAGCCGTCAAGAAAGTCTGCCTTCTTTTTGGCGTTGGCTTCCACGCTCCAGAAAGCGCCATAGTTGAAGCCTGTATAAATCTTGCTCGCGGCCTGCGCGAGACATGCAGATAAAAGGAAGCAGAAGAAGGAGCGTCTCATTGTGTAGGGTGGGTTTGGAGAGTAAGAGAGTTTTGTGAGCAGAATGGACACGAAAAGTAGTTACAGTACGAGTCGATATAGCAAGCATGACTTGAATTCCGACAGCCATTATGTCCGCAGTTGGCAATGTGATGAGGTGCTGCCTGTGACAAGAGGAGACTGACCGTACAACAATACGTGTTAGTCGCAATTCACGCAGAAGACCGTGCGCTTCATCAAAAACAAGCACCCGAAGATATTTCATGATGCAAAGAAAATGAATGAGCACGCGCACAAGTCAGGGCAGGCGAGCAGAAGCATTGATGAAAAATTTGGTGTTTGGTGCATCTGAGATGGCCGCCCTGTGGAGAAGATGGTGTTGCATCATCGTGTCACCGCTCATTGGTCAGTTAGCCATGGATCCGGAGAAGCGTCCGTCCCCGCGTACTCCGAACTCGCATGTTTAAATTATGATGAAGAGTAATTCGCGACAGAAAGAGCAGCCAGTCCGCCACAATGTCTCTCGCACGCTTTGGAGGAGCTCTTGCGCGCGCAAGGTGCTCACCGCGGCCGCAATGGCACGCAGCGTAAGTCGTTCCGTCCATGGCCCCAGCATCAGTGTCTAATTGCTTGCAGACGTGCGCTTTCCAGCTCCGCCGCCCGCACCGCCAAAGCCGACAATGAGCTCAATTCGGTCAGCAAGCACATTACCCAGCCCAAGTCACAGGGTGCCTCGCAGGCTATGCTGTACGCGACTGGTATGAGTGAATCGGACATGAACAAGGCCCAGGTCGGTATCTCGTCGGTCTGGTACTCGGGTAACCCGTGCAACATGCATCTGATGGACCTGAACCACAAGGTGAAGGAGGGCGTAGAGAGGGCAGGACTGCTTGGAATGCAGTTCAACACCATCGGAGTTAGTGACGGTATTTCCATGGGCACAAAGGGTATGCGCTACTCGCTGCAGTCGCGTGAGATTATCGCGGACTCCATTGAGACAGTCATGGGTGGCCAGTGGTACGATGCGAACATCTCCATTCCCGGATGTGACAAGAACATGCCTGGTGTCATCATGGCCATGGGACGTGTGAACAGGCCTTCCCTCATGGTATACGGCGGTACCATCCAGCCTGGCTGCGCAAAGACCCTCGAGAACCAGCAGATCGATATCGTTTCCGCGTTCCAAGCGTACGGACAATTCATCACGGGTGAAATCACCGAAGACCAACGATTCGACATCATCCGGCATGCTTGCAACGGGCAGGGTGCCTGCGGAGGAATGTACACAGCAAACACAATGGCTACTGCGATTGAGACAATGGGCATGTCGCTACCCGGCTCTTCGTCAAACCCGGCCAACTCCAAGGCGAAGATGCTGGAGTGCTTGGCAGCAGGTGGCGCTATCAAGAACCTGCTCAAGGAGGATATCCGACCAAGCGACATCCTTACCCGCGAAGCATTTGAGAACGCCATGGTTGTCATCAGCATCACTGGTGGCTCGACCAACGCTGTTCTTCACTTGATCGCCATTGCAGACTCTGTTGGACTCAGCTTACCATTGACGACTTCCAAAGCGTGAGCAACCGCATTCCGCTATTGGCAGATCTGAAGCCTTCCGGCAAGTACGTCATGGCCGATATTCACGACATCGGTGGCACCCCTTCGCTTCTCAAGTTCCTACTCAGGGAAGGTCTCCTTGACGGTAGCCAGATGACTGTGACTGGCAAGACACTGAAGGAGAACTTGGAGAACGTCAGGGATTTCCCCGCCGAGCAGAAGATTATTCGGCCACTCAGCGAGCCTCTGAAGTCTACTGGTCACTTGCAGATTCTGAGAGGATCCCTTGCACCTGGTGGCTGTGTAGGCAAGATCACTGGCAAGGAGGGTACCATATTCACTGGTAAAGCCAAGTGCTACGATGCCGAGGACGACTTCATCACTGCTCTCGAGCGTGGTGAAATCAAAAAGGGTGAGAAGACTGTCGTTGTCATCCGGTACGAAGGTCCCAAGGGCGGTCCTGGTATGCCTGAGATGTTGAAGCCCAGCTCTGCCATCATGGGCGCTGGTCTTGGCAAGGATGTTGCGCTCATCACAGATGGTCGCTTCAGTGGTGGTAGCCACGGCTTCCTGATCGGTCACATCGTGCCTGAGGCGCAAGAAGGTGGTCCCATCGGCTTGGTCCAGGACGGCGATGAAATCACCATCGACTCCGAGTCGAACGAGCTAAATGTTGCTGTTAGTGAGCAAGAACTAGCAGAGAGGAGGAAGAAGTGGACTGCGCCCGCACTAAAGTATCAGAAGGGTACCCTTTTCAAGTACGCGCGGTTCGTCAAGGACGCTAGCCAGGGTTGCGTTACCGACTCCGAGTAATCTTCACGCTATTCTGCCGTTCATGTTTGCATTTGCATGTATATTCTGATACTACGCCTGGGGCTGGAAAAGTTTCATCCGGAGTTCGGGCAGACAATACTTGTAAATTTTGATACAATCTAGCTATCCGGCCTTCAGCAGCTTTCTTACTCATTCTGGTTCAACCAACCTGTCATCGCCGCGACGTCACGAACCTGACCATCTTTTGGTGGCACGAACCCGGCGACGTCGTGGCTTCCATGTTCCACCAGTACCCTCCCGATCAGCTCTTTCATGAAGCTCCACAATAGCATCTTCGCTTCTCCACCGGCATCTCGCATTTCCTCATTTACCTCCTCCACAAACTCTGTACAGATAACCCAGTTCTGAGGCAGGAACAGCTGCGTTGAACTCGCCATGCCCTTAAACAATGTATCCACGAGACTCAGTGGAAACCCCCCCTTGCACCCCACTGTGTACAAATGAGCGAGGAACTCGAACAATCCAGCATGCCAATCTGTCCCTGCAGCTGCGGTTGGCAGTAAATCTCCAGTAACCAAATCTGTCATCATCTTTTCGAAACACTTGTCGTAGATTTCCATCATGAAGACTACGTTGGTGAGCTGATAATGCGGATGCATGTCGTTGGGCGTTGCTCGGCAACAATCGACTTCAACGAGAGTAGGGTACAGAGCATGGTTCAGCTTGTGAACGACATGTGCGCCTGTCTTGCTCCAAGATGGATTATTCGTATCGGAGATTTTGTTGTAGGGTAGGTCGGCGAGTACAGGGAGACGGTCGGAGGGAACAAAGTCCTTATCATCGCGACTAAGCAGGTGGATGAGGGTGTTTACGTGTGAGTCGAGTTGGTTCATGTTAGCAGGCGTCAAGGTGGAGGAGATCTGAGTGAGCAGATGCTGAGTTGTGGACCTGTAGACTTCGAGACCAGGATCTGGGGTCGCCATAGTGGATGCTGGTGTCGCTTCTGAAAAGTCAGGATGGCAAAGGACCAGATGATGTTTTGGGTGTAAATTTTGATGAGCAGAGATTGCCTACTTGCTTGCTGTGTGAAGTTTCTGGTCATGTTTGTGGATCAAGCAGGCAGTCTGTTATACAGGAAACTAACGATACGAGTCGCATTATGCCTCAAGTGCCTGATTCGTTTTCAAACGGTATTAGAACTTGCAAGACAGAGTAGCAAAAGCGTTGAGCTAATTGAAAACGATGCGGTAATGCAGCAAGAAATTATGCATTCCTCTACTATGCTCAAAGACATCTTGTTCCTCGTTTGATGCCGTACAACACAACCCATCCTGGCTGTCTTGAAATGAGCTATGCCACGGAATCTGAGATCCTCACAACGCCGTCCCATGAAAGCAGATGCCGAGCTCATACAAGCCGTGTCCGATGCTCTCAAACATGCTCATCATATCAGTCGGACAACGATAAGCCAGTCCAAGGACGAAATGGTCAAGGAGATTACGGAAGTCTCCAGGGGCTCGAATCTACAGAAACCTGCCACCCATGTTCTAGTTGTCCAGCAATCAAACCCAGACAAGCAACAAGACATAGAGCTGAGGGTCGATCGAGCGATCGGGAACGTTGTGGACTTGGGCGTGCAACCACCGGGAACGCCGCTGCAATGTGCCGAATCGGCACCTGTTCAACGAGAGGTGATTTATAAGCTGTAGAAGATGTATCTGTCGAAACAGCTCAGGGAGATGGACGCGGCAGGTGAAAACTTAGCTGAGGAAGACAAGGAACTGATGGTTATACTTGACAAGGCTGTTGAGACCCTAGGCCTTGATTGAAACGGAGAGGAAAGAGGAGTGTAGAACAAACCTCCGAGATGAATAGCAACATAAGATGCGGGGCAACCCCCCGCTTACTCTCGGCATATCGCAGCCCTGAACCCCTTCTTTTATTGTTCCTTGGTAGATTGCCTTGTTCACTTCTATCTCGGTGAGTTTTCAAACCTTGGGGAAGTTGCTGAGGGCGGCACGTGAAAGCATTGGCCGTCTTGCGTCACGGACGGCACGCCTGGCGTGTTTCGTCATGCAGCTACACCTGCAGAGATGCGGCCTCGACTTCATTATGGCAAACTCCGCAACTTTGAAGATGTGTAAAGGAGTCTCGAAGATCGAAGGGTGGTGATGCAGGGCGAGCAGCACGATCTGGCATGCACAACTCCCGGGAACATGGTTTCCGTGCGGGATAGCGCATTGCACCCCTGACCCGGTGTTTTGTAGTGTTTGCTAGATGATCAGGTGTTCACGCCGGACGATGAGGTACCTGCGCTGCTTGGGCCCGGATAGCAAGATTGACGATGATACAGGTAAAAGTCCGGGGGAAAAAAAGGCAAGCTCCTGCTGGCAACAAGAAGGTGAGGCACAATATTCATAGGCGCTTTCTTTGGTTAGCAAGGAGATGCGCTCGCATCGGAGACGGGAAATTCGCAAGGTGGGATGTCGGCGATCCGTATTGCATTCCACCACCGGTAGGGGATCCGCCGTCGTGGCCCGCGCTGACTCCACGTTAGTGAGACAGATCTCTCCTGTTCCGTTAGCAGCGTAGATCATGAAGTCCAAGTTCGGTTGGGCCCTCGACGCGCTAGATGGAATCTGCAGGTGACGCTGGAGCAAATCTTCCGAAAACGCAAGATCGACGTCTTGGATTACACCTCCCGAAAGATGCATATCACCAGGGGAGCAGCCTCGCAGCACAGGCGTGGGGTCATACAGAAGAAATAGACAAGGCGAGAAATGTAAAGCTTGCAACGCCGTGGAGGCCAAGGACAATATCTCGAATGACAGAAACCCACACACAGCCATCACATAATTTGACAATATCGCCCACGGGGACAACTCCTTGACCTAACGTCAAGTCCCCCACAAGGGCTAAAAGGTACATGAACATCTGTTACGTGAATTGACTTAGTCGAGCCTCGCAAGCAGTGGTCCGAAAGCTTGACGGCCGGGATCCACCTAGAGATATGCGCCAAAGATCAAGGCGTAGCTCTCCTCTACCCTAGTACACGTGAACTATACCCCAGATCATCAAATATCAGTTCCCACCAAGGCCAATAAGCTTCCGCAGCGGCCGACATGCCCGGGCCAGATTGTGAACGGCAACATCGGCCAGCTGGTGTTGAAGATCGGCCATACGTGGAGCATGACTCGACAAGTCGTATCGACAATCCCAGCTTTCTTACCGTCGTGTAGCCTGGTGTAGGATGTCAGGATCTCCTATGACGGCTGGAGCTTGCCTGAGCCTTTAGCGTATAGTAGATTGTCGATCGACTAGAGCAAATGAATCAGTGTGTTAAAGTAGTGGGCGTCTGAGTAGACATATAAACCATCCTTCAATCCACCAAAATATCATCATCCAAGTCATCACATTCATTTTGGTTCTTTACCAATCGCTCAGTCCACTTTAGACTCCGAACAATCGTCAATCTTTGTCAACCATCAACAGAACTATTGAAATGCGTTCCACCATCGCCGTCTCCATTTTGGCGCTCTCTGCCTCGGTTCTCGCAGCCCCTACTCCCCAGATTGCTGCTCTCACTGGTGCCGTTGGTGGTTCCACGAGCACTGTTGGCTCTGTCACCAACCCCAAGACTGGCAGTGACAACTTGATCTCTGGCAACGATAACAACAACGGTCAGAACAACGGCAACGGAAACACTGCTGGTAATGCCAACGGCAATAACAACCAGGCTGGTACCAGCAATACTGCTGGCAACGGCAACACTTTCAACTTGAAGCCTATCGGTGGCATCCTAGGCGACTCCAAGCGTGGTCTTCTCGGCCCTGTTGCGGGCGTCCCGCTTGTTGGACCTGTCGTCGGTGGCCTTACTGACGGCAAAGGTGGTTTGTTAAACGGTGCCACTGGCGGCCTCCCGAC
This sequence comes from Alternaria brassicae, assembly GCA_004936725.1. Classification (NCBI taxonomy): domain Eukaryota; kingdom Fungi; phylum Ascomycota; class Dothideomycetes; order Pleosporales; family Pleosporaceae; genus Alternaria; species Alternaria brassicae. The sequence continues at coordinate 1,130,217 of CM016506.1, read as the reverse complement.
GAGTGGTCTCACTCAGGGTCTCACTAAGGGTCTCCCCATTGTCGGTAACCTCGTTGGCCGCGGCCTCACCGACAGCCTCAGCTTGAAGCCTATCGGTGGCATCCTAGGCGACTCCAAGCGTGGTCTTCTCGGCCCTGTTGCGGGCGTCCCGCTTGTTGGACCTGTCGTCGGTGGCCTTGCTGACGGCAAAGGTGGTTTGTTAAACGGTGCCACTGGCGGCCTCCCGACGAGTGGTCTCACCCAGGGTCTCACTAAGGGTCTCCCCATTGTCGGTAACCTCGTTGGCCGCGGCCTCACCGACAGCCTCGACCTCAGCAAGCTGAGCCAGGCCCAGCTCCTCTCCCTTCTCAGCCAGGTCACCAGCACCATACAGAGCAACGGTGCCACTTCTGGTGTCGTTGGTACCCTCAAGCCCGTCACTGCAGCCACCAAGCCCGCTACCGATGCCGTCAAGCCCATCACAGGTGCCACTGGCGGCCTCACCAGCGGCCTCTTGAAGCGCCAGGGCAAACTAAGCGGTATCACCGGCACCGTATCTGGTCTTATGGGCACCGTCAGTACCACCGCCGGCTCCGTCACTGGTGCCGCTGCTGGCAACGGTAACTCGCTTCTCAACAACGGCAACGAAAACGGCCAGGGAAATGGTGTAGGTCTTTCTTCAAGATATACCTCTCTTCATGCCTAACCAACTTCTTTCATAGAACAACAACCAAGCCGGTAACGGTAATGGAAACGGAAACTCCGTTGGAACCGGTAACTCCGCCGGCAACAACAACGTCTTCAACGTCAGTCCCGAGACCGAGCTACCAGATGTCAACGTCGCTCCTGTGATCAAGTCAGTGTAACTTAGATCGCCGGGTAGTGGTTGTTTCTTCTGATCACATTTGCCGACAGTTCCTTGCAGCTTTAGCTAAAGATCAGGAATGATTGGTGGTTGGTTTTTCCGTGACGAACTCTTCCTTTCGATGACGCCTGACGACTGGTCTTCGTCTGACGGTTATCTATACATACTTTAGTAGTACTACGAATTTACTCTTTTTGTCTCCTTAACATATTTTTGCATTGTCAAAGCAACTCTTCTCGACTGTAAAACGAATCTATGAAAGCGTCAAAGCCCCACACCAGCGTTGAAACCGCTTTCACCAGCGATCGAGAAAATGTGTATCTGTACGTTGTTCAACTATGACCTTCTTCCAGAGCTCGCTTTCGCCGAGGCTCCTTGCCATCTCGGTGATGTTGTCTTTCTTTGATCCATTTACATCAATCTGAATGTCTTAGCGTTCGCCTTTTTGCAACGTGTAAACTACTTACATCGATCAAAATGCCACGCCGACGATAAGATTCTTCCACAGGTATGGTTTCTTGTTCGTACTCCGCGAATCGACTTTCAAACTTCTCATCACTGTCGTTACTATCGCGACCTCGGGCTGAGTATCTATCTTTAGCGTTCTGCTTGTTGACGCGTAATGATAATACAATGTCTGGTTTTGCATTGGTGTTCGCTCCGCTCGCGATTGGCACATCTTCAGAGAATGGCCACACGCTCCAGGATTCCAGTTGTTCTGTGCTTCGAGGGAATCCATCGACTAGAATGCCTGTTTTATGTGGCTTTTGAGTCAACGCGTTTTTGATTGCGCTCAATATGAATGGATTCAACTCTTCCGAAGTCAGAAAGCCTTGGTTGTCAAGTTTGTCTTGGATTGTGACTGCGAGTGGTGTACTGCAATTTTCTCGCATCCAGCTGCGAAGATTGTCCCCAACGGAGTAGTGTACCAGGTTGTAGGCTTGAGCTAGGCATGTGCACAGAGTCCCTTTCCCCGCACCAGGTGCACCTAGACATGGATTACTACCTAGGTAATAAGTATAAAGCAGTGGAGTTGGAGAGGTATACCTAGAACAAATATGATAGTGAAGGGGCGAGGCTTGGGGGATTCCATGCTGCTGACAGGCAACTATGATGCAAAGACAACCTGTGGTTCATGTGTGAGATGTGGATTAGGGCACAGCACGCTTGGAATCGTGAAGAAGGTGCTGAATATGTCGCTTCCTTACTGTTCCGCTGATAAGTAGGTTTGATTGCCGTTTGTGGCAAGCACCCCCTCTTTGTATGTGAAGGAAGCCATAGCAGGCAGGAGAACGATCTGCTGCGGTTAAAGGGAACCCATGTTTTGGGTACCTTTATGACTCCGAACCATCACTATAAATCAACACACCCCGCACCATATTTTGCTTGGTCGTATCTGAATCCCTCAGCTATTCTATAGCGGCCTTCCTCGGTATTCAAAACCCCCAACACGATAATCGGCCATGGTTCTCCTCTCACTATTAGCCGAAGTACCCGGTCTTCGGTTCTTCGTCGGTGCCGTCCTCGCGACGTGCGCCTACATCGTCTACCAACAGTCTGGTGTCAAGTCTTCCAAGAATCTCACTCATGAGATATTCCTTCGCGGACCTCCTTCCGACAGCTCAGCCGTTGAGGCACCGGTCGTTCATGAACCACAAGAAGCACTGGACCCATCCAAGCCACCAGACGCTCCCGTATCGGTCAACTACTTCCCATCTCGGGAGTGTAATTACAAATGCGGCTTCTGTTTCCACACTGAGACCAGCTCTTACATTCTGACCGATGACAAAGCCCGCCAAGGCCTGAGACTACTGAAGGATGCTGGCATGCGCAAGCTCAACATCGCTGGCGGAGAACCATTCCTTCACCCCAAGCTTCTCTCTAGTCTGATCCGCTACTGCAAGGAGGATCTGGGCGTTGAAAGCATCAGCATCGTGAGCAACGGCAGCAAGATCACCGAGAAGTGGATGCAGGAGAACTCTCAGTGGTTGGACATCCTAGCCATCTCTTGTGACTCCTTCAACGCTCAAACGAACGTCAAGATTGGCCGTGGTGATGACGGAAAGAACGCAGACCGGTTGTTTCAAATCGCGGAGTGGTGTCAAACTTACAACGTCAAGTTCAAGCTCAATACGGTGGTCAACCTTTACAACTGGGACGAAGACATGGTTGCCAACATCGAGAAGCTAGCACCATTCCGATGGAAGGTCTTCCAGTGCCTCATCGTTGCAGGCGAGAACGATGACGAAACGCGCAAACGCGACGCAAGGAAGTTCCTGGTTACTCACGAACAATGGAGAACCTTCTGCGATCGTCACAAGCACCTTCCATGTTACGTACCTGAAGACAACAACTCCATGGCTAGCAGCTATCTGTTACTTGATGAGTACATGAGATTTATGGACAAGGGAGAGGGTATGATGACGACAAGTGATTCGATCCTGGATGTCGGCGTTCACAAAGCTATGGAACAGATCGTCTGGGACAAGAAGTCATTCGTGGAGCGTGGTGGTATCTACGAGTGGGGCAGGGCGGATATGAAACCGGCAGAGGAAACCAGTTGTGGCACTGGTCTCAACTTGAAGGAACTGGAGTTTTAGCTAATCAGAGGTCACTTGAGTTCAAGAGAAGCGAAGATACGTACTTGTAGCATGATACAATGGCTACCTTGCTTCTTGCAAAAATGTTAACATAATGCACGCTACAAAGTCATACGCCAGATTAACTATGAGCAAGTAGTAATATGGTGGAATTGGTGCCCTAACTAGCTCTTGCGTAGCAATGCCAAACGTCCTCCAGCCGTCACAGTATCTCCAGGTTTGACCAACAGCTTCTCAACCTTCAGTTTCGCTGCCTTCGCGAGTGCGTCTGGTGTCTTGACTGCAATCTCCAACTTCATCGCTTCGAGAATAACGATCTGCGTTGTATTAGCATCGCCACGTGAACATTCGCATTGTTCTACTTACCACGCTCTCATCTCCAATTTCATCGCCCTCGCTGACCTCCACCTTCCATACATTCGCATCGACCGGCGCCTCAACATCAACGATCGCTGGGTCGTCCAACAGCTTCTCTACTGTTCCTTGGTCAATCTGGCTCTCGGCTTTCTCCTTCCTCCAGCGCTCTAGACTTTCATTCTCCGCTTTCGTCATCTCTTCTTGTGCAACAGCTTGCTTCCTCCTAATTTCTTTCACGTCTTTATCCGTTGTCTCGAGAAGTTGGTTGTGCTGTGCCATATCAAACTCCACCTCTTCATACTCCCACTCATATTTGCCTGCGCGAAACCTGGCTAGTAAATCGTCAAGCTCCTGTTCGCTAACTTGATAGAAGGTGAGGATATCGAAGTCGCGGAAGATCCAGGGTTTGTTGTCAAAGCCAGGTTTGTAGGAGTAGTAGTCCCAGCACGGTACCGTCCGGCCAGTCATTTGATACCCACCCGGAGAGTCAACTGGGTATATTGACATGCAACTGCCTGCCCAGCCCACGGTACCCTCTGGTGTGAACACGCGACTTGGGTTCATCTTTGGGGCTGAAAGGCGCTGGCGTGGGTCGACAGGAAGTGAGACGGTATTGCCGCAGAAGAAGCCGACAACTACAGCCATGAACTGGCCTGTGAGGTATATATCTTTGAGTTGCTGGGGTGTGAACGCATTGTTGTTTGCTACGAAAGCAAGGTTATCGGGTAGATAGGGTGCGTGCGGTCGCTGATTTGTCATGTAACGTTGAGTTGCCTCATCTTGGAGTTTCGATTCGAACGAGATGGGAAGCTTGAACACGCGTGTAGGGACTCTGGTACTCCTCAAATCGCCGAGTTTCGATTCGATAGATTGAAGATGAGCGATGAGATCCGAACGAGGAAGTTTGGAGCCGTTGTAGTGAAGAAGCAGCGTCGTACAACATCCTACGGTATTGTAAAGATTGGACTTGATGATGTTGGGAGTTGATGCTGAATGTAATGCGTTCTCCAAAGCAGTGACACGGCAGCGGTGGTTGAGATCAAAGTTCTCGTTGCCATATTCAATCAGAATATGGTCGTCGCCTCCCTGACGGTACCTGACTTGTGGAGTAGTCTCATTGCCCTCCTTCTCCCACACAATGGCCTTACCGATGTCACCCTCGTGAAAGTTGCAGTGTGCACCTTGCAACCTCTCAATGCTGTCAAACCCGCTGCCACTCTCGACGGCTTGAGCAATCGAGTCAAGGAAGTCATCGTTCCTCTTCCTCTTCTTGAGCGCATCATCGAGTCCAGCTCGGACGTATTTAACAGTGTTGCCTGCTTTGAGCTGTCCCAACTTCCACCAGTCTGCCTTGACGACAGTTGTACTGCTAGTGAAACCGCCAAAGTTTGGGCAGTCTACTGGGAAGATGCATGGGTCGTCTCCGGTCCAGTTCAAGGTGCCTAATGGATATCCATATTCTACTAGATTGCTGGGATGTGCGCCACCTTCGCCACCATCCTTACGCGCCCATTTTGGCACTGGCCCTATAAGTCGAATTCCACTCCGCGATGCGTTATGAGATACTTTCCACTCAGTGTTGTATATCTCTTCGATGAATTTTGGATCAAAGTAGCCTTCGTCATGGGGTCCAACCATTGCCGTTATTTCCCAGTTTGACTTATAGATTGGCCGCAGCTTCTCGGGGAGGGAAATACTTGTGAAGCTGTCTGGAAGCTTGCCCGTTATTTGTAGCAGATCACCAGGAGCAAGCGCGCGGCCCTGGTAGCCTCCAATCGCGACAAGCGGCGACGTAGACTTTGAGCCGAAGTATTCTGCAACAGACGGAAAGCCTCCGTAGATTGCTAAGTAGGAGCGGCAGCCTCCTCCCGTTGTCTTTCCGATCTTGAGCTTTTGGCCAGCTTCGATCTTTACACTCTGCCAAAAAGGGAACACTTTGTCGTCAAGTGTGGCTTCCATAGGAGCGCCGCATAAAGCCACGATAGCAGGGCCAACAAACCTCAGTTCCGGTCCACTCAATGTAAGCTCCAGAGCTTCCTTCGATCGTGAATTTCCAACGAGCATGTTCGCAATCTGGAACGCTATCGGGTCCATCGGTCCGGAGTGAGGCACGCCTTTGCCGACTGTCGGCCTCGCGGGAAGATCTTGAATCAAAGTATATGCACCAGCTGAGATGACATCAATTGCACGAGGCGTATAATTGAAGTCTTTGAGGAAACTGGTCATGGTGTTGCCCTCTTTGAAGCGTGAATCGTCCAGTATGTTGGCGAGGAATTCGAGATTTGTAGGTGGTCCGCTTATGGTAGACTGAGTAAGAAGCTCCCTCATCGACGCGATAGCCTCGTCTCTGGACCGGGAGTGAACCATCGCTTTCGCTATTAGAGGATCTAGAAATTCTTAGCGCGTAATCAAACAACTCCATCCAAGCTCTGATCTCATGATAAGATTCGTGTACTACGGGCGAAGAAAAAGGACAGAGGGTCTTACCATAGTTAGGGGTGATACGAACTCCTGTAAACCTAAAGGCGGATGTACGAAGTCAGTATCTATCTCACAGGCAGTTCGTACAGGGACATTACTAACACCCAAGTGTCAATACGAGTTCCAGGAACATCCTTCCATGCCACTTTCTGCAATAGTCCCGGAGATGGCGCATAGTCTCTCAGCGGATTCTCAGCGTAGACTCGAGCTTCAATAGCTGATCCTGTGGGAGTTGACGGCTGCATGTCTTTCAAGGTCTTGCCATCGAGCCCATGCTTGCCTGCTAGTTGTGCGTCTGCTTGCTTCAGCATCAGTTCAACCAGGTCGACATCGTAGCAAAGTTCGGTGATGCCGTGCTCAACTTGAAGTCGCGTGTTCATCTCTAGAAAGAAGAAGTCGCCGGACTTGTCGTCTACAAGATATTCGATGGTGCCTGCAGAGCCATATTTGATCGATTCGGCCAGGCGCACTGCAGCGTCTCCTAACTTTTTTCGCAGTTCTGGGTGCCGTTCCACAAACGGACTTGGACACTCCTCGATGACTTTCTGATGTCGTCTTTGGATGGAGCATTCGCGTTCGCCAAAGTGAATTGCTTGACCTTGGCCGTTACCGAACACCTGGACTTCAATGTGGTGGCTAGCAGGATAGAAGGCCTCGATGAAAACCCCAGGGTTCTTGAATAGCGTTTCTCCTCTTGATTGCACCATTCGAAACCCCTCGCGCACCTCTTCAACTTTGTTACAGGTGATGAGACCCATGCCGCCACCGCCACCGGTGGCCTTCAACATGACGGGGAAACCGATGCGCTCGGCTTCCTTCACGGCCATATCTTCATTTTCGACCAGGCCCTTCGTTCCAGGTACGATGGGGACATTAGCCTTTCCCGCCAGATCTCGGGCGGTGTGTTTGACACCAAAAGCTTCAATGGCCTCTGGAGATGGGCCTGCCCATACTATCCCCGTATCACCCACTCGTCGCGCAAAGGGCGCGTTCTCCGAAAGGAATCCGTATCCTGGAGATGTGGAGATACGAAGTCAGTGTACGTCTCACATGCATTTCGTACAGTCACAACCTACCAGGAATGATGGCATCTACCCCCTTTTCCTTGGCTATCCGTAGAACAGCTTCCTCGTCCGTATACGCGGTCGCATTGCCCCCGGGCAGCAAAACGGCCTCATCGGCATCGCGTACGTGTTGTGACGCAGCATCAGCTTCCGAGTAGATGGCGATGCTCTTGATGCCGAGTTTCCTCGCCGTCCTGATTATGCGCACCTGTCCGTACAGGTAATGTCAGCTATCGAAAACAATGCCACTCTGCGGCGTCAACTACGTACCGCGATCTCCCCACGGTTCGCGATCAATAGAACTTGCAGTTTCTGCATCTCAGACATTGAAGCAAAAGGTACTCAACACAATCATCTCACCCGAAACATCCACGAGAATGCGACCTCTATGAAGCGTATTGTTGGAGACAGTGCAGTAGCGTGTCATGACCCCACACTTTCTGTACTTTCCGCCATTCCCCTTTCGCGCCGATATCTCATGTCCACCCGTTGGAGCGAAGGCGTTGTAATTGGTGATATGGCGGACGCGTTTCCTGCCGGGGTGTCGCCGATTCTGAAGACGTCATCGCGGAGCTCCAAGAGGCGGGGTCGACATCGGTAACAAGCATTGGGGCATGACGCTACGCGTGCATCGCGTTTAAAAATCGTGGGGACAATTGGCAGACGCCTAAAATGACTGTGGAGAATTGCCGAGTAGCTTGAAAGCGTGACTTCCGGTCCGAACAACATACTCCAACTACTCCAACTCTATCCTCTACTACCTAGGTAAGTACTAGACGCGCATCTAACCACACCTAGGCATACTAGGCAGACGACTCGAGACATCTGGCACGCCAGTTCAAGTGCTCTTCACAACAAGTTTCCACAATGCCAGCTATCAAGCATCCCGTAAAGGTAAGTCTCGGCTGTACGAACTGCATATGAAACATCCACTGACTTCGTATCTCTACTTTTGTAGATCAACGTGGACCTAGGTGAAGGCTACGGGAACTTCAAGTGTGGTCCAGACGATGAGTTAATTCCGCTGATTGACCACGCGAACATAGCATGTGGTTTCCACGCTGGGTAGGGCAAATTCCATGGTCAAATCATCACCGCGATCTAACAACGCATCAGGGATCCGTTAATCATGCATCAGACAGTGCTCGCCTGCAAAAAGCACAACATAGCCGTTGGCGCGCATCCCGGCCTTCCCGATATCCAAGGTTTCGGTCGACGGGAAATCAAAATGTCACCAGAAGAACTAACAGCGGCTGTCCGCTACCAAGTTGGCGCCTTGAAGGCTTTCTTAGACGCGGAAGATGTACCACTACACCACGTGAAACCGCATGGCGTGCTTTATGGAATGATGTATAGAGATAAAGACGTGTGTCGAGCGGTTTATGCTGGTGTACCCAAAGGAACGACTGTTTTTGGTCTTGCGGGCACTTTACACGAGGAGGTTGCGAAGGAGCTTGGATTGCCGTTCGTTGCGGAGTTATATGGGGACGTCAAGTATAGCAAAGATGGAACGCTTGTCATTGACCGGAAGAAGAAGTACGTTACCTTCGTACATATATCTAAGCTGATGTGCTGATAGCGTACAGGCCATGGCATCCAGATGAGACGAGAAAGCACGTTCAGAGCCAAGTCGAGAACGCAACTGTTAGCGCAGTTACAGGCGAGGAGGTGCAGCTTCCTATAGGCGAACACGAGGTGTCGTTGTGTTGTCACTCTGATTCACCTGGAGCGGTCGAAATCGTGAAGGCGGCAAGGGAGATCGTTGATCAATTCAACAGCAAGCACTTTGGGAAGTCTTGACCAAGTTGCGTCTGTATACATAGCATTTCTCCAGTTTACGAAAGTAGAATGAGAACAGCGATAAGAATCTACCCAGACATGAGCTCTTACACAGGGTTGCTGATATAGTTGTTGCTACATATATTATTAGGGTGGCAAGTAGAACTCGCAATCAGATATCTTGTAGACACTAGGCATTTGGAAGATTCTTGATACGCGTTGGCCATGTTTGAGAAGTACTGATAATCTATTCACACTGGACTCCACTTCCTATTCCCCAACCCAAGTCATTGAAAAACCCACGCTCCTATATCATGCATACATCTTGAAAGAATTCAAATCAAGATCCAAGCTCCCTCCCGTTACATGCCGAATATGGGCTATGGATGCAATAAGACGCCCTATATGCAAGTCGGTCATCGATGTTCCTCTCTTCTCGCTTCCACATTACATGTTCAACACATCTGGCCTCTTGTGCGTGTAACCGTTCATAGGGGTATAATCGAACAACAACATGGTTTGGTCGTTTCCTGTATTTGTGACCGCCAAAGGGCATGTTTGGAGCCCAGAGTTACCGTTCCGCCCTCGCTGTGAATGCTCGAAGGGGGGGGGGGTTGTGACGTAAAAAGTGCTGCCCAGGCAGTTCTCACAGCATTCTTCAGTTTCATCGTACTCGGCCATTGCTTCGGCCTTGGCTATGACTTTTGAGGGCCAGAACAACACCTGAAAGCCTTTACTACACTGATAGGGCTCTGCCACTTCGATAGTATTTTATGAATCGCTTGCGTCGGCCATGGTTACGTCACCAGCACCGATATCTTGAACAAGTGGTGATGTCGCAGGAAGGATGGCTGATCGTGGTCGGTTGTACTCGACGTCTAGATGATCGGGCATGCTCGCTGGGGTGGAGGATCGCGAATCGAAGTCCTCTTCGGCCGGCGGTGAGAAGTCCCACACCTAATCACATCAGTACATCGTCTGAGTATTGGTTGCGCACAGCAAACTTACCTCCATGATGGTCCGGCCACCTCGGCTAGCCATGATAACAGCCTTCTCTTCCTCAAACACCACCCTCCAAACAGCCTCCGCAGGGCTGCTCAGCTCTCGCACGGGAACGCCGGTTTTGAGATCCCAGACCTTGACACGGCCATCGCTGCCGCCACTGACTATCCTGGTGTTGTCAAATTGTAGACTCGTAACGCTGTTGTCATGGGCAGCTAATCGGTGAATAGCCTGGTATATCGCGAGGCTCCATACACGGACCGAGCCGTCTGATCCGCCAGTCACAAGGATGTCGTCACGCATTTGAAGTTGCCCGACGAGGGAAGTGTGGCCTTGTAGCACAGCCAGGCATTTGCTACACGAGGGAATTAGTTTTCGATAAAGTTGTGGCACATGATCGGACTTACCCATCGTTAGGATCCCATATCCGGACACTGGTGTCCAGACTGCCTGTTGCAATCTTTTTTCCGTCGAAAGCGATGGCATAGATTTGACTAAAGTGGCCAGTGAGTGTGCGCAGACACTTGCCCTCGGATATGCTCCAGATCTTGGCTGTCGTGTCGTAGCTACCGGACACAACGATGTCGCCGTGTATTTCAAGGCATCGAACGCTAGCCTGATGACCAATGAGTACGTGCTTGCACAAGCCCTTTTTGAGATCCCAGATGCGTAGTGTAGTGTCTCTTGAGCCGGATATAGCCGTGTTCGCGTCGGACATTTTCAAACATCGCACTGTCGAAGTGTGGCCGCGGAGGGTGAACTGAGGAAAGCTGAAAAGCTGTTAGCTATTGTCATGGAGTAGATGCTGAAGAAGGCGTACCCAGTCGCAAGATTCCATACACGCACATCGCGATCGCATCCACCACTGACCAGAAGATCGCCCCAAGGCACCATGGCCCACACGCCCATGACGTGTCCCTGGAGTGTCTTTTGATGGTCGCCGACTGTGTCGAAGACATGGATCTTCGCATTATCGAGTGCAACCACAATGTACTTGTTGGTGAGATGTAGACTGGTAACTACACCCTGATCTGGGGTGATTTGCCGCGCATCGCATACTCCTCCATTCCGCCACGCCGTCTCAACCATGTATCTCTGCTTGAAATGCGACCGGTATGTGGTAGCCTGCTGTTTTCGCTGCGAGGGCTTCCTCTTCGCAGCTCGATCGAGGCTCTGTGTCCGGAGGCCTTCAGGGCTGCCATTCGACGGGCCAACTTCAAGGTGTTCTCTCTCAGTAACATCCTCTATCCTGGGCGCGCGCTCGTCGTTCTGCCACCACGACTTGGAGTCGGTGTCCTCCATCTCTTCGTTTGCGTCATCCTCCTCGATCCTGTCTTCTCTCGACAGCGCCCTGAAGGAATACTTCTGACACAGCAGCCGCCAGGCACTATCGTCGTTGACGAGTTCGCGCCACTTCTTGGATACTTGCGACGCCCGAGCGAGGGTAGTGGGGTCGTCGACGCACTCTAGAATCTGTGCCATGTGTCAGCGATGTCGGCGATACAACTACTCGGTACGAAACCCACCCTTAGGCATAGTTCGGTAGGCAGGACCATGAAGGGATCCTTCTTTAACCTGGGACTGACAAACTCAGCCACAAAGCTCAACTCCTGACTGTCGCATAAATTCAGCAGCTCTCCCAGCAACCGCATCCGCTCCGCCCGATTCATGTCGCCAAACTGCGCTCGTATGCTCTTGATGTCGCCATCTTCGTGTTCGGCTGCGGTGCTCCAGTCGGGCACTCGCTGGGTCGGTGTAGGACTGGGCGCCGGTGTAGGCGGCGAAGCAGGCGCCGAGGGGAGGAGATTGTGCGGGATCGTCGAGCTCAGGGGGCTTGTGGGTGTGATTATGGGCCGTGGTGCTCCTGACCGGGACATGCGGACGGGCTTGCGCGGGTGCGGTGATGTGTACATGGTGGATCGCGAAGAGGAGGCTGTAGCCGTGGCAGAGGCGGCCATGTCCGTGTCCGAGTCGTCAATCTGCGGCCCTGAGGCATCTCGATCCTCCCGCACGGGTGTGAAGTAGTCGGACGAGTCCATGACGGCGGTCCTGCAGAGTTCGGATGCGGTATGGCGTTCCCTATACGGCACGGCGCCCGTTATGTAGCAGCAGAGGGAAGAGCGACAGGGGAGTCGGGCGGGTGTATATGCCGTCCAACAGGGCGCAGCGATGGATAAGAATCACACTTGGAGAATGGGAAGGAGGTCTGCGGAGGTTTCGAGTGGGTAGGCGCGACTGGGTGACGCCGGCGGCCGGCCAAGACATCTCTCAGCCCTGGAAACCTCAGAAGTCTACTTCCAAGCTTCACATCACCATCCCTGCATATGCACTTGAGACGACCGAGCCTAGTCTGCCTGGAACATGTCCTGTGCAGTGTGCAGCATCTTGAGTGCAGGCCGCAATTAGACGACGCCCGTCGTCAGACGTCCCAGGGGGTCAGGGGCAGGTCATGTTTCATGCACCGTATCGTCTTCGCGAACGCCAAAACCGCCATGGTTCCCTCTCCTCGAGCAGGCGCAAAACAAATGGTTGAGATGCAAATCCTCGAGTACTCCGTCGTACCGACCGGCCTGGTTATCTGATAATGTGCCCTCAGCCGCCATCACCTGTCACCCAGAGAAAGGCACTATTGTACGCGTCAGGCATAGCACAACACCACCTGAGCACCTGCTTGCACGTCACCACGGTCACGAGCTGTATGCAGTAATCACAAGAGATGCTTGTTCCGACTCGACAAGTCACATGTCATGGCGGTCGCGGCTTGCACCTCCTTTTTGCTCAGTGCTTAGCTAGCACAGTCTGAACTCATTGGAAGGAGTGCACGGCTCCCGCGGTGAAGGCTCGATCGATCGCCTTACTGTAGGATCGCCATGATGTTTCCAGGCATCAAAACACCTTTTACTCTGGTACTCTTCCGAGCTTCACATGAGCCAGACTATCATATATGCTACTAGAGCTATGTCATGTCCGATGATGTATGCCTTGCTGCTAGACGATAATACATCATCTTCTCCCGCATCACGGATTACATGCTAGCACATTTCTTGTGTTTCCCAAGCTCTGTGCGGCAAAAGTACTGCAGGTACTGATGAACTCCCCAAATATAGGCACGTCGTCGGCGAGGCCGCGATCAAGTGCGTGCGGTGTAGAGGCCCCAGTATTCTTCGAGCAGAGATCATCGGGTTAGTTGGAGGCAGAGTTTCAGGTTGGACATGTGCAGAAGGCTGCGGGAAATCAAATTTGCACTGTGGATCGGATGGACGTGTCCTCACCGGTTCATATCAAGCATGGTGTTGTTGTGTTCTCAGGTACCAGCCCTGGAGGTACCTGGGCGGAGGCGGAGTGCTTACCCAAAGCGTGCTGGCAGGACGGGAAACGTCCGAGGGAAGCACGCAATTTCTCCGCGACGTCATTGGGTCCAGCATCGTCGCCTTTCCATCATTTTTCGTACGACGGTCCGTCGACGGTCCAGCCCGTTTGTAATCGTGGGTGTGGCGTCATCATGGAGTCTCTACATCTCGTCCCCACTTTCGCATACCTTTGCCCTCGATCCGCGCGTGCTTTGGGCAACCGCTGCAGCAATGAGCGTCCCCCGTAGCTTGTTCGCAGGCGCGCGAGCATCACGATCCGCAACCACTACGCAATGTTTCGCCAAAAGATGTCCCCAGACTTCGCTGCTCTCTGCGAGGCAACAATCGAACCAAGCCACTAGAAAGCTACACCAGCAGGCCCCGCGCAAGGCTCAACATGCCGCTTCACAAGTCGAATCATCCAACCCAGCCCTTTCCTTCCCGTGCCTCGACGCCCAGGAAGCTCGCTCAGTGTCTCTCTCGCGAAAACGAGCATCCTCAGGGCCCGAGCCTTCCTATACCTCCGGACACACCCTAAACTTCCACTCGACACAGCCTATACTGCTCGACTGGGGCGGCATACTGCCAGAGTTCAACATTGCATACGAGACATGGGGCCAACTCGATTCGGGCAAGAGCAATGCGATTCTGCTGCATACCGGTCTGTCCGCGTCTAGCCACGCCCACAGCACAGAGACGAACACGAAGCCGGGGTGGTGGGAGAAGTTCATTGGGCCTGGAAAGCCTTTGGATACAGACAAGTACTTCGTCATCTGCACGAATGTAATCGGAGGATGTTACGGCTCGACAGGACCATCCTCGATTGATCCCGCCAACGGCCAACGATACGCGACCCGATTTCCGATTCTTACCATGGAGGACATGGTACGCGCACAGTTCCGACTGCTAGATAACCTCGGCATCCAGAAGCTGTATGCGAGCATAGGATCGAGTATGGGTGGTATGCAGAGTCTGGCTGCTGGAACACTCTTCCCTGAACGTGTGGGCCGCCTCGTCAGCATCAGCGGATGTGCGCGCAGTCACCCATACAGCATCGCCATGAGGCACACCCAACGGCAAGGTCAGTACAAACAGTAAAGATGAATTACGAGTAGTCATTAACTCGTTCCCAGTACTCATGATGGACCCAAACTGGAATCGCGGTTTCTACTATGACGGCATCCCTCCACATGGTGGCATGAAGCTCGCGCGAGAAATCGCCACCGTCACATATCGAAGTGGCCCAGAATGGGAGCAGCGGTTTGGCCGACGGCGGGCAGACCCTTCGCGGCCTCCGGCTCTTTGTCCCGACTTCCTAATCGAAACCTACCTCGATCACGCGGGCGAGAAATGGTGTCTGGAGTACGATCCGAACAGCTTGCTCTACGTCTCCAAGGCTATGGACCTATTCGACCTGGGGCAAGAGCACCGGAACCGCATCAATGAGGTGCGAAAGGCGAACAGCGGGAAGATGCAGGCTTATCTGGATGGTCAAGACATCACGTCTGATACCGGCAGCGAGGTGTGCAGCCTGACTTTGCCTGATCAACCATACGAGGAAAAGGACCAGCCTGCCGATATCGATTCTGTGGCTCAGACTGACGGGAACGAACCCCCAGCTGATCTTGTGGCTGGCCTAAAACCTCTCGCGAACACACCGACTCTTGTTTTGGGTGTTGCTAGTGACATCCTGTTCCCAGCCTGGCAACAGAAGGAAATAGCGACAACACTCAAACGCACTGGTAACAAGAACGTCACACATATTGAGCTTGGGGAGGAGAAGAGTTTGTTTGGCCATGATACTTTCCTGCTTGATTTACAGAACGTTGGCGGTGCTGTACAAAACTTTCTAGGATGAGCGTGTCACTCTCAAGCAGTATTTTTTCTGCATTCCGACACCTTGTATCGAAAGAGTCATTGGACTCGAATGTACGCATTGCGGGCGTTTTTAGGAGCTATACGATAAACGACATGTACTTACGTTGAAGAATCCATATCAGTATCCATCTTACAGCATATCTACTTTGCCCCAAGGATCTCACTCTTGACATTCAAACCCTTCCACTCTGCGCTCATCGCTTCATCGATCCATTTGCACTCCGTCGGCCCAATATGCTCGCGTACATACTCTTCTAACGCCTTAGCTCCTGGAGCACCTTCATAGATGGCCAAGGCACCAACACGAGGAATGTGCAGGCTGGATGCGAGTCGGGAATCCGCTGAGGTTTGGACTGGGATAAGGCGTGTAGCTGTCCTAGATGTGCTCGAAGTAGTGGATGGTGGGGGCCGGGTGGCTAAATGAACCAGCGTTGGAAGATGGGCGTGAGCGGGAGATAGAGAGGGTTTGGGGTGCGTGAGTACGACCATGCTTAGAGGTTTGAGGGCTTCTTCGGGATACTCTTTTCGCGTGTCTTTCTCTTTTGCAGCGTTCCCGTCCTTCGCAGCGAGGTTGAGCTGGGTCGAGTCCTTGGTAGGCCTTGGGTCAGCAGTAGGTGCTGCAGAGGGAGCGTTCTTGGCAGCTAAGGCTTCCAGATGCCGCGTCACGCTATTGAGGCCGATGAGTATATGTTTCCCGATATCTGGTACATGAGACACAGTTTCGGCCATCGTGGGACCATCCTCGCTCGTTTTGGTGTTGCATTTTCTCTTCTTGCCTTTAGATGGGTGGATGTGGGCTCTGCGGTGGTCGCCCAGCGGCGAGGTGAGACTGCGATGCTGTTAGTTCGGAAGAAGAGTAAAGCATCGCAGGATCTTGCGTGGGGGGAAGATGCCCACGATATGAATCACACAGATGTCAACCGCAAAGACCAGGAGAAGTTATGCGAAGATACAGCTTCGCTCTGCGTACCTACTTGCAAAGTAATTCTAATATGATTTCTTCATCCTCGCGTGAAATCTCAGGCCTGCGCATATTAGCAGGGCTCATTGGGAAACTAGGTGCGTGCCTACCACTTGGTCTCGGTGAATGGCGACGATGTTTTGAAGACAGGCTTCGCGTTCTGTTTCGCAGGTGCCATTGCCAAGATAGCCTTTCCAATTGGCTCTTTCCGCTTCCCAATACCAGCTGTCGCGATGACTATCTGCCGACGTCGAAGAGCACACGTACTTTTCACGCTGGCCGAAGTGCGCCCGACACCCTGTCAGTACTCAGTCTGGATAAGTGAGACTGGTAAGGTGGAGTAGACCGGCGTGCCTTGCATTAGATGGAGGATTTCTCGATCTTGGTCCGATGGGGCTTAGACTACCCTCACTAGCGTCACGCTAGCTCCACTGCGGGAACGAACCAGGATGACGATGGTGGGGTTTCTTAGCTACGCGTCCGAATATCTGGAGCTCTCTGTCTGCCAACTGGAATCCGATTATCTCTCACTGCATAACCCCCGATTCGGCTCATTCCTGTCGCTGACGCAGATGAGACCCGATTCCCTCGCGCTTTCCCTGCCGCCGTGCGAGGCTGTTGGCCACTAAGGCTGGGAGGCGTTGCTGTTGCCTGTACTTGGGAGCTGCTTGCCCTCTGCCTGGCCTCACCTGCCTGCACGCGTGCTAATAGTCGCAGGCCACGCCTAGTCCTTTCGCAAACAACAACACACGCCTTTTACCGTCATGACTGCGCCAGACAAAGATATAGTGCAGTTTGTCGCTGCCGACGAGTCAGCAATCACCGCCTCTGCCTCGCCGCCACGCCGCGATCCCATTGAAGACGCCGACGCCAGCTACACGCGCAAACGCCCCCGCCTGCACAGCGGGAGCAACAGCCAGTGTGCCATGTCTAGCGACCCCCAGACTCCCGCAAATACCGCCGCATCACCCTCTGAGAAGCAGGTAAAGATGACCATACGCTCACATCCGCCCTCGTCCCCGGTACGCAGTAGAGATGACGACCAGGGCAATGAGAACGACTTCCTCGAGGATCCCTCTCCTACCCCGGGCCAGTCTCCTATACTCATCACTAGCAGTGAAGATGAGCGCGCAAGTCCACCCATTATGATAATCGACGACGATGACGAAGCAGCCGGCTTGTCCGTACAGCTGGACGCAGAAGACTACTTTCGCCGCTTTCCCTACTCCCAGCACGGCAGCTACTCTACCGTTGTCCGCGACCTGACGCAACACATCCAAGGAAGTAAGTCACGTCTTCTCTCCACTGAATGCCTGAGGTTCTAATAATACTAGTCGACAACGATGTTGATCCTGACTTCTTTCCTGGCATCTCGCAATGGCTGACCGACCTACCCGAGCCCTCGGTCGACTTATACGGCTTTTATACGAGCAAGGCCATCTTCTGGGACGACTTTTCCTTGCTGGTCAACAAAGTACTATCACGCAGGGCTGCATTTGGCCACCAGTCAGATGATCGTCGCACGGGCGACATGTTCTACGGATTTCTGAGCGCATATATCAGGATATGCTCATTCCTTCTCCTAGCTGATGGCCGTCTGCTCTCCCGACCGCGTCCTAATGAGATATATAATCTGCCTCTCCTTAGCCAGAAGCACATGCGGAACTGGCATACCATTCTTCGCCCTGAAAAGGCACCTGTATTTTCTATGGTCAGCCAGGAATACTCCACCGATGTCCGTAAGATGGTTTCGCTACTGCAGAAGGACTTTCTAGCCGCCAACGGTGCTCAAAATTTGCTACGACTGGCCAACGAGGCTTTCCACCACGTACCTTTGGAAACGCAAGCCCAGATAGCGGCGGTCACTTCTCCTGTCTTGGTTTCATTGGGCGTATCGATGTTCCAGGATCCTAGACCTGCGAGCGATGGCGACCGCTCTGAGTTTTGTCGCGGAACCTTACTATTCTTGGAGAAGTACATGGACGATCTTTTCGATTTGAGCAGGACCACCGATTCTACTCTCGCCCGAGACTTGATTCAACACTTTTACGCACTGTTGTTTGAGCTATGCCTCTGGGACAAGAAAATAGAGTCAGACCTGGTCGACAGATTCTTAGACTTCCAGAGCGTGGATTCGCCGACCGCCTCGTCTCCCATTGAAACCAGTCCCACCATAACCCGAGATGAGTATTGCAGCGACCCTCAGTACTTTCCAGCACTAGTCGCCAACGCTTGGAAGTTCAAGATTCTGCGCCGATACCTTACCAAAGGCAAAATGGACTTACGCGTAATGAGTATAGCTACGATGGATACAAGTTTGGTGGAAATCTGGAAACGATACAACGAGGTCGATGCAACAGGGAACCATCCCGTCATGCGGTATCTAGCGGACTTTCTCCTTGATGGGAAAGTGGTAGATTACCTCGTCAGCGTGGACTCGCATCCGCAACTCATCGCGCGCAGCGGGAACGTTGTTGGATTTCTCATCGTGACACAGCGTTGGGCGGATTCCCAGGCGGACTCCATCTGGAACACGATCGCCACCAATCCTGACCCTCGCGTCGTCACCGCAACTATGTCGATGCTTAGGCCAATTACTCATCTGATGAAGTCGGCTGATCATCTATACTTTTGCACAAAACTTTACGAAATGTCCGTCAATAGCTATACGATGGAAATATTCCGGCTTTTCCAAGAATTGGGCCTAAAGGTCGTGGAGAAGGCCTCACCGGAAGACTATGCCACAAGGGGAGACACTGCCAGACCCTGGAATGTTTGCATCCGCCTCATCCGCGACATAATGTCCCAGAAATCGGCAGACAAAGATATGCTGGACCTATATTGTGAGGCTGCTGAGCACCTCAAAACTTTTGCACATTGTGTCTCTGTTGAAGAGCGGCATTCAATCTACAGAGATTGTGCGAGTTACATTGGCAGCAACTCAGCCAAGGCGACTGGAAGTACAAAGGTCATCTTCTCACTCGCCTCACCTATCCCTTCCGGAGATGGACTCTTCTTCCAAGAGAACCAGGATGTGACACGCAAAATTCTGAACGAGATCACGTCGTTTGTCGACACAGAGAAAACCCTCGAGCCATCTACTCACCAGCAACTAGCTCTCTGTTGTAGGTTAGAGCTTCTTGCACTCATGATTTGTCGTGCTGGACCAGCCATACCCGTCGAGATGTATGAGCAGCTATGGGAACACACCATCGGTCTACGTGCGCTCTCGCATACCGCCCGGGACTGGGCATGGGTACAGCTACTTCAAACGCTCAAGGTCGCCCCGGACAACGACTACTGCAAGCAACTTGTCTCTTCTCACTTGGCAAACATGGACCCTAGAATGTACACGAATGGCATGTTCGAATTCGTCGCGAACTACAACTTTCCCATGTCGCGGCAGCTCGTTGTAATTGACCAAGAGGAGAAAATTGTGGTGCAGATTCCCGGTGTCGACGTGCTATGGTCTATGGTTTTGTCGTCACCAGAAGGCACTATTGAAGACCGCGCAGCCCATCTTCTTGCAAGTCGCTACGTACAGATTAACGAAGCCGAAGGCGTTGTGCTAGCAGATGTAGAAGCTGCTCATGTTACCCTAATCGAGAAATGCATGCAGGAAATGCGTTCGGCCTGCAAGATCATACGCAGTCAGTCCTCAGATGATGGAGACCCAACAAGCATCAATGTCACGGTATCCGACACGACGGTACAGGAGAGTGAGGGGCGTTGTCGCAGAATCATCCTGTTCCAAAAGCTCTTAATTGAGAAGATACGACAAAAACCAGAGTTCAATCGCAGTCGAAGGACAGATTCTAAAGTCGACGAAACGGATATACCCTACGGCGATTCGATCGCGATACGGTTCCAGTGCGGTAACAACGACAGGCAGGTCGTGATGATGGGTGCGGATCACACTGTAGAAGATCTCTACCGGAGATTATGTCATGTCTCGGGATACACCAAGGTCAACCTCTTTGCGAAGGGCCAGCGGCTCAACGTCGCCGATAGGTCGAAGGAGAAACTCAGCAGCATAGACCTTGGAGGACAGCTCCTCGTACAGAGGGCCCCGGACGCGGAAATCACCCGTCCCCTGTCGGGGCAGAGTACAGGATCTTCTGTTTTTGAATCCACAGTGGTCAAGTATTTCGATGAGCTGTTCTCAATCATGGACTCCGATGATAACATCAGTCAAATGGTATGTATCTTCACGCAATCGTATGGTCTTTTGCTAACCTGTGCTAGGTCTTCGATTACTTGAGCTTCTTCCCAGCTCGGCATACTTTTGCGGACAGTGTTATGGCGGGCGCAGTACGATCAGAAGATCTTTTTCCACCAGGAAAATTCTATCAAGCGAGATACGCAGCTTTGGCCCTCCAAGCTAGACTGCAAGAGCAGATACGTAATGTATGATGACCGAAGAATCCTCATGGAGACCACCGTACTAACGAGCTAGAAGTCGGATCTGGAGGAAAAGTTCCTAGGCAGTTCCATACGCCAGTTGAATGAAGCGCTTCTCAATCCTCGACTCATTAGCGATACCACATCGAGCTTTCAAGAGTTGCAACTAGCAGCTGTCCTCGTAGCGGCCCTGCTAGAATTTCTTCGAGGTAAGTACCACGTTTTCACTTCTCATGCCATTGCCTGTGTCTTATACTAAGCAGAACGTCCTTCCCCCGATGCCTCAGCCACCTACTTTTCGGATGGCGCACGGCTCGGAAATCGCCTGGTGACGATCCTATCCATGGCACTCGAAACGAATGAAGATGCTACCGTGGTTCAAGATTGTTATGCAACCATTTTAGAAGCGTCACTTCACTCTCGAATCATCTGGGAGGCTTTCGTTGAACATCCCCGAGTTCTGCAACTACACCAGGAACTACTTCTGAAAGATCCCAGACAGTCTTTGCGGGAACACGTTTCTCAGAAAATTGCTTCCGTCTGCGGTGGTGATCTTCCTTCCACTTGTCCGCTCACCAAGGGCGAGATTGCCACTCAATTCTGGACCGTCATTTCTGCAATCCTTCCAAATTCTGTGCACCACCCTACACAGTCTCATGAACTATTCTACATTGCTGAGATTGTTTTCCGCGCAAATGACGAGTACGAACGCGACGAAGCTTCACTCAGACTCTATTTGACGAGATGGAGTGATCTACTATTGGATCACAAGCATCAAGAGTTTGTAGGCCGAGACGAGATCGACCATGTGGTCTTTGGTCTCACAAAGCTTATTTTATGTTGCATATTGTCACTGAAGTCATTCAAGAGACCTCTGAATGCAGGCAATGTAATGGAGAAGATTTTCAAGAAGTATATATTCACAAAGAGGTACGTCGCGCAGATCTTTCTAGCGTATCACCGGAAAGTTGATAGACTGCCCTATCTTGCTACCCTTTCAATACAAAAAGATACTGACGTGAACCAGCTCCTTTACTGCAGAAGCTGGCCTGGCCACTGTTCCGATACTAGAGTCACACACGAGGCATGAGATGTACGATCTCATGCTTGCCCTGGTCGATGACAGTAGCACGTACAGCACCCTCATCAAACTCGCAGGAGATGTAGAGACCGAGGAAAGTGAGCCAGCACTGGCTACCATCTCCGTTGATCGCTCCATGGAAATACGCTCTGGCACAGGCTATGTGGGGCTGTATAACCCGCGCGCCATCTGCTATGCAAACTCCCTCCTTACTCAGCTCTTTATGAACCTGAATTTTCGCAAATTTATTCTAGGTTTGGAGCTTCAAGAAGGCAGTGGCTCTCAACAGCTTCTCCTTGAAACACAGAGATTATTTACGAATATGCAGCATTCTTTTCGCAGGTCTGCAGACCCACGTAGCTTCGCAGCTTGTGTCAAGAATTCGGAGCTTATGCCCATAGACATCAGCGTTCAAATGGACGCAGATGAGTTCTTCAATTCCCTCTTCGACCAGTGGGAACGGCAACTCATCAAAAACGAGCACAAGCAGCAATTCCGCTCATTCTACGGGGGACAAACCTTAAACCAGATCAAATCGAAAGAGTGCGAACATGTCTCGGAACGAATGGAGCCTTTCTTCGCGGTACAATGCGATGTCCAAGGCAAGTCCACACTTCAAGAGAGTCTCCAGGCTTTCGTTAGAGGCGATGTCATGGAAGGCGACAACAAGTACAAGTGTGAGAGCTGCGGCGGTAAATACGTCGACGCAGTCAAGCGGTATGTCACCTTTGAATTTGACGTCGAGCGAAGCTGACAAAATCAGTACCTGCTTCAAGGAGGTGCCTGACAACCTCATCTTCCATCTGAAGCGCTTCGAGTTCGACCTGGCCGACTTCAGTCGGAGAAAGGTTTACGATCATTTCGAGTTTCCACCATCTATAGACATCAGCGTGTACCATGTTGACCATCTCAGTGACCCAGGGAAGCCAAGGGAAGCAGACATGTTCGACCTTGTTGGTGTGCTTGTACACACAGGTACCTGTGAGCATGGCCATTACTACTCGTACATTCGTGAACGACCCTGTCCGACAGAGAATGCGGCACCAACCTGGGTCGAATTTGACGATAGCAATGTTGGACCTTTTGATCCTGCAGACATTGCGTATAGAGCCTTTGGAGGGTTCACAGATGATGCCTACAATCGTGTACCCAAACAATACTCCGCATACATGCTCTTCTATCAACGCCGGACCGCTGTGGATACTGACCAGCGAGATTGGGTGCCCTCTCCGGACTGGAAAACACTCAAAGTTCCCATGCCGCCAGCTCTCGAGAATGAGGTTGATCTCAATAACAAGCTGTTCATTCGAGAATACTGTCGGTTTGATCCAAACCACACAAAGTTTGTGCGACAACTTCACGCCATGTCACGTACTATCAACCACGGGTCCTGCTCTGAAGGCCATTTACAGGTACGGAACATTGCTTTTGATTCGTTCATTGTCAGGGTACTGACATTTTGCAGGAAACGCACTCCTTGAAGATAGTACTTGCACATCTCGGCAACGTTGTCTGGCGTCATATAAGTTCCGATATCTTCACTGAAACCTTGCTGCAACTACGACGCTCAGTCTTGCCGTGCTCAACATGCTGCAACATCGTTCTCAAGGCATTTTCTGCCGACGAATGGACTCTGCTTAATCTGCTGCTTCGTTGCACGCATGCCAAAATACGGTCTCAGATTCGCAGCTTCTTTATTGAGTGTCTCAAGGTCTCGCGCGAGAAGGACCCTGTTCTGTATGGTCTGGAGAGCACTGAGAACGATATAGATCTCGATCCTTCTATACTCACGGGTGGGATACTTTCGACCGTCGCGACGAGATTACGCGTCATCACAACCGAGACACACATGGCCATACGAGGCTGGGACGATTTCTATCTCACCCTGACGCAGATGATCGAGATGGGTCATCTGGAGATCGCTGCACTACTGGATGGTGGCTTCCTAGAATTCTGCCTGAAATTGCTTTGTATGCACTCGTACAAACGGTTTCAGGACGACGACCCCGACCTTTGGAGAATCGTGAGCAAGAAGTCAGGAATCTATAATAGGCTCATCGGGTTCTTGTCGAGTTTGCTCTTACGCGTGGATACTCGTCTGCCAACCGTCGGCGTAGGCGGTGATCGCCTAGCCACGCTCGATCGGGAGACTATGATGTTCCCTTTGACAGGCCTGGAACGGAATATGTTATATTGGTGGGATCGTGACCTAAAAGCCATCGCGGTCCTAGACAAGGCCTTGGAAATATTCGACGACTCGAAAGTGGACTACTTCCATCCTGGTGACATAGTCAAATCAATGCTCGGTTGGCAGGACCCACTGGCTCAGGGCAACCTCTTCAAGACTCTTATCGAAGGCATTGTGTCGCTCGACCCTCCTTTTTGCGACGCTTACATGAAAGCGGCACTGTCGTATTGTGAAGGCTGTCCAGTGACAGACAACGTTAATAAAATCATCACAACGATTGCGAAGGCGATTGCATCAACAAGCCGGATGCAAGAGGATCGCGCACCTGGCGGTTTGGCTGCTCTCGACTTCTTTGGTAGTCTCTTGCAGACGAAAAACGAAGCTATCTTTCAACAAAAGCACCCATATATATTCTTCTTGTGGGTCATTGGGAAAAGCCGCACTTGGGCACCTCCTTTACTCTTACACAAACTGGAAGATGTACGGCAAGGTGCACAGATGCTCGTCTGCGAGCTCTACAAGACCTGCGAAGGATGGCCTGTGGATCTGGTGCTATTCAGATGGAGAACACTTCGTGAGACGATAACAGACATGATGAAGCGCATTGTGTACGAGAAAGATTCTGGCATGCTGAAGCTCCATCTGTCCCCACTCATCGATACTTGTCGATTCCTCCTCCAGCAACTCTACGAGTTGAACCAGAATGAGGATCCTGAGTTGGACCTGTATAGAGATGACACCAACGACACCACTCGAATGCAACAGTGGGCTACGGAGATTGAGCCCAGGCTGGAAACATGGCCACGGGATGATAGCCTATCGGCGGCTGATCTCTATGAAAATTCTGGCAGTGAGTCCGATGGGCAAGAGACATATGATAATGATACATGATTATTGACCCACGATGCGTTGGTAGATGGTCTGCCCGGCTCCGAATCATCGCTGTCTCCTCATTGCAGTCTGGACGGCGTTAGCGGCGGTTCTCCAGCCCGCTCTTCGAAAGTCACACATGTGGGTGACGAACAAATTACGATTTCAACAAACTTCTAAGGTAGCGACAAGATCATGGCTCTGCCAAGAGCAGGTTTGATGGATTTGATCTTTTCGCGTTGACTTTGCATGGAGTTATTGTTAGAGATTGGATGTCGCATGTGGGTCGCACCTCATGCACCACGGCATTCGCGTATGGACTGCAGGTTTTCCGAACGGTCCTTACTCTATTGTTCATGTTTGGGTGGCATAGCGTGGGTGCTTGGGCGCACTTAGACGGAATCACCTCTGCATACTGGGAACTGGGATATGACTATCACGCTTCACGACTTTGGCATCTCTACGATGGTGAATATATCTACCGATACCACACCGTATTTCTAGTATCTTGCCCGTGATGCATGAAAGCTGTCCGAGTACACAACTCATCTGCGAACGTGAGCTTAATCCGAGGGTGCCGCACAGAAGTTGACACAATTTCGTTTTTACGCCAAATACATGCTACAATAACTACCGTCAACATCATAGAACGGAGTTGCCCAATTGTTGAGAAAGAGAACGGATAGCTCGTAGCGGAGAGTCGGGGATACGATATCGATAAGCATCAGGCTAAGCTTCGTTAGCTTGGTTCCCGCGTCCCGCCCGCAGAAACGACGTCATAGCGAGGTAAGTACGCGGAAGCTGCGGACAAGCTCTCCGGTGCCAGGTGTGCCGTCATAATAACAGGGCTACCCGGTCGGCTTTGTAGTTGTTGTTGAATTTCTATTCCCTCTTCTAAACTACTACCCGTACACCTCTCCTGTCAATCTTCTGGCTTTGATTTATTTGTGACCGCATCTTCGCGAAGAAGCACGCGACAAATCTTGTACCAGATTCAGGCGCTGGAACAATACCATACGAGCAACACAGCGATTAAGCGACTCAACTAAGACTGCATTCAAAATGTCGAACAAGCTGGAGGCGATGAAGCCACAGAAAAAGATTGAGCTCTTCTCAGGCTCGTACTTTGCGGCGTGTACAATGGGTGGTATAATCGCGTGTGGACCTACACATACCATGGTTACCCCGCTGGATCTGGTGAGTTATATTCCTTTGTGCCAATTGCAGTTTGCAGTCGGAGAGATATTCAAAAATGTCTCTGGGAATGGTTTAGCTGACTCTCATCTCCTAGGTAAAATGCCGCCGTCAAGTCGACTCCAACCTCTACAAGTCCAACTCGCAAGCTTGGAAAATGATCTACTCCAAGGAAGGACTGCGAGGCGTGTTCTTCGGTTGGACACCTACTTTCATCGGCTACTCGATGCAAGGTGCTGGTAAATACGGTTTCTACGAAGTGTTCAAGTACTTGTATGGTGAGAAGCTCGCTCCCGGCGCCCCACAAACAGTCGTATACCTCGCAGCCTCTGCTTCCGCCGAATTCCTTGCCGACATTGCGTTATGTCCCATGGAGGCAATCAAGGTCCGAATGCAGACCACCATGCCACCATTTGCGAATACATTGAGAGAAGGCTGGTCAAAGGTGATCAAGGAGGAGGGTGTTGGTGGCCTGTACAAGGGCTTGTACCCCCTGTGGGCGCGTCAAATCCCATACACCATGGTCAAATTCGCGACATTTGAGGAGACGGTCAAGCAGATTTACGGCTTCTTGGGTAAGCCAAAGGAGTCGTACGGAGCTTTGCAGCAAACCGGTGTGAGCTTCCTTGGTGGGTACATCGCTGGTATTGGATGTGCTGTTGTTTCGCACCCTGCAGGTAGGTTGGACATGTTGCGCGAGAAGTAAGGGTCGAATAGATAGCTAACGCATAGTAGATGTTATGGTCTCGAAGCTCAACAGCGACCGAAAGGCTGGCGAGGGCGCCGGTCAGGCTATCGGCAGGATATATGGCAAGATCGGTTTCGGTGGTCTGTGGAACGGATTGCCTGTCCGTATTTTCATGATTGGTACTTTGACTGCGTTCCAATGGCTCATTTACGACTCCTTCAAGGTCTACCTCGGCGTAAGTTGTTCTCACCTACACGTATACGAACGACAAGCTAATTTTCAAGCAGCTACCCACTACCGGTGGTCACTAAGGTACCCGTGATCTGGAGAGTACGATGCTTATAATGCGTGCGGTGTTCTTGGAGTAAAGGAAAGAGATACTTACTGTACAATGGTGTTCAAACCTAATTGCATTCGACATCTCCAACTTCCGCCTTGCCTACCGTGTGTCGCACGTACTAAGTAGTTCTGCTTATGCCTTCTCATTCAATAGGTTCCGCATCTTAGCCGACGACAAGATGAAAGGACTTCGTGCAGTCGCAGGTGACGGACGTTTTTTCCTTTCACGCATTACTCGGGATTAGGTAAGATGGTTGTTTCCACTTTACAATGAGCTGGAAGCACAACATGATCTATGATGTCTTGTTTCCAGTCGGCATCACGACCCAGAACGCAGACGGTCCTCTGGTGATTTGCAGTGCGACACAAAGTCGCCCCTTCAGCAAAGGAAGATGGACCTTCATCTATCATGCATCAGTTCGCAAGCTACTTGAACACGAATCATGGCGCCCGTCTGCATGGTCGTCGTCGTCGTCGTCGTCGTCGTCGCAAAAGCCCCAGCCTTCTCCCACGAGCTCTACACAATCGTGTCCGCAACCTTCGATGCCCAATGTTCCGCTTACCATGAAAAGGAGCAGTACTTCTACCTTCATGTGCGCTTTAGGTACCCCACCACAGAGCGCATCACAACTTTCAAGATGGAGGTTCCGCGAGAAGATCACGTCTTTCTGACGGAAGTGCCCATCAGATACGCAACGCTGCCACTCGCTGAAGCAGCGCTTTACAAGCAGGCGGATGCAGAATTTGCGGATAAGAGGTAGAAGAAAGAATCGTGTGAGATGACTCGTAGATTTGATGAGGCTGATGAGGTAAATGTGGATAGAAAGATGAGTGCGGATATAGCGGCTAGAGATGAGCGAGCGACTTGGTGAGATACTCATGAGTATGGGGGTGGGGAGATTGCAACTTGAATATACTATTCTCACTAAGCTGACGCTTGATCACTAATCCCATGCTTGAGAGATGCCGCCGTCGCTGTCCGTCGCTCGGTGTAATGCGCCTTGCTCCGAACCCGT
Source organism: Alternaria brassicae (assembly GCA_004936725.1). Classification (NCBI taxonomy): domain Eukaryota; kingdom Fungi; phylum Ascomycota; class Dothideomycetes; order Pleosporales; family Pleosporaceae; genus Alternaria; species Alternaria brassicae. The sequence goes on along the minus strand of CM016506.1, from coordinate 1,102,124 downwards.
GGACATGGTTCACAATGGTGGAGTGCACGTGCACGGCGGTTATGCAAGGCGAGAGGGCAATATGGGACACACATACTCTAGAGGAACAAAACTAGTCTCGGTATTCTGGATTCAGTATTGGCATCGGAAGATTTACCAGGGGATTTGTCAAGCGAGGAGTGACTATTAGTCACTCGCGCAAGGAAGTAGCATCTCGGCTCCACCTCGGCATAACACTACCCTTCGGCCCCACCCTCTACAGTCGCCCCGCTCAACTTACCGCTTTTGAACTCGTCGACGATTTGCTCGAAAGTAACCCACTCTACGCCTTCGTGCCCATTAATCCACTCGATGAGTCTCTCGTGCAGTAAGATGACTTGTGGCTTGCCGCTGACCTGCGGGTGTATACTGATAGGGAAAATGAAGCTTCCGTCTTCCGGACATTCACGATAGAAAAATTCGAATTGTTCCTTCCATAGGCGTTCGATGACGCCGGTATCGACGAAGCCATGTGTACTGGGCTGCGTGAGTGATAACTGAAACGGTGGCCAGTCGTCCAGGTGCCAATTCGCAGGTATTTCGACCACTGTAGAAAGCTTCAATGTTGACATGGGCGTTATCCAGTGACAAGCTGGCTTTGACATATCGGTCTCTGTGTATGTGCTGAGATGTGGGAAAGGAACATAGTAGGGTTGGGAATCGTGGTGCATGAAAGAGTGATCGTATTCCTGCATCACATGTCAGTCTTTTGCTCGAACCCGATGTCAGGTGTAGATTGTCGTACGATTCCGAACTCTTCAAGCAGCTTGATGGTTTCTCTACTTGTGGTCCAAGCAGGTGCAGTCCAGCCGCGCGGCTTCTTGCCTACAATGTCGGTCAAGATTTGGAGGCTCTTCTTTAGGACGTCTCGCTGCTGTTCTTCGTTCAACAGAGATACGAACTCGTGGGTGTAACTGAGTAGTTGGTATAGGAAGTCAGTGGACGTCTCATGTGCAGTTCGTATATCGAAATCCTTACCCATGAAGTCCAATCTCGTGTCCTTTTTCGACGATCTTGCGTATTTGCTTTGGAAACGATTCTGCGGAATGCGCTGGTGTGAACCACGTCGCTTTGATGTTGTATTTGCCCAAAAGTTTCAGTAGACGATCGATGCCTACTGTCGCACCGAATACACCACGCGAGATGTCCGTTGGATTGGCGGGGGCGCCAGTCTTCGTATTCAACCTCAATTTGCCCTGAGTTCATAATCTTGCGATGCACTATATTGGACCAACGTACCACCCGCTCACCTGTTTTTGCCTGTAATCAGTGTAAGCCTCAGAGGAAGGTGATGTACTTGTTACTCACTGCGTCGATGTCGATACCATAAGTACACAGCACGCGTTTCGGCATGACCTTAGATGCTAGTATCAAGGCAAAGGAGAATGTTCAGAGTGAGAGCAATTTGAAAAAAGAGACAACACAAAGCAGTAAGACTTATCCCCCATCATATCACCAGCTCCCGCCTCACCAAGCGCCATAGCCAATGGCGTAGCTGTGTTTGCAACATCGCGTCATATCCTTCCAAAACTGTCTGAGTAACTCGGGAGTGGTTCGCCGCGCACTGATATACTCTGAAGCACTAAACAAGTAGGTAATAGCAGGGCTTCTATGCCGGGCGTACAAGCTTGTAGCGGCCCATGAACCGCATTCGTGCTTGTGCAGCACATTCCGTAAAGAACTGCTCATCGTACGCCCCCTTGGGCGAATAGGAGACGAAGGAGCGAGGTGCGATAGCTCGGGACGGAAATGAGCGCTCAATTCCTCGAAGGCGGGGCATGCGTGGGGTGGATTACCGAGAGTCCTGCCGTGGAAGGAATGAAAGAGCGACTCTAACCACTCAGTTTAGCTGGACAAGAGTCTAGACTGTTGCCTGCGTCTGCTTTCGTCTGATATCTGTCGGGTTGTCCGTACAAGATGTTATTCGTGGAGTGCAACGGCACACCTTACGAGGTAAGTGCGACGCGTGACGTCATCACTGCCCATCACAGCGAAGAAACGCGACGCTCCATAGGTCTCTGCTGATCATGTACATAGATTGGCTACCAACACGGTCAAGCCGCTAAATTACAGGTAGCTCGCTGCATCGAGTTCTATGCCTGTCTTTTCCTCAAAAACTGCAAGCAGAGATGGCCGCAAGTCCTCCAACACGCGTCAAGGTTTGAACAGCGAGCGAAAGCGCAGTGGCCAAATTTCCATGAAGAGATGCAAGGTATTGCCGATGGCTCGGGACGCGAGTTGCTAGACATCGTTGCAATCAACGTCAGGACTGAAATCAACTTCGGATTATTCAGCGATGGCTGCACTGCATTAGCGTGGCATACTCACAACCGTGCATGGTTGGCGCAGAATTGGGACGTAAGTAGAGCATGATGAAGCATGTAGAGGAGAGTCGTCATGTGCTAACCGCACACAGTGGATGACCGAGCAGCAACAGAACCTCATTGTTACCAAGATTACGCAAGCGAGCAAGCCCACTATAGTTCAGGTAACGGAGGCAGGGATAATCGGAAAAATTGGCTTCAACAGCAGCGGCGTAGGAACATTGTTCAACGCCATAAAAGTCCATGGCGTCGACTCTGTCCGTATGCCCGCCCACTTCGGCCTAAGAATGGCATTGGAAAGCGAAAACGTCGATGAAGCAGTCCACAAGCTGGAGAGTTTCGGTATGGCCTCTTCGGCCCACATCTTGATAGGCGACGCAAACAAGTCTCTGGGTCTAGAGTTCACGAAGAGCACCTTTGCCCATGTGTTACCAGATTCCAGCTCAAGAGTCATCCATACGAACCATCTGCTTCTGGAGCACCCGGGCGAGACCGATACTGTGTGGCTCAAGGATTCCTTGGAACGGGTTCGCACGATGAGTGATAATGCCGAAAAGTTGGGCGAGGAACCAAGTTGGGAAAGCGTTAGTCAATTGTTCGAAGATGAACAGAATGCTCCAGGTGCGATATGTAGGTCTGAAACCGACGAGAGTGGAAGTGGCACTTTGTTCAACATTGTGATGGATTTGAAAAGCAAGAAAGCTGTGGTAGAGCTTGGCAGGCCCACAGAAGTACAGGAGACTGTCAACCTGGAGCTGTGAAGTAAATCCACTACTTCCCTGTTTGATTATGCGAAAGCTGTTCAAGTTCTCAGACTGTCAAAGAGCTTTTGCTAGTTAGATGCACGGAAGGCTTTAGTCAAATGAGCCATCCGTATGATCAGTTTCATGCCCTGAGCATAGACATGCAGCTTTTTGCAGTGAACATGGGGATCCATCGGCGGTCTTTGTCACGGACTAAGCAACGCAGCGGGGACCTCGCCCGCCTTTTCTCCACCACAACGTGGGGGGACTAGATGAGTGTGTTGGCAGTGTAGCAGGGTAGTGCCCTTGGCGACGTCGACTTTGACCCGACACGTTGGTAAAAGTGGATGGGCAGTTCCCGTGTCGGAAGACCCACGAACTAGACATGCAGGAATAAGCCACTAGACCCTGGCGAGTGTGACCCAATAGTGGGTCAGTCGTGTATCCATAACTTGTTCAGTAACACCTGGTCGTACACATATTTGCAGACCTTGATGACCACCAGTAAGGGCTCTCAATCTTTGATAATTACTTTCCGAGAGCTTGAACTGGAGGCTTGAGCAAGATTTCGCTGAAGAAAGACATACTAATTCGCATTGACGCCAAGGGTATTGCATTGCCTCCAGTCGAAAATGTGCACAATCACCAAATGCTAGGACATTACGACTATTACAACATGGTGCCGCCATTTAGCCGGAAGACCCAGATGCTGGCAATAAAGAAGATCCTGTCAAGAAACGCCATAGAGTATTACAATTCCGGTATCAAGTCCATATTATCGTTCAAAGAAAACTCTGCGTTCCAGTCGGAAGGCGGCAGGTTGTATGAAAAGGCACCAAGCGGGTCTGTGACATCAGTCGTTGAGGTAGTAGGGTTGAAAATCGTCCAGAATTGATAGGCTTCATCAACTTCTGTAAGTATAGGAGGCGGAACTTGGTAGTCGTACATGGTGCTCGTATCAGATATGGTCTGGTGGAGTGTTGGTGGATGATAGCTCGCTCTCTGTTCCAGATACTCGAGGTATTCTTTCTTGACTGGGAGGAGCAGTCGTTCATACTCTTCAAAACACCTTTTCGCGGCTGCCCATCGCTCAGAGATGGACAGAAAACACTTGGAGAAGACGCGCATCCACTCTTCTACTTGTTGCCATGAGTAATTTTGCGCAACTTCTTTCTTGCAGCGCTGCAGCCCCTGCAGGAATACGAGCGCGCAATTAAAGACGTGATGGCACGGATGAAAGACATATTTGATCTTGCCAGCCTCTGCTTCTGATTGTTGGAAATAGCCATCAGCGACCTTGACAGCATTAACCAGAGCGATCATCATCTGCTCCCTGCTTGGACTTGGTATTCGTCGAGAGGAGCGGTGTAATAAGGATATGACGTAGGGGCATGCGATGTCGGAGTACAAGCGCATCTCAGTCCATCGCGCGTTCAGGCTACGGTCCTTATTGGCCTCTGAAGCGGCATATATATCCCGTTGCCAATCTGCCATGGCATCAATACAATGCTGCATCCATTGCTCCAATGAAGAGTATTCCCGAGATATCGGATCGCCATGCCACAGAACAGATATGATATCGGCTTCAATTAGACGAAAGCGACAGATTATGCGCTGTGTGAACTTGGATACACGTCCAGTAGACGACATGCTAGACTGAGTAATGGCGGTATCATCAATCTCGAGCGGAAAAGCGACGTCTATACGACAAACGGGGAGGCTTGTGGGTCGTAGGAATATGCAGCAGACGCCAACCTCCATCTCCCACGCGCACCAGAATATACGCCGTCGCATATCGCGTTGATAGGCAGAAACCTTGGCGTCATTTGGCAATTCTTGGTGAAGTCCAAGGTCGATGATTGCTTGGCTGATGAGGCCTGTCATGAGCCATAGATCTGCCATCTTGGGGTTTAGAAAAATGTACTGGGTCAGAAGCAATATAGCCTGTAGTCCCGCAATGTCGTTGGTCGCAACTTCTGGAATCCATTGCATGGCATGTCGAACCAGCTGGTAGGCAAGATCGTTCGCCTTTTGCACGTTATTACGTGCGCTTGTGGTTAGCGAGATGGCCATGATGATACAGACTATGTAGCGATTTCGAAGAGAGTCCTCGTTGGGAGTTGCCGCCTTCTTGTGGTAGATGGAGTTGAAGGCAGTTGTCACGTCGTTGCGATGATATATGGGGTATTGCGTGATGACGCGATCTAGGTAGTTTTGGAGCAGTTTATTGGCGCCCACCTCATCGGGCATGAGGTCGTAAAAGAGTCCCCTGGTCTGTTGAGGGTTCAAGATGGACCTGGGGTGGTTTTCGTTCAGATCGTTGGAGAGAACTGGACCCTTTTTCGAGGGCAGCCTGGTGCCTTTGATGACGCACTGCAAGAATGGCCGGGCCTTGCAGACACCAAGGAATGAAGGTGTGATGTCTTTCATGACCTGGCTGACGAGGCTGTCGGCGAAGGCACATTTTTCTGCACGCCACTGGCCCGATCTGGAGTCAGGCGTATTGAAATCTGACGGGGATGATAGCGTTGCACTCGACTGTCCCAACGATTGCAGCGTTGACGGGGTGCTGGCTTGACCCTCGAGCTGGGCAATGTGCGCTTCCAAGAAATCTGCAATGGATCGCGGAGCTTCTTGCTGGGTTGAAGAGTCGAAGCCAACACACTGGACGCCGGCGTCAACACAACGAGTGCAGGCAGGAACTTTGCCATCGCACTTGGGGGAGTCAGTACATGTATGACGTGGGTAGAGACAGCGTGTACCGAGAGTTTACGCTTCCGGCAGCGGGCACAGGCCAGCACGCGGCGACGGACTTTGGTGCGGTTCTGCATGGCAAACCTCGAGCGTCTGGCGTGTGTACCACGACGGCACAGTTTTCATGGCGCAGACGAAGGACGGGCTGGCGGTGATGGTTGGCGATGGTCAATGTTCTCGAACGAAGAACGGGACGCTGACATGTGAGGGCACGCGGGATGCAGGTAGCCGGGGTGATCGTTGCTGTGTCCGGTTCCCACTAGCAGATGCGATCGTCCCTCACTCGCCATCCTCTCCGCCCAGGCGTGCCATCGCGTCTCAGGCCATTGTCTCTGACAAGACGACGGCGCGCGATGCACTGTAGTACACACCCACCCACACACACACACACGAGCAGTTACTAGACCTTGACCCGTAGCTGTCACGTCCTGTCAAATACCAGCTCCCATGGCCGCCCTCGCCGCCAGCAGCTCAAACCCCCCCACGCTTGATCTAGATGCTCTGATTCAGGTAACGCCGGCCGTCTCCGCAATTTGGCTTCGTGCACTCACATACTTCCCCAGAGTCTCCCCGCGTGTAAGAGATGCCGAGAGTGTCGCCGCGGATGCGACACGTTATTGCCCAAGTGCAGGTACATCGTTTCGCTGTCCCGCCCCGGCTGTCTTGCTAATGCTGTCAGGCAATGCACCAAAGCCGGCGTGGAATGCATGTTCTACGACCATGGACGCAATGAATTACTGCCGCGAAGGTGAGCAGACGTGCCTTCTTCTCAATCCCTGACTAAACACATCACCAGCTATATCAGCGACCTGGTCGATCGTGTGCGTAATCTGTCGAGTGGAAATCCTTCGCCAGCAGCCTCCGGTAGCCTTACGGATCATGGCGCCTACGGCATGCAGGCCAAGACTGAATCCATCGCTTCTGAAATCCCTCGGTACGAGCATCACTTCGCCGAAGCCGGGAATAGCTACCGCTATCTGGGCGCGGAATCGTGTCTTCTCAAATCCCCCAGACTGCACACTGCGCACGAGGTCCGCGGCGAGCAGGATGACGAAGAACTCGACGATTGGCACTATACTAACAAGCATTCGCCCGAGAAGCAGTACGAGCTGATGCAGCTGTTTCTCGAGACAGTCCAGCCTATATATCCCATTCTGGACTCATCCCTACGTTACCTTGGACCCGACCCGCCTAGCGACTTATCGTCGACTGAGATGTTCTCGCTGTATATGATCTATTCCATAGCATGCTATATCATTCCCAATACTCGCAAAAAACTACCATCGGGTGAAGACTGGAACCCCAAAGGTAGGCTAGCATATCATCACGCGAATTCCATCAGGTACCGCTCCCTTGCGACTCAGTACTTTGCCGATGCCATGGAGCACCTTGAGCTAGCAACCATGGAGCCAAACATCGATACCATCCGTTCAGTTCTTCTGCTCGCCATCAACAGCTCCTTCGATCCAATAGCGGGCAACATTGGTCAGCAGATAGCTCTCGCAGGCCGTCTTGCATTCGACCTTGAGTCGAAACGTGCACTACAAGAGCTTGATTTAGACGATGTCGAAATGCTCCGAGCCATGCACATGACTATATTCTGTCTCGAGAACCAGATTGCATCCACACTCGATAGGCCTGCATTGTTTCCAGAACCGGTAAGCCTTACTCACTGAGTATGGGGCCCAAGTCAATGACTCAAGACTTCTAGGAAGAAGACTTGTGTTTCGATAAAGAAAAACCCGCCGAGTATCTCTGCTCCCTATATCGTATGCAGAATCGTTTTCGCAAGGGTGACCACGCTGCGAAAGAGAAGGTTAAGAAGCTGCTCCCGCTCTTCGACGAGAAGGACGAGTTGCTTCCTGTCATTCGCATCACACTACACATCACACATCTGTTACTGAATCCTTGCTGGGGGAGTGCATGGCATGTGCTGTATGTGAAGTTTAGACGTCTCGAAGAATATGGATGCTGACTGTTACAAATAGAGAGGCCGTAGTAAGCTTCGGTGGCATCCACGTCTTTGTCACACCACACTGGGTTTATCGAGCAGGCACAGTGCTCATACAGAACATGCCCGCAATATTTGGCGGTAACCTTATCCAGTTGTATTCCAACGCGCTTCTCGTTCTCGAACTCTCTTCCTGGAGATGGCCAAGCTCGGCTGCTCTTTCCGCGTCGCTAGTCGACCTCATGCAACACATGAAGACGAAGTTTAGGCCAGACTGGTCCGACAAGCTTCAACAAGGCGACGTAAGAATATGACCTCCGGCTAGTTGCGACAGCATGCGAATCCCGTATTTCCTTTGTTGTGGACCTAATGAACTCTTTAGATGTCCTCTTCATCCGCTGCGGAAGATATACGGCAAACCCAATCTCGGGCTACAAAAGATGTCGACATCGTTCATCGTGGATCCCGAGAGATTCCGAACTCCTGACACCGAGGATATCTTATCACTCTATTCCTACAGATCTCTTACATCTTTGAGGAGGGGTGCTCGGGCTGTCCTTGCACGAATTGATAGCAAGACCGATGAAGTGGCTGCATGTAGGTGTTACTGCGAAGATGAGTACGTGCCTGCAACATGCGTTTCTGATCACCGCATAAGCGGGCCGTGGGTGACTGAACAGCTATTGATATGGGGCTTTCGCCCTATGATACAGTGTAGAGCATATGGCACTGAAGCTTGTGTTTGTATAAGACCTGGAAGGATGCAACCACGAAGCGAATATGCTTCGATTTGACTTGAGGATCGCGAGAATCTTCACGGTATATGAAGAGTTTGTGTGTATAGCTGGTATTGATTTTGAGCCACCATAGCCCGGGTCGGATTCAGCTAATGCAATCAGTATATCTGGTACTCTGCAAAGAGAAAATATCACACTCCCAAATTATCCATGAGGTTCGAACTCGATCACTAGATGATCTCTCGACAACGGTATTGATGGTTTCGATCCTGAACGCACATCCTGTGACTGATAGGACTATCTAGAATGATGCTGTAATGGAAAAGTGGAGGATTCGTTGATGTATCAGGGAATACATCCTCGCAGTGCAGCTACTTTGTGTCTCCTTGAAACTTAGACATTCTCAGCATTTTCAGGCACGTCAGGTATTTTGCCTTCACGCTTCAGATTCTCGTACAAGCTCAACGCCGCAAGTGCCTTTCCATCTCGAGCAGCTTCTTTCCACAATTTACTCAGTGGCACCAGCCTCAACCGGATCCTCTCACCCTCTTTCTCGAGGCCTGTCATTTTGCCCTCAAGATCTTGCAGACATCGACGCGTGAGACGCTTCTGGCAAAGAAAGAGCGCGATTGATTCATCACAAGTACCGGGGCTAGGGTACATGGCGTCTTCGAGTGACATGGTTGCAGAGGGGAAGTCGGGCTGTACGTCCTCCAGCGCAAGCTTTGTCATATCCAGGAGCTCGCTTTCTTTGACTTCGAGGCCGGTTTCTTCCTTGATCTCATCCGCAGCTTTTCCTATGAAGGAACCTGATGTATCGACCATGCCTGCAGGTATCTCTGTAAAGGCTAGCGAAGAGGCGGCTATTCGAGGTTGGACAGTCAGGATGACTTGCTTCTCCGCCTCGTCTTCTGCGCCTTCTGGCTGGACAATGATCTGTGAGTCAATCAGCAGATATCGACTTATTGATAGCGAAGCAAACTCACGAGAATGGCAACGCTGCCACCTCGTAGAAATACAGCCCCTGGAATCCATCCATCCATCTCGCCGTTGTCGACTTTGCTTTGAAGTTTTATGAAGCCTAGCTTTTGCGGATGAAAGAAATGGGCAGCCTCAACGTCCAGCTCTCTCAGTTGGTAAGGTTTTGCGTGAAATGGATGCGCCGGATCTTGTTGGGCATTGAGAGTATCATGAAGCTTGTTCAGCCAGTTCTTCAGAGCTGGAAAACCGAGTGCATGTTTTCCGTTGTCACTGTCGGAAAGAAGTTTCTTGAAATCTTCTGTAGTAAGATTATATGGCAGATAAACCGGAACTGATGGGCTCAAGGTCCTGCCATTGAACTCGTTGATAGTGCAAGCGTGTTGTCTTTCTGCGCCCATATTGCAGATCTTTGATGCCTTTCGAGTGTGTAAGGAATTGGATTAGTGAGTTGAACGACGGAGGGAAAGTAATGGAGTGCTTGTGTATTTGAAGCTGCGACTCATGCAGAGCCATGAGCTGTTGGGCGCTAGCATTCAATTGGTCACATACAGCCGGTTGTGTGACCAATACCTCCCGTATCATCAAGTATCACAGCGATCTGTTCAAGGGACGAGCTTCAATCTCCAATGAGGTAGTCAGTTGGGGTCAATTGTAATCTTGATTCTTGAGGTGTGTCTCGCCGCGGGGATGACTCGGCGCTACCGGTAGATCCGCTCCCGTCAACCCGCAGCCCCACCATAGCATCGTGCACCTGCAAGGGCCGACTGGGGAACGTGGAGTAGATGCGCGCCACCACCAGACTTGGCGCAATGGTCTACTTTTCTACAACCTCTCAAGCACCGGGCCTCACTTGATCTTAGCTCTTAGGCACTTCAAATTCTCGTACCTGGATTCGGTATACAACTCCCCGAACGCTCGATTCGCTCACGATGGGTACTTTGACAGCAGACTGCCCACGCCTGGATACACACTGTCCACACAAGCTTGCCACAAGCTGTCGGCTAACCTCAACACTAAATTGCTGCGCATGTGCCGACGAGAGAGTGCATTCGCGCACATATCGCGTGTACATTGACGGAGTGGGTTTCGTGAACCAAGGGACAAGGTGGCAAGGCTACTGCTGGTTCTGTAAAGGTACGCTTCTACATGGATGTACTCCCAGCGACAGGTTCCTGAACTGACATGGAATCAGAATTCTGGACTAACCGTCTTGCCGCTACCGACCCGCCCCTCGACATCTCTCAGACACGCGTACCCGAGATACCTGACCAGACCGACTTTCTAGAACGATGGTGGGAGTTTCACCAAGGATATCGCATCGCAAAGCTGCCGGATGGTACTGAGCAACGTATGCCTGTCATTGGGGAGCCGTTCCGGGAGGTCAGCCCTGGCTTTCTACCGCGCACATTGGATCAGCTGAGGGCGGGTGTAGAGAACGATGCCAGCCGACTAGAGAACAGGCTCCAGAGAAGACGGTTGTCTTTCGAGGAAGAGCGACCAGAGCAACCACATCAGAGTCTAGAAGAGGCGCTAGACAGCCTTCTACAAGAGGTGGAAGAAGTCTCCAGCACAGAGCCGGCGGCACCGACGGAACCACGAGCTGCGGTAACACCTCACATACAAGCAGGCCCGCCAGAGCCTCCGCGACCCTTGACACGACGACAAGCGCAGCAGCAACGTCGGCGAGAACACTTTGCACGCGTTTTCGGCTCCCGCGAGGATGTAGAGCAGGATGACTACGAGTCGCCGCTTACACAAATGTACACACGAGCGTTCGATCGCCAACGTCAGGCCGATCAACGGAGAGCGGATGGTACGGATACCGCACCTTCACTGGATGGTCTGTCACCACAGGATCGTCGAGAGATTGAAGAACAATTGCTATGGGGTGTGATGCGAGAGTCGCAGTCACTATTAGAGAGCCTAGAGCCAGCGAGCCAAGTCTGGAGTTATGCACCCCGATGGCAAAACGCAGAGGACGAGGGCTACGCTACATTGGCAGGATACGAAGCTCATCGAGCGCAGAACGATGGTCGTCCGCCTGAAGCTACCCCCAACATCACAACGGCCGTCCCTGTATTACTCTCTCAGCTGCAATCTTTTGGCGAGGACAATATGGCTAATGCACCGAACCCTGAACGAGTAACGAACAGAATGCGCGCTATGCGCTTTGAACGTCAATATGCAGAGGCGGAAGCATGGCTGCGCGCTCAACGTCCACCGTCGGCTCCATCCTTGTCGCTTGACAACCAGCCTGACCGGCCAGCTCCCAAGACAGAAGAGGAGATGACAAGGGTACTAGCATGCCAGGTGTGCTATCAGCAGGTCGCTGATATAGCTATGCTGCCTTGTGGCCATATGGTCATGTGTCAGTGGTGCGCTGATGTCGTCGTTCCTATCAAACATGGTCACATACCAGCGCAGCCAACCAAATGTCCCATGTGTAGGAAGCAAGTAAAGCAGAGGTTCAAGATACATACTGGGTGAGGTGGCGGTATCAAATTTACACCATAATGGAAGCAGCGATATTGGTAGGCACTCAGGCATTAGGCACTCAGGCATTAGATAATATAGGTATGAGGCAGAGCAAGTTTGCTCTAATTTGCTGAACTCTCTGCCTACTGGGGATTATGACAAACTGCTTTGGTTGTTCTATAGGAGTCTCTTTTCTCTCCTTCCAGGTCTGCTACTAGCCCTGAAATGATGGTATGGCCATTATGAGCAGAAGTGGTGCAGAGCGCAATACGTTTGTTTGCCTTTGCTGAAGACCAAAACACATTTGAGCCAAGGAACGCGCGTAACTCATGGCCATCATGAACACGTCTATTTTGGATGTCAATATCGCGTCTCTGGCGTGCTCCCACGGATGCGTCTTGGATCCGCTTCCATTGAGAGTGGTGTTTGGTCAAATGAGTCCAAGGATTATCCATGTTCGACCCATCCTCTAAACTGCTCACGCAGTGCGCCACTTCAACATCTGACAGTCATTGCGACGCCAGTATAAGGGGGTTTGGTTTCGTCGAGGACGTGGAGGAAAGGCGGTTGGCACGTTAAAAGTCGAGGTGACAGAGGTTATGTGGGTGGATGAAGCCACGACATTAGGCGATCTGACGCGCATGTCCAAGGCATAAGATCAGAGACCGCCGTAGATGGCGAAGGAAGACAATATGAGTACCAGAGTGTTGATGACGGCCCAAACAAAAGGTATCCAGGTGGACATTTCAAAGTATCCCGCCTGATATACGCCTCCTAGTCTGAGGGCAGTCAGTACGTAGCCCTGTCGACATGTCCAGTAAGCTATCACTCACAGTCCGCCAACAATTGCACCCGCGACAAGTGCCTCAACGCCTCCGACAAAGCTGAAGACGGGCAGGGCGATCCATATCAACTTCCAATTGCGCCATTGGACTACGCATGCCCATAGTGCAGTGATGAAGTGTATGCCGCCGACCAGGAGTAGTGTCCAGTAAACGGTGAAACGGAAGATGTCGTCGGGGCGGTAGAGGTAGAAGGACTGGGTGGTGCCGGCGGGAAGAGGCCAGTAAAGGGAGGGGAAGGGCGGCGTGGTGTAGCCGAGCGGAACGGCCGAGTCGACGCGTTGAATAAAGCTGGGGAAGATATGGTCAACTACCATGGCAGAATTGTGGGGAATGATCATGCTCAGTCCAAAGTGGAATTCGGGGGCCATGGCCCAGGGGAAGGAGAAGATGGTGGATGCAGGGTCTAACAGAGCTTACCTCATCTATGCGGCATGGCTATGCAGCGTGCTCTATATAGGCGTGCGCGTGTTGTTAGGGTCGCAGGATCGTACGATGATGCTACAGGCCGTTGTTTTGACGTTGATGCTTGTGACGTCCATGTCCGAGTGAATGCTAACGGCTAAAGGCCGAGCTTAGCGCAACCTCGGCTGGACGCGCGAGCGCATCAACACCAGCCATCGCATCTCCAACATCTCCATGCGCATCTTTTCGTAGCCTGTCGCGGCCTTGTCGGGTTCAACATGGTCGTCGATCGCCTCTTGTCCACGCTGCTGCGCTCGCTGCAGACATACACGGATCAGCAAGACACGCCGCGGTACGCACCCATCCCGAGTCCCTATTCGCCATGCGCATACTAACGACGACAGCTTGCTGGGAACCGCGTCTTCACTCCTCACCACTCTCGGCAATCCTCACAACCTCAGCCTCCTGACTTCACATCTCCTCACCGCGCCAGCACTATGGGATCGCCCCGATGGCGTCCGAACGCCTCTGCGCATGCTGTCCGTCTTTCACTCTGCCGTCACGACCATCGTTACCCACCACAACGACGTCCGGCATAACAAAGCTGCCAAACTCGCGCCAGGACAAACGCCGATAGGGGGAGGCTTATCGCTAGACGAATGGGTACGCGCCGTAGTCGCAGGAGCCGACGACCGGAGTCGGCGATGGAAGCATCTGGTTGTCCTCGCGGGCCTGTTGATTGGCATAGGGAGTCTGGACGAACAGGGAATGGATCTATACTGGGCATCTGCTATGCGAAAGAGAGTCGAGGCCGCATTGGTTCGCGCAACCAACCTCGCCTTGGTAGAAGTCCGCGAACGTTCCGAGGCAGATGGACTAGGAGGCCAGACAATAACACTGACCCTCAACCACGCCTTCGGATGCATCGGGCATGTGGAAAAGACCCAGATTGATTACGATTTGCTACTGCCAGTGCTCATTGGAACCGCATACTACTCCAACGAAGGCTTCCAGTCGGCCTACTTCCTTGGGGGTCTGGATCTCGACGTGCGAACAACTCAGTTAGGCAAATTGGACTGGAGTGTAAGTGGCAACTAATCATGGCATAGATATGCACTGACTATGTATAGCCACATTCGAGCTCCTACAGACAGGTCGAAGTCATCATGAACAGGCCGCTAGTATCGTCCATGGGTCCCCTATCACGGCTAATCGCGCATTCCGTCGAGAACGTCAAGAACCCTTGGATCATCCAGACCATGATGGACGACCTCGCTAGCTTCTCTCGCGCTCTTACCACACAATGGCGCCAGACCAAGTTATCCGACATCGAGCCCTCCCAAGAGGCAGCCAATCTGGAAGAGGACGCGCTTCACAAGACTACTCCGCAATTGTGGAACTTACTGAAAGCAGCTCTGTTTGCTACCACCATCATACTTCGCGGCGTCTTCACACGAACATTGGCTGACAAGGCACTCGCTGGGGACACCGTCGCCCCCATGTTAGCATCACAGGCCCTACAAATCCTACGGCAACTCTACTTCATCACCTCTCGGCTCGGCCCTGCGTCCTTCTCTCAACATACATTCGTCTACCTGACGGCCATAGACATTATGTCTGCTTACCCGCATCACGCCGACAAGCTTCTCAAAACCATCGCGCCCCAACATCTCGGGCAAATACCAAGCCATCCTCTTGACCGCATACTGGATCTCTACTTCCTCAATACAGCAGAACACTTTACTCTGGTACTATCGCCTTCCACAAACGAGGACCTACTCGTTGCGTCAGCTGTGCCATACCTTGCAGCCGGCGAAAACCGTCATATGCTGCCAGTATTTGAGGCCGCCCATAGTGTCATGCTGGCTGTTCTGTCCGCGCCGCAATCTGCTGAGATTACCGCAAAGCACCTTCCGTTCTACATCGACGCGCTGTTCAGCGTTTTCCCTCACAACCTATCACCACGCCAGTTTCGCCTAGCCTTCAAGACCTTGATG
This sequence comes from Alternaria brassicae, assembly GCA_004936725.1. Taxonomy (NCBI): domain Eukaryota; kingdom Fungi; phylum Ascomycota; class Dothideomycetes; order Pleosporales; family Pleosporaceae; genus Alternaria; species Alternaria brassicae. The sequence continues at coordinate 1,086,897 of CM016506.1, read as the reverse complement.
CGGGTCACGGCTCCTCCTTCTATTTTATCAGCAACGCATCCAGATCTCCCAGCTACCCTACTGGAGCTCGTCTTCCATCGTGCGCTTAATGCTCCTACGCAGCCATTGCCTCCTGATTCGGTTGCATTGGCTCTGCAAGGCTCAGACGCATCGCCTCCTGCTCTCTCGGAACAGGCAGTGCTCGCATTGACTCTCATCGATGCCTTGCCTTTCCTCCCCATATACCTAGTAGAAGAATGGCTGCCCCTCTGCGCGGAACTTCTCAACCAAATCAACGACGACGAGATGCGGGAGAATGTCAAAGCACGATACTGGGAGGTACTGGTCAGCGGTGAGATGGATGCAGAACGTAGCGGTGTTGCTGTGAATTGGTGGACAACGAGAGGCGGTAGGGAAAGAGTGCTCTATGGAAGAGAAGAAGACTACAACATGATGAGTGGAGCGCTGCCTGTCGAAGAGCGACATGTGCGGGAGAGTAAGCTGTAGGACTATGATACCCCAGATCTAGATTATGAAAGTTAATCCTTCGAGCGCCTCTGAAAGCTTCCAAGCGTGCCAATGATTGTACCGATGCAGTAGCCGGATAGGATGACAGGCCGGATCGTATGCAAACGCCCGATGGGGTTAGTGCTCTTTTACATGGCAACAAACAAACGGACCATGCCAACCACCCCAGTTGAGCTCCTTCTTCCCTGTCCCTCTATCTAGATACAACCTCGGTATATGTGCTCGGTCCAGCAACATGTGTGGCAGCACAATAGATCGCTACGTACCTGACCGCGAGCGCGTATATCAACGCAAGTCTGATGCACCACGTCGATCCTCAACTTTTAGTAGCATGCCCATTCGAAACGCTGTACCATCCTCAAGCTCCTACAATGGCAATCGACAATTGAGTCGACGCCCCTCCTCCAACGACACGCCCGTCGAACTTGACACATCATTACCCAAGAACTTCTCCAGGCCATTGACCTGCCACTTCTGGTACCACAACGGACGATGCACCAAGCGAGACATTGATTGCGCATACGCACACTACAACACTGGATTTATATCTGGTGCGCCCATCACTCCACCCGGAGGTATAATGCACAAGCTTACCCAAACTTGCCGAGACGAATACACTACTAACAGAGTGACAGCTTCCGAAGCCCTCGCGGGCAAGAACATCGACAGATACACCGAGAAGCTAGACACACATGTGCCGCTGCTGGCAGATGTACAGAAGCGAGAGCTGAGTGTGGCTGAATGCGAGGCGGAATTGAAAGAATGCCAGAGAGCCCTCAGGCGACGAGAAGACGACGTGGAAGATTGGGAGAGTGCGGTTTCACGGCGGGAGATTGAGGTGGACGACAAGGAGAGGATTGTCAATAGGATGAGCATTAGCTTGGCTAGGAAGAGCAAGGAGCTTAAGATTTTGGCGAAGAGCGTTGCGAGGAGGGAGGAGGCTTTGAGGGAGAAGGGGGTTTGAGGAGTGGGCGTAGGTCCTCAGGTTGAGGTCGATCTTGCAGTTGAGGCAAAGGCTATGGTCGAGGCTAGAAGACGGACTGTGGAGTGGTTCTGTTACGGATCTGGTCATAGTACTTTGGATCACAGATGCTCTCTTCATGTATAAACTCGTCTATCACGAGGCTCTCGATGTCCATGCGCGATCCTGGCGTTGTTGCCTTTAGCCATGCATCTCTACGGTGATCAAGCACGCTTATCACCTTGTTTTCCTTCTACCTCGCCTCGTGTCGTCGCATCTCCATCATCTCCTTTTCGTCTTTTTTTTATCTTGTCGAAAGGGACACGTCGTTGGAGTTGAAGTTATAGCCTCTTCGCTCCATAGCCTCAGTACTGACGATGAAGTCTGGGCGAGACTATCATACAGGCCATAACCGAAAAGGCAGGTCGGGATACCCATCTTCTCAAAATCCATGGCATACCACGATCCACCCTCCGTAGTGTGGTTATGGAGATCATCCACGATACCTCCGTGGTCTATCGAGCTAGTCATCTTTCCAATGGCTTCTCCTCATATTTTTACTCCCGTAAAGATGCAAGTCTCGACAAACTCCGTCCTTCCATCGAACCTGTCACTCTCCGTTGGCCTATCATGTCTTTCGTTCTCAATCCACAATTCAAATCTTTTACTCTCCGCCCTTCCAACGAACCTCTTCCCCTCTTGCAACACGATCCCTCCCTCTTCATCCACCATATGCTCATTCCCCTCCTCCCTAAGATACCCCTCCCTTTCCGGCTTCGACGACATGATAGTCGCTGTGCTCTTTGACCCCCAGCTCCTACCCATGTTGAACCCATTCGAACCAGTACCCCGAGAAGATCCATACAAAGTCGTCGCAACCTTGAAATAATGCGTGAAGAAGACCTTGAGAGCTGGTGCACTAGCGCAAATAGCACCGAGTTGAATCTCCAGCATACAAAGAAGCCACGCAGGCCAGGATTCCCAGGTTGAATCGTAGAGTGGGTTATTGAAGACACGGTAGACGTGGTAACAACGTATACCTGCTATGATACAGACAAGGTACCCGAGAGCGAAGATGGCGCCCAGAGCGATCTTTTGGCGGCGTGGGATTTGCAGGTTCCAGTATAAAAGTGTGGGAAGAAATGCAGTAATGGCGTCTTGCACTGCGCTGATTATACTCGCTGACAAGAGGTCTGCGTATTCGTCAACCCAGCAGTCGAAGGTGTATCCCATGAGCTGTTTGCTGATGTCGAATTGGTCCCAGACAGCTGTCAGGGGGGGAACAGGAAGTGAAGGCGACGATGACGAATGCACTCGTAAACAAGACAATGGCGATGGTGCTTAGCCATGTCGCGATGCGGAAACTCCGTGTTATGGTGCGAGAGTCGAGATGGCGATAGAAGAGCAGGATGGAGATCTTGATCATTCCGCCTGCCACGCAGTATAGGAGGTAAATGGAAAAGGTAATCTTGCGCTCGGGGACGTACATGTCTGGATGGACGTCCCAGATGTGGCGGTTCATGCTGTAGCATTCGGTTGCTGGGTATGTTTGTTAGAAGTCTTCTTGGACGAGATTATGTGTGAGGGAAGACGTACCCAGACATATTGTTACTGTGAGTCCAATTGTTGGTATCTTTACTCGATATGTTAGTTTGAGTGTACATGAACTGCTTCCTTGTAATACAAACGTACCATTGCAGCCACTATAATCCAGTCGTCAGGCCCTATATGTCTTTGTATGACAGCTCTTGCCCATATTCGGGCTCCGATTGTGGCAATCATGATCGATCCCAAGGTACACGCCGTGATGAGGACGGCTCTGGAACGCGTGACAGGGTCATCGTAATTTGGAACCGGCCACTTGGCTATGACTGAGATGGGAGGATGGAGACGGCTCATTCCACGTCCATTGTCATTGTACGCGTCCATATTGGACGCACTGCGAGGAAATCCTTCAACCGAGGTGCGAGATATAAGAGAATAGACGATGAGGTATGGAACTGTATGTTCAAACTTTTGTAATCTCTTGAAATGTTTCGCAATTAGAGTATACTGGAACACGAGAGCGTCACTGGTGAATTATGCCTCGAGGCTCTAGCCACTGAACGGCGGAGAAGACCCTGTACTCGCTCGAATATCGCCGAACCCTACCATCTTCCAAGTAAGCCAGACCATTCATCGGCCGTGTCGACTCAGAGTCAGGCACCAAACAGTCGATCGCTGCACCACTGTGGATCACACAGCCGTTCGTTAACGGTTGCGAATCTGGAGCATTGTTTAGCTCGAGAACTACCGTCAGAGCCATCGGAGCCATCACTTGTTAGGGAAACCGCTGGCGGCGACTGTCAGAAAACCTTGTCGCAGATTGCCTAAGGTTTGGGGTCATACGAGAAGACTACGAACGGACGACTCGTGTCGCGTGACCGGTAACTATTCCGCGGACCCGCGGCATGGACGGCAAGAGGCGATATTAAAAGGGCGGGTGAGATATTGCGGGAGATGAAAGAGTTTCATTGCGGCTACTAGCCAGGCCGATGGCGGGTGGCCGAGTCATGGATGATGTGAACGATGGATACGGCACTTGGAACGGGTTGATCAACTGAAGAAGGGACAGTCAGGCTCTAGCGCGAACGCGAAAGTCGGACAAGAGATAGTAGTGGGTAGCCTTTACAACAGCACAACAATGCGGTAAATAAATAAAAATCTGAAGAGTGCGTTCTCTCTATTTTAGACTCTTTTATATATCTTATTATTCTTAGATTTTGCTTACTACGTTGTAGCGCGTAAAGCAGAGGAGACGTTGTTGTTGTTACAGGTCTTACTTCCGGCTTCCGCGTTCGTGCTAGAGTTAGGCTACGTATAAGTTTAAACCGTGGCCACTTCACGTGGCGGCTAGGTTTCTTTGAATACGGTGCATCTTCCCGGCGTGCTTTTCCTTCAAAGCTGTCAATGGTATCTCGCAAGCCAGTCCGTGGGATGAGCTGTCTCCAGTCCTGAATACAAGCAAGGATTTCTGCACTCAAAAACTGGGGGTTTAGTAGAAACCCATGCAGTCGTGATGAGCAACCAGATGAATCATGCAAGTAGATCTCCGCGGGCACGCTAACGATGATCACCCCTTGCAGGTCACTAACCCTCAAACATCTACGAAGCACACCGGGGAGATCTAGTCTACCAGATTCTCATCCATGTAGCCTCAGTACGGGTAACGTACACAGAAAGCAACAGGTCACAAAACTTTCATAGCAATTGATGCTTCGATCACAACCTAGAGTTTTGAATACTATGTTACTAGTGGGGCGCACTGTAGACATAGTCTATGAAGAAGTAAAGAGACTTCTGTGCAAAGACAATAAAGTATACAGCCTCTCATTTCCCTAACACAACAGCTCGAAACACAAACAAAACAATGTGGCTGGTAGGCCATGGTGTGACAGGTGTACGCTATAGAAGCCCAGCCGGGCTTTAATATGCACCAAACACCAAGCTAAACACAAATGGAAGGAGCAGACGCCGTCGCCATGCAAGTCTTGCGCATGCTTACAGTTTGGACTTCCCGAGTCATGAATACTCTCCGAGCCGTGGAGTGTCTTCACTCCACAGCAGCCTTTTAAGGCCTAGTTTCTTACATCCGGCATTTTTGTATGTTATGCTTGTTCTCCCTTTGGGCTTTTAGTACGCGACTTGGAGCGCTCGCGAGTCACTGCATCTTTCAAGGCCTTCAATCGTTCTTCAGTCACGCGAATCGCTTCGTCCATCTCCCGCGCCTGCATGTCATGCGGCACTAGGGGCTTCTGCGTTCCTTCTTCCGGCTGGATCCGTGCTCCCGCGACAGAACTATGCACTCTGTCCAGGGCGACCCTCTCTTCGAGCCAGTTCCATAAATCCGACTCCTCATGGCGCCAGATCTCCTCGTACGCAACTTGACGTTGAACAGTGGACCACTGGTTCGGACCGGTGACTGCGGATCCACCACGGAAGAACCAGGTATACATCAAAAGGGCTCCCATGATGAAGATGATAATCTGCGGTGTCAAGATGGATTCCAGAATATCGGCAAGTGGGCCAAGGAGACTGCGCAAAGGTTCCAACCAACCCCAATTGCTTTGCTTTGCTTGACTAGCGGGAGCGGGAACGGCGGCAGGCATTGGTGCCTCTTCCAAAAGATGGCCCTTTGAGCGTCTCTTCCCTTTCCCGCCCTTTCCAGGTACTCGAGATGGTCCAGCTTTCGCGGCGCTCATAGCAGTGCGGAGAGCGGCTGTAAGGGAGGTGGCATACGACATTTGACCGTCATTTGCACCCTTCTCAATGGGACCTAAAAAACGTCAATAGAGCTCTCGAGTTGTACGAGCATTACAACTTACCCTTCAGCCAACTCTTTCCGCTCCACTCAACTGTAAACGTCATGATGAGCCGCGTGCTGTTTCCTGGTCCCCACATCAAACAGTACCTCGTCTTGGTAAGGAACATGCCGCCATTGGGTACGTCTGGTGTTGCTGTGCTGCACAACACGCTCACAGCCTTTTCCAGATCGTACTGTTCCAGGTTCATGGCAATGTTGCACTTGGTCTGGCGTGGTCCGACAGGTGCATTGAGCGGCTTGATATAGGAATAGTTGAACGTCTTCGCATCTTCACCTAAGCCCTTCTTGTCGTCCTCCATTTGTAAGTCCAAGCACTTTTGGTCATCGACCAGCCACTTGCGCATGAACACACCAGAAGCGGGACCAAACATCAAGCTGTAGACCTTGCCTAGAGGTGCCGGAATTGTCGTGTCAATGAGCAGTTTGTCGTAGTGCTGGTCGCTATCACCACACTCAGTAGGTGCATGTGCTGCCGGACCAGGGCAGTCTTGTCCGGCGGCTGCAGTGCCATTTGTGGCTGCTTTGGCGGCCTCAGCAGTCTCACCGCCACCACCAAAGGCTTGCGATACTGCGCCGCTCACCTTCCTGGTAGTCTCGCCTGACACCGAGCCAACTTCACTACCAGCTATGCTACCCTCGCCAGGGTCAGTGAAGCTGCCAGTACCTTCATCGTCATCCGCATCTTCGTCGTACACGTCATCGTCGGAGTCTTGAAGAGAACCGTCATCACTGCCAATGGATTCTGCTTTTTCCGTCTTGTCGCCAGTGCCACCGGACCCGTCTAGAGTTACACCGTTGAGGGATGACTTGAGATTGGGATGCGATATCTTCCATATGCCGATGATCAAGTCGTAGGTGGAGTCTCGCGACAAGAAGGATGCAAAAACGTTGCGAGCATGAAGTGTCTGGATGACAATGGCATTTGGAAACAGCACGGCTGTGGACTTCTTCTCGACCGACACGACCTCATCGAAGCTGACGACCAAATTTGTGACCCATCCAAGGATGTTGCTGGAGAAGCACAGATGTCCTTCGGAAACATAGAGACGTCCATGAAGCAGGATCTCTTTCTGAAGGGCTGCACTATAGTCCTCGATCAGATAGTCGTCCTCAGGAACGCTTTTGAACAAGGCGTGGAAATCCTTATTTCGCCTAGGAGGTGCAACCGCAAATCCAGTTCCGTTCAGACGGTGGCTGTTCAATGCTGCGCTTGGTGCCAATGTGCCTGTGCTCGCAGTGATGGCCGGACCCAGAGTATTGCCGGTAGTAGCGGAGCTACCCCTATGCCGTCTCCGTCTGCCATCGCTTATACGACTGCGTATGCTGCCTTGCCGTCCGATTGATGCCGGTGAGTCCGTTATCTCAGGTTGCCGTGGAGGAGAGGCTGTTCCCGGCTGAGCAGAAACAGCAGCCTGTGATTGTGGACGTTCGCTGGCGATTGACGGAGGCTTTTCTCCTGCGTAAGCGGCAGAAACGGCCTGTGCAGCAGCTCTGTCTTCGACCTTGGCCGAAGCTTCATCCGCCTTCATCGTGACGTTGGTTGCGGAAGACATTGGGCTAACCTCGCTGCTCTCGGCAATGCCAAGCTGGGCCAAGCTCAAGTTTCCAGATCCCAGTGTTTCAATGGCAGGTCTGCGCTTCTCGGTGCCTTCGCTTGTGGTAGTGTCAACGTTGTCGGGCCCGATAACTTCTTCGCCGCCGTCAGAAGTATTGTCCTCCTCTTTCTGCTGTTGCTGGCTGGGCTTATTCTTTGGGTTTGCGCTGTTCACAATGGTGTCACCCAAGTTGTTAGCTGCGTTCTGAGCTGCAGAAAATATGGAAGCGAAGAATCCACCAGACCCGCCAGGAGATGATGGAAGCACAGCAGTCCCTCCGGGGGTCTTTGCTTCCTCGAGATGAGGGGTAAGGGGCGGTTTTGATGAGTGCGATAGCTTGCTCGGAGGATTGGTGACTGATCGTACGCGTCTGTGCGATGTTGTACTCTCCGAAGGGGAAACGACTACGTTGGGGTTTGTGTCAGTATTGTTGCGCTTGACGGTGTTGTTGGAGCCAGTCGATTCTGTTGGGGAAGAAAGATTCCCGTCGGTCGGTGTGGGTGGAGTTATGAAGGTCGTGGGTGCATTAGATAGATGGGAAGGAGTCGCGGCGAGCGAGGTGACGATGCGCTTCGGGGCCACGGATCTCAGCGACGGCGTGGATTTTGTCTCTTCTCCTGTGTGTATCTGTATCTGTGGTGGTGAGGCTTGGATGGGATCATCCAACACCCTCGTCTCGCGCTTCTTCCCTCCAAACAGCGCCCCTAGTCCGCCTCCGCTCGTAGTCGGTCTTGCAGGTTCGGGACTAGCGCCGGGCTTGGGAGCTGGAGATGTGGACCTTCGATTAGGCGTAAAAGCTTCTCTGAGCTTGCCAACAGGAGACACGCCCCGCTTGTTGACAGCAATGTCGCTGGTATTTGGGCTCCGGGTGGTGGGCTCTTCGTTGGAGACTTGCGAGTTTACGAGAGCGGCATGGGTAGAATGTGCAGTGTCGATTGTCTCGGAAGCGATAAGGGGCGAGGATAGTGTCAAGAGACCGGCATGCGACTGATGTGGTGATATGCCAGGACGTTTGAGTGGTGGTGGGCTGGAGCGGGTTAGTCGGAACGCAGGAGCCGAGTGGGTGCGTATGCGACAAAGGAATGCGAAAGAGGGGTCTGCTGAATAGTAAAAACAAATGGAACAGCAAAGGCCAAGAGTGCGTATTGGAATACGGATGCAATGATGTGCGAGGCGTGTTGTGCTAGTGGGGAAGCTGAGGCCAGAACGTATGCTTGTTCGCGGTGGAGTCCATGCTGAGCAGCGCCAATGCCATGAGGCAAACCGTCCACTCCAACAGACGCGTCGCAAATGTAAGTGGAACTGGATCTGAGGCACAGGAATAATAGGGAGCTGAGGAGAGAGAAAAGAAAAAAAGAAAAAAAGGGACAGTATGCGACTTACGATTCCGTGTCCGAGTCGTCAGTGAGCAGACTGCTTGCGACGCTCTTTGCGAGGCCCAGGGAGTCGTCGCTCTGGTATGGGTGACCCATGCTCGGACGTCTAATTGCAGGAACGGGCGGGACAACCCCATTGGGGTCGACTTGCGAGACGTCGTCCTGGCTGAGGGAGCCTTTGCTCTTCTTGCGGCCCTTGAAGAGTTTCGACATGCGCCGGCGATGTGACGAGGAGACGTCGCTGCGGGCGTCTTCGGAGTTATGGCGACTCGTCGAGCGGTCCATGGCGCCGTCGCTCGACTTGCGCAAGTCGTCGTTGCCGTCGCTGCTCGCAATGGAGACGGTCGATGAGTCCGGGCCCTTTGACTGTGCCCGAGGTGCAGCCAGAGTGCTGTCCTTGATGTCGATGATGCCCTTCTGGCCGAGCCTGGAGCCTATGCTCCTCCGCCGCTCAGAGGCCATTGTGGATGATACAGGGTATGATTTGGAGCGCAGAGCACTGTGAGGAAGGAAAGAGTCTCGCTATTGTCTCAGACACGCACATGCGTGTTGCGACGCTGCGGAGTCGGGTGTTTGCCAGGTGAGCTGGGGGTTGGTGGGCTGGTGGGCTGGTTCGTCAATTACGTAGGTAGCAGTTGACGGTTCGCGATGCGCTTGGAACTACCACAGGGCCGCAGCCGCAATGGGATACATGATGAACGAGGGCTTCTGGGCGACGGGGGAAGAGCTTGCGAGGTATAAGAAAAGTGAACAAGCAAGTCGGCGCAGGATGCACAGGTGAAACCAGGAGGGCGCGCTGCTCGTGTTCTGGTTCCCCCGTCTCCAGTAGCTGCGGGTCTCTAGCCTGGTGATCTACTCCGCAGTTGCATGGGGGCGTCGCCTTCCATCCCTGTCAACGTGACCGCGGCCCTTCACGCGCACTGGCGGCTGCTGCCTCTGTGCACAAGAGCTCCATGAACATGTCCAAACCCCGCCTCCGCTGCTACCATGGAGTCTGCATATCTTGTCCAGGCTCACAACCACGCCCGCACCGCCGCGACCGCCACCAGCACCAACAGCGTCGCAACCGCGGGGCAGGAGCATGACCTCGCCGCAACCGCCTTCCACAATGCCCAACAAGACACCCACGATGCCGAGGTAGGTAGTCCGCCATCCGCCATCCTACTCGTCTAAGCAGCTCTAGGCCCGCCGCATCCTCAGTCTCCTCGAGGACCACCACCGCAAGCTTGCCGGCCTGATCAAAGAAGCGCCGCGCAAGGAGAAGAAGACGAAGACGGATGCCACCAAGCAGCCTTCCGACGTCCCCGCCGTCTCGCCTTCCGCAGATGCTTCGTCGTCGCGAACATGCGCAATCAATCCATCTTCCCCTCCGGCTCCTCCGACATCTCGCCGCAGACTCCCCCAGTCCTCGATAGCCACCAATCTCGCCGAGAAGCGCGGCATACCCAGCGTCAAGAAGACCACCAGTGGCGCCTCATCCAACGTACCAGCCTCCGCAGCTGGTCGCAATGAGCAGCCATCTACACCAGTTCGGGATCTCTTGGCGCAACAGTCGCGCAAGACCGAGGCGAGCGCCGGCAGAGACACGACCAAGCAGCTGAAAGACGCCTCACCCCGGCCTGCGTCCCCGCCCGCTGAAGACAACTTCCGTCGCTTCTACTCGGCTTTTGGCGGTGTCATTTCCGCTATCAGTGCCCCTCTGGCCTTCACCTCCTTACCGCTCAATCCTCCTACACCGACACCTGCACCCGAGACACCTAGCGAAGAGAGGTCATCCAGGACCAAGTCGCGGCCACACTCCCCAGAAGCGTCAAGGACGGTCAAATCCTCGGTACCCGACCTCGCTGCTCTAATAAGCAAGCCTGCACTTCGTGCCCTGCGAGAGGATGGCGCACCTGGGCCCAACGAGAGCTTCTACTTGGTCCCAACATCAAGCGGGGGAGTGACGTATGCGAGTGTCCTTCGCGATCCAAATGCGACGAATCCGTCACCCAACACACAACTCAATCCCATCGACGAGGGCTCAGGCTCGTTGCGAGGGAGTTCACATGAGGAATTCGTTGATGCGCGAGAGAACGTCGGCCCGCCCTCACCCACCAAAGCACGTCGCCCTCCTTCTCGCGGAAACTCAAGCACAGCCGTAACCTCCCAACGCTCCATAGCAGCCGGCAGAGGCTCAGGTCTCAAGACCATGGAAGAGCTAGCCCTAGAAAACGACACCTTGAAAACCGTCATCGACAAACAGGCCAAGCGCATTCAGATGTGGGAACTCAACTCCCAGAATTCCTTCAACGCCCTCGCGCAGTCCTTCCGCGCTCGAGGCCCAGGACGTGGTCCCACCGACGCCAATGCGCTCGCTCAGGCCCTCGCTGCTCAGGGCATCAGCCATCTCCCCGCTCTCCCCTCCCCTCCTATATCAGGCCAAACACCACCACCACCACCACCACAACGACAACAACCTACGTCTCCCGTGCAAGCCCCGACTTCAGCACCAGACGCCGACGCCGCAAAACGCATAGCTGATCTCGAAGCTATGCTTGCCTCGGAAAGCGCCAAAGTCAATGACTTGATGACCAACAACGAGAAACTCGCCAAGCAAAATGAGAGGAATGCACAGGTGCTGGGGAGATATAGAGAGCAGTGGGAGAAGTTGAAAGCTGGTGCAAGGAAGAAAGAGCAGGAAAGGCGAGAAAGAAAAGATTGGGGATGGTCAGTTTGGAGAGTCTACCAAAGATAGTGACGTCACTGAGGCGCAACCCGAGGGTGAAGAGGATCTGGAAGAGGAACCTGGCTTTGGCAAGGCTTGACTGAGGGGAGACGGAATGGACATGGACCGCTGACCGAGATGGACGGCTGACTGAAATGGACGACTGACGGATATGGAAAAATACCCCGTGCTATTCTAGCAAGCAAGCAACTAGAGATGGATCAAACACGCAATCATCACTTGACAACATGTCTAATACCAGTCAACCATGTTCCAATACAGTTTGTAATACTACTGAAATGCCCAAAGCCTATTTCAAGTCCGCCTTCTGGTCCAGAATATCTCCATGGCAATTTATCCTCCATGTCCCGTAACGCCGCCATATTCACTCCGCTAAATATTCCCCCTAAACATGCACAACTGACTGCAAAGCCATCAGACTTGCGAAATCAACCAACCTAAGCAGCAGAAGCAACTGGCTTCTGGGTGATGGGCTGGTAAGAGGGAGCAACGGGCCCACCAACCGTGATTTCTTGGTTGTCCATACCCGCTGCGTGACCCTCAAAGTCTGGCGCATCAGGGTGGCAGCCGACACGCTCCTTGCTGAGCAAGTCGACGAGGAGAGGACTGGGCTTGTTGTTCTTCTCCGAGAAGCTGTTTTGGTGGCTCTTGTACTGCTGCACATTATCCATGTACTTGTCGAAGAGATACGCAGAGTCTAGAGGACCACCCTTCGCCTCGGGATGGAACTGGGCACTGAAGATGGGACGAGAGTTGTGGATCAGACCCTCGTTTGACTGGTCGTTGAGGTTGGTGAAGTACTCCCTCCACTCGCTGGACAGGGTAGTGGGGTCAACCGCATATCCGTGGTTCTGCGACGTGATGTGGCACTTGCCCGTGGTGAGGTCGAGAGCGGGGATGTTGTGCGCACGGTTACCGTACTTGAGCTTGATGGTCTTCGCACCAGCAGCAAGCGCGATGAGCTGGTGACCCATGCAGATGCCCATGACGGGGACCTGGGAGGTCTCGAACAACTTGCGGAGGTTGTGGACGGTGGTCGTGCAGTGAGTTGGGTCACCAGGGCCGTTGGAGATGAAGACACCGTCAAAGTGGTGGGCGACCTTGTGGATGGGGTAGTCGAAGGGGAAGCAGGTAACGCTAGCACCGCGAGAGACGAGACTACGAAGGATGTTCTCCTTGACACCGCAGTCGATCAAAGCTACGTGCATGTCGCCTAGAGAAGAGCTGACGTGGAAGGGAGCCTTGGTGGATACACGACGCACTAGGTTGATAGCCTCCGGGTCAATGTATGCCTCGTCCTCATCGGCATCGTACTCCTCTCCAATCGAGATACGAGCAAGAGAGGAACCCTGCTCACGGAGGTATGTTACAACCTCACGAGTGTCTACGCCAGAGATGGCGGGAACACCCTCACGAGCACACCATGTCGCAAGTGACTCGACAGCAGTCCAGTGGCTGTGTCTCAGAGCATAGTCCTGGACAACGATGCCAGAAGCTTGGATGTGTGGGGATTCAAAGTATCGGAGCAGGCCATGCTCGTCACGGGCGTTGGAGGGAACACCATAGTTGCCGATCAGCGGTTGTGTGAAGACGAGGATCTGGCCACGGTAGGATGGATCGGTCATAGACTCGGGGTAACCGACAAGAGAAGTGGTGAAGACGGCTTCGCCGGAGACGTTGGTCTTGGCTCCGAAAGACTTGCCTTCGAAGATGGGGCCGTTCTAATAGCTGTTAGTGACGTGCCAAGCGGTGATATGACTCGACGCACCTTAATGGTGAAAGTTGCGGGCTCGTTGGAGACAGCTGTAGCTCTGCGCATGCTAGGGGTAGGAATTGCACGTTGCGTGTTTCCTTCAACAGTAGCGAGGCAGCGTGTCTGCACACGGCTCTTTGTCATTCGTCCCAGGAACCCTGCGGACCGCATGGTGGAAGGCTTGATCATTTGCGATAACATGATGAGCGGAGATGTGAAGGGATGGAGTGTTTCGTTTGATAGCAGGTTGTTGGGTAGACGTTTAGTTTACTGACGCCTTCCACAGGTGGTCTGCGGATGAAGTCAGTACAGGGCTCATCATGACGCGTTTGTCTGGGCGACAGCGTACCTGAAATATAATCCTGTAGCACTCAATTAGCCATGGTCACAATAGAAGCGAGGAATGAAAACCCCTAGATGAAAATGCATTGATGGTCAAGCTACCAAGAGGCAGAAAGCGGCCGGCGGTGAATTGACGGTGTGCGATGCATGTCCAGATAAGGGTTCATCAAGAATCGCAATCGTGACATACCTGGGAAGTAAAGAGTGTCGGGGCAGCACTCATAAGCGCGGTAGTAGAGCCAGTCGAGGTCAGAGGAGGGTGCCTATCCGAGACGAAGCTTGTATATGCTAGCTTGAGAGTGTTGAGTGTGCGTGAGGTGAGGATACAAAGTAGTCAGAGAGGCGCTTTTCTGCAGCACCGGTGACGCTAAAGGCGCAATGACATGCACGCGCCAATGACGGCCTTGACAATGAAATATCGGTCACGATAACGATTGGACTTGCAAAGTTTCTTCAGTTCAGACCCATGCACTTTGACAAAAGTCCGGGGAAGCAGGATGATGAGTGTGTGGCCCCGCGATCAAGCCCCTTTGGGCCGTACAGTATAGAATACCCTGCAGCTGCCTCAACGACTTCAACCTTGCGTTGCTGAAGTTTGACTACTGTACCGCGCATGTTGCAAAAACCTTGCCCATCAAACTCCACGCCTTATCTATGTCGATCGCAGACTGACTACCCGAGGTTTATCGGGTATCCGCACGGCGCACGCAAATGACAAGTGTCAGTCATAGTTTTCTGCCCCGACATCGGCATCATGACGATCCGAAGCTTCATCTAATTAGCCGAGCATGTCCCCGTACATCAACCCAATCGGCGCATAAGCACCCCAAATACAGTATGCAGTCCATTTTCAGTGGTTATGGCAATTGCTATAGCGAAATCGACAGGTGGACGTCTAACGAGCAGCGTTGACACATTTTAGGATTGAATGTATTATCCGGTTTCTGTTCTACTGTACACACACATCGCCCCAAATGAGCTTTACCTCATCACCCATCGAACTGTCCCCGTATCAGACCACTAAACAGTGATTTTGCCCGTCAACCTCACATCCCTGGAGCTCGATCCTACCAAGACCTGGTATTCTCCAGTAGCAACACTCCACTTCCTACTGCTCTCATCCCAAAAGCTCAAGTCCCTTCTCCTTAGCTTGAACGTAGCGGTCCCGCTGGCGCCAGCCTCCAGTCTGAGCTTCGCAAACCCTCTCAACTGCTTCGGCGGCGAGCTAGTCGACGCAGGGTAGCCTAGATACAGCTGTGGCACCTCTGCACCCGCAACACCACCAGAATTGCGAATTTCGGCGGTGACTGTCGCGACAATTTCGAAGAGATCAACAGGGCCACCGGGACCCTTCGCACCGGTTGCGGGACCAGCGCTGGGTCTACCTGAGATGCTGAGGTCCGAGTAGGTGAAGTTGGTGTAGGAAAGACCGTAGCCAAATTCGTACCTGGGTTCAATCTCCTGCTGGTCAAAATGGCGGTAGTCGATAAAAAGATCCCAGTCCTTGTCGTCACCTCTGGCGATTGTCGAACCGTAGTCTGACTCCTTCTTGGCGATGGTGTAGGGGAGTTTGCCGCTTGGTGAGGCCGTGCCGTAGAGAACGTCTACAAGCCCATTTCCAGATTCTTGACCTGGTAGGCCTGCCCATACGACAGCCACGACACTAGGGTTCTCGATCCACTGCTCCATAATGACGGGACCGACACTGTGGACTACGACAATGGTATTCTTGCTGACCGCAGCAACTGCCTTGACCAACTCATTTCCGTTGTGCCATGGGTCCAAATTCTTCCTGTCACCGGCGTTGCCTTCTACAGTGATGTAGCCCTCGCCAGCATCGCTGTTTATACAGACTACTGCAACCTCTGCATTCTGAGCTGCACTGGCACCCTGCTGCGCGTTGTCGTTCGGCGAAGAAGTGATGGTAGTTCCGTCCTTCTGAGCTTGTGTCTTGATAGCATCAAGAGGAGCAACAAGGTAGGGAAACTCGACTGATCCAGAACCCCAACCCATGGCCAATGTCCCGTCGTTACATCCGCGGTCAACGCACGCATTCGCTCCTTTTGGCGCAACGATGCTGTCGCTTCCGATAACAGCAATGCTTCTGGGCTTCTTGAAAGGCAGCGCAGCGTCCGTGTTCTTGAGTAAGACTATGCCATCGCGGGCTGTAGCACGGACGTTTGTCTTGTGGTTTCCACCGACTTCGTGTTTGCCGATCTTCCAGGAGTTGAAGGTCGCAGTAGGATAGCCCTTGTCTTGCTCAACGAGGTACCAGGCGGCTAGCACGCGCTTGACCATATCATCGAGACGAGATTGTTTCACTTGTTTGTTGTTGATTGCAGTCTGAAGTTGTGGGCCCCAGAAGACGTTGCCCTTGCTAAAGTCGGTGCCGGGCATGGTCATGTCCAAACCACCGTTTGCGCTACCAGTGGTTGTGTGTTGTGCTGAACAATGTGAGCTAGTGTGTCGGGTTTGAACGATACAAGTGACGTACCGTTCCAGTCGCTCATAATGTATCCACGATGACCGAGCTCGTCCTTTAAAAGCTTGTTCATCACACCGTCGCTTTCGCAAGCCCATGTTCCGTTGATTTTGTTGTAGCTGGAGCAAGTTAGTATCTCTTGTCATACAGTACGAGGTATTGCTCATCGCATTCTTACCTGCACATGAAGGCCGCAACATTGCTATGAACAGCATCCATGAACGGCCAAACATAAAGCTCGCGGAGTACTCTATCCGACACATCTGAGCTCATGGTCTCTCGATTCAGCTCCTGTTCATTCACAAGCCAATGCTTGGCTGTTGCCTGAACGCCCGACTCCTGCATACCCTCAATGGTCTGCGCCATCATAATACCTTGAAGGTAGGGATCTGAGCCGAATCCTTCCCAGTTTCGACCACCGTTCGCATGCTTGCCTAGTGGACCAGCTGAAGGCCCAAGCTGGACGTGGACACCTAGTTGCTTTGCTTCGGCACCGAGAAAAGCACCTCGTTCGCGGATGAGATGGAGATCCCAAGTGCTGGCGGCGTGGATAGCCGCACTAAATGCAGTTGCACCCTGGATGTAGCGAACGCCAAGCGGTCCATCTTGAAGTTGTTAGTAAGACGTTCAACTCCATATACACATATGCCAGAGAGACCATCATGTCTGTTGTTCTCAAGCCAGATGACCTAGGCACCGAAGTCGCTGAACACAACGTGCTCATCAAGGCCACGACATGTCTTGGTTGTGTTGGACAATACTGTTCACCCCTGCCGTTCGCAAAGCACGAGTCGGCTCAAAAGTAGTGAAACCAGACGGCTTACCCTGCAAACAAAGTGACGGATATCCAATGGATTCAGCCGCCTTGGTGTTGCCAACGCAGTTACCGTTTTGCCAACCAACACCCGTGACGATCCCGATCTTCTCATTCTGCGATAACTTGGAGAGCGCAGCCGTTGCTTTTGTGTATGCATCGTCCCAGTTGCCGACTGCACGTTTTAAAACAGGATGATCGGACGGAATGGCTGATTTGATTAGTAACGAATTTGTTGTCGTGTGAGTTGGTCGTACCTGAAGCCTGCGACAATACAGCCGTGGCCAACAACGGAAAGAGACAAGAACGCATCGCTAGATTCAGGATGATTCAAAGTCCTGAAATCTGCACTGGAGAGGAATTAGAAGCCACCATCCGGGAGTGTCTCCTATTAAGTACTCGCGGATCGTCCATGCTGCTCAACGCATAAGCCCAAGGCAGTTCTTTTTGTCAAAACTGGCCCTTGGCAAAGACAGAGCATGCACCATGATGAAACTAAAACCCAAGAGAACTATAAGCAATATGACGTGTGATGTAAAGTGGTGATTGCTGCATTTGATGAGGCGGGGGGAAGGAATATATGGAGGCGGGCCGTTGACCCAGGGTTAACAGCCGGTGACGGGGGCTCGCAGCGAATTAAACCTCGTGATGCTGCATCACGAGTGGAATCGAAAGGGACGTGGCCGGGGAATTCAATTACTGAACCGTTAGTTGTGCGCAGCGAACGATGTGGGAGACATGCGGCTCAGTCGTGTGATGGATATGAATTCGATTAGTCTGATCAAATGGCGGTGGATACCATTTGCAGACTGACACTAGCTGGAGGGAATATTGCATTACGTCCAGTCTCTTTGCATGCACTTACTCGGACATGATAAACGTTTCCTGCTCACAGAAACTGTCTCTCACGGCGGTCATCTGTGTAAGTGTCCTTGCACAAAAATTGCGCATCTTCATGCGTACTTGTTCGTTCTCTCCTTCAACCGGTATTAACACCGTGAGGTAGTTGCACATACCTCATCGCACAGCATGCTGTACTATCTTTCCCTCTTTTGGAAGGAGCGATACTCGAATGCATGTCTTAGACACCTACACGATTACGTTCATGGCATTGCGTTGAGACATGCGTCTACTGTAGTACCCTGCCTGTTGTCATGGGACACTGCGCATTTGATGCCGAATTTGATGTCCGACTGAAGCTGGAGATGGTTTTCGGGTGATTCGGAACATTTTGACAGGCTTGGAGAGCCTCAAGAGTAATCGGCATATTCGCAGTCATCGTCCACTCGTAAGCAGTGCGCACATGACGGCCTCTCTTCTGTGCACTTCCGTTTCCGTTGCTTGCAGTTGAGACACCCATTCTTCGAGCGTTTCCTGGTGTTTGAAACTTTGTACTGGCATGCCCACAGCCCTCTTCCGCACTGATTGCATGTAGGCTTGGCCTCGTTGCATCTGATCTTCTTTTCGCGACAGCGGATGCAGGCTTCGCCACGGACAGGTATCGGCGGCAGAGATTCCTCGGTAACAGGCGCTTTCTTCCTCGATCTGGTGGGCGATACGGGTAGCTTTGTCTTACTTTTCTTGGCCGGAAGCTGTTGCGCTGTCGTGGAAGAGGCCGCCGGGTCTCTGAGATCGTTCTCTGCCTCAGTCACATCCTTTTCGTACGCTTCCTTTTGCGCGGTTTCTTTTCTTCGGTAGTGTCGGCTGTGACGGCGACACCGTTATCAGCGGGCAGGGCAGGCAAACTATCGGAACAGTCAGCACCGAGTCTTGTACCAGATGCCAGGCGTGATAGTCATTTGCAGTCATAGCTGTTGACAAGACGTACCTGTCGCCATTCTCGCGGGTGGTATGTATCGGGTTATGCTTGTACACAACATTCATGGCGTCTCTTTTCAGAGAGAACTTGACATGTATCGCACCCCCACAGTCGTAAGTCGGCAGAGCAGCAGGCCCCTGTCTCTTGACCTCAACTTGGCCATCTTGGCTATCGTGGGGCTTTTCTTTCTTCGTGTTGCTCTTACGGTCCCTGTTTTGAAGACTGTCTTGACAAACATACTTGAGCCTGACGCCGTCACCGCCTTCTTTGTTCTGCGCAGAGCGCTCGGAGTATTTGAAGCCGTCGATGTCTTGAATCGCTCCGATGATGGATCTATGTTGTATAAGTGGTGGTTGTGCAGACTGTGTAGGTTCGAGTACCTTGCGATGGCCCGCTGTACCTTCAGCCTGTCTTTACCGTCAATGTCTCGACATAACGCATGCTTGACAGCGATGCTTTGAAGGTGATGGGCTGGTTCTATGAGCGCGTCAAGATTCGGCTGCTGGGTCACGGGAATGGTAATGGTTGATGCTGTCGCAAAGATGAACTCGGTAACAACGCCTATGGGGATGAAGCTAGCTGCATTCCTATCCAACTCATTGCGCAGGGCTCCCTCAAGTGACTATTACATAACAACTTAGCTACGTTCACCTGGGTTGTGGAGATGGTGTTACTTCAGATGTGGGACAGCGATAGTAGACTTCGGGCTTGAGGCCCTTGTGAAACCGAAGATCCAGTTCATCTTCGAGGTCATCCATGGCAATACTGTCATGGAGCGAGGCCCGAATGCTGAGTGGTGGGCGGTGCCGCTCTCGTGCGTGGTCCGGTTGCGAGATGAGAGCATGGAGAGGGTGTGTCCAGGCGTCGGGACGGAGGGTTATTCCGCGCCGAGACTAGGGGATGATTGGACGCATGTCGACTGCTAACAGTGAGGGCTAAGGTTGCCCTGCAGGCTGCACTGCACATGGCTCGCATATGCAGTACAGTAAATGAGCCCTCTCCTGGGCGTGTACATAGATGTGGTTATGCGCGCTTATGGCTCAGTGTACAAAGCTTGGCTAAAGGCAGCGGGAGCAGTCGTGCAGATGCATCTCAGCAGCACTGTCTCGACGCCTGCCTGCCCCTGCTCCTGATGCAAGCCGGCTTCGTGCGCAAACACTATGTACCCGGTCGTACTGTTAGAGGACGATCAGCCACGTTGTTCATGTGCACGTTCCTCCCAAATCTGGGGCTCTTCGAGCTTGTCAGGGATTGTTCCGGGCCATGGACGAGGCGGTTGAAGCCAGAGAAACTGTACATACTCGTACGGTAGTTGTCGTGCTGTGCCTACTGCGTCTATCAAGCCAATGTCAGCGTGCAGCTGGTCGAGTGTCCGCGGCACTGCCACGCGTTGGATTAATATACGGCCCCCTCGCGGTCTGGCCAGCAAACCCGCCGTACCATATCATGGACTCCAAATTGTGCAGACCCTACATAATCAGCCGTTTCCGAGCTACGGGCGCGCGCCGATGAATGCAAGGTTGTGATAACAGCCCTAGGCCGCTTTGATGGGTTGGCGTCCTCCCAGCTCAAGGGCCTCCGCTACCGTAGCTAGAGGGCAACCTCACCCAAGCCCTCTCCAACCTCTCCACGCTCTCCTGTGATAGTCCCATCTTCGTCGGCCGCTGCTGCTGCGCCTGTGCTGTCTTTGTCCGGTCGCGTGCCTTGTCGCTAGCACTGCCTCAATCGCTCCCGCATTGTTCGCCCGCCGCCCGCTCAGAACCTGGACCAAGTCTAACGGGTGGTGTTTCACGCTCCAAACCACGTAGCACACGCCGCCCGCCTTCTGCACGAGCACTCATAGGTATGCCCGCCCGAGTCTGTCATTTCTGCCAGAGCCAGCAACCGTGAGACTGACCCGTCTGCCAGACTCTCCCCGCTCATTGGAACCCCTCGTTTGAGCCCGTAGCTCCCATCTCCGCACTACCAACGACCCTGAGTCTGCGCAGCTCCATCTCCGCCCCATCTCCGCTGCATTTACCCAAATTTTGGCCTCCCCTCTGTCACTCCAAACAAACATCGATACCCTCGAAACAACGCCGAGTCTACCTTCACCATGGTCGTCGCGACAATCAAGTATGCGAAGCCCGATACGCCTGTCTTGCGACAGCAATCTTCTAGCTACTGATACTTACTGTGCCCTACAGGTGCGTCGTCGTCGGCGACGGTGCGGTCGGAAAGACATGTCTTCTCATCAGCTATACCACCAACAAGTTCCCCTCGGAATACGTCCCCACTGTATTCGACAATTACGCCGTGACCGTCATGTGAGCATCCCTTTGCTCTCTGTAGATTTGGAGTCGTGGCATGCCCTCGCTGGACTCAAGGTCGGAATGGTGATTGGTGGAGCAGCTGCTGACTGCTTCCAAGGATCGGTGACGAGCCATACACCCTCGGTCTCTTCGATACTGCCGGACAGGAAGATTACGACCGTCTGCGACCTCTGTCATACCCCCAAACCGACGTCTTCCTCGTCTGCTTCTCCGTAACCTCGCCCGCTTCCTTTGAGAACGTTCGCGAGAAATGGTTCCCCGAAGTACATCACCACTGCCCAGGCGTGCCCTGCCTTATTGTCGGCACACAAGTAGATCTTAGGGAGGACGCTGCAGTAAAAGACAAGCTTTCAAAACAGAGAATGGCACCCGTAAAGAAGGAGGATGGCGAGAAGATGGCGCGGGAGCTGGGCGCCGTCAAGTACGTCGAGTGTTCGGCGTTGACTCAGTACAAGCTCAAGGACGTGTTTGATGAGGTAGGCAAATATGTACGACATGGACTCGTATAAATGCTAACAGCTCCACAGGCTATCGTAGCAGCACTCGAGCCACCAGCCGCGAAGAAAGAGGGCGGCGAGAGGAAGAAGGGCAAGAAGTGTATTGTCCTTTGAGATATTGAAGCGGCAACTGCGTATCATCGCATGCTGGGAGCATTGGTTTGCACATGTTCTTTGATTAGGCGCGAATCTTTTGGATACCTCTCGAACTCGGGCGCTATTGTGGGTAGCGTTCTCTTTCATCAACTATCAACTTGTTCATTTCCACCCTACGTCTTTTCTCTCATTCGCGGCCAATTGCAACACAACCACCAGGACACCGCGAACAGGCACGTCGTGATTATTGACGAGAGAATGCAAGTCTGACTACTTATGTGTCTCATTTCTCTTTTAGGATGGGGTGGGCAAAGAGCGCGTTTGCTGTCGTTATTGTTGTTGTTGTTGATAATATTGTTGCCTGTAGCCATCACTGCCGCGTCTGGCTAACGCAGAGATATGTACGGACACGACCCTCTACCTCGACACCTCGACTGTTTTCTGGACCTGGACCTGGATTTGCGTGCCCTTTGCTAGTTGTAAGTTTCAGAGATTGGCGCTTTTGTCAAGGTAGGCAATTTGAGCAGTTCACGCTTTCTGAGCTACTACCAACCCAGTTGGTCGCTTCTGAGCCCTTTCACCCGCTCAACCTCTTGAAAACCAGAGCAGATTACCCCACTTGGACGACATCTTGCAGCCATGTCGCACCGAAACGTCGATAAGAGGAAACGCCCGCCGCCGATTGCTATCCCGAACCCGTTGCCGCCCCCTCGACCTCCTCCAGTCGCCGCGCCCATCGACCAGCAGGGCCAGCAAGATACCGGGAACGCGTCCAACTCAGGCCAACAAGGCCAGCGTTCCATTGGGACTACCCCCCTCGTCTCGCCTGTAGAGTCGCATCCTCCAGCTTCGGGTTCAGGCAGGAGCCGCAACGCCATGGCCACGTTCACCAACTTGATCGATCAGGCACGTGTCTCGTCTCCCCGCAAGTCAGCCCACGGATCCTGGACGGGTAGCAATGCTGGTTCAACGGCACGCTCGAGGCAGTCAGGACGCAGTCAACACGATGCAGCAGCAGCGCAGGCCCGGCTTGAAGCTCTCGACGAAGAGACAGCTAGAGGAAAGATGGAATCTCGCGCAGAGAAGAATTTATTCAAGTTGACAGGCCAAATTCCGCCTACACCAACAGCTGGTAAGCACACAGTATCACGTCCATTCTCTTGTACTAAATACTACAGAATCTGCCGACGACGATGATGACGTCTACATCAGGACTCAAGACTTGCGACAACAGTGCCGAATCGCTTGTGGAGAGCAGCAGCCCGACCGTGATGGGCCGCCCAAGAGTCCCAAGAGGAAACTTTTCCAGAACATCCGTAACACTTTTTCCAAATCTTCTATTGCTGCACTGCCGCCCGCCATGCCAAACAAAGCAGCGCAGGTATTGGGAACCGCGGCACGACAGGCTCGCACCATTCCAGTTCGACCCATCAAGCCGGCGCACCCAAAGGAGACAACGCCTACAAGAGTTTCCCGCCCAGAAACGGCAAAATCGCTGCCCATGAAGATTGTCAATCCTGATAGCTACGCCCACCGCCATCGCGGTCGTAATCACTCAAGTGGCTGTAGCTCGTCTGGCAGAGGTGGCCCGAAGAAGCAGTCTTCTGGCATAGAGAACACTCCTCCAGCAGATGGGGTTAATTCATCGCTCGACTCACTCAACCCACCTCCGCTACCGGCAAAAGATACTCCTCCAGCAGGTCAGAGGCCGGTCAGTCCGCTTCGCAGGGCTGCGCCAACAGGCGATCTTCGTGGGAGCTACTCTACATTCACCGATGGCATTCGAAACGTGCGACTCCCCGCATTTGATCTGTCGGCTTTTCCTTCAACTGGTATTTTGCCTGAAGATGGTGGAGTGAGTCCTACGAAGTTCCGCCCATACACCGCAGGGGACTATTCAAAGCTTATAGGAGGTGAAGCCATGCAGTGGCCCGATCCTGATCGTACAGATTCGCAAGGCGATTCTGAATTCAGACACCCGGCTCTTATGACAAGTGCGAACCTTGGCGTGTTGTGGCTTCCATATCCTGACCGTAGAAGTGAGGAGCATCTGACTGCAGTGGTGGATGACGACAACAATAACAACAACAACAACGACAACAACGACACGAACAATTACAGCCCTCTCCATCCGCGCTTCTACTCTCCAACCCACCTCTCCGCTCGCGGCTTCGCTGAAGGCGAGACACCATCTAAGAATGTAAGTCTATTGTTGCTCCTTCCTCGTCACTTTCGCTGATAGTGGGGCACTAGCCTCGCTATTCGTCGTCCCTCGCTCAAGCGTTTGCTTACCTTCACTTCTGTTACCTCGTTATCCCTGCTATTGTACTAGTTATTGTCGCTAACGACTCTACCAGTCTGATACCACCCGTCTTCTCTACTCACTCCCCGGGAAGTCACTATCACTCCTCCATCTTTGCAAAGAATCAAACGACGGCTCAATCAAGATGATCTTCCAGGGAGACCGCCAGGATATCGACCCGAACTCCCCTACTGCGCAAGAGTTGAATGAGAACGGGCACCACAACCAGGCAGGTGATCATCCTCCCGAGGTTGGCATCACAACTCGCGTCATGCAAGAGCTACGTATTGGAGAAAAGGATGGCAAATCCGCTCAGAAGAACGGCAGCTCTGGCCAAATCCAACCTGATCAGTCCTCGTCGAGGCTTACCGACATGCTCAACACTGTCAGTCCAGGTCGAAGCGAGTCCCATGGCGAGTTCCAACCTTACTGCCCCAGCGCCGTTCCTAGTCCGCTCCACAAGGTCTCTGGTCCCCAAGTCTCAGTGCGTTCGATTATACCTTCCGGCGTATCATACGGTGCTTTCCCTCCATTGTTTCCGCCCAGAACTATTGATGACCACTTCTTCATGACCAATGAGCACCTTGACGTGGTGGGCAAGACGACTTGGGATCTTCTCGAGACGTTCAATAAGCAGCAGAAGAGCACGTCAAAGGCGAGGCAGGAAGAGATGTTGGCATTGATCAACACTCAATTTGAGCAACTATCGACCCATCTGAACACTATCAAAGAGACTGTGGAACGTGTGGGGGATTGCCTAGACCGCACAGATGGTATGGCGGACAATCAGCACAACATCTATGCTAGCATCAATAGCGTATCCGACTGCATCACGGAAACCATCCCGAAGGCTCTTGGCGAGCAAGACAAGAAGATGGCAAGTATAGAGGCAGAAATGAGGGATATGAAGCAGATGATCCAAGCTTTGCAGAAGTCTGCAGAGGAGAAGGCGACAGAGGCCAAGGCTGTTCAGCTGAGTACACCGGCTGGCCAGGGTCACGTTGGAAACATCCCTCAAACCCCTTTTCCCTTACACAACCCACGCTCTCAACATTCGCTTCCGAGCCATTATGGCAGTAATGCTGAGGTTGTCCGTGATGGCCATGCAGTAATGGCGCACAGCATGGCACCTCTCCAAGACAGTCACAACGACCCTCGTCTTGGTTATCAGGACGGTCAGCATTGGGCTTCGCGTCCTGGCTACGGTGGGCGCAATAGCAAGGAAGAGCGCCCATCGTACCCCACAAATCCTTACCTCCACAGCATCGGAGGTCAGTACAACAACGGCTATGGCGGCGGCGGCGGCGGCTACTCTTCTTACGACTACTCTCCCAACCATCTGAGCTCTCCCGACCAGCACTTCGCGTTCAACAACCATGGTAACCAGGGTCAGGCGAAGTGAAGCAGGCAATTGAAATACGATGCATTCTAGAGCTAGTGAGCGCGATGAGGAAGGGTATCACGACTAGGGGAGATTTTGTTTGGACGGCTTCACGAGGGGGCATTTTGTATTATAGCGACTCAGAAGGTACAAGGTTTGGCGCTTGCTTTCCAATACTCTACCGGTAGTGCCTGGGACCAGCTCTCATAGCTCTGGCGACATGCGCAGATGGGCCGAAGAAGATACGCCAACATGATAGCTACACATGGACCGGAGCGTATGCCGTTGGGTGATGTCGCACGTGAAGACATTTGTATCTGTAGGTGTGGCGATGGCATGTGTTGCCACGCGCGGTCCTCATAGGCCAGACGTCGGTACTACCTTGGCATGACTGGCCGGTCGCGGTTGCGGATAGGAGTCACAGAGGATGGCCTCGAGGGGATGCGCTAATGATAGCGAAAAGGCGCACGTCCGTGTTCAGCATTACCCGCAGACAGCAGACGGACGACTACTGGACAGCCACACGACCGTGTCCCGCCCCAGCAGTGATACAACACCATGGAGGACCCAGAGCCATCCTCTACGGATCTCGCGTCCTCCAAACCGCGAGCCGAACGGGCGACTGGGCCCCAGGACGCAACGCAAAAGCCGCATGCCACGCTAAATGCTACTGGTACTGCCCTCCAGCCCCCCGCGAAGCTAAATGCGACGTCGACCCTGACCAACTCGGCCCTGTCGATCGGAAGAGCATTCACGGAGCCGTCGCTGCCGCTGCCCAGATACCACGTCCGCGCCCCGTCCACCGCGTTGAAGCTTGACACCGACCTCGCCATTGCCTCATCCAACCCAAACTCTGCACCCTCTCTGCACCCCGCCAATCTGGAGGCCACCGGGAGCGACGCGTTGCGGCAATCGGCCACTGCGCCGATTGCGATACAGGACAGCGGCTATCTGAGGACTGCCTGGTCGACTGCGAGTCTTGGTTCGCTGTCGCCCTCGTCGGCCATCTCCTCGCCTGCACTCGCCGCGCTGGGAGACATAACCCCGCTTCCGTCACCGCTGGTAATGGGCGACTCCCCGGGGCCATGGCAGAGAGCTGACCATCGCCCGCGCTCGCGGGGCATATCGGGCGCCTCGCGCGACGACTCGTTCGCCATCTTCGCCAAGGGCACCCTGTCTCCCTCGCCCTCGCTCAAGAAGAAGGGCTACTCGGGGCTCAAGGCGGCCGCCATCGAAGCCGCTGCGGCCAACTCGCAGCAGAGAAACGAGGCAGCGCGTGAACGCAACAGAAGCATCAGCGAGTACACGCCAGATGCCATGCGCAACGCCCGTCCCCGACAAGTCTCGGTCGTAGAAACGGACCCCAACATGCCACAGCGCATGAACCGCGAAACATACCTGGCCATGCAGAGGGGCCTCGTCCCCGCCAAAGTGCCGGCCGGGCTTCCCACGCCACCCGCGAGCAACGCAAGCAACCGCAGTGTTACCGACACCGAGGAAGAAGACGTGACCGATGATGACAAGACTCAGTACATAGTGGTGCGCTGTGGACCCCAGAAGACGAAGAAGCTCTGGCGCCCGGTTCGGCAGCTTGGCCAGGGCACCTTCAGCAAAGTCTACCTGGCAACCTGCGAGAAGACCAAAGCCAAGGACCCTCTCGATGAGAACGTGTTGGATCCGCGGAAACTGGTCGCCATCAAAGTCGTCGAGCATGGCCCTGCCGGGGGTGCCGACGAAGAGCGCGTAGAACTAAGCCTCAAGCGAGAGGTCGAGATGCTCCGATCCGTATCACATCCGTCTCTTGTACATCTCCAAGCCTTCGATCACGATGACGCCCAAGCTCTCATTGTCCTTACCTACTGTCCCGGTGGTGATCTGTTTGATGTAGCCAGTGACCATCGCGACAAACTGACTGTCGATATCGTCCATCGCATCTTCGCCGAAATGGTCAGCGCCGTGCGTTATCTGCATACCCAACTCATCGTGCACCGCGACATCAAGCTAGAAAGTACTGTTTCCATTCTCTTTACCTTGCTGCATCTCAAGTGGTACGTTTCTTCATTTCTACTCTATACTAATGACATGCAGACGTTCTTCTCAACATCCCTGTGTCCACTGTGCCTCTACTCAAGAACCCACAAACCCATCCGCATGCCATAGCGACACTCACGGATCTTGGTCTCTCACGACGCATCCCTGCCCCACCCGAGTCGCCTCTTCTGACAACACGATGCGGTAGTGAGGATTATGCTGCTCCCGAGATTCTGCTTGGTCAGCCATATGACGGCCGTTCCACTGATGCCTGGGCCCTTGGTGTTCTTCTCTATGCTCTCATGGAGGGACGATTACCCTTTGATCCTCTACCAGGCAAGGCCGCGTCTCGCAGCAGAGCCGCCCACCGTATCGCCAGATGTGATTGGTCTTGGGTCAAGTTCGGCGACGAAGACGGCGAGTGGGATGCTGAAAAAGGCAGAGAGTGGGCTGGCGCTCGCGAATGTGTTGAAGGTCTGCTGAAGAAGGTCTCACGAGGTCGCAAGGGCTTGGAAGACATCGAGAAGCTGGAATGGGTCCAGCAAGGTATCCAGGTCGAGGGCGGGCTGAGGATGCGACCAGAAGACGAGGTTGCAGAGGTCGCCGCCGCCCAAACCCCACCAAGGTGATCGCTAATGAAGAGCTGAGATGCACGGTTTACTGAACTCGAATGTCAGGTTGTCGCTTCGAGACGTAACCCAGCGGCTTTCCAATATTTCGTTTGATCCCTCCAATCTTCCCAAGATCAACGAGCACTAAGGCCCTGCGTAAGAAGGGTCGATGATCAGATCTCACCTCTTCGTGGCAAACCTGCATGCGCAGCTCACTCTATCATTACGCGGGTTCCCTTGCATTTTCCTTCTTTTCACGACTATTTTACTCTCACGTTCGTTTTTCTACTGATATCCCTCCCATATCCTATAACTGTTCGCTTCTGTTATCTGGTTATACTTGTTTTCCACGTCGTTCAATCGGCTATCCTTTCATAGGCGCGGCGCGTGCGTCTGCGCGTTTGCTTCACCAGGGTTCATGCTTTTCTTTCTCTTCTCCAATCATGGGGCACTAGAAAAAGAATGGCGTCAACAATTGACTCTCAATAGCTTTAGCACTTTGGCAGGCAAGCTCTTTTCTCTCTCTGTTTTTTTTTTGGAAAACATTGACTCGAGCTGGCTTGGATAGAAAATCAAGATAGCGATTCTATCGCCATTTTTTTTTATACTTTGCGACGTGAACATTCATGGTGCGCGCTGATATCCGTAGCATCAGCATCTCTGTTGTCTTGAAAGAGACTCTTATTAAGCTAGTCTACAAGTACTAAAGAACAAAGGCCAAAAACACCACCTCTCTCTCTCTTTACCATTCAGCACGAGTTGATCCTTCGATATGGACTTTCTAGGCGTCGAGAAACAAAAAGACTCTGACTCAAACAGAAGATCGTCCTGTAGTAGCCTATCTTTCAGGTGGTGGTGGTGGTGGTGGGCAACCTCTAAACTTTAACTACCTACAACTATACGACCTAGCTGATAAGAGACCTGTACGTACGGCTATAGTACGACGTAGAACTGTACCGTACCTCACCGGACTACGTTACATTGGACGCGCTAGCACCAAAGGCAGTCACGAGGGTAATGATTGGATGAGATGACGACAAGAGATGGTTGTTGTTGAGGTGAGTGCGGAGTGGTGATTAAAGGTCGATGGTGGACAAGAAGGAACGAGTGGTCCTTTCCTCGGGTTATATACTTCACTACGTCGACTACATTACTCTTGATCGTATCGGCTTCGCACTCGTTCATGTCTGCTTCTGCTCTAGGAACTCCGTGACAACGAAAGACCTAGCTACCTGAGCTGGTTACATAGAGCAAGTCCTCTTCCGTCGTATCCAACCCAGACCTATCGATATATCAAAAATAGTCTATCGGCTTGTTAACAGATGCGGAAAGAGGGTGCAGTTGTAGCTAATGTTCTTAGCTTGTAAAGTGATGTTCAAAGATTGCGAAGTGATATTCTAAGCTTGTGAGATCATATACAGTATTACTATAGGAAGGCGCCCCGCGTAAGGCCTGCAGCGCTGCACGTGTCTACACTTTTTTTTCAGCCAATAGGAGCAGAGATTCTCCTGACCGATCAATTCATATATGCTTTCTTTCCTATACTACGTGGTATATACTATAAACGACGCATTCTTCATGTTAATATGCAGCTAAAGCTGGAATGATTGCGAATTTGCTTCACCAGGCGCAGGGAAATCCCAGGTCGCTGTGTAGTTTATACCTAGGTACCTAGAGGCCAGGTACTGCCTACCGGATCCTCAAATTCCGTATCTTATCCAGTATAGTTGATATGTGTCGGTATGTAAGCACATGTATACGTCGTATGGATTTCTGCTCCTGCCGCAAGCCAAGCTCTTGTCGGTACATTACCTTAGTTATTAGCGTTTCCTGTAGTGAGGCTCGGTGTCTCTGTATGAGCGCAGAGCGTGAAGCACTGTACTTGGCAGCTGCTGTTGGTCCACGGATCTGATTTTGGACACACAACTATGACTTCTCTTGAGGTTTTCTTTCTAAAATTTCCATATTGGGTTGTGGAGTTGTACTAGTAGGGATGATCACCATGTTACCTAGATAGGTACGCTTCTCGGGAGATTCGCCAACGGCGCGCACTGACCATAAAGCACGGTACCGTAGCGGGCTCACGTAATCGCACCGTCTGAACTCTCTTTTCTAGACTTCCGGTAAAATCCGACCGGGCGGTTTGGTGCGCTGGCCGTATAGTCCAAGATGTAGTCTTGAGAAGGAAGCAATTACTTACCTAGGTTACGTAGTCTCCTCTAGGACACTACAATTGCCAAGATGTGTTTCGGGCTGGCACAAGCGCAGTAGTAGTAGTAGTAGTAGTAGTAGTAGCCGAGGCTCGCTGAGAATGGCGTGTTATCGTCTATGCTAGTCGCAGCATCTAGATGTGTGGAGGTTGGTAGGTTTGAACGAGCAAAAGGTCCTTTCCAAGAGATCGATTACTAATCGCGAATGTCCGACACCTCTCCTAGCCACAACTTTTCTGTTAGATATACGCCGAAGCTACTCTGCGAGAGCTCCTAGGCACCGCTAGCGTCGTCGATGCGGTAGAGACGGTGAGCCTCTAGTAATCTCGACTAGCGCGTCGGATGCCATACCATTTGTGGGGACACGATGGAAGCAAAGCAATTGAGCAAGAAGATGGCGGTATGGCGTCCGTTATCCGTTAGCGACATCGATAGCCTCGTTCAGATAGCCGACAGAGTCCACTCCGATCTCCCAGAAAGCAATCAAGTCTTCACAGAGAGCACAAAGCTGTTTCCGCAAGGCTGCCTAGATTTGTTCGACGAGACCGGTGGTGTTTGTGGATATATCATTTCGCATCCTGTTCGCTATTGGAGAGGGTTGTAGAGGTGAAAGAAGTTTCTTTGTAGTCTAGAAGAACTGTGTACGAAGGGATATGGCTGTATATGCAACAGCATCCTACATGGAATGTCATCAGTATCATTGGGATGTAGATGAAGACAGATAAGATCAGGATTTAGCTGATTCAGATCTTGCACAATGTCTGCATTGCCTCCTTTGTGCTTTGCGACGTCTCTTTGACCACCTTGATGATCTCCTTGAATCTTTCGAATGTCAGTCCACGAACACGAACATATGTATGCCCGTTCTACTTACTCGGGCGTCCCTGCATCACCAACAAACTCATACATGAAGCTCTCGCTCGTGGTGACAACTGCACCTTCATGCCTCAGCCTCGCCAGAGCAATGGGCACCTCCTCCTTGTTGCAGGAGCTCACGCCGTCAGCGATGACATAGACTTTGTGTCCAGATCGGAGGAGATCGAGTGTAGTTTGGGTGACGCAGATGTGGCTTTCGATGCCGACGATAATGCAGGAGAGCGGGCCAGAGGGGTTGAGCGAGGCGAGCGCTTGTTTGACCTCCGGCGTTCTATCAAAGATCAGCTGGTGAATTGAAACACACACGATCCATGTTATAGCTTACATCATAGAGAACAGCGTCTTGTCAATATGGCAGACTGTCTTGATGCCATCAGGCTGATCTAACATTAGCTCCGGACATGTCTCGCCCAACCGCGCTCTGTTCTGGGTTGTTGCGAATACGGGAATATTTAGTAGCTTGCCTGACGGCGTTGGTCAGCTATAAGCGCGAGGGGCGGGGTATGTAGCCATGTTGGGTGTCTCATTGGCATCTACAAGACAGAGTTGGTGTGAAATGGTTGACACACTTGCTTTGAGCAGCTTCTGTGCCGTTGAAACGACCTTGGGGAATTCATGTATAGCAGGACGGAACTTCTCTTGGAGATCGCAAATGCTGCAATGTGATCAGTAGGGCAACTAATAGTCGCCGCGGAGGCATACAAGAGGGCGGGGTTCGCTATGGTTCCATCAGCCACTGTCGCACAAGGGGTTGCTAAGCCGCGTACCAATGCGTCGCTGAGCCATGGCTGGAGAGAAGGTTCGATGAGCAGGTATACGGCAGGCAAAGGACACACTTGGTCGTGCAACGCGTAGGAGGAGACATGTCATCGTACTTGATGCGGGTATGCAAGCCGCATGTGAAGGTGCCTCGGCTACAAAGGAACGACATGGTCGCTTCCCCATCGGTTCCAATGCGCCTACGTACAAGTGGCGTCATGTGACCCTGAGGCAGAAGCCGGGCCTCTGCATCAAGTCCGCCCGGAGACAATTGCGTGCATATTGAGCCCCAATTTACCGCGTCGAAACAAATTGATGCCAAACGCAAAAATGTCCGGCCTCTGACATGAGTCCTCAGGAGGCTATGCTTGGGCCCGGAGGCGCGGGCGCCTTGTTCGTTACTGTACGAGATACCGCCGTTGGTGCTGTCCCTGCGTCGGCTCACGCGGTGATATACCGGCCAGATGGACTGACGAGATCCGGAAATACAGCTTTACAGCTTTACATAGTGCAGTACTGGACCACTGGTGGTGGTGGACCATGTCCGAGTAAGAAGACATGGCGGGCCGTCTGACTATGATGCAACGGCAGCCCCCTACAATCTCACGAGCAGCCGTCATGCCGGACGACATGGACTGCACGAGACAGGAGACGCCCATGCTTTGCCCTGCCATGAGTTCTCCAGCTACCAGCCAAGAGTCCCTCAGCTAGTGACTTACAGTACTTAGTCAGTCAGCAAGACGACTCTCCTGTCGCTACGGAGTGTAAGCTGCCATGTAGCGTACTGCGCACGACGGAGTGGCCCGTTGCATACAACCGTCGCCGCACGGTCAGCATGGTCAGGGCTGAGGACGGCTGACGGTGTGGCGTGCTGTTTCCCAGGTCCTGTGCTCTGGGCGCGGGGGACGTCACCAGCATGGTAGTAGTGGTGGTGATGGTCAGGAAGAAGGAAGAAGGGTGGTGGTGGTGGTGGTGTCCTGTCTATATGCTCCAGGAACAAAGCGACCAGCAGCTACGACAACACCCCGCAACGATGCAGCGTCGAATATAGTGAATTGCGTGTTGTATCGTCCATGGAGAAGGCGCCCCTGTCGCAGTCACACGTCCCAAAGCGCATTAGAGGCAGCCCTGTGCGTTCATCCCTCCTTACATAGGACCTGCTAAGTATGGCCCATATGCCCATGCATGCAGCTGCACTGCAACCACCTGCACATAACCTCAGAGCCTGTCGAGTTCCTCTTCTTCCGCTATCCGCAGAACCTCGAGTCCCGACTGCATCCAGCCATTGTTTAGCGCTGACGGGCGGAACCACAGTCGACGCCGGAGACATTTAGCAGCGACGAGTGCAGACCAGGCTCTCACAGCCAGCAGGGGTTCACGTTCCAGCAACTCACGACGCCCAATTCCCGACGACTCCTCCACCGTGTGCTCTCACGCAGTCCACGCCCTGCCTTCACTTGCTCTGGAAGCATTTGCCTGTTGCTGACTCCCCCCCTTCCCCCCTTGCCCCCCCCCCAGGCGCTCTACACCAGCCCTCCAGCGGCCGCAGCCCCTCCCCGAGCACCGCCATTGCCATTGCCATTGCCATTTCCCAGCGAGCGCCCACTAAAGTTTATGAGCGACCGCCGCCACAACAACCCACAATATCTTTACGTCCAACATCCCCAGCCCATTCATTCGGATCCTCGCCGGACTAAAGTGTCCTCGCCGGCCCTGTATTCTCCCGCCTACTCACCCCTACCGCTGCCTCCGCAGCACCCACTACACCACCAGCTCCTGTACGCCCACGTGCCGCCGCACCTACTGCTACATCCCTTTCTACAGCTCGCGCGCATCGACCAAGTGCATCAATCCGCCTCGCACACGTCCTTGCCCGCCGTAATTGTGTCTCCCCACTCGCTGAGCCCGCCTCCCCAGCGGCACGCAGGCCGCACCCTGTCCAAGAAGCCTCCCGTGAAGACGGCACAGGCGCATACCGATGACACCGATGGGAATAAGGACACACAGCGCAGCGTGCCCACCAGCGCGCCCACGATGACATCAAACGCTCTGCCAAATACGTCGAGCAAACGGGAAGACGCGGGCTCCCAGGCGCGCTCCCAGCGCCCGTCCATAGTCTCGCAGCACTCGAATTCCGTTCCCTCGACGCCCGTGCAGGTCGCCCGCAAGTACACCACGCGCTCACGCTCCCCCTCGCCAAACAGCGGATTGGGCAGTCATTCGCCACGCTCCGTGTCGTCCGAAGCAAACGGCACCATGCCCACGCTGAGACCCGTGCGCCCCTTCAAGTGCAGATTCGAGACCAATGTCGGCATGCTTGGTCGGAGACGCATGCCCTATCAATCCGACGAGATTCTGGAAAAGGCCAAAGAGGAGCCAAAGAAGAGTTTGGATCCCCACGAAGATGACAAGTTGAGCGGAGATATGCGAGAGCTGTACGACCGGTTAGAGCCAAAACAGGAAGACGAAAACACACGAGCGCGCTTTATAAGAAAAGTGGAGCGCATACTTCAGACTGAGTTTCCCGGCACCAAAATCACGGTTCATGTATTCGGTTCTTCCGGCAACATGTTATGGACATCTGAGAGCGATGGTAAGTGTCACATGGCATCTCCACGACCCCACTAACAGGAACAGTCGATATTTGCATCCAGACGCCCATGAAAAGGCTCGAAGAGATGCACCCCATAGCCGAGGCTCTGGACAAACGTATGTTACATCAAACGTCCTATTGATTCAGACTAACCTTGGTAGATGGAATGGAACGTGTGGTATGCATACCAGCAGCCAAGGTCCGAATAATAAAAGTCTGGGACCCTGAGCTGCAAATCTCCTGCGACATCAACGTGAACAACGTCGCCGCAATCGAGAACACGCGCATGATCAAGACCTACATACAGCTCGACGATCGTGTTCGACCGCTCGCCATGATTATCAAGCACTGGATGAAGCGGCGTATTCTGAACGATGCTGGTTAGTCTGCTACATACTATTCTCCTTCACAACTAACATCGTCCAGGTATTGGTGGCACAATCAGCTCGTATACATGGATATGTCTGATTATCAACTTTCTTCAGACGCGAGCCCCCCCGGTTCTTCCTACACTGCACGACCTTCCCGATCGAGCGCTAGACGAGACGACTGGCCAGCCGTCCTTATCGAGTTTCGCCGACGATGTAGACAAACTTAGAGGTTATGGAGAAAAGAACAAAGAAAGCCTGGGCCAGTTACTATTCCATTTCTTCCGTCTCTACGGACACGAAATAGACTATGAGAAAGACACGATATCAGTACGCCAGGGCAAGCGCATACCCCGAGAGGAGAAGGGCTGGCATCCTGGTGGTGGTCAAAAAGAAGGGGTTAATCGTCTCTGTGTAGAGGAGCCTTTTAACACGGAGCGCAATCTTGGTAATTCTGCGGACGACTATGCTTGGCGCGGTATACACCTGGAGATCCGCCGCGCTTTCGACCTCCTTGCAGATGGTCAGCAGCTCGATAAAGCATGCGAGCAGTTCGAGTACCCGCCCGGAGAGAAGTCGAGCGCGATTTTCAAGAAGCCGCAGTCGCAGAAGGCCATCATCACATCTAGTGTACCAAACCGGAATGGACGAGGGGGTCCGAATTCGCGTGGAAACAGAGGAGGCTTTAACCTAAAGGGTCAACATGGGGGTAGTAGGCGATCTTCCGGCAGCTCCAACTACGGCCAGGGTCGACCACCCTTCCTATATAGCCCGCCCATCCCCGCAAGCGCTGGCCCGGAGTACTTCAGCTTTCCAAGAGGTATCCATGATCAGCTACACGATCAGCTGTATCAGCAATACCAAATGTTGGAGATACAGTCGAACTCTCTGCGTGCACAGTTGGCCGCTCAACAACACGCCCAGCAAGCACATCAAGTACGGGCCGTGCAGATGCACGCTCACGCCGTTGCCCAGGCACAAGCGCAAGGTAGAGCGTCGAACAGTACAAATGGGTCGCCGCAGAAGTCACCCTATATCAATGGTCGACAAAGCCCTCGTTTAGCGGAGCGTGGGATACAGCCAAACTCTCTTCCTCAGGGCTTTCTGTACCACTACCCCGGCTTCTTCACTTCGCCCCAGACCGATCCCAATGGTTCACAAGATGGATCACGAACCAACCCTTCTTCTCCATCTTTGAGCAATAGCATACCCGGTGTACATCGAGGAGTGCATTGCGCATCCAACGCAAGCGAAACAAGCTCTCTTCGTTCGCACTCGCAGCCTCCTCGTAGTGCTGAACAGCAGCCTGTCATCGTGGGATATCCACCTGTACCCCAGCTCGTTGACCCTGCACAATTTGCTGGCTACCCCATCGCACGATCTTCGCAAGATCCGTCGCGACCACGGATGACGTCGGAGATTCCGGTGAAGCCCAACACGTCCCAGCCAGAGTTTGTACAATCTTCCGACACCAGTTCGCCAAAGGAATATGTTGGCTACTATGTTGTAGAACAACCGCAGGTACGCCCGTTACAAGAGTACGCTGTTGGATCCATTCCGTCCTTTAGCGAATTGGCTCAGCGTCGCCAGCGCGTCTCGCCAGAGATCACGCAGCCTCTTCTAAACACTGCTTTACGACGAGTGACGCGATCTCCTTCGCCTCTTGGGCACATGCGTAGCTATTCTACTGGCGTGACTCAACCGAATGATGTGCCCACCACTGAGCAGCGGAAGTCACGCATTGACTCTGTCCGTCCACCTGTCGACAATGGTCCAGTCATTGTTAATGGCTCATTTCCAAGCCAACCTCGTCCTGGAAGTGACACAGTGGAGACTATACCACTAGAGTTGCCACCCCAAGCTCCACTTGGGGTATACGCCAACGACCAAGCTGTCCATCAGATTCAGCAACTCCAGGCGCGGCAACAATTGGTTCTTCAGGAGATGGAGAGGCAGAAAGCAGTGCAGAATATGGGCCCCCCCATTGTGAATGGCTCGATGAACGGTGTTCCACCAGTAGAGACAAATGGCTTGACGCGAGTGCCAAGCGAAGGCCAGCAATCGTTTCCCACATTTGGCGATGGCTGGGTCAACTACGATGCCACCAACGGTCATCAAAGCGACCGTAGCGATGACATCTCACCAACTCGTTCTGTTACCCATCAGTGGGGCACGCCAGCGTACACTAACGGCCTACCTCCTCTGGAAACTTCAAATGTACAGCGAGCGCACCCTCAAGAGATCAAGTCTGCGACGATTCCACTGCTATCGCCCGTGTTCGAGACGCGCACACCCTCGCCTACTGCTAGCAGATCTGCTGATCTTAGCAAGCTTGTCAATGGTAACAACGGTCACAAGTCGCAGGCTAAGCCAAACAACCAGCAACATCGTCGCGCGTCGCTCACAGGTGGATCGAATGGAAATGCCAAGGAGAATCGCAACGGCCAACAGCAAAAGAGCACCACGAACGGTGAGAGGACGAATAAGCCGAGTGCAGCAGGTAATAGTCCCAATTCTTGGCAACAGCAGCCTCCTCGTAAGAAGGGGAAGAACAAGAAGCCGAGAGTGCCAGACCAGAAGTCGATGGGTGAGCTGTTGCCTATCAATGCTGCGGATCGCAAGGGTGGCTAGATGATTATCGTTGCCGTCGATTCGAAAACCGCACAGGCTGCTATTCAGTCGCTCACCTTGGTTCGCTTTTGGATAGCGAAAATACGTCACAAAATTGCACTGGGAGCTCGAGCAGTCTGGGACCCGCTTGTACGCCTGATTTCAACTGGCAGGGCAGGCCAAGCTATACGTTGCCGTCACGAGACGAAAACGGCGAGATGCCAATGCAAAGAGAAAAAAAACATGGAAATTCACCCGTCGGACGTCATACACACTGACGACATGTCGTTGACTTTGCTGTCACACTCGGCGGTGCGAATTAGGCGCTCGCGCAGAGCGCTTTGTGTTCTTTTCGCTTGGTCGGCGCTACTGTTTTGCTACGCGCGACACATGCATGTCATCGCATCACCTTGGAGTTCTTTCTTAATTTCTCTTTTTTTTTCATCAAGGGTGCGGTTTTTCGAGTCACAAATATATTGGTACGCCACAGCGTTGTTTTCTCTGGTCTCTCTTGAGTTGCAGGCTGCGAAACTCTGTCATTGGCTGGCTTATTTTGATGTTTATTACTGGTTGCGAACACGGACATGGAAAGTATTGGGGCATGTATAGATAAAAGATGGGCGAATGTGCCTGTCGGTTTGTACGAAGTTCGGGCTCTCTGGGACAAGGTGGATAAACGAGAAATTGTTAAGAATCACTGTCAAGATTATGTGATTGACAGTGTGTGAGAATTAAGCTGGCTCGTGACGACGTTGGCTGGAACATGCGTTGACAATCCATCTGCACGATGTGAAGCGATGGTCAGTAACCGCCCCTTCACACTTGATGCGTTTTCCCCCGGCATATACAGCCTCGACATACATTCACTCAGCTCTCACAACCTCTAAACTACACAGCTACAAACAAGTATCTTCAACCTGTCCAACGCTCCATTCCCACATAACGCGGCGATGCTACAATACACCTACGCAGAATTTCCTATCCACTCTATCATGGTGCCTTGCCTTGCCCTATCAGTTGTGTTTCTCAGCATACTATCATGCTATGACGGGCAGCGGGAGAAGCGATCTGTTAGAGACGATCTAAAGCGCAGTTGAAGGATATGGAAGGATATGGTAAGAAACACAGAAAAGTCTGACTATACAAGAACGCTTCATCACTCCAGGTTATAATGCAATTTCCTCCCTCTTTCCTTTAGCAAATCACAACACCTCCCACTCTTTTCATCCAAATATTCCGTACCTTCCTTCACCGTCCAACCCTTCGCCCCACATTCAAAAACTACTCCACTCTTCGCTCTTGCCAGCATGACATCAAAAGCCTCAATCAGCACACGCATCGGCGTCAACAGACCCTCTTTCTCCAAACTCTCGTAGAATTCCTCCGCACTAATCCCCGTCCTAACAACATTCGGCGCCACGGCATTGACAGCGATGCCCTCATCCCAGAGCAATGTACCGTACGATCGCGTTAAGCCGATTAGGGCGTGTTTTGCTGCTGTATAAATGGGTAGGCTAGGTACGCAGTAGAATCCACATACACTTGCTACGAGACCAATTGTACCGCGCAGGACATGCGACTCTTCAGAATCCACATCTCCCCAGGCAAGGAGATCCTGACGCCGGAAATGCTGTATGGCTAATGCGATGGTGTAAAGAACACCAGTGAGATCTACATCAATAACCGAGAGATCGGGTTTCTCAAATGTATCAGCGGGCTGGTTGTTGCTTTCGGAGGGAAAGGGAAGCCATTTCTTCTCGCCGATGCCTGCGATGGGAAAGATACAGGTGATTCGTCCACCGAGAGCTTTTAGTGCGGTTTGGAAGGCCGAGAGCTGGGACTCCCAACTTGACGTGTCGCAGGTACCATAGTGGAGAACGGTGTTGTTGGGTGTGTTATGCTGGTCGGCAAGGTGTGCAGCGCCGGCTGTGTTGCGGTCGGCTATGAAAACCTTGTAGTTCCGGGATATCAGGTGAGTTGATAGGGCAAGACCGATGCCACTTGCGCCGCCTGTAGGCGTTGGTCAACATGTGTGTGTGTGTGTGTGTTAGGCTTAGGGAAGAAGGAGCGTGAAATACCTGTTATGTATGCTGTCTTGGGTCGATCGCCCATCTTGCTGTTTAACTCCTCTTTATGATCACTGCTTAGCTATGGTAGTACAGAATAGGAACTTCCGCATATGAGACATTAGCATGCTGTTCATATATGCGACTTGTAGGTCACTCGAAGCTTCCCCGCAGTAGGGAGGCGCATAGAGGATGCGGGGTTATGTCAATGGTTTTGGACCCAATCGAAAGATTAGTTCATATACTTCTTGCTCGTTGATACGTTAGATATGACGACTAATCAGCATAGCTTTTGAGATCCATGATGTATGCCTGCGATATTTACTAGAAGCTAGCCTCAGGGACGTCGGTCATATCTGTTCGTTCCCAGAAAGGGAGGTCCAATCAGTGTACGAGCATATTTGCTGACTTTCTCAGTTACCAAAAATACTCTATAGCCAGGCTAGAGACGCTGACAGATGTGTACAGGGACTGGGACCTCGGGAGGTAGAAGATGATGACGTCATACCATCCATTCAAATGAACCTGCATGCTGGCACATCGCAAAGTACACACGCGCAGTCACGGGAAGCCGTGACAGAACCTTAGCCTATCGGCGGAGGCTAACAAAAGACTAATGCATGCATGACGAAGATGCATATGTGCAAGTTCCAACGACGAAAAGAAAATATTGGGTCTGGAGCTCCGCGACTTCCGATCATTCGAGCATGATGTTACCTACACGTGGAAGCTGAAACTCACGACGTCGGCCTGGGAATATAATATACATAACACAAGAACTTGGTGACAGTGACCATACTCTACTTCCTAATTAGTTCCAAAGGGTTGTTATTTCTCAAGCTTCCCTTCGAGTTTCTGACGACGTCATTGTTACTTCACATCGAGACTACCTAGGTTGGCTCGACATCCCGACAAACACTGCAACTTGGGTTGCTACTTTCAGCGTCCATCGAAGCAAGGGTATCGTTCGCCATATTCCCAGACAATCGCCTACACGAGTCGCAATCATGTCTGAGATCATCCTCTCGATTAACGCAGGATCCTCTAGTGTCAAGATCTCCGTCTACAAAACTCCAGAGGATGGCGCTACGGTACCGAAACAACTTGCTGAAGCAACTGTCGAAGGCCTAACAGCGCCGCCTTCAAAGCTAAAATACGAGCGTGGAGACGAAAAGATCAAGAGCAAGGAGCTGGAAAATGTCACCTCACAAGAAGACGGATTCCGATACATCTTGGATCACCTGACCAGCGATGAAGGTCTTCCGGAGCTCAACCATAAAGAAGACATCCGCTTCACGTGCCACCGCGTCGTGCATGGCGGAGACTACCCCAGAAGCCAAGTCATCGACAAGGAGACATACCACCACATAGAGGAGCTCTCGGATCTAGCACCGCTCCACAACGCGCCTGCTCTCACCATCGTCCGAGCGGTAGCCGACATTCTCCCCCACGCAAAGAACATTGCCTACTTTGACTCCTCGTTCCACAACACACTCCCAGAGTACATATGTACCTACCCAATCGACCAAGAGGTCGCACGGAAGAACAAGCTGCGCAAATATGGTTTCCACGGCATAAGCTACTCCTTCATCGCAAACGCCGTATCCAAGCACCTGAACAAGCCGCTCGACCAGACCAACATCATCGCCCTGCATCTCGGCTCCGGCGCTTCCGCATGCTGCATCAAAGGTGGCAAATCGCTCGATACAACCATGGGTTTAACGCCGCTCGCTGGTTTACCAGGTGCCACGCGGTCTGGCTCCATCGACCCATCTCTCATGTTCCACTACACACACAGCGCAGGTAAACCCTCGCACAGTTCCAGCGAGAAACTGCACATTACGCAAGCCGAAGAGATTCTGAACAAGAAAAGCGGTTGGAAGAGTCTAACGGGAACTACTGATTTCGGGCAAATCAGCTCTTCGGAGAGGGAGGAGGATAAACTCGCGTTCGACATATTCGTTGACCGCATTCTGAACTATGTGGCTCCGTACTTTACCAAGTTGGACGGAGAGGTCGACGCTCTTGTTTTCGCGGGGGGTATTGGTGAAAAGGGAGGAAAGCTGAGGCAGGCTGTCGTCGATGGAATCAGGTGTTTGGGTTTCAAGGTTGATGAAGGGATAAATGCGAAGCAGGTTGAGGATGTGGTTACGGATATTAGCGCTGGGGATGCGAGGTACAAGACATTGGTTGTACAGACGGATGAGCAGTTGGAGATGGCGAGGGGAGTTTTGGAGGATAAGGATCGGTTCGTGGGGAAAAAGTGATTGGGGAAGGAGATGCTTGATATGAGATGAAAGCACCAGTTGATAAGAGATGGTAATGGTATTTTTCTGTTTTTACGCTAGGCTGGTAATCTATAGCCTGCGATGAACAATACAATGACACCCTTGACGAGTGCATGTAGTCGGGTATCGCTCCCAGGTGATGTCTCTGTAAAACCCAAACGCCATCCCATGATCCAATCCAATCCGTTGTGAACGCCCTTGAAATGCACTAGGTGAAGCCAGACTCTGGAGAAGTGTCCCTCATGTCGCGGTATTTACTTTGCCAGACTCTGAAGAGCTTTCCTTTGGCGGCTGAGGTTGCGAAGTAGTCTATACTTGCCCAATGGGTACTCCAAAGTTGAGCGGCGGACTCTTGAGCCTGACGCCATCCACAACTTCGGTGGCGCATGAATTGCGAGATTCAGCCGATGCTTTGCGACTCAGTGTGAAGCCTTCTCCAGTATTGTCTGTGGCTGCTAGGGGAGCGGCGGGTTCGGGTGCGCCTTTAAGTTTGCTGAACCTGTCCTGGTCCTTGGCAACCTGCTCGAGTACATCATTGAGCACGTCCAGTGCTATGTGATCACTAGCCCCATCGACCGGGTTGGTGGGTAACATGAGCGGACCTATTAAAGGCTGGTCCTCTGGAGGCGTACCAAACAGTATTTCTTCCTCCTGAGCAGGCGGCTCTTGGACTGCAGGTTCCTCGTCTTGTACCGGAGACAAGGCGCGTGGGATCAACGGGGTGTGGCCGGCGAAGCGCTTATTGGCTTCGGGTAGCGGGGAGAGCAGCGCATGGGTCGGCGGAGGGGATGGGAGGACTTGGTCGTCAAGACCGGACGTCGGTAGAGCGATGCGCGTAGGCATGTCAGGGCGCTTCTGTCGCCTCTCGAGCAGAGTCTGGAAAGGGGAGCTGTTCGGGCCGGGGGCACCCAGGCGGAGGCCGGCCATGACATTATCAAGGCCCTGCAATTTCTCTGTTATCATCTCGGCGGGCGGAGTAGTGGTGTCGGGGGCAGTGAAGAGGATGTCAGGACGAACATCCATCCTGGTGAGGCCAGCCCACACGGTCTGGGTTTCAGCATCGGCGTATGGCATGGTGAAGTTGCATCAACGCTAGAAGGCGGTTAGTCGACTTTTGCGCCTTCTAGAGGCAGAGGCAGCACACGCACCTAATGCAGGCTGCGGGAGGAGAAGTACAGCGCGGCGTCGGGCTCGTGGGCAAAGTCGCGTGGTGAATATATGCCGGGGGGCTTATGATGCTACAGCGAAGGATATGCTACCGTGAAGGACGACCCGGGGCAACGACGTCCAAGGCGTGTGTGGGAGTAGAGGACGTAAAACTGCGCGGGCACGTTGCTCATATGGAGGGCATGAGTCGTCTAGCGGGTGGATACAAGTGCACAAACAACGCAGAACGCGGGTGCGGTGAAAGGCAAGCAGCGACCAGCATCAGCAAAAAACACGTCACACGTCATAGCCGCGGAGCCACGAGCTGCGAGAGGGTTCCTGGCCGCCCACGTCGCCCCCACCATGATTCCCGGCAACACATCCCTCCCCCAGCGCCATCGTCGTCGTCGACTGCGCAACCCAACTGGGCGCCGTGTTGTTGTTTTCTTCCATCTTGCAGCCCTCGCTCGCTTCCTGTTGCACGCCTTCTTAGTCTTGCGGCATCCTCCAAGCCACCCGCCGCCGCGCTTGGGGTGTGGATCGGCGTGTCATGATGAAGCCCCTCTTGGCTGCCATGAAGCGGGTGGCCATGACCGGCCTCATCTCGCGACATCATTTACTCGAGAAGCACCGCGTTCTCTCCCTTTTGGCCGGCCTGGCAACCACTTTGAACATTGCAACCCTTGGCGGCGTGCAACACGCCTACACGTGGGAGCTCATTGGCAGCATACGCCTGGCTCCGACCGAGACCAAGAACCTGCTGCTCTCCTCTCCCGCCTTGGTTGCGAGGAGGGGTAACGCGCTCGCAGCTTGGAGTACACATTCCAACTAACCTTCATGGACGCATAAGCCGCATAGACATTCCTGAATTTTCTAGTCCTCTCTGTTTCCCCAACACGCCCCATTCCGACGTCTTCCGCTCCAGTTTGCAGATCGCGCCTTGTCAATCTATAAGACTAGTGATCGCTACGCATCTAACAAAGGCCCCCCACGGCGCCAGATCATGGAGCCTTTTCCCTACATCTCTCCACCACTCAGATATTCGGCTCGGACGAGGCAAGAAAGAGAAGGACTCACAGCCAAGGAAAAGCCTG
Source organism: Alternaria brassicae (assembly GCA_004936725.1). Lineage (NCBI taxonomy): Eukaryota > Fungi > Ascomycota > Dothideomycetes > Pleosporales > Pleosporaceae > Alternaria > Alternaria brassicae. The sequence goes on along the minus strand of CM016506.1, from coordinate 1,042,917 downwards.
CCACCATGAACCAGGCTAATCCACCAGGTACACATTCGTCGCGGAAAGATCCTGTCAAGACAGCTAGGAAACGTGAATCCATGAACAACCGCAGCTATGCGATCCCGTTTCCCGGTAGCATCAACTCATCTGAAGACGACACGCCACCCTTTCCCGACGCCGAGGTCTCTTCGCTGATGCTCGACAACAAGCCTGGCGCGCAGATACATTACACGTACTACCCTGCCTCGAAGCCCCACAGCGGTCATCCGAACCCCTTCTCGCAGACACTAATCGTCTTCCTGAACGGGCTTATGATGCCAAGAAGTTCATGGGATCCGGCAATGCGCAGTTTCCTAGAAAAAAGGATTGTGGGACGTTTACCATATCCCGCTTTGTTGAGTTACGATAGATACGGCCAAGGAGACTCAGATCCGGATCCTGACGACCAACAACCACCCCCATCGCACGGGCACGACGCAATATCGGCAGTCAAAGCACTCAAGCAGTTCACACTTCAAATATGGAGGGATCACCTTGATATCAACAAACCTACACACTACCCTTGTCTCATCTTCGTCTGCAATAGCATCGGATGCGCACTGGCAAGGCTCTTCGCGCAATGCTACCCTGGGACTGTATCTGGACTATTGTTTCTAGACAGCATCATGGCCAGCTCGGACTACCAAGACATATGGCCAGACCCTGATGCGCCGGACTTCAACACGCACACACTACCAGAGGGCGTCACTGAAGACGAAGTACGCTCTACACGAGAAAAGTATCGAAGAATGTTTGATTCCGAGGTCCCCAGTCAAGAGGGCTTATCAAGAAGAAATCTCCCGCAGCTATTACCTCACGCAGATGCACCGAAGCTTGAAGGCTACCTGGGCAAGGGTCCTTACCTCACAGTCGTGGGTCATGACTGGGAGACCTTTGCTGAGCAGTCGTGTACGTACATGCCTCTTTCCAAGTCGACTCATGGACTTCAGAGACTAATCCGGAGAGCAGACACGGGTACAATGAAAACACCAAAGGTTCTTACCATGACTTATGCCAACCCTGCTTGGCGCCGCTACAACGAAGGTCTTTGCCAAATCACAGATGAAGGCAAGGCTATTGGCCCTATCACAGCTGTCCGATGTGGCCACTTTATCCAGCAAGACGACCCTAGATTCGTGAGCGACGAGATGGTGAGTCTGTTGGATAGGGTGGTGAACCGTGTCCAGCAGGTCAGCCAGAGGGATTGACGTGTATGATGGAAGTAGGTATAATAAGTGTTTAATATGCTTAAGGTTACATGGCATGATATACAAGAAATCTCCAGTACGTAATAACCCAAAACCGCGTAATGATATAAAAAAAAATGGCCGCCCATATGTACAAAGTCCCTTGAACAAAAGAAAGCTATAAGCATTCCCGTACACGGTATCCAAAAGAATACGGTCCGAACATGTTGGATTCTTTGTCCGCTTCTCATCGTGATTTACTGGGCCCATGCAGGCCTGGAATCTCCTGTCGTATGAACCATGTTCAATATGTGGGCCCAATGGCTCAAGCGAATTTAGCACTCGTAGTCTGAACGTCGTTGTACCGTAGTGCGCCTGAAAGCTCCCGCTCATGCCCAGACTCTCTGCTCCAACGATGATTCCATCCAAGAAAGCCAGTCCGCTGAGAGCCGTTTGAAGTTGACAATATCCCGAATCCAACTCTAATCCCAGATCCTTAGCCCGTACTCAAATCTCAAAAGTCGTCCATATCTCCCATGAAGTTATCGTCACCAGTATCCAGCGTCTTAGTCTTCGAACTCTCACTAGGCTTGAAATCATCCTCGAAATCGTCGTCGTCTTCTTCTTCAGCCTCGTCTTCGTCTTTCTCCTCCAACAGCATCCTCTTCTCCTCTTCGCCCAGCCTCGCTTTATTCGCGGCCTGTCTCCTCACGCTCAACGGCCGATTCTGCATATAACTCTCCATGTAGCTGGCGCCTAGACTACTCGGGTATCCGTAGCTGCCCGCTTGATCCACATCATCCACACCACTCCCGTGTAAACCGCCAACATAGGTATCGAAATTCGTGTCGTCGTCTGCGAGATTGTCGATTTCGAGTTCGGCACTTGTGGCGGGCGCGGCCGAGTAGATAGGATCTGGGCCTGCGGTTTCGGGCATGGAGTGTGCGGCCTGTGGGGGGTGGGAGGATGAAGGGTCAAGGAATGTGCGGGTTGCGGTTTGGGCAGAGCCGAAGGGTACGCCGGGGGAGCGTGGTGAGGGAGGAGAGCGTTCAGCGGCCATGGGAATGGTATTTGCCGGTTCGGAGAGGGACTTTGAAGCCGAGTTGATCGCGTTGGTCATGGGGAGGGGCAGGCTGTGGTGTACGGCGTCGCGGTGTTCGAGGTAGACTGGCGGCTCTGGAGTGCCGAGCCGCGGATCTATCATATCGTCGAGTGATGCGGTCGAGTTGGATAGGGACGTTGCTTCGCTGCTGGGCGATGCGAGGGGTGGCTCCTCGACGGTATCTGCCGGTAGGACGGTGTGGCCATCAATGACCAGACTGACTCGCTTCCGTTGCGATCTGGGCTTGTCCTTGTGTCGCAGCGCAGACTTCTTCATGGTGGTGCGCTTAGCCTTCTTGACAGTCTCGGTTGGCTGGTTCTCTTTGCCTAGTGCCCCCAGGGTTGCATACTCCATGTCCTTGTTGTCCTTGGTAGACTTGCGGCCCTCTTTGCTCTGCTCAGCATGTCGTGACGCTCCAGGCTGGGCCAAGTTTGGCGTGGTATTTGTGCTGTGGGCGACTTCGGTCTTGGGCCTCTTTTTCTTCTTCTCGGGCGAACTGTCGCGTGCGTCGAGCAAGGGAAGGAAGACGGGCGTGACTAGGCCATAGAGCTCCTTCTCTCGCTTGTGCACTCTGCTGTGCTTCTTCTGCTTGATCCTCTCTTCAGGCTCTGGGTTGAGCGGTGACGCAGTGCTTGCAGCATTACTGGTAGAAGTTTGTTCTGCAGACGCGGATTGCTGGTCGCATGCCATTGAGCGGTACCAGTCTACAAGCTAGGCCGCAATCAGTCTCCCGCAAGAGTCAGAGGAAGGCGGTTGGGAACCTACCTCGTCGCCATGTCGGCGTAGTTCGTCCTGCTTGGCCTTGATGTAGTCCTGGATGTCGTCCTCGAGCTGCTGCCGTCTCAGCTCGACGCTGCGGGCCAAGGAGTCCAATTGCTCTTTTCTAAAGCCCGGGACCTCGGCCAGGCTCGGGTCGGCGTGAAGAAGCATGGACTGCGCTGGAATGGGAGTCTTCTGATCGGCCGGATGATTCCGCTTTGGGCCGTGGCCAGAGCAGGCTTTTGCGGCCTTCAGGTGGTTATATATGGCGGAAACAGATACTTGGCGGGACCTGAACAGCGTCAGTCGTCGCACTCATGGCGGGCGGTTATATGCAGCACAGGCAGCGATGGTCGGACTGCCCATCGCGTACCTGGTATTGGGGAGTGACGCATTCGGAGGCCGATGGGCGATTGGCCGGCGTCGAGGTCACAGGACGGCTTTACTGTGGCTTCCGCTCTGCGCTGTACCAGAGTCAATCTCACCGAGCCAACGAGACAAAACCACAGCCCTCTCACCTTCTCACGCGGGCGACGGGCGACGGGCGACGGGCGCAGCAAGGACAATCGCGTGCTTGAGAGGCGGGCACGACGGTGAAGGCAAAATCTCTGCGCCCGCCGGCCAGAGGGGCACGCTCAAGGTTGTGATCTGACGCTTCCCATCCGGCTGCTATTCGGATACACGCCTTGCCTAACACGGCCAGGGGCTTCCAAGGCGTTGCAGAGATCAACGGTTCTAGAAGGGTTCGCGTCGACATTCGGACATGCTATACCACCACCCTCACCACCACCCGCCCTCCTGCGACAACACGCGTATACTTCCCTTTCCGCTACAACTAATACACCGCTCTCCCTATGCATCCTGAGGTCACTACCAACGCAGCCGTGATCGACCACTTGCGTCCTGCCTGCATACACACCAGTTCGTCGAGTGAACGGCTGCAGGAGGCGGAGTTCCCTAATAAAGCTATCCGGCTAGCAACATGCACCCTCTCCACATTACGGATCCCTCCAACTACCCGTCATCGGTCAATGCGCCAAGCAGCCCGCGATCCTGCACTTCACATGCTGTGGGACACAAAGTCGCTTAAAAGTAGACATATGCTATTTCAACCTCTGCGTCTTGGCATCGACATGCCTGCACGGTGAGCTTGCTCTCCAGTCTACCCCAACCCTCGTGACAGTCTCCCGACGCCGGTGCAGGTTGCTACGAAAGCCACACAGGATGCAGGCCGTCCAAGAAGTCGGCATCCACATCAATAAAGCTTCGCCAAAAGTCAATCTCACAGCGGCTTGGCTGCTTCTGAACGGCCCACGTGACACCTTCACTTAATCTCCGACAATCGTCTGCATCCTTTCCCATCACCAGGAAAAGATCTCTGGCAACCACCACCTGGCCTCTCCAAACATCTTCGTACTCACCCAGCGTCATAGTCATCGACTTGTGTATGCTCCACTCACTCATTGGCATATCCTTTGGAATGTACTTCCATTCCCAAAATCTGCCCCTGTCGTCCAGGAACCTGTCTCCCTCCCTGGCGTTCATTGGGTAGAAATGCGGTGCAGACCACATGCGGAGCGCCGAAAATCTTGCTGAAGCGTGTTGAACTCGAAATTCCTTCGCCGTCTTGACAATGTAGTCGCGGTCCAAGGGCGTAGGATCTACAATGTCCCCAATCGGTTTCGTCGAAGGGATCTGCTGTCGACAATCAATGTACATGTCGAGCTGGCGCCCAGGTTCGGCGGCAGCTGTTACTACACCGCTGACCTGCGCATGATAGGAGAGTCGAATGACACCAGCTTTGAACAGCGGAATGATCACGGAACGTATCGCTTTGCGCCACTCCATGGGGTAGATGTCCTCTACGAACTCGAGCGCGCTTCGATGATTGTCTCTCAGGAGCTTGTCCCGGTCGGCCCAAAACTTCGCCGGCATGTGCATGTTGCTGACATGCGTTCTCCTGTCTGGGATTCGCTTGGCTCGTTCTCCTTGATCGAACAACAGAGACGATCTAAACGGTATGCCATACTCAGAAGCAAAAAATTCTTCCGTCTCGTAGAACATGGCGACGGCGGCATAAGCTTGGAAAGCATCGTCAACGATCCGACGCTCTTTGCGGAAGAGAGGCGCCATCCTCATAAATTTGCAAAGCTCGAATGGGCCTGGGTTGATGTCGCTCATGACGAAATTGTCCATGGCGGCTATCATGGACTGGTGCTCGTTATACCGGCCAAGGCCACCAGGTTCCAAGTCTCCCAGGTGACAACACTCCTTCGCGACTAAAATGCAATCATCAGCTACTGTCACTACCGGAGACGATTGAACGTACCTCTGGTACTTGAGCGTTGGGCGTGACTTTCCATCAGTTTCCCGACATCATGTCCCATCTCGTGATATACTCGCTGACGGCACAGAGCAGACTTCAACGTGCACATGAAAGTCGAAGGAGAAGTCTCGAGTCCAGCTGTTACTATCTGCGCATGTGCAGGATCGCGTAGTAGGGGCAAGAAATAGTGCGGATCTTCTGTCTTGGCCACCCAATCGAATTGCGGCACCAAGGGTCCGGATCTTTGCCTACGTGCTTCTTGTTCTGTCTCAAACACATTCTTGTGGAAATCTCCCCCTAAAGCTTGAATCGGAACACGCCCAGGGTTGAAGATCATTCGCAATCGCGCCCTCTTGTTCATTGCCGCTTCAGCTTCGTCAGATCCAGACTCAGAATCAGAACCCGATGATTCCTCATCGGTACTGAGATCGTAACCAATCTTCCATGCTCTGAGCTTTCCCGTCTGGAATTTCTCCATGGCAGTTTTGTACCGAGGAAACCGGTTGGGTATGTCGCTCTCCGCGTCCCTTGGAAATAAGATGGCATCCTCTACTTCATCAGCTTCTGTGAACTCGTATCGCAGTTTGGCCATGTCGTCTACTGCTTTCTGTGTTTCTGGAACCGACTGATCGCTGGTAGTCACCGCCTTCTTATCAAGGACATCAGCCATAGTCTGGACCTCCTCTCCTGGACGAACGCTGCGAATTCGCCCGGTATCGTCTTCTTCAGTGATGGTTTGGAAGATGTGACGAACTCTCGTTAACATGTCTTTGGTTGTCCGAAACCGAAGGGCATGTGCGAATACCTATACTCGTTAGCTATCCATACATTCACATCGCGTTGTGCCCAACGTACCTCTTCGATCTTCTGCTGCAGCTCGTGAGCGCCCCCACCGGGTGTCGCATCCCAAATATAAACATCGTAGTAATCATCGAAATTAATCTGCCATGACCTCCTAGCCTCGACCCTTTCGATAAAAGCAGGTCCGACTTCACTAGTTATAGTGTACTCGCGTTTGCTAGCTCTGCCGGTTCCAGTCTTCGCACGGCTCAGCCAAAGTTCCTTTCCAGGTGGTTGAACGATGACATAACCAGTCACTGGATCGCGAATCAAAGCGCGTAGTTCACCCGACTCCATAGTCAAGTACTGAATGAAGCGGCGATTGAAAACATCGTTACGCTTGATGTAACCACAGATGATATTGCGGGACTCCTTGATCTCGTGGGATCGTCCCGCGATCCCACGACCACCTGTCTGATGATATGTTGTCTTAGCCTCGGCATTGTCGAGCTGAAAGTAAGGTATGAATCCGACAAGGAAAAGTTGTTGACGATGCATATCCCCGGTGGATTTGATCCACTTTGGGGTGAGGAAGTAGTGGTACGTGTTGAGTATGTTGAGCTCGAAGAATTCGTCCCAGTTGCGACACAATGCGACGGCACCAGCGAGATTCGAGTCTTTCGCGATGATGGAGAAATGGAACCAGCCACTGCGGTTGAGAGATTGCTCGCTGCGATAGTTGTACATGTCGCGACCACAAACCCTGATTTTGATTCGCTTTTGAGTGGATTCGTTCTCACCGGAAGCGTCGCCAAAGTCTATGAGACCATTCTGTCCCGACTCGTGTGTCTGCTGCTGTGCTTTCTTCTTGGTCGCTCTCTCATGTTTCGTGCGGTATCGGTTCATGAGGGCAGAACGTTGACCAGTATTATCATGCATTTGTATCACGATGTCGTCAGTAATGTCGCCCTGGAGAATATCTTCAGCCAAGTCTTTTGAAACTCCAGGCTCATCAGCACCGTCCCTCTCGCGGATAAAGTCCGCACATGCATCTCGCACATCCTGAAGGCTGGGACGCTCTAACTTCAGACAAAGATCTCGCAAGTGCTCTCTTGTCACATCTTCCTTCTGCAGAAACCCCTCTACGCTGTTGGTCTGGATCGCGATGGGCAGAAGCGCGCTAGATGCCAAGAGAAGCCTACAGAGGAGGAGATTCTTGATCTCGCCAATCTCAACCAATAGCTGCTCGATCTCATCATGGGGAAACACGGGAGTGGTCTTGGGGTTTACAGGACCCTCGCTATTGTGGATGTAGTAGCCTGGTACGCGTCCGGACCGAACAGGCACCCGAATTCTCTTACGCATCTGCTCCTTGGTCTCCATTTCGATGAACCCCTTGCTTCCTGCCTCTTGTTTGATCGAATCTTCCAACTTCTTCGTCCCTGCGTTGGCTTTTTCTTGCTCTCTTCTTCGCTTTTGGAAAGCACCTTCTCCGCGGGCTTCGATCCTGCAGGGTCATCCAGCTGAGACGGCTCCACTTGTACAGAATGCTTGTCATGCTCCTGATCATTGAGCATGAGGAAAAACTTGATGAGCTCAACGTAGTTATCCTTTTCATAGCCATAAATGTCTTGAATAGGATCCCATTTCTCCTGCTCTTCCTTTGACATCTGCGCGAGACTTTTAGCATACACCTTATTCAGATATTGTTCTTGGCGCTTCTCGTTCTCTCTGGTTCTCATGTCACACTGATGACGATCGATCTCCTTCTGATGTCGCTTGAATAGTTGCGACTCGAGTTTTACTTTCTTTCCCTCACTTTCCGCCTCTTCCTCTTCTTGCTCCTGACATTGTTTCACCCAACTGAACCACTGCTTCTGCTCGTACATAACTACCGCAGCCCGTTTGCCAAGTTTCTTGAGAGCTTTTACCATATTATATCTCTCATTCTGTAACCGGTCCAAGTACTTTTCGTGGCCATAGTCGTTGTCGATTGCAAAGAAATGGCCATGGTGCAATTTGCGTGCTCGGATTACGCGATCAAGCAGATTGTACTTTCGAAAAAGAAAGTCGTGTACTTCCCGTAGTGTTGCTTCGTTGTCGACATCGTTAAAATCTTGAGCAATGATGAAGGTCCTCTTGCTTGCTAGGTACAGTGGCAACTCCTGTGTTTCAAGGGCAACGTTTCGCCTTTTATAACCCAGATAGAGAGCTGCATAATGTGAGTATCAACAAGGAAAGAGCGAGACTTAGTTACCATGGCATTGCCGAGAATGGAATGCACAGAGTCTGCCATCAGATGAAGTTGCTTCGTTGTCACAAGCCGTCTGCGCACTCAAGTCTGATAGCAGCCGTGCACGACATATTGAAGCCATGAGAACGACAGAGAGAACACTGATCTAGACCCTAGCACATTGCTTTCCTCAGGAACGTGGTTGACGAGTCGAAAAGGAGTGCTTTGTTCCGTTTGACATGCAAAAGGATGTATGCAACGCTTCAGACAATGGAAGGTCAGAGATCTGAAGATGAGGCATACTTACGCTAAGACCATGGTACTAACTACATCTAGAAACAACCCTGGAAAAGCGAATGGTCATCCCGAGATCGCGCGAACTTGAGTTTGAATAATACACTAGGTGCGCATAATGGGAAAAAGTGTGTATTTAGTTGTTGATCATATCATTGTCCTAGCCCTCTCCATGCTTAGCAATCGATATTCGCATTCTATCGTCTTGTCCAAGCTACGCTTGAGTGTGTATGAGCGAGAAACGTTGATATGTGGAATGGGCTTGAGATACACTCACACGAACAGACTATATACTCTCTATCTTATTGCTCAGCCCTAGTACTTCTCTATATCCTCCACGCGCTGATGTTGTCTGAGTCGCAGAAGAGGTAAGCATTTTGTGAAGTCGATCTTGCCGTGACGCATAGGAACTGACTCCTCTTCCCGTTAGATATAGCTACCTTCCCAGCAACTCTAGGATGGTATAGCTAGCCTATATGCGAGCGGCTGTGGAGGTCGCGCCGAAAGTGATTCGGGCAAATGTCTCGAGATCAACACTAGGAATCCCACAAGCAACGCCATTTTCCATCATGAGGTGCCCGGTCATCCCTGCAACCCAGGCATGCGTGATGAATAGCGGGTCAATGGTCGTGGGAGAGACGTGTAGGGAAATTTGCACCCTCTATCGTTGGCTGTTGTATGTTGTGCTGCCTGCCCTCCTGATATCACCATACTAGTGTTGCCTCCTAGATTCAGTCGCCACTCTCCTCTTCCTTTGCCTTCTCTTCCGCTTCCGCCTTCTTCTTGTCCTCCCACTTCTGTTTCTTCTCCAGCAACTTCTGGAGGTTCTTCGCACCATTGAACACACCATATGTCTTTGCACTACACGCCGCGCATGTGGGGTCTTTTCGGTATCTTTTTAAAGCGCAAGCCTCGCAGAAGTAGTGTCCACATTTCGTAATGATGGGGCTCTTGTAGGGCTTCTTGCAAATGATGCAGGCAAACGGTACCTTCTCTAGCAGCGCAAGATCTACACCATCCTCATCCTTGTCCTTTTCGTCCCTGTTCGCAGAAGCGACAACCGTGCCTCCCGGCTTCTTGCCCTTGGTCGACATCTCCCATTCGCGGTCCAGCTTCCAGCCCGCCGCATAGTCTTCACGCGCGTGCAAAAACTTGCAGTTGTCGCCAAAACCACAGAACCCTGTCTGCTTGTAGTCCTTGCATACATCCGGCGTATAATCTGTGACAGTAATCGTTCGTATGTTTGTCGATGCTTTCATAGGCCCTACTTGGCGACTGGGCGCGTCGGGGTTCTTTTCGATGAATGTCTGAGGCTTCAATCGCGTACTGCCAAGCAGGTTCTTGGAGCTGAGCGCGTCGGCGGCGTTCTCATCGTACCAATTTGATTGCTTGGTCGCATCGTTGCTTGCTTCTATAACAGCCGAGCGGTTCGCTGCGTATTGTGTTGTGCCCTCGACGGCCGTGCTCGTCCTCTGGTCTGCGGTGGACGCCTTGAGCGCGTTGCCGTTGGTCTTCTGTCGCTTCACTACACGACCATCTTCGCCTTCTGCGTCCGACCCGGATGAGAAATCTGAATCTGATTGAGGCGGTGGCGGGGCGACTTTTCGGGGCGCAGCTTTGGCTCCTCGCTTTTTGAACTTGACAACAGGTGCTTCCATGGTCGACTGTTAGTGGGTGAGCGTGGTGTGGGAAGTCGAGTAGGCAGTACTTTGGGAGTGAGCCGCGCAGAAAGTCCGAGCCAAGCTGTTGTGGCTGAGAAATCGAGATTCACGTGATGTAATCCGGGGTAGTGGCACAGCGTCCCGAACCGCCACCACAACAGGCAGAAAGCAGATGGAACAGCCGGACAAGTATGGCTATTCCGATGCAGGCTTCTACGGTATTCCTGCACCTGTGGACCATGGACTAGCAAGAACAGAGATGCATGCAGAATAACGGCTCTAAACATGCGGTCGAAATGGCAGTATATATAGGTGGGAGCATGGTGGGCTTTACATAGGGTGCACGGTATGACCCTACTAATAGTAGATGACCTTGCAACGACTCCAGAGCACCTTCTTCCAACGCGGTCCCCTTCTTGATGCGTTCCACGGTGTTTGCTAGGAATATGGCGTCACCCGTTTCCATGCAGCCATGCAAGATGCTGATATGGTGCATCGCGGTCGTGGGGTAATGCAATGCGCGTCTTTGGTGCCGCGATCCAATCGCGTATACAAACAGCCCCCCTCGGCCTAGCAGAGCTGCAGTAGTGAGGGGGGCCCGCTGCACTACGACGTCGCCTGCGCAGTCTAGCGATTCGACGTGCAGCAGCAGCCGGCGCGAACCAATCGAGGGGCCCGAGGGGCATATGTAGCTTTGTTTGATGTTGTGAATGTGTTATGGGTATCAGCTCTGGGTCGATGGCGAAAGCGTGAAAGCGTCAAAAGCGCACGGTCGCTTCATTTCGCTCTTCTGCACAACATCATCCGCTCTACTGTCATCACTCCTCTGTCGCCTCTGTAGCCCCTCCAGCCCGTTCGGCATTCTCTTCCTTTTCCTTCTTCGCCATCCCGAGGCTCTGCCTGGTGATGCGCTTTTGCTTCTTTTCCTTAGTGTGACGGAAACGCGACCGAGTGCCTGCAGCCGCTGCCGCTGCCGTGTCCCCAGTCGCTTTCCCACGCGTCCTTCTCAGCCAAACCCTTATTGCATTCCGCCTACCGCCTGACGGAGTGAAGCCTTTGTTTGCTCCCGTCTCTAATACTACCCCGACTCGTCACCACCGCCTACCGCCACCTACCGCCCCATTCCGCGCACGCCCTCCGCTCCTTAATACTACCTTTGGCCGACCTGACCCACCTCCTCCCGCCACTCCAGAGGCACATCTACGTGGAAGTGGGGAATTCTGTCCAGGAGATGACACAATAAGAAACGGGCCCAGTGACTACTAATGGCTACCGCAAACCCTCCGCCGGTCGCGCTCTCGGTGGAGCACCAGAATGGCTCCGACCCCTTCCTCACCGCACCGCAGGATACCCACCGGCAGCGATACTCCGCCTTCGACAACTCGCAGTTCTCCCTCTACTTGAATGGATCGCCCCAGCAGGCCAAGCGCGCCTTGCAGGCACACTTGGCAGAGACAACGCGCAGACTGCAAGAGACGTCGCATCTGGGTGGTGCGCTTGTTCAGCAGAGGAAGGAGCTAGAGGACAAACTACAGGAAGTTGAGCAGCAGCAGCAAGACACGGATATCGGTCCAGAGCTGCGCCAGAGGCTGGCTGAGCTGGAGAAGGAGTTCAACGAGGTCGGGCGGGAAACGGCTCGCGCCTTTCTCCCCAAATCGCGTGTACCTAGTGGCGAGACTGATCCTACTGGCGGATTTGTCTACTCCAGCGAGGCGATCCAGTCACCGACCAAAGTGAGCGTTCCCTCGCGGAAGCAGAGGAACCAGCAGCCCAGCCGCATCAATGACATCGCGCTAGCCACAGAGATCTCCACATCTTTGCTTTCTCAGTTGAAGGATCTCCAGGCTGTTCTTCTTGAGAAGGATGAAGCCCTCAAGGCGGCCGATCTGGACCGATCGCAGCTCGAGATCGAGGTCGAAGGCTTGTCGCAACGTTTGCGGACATTGGACGAAAGCGAGTCGCGACTCAAAGACGTCAACTGGAACCTTGAGACGCAGGTCCGCGAGTCGGAGACGCAATTCAAGTCGGCGGCAGACAAGGAGCGAAGCCTCAACCACGCTTTGGACCTAGCACGTACTGAGAGGTCAACCTTGGAGAAGGAGCTGGAAGATCTAAAGCAGCTGTACACTAAGCTCAATGACGACCATATCAACAAGACCAAGCAGCACGAGACCGAGCTCTCTAGTCTGCGGCGAGTTGCAGCCATGACTGAGACGGAAAAAGGTGCAATGCAACGCAAGGTCGAAGAGCTCACGTCGAAGAACCAGGAGCTAGCTCAGGCTATCGCCTATCGCTCAAGATCAGAACATCGTGGCCGATCTGAGGGGTCATCTGACGATGACCGTGGCGTCAGACTTCAATCTCGAACCCCGGAACATTCGCCTGAACCTTCTCCAAGCAAGGCTACGCCACGCCACGGTATGCTCGAATCGGAAACACTCAAACACTCGCTTCAACACGCCCACCGCATGATCCAGCAACTCAAGAACAACATTCACCGTGAAAAGACTGAAAAGATCGAGCTAAAACGCATGCTTCAAGATGCCCGTGATGAGGTGGACGCTCAGCGCGCCCTGGTTGCACCTGGCAGTGCGAGTAGGCGAAGGAAGAGCGACAAAGATGCTTTCAAGAAGCCGGCTCCCCGAGCCGATCGTCTCGGAGCATTGCGCAACATTTCACATGAGATTGTAGAAGATGACGAGTGGGAAGAACAGGATATCGTACCTGAGACCCCAAGTAGGCCACCACAACACTCCAACTCCGTACCAGGGTCCTTCCCAAGTGGCTTCAGCTCCGCCGCAGAGACGAGCGCATACGAAAGCGCTGACACTGCTAACGAAACATCGGATGCTGCTTTCGAGACTGCGAACGAGCTTGACGCTATGGCGACTGAATCTGACGCATTTCAAACCGGAGCTGAGACCCTTGACGGAGACAGCAGCGATCAGCTGACCGAGACTGAAGCTGGACCTGCCAAGTCTAGTGCCCGGCGTAGTCGACCATCTATCTCACAGGGTGGTCGGCTGGATTCCTACCGGAGTACAGCTTCCGCTTCTGGCGATGAATATGAGTCAGACTTCCGAACTCCTCTTCACCACCAGACTTCTCGCTTCAGGTTGAGGGCAAGAGACAGCAGTTCGCGGAGATCGACGCCGAGAAGTCTAGATTTCTTCGCAGGTACGCCACCAGCATCAAGAGACTCGCCCGCAGGTTATGTTAGCAGCAGTAACGAGAACACTCCAGCCCAAGGCAAGAGTCTGCTAGCAGAGCTGAACGATCTGAGTGGAGATGACGACGAAGCCAGTTCTGTCGAAGGTTCGCCAAGCCGATCCAGTGTTATATACTCAAGCCATGCTACGCCAGATCCACTGAAAAAAGCTGTTCTCGGAAGGTCCCTTCTTCAATCCGATGCTCCCAAGCCGACTATGGTAGATTCGGGCACTATGACAGAAGCGGATGTTCCCGAACCTATATCCATCTCCTCCATCTCGAGCCAGAACACTCAACCGCAAGCCGTTCTGTTGCCTACACTGAGAGTCTCTGCCCTGCATTCGCAAGATACGAGCCCGCGAGGTCTACCCCGTCAGGACCTCAAAGTTTCCTCGGTCTCTTCGCAAGACACTGAACCTAAGCATGTGCTTCAGCCAACTCTTGGCCTCTCTTGCGTTTCTGGTCATGCTACCAGCCCCCAAACTCCCAAGATACCCCAACTGGCTGTGTCATCTTTCTCAAGCCAGGCAACCGAGCCACGCGTTCCTTCAGCCCCGTTGTCTGCGATCTCCATGCTGTATGCACAAGATACAGCGCCACGTGCTGTACCCATTGCTCCTTTGGAGATGTCGTCGGTGTCTGCCCATACCACCGAGCCTCGATATGTCGCCCGTCCTTCTTTTAGGGTGTCAACTGTGTCGTCTCAGGGTACCGACCCTATTGTACCAGTAATAGAGAAGGACATTGCTCCTTCTTTGAACGTGTCGTCTATCTCCCAACAGACCACTGAACCCCGGGAAGCTCCTGCCCGCAGATTACTGGCTCCAGCAGGTCTCTTCACTTCTGCTATCTATGCGCAATCCACGGAGCCCACATATCAGGCAGAAGCTACCGCCGCACCAGAGTCAAGGTCAATCTCCAATGATGTTGTTCCAGGATATACTGCACAAGACTCTCACTACCGAGAACACCTTGTACCACTCCAAATGTCAAGTTTGTCTGCTCACGCGACTGAGCCCCGAGACGTACCCTACAAACCGACATTGTTGGAGATGTCTTCTTTATCGTCCCACGCGACTGAGCCTAAGAACTTGACGCGCGCGGTCCTGTCCACGTCTTCTATGACGTCGACTCAATCAACAGAACCGCAGGCGCCGAGACCCAGTAAGCAACAGTTCTCCCAACTCTCTGCACAGGCCACGGAACCTGTTGCGCTGCGGCAGCCACAGCTGCATTTGTCACGTTTCTCTGCTCGTTCTACCGACCCAATGGAAGTGCCCAAAGCAGACCCACCGCAACTATCTTCGCTATCCTTCCAGACATCTCATCCGGTAGAGCCTATAAGGGCAGCACCGTCCTCATTTTCTGGGCTGTCTTCACGGGCAACTGAGCCAATTGCACCGGAGAAGTCGACTCATGCCAATTTCTCAGTGGTCTCGTCTCAGGCCACTGAGCCAGTACAGCCAAAGCATCTGCCTCTACAACTGTCGGTCATCCGCGCACTGCAGACCGAGCCGGTCATACTGCCAGTCTCTTCGGCTTCCATACATCACATTTCCGACGTGCGAACCGTTCAGGATACTCAGCCTGAATCGCCGACGCTTCCGGCATTCCTGCCAACTCCGACAAGCCGTCCATCCACAGCGAATCATGTTTCAGTTCCCACCATGACATTGTCTCCTGTTGCTACACAGGGTACTGAACCATTGACTGCTTCAAGACCTGTTACTGCTCATCGGGCCGTGGCGCCTTCTGTAACCACCAGTGCTTCTTCCCAGACAGAAGTAATGGACAACAAGCAAATATCTACGCCCAAGCTTGCTTACTTCGACGCCGCACTACCTTTAGACAAGGATGTCATATCGGAGACGTCTACCCCACTGGTTGATAGCAGGGATGAACGCATGCCTCTTACACCTGTGAATGCCAATGCCGTCAGGGAGGCGCCCCGAACACCAATGACAGATGGAGGCACTCAGACAATGGTGTCTGCCCAGCAAATCGACAAGCTGCTGCTCGCCCGAAGTCAGCGATGGAGCAGTCTGATCAACACGTCCGGGCTCGAAAAGTCGCTGTCTCCGCCCGAGTCGCCTAGTAAAAAAGTATGCAAACGAGCCAAACGGAATACCAAAGCGCCCAGGTAGCTCTGGAAGTATGCGCTCTCGTGCTGTAACACCGCCACCACTGCCTTCGGATCATAAGGAAGTCATCGCCGCGGCCACTCTCAAACCAACATCTCCAGGCACAATGGGTCCGCCTTCAATGCCAGCATCTGCCTACAAGAGACGACCGCATACGCCTACCATCAAGACAAGCAGCAACACTCTCACCCCCAGGACAGGCGGAACCACACCCCGCGCGCGCCAACGATCACAGCGTAGCGGAGCTTCCTCAACTCTTAGCCGGAGGTCGTCACTATCGTCGTTCACCTCGGAGATCGATGAACGCTTTAATACCACAGGCGGCCCGTCTTTTGCGGCAGCTGGACTGCCGCCTGGCGCGACAGATCCGCGCATGATCCAGGCTATCACTCAGACAATGATTGGTGAATACTTATGGAAGTACACCCGCAAGACTGGGCGCGAAGGCATGTCTGAGAACCGCCATCGACGTTTCTTCTGGATTCACCCCTACACAAGGACACTCTACTGGAGCGACCGAGATCCTCAGAGCGCTGATAAGACGACACTGAAGGCTAAAAGTGTAGCTATCGAATCTGTTCAAGAAGTTGACGACCCTAACCCTTTGCCTCTTGGACTTCATCAGAAGAGTTTGCTCGTCATTACACCTGGTCGATCCATGAAGTTCACCGCTACAACAGGTCAGAGGCACGAGACATGGTACAACGCATTGAACTACCTATGTCAAAGGGTCGACGAAAGCGAACAGCAGAAATCGCCTACAAAGTCTGATCAGGAGCAGAACGCAGCAACCGAAGACGAGATCCAGGATGAATTCAACGGTGGATACCGCAGCTCTTCTCGACAAACAGGGCGCTCAAGAGGTTCGATGGCCTCATACGCCACCCATCAGACATCGTCTCGAGATTATGGTCAAGTGCCTACGATCCGACAGTCGCATGTTACACCGCATCGTGCAACATCGACCGAACCACTGGTTCATGGATCCGTGTCAAGCCGACTCAATAGCATGCTCCGACCCAGTGTCTCAGCTTTACGAGGATCGTTCGCTAGTCGTCGAAACAGCAGAACGAGCGCTACTGAATCTGCTACATATGAAGAGCCCAGTGCTTCCAACATGGACCTCAGTCGGGATATCCATGAACATGTAGAGCGTGACCAGGACTTCATGCCTAATGTCCGAGCATGCTGCGATGGTATGCCTCTCTGATTTCAGTAACGTACAGGAGCTAACCTGTTTAAGGCAAACACGATGTTGGATACCTTCACAACCATTCTGTCAAGGCTCGACACGTCAGCTCTCAGGCTTCTAAGCCTTCCTTGTTCGGTTCCATAAGTTCACGCGCGCAATCCCGGACCGAGTCCCGCACGGAATCGCGTACTGAGTCGCGTACTGAGTCACGAACCGAATCCCGAACTGAAATGCGCAACGAGCAGATGCGCCACCAGGCTGAGATGGAGGCAGCGAATTACGGAGCTGGTGCATAACCTCCACCTCACACCTATACCCTTTCCTATATCATCATCAGTGTTCGTCTTGGATGGCACTTCACTGGTCACTTGATCTGACTGACAGTATCTTTTCCTTTAGCATTAGTTGTTTCGTTTGGGAACCGTTCCCATTTTCCTATGTATCTATCAATCCATCTTTCGGCTTTTGGACGCTACATCTCGATTTGGATGCGGATGAAGCAGAGACTTGAATTCGATTCCGGATTCAAGGAGCTTCGTCCATGGCGTTCCATGGAGAGGCATTTTCTGTACAATTTGCGCAGTACTTTCGACTGGGGTTGGAGCTGTACACTGAGACGACCTGACGCTCCCTACATGGACTACTAATTCCTGGCTTCTCTCCATTCTACTAGAAGTGTTTTTTAACCGTGTATAACTCGTTCGCGCTGCCGTCCCTGGCCTTGGAGATGCATTCTTGTTTCAGTCGCAGTTTCAGCATGGTGGCGTCAGATGATGCTTTTACTTGCGTTTCAGAAGACAGCGTTGACGGCCTGTAGTCAGATTGATAGAAGATGAATTAAGAAAGATGTAAATTGGAAGTAGCATTTTCCTTTCTGTGCATATAATTTCTTCGTGCAAAGAAAGCCTAGATACAAAACAGCCGAGCACAAAGGGAGTAACAAGTGGAAATGAATGTGACCATTCATAGCTATTGTATTTGCTTGTCCTTCTGTGGAGATAATAACGCTCGCAACAGGACCTACCAATGCGAAATAAGGCAGTACAGCGGTGAGGTGTCTGTCGAATGGCATGGTTAATCCAAGTGGGTATGCTCGCATGAAGTTCATGCACACGGAAGGGCGTTCCTGGCTGGCCCGATAGCGCCAGGATCGCCCGTGCGTCGTCACTAGTGGTTGAAACACCAAACTTTCGCTCCAGCCAGCGCGCCTGTCAATTTGAGTCTTTCCTTCGACATCAACAACACGACAACCAAATCGCGCATCTCGTTTCCGTCTCACCTTCACTTCTGCAACTGCGGGCAGCTTCCTGTATACCTTTAATAGACTTTCGCAACCGACACATAATACGAATCACCACCGCAAGGCCGGAGCGCGACGAAGCACGCCATATAGCTCCCAAGACAAAGCCACCGCCATCGCAAGGCAAATTTCTCGCTGCTGCGGCCCTACAACAACTTGAACGTGGTAGTACTGAGTCAGAACCGCAACCATGGCGCGTAATTCCGAAAAGGCGCACTCGATGCTTTTCCGCTTTCGCGCTGCGCAGGCCGCCGAAGCTGGAATCATCGACATATCGCGCACCCGCCGCCCCAAGCTGATAACATCGGTCAACTCGATTCCCGTCTGCGAGAAATGGCGCGGCCAAGTGCTAAAGGAGATTTCGCGCAAAGTCACAAAGATTCAGGACGAAGCGCTTTCAGACTACCAGATCCGCGATCTCAACGATGAGATCAACAAGCTCATGAGAGAGAAACACATGTGGGAGAGTCAGATAAGAGGCCTGGGCGGGCCAAATTATATGAGAGGTGGACGGGTGCTGGATGAGGAAGGGCGGGAGGTGCCAGGAGGTGGAAAGGGGTATAGATACTTCGGACGAGCGAAAGACTTGCCGGGTGTCAAGGAGCTGTTCGAGAGGCAGAGCAGGCCAGAAGATGACATGAACAAGGGGCGCGAAAAGAGGAGCGAGCTGAGGCAGAAGGTGAACGCGGGTTACTACGGCTACAACCTAGACGAAGAGGACGGTATACTGCTGGCATATGAACAGACCAAAGAGAAAGAGGCTTGGGACGACTTCATGCTGCTCGGCGATGACCTTGACGATAAGCCAAGCAAGACGCACAAGGAGTGGATGGAGTTGCCAGGGGACGCAGGCGACGGCATACGATGGCGCATCCCAACACTGGAGGAGGTGGACAACGAGCTAGTCGAGCGCAGGAGGAGGAAGCTTCGAGAAGCTCGGTTAAGTGCGCAGTAGTGCTTGACAGGTTTTCCTTGCGGAGTGCTGGCGGTAAACTGTACAACAACAGACTGTGACTTCTGAGGTGTACCTTCTACCTGAAGAGCAAGATCAAAGATTGATACCCTTGCCGCGCGACCGGCTGCAAAAAGCCATGTGTACATCAGAATCAATAGGACAAGCAAGAGCAAGTCCAAGTCAGGAAGACAATGGAAGTAGTTCATAACACTTTAGTCGTGCCATTCTGTGATGCTATCGGGTTGACTACTTCATCTCGCAAGCCTCTACATAGAACCTGATCTGACAGTGAAAGTGATTGGGTATCTTGTTCGTTCGTCTAGAGTCTTCTATACAGTATATGGTCCCGTTACGCCTCGCGTCCTTTTGCGCATTGTAGCAGCGGGATGCCGAAGCAAATGAGTAGGCAAACCACGCTGACTTTGCTCTCTCGTTTTCTCCGTCGAACGAAGTGAGCTCTTCTTGAAGAGCAGGATGATTGTCGCACAAGCTCTCGGTCGCTCAGGTCGTGAACAAAGTGTCTTCCTCTCTCAGATACTCTCCAATATCCGCTTGTCTGAACGTGACAATACCGGTGGGGTCCAACTTCCTCGCCTCAGCCGTCGATCGTGCACTCACACCAAAACCCTGCAACCAAATGTTAGTCTGATTCTCGACCTCTCGCATCTTCCTTTTCGGAGTATCGGCTGACTTACCAATGGCGTGTCGTTCATACTCAGCACAACAACACCTTGATGCTCAGGACAGTCTTCACTCCACCGTCCCACATGCGCCTTGAGCACATTACCGCCATACAAGAACGGCATCTCGCCGTTCTGCTTGACCCACACCTTGTATCGTGCGTGCGGCGCGATGACGCTCAGCGCTGTAATGTGCATGCGGAACTTGCCCGTCTTGGTGAACTTACCCAGGCAGATTCCGAGGGAGAGCAGGTTGTCGCGCGCGACGGATGTAGCGAAGTTGGCAAGGGATTCGCGGACATAGTAGACACGTGAGCCCTGGGGTCGGTCGTCAGTATGTGCATGTGATTGGGGAGTAGCTGGGAGGAGTCGGAGGAGTCTGTACCTGAACGCGGAAGACGTTGCGATCGTTGCCGCCCGTGGGGTCGGCGATGAGGTTCGATATGCCTTTCCCGCAGTATGTCGCGAGCTTCTCGAAGAGAGTCTTGGTCTCTGGTTCTGTGAGGGGCCTCATTGTGTATGTACCCAAGGAAGTTTGGAGTTGGGGTTGAAGCTGGGCGCAAGTTCGCAAAGTCGAGATCTGCTGCCAAAAAAATGTGGAGCGGATGCGGCTAGTCTCCGCCGCGGCCTCTGCCAAAATTTCAGAACTTCTGGCAATGAAATCTACCAACACCGGTTCTTCTCGCCCATATCGACCCACGAGTAATTCCAATATGTCGAGAAGCGTACCGGTCGCGAAGCGAAGGAGGCTCTCTCCACCCGAGCATGGCGAGCGTACGAGCGGTGCGTCGGAAGACCACAAGGCAAAGTTTCTGAAGAATGCTGCGAAATGGGATCTTGAGCAAGACTACGAAACGCGACCGCGCAAACTGAAGAAACAGAAAGAAAACAAGAAGCTGCCTGTTAGGACAACAGAGGGATGGGTAGCAGCGCCGCCCAATGCGCAGGATATCAAAGAGGAAGAGTCGGACAGCTTTCTCGGGTCTGGAAGCGAAGAGGAAACAGTTGAGGGCTCGGATGTAGAAGAGGCCAAGGAAGACAAGCCGAAGATACCTGCGCGACAACAGATACTCGAGGCCAAAGAAGAACTCGCGCGTATAGCGAGTTTGGTCAATGAGGATCCTGAGGAACACATTGGGGCGCTGAAGACACTACAAGCACTGGCCGAAGCAGAGAACTTCAGCGTTAGGAAACTGGCATTGGCGACACAGGTCTCCATCTTCAAGGATGTGATCCCTGGGTACAGGATACGGCCGCTGTCGGAAGAGAAAATGCAAGAGAAGATATCCAAGGAAGTCAAGAAGCTACGGCAATTCGAGCAGAAGCTTGTTTCGAGCTACGAGACACACGTGAAGTACCTGGCGAGGCTGGCCAGGTCGAGTGGATCCTTGGACAAGCCGCACATGGCGAGTCTGGCTTCAGTTGCTGTTAGCTGCGCATGTAACCTCTTGAACTCGGTACCACACTTCAACTTCCGCGGCGAGCTGTTGAAGATTCTCGTAGGCAAGCTTAGCACGAGGAGGGTAGATGCCGACTTTGTACGTTGCAGGGAGGCCATGGAAACACTTTTCGAGACCGACGAGGACGGCAACGCTGCGCTGGAAGCTGTTACGATGTTGACCAAGATGATGAAGAGTCGGAATTACCACTTCGATGAGACTGTGTTGAACACGTTCTTACACCTGCGACTGCTGTCCGAATTTGCGCAGAAGGCTTCGTATCACTCTGTCGACAAGGCGGAAGACCCGATGGTCAATGGCAAAAAGATGAAGCAGAAGCGCGAGTTCAGGACAAAGAGGTTACGGAAGGAACTGAAAGAGAGGAAGGCGATTGAGAAGGAGTTCAAGGAGGCTGACGCAGCTGTCAGTCACGAGGAACGCGACAGAATGCAGGCCGAGACGCTCAAGATGGTATTTGTGGCATACTTCCGAATCCTAAAGGCTCGCTCGCCGAAACTAATGGGTGCTGTGTTGGAAGGTCTGGCACGGTACGCACATCTGATCAACCAGGATTTCTTCGGAGATATTCTGGAAGCACTACGAGACATCATCGCAACCGCAGAACTTACGGCCGCTGCCGCCGTCGAGGAGGATGAGGATGTATCAGATGAAGAGGACGACAATGAAGCGCCCGAGCGCAACCTTACCCGCGAATCTCTCCTCTGCGTCATCACTGCATTCGCACTCCTCGAAGGCCAAGATGGAGCAAAAACAGCGTCGGCCCTGAAACTGGATCTAAGCTACTTCATCACTCATCTCTACCGCACACTGCATCCTGTTGCCCTGAACCCAGACATCGAACTCAGCTCCAAGTCTCTCCACCTACCCGACCCCGATGCCGCAACATCCCATGCCGACACCGCAAAAATTAATGTACAAACCACTATAGTCCTACTCATCCGCTCTCTCTCTTCCGTCCTCCTACCCGCCACTTCAATTCGCGCCGTCCCGCCCCTCCGTGTCGCAGCTTTTGCGAAACAACTCATGTCCATCTCCATGCACCTCCCCGAGAAATCCTGTACCGCTATGCTCGGCCTACTAAACCGTGTTACCAAGACGCATGGCAAGAAAGTAGCACCTCTGTGGAATACAGAGGAGAGGCGAGGCGACGGAGTGTTTGATGCGCTGAAACCTGAGATCGAGGGTAGTAATCCTTTTGCAGGGACTATTTGGGAAGGAGAGATACTGAGGAAGCATTTTGCGCCTAGTGTGAGGGAGGCAGTTAGTGGGCTTGAGAGGAATATTTTGGAGGCTAGTAAATAGATGGATGTATCTGGTGGATGTGTGCATGTCGAATTTGATCGTTCGCCCATGACTCGCTTTCTAGCCTTTGGACGCGTGTTTGCATCTCCCTCCCTGCGCACCTGGCACACCTCTGGCGTCTCTACTATGTATGTCGACAATCCTTACAATGGCAGAAACTTTCGCGTCAGCTATCGAATTGTCACAACCTGTGCCTCGACCGCAGCTTGAGACTCATTCTGTCGATCGTGGCGTATAGAGGCGGCCTCCTAGCTTGGATCACCCTGGATTTATTGGATGCCTAGTTATACCCGACCAACATTCTTCCAACACTTACAGCATGACATGTCGTCGATGCTGGCGCATCACACGCCAGCAATGCAACTCGGTCAGTATCGAGATTACCGAAGCTACACTTCAAGCTTCACAAAGCGAGCTATCGCAACATGCTTCCCTGGTCATTGCGTAACCTGTTGTATGGCGCTTACGATCATAGACCTGCTCCTCATCCCGCTTCATGATTGGCACTAGTACTAGTCATCTCTACCAGCCCTTCCTAGGTCTCGGGCTAGGCTATGCCCGTGGTGGGGGCCGATTTGAAGCTGAATGGGATGCGATCAAGTAACCATCCCGCCTGGAGTTCTATTGTGCCCCTAATCACCTAGGACATTTTTTATGCACAGCTGCCTTTTATCTACGAAACTTGGGACTGCTCCGTTACGGTTACAGGTCTATACTACTCTCGCAATGGCTCAAGAACCAGATATCGATCCAAACCGGTGGTATTCAATGTTCATAGGGAGCCATACACAATCGCTGGCAGGAACAGCACTCTATAACGGAGACGGATCCAGGGGCGCGGTGTTCATCAAGACAAAGAACGATACAGACACCGAGCAGCGATGGCAACTACGCAAATTCAACTCAACTGCCTGGACGCTGCGTACACAGGGGTCTGGTCCAAACAGTTATTTGTCCGCGAAGTATTCCGATGACGAGCAGCAGGAGGGCAAATCTTTCGCGTATATGGCTCGAGGTGACATCGCCGACGCGAGTGCATACTGGACTATTAACTCGTGGCGAGATGAGACGTGGTATTTGACCAATCTGGCAAACAACACCGGTTATCATCTCACGCTTACACCAAACCAAGGCCATGTTGTGATGAGTTAGTAATGCCCCTGTAAGAATTGCATGTGAGATAGATATTGACTTCATACACCCACCTTTAGGTTCGAACATCACAGCGCCACAAAAAGGGCAGAAGTGGGATTTCTCAGGTGTCGCGCCGATCGATGATGAGCGGTACTCAGCCGTCAACGTAAGATATATGTGGGTTAATGGTAAAGCTTGTACAAGCTAACATATCACCAGTTGGTGGATGCTGTGACCGGTACTCCCACTGCTATCTCAGGATCTTCTACGCCCTCGACCACGGCCAGCGCAACGCCCTCAGCCAACACGAACGCGAACACCTCCTCGGGACTTTCGACTGCCGCCAAAGCAGGTATTGGAGCCGGGACTGGCGGTGCTGCACTCATAGCACTCATCGTACTTGGCCTCTTCCTTCGGCGGAAAGGAAAGAGAGGACAGTATACAAATCCGCCGCAAGACCTGCCCTACGAAAGCATGGCCCATGTTCAACCTTTGCCAGTGGCTAAGTACGAGCTAAATCACGACAACACAGCCACGTACGAGATGCCATACCATAATGCCTTGTCAGAAGCACCGATGAATGAGCGTGCTGCTGAGCTACCTGGTCACACGGTGCAGAGATGAAGAGACCTGGAGGAACAGCGGAGAATCAGACCAAAGGGAGGAGTGTAAGCCACTTCAAATATGATAGGAAAGAGATATTTGTCAATCACCATCGGAGCTTACACGCCGAATCATATCCTTGGTACTCCTCATCGAAGGTGTGGCACTTACTACCGACATCCGTCGCCGGTAACCACGCGAGAAGCTTTAACATCTTGGAGTGATCAATAACTCTTGGAAAATGCTTGATCGACGAAGAAAGCGCCGCATCAGCAGGTGCTTTGGGTCTTGGCTCTAAAGGACCTCCCTACAAGGCAGTTCAGATGTGCACATACCCTGCGCTCTGGAAGTAGTCTGGACAATTCTTTTTGAGAATGCACTGGTTGAAAGGCGACAGGAATCTCTTTCAAAGATGAGTTTTCATGCGACGCACACATCTTTAATCGCGTCGAGGCAGCCAAACAAAGCACCTCCGGTTCCGATGGTCAAGATTGAAGGGATGCTCAAAGTCAAACCCATCAAATATAGGCCTCGTGTTCACTGAATCTTATAGTGTTCCGTTCCAGTCAGTTGGAAAGCTCCGACAAGAAGGACTTGCTACCAGCTAAATGACCACGCCTTCATCTCAACGAACCACCAGCACCTTGCATCTTTCTTGCATATACTCTCAGATCCATCGATCATGCTGTGCGAGGCAACTCCGTGACAATCCCACGACATGGCTTTACGAGCATCTTCGCGCTGCTTTTGAGTACTTTTAGCGACACTAAAACATTTCTTTGTACATGGAGTCGACACAACAGAAGATGGCGCATGGCAGCTACATGTAAGACTGGTGAAAGCCGACCGCCAGGCATCATGAGCAGGCGGATATCTTTGGACCCCGCACCGTTCCTCCAAAGCGCAGGATCTTCAAGACTACCACCAAACTGTATAGTCGTTCACATTAGCCTCAATCTTGGCTCGTGCTAGATGTCTCGTCTAGACGGCGTAGATGAAGAATGTCATCTTGGCGACAGAGCTGCACGACCTGCGGATCAGCTACCACGTCAAAATTTGAAAGCTGCCCATAGAACCTTGCCGTTTTGTCCTTTCTGCCGACTCCTATCACGCACTCCTTCTTCATCTCCTAGCATGCAAGAACTCCACACGTGGAAACTCTTACCAACTCAATCAAACCCCCATTTAACTGTGATCCCTTCGCTTCTGTGCTGCATGCTACCATGTAACTTACGGCTAGAAGGATCCGAGCACCATGCTGCCTACATGTCGGCGCTTAAGGCCAGGGATCATGTGTATAAGTTGAGCCTCGTCCTCAGTGTTACAGCAGACAAGTCAGTCTTGCCGTCAAGAATGGCAGGATTCAATCTCAGAGCGCTATACGCACTCCTCGCCTCACTTTCCCTCCTCCATGTACTCTGTGCTGCGGACGCAGTGAACGATCTCCAGACCAAGGGCCATGCAGCCGTCGACGCCGCCATTGCCAATTAAAAACATGTACCAAAGACAAACTCCGCCTGCGCCGAGAATGGTATGTATCACAACTACTCGAACTCTCGCCCACACACACCAAACTAACATACAAACCAGGGGCGACATCACTGCCTCTGAGAAGCGCGCTTACATCGCCGCCGTCCAATGCATAACCAAAGCGCCCTCTAGACTCTCGCCTACCCAATATCCTGGCGCCAAAACACGGTTCGACGACTTTGTAGCCATCCACATAAAGAACACAGTGTCCATCTACAACACGGGTAGTTTCTTGTCCTGGCACAGGTACTACACATGTGCATATGAGAACGCGTTAAGAGTCGAGTGCGGATACAATGGCACACAGTCATACTGGGACTGGGGACGCTGGGCGGCCAGTCCAGAGACGAGTCCGATTTTCGATGGGAGTGAGACGAGTATGAGCGGCCAGTGAGAGAAGGTGCAACACGGTAGTAATGGGATGAAGCCGGCCAGGAATGGCGGAGGGTGCATTGCTAGTGGGCCGTTCAAGGGCATGATGGTTAACCTTGGGTATGTTCTCCCTTTTTCTTCTCTTTTCTTTCCGCCCATTTATAGACACGGCATTGTCTTGTACAGGGCTATATATGCGCGTATGCTGACTTGACATAGACCGATAGCAGCAATGGATAGTCCACAGGCTCCACGGAATCCAAGGTCGGATGGCTATGGGTACAATCCTCGCTGCATCAAGCGTGACATTAGCAATTACCTTACGCAGCTTTACGCGACAACGGACAAGATAGTTGGGTTGATCAACAGCAGCAAAACTATTGGTTCGTTCCAGGATACAATGCAAGCCGCGACTGGCCCACACGGCGCGGGACACTTCACTGTGGCTGGCGACCCGGGTAGTGACTTCTATACATCACCTGGCGGTACGTACCATTTCCTCTCTGTCTTTCTGTTCTCATTGCTGATCAGTTTGTGTCGCAGACCCATACTTTTACCTTCACCACTCCATGGTAGACCGTGTATGGTTTATTTGGCAGAGCCAAGACTTTGCAAACAGGCAGCAAGTCATTGCGGGTGGCACATCGATGATGGGTGGTGGAAGGATGCAGAGTCTAGAGGACAATGTAGATCTTGAGGTGTTGAATGTGGATGGCAAGGTGTATAAGATCAAGGACTTGGTTAGTACGGTTGCAGGGCCGTTTTGCTACGTCTACGAGTAGTGCGATGTGGCAATGGTTGTCATGAGACTAGCACAATCATCTTTGAAATAGATGACATACATTATACCCAACTTCCATTAAGATTATTCGCGCAGGTTAGCCTCGGCACATCAAGAGTGGGAACATTTCGAGAGTAACATATAATATATTGACGGTCCTCAGATTAGCTCTCCTGCTGTCCTCAGAAGGAACCTCGTCCATTCCCCGTCAATCAGTCTTTCGACCTCTTAACAGGCAACGATCGGGCTCCTCAACTCGACTTTGGCTTTAATGCCCCCACAGGGACATCATCACTGGACCTCTTTCGTGCCCGTCTGTGAAACAGGACTTTGTCAAGAAAACAACCCACCTAATACAAGCACCAACACTCAGACCCGCAGACACCCAACGACAAAGACCACGCATCCCCACGACCAGCAATGCCACAAGGGGCAAAGGCGCTCGGATTGAAAACTACATAGTCAGACGTCACAAGCGAACTTCGTCCTCCAAGCTTATTAGGCGAGGAAGCACGGCGCTTCAACCCTTTTACTTCTTCCTCAGTGCGCAGTGGGAAAGATTGGGGCTGCAGTTTAGCAAAGGCGAACCCGATAGCTGTGCGAAATCGCCCGTGGCTATCGCTGTGCAATGATAGTATGGGCGATGTGGCTGCATCTAGTATGATGGCGCACTCCCTCCGCTTTCCGTTCTTGTTTGTCATGCAGTGAGACGCTGGGGATGATTAGTCCCCGGCATCGCCTTGTGACGAAGGTTTGTCGTTCACTGGGATCTGGTGGGTGTCAGCTGTTTCTGAATACTGCTGCTTCCTGCGCGCTGGTAACGTCGGCAATCCAGGCCAACTCGTCGCGATCGGGCTGTACTTACTCGCTGCTCGGGTTGTGGGTAACGAGAGAAAGCTGCCGACGCGCAGCCTTGTGAGTTGCGCGCGCAATCACGGGCCACGCTAGTAGCAAAGCTAATAACGTAAGCTGGGCCGGCACTTTCCCGTCATCGACAGCAAAATTCAAACCTGCTCGATTAGGAAGCTGGATCTTGGCGGCGGCATAAAAGCGGTCTGTACTTCCGAGTAGTATATATATCGTCATGCGTCGAGGTCGAAGTCTGTTCATCTTGCTTCTCGTGATCTCGCGAGTGATGCTCACCTCGACATGCACGTTTGCATGTCAACGTGCGCACGTAAACATCCATCGATCAATTACGTACAGGGTTGACAGTGCTTCCAATCACGAGGCAATCCCCTGTGCAATGTTTACTCAGAAACAAAGCATTCGACATCAAGGCCGGCTCCAACACTTTATGTAGCCATGCCCCTAAATCGGATGCCAGAACAAATCTTAACCCAACTCCGCGTCATCGGCAGCCTTTGCAAGATCCTATGCAATGTGTTGTTAACGTTTGTGGAGACATGCCTTTCATCATGATTAAATCATGCTAAAGTGTTTTCGGTTTGATATGTACTAGGTGGAGAGTAGTGAAAGCGCTAGGTGAAATAGAAAACAATGCGCGTGGCCTTTCCAGGCCATCTTTTGCCCAGCCTAACTCCATCATTTAACCCTGTACAGCGCCGTCCAGTCATTCTCATCCCCAACTTCGACACATCCATCCATCTGGAACATAGGTGGGCCTTTCCAAACAAGCTTCTTTTTGGCCTTGAACTTCAAGTACGAGCTATTCCCCTAGAAACGATCTCTTTGCTTCGTCCTGTAAATGGTGAAGCCTATGTAGGCACCAGTCAAGGCCACGCCAAACAGCACAAACTTGACAAGGAACCACGTCCAGCTTCCACCGCTGCTGCTCTTCTCCCGGGTCATGGACGAAGCAGTCTTGCCGCTCGAACTTCCTGATGACGAACCGGCGCTTGGGTTCTTCTTGTAGAGGTTTTGCGACTTGACGGAGACGATATCGTGGTTGTCGGAAAGCTCGCCGGTTTCGGCGGAGAAACCTAGGTAGGCGACGGGCGGGACCTTGAAGTTGGGGATCTCGAAGCATTGAGTCCATTCGCCTTCTGACTTGTATTGGAGTTCGAGACGGAGGTATTGTTCTTGGAAGTACGTGAGGCGGGCTTTGGTCGCGATTTGGGCATTGCGAATTCCACGGGCCTACTCATGTTAGTGGTTGGACAGGCAGACGATGCGACCAGCACACACCGAGCATCCAGCGACCTCATTGGCCTTGCCATCGTTGTCCTTATCGTAGGGCGTGTTTCCATCACCGTTCATAGCCATGATATAGGGGAACACGGTACCGGGACGGTTGTTCTTGTAGGTATCGAAGAAGAGGCCGAGACCCTCGAACTTGTCTGTATGACCGAAGACGTTTCCGGGCTGTGCGCGCTGCTTGGTGAGCCACATGGCGAAACCGTCGCCGTAGAGGTTGCCTTGACCGTGGATCTTGAACTCGAATGTGATCTACTCGCGTGAGCCTTGGAGGATGACATATCGTAGAATGTAACGCACCTCCCAGTTTGTAGCGGTAAGAGGCACCCTCGAAAACAGCCAGCCATCACGCGAGGGCTTGTCCGAAGCAAGTCGAATGTACTTATCAGTCCGAATGATGGTGTCTCCGCCAAAATCCCACCAACGGCTCTGCATGTCCGAGTCGAGGTATGGCTGTACGTAGTGTTAGAATCTTCCTAACGTCGAATGTATCTTCGCCTAGGATACGCGACTTACAGGCTCGAGGCTGTGTGTCCGTAGCTATGCTCTTGTTAGCGATAATTCCCCATAGTCCTCAGATGGCGGCAAACCCACCGAGATGGCCTTGATATCAGGGTCCTCGCTCAATCCCCCCTGCCGCGCCCATGCACCCGTCCAACTCCCCGCGAGCAAGCATAGGCTCGTCCATGGCCTTGCAAACAACATGGTCGCACGTAGTCCTCCGCAGTCTGAGAGCAGCTATCCCCAAGCCACTACCCGAGTGCTGGCGCGCAAGAAAGAATACTAAGGAAGACTGGGCTCCAGTAATTGGGGGGAAGAATAAAAGCCTCTTGGGGGTGAAGGCTAGTCGAAGAGGAAGATGACACGGGTCGGGCGACTTGAACGTGCTGGAGTACTGGGTGTGAATCTTGGGGATCGGAAAGGCCACTCTATCACCTCGGCGTGTAATGCAGGGGTCCTGCGCTGCAGCGACTACGCTAGCGAGAGAGCCGCTCTTGACGTCGACAAGTTTTCGAGACGAAGCCACCCACGACCGACGATTTTCCTAATAACACGCCCCACGTCGCATCCCCGTCAATACGCACACACACGACTGAGAAGATGGACTCATTAGGCGGCATGTCTTCCTACCCGAGCGATCCAAAGACGGCGGTTATGCGCCAAGTACAGCAGGAAGCTGCCATGCAGAATGCGCGCATGCTGGTCGAGGTGCGTCTTTCCTCTTTCTTGCATTTAGATTGCAGTGGTAACTATACTAATGCATCCACAGAAACTCAACGAGCATTGCTTCGAGCGCTGCATCCCCAAGCCAGGCGCCTCCCTCTCAAAGGGCGAGGAAAGCTGCATGAGCGCATGCATGGAAAAGTACATGAGCGCATGGAACACAGTCAGCAAGCAATACGTCGGCAGGATACAGCGGGAACAGGGCGGTGCCGTGCAGAACGTATAAATCGTTGGTTGACGTCAGAAGGGGAAGGTTTTTGAAGAGGCGCCTTCGCAAGATATCCACGATATAGAGGGCCATGTACGAGTATCGGATTACGACAATGGAATCCAGAGTAACGGCGTATGATCAAAATGTACTATACACTATACCACCAACAAGAAGAGTTTGTATCAAGACAAAATTGGTATATTGCCAGACCATGACATCCCACATATGACGAACCGAACGAAGCCCGCTGTCTATGCCAACTATCACAAAGTTCATGTCTTCAACGCTTACTTCTTAACAAACGTCTTCTGCCTCTGCGCATACTCCTTCACAGTGACACTGCAGTTGACCTCCTGACACAGCCTCTTCCTCCTCTCTGGTGTCAGCTTGGTCGCAAACTCCAGTCCGCTGGCCCTCTCCACCGCCTCAATCGGCACCTCAAAGTCTGTCAATGGCTTGTGGTTCTCAATCCTAGCATTCGGCAGCACAAACGCGCCCAGGGCAACTTTGCCTCCTAGCTTTCCGTCTTCAGCGAAGATGACTTTGTAGAAATGGGTGGGTACAGCGACGTTGGGCGGGTTGCCGATGACTTCGTATGACACGCGCCATTTGCCGTCAGCTTCACGCTTAGGGAGGTAGAGAGGGCCGGTCACGATGCGGACTGAGGGGTACGAGTGTGTGAGCCTGCGGCAAAAGTCTTCAAAATGTGCCCAGTAGTCGCGGTTGAAGCCGTCGCCCACTTGCGGGCACATGTTGCTCAGTGCAAAAGTATCATCCATGGCTTCCTGACTCCACTTTGCATCTGCAGCGGGGACTTGGTGTCCCCTGTCATAGCCTGAGCGGAAGTAGTCTTTGAGCTTTGCGCGGAACATTTCTGGGATTGTAATGTCTTCGACAAAGACGCTGTGCTTGCGGTCGGCGTTGCTGTTTGCCAACGACTCGGGCGTGATGTGCTCGGCGACCCATGCTGGGTTCCGTGTTCGCCGGTCGAAGGATGATGTGAGAGAGGCGGCAGGACGGAGATCGTTGACTGGGCCAGGGAAGCCATATTGGAAGAGACCGTTGGGGTCTACAATTGCCCTGCGCGCAGCCGCAGCCGCAGCCGCAGCGGGCGAGGGTACAGGCGCTGGCCGCCCAGGCCCAGTTACAGTGGTCGTAGTCGTGGTGATGGACGGCGTGGGCGCAAAGCTGTCCTTCTTGGTCGAGTAGAGCGCCGCAGTCGCTGCTGCTCCCGCTGCTGCACTACCAGCAGCAATCAAGCCCAAGGTGAGTTTAGACATGATCGAGGTAGTTCGGCCTTTGAGGACGTAGGTGGTTGGTGGACCTTGGGGTAGCTATCGAGGCCTCTTATGACCTACACAGGGCTCGCACGGGTCCGGCGTCCTTTACGGCGCGTGAGGAATGTCTCGGACGCGTCTACCCGTGTTCGTATGCTTCGCTGGCGTCTGTTCCCTCATGGTCATCTGCATTTTCCACTAGGAGAGTTTGGCGCTTACCAGATGCACGCTAGCCCTGACAACCGCACCTGCATGGATATTCGACATCACTGACAAGTCATCAAGTCTAGCAGTTTTGCAAATTCCTAAAATTCTGCCCAGTTCTTCTTCATTTTTCATCTTCTGCAGTACATAGATGGTTATGCGGGGTTAGATTGGGAGCATTATCCCATCAAGTGTGACGCCACACCGCCAACATGCCTTCCTGGATATCGCGAGCCACTGAGTCTCACAATGCCCAGCTCATTACAACTGCAGCCGTATCAGGCTTTGTTGTTGGAAGTGCAATTCTCGGATTCCAAAAAGCTCGACGGATGACAAGGGTCGCGGATCTGAAAGCATCGATTCCAGATTTCAGTGACGATCATCGCTCGTCCAGAGTGAGTACCTAGGTTTCTGGTCGACTGCATACTTAACAATCCCGAGTGCCGCCTGAGAACTCGCTAACAGAACCAAGCTGACCGAATATGGCGCTGCTTCGAACGTCTTTGCTCCAAGCAAAGAAGATGAACGCAGCATGGCATTAGCCGCAAGAGCAAGGAAAGGCGACTATGACGATGGTATGATTTCTGTCCAAACAAAACTGCCAACCAAATCTGACTAGTATGGCAGATCTCATCCTTGAACAACTGGCGAGGAACAGAGTCTTTCTCACAGATCCTGGAATCACCAGGTTAAGGAACGCTTTTGTGGTTGTAGTAGGATGCGGAGGCGTTGGATCACATGCGACAGCTGCACTCGCTCGCTCAGGATGCTCGAAACTAAGGCTCATCGATTTTGACCAGGTTACTCTGTCTTCGCTCAACCGGCACGCTGTTGCTACTTTGGCAGACGTTGGAACGCCCAAAGTACACTGTCTCCGAAAAAGACTCGAGCAGATCACTCCTTGGACGCATTTCGAATGCCGCAATGAACTCTTTGGCGAGCAAACTGCAGCAGCACAACTAGCACCCTTGAACGGACAACAGCCGGATTTCGTCATTGATGCGATCGACAACATCGACAGTAAGGTTGCCCTTCTGGCATACTGTTACATGAACAACATCAAGGTCATATCTTCCATGGGTGCAGGCTGCAAGTCTGATCCTACAAGAATCTTCATCGGCGACATCTCCGGAAGCACAGACGACCCCTTGTCAAAGTCCACAAGAAGAAAGTTGCGCCTGAAAGGCATCAAGGATGGCATACCAGTTGTCTACTCCACTGAGAGGCCTGGTCCTGGAAAGGCTGAGCTTCAGCCTCTTTCTGAAGAGGAATTCGCAAAGGGCAACGTTGGGGAGCTGGGTGTTCTCGCAGACTTCCGCGTACGAATCTTGCCCGTTTTAGGTACCATGCCAGCCATCTTCGGTCTCGCCGTTGCAAATCACGTTATCCTTTCCATCGCTGATTATCCTCACGAATACCTGCCGTCAAAGTCCCGCGATAAGATGTACGACGGAATCTTGGGTGCACTCCAAGGTGCCGAAGAACGGCTAGCCCGAGCAATCTTCGGCGAGGATCCACTGGGCCTCAAGATTCCCATTACACAAGACGACGTGGGCTATCTGGTAGAAGAGGTATTCAACGGCCGAAGCATCATCAGTGGATTGTCCACACGCCTAGCATTGACACGATGGAACAAGCCACTCGAGAGCTTTATTGATCAGAGCACACCGGGTCAGAAGAGTAGCATTGTCCAGATGAAGGACCTGGTTCTCATGACCAAGGAAGAGGCGACAAAGCATGAGAAGGAAGTGTTGAAAGGTCAAAAGAGCTTGGAGGAAGTCTATGACGGTGAAACGATTGAGCGTGTCAACAAGAGAATGGCAGAGGAAGAGAGGTTCCAGCGCTTCAGGTAACTTATGATACACGAGATGAAAATACTCGCTACACCCATCGTGTTGTTGCACAGCACCCGCAAAATTGCACTCTACAGTGACCCCACATGATTTCCGCATCCGTCCGTACTCACAGGACACGACAAAGCGGATCTGAATTGCAATCCTCCACGTTTAATCCCGATATTGCCTCTCCAAACCCCGCGGCAATGTCAGCTATCTGCATCAGTCGGTCCTTCCGTCAAGCTTTGGCGGTGACCGATATCCATCGGCGGTCGCATTAGCGCAAGGCACGCGACCAATGGGAGGCGACTTCACTCCCGCTATATACGTGGTAGATAATTTTCTGCTGATGACGTAGGGTATCATCAGTAGACGAAACCGGCACTCCCGCCGCGGCATGAGCTACGTGTGAACATCTATCATGGTCCATCTGCAATGGTAGCCAATGGGCGCAAGTTGAGTGGCGACGGACCTAACCAAAGTAGCTCAGTTCCGTAGCTCATCTGTAAAGATGGCGTTGAGACTCATCTAGACAGAAGAAGCTTGTAATGAACGTCATATTGGGAGATCGGGAGATCGGAGTTAACGGTCAATATCGGTATATAAGTGTTTGATCACTAACACAGCAAGAACAGCAACTCACCCTACTAAAACCCCGATACCACACCATCACCAGCACAAATACCCAACACTCCATTATCACATACTACAACAAACTATAACAAGCAACACAATGGCCACAGACACCAAGTTCGAAGGATGGCTCGGCAAGGACAAGGAGAGCGTCAACGGAAAGATGGAGTGGGGTCAATTCGACCCCAAGAAGTGGACTGAGGATGATGTTGACATTGAGATCTCTCACTGCGGTATCTGCGGATCAGACCTGCACATGCTGAGCAGCGGCTGGGCCCCAACACCTTATCGTATGTTGCTTCGTCTTTACACAGCTTTACAGTACTAACTGTTGCCAGCCTGCGTCGTCGGTCACGAAATCATTGGTAAGGCTGTAAAGGTCGGCAAGAACGTCAAGCACGTCAAGGAGGGCGACCGTGTCGGTGTTGGCGCGCAAGCACGCTCATGCATGCAATCTGACTGTCCCGACTGTTCAAACGGCATTGAGAACCACTGTCATCGCGAGACAGTAAGCACATACGGCTCCATCTACCCACGCGATGAGGGCAAGAGCTACGGTGGATACGCTACACACAACCGCACAAACGGCCATTTCGTCCTGAACATTCCCGATGGCCTAGACAGTGCGGATGCCGCGCCTATGCTCTGCGGTGGAATCACCGTCTACTCCCCGTTGAAGCGATACGGTTGTGGCCCTGGCAAGACTGTCGGAATCGTCGGTGTAGGTGGTCTGGGTCATTTTGGTGTTCTCTTCGCCAAAGCTCTCGGCGCAGACAAGGTCGTCGGCATCAGTCGCAAGGCCGAAAAGCGCGACGACGTCCTCAAGCTAGGCGCTGACCTTTACGTCTCCACCGATGAAGACAAGGACTGGCAAAAGCACAACGCACAAACACTCGACCTCATCGTCTGCACAGTTTCCAGCGCCAAGATGCCTCTGGATGGCTACCTTAGTTTGCTCAAGACTCATGGTACCTTCGTCCAGGTCGGTGCCCCTGACGGTGGTGAGCTACCTCCCATCAACGCTTTTACTCTTCTTTCTGGAGGACTTAAGATTGGAGGCTCCGGAATTGGTGCTCCGTGGGAAATCAAGGAGATGTTGGAGCTCGCGGCTGAGAAGAAGATCAAGCCATGGATTCAGAAGAGGCCGATGAAGGAGGCCAACAATGCGGTTGTTGATATGCAAGACGGAAAGGCGAGGTATAGGTACGTTCTTGAGAACTAAGCAAAGAACATACGCCGCAACATAGCTTTTACTCAATTCAAGCTATCTGAAGTACATTTCAAGAACTCGATGTTAGGAACGAAATCCTTGCTACCTGGGTTGTGTGAAGCATGTCTAACTTTCGTTTGCATCGGCGTTGGGGTTCCACTCTGGGCATGCGATGATAAATCTACAGGTGGTGGAGAAATCGGCAGCGAAAAAAAAAAGACATTTCTACTGACAATAAGTTATGGGGATGAAGGACGGACGGGAGATTAGAATGATTGCGATCAATCCGGGGGTTCGAGACGGTTTGCATTTGAGACTGAGTGACGTAGTTTGTCCGGTGTTGTGGTTCCATCTGAGTGGAATACCCGGTGAGAAGAGCATCTCTGGTGTAGTAAAAGGTCTTTCTTCTTGAGTTTTAAACTCTAACAGCCAGTACAGGGAACTAGTGACGTGGTTCACTCAGATGCGAATACTAGAGAAGAAGTTCAACTCTTCACCAACTCGTCTAATGCTAGATTGGACGTTATCCAAGGTAGATGGCACTTTTCGAGTGCTCCAAATCCAAACGAGGTCAACGAGCATGTTGTTCTATTCGTGAACAAGTATAACAAGTAGAGATGTAGTTTTGAATCTTGGTCTACAGACTAGACTGTTTGAACCAAGTCAACTCAACCATGCTGTAGGAGAATTCTTGTACATGACAACTCTTGCTATGTTCAAGATTGCTGCAAGACCTGTCGAACAGACAAGTTTGCCCTGGTAAGAAAAAGGATTGTGAATTCGATACTGTATTGTCATTGCTCGCGTGCCATGAGTGTTGCTACGGCATGGCACGGCACGGCATAAGTATCAGACGCATAGTAAGTCAATTTCAACGTCATGCTTGACTGAACGATAACTGTATACGAGCCTTAGTAAGTTTTATATAGAGTGACTGGTTGTGACACCTCGGCAAACGTTACATGAAATGATAGTCGAACCACATATCTAGATGTCTGCCATACCCCACCACGAACGAACACATCCGGTCATGCAAGGCTGGTGTGTGGTCTTATTCTAGATACAGATAAAGCATGATGCGCGTATGATTGATTGTTTTTGTTTTCAATGCAGTCTTCGCCGAATGTATATGTATATGCATATCGGTGTGGCAGAAGGTGGAGATGTTGAGTTCCCACACACGGTACGATGCTTTTTGCAACCGGTCATGACGCATTCTTGTATGTACTTGAGATCTACCCCCGCTTATTCCGGCTCTTGTCATGGTGTTTGCTTTTTGCGCGGGTTGCGGGTCGCGGGATACAGCCCAGCCCCCTCTCCGTGTCTGGCACTAGGACTTAGGCCACAGCAAAACGGCTGTCATGCCACACTCGTAGGATTTCCTCCGCGGGTTCGAGTAATTGCTTTTGAACGGCATTGTAGCGATGCAGGATTCGCGGGAGAACTACTGTAACCATGGGTCTAGCTTGACACCCGCTGCATGGAACCCGCAATAGCGCGGCAAGCCTGATCGGCCGCAGTGATGCGCTCCGGTGTATGACCATGAGGAAGGAAAGCGCGAAAACTGGTGATGCTCGGGCGCAAGTGGAGAGGAAAAGCAACCATCTCGGGATCAATCGCATCGCCGCGACAATGACAAGGCCAATCTGCATGGTCGGCTACGAACAGCTACTGCCAAACAAGGAACGGCGTCGGCAAGCCTGCTACATCACTTCTACGTAAAGAACGTTTTCTTTTCCCCTGCATGGCTGGGCGCGGGAAAACGTAAAGCCCAACCGTCGACGCACCTTCGAACCTGAAACTCGCCTAACACCCATGTCAGCGGATGGTACTTTTCAGTGGAGAAGGTGGTTGGTAACTACACTGGAATAGCCGTTTGGTAAGGCATAACAAGCCCCTGTCGATGCAATGTGGCTGAGGGATCGAACGAACCGAAGTGCCGCCCGCTCGCCTCGCAAAGGAAATGCTTTCGGTTTCGGTTCTATCGTCTACCAACACCATACTAGGGTCTCGACTAACGCACACACGCGTCGATATGCGAAGGGCCTGCAAAAGTTTGGCATTCGTAAACAAGGACGAAAGTTTGACGCGTCACCAACGGCTGCCGCCGCGATCCCCGCGAGATCGAGACCGTGATTCCCGTGTGTAACGTGACGGGCGATCAAAGTTCAAACATGGGTTGAGAGACGATGTTGGGATGGTTTCCGTCTGACGTTGATACGTACTATCATCGGGGATGAGAGTTCATCGGCTTATCGGGATCAGATCTGGATCCATAGACTTGGTACTGATATTTGCTTTTCTGGCTTCTCGACCCGATGTGCGCTGTGGGTACTCGATATAGTCAGCGAGTCCTAGCAGCGGAATAAGATGTGAAAAGCAATATCAAGGCTAGGACTATCCTTTCTCAGATGCATCTGCATCTGCATCTGCATCTGATCTGTATCTGTAGCGACGTGCAGTACACCGGTGTATGGAGCTGGCGTGTCTCCGCTGCATCCATCCCACGCCGCCTCCTGAATCAAGACCCGTTCCTGCGCAATTCCCTGATCTATGGGTCGTTGCATGAGCATGCGTTTGGAGTTTCAACACCAAAGGTATGACTCGATGTGTTGAACGGTGCACGACCGTCTTCACGGCACATCGCATTGTCCTCAGCTCTAGGAGTTCACTCTGTGGTAGATGGTTGTCTGGTGGGGGGGGGACGGCATGGAAATGTTTCGCATCCTGGTCATTTCGGCAGTACCGCCTAGCTGTTTGCTTCATTCAATATGTGCCGTGTGGGGAAGAATGTGTGATGGGTCGTTGTCGAAGCTTGAAAGAGACAAGCGGAATTCCAGACAGTGGGGTTACTTATTGGTACTTGACTTGTTTCCAGGGCTTGACTTCAACAGGTCTCTGTTACGGATGGCAGGTACGACAAGGCGTATGCTGGTAGAAGCCGTTACATGTCAGGGACAGCCTACAGTACTGGAAGTCTGCGCTATGCAAAGCGTCCCAGGAATCTGTTTGTACGTGTGTATAGGCTGGCCAGATCATGGCGCAAAGCCCGAAGCATATGTGGCCAAGGTGCGTGCGTTGCTGCAGGGGCACTCAATGCTGGACGAACTGCGCTTATCCCGGACATGTAGGTCTCGATGTTACTTTTGATTGTGTGGTTGCACTACTCCCAGTCCCAGTGACACAGAACCACCTGCATTCGATGCACAAGCGAATGGTTGGCGGGGTTTTTACGTAGTTGTTAGTCGTCGTCGTCGTCGTCGTCTGAGACCGAGTCAATAGCTAGAATTGCCCGATCGTGCTTCACTCCACGTACTTGAAAGTAGCGTGGAGAAAGAAAAAAAGCCCCCATAGTTGCACATCCTTTTGCACAAAATGACGATAAAACCCTTGCATGCCCAGATGAACAATGCATGTATGAATATACATAGTAAAGTGGTAAACTTACAAACATAGGTATAATGGTGCCGAGTTAAGGTGAGGGGTAATTTGCCGAATCCACCGAAGTAGTAGCCCTGCCGGCTTTGGTTCGTACCGACGGCATCCTCTCGCGGAATTCACCGTAGTGGAGTCCCAAGACAGCGTTAACCAAGTGCAAGTGGAGATTTATAACAATCAGCTTGTTAAAAGACGCACATGACGAGCAGCAGGTTCAGGGCGAGCACGAATGCGGATACATGTATCCGAATGGAGCAACTGAGCATGCGTGAACATGCCGGTTCATATCGAGTAGCGTGGAGGTTGCAGTAGTGAGTATGGCAAGGATGTGATATTCGTGCATCTAAGTGCGTGTAGCCAATCAATCGCTAAGCAGCTGTGGTATCTTCTAAAACATAGATGTGATGATAGCGACGCCCCAGTCCCTACTTTTGCAAGCCCAGGGGAATCCATGCAATACGAGGAAATGTAGACTGTTTTGGTATCATAAACCCAAGGAGATGTGTAAAGTGAAAGAAACCGCCCGAGGTAGGAGTAGCCCAAAACCGGCCCTAATGATGAAATTGCCAAAGAACAGTGTGGCCGTGAACAGAAGCAAGGAAAGATGGTACCAAAGAATGACGCGGTATGATACAGGGTATATGCAAGCAAATGCGAAGAGTTTGAAGAGTCATGTGCGAAATTAATTCTCCTCCATTAGTGCTTCCTGGTCGCCAGTCTCGCGCCACTCGCGCGCACGTTCAGACAGGCGCTTGACACCGACAATGCGCTCCGCCCAAAGAGACTCGGATGGCGATCTGAATGTGTATGCACGCTGTGACGAGATGACACCAATCGCCTGCAGCACCGCCTTACGCGAATCTCTGCCGAAGACCGCAGGGTGATTGATCCACTCAAGACTAGACTCGAGTTCTGCGTCAAGGGCGAACATGGTTCTGACGTCGATGCCTGCTGCAGGGGTGAAAGGGCTGTCCGCGTGGGGAGAGGGCGTTCGCGCACGTAAGTCGCCACTGGCGCTGTGAACTGTTGGCGACGCGGACCTAGTGCTGCCTGCTGCACTGGATGGCTCATTGCGACGGTGACCAGGAGGTGGGAGAGGTGGCAGACCTCCCTTGCCGAGTCCTTTTAGGATACTGCGCGTTTCCTTGAGGAGGTGGTGGGCGCGTTCGTGTTGGCCTCGCGAAACGAGCGTCAACGCCCGTGTCAGCATGTCTGATGTGAGCAACTCCATACGGCGCTGTACAACATGAGGATGAGGTGGGATAGGAGGTGTTTGAGGTCTTCCTGTTGGACTCTTCTTTGGTCCAGAAGGTAGCAGAGTAATGGCCAGTAATGATGGCCGTGGAAGATGTGAGAGAGATCCTTCTCTTAGAATGTCGCCATACGTGAGATCTGCCTGAATTAGAGGTACTTCTTCTACGCTGAGCGTGCGCGACTCGTCCTGGTCGAGCGGTCCACCGAGCGCTTCCAGACCAGACACTATTGACTCCCAGGGGTCCTGAGGAAGCTGTTCTGGAACGCCCGTATCTGGTGCAATAGCTAGTTGGACTAAGATGTCGCGCTTGTCGCCAAAACGCAGGTCACCCAACGCCGCTTCAGCGTCACGTCCGGTAGCTCGTTTGGTAATATGTAGTGCGCCACTGATCTTGACAAACTTGGCAGGAGAGCCCTCTGGCAGTCGCAACTTCAGCTTGACGTTTTGATGCGAGGTAGTTTGAAGTGAACCAAGACAGCCCGCTGCACACTCGCGAAGCATCATCCAATCCTTGACGTATGTATACGAAGCCTTGGTTCGTGTGGAAAGTTCAATCATGGTGTCCGGCTTGTGTGTTAGTCCAAGACCAAATGAATGAATGGAGACCCTGATAGGTGTTAGTGGTGGTGGTGTATCTGGTAATATCGAGGTACTTACTTGGCAGCTTCCGCGCGGGAGATGACAAAATCAACGCTCTCGGCATCGGAAGTGGACGAGTCACTGATGAGCAAAATGCTAGAGAGGGGGTTGCTGGACTTGCGCTGCATGAGCAGATCCATGGCTACGTTGGCTCCATCAACCACGTCGGCGCGCAAGCTCTTCTGTCCTACAGGGCGTACAGAGTCGAGCACTTTGGGCCAGTCCCTCCAAGCCTTACCAGTCATTCCAACAATGGGAACACCGCCGCCGCTGGATCCGAAAGTGACGAGGCCCATGCGGTCGCGCTCACCCAGGTTGTGGACTAGGAAACGTAATGTGTCACGGAGCAGGTTGATCTTCAAGCCCTGCATCGATGACGATACTGGGATGACAACGACAATGTCGACAGGCACGTGTATTGAAGCAGATGGGCGGGACTCTGCCATGCCACCGCGCGAGGCGCTGTATTCGGTGGGTGCTGTCATGGTCGACCTGGCGGCGCCGTAGGAAGAGTTGATTGAGGAGACGCGCTTCAGCCTACGATAGTCGTCCTCGTCGGTTCCGGAGTTGTCCTGGTCGTACTCGGCCATGCGGTGGCTGGGGGAGAAGTCCAAGCGGATGTCCATGAGGGCGCGTCGCCATAGCTCCAACTGGCTACGATCTCGGAATTGCAGATGGAAAGAGGGCAGCTCCGCCACGGAGAGGCTGAGGGTGAGAATGAAGTTGTCGGGCGAGTGCTCGACCTGGTTGAGGTGCCTCTTGATGAGGATGGAACCCTTGAGGGTGCACTTTGTCCTCTTGATCGGAGCGGCGCCATCCCACTGCGGCTGGGGTGCAATCTTCTTTTCCTTGACACAGATCAGCATCTCGGAGAAGAGATAGCACTCGAGCTCCTGCCATGACTGTCGGTCCTTCCCGACGCGGATGTGGCCGTGGAGTCGCAGCTTGCCGAAACGCGAAAAGTCAAGGCCGTGCCAGTTGTCGACACGGGCGTGAAGGTCTTCGGTGATCTCGTCCAGCACCTCAGCCGGCTCGTATTGCGGCTCAGCAGGCCTACTGGTGGCGGGCGATTTGCTGCGCTCGTAGTCGCTTTCCGCAACGCTTGCCAGAGGAGGAAGCGGTGATGCACGAGGCATGTCATCCAGGTTCGGGCGCCATTTCCCTTCGACGACCTCGACGGTGATCAGACATGTCAGGCTTTGTTGCTGCCGCGACCTGCTGAGGGTTGGGAATTCACTCCGGACCGTCACTATTGGCGCGGGAATTGGGCTCTTGAGGAGACCGCGCGGGCTGCTGAGGCTGGTCTCCATGGACTGCACATCGTAGTCGTGCCGTCGACCATCGTGGGCCGGAGTATAGTCGTTGGAAGAGGCGAGTCCCGTGGCGCCAGAGTCGCTACGTCCATGTGCCCTGGACAGCGACGCGCCCCTGTCGGAGCCGCGGTCACGGCTGTGGCTGCTATCCCGTTGGCGGGTGTGGGCGGTGGGTGGATAACGCGCCGACGACGCGTTGCTTCCGTTGCGAGAGCGACCAGTCGTCATGTGGTCGTCGTGCTGTCGCTCCGACGACAGAGTCTGGTTGTCCCATGGTGTTGGCGTGTTGGCCGCGCTCCGCTGACTCTCAGCTGCTTGCGATGGCAACGGCTCGTTTTGGACTGAACGCACAACCGTCGACAGTTTCTCTGCGAGCACATCAGCATCGCTAGCCAGCGCTGTCTCGGAGGGCCGCCTACCAAGATCGAGAACGTTTCCACCTCTGCTTGTGTCCAGGCCCAGTGTGGCATCGCACGTGGGGCAGTGCTGCGACTCAAACTCACGAATGTACTCATAGAAGCACGCTTCATGGGAGACATGGCCGCATGAGAGCTGCAATATCCGTTCGCCCCGCAATGTGTACTCCAGGTTCTCCTCGCACACGCAGCATTCGCTCCCAATGAAGGTGCGTTCTCGTCTCGTCCGGCTTCGTTCGATATCCATGACCCCTGCCATTCCTCTGCCGGAGCGAGGAGGGGGTTGTGAGCCAAGAGTCGCGTCAGATCGTTGAGTGTGCGAGGTAAAGGGCTTCGTAGTGTGACTACTGCGCGAATGGGGACGGAGTCCTAGGAAAGACATGAGCGGCCTGAGCTCCAAGACAGGTCACAATGGTAGTAGGGAGAGCAGTACTATCGCTGGAGCCCACGATCGGACTGAATTCGACACTTTTCTTCGCTTTCTTGTCTTGTTTGTGATGTGTACCTCTCAACAGTCCGAGCTGGTAGAGGTTCGTGAGTAGAGGGTTCTTAGGTTCGCTGTGGGGTGTGTGAAGATGGCGGCGTCCAGACAAAGAAAGTCCAAAACCGTTCGACATGGGAGGGCCGGGGCTGGAGCAGGGCTCGCTTTTGGATCGCCTCAAGCACGTTTCAGCATCAAGAAAGCACACGGAGGATCGTTGAAGAGCCCACGGGCTGGGTGGACCTTTAGGTTAGAGGCACCAGGTACCGGCAGAGTGCGTTAGCCGGGGTATTGTGCCCGACGCGATTCGAGCCGTGCAACACGGGCCTGTCTGGGATGAACTGTGCAGAATTGGAGAATGCGATGCGCCGGCCCGTTAGGATATATATTTCAAATAAGGAACGCTTCTCCAAGGACTGAAAAGGAGCTGCAGGACATACCGGGCTTTGGTCACACCTAGGCTTTCCCTCCAAGACCGGACGACTGCAGGCATCCCGTTTGCAAAGAAGACTAAGCAGCACCGATGCATGGCTGCAGGCATGTTGCACGACCCCCTGCACCGGGGGGGGGGGGAGGGAGGGGGCGTGATGGAGGCACTTGGTCCCCTGCAACGACTAACCGGAAGGGCTTGCGTAAATAGGGAGGCTTGGGGATGACTGCCATGCGCCACCTCGCCTATCATTCGCCAATACTTTACAATGCGATTCAGTCCGCAAGGTGGTCCATGATGGCGGGCCAGAGACCGTTCGCATCGCAAATCCTCAACTGTTGCGTCCGTGAGCAGGTCGACCCGAGTAGGGAGACAGCCCACATACCCGCTTGGGGGTTGGCGAGCTGAGTCGAATTAGGAGAGATCCAGACGCTCCACGTCAGGGGAAACACTCATGACAAACCTTCTCCCATATGTGACGACATCGCACCTCGATTGCAGTACATGTATACTCTTCGTAGAACCTGCGTGTCGTGTCTTCAAGATAGGGAATGCGCTAGAGGCTCTGTTTGGACCCGTTGCAGAGGCGTTTTCCACTGGGCCTCCTAAACCACGGTCCACTGTCCAGCGTCACGGATTTAGCTTTGAGTCAGTCTCTTCCGTTAAAGTTTGGCTGCAGCTGGGTTGCATCGGAACCGCACTACTTCCAGAAAACTCTTACGAATCCTGCCAGGAGGCCCTGAGGAGGGATTACCGAGGGGGGAA
Source organism: Alternaria brassicae (assembly GCA_004936725.1). NCBI lineage: Eukaryota > Fungi > Ascomycota > Dothideomycetes > Pleosporales > Pleosporaceae > Alternaria > Alternaria brassicae. The sequence goes on along the minus strand of CM016506.1, from coordinate 998,406 downwards.
CCTGACGGAAACAATTTCTCTCCGCGTGTAATGCACGGCTCGTGGACTCCAGTCGCGCAAGCGAGCATCCCACCACCTTCGCAGAGGGATTTTTGAGGTTTTCGTGGTCACCAAAGTGCATCACCGTCGCGGATTTTGATGCAGCTTGTTCCTGCCTCTCGAATCTTGCCCGTTGTTTAGCGCGTCTTTGAAGCTTCATCGGACTTGATACGTTGCTTAGAGATACTCGCCTCGGACGTACGACGCTGTAGGTATAGTGCTTCCTTGGATCTTCCGGCCCCAGGCGGGTGTTTGCGCAATCAGCACATGGCACGCACGTGGATGCATCAACGTCATAATGAATCTTCGAGATGCGGGACCTCCTAACTGCTCAACCAGCAGCGTCCATCGCAAGAGTTTGATCTCCAGATCTACGCCAGGGCGAACCTTGTTTCGAGTGTGCAGAGGTGCAGCATGATATTTTTGCATTGCATTATCGAGGCTATCCTTTCCTGCATGCTTTTGCACACGACAAGACGCGCACATTCTCGCGACTGGATTGGATGCACAATTCTCCCCGCCAGATGGTCATTACCTGTGCTTTGACTGCAGGCTCTGTACAGGCTATGTACAACAGCTTTTGATCATTCGCGTTTCCTGTCGCTGCCAGTGACAAAGTCTGCATCACTCTGCATTTTTAGCCGGCACGTGTGTGGATTCGCTCCCATCTCGCCTCGGTTGAGCGCCGTTCCTATAGCCTATAGTGTAGCCGAGCGGGCATAGACACAGCCAAGGAGAAGAGACTATCACTCTTCTGGTTCAGGCCTGACTCTGCTCTCTAGTCCTTCTCCTTGGACGGCTGTGGTGCAGTCTTGCCGTGCCACGGCTGTCAGCAGGTGCGGAAGACGCGAACAGCAGCTGTCACCGCTGTGACAGACGCCTCACTATTCGAAATATTCGATTGTCCTGCCTTTCTATCCTCTGGTTGGTGCTGATTGCTTGATACGTCGATTATCCTGTCGCTAGGCGCCTTTCCAAAGCTACTGATGCGGTCTTTGGTCGTACTCACCGCATGTTTAATGTGGGGAACACAATCGCGAGCTCAGTGTAGATGATCCGGTCACTACCTCCACTACGGTGAATGGTTGACCTTCTGCAAGCAGCATGAACTTCTGGGTATGAACGACTTTGGGTGATCCTACTGTTACTCTGATCCCTACTTCCCATGGCCGTCCGTCGTCCATCGACAGCCAGCTGCGGCAGCTAATGTCGGACACGGCGTGAGCCTTGTGCGTCAACCTGTTTGGCAGGTCTCCTTAGAGGGGTTGATTTTCATCTTCTATTGTTCCTTGGGGCTATTCTGCTTACGGTCAACGTGTGGTGATGCGATTGATGCAATGCGCTAGTTCTCAACCACCTCGAATAGCCTCTCATTTAGTGCGCACAAGTAAAACATGCACACCACTACGGAAGCCACCTCGTTAAACTCAGGTTTCATGGTCTTTTCTACGTCCATCTCAAGCCACAAGACCTATCAATGGATACATGACGATCATGTGCGCCCCTTCCCGCCTCTCACACTGTTTTCTTTCCCCACTCCTTCTAGAAGGACCCCTTTTGCGGAAGACTTCTCAGCCATTCATTCCGCATACTCTTGCAACATATTTGTCACGGTGCAGAATCATTGGACCAGTACGATTAATAATGGTCGAGATTCGGCGGCGACAACGATGCGCGTACTTACGGCTGCTTTCGTCCATCTGAGAGAGTATCTATGTCATCATAATGAGCCTCAGCATCTGGCACATATATGTCCGAAGCGAGGTTCGGCTTCGTTATCCGGGGTTCGAGTGTTCAACTGCCTGGCGCAGTGTCCAGGCAGCAATAAAGCTTACTGCAGCATGTACCACTCGTTTTCTATGTACAATACAGTACCGGAGGAACTCCGGGCGTCGACGTGCAGGCTGTGACTTGCATTGCTTTGGCGCAGCGCCACTACTGTAGTGCGCCCGGACACTCTTCCCCAGACCCTCCACCACCTAAACTGTCACTGTCCGCAACCATGACACTATTTACCGACTCGCGACAGCCCACGGCCCTATCCAAAACTCAATGCTTGCCCGACCATCTTTTGCTGTCTGTAGCTAGATCTTGTACCTCTACGACATACAGCGACAAATGACCACAGGATATCGACCATTCCAGTAAAGAATGCCCATATTTCGACTGATGCATTGTTTGGCGTACCCTGCGCCGTCAGGCATCTATTGGGTATACCTATTTAAGGGTCTCCCAAGGTACCGAGCGGAACGTTCAGCTCGTCATATGCTAGCGGAACATACTCCGCCTTATTCTCTCACGAATGGCCACTTCGGGACAACAATACCACATTTTCGTTCCCAAGGTTCGAGCTGCGCACTAGACACCCGGTGATGTATTTTGAAATGGCCTTTGATTTCGTCTCTACGTTTCAGCTCCAGCTGAATAGGGTCAGGAGCTAGTTGTACAGTTTATTTGCTTCAGAATCTTGGGAATCCCGCACTGGGACGAGGTCCGAGCTCCACGATTGGCAGGCACATTGTGTGCGCAATCAAGTAGGTTTCAGCCTATTGCTACACGATAACGCCATTCACAAGATATGCGGCATACACCAGCACCATCACAGTCGATGTCCCTGCATTCACAAAGGTTATCAACTACTGACACCTCACGCAGCCAATGACGTTCCCGCTATACAAGAAGACGATTGATATTCAAGTTACATACATAGCACGACGGGCAGACCGATCTTGTCGCTAAACCCTGGTCTGGCCGTTTCTCCGTTACATGGTGCTGTAAACACGGATACCACTTCGTATACGGCAGTGAGGCCGTCCCTGGGCAGCGCTGCATATTAAAAACTCGCTAGCCTCGGGACATTTCTGCCATGTAAAATCCCCGTCTGTCTACTGGATCTTGATGCGTGTAAGTGCAGAACGGTAGCTGTAGACGAACGTACGTTGGAGGTCCATGCTTCTAGATGCATCTTTAGATTGGGCGACTCATAATCCCAAACGCTCTCGAATTCGCATCGAGCAGACTATTCGAGCACAACCTTTTTATGAAAGTCAGCCCCTGCAGTCCAGAAGTGCTTGGTAACTGACTTGATTGAAATGGTGCCAGAGAGTCAGAGCCTCATATATACTCAAGATCGACGTTCGAAAGAACCTGCGCTATGTAGTCGTCCCACCGATCGAACGCACTTTGCCCGGGCTGCTCAGTAGTAATAACGGCGTCATTGTCACAGGACCACAGACCATCTTCACGATTGGAGCGGCAAGTTAAGCTTTCATGCGCATCACAAAACTCGGCCACTCGGGTGCTTGCCTTTGGCCCCGAACCTATTCTGGTGTCGAGTAGCCGAGAAGAGCCAATGAACCGCTACTGGTGTCACTCCGGAGAATATCGCGGCCGGATGCAGGGTCTGACACAATCACTGTCCAGGCAAAACGTGCGACGACTTTGCATGGACGACCCTCGACTCGGGATTAGACCGAAGATCAGATAAGTTGATGAAGGATTACCAATCAACCAGACCGGGTGGCGGAACGGGGAACGCAAACCCAATGAGTCCGGATACCTGGAAGCACTTAGCTGACAGAAGGTGTTGCATCCACGGTGATCTACCATAGTCAATCGTTGGTACGAAGGAAGTGTACATGCTGTTTTCAATCACGCCTGAATCCAGCCGACCATGTGCTTCCCAGATCCATGGAATCCGATACCACCCTATGTCTCCACTTCCCGTTACGCATCATCCCAGAACTGTTTCATACCCTCGACGTTCTCAGCTGTCCCGCAAGTTGCATAGCACGAAGTAACAATGGTTGTTGGGTACCACCAAAAAAACGCCAGGCAGCCTCGCGAGTTGCAGACTAGTAATCACGAAACACTGTTGAGCGTATGTGTATTTTAAAACCTCCCCCAAATCTCCCCACACTCGGCATTATACTATCACCGTGGGTCCTTATCGGATAGTGGTAGGTATACATGGTACGATATCGGGATATCTCTTTCACGTGATTCCCGTCGTCTGAACTCGTGCAGGCCCCTTCTTTCCTTCTTGGCTGTCAAAGCTCCCCTGGACGACTCGACGGTTCCTACGCAGCATCTCCACTCCCAGGATAAAGAGGTCTTGTTGCCCAGCGATAGGTATCATGACTCAGCAAACCACGCAACCTCTCCCCATCTCTTCCTTGATCAAAGGGAAAAAGGAGAGTCAGTCGTCTCCACAGCCTGCTCCGTACGGCGCGCCGAAATGTCGCGCCATGTGTCGGAGAAATACAGTGTACCCTTAGTCAAGAACCCAGAAAGCCGTTGCGCAACGTTTGCGGCTCTCTCTCTCTGCCAAGAGCAAATCAGCCGCCTCCGCAGCCGTTGCAAAGCGAGCGTCTGACATGACGACGACTTTTGCCAAGATGAGCGACACGAGATGATTAGACTACATAGTATGTACCTGGCTGCTACTTCCCCCCCGAGCACAAGGATTACCCAGTCAGGTATTGACTGCAAGTCGGTTTCGAGGGTGGATAATGACGATGTGGTCAATCGGGAGTTGCCATTGCGGTATGTCATGTCCCGAGGTCTTTTGTTTCCATGACTTGTCGCAACGAAGATCTTCATTATCATCTTTGGCGATCTTTCGTCTATAGTTTCTGCCCGGTGATATCGCCTATACAGAGTATGCGAAGTTCCCTACAGTAAGCTGAAGTGGAGACTTGCCGCACAGCCACACCTGGTAGAGGTACCTTGTCCTCTCCTGCAAGGCCGCCGTTGGCCTCAGTGTTCGGCCACAGTGACATTGGTTGAGCTGGAAGCAGCAAGTCATCACAATTAGACATCTGAAGATCGCAATCCACTAACCTGTTGGGCAAAAAGAAAGGGTTCACCCTTGAAGGGCACGGGGAAGTATTTCGTGTTCCTGAGGGGACTGATCAGCAATGGATCCACCGGCCAAGCGGCCAAAGCTTGTGTGGTGCGCACCGCCTCATAGGCTTGGTGCCCTGCATGTCCTGCAAACCCGGGAGTCTTGAGTGTGGCTCAACACTTTTCAGGGGAAGCTTTCCATTATAGCAAAAGGACACGAAAGCAAACCCCGAGGCAAAGCACGTGAGAATGTAGATTGAGGATAAGGTATACAAGTCATTCCCCCGGAGATGCTGACAAACGAGCCAACCGACTCAGGTTGCAAGCAATCGAATCCGTTGTACAAAGACACGCCAAGAAGCTCAAATTGTCCCGTCACTCGTCGCCGTTAACCCTCGGCCGTGTGACCGTCATGATACGTGTATTCATTCAGCGCCCGCAACTTCAAACGCTTACTTCTGCATCATCAGCTGGACGAACTCGTTGTCTGGTGTGTGTTAGCGTCGCACGTCTGATGCAAGCACTTACGACCTACAGTCGATACGGCCGTCACCGTCCTGGTCAGCCTCCCGGATCATCTCGTCGACCTCGTCATCGGTCAATTTCTCGCCGATAGAAGTCATGACGTGACGGAGTTCGGCGGCGGAGATGAAGCCGTTGTTATCGCGGTCGAAGACCTTGAAGGCTTCCCGGATCTCCTCCTCGGAGTCGGTGTCCTTCATCTTGCGGGCCATCATGGTGAGGAATTCTGGCGCATGTGAGCTCTTGTGCGTAAATGGGATGGGGGGGAAATGTACCTGGGAAGTCGATGGTGCCATTGTTGTCGGCATCGACCTCGTTTATCATGTCCTGGAGCTCAGACTCGCTGGGATTTTGGCCGAGCGAGCGCATAACGGTACCTAGCTCCTTGGTGGTGATTTGGCCTGTGATGCATATTGTCAGCTGTGTTGAGTGTAGTGTTTGGGGCAGAATTTGGCAGCAGGGCGCTGGCTTGGGCGGCGATTATGCAGAAGCGACGTCGAAGGGGGGGGGGGGGTGTACTGACCATCGCCATCCTTGTCCTACAACACGAGCTTGTTAGCTATGTGTCCATGATTGCGCAGGGCTGCGGGCTACCACCAGGCAGGCAGACAGGCGGCACGGCAGGGGACGGGGCGGGCACTTACGAACAGAGAGAAAGCCTCCTTGAACTCGGAGACTTGCTCCTCGGTGAGGGAATCGGCCTGCGTGGACCTGTTAGCGGTGCGCGGTGGTGCTGGCGGGCAGGCTGCCGTGGTGTTTTGCAGGGCGGGGTATGTTTGGGCAGGTGGCAGGGCGGCGCGGGGCCACACACCATGATTTGTTTTGGCGGTGTCTGGGAGTGAGCGGTGGGGGGGTTGGGAGGTTTGCTGGACGACGATGGGGGGTTGGGAGGGTCGAGATATAGCAGAGGCGCAGGTGCGGTGTGAAGGAGATTCCAGTAGTAGTGTTTGCGGCTGGAGGAGATGGGCGGGAGTGGAGCAGGCTGTCAGACGGCCCTCTCTAGTGCCGCCCTGCTGTTGGGAAGCTGTCGCTAGCGCTACCCAGAGCGGAAAGGCGGCCCCAGGTGCACCACCGCCCGGACACGTCTACATACGAAGCTGCGGATGCGCCTTGCTCCAAGGAAGTCGACTCTTCGCATCTCTCTTCGCTGCGTCGTGCCATGACATAGCCGTGTTGCCCCTCGCCAGCCCACCATGTGGCGCGACCGAACCAATCTGTATGCTGCTGTTCCAACGGCCACCTGGGCGCTCCCTCGCTGACGTACCTGCTTAGCTTTATATCCTACCGCCAGTCCTACTCACACCACCCCCAGAAGAAGACGCGCTATGGCGGCCCCGCCTCCAATGGCTTCGCCCAGGGCAGGCGCATGTCCGACGAGCGCCAGGGGCTCATGTCCAGCGGCGCCTACCAGGACGACGGCGATGCCGTTATCGAGATGGACCTGCTGCCCCCACGCTGGCTGGATGTACAGGACGACATCACCCAGCACCTCGCCGAGATAGCCAAGCAGACACGCAAACTCGATCAGCTGCACCAGAAGCACGTGCTGCCTGGCTTCGACGATGAACATGTCAAGAAGCGCGAGGAGCAGGAGATCGAGCAGCTCACCCAGCGCATCACACGCCTCTTCCAAAACTGTCAGCTCGCCATCAAGCGCATAGAGACCATGGCGAGCGAAGCAACGCAGCAGGGCAACATCAACCAGGGCGAGCAAGTCATGGCGCAGAACCTCAAAATCTCGCTGGCGACCCGTGTCGGCGAAGTGAGCGCCATGTTCCGCAAGAAGCAGTCGGCCTACCTGAAGAGTGACGTCCTACCCCCTCCGAAACAAGACTCGGGCGATGCTGATAATTTGTTTAGAACTGCGCGACCTCGGTGGCTTCACCTCGCCCTTCCGCTCCGCAACACCCGTGCAGAATCCCTACAATGACCCTGCCCTGCAAGAGTCCGACGCCGACCGCTCCTTCTCGCAATCCACGCTCCTCCAGACAAAACAACAGCGCCTGCGCCATGACCCCAACGAAGCAATAATAGCCCAGCGCGAGCGCGAAATCGAAGATATTGCCCAAGGCATCATTGAGCTAGCAAATATATTCCAAGAGCTGCAGACCATGGTTATCGACCAGGGCAGCATGTTGGATCGTATAGACTACAACGTAGAGAACATGTCGCGAGACGTCAAAGAGGCGGACAAAGAACTCAAAGTAGCCTCGGGATACCAGAAGCGAACCATCAAGAGGAAAATCATGCTACTACTAGCTATCCTGATCGCAGGAGTCTTCATACTGTTATCGCTCAAGTTGGGCAGGAGAGGCGGGGGCGATGCGCCGGCCGCCCCGCAAGTACCAGACGTTCCACCAGCAGCAGCGATAAGAACCAGACGCCAATCAACAAGCATGCGCACGAGTCGCGTCTGGCACCGAAGAAAACGGCGGTTATGGCAGGGGATTGAAGACGACCTTTTGACGCTACAAGGCCGGATCTTTTAGGAAATGGATAATTTATGATTACCACCTCGTACTAGTACAAACTCTGTGGACGTTTACTAATGTTTTGATGACCCCAACCAACAAGCGGTTCTGCGCATTTCTCACGTCCACAACAACATATTCTGACTCGTCGAATAGTTTCGCCCCTTCCGCATTCGTTCAGCGAGCTTGAAATCCCTTCATTATATTTAGTCTGAAGTCAGCGGCGCGTGGCTCTCAACAAAGACGGCAGTTGATATGTGCCTACGACAACAATCACGGCTGCCTTTGTAGCCCGCATGCGGAAGGCGCAACGTAGTAACAACACTACCGTCATGTTGAACAAAGACCCGATGTTTTGGCAACCCGAGGTTTGTTCGGCAAAGCTGCCCATACATCTCCTGCTGCTGTTGTAACTTCCAACAACATTCATAGTATTCTGGGTTCTTTCTACGACACTGGAGCATTCGAATCTCCATTATGAACATGAAGAAAATCAAACCTCGGTCCTCACTTTTTATCAAGCCCAGGCATCCAGGGCAGTGGCCTTTCAGCGATGTTGTTACCACGTGCATTTGCCGGCACGCCGGCCGAGAGGCCAGTGCTATGCTCTACGTCGCTCTACATAAGAATAGGGCAGATGGTAAAGACTCAAACTCAGCCCTACAAGCTGTGTATTACGAACCATTCACCTACTGGGACTGGCACGGTGTTGATGCTGAAGACGAAAGTGCGTCCAAGCACAAGAAACAGCTTGTTTGGGAACGTCAACGAGGCTTCACGGCTACTGATGGCGAAACAGACGGGTATCCAACTCCTCAAGAAGCGTGGCAGCGGTTCCGGAGATTGATCGATGGCAACACGGAGAGAAGTCGTTGGGTTAAGAAGATTGCAGTGGCGCATTGGATGTCCGTGGAGGATATGTCATGGTGAGTTATCCCTAGTCCATTTACATCACAGTCAACGAAAGGCTCCTCAGCTTTATGCTAGCTCCAACAAGCCTATGCGATGCTAGGTTTTCTTGACTGACAGTTCGCTAGGATATTCCAAAACCTGCCATCGTTGGAAGCCTTGGACCTGAGCGATGTTGCACGCTTAACAGTCAAGTCATACCAGGGCTATAGAAAAGAACCCCTAGCATTTATGACTGACACATGGTCACTATTTTTTGACCGCATGTCCAAGAAAAGTCCTGCGAAAGAGATGGCGCCTCAATTGACATGGCTTGGTCTTCCAGATTTCCGAGACACCTCACTTGTCGCTCCGCGAATCCTACTCGAGAAGTTCCTACCGATTTGTACCAATCTCCAAACTCTCTCCATTCGTGGGGAATACAAGGAGGAAATTCCACCACCGAACCTTAGTGGACACGAATACATTTGCGCATTTTTGAGAGGTATCACGACAGGTACCCCATCTAGCGTTACTGCTCTCGAACTCCGGCTTTCGATCCCTTTCCTGCGTGAGCTACTTGTTGCTTTGAACGCAGAGGACAGGCTTAACATAACCCAGATAGGGCTTGATCTCGGAGCCTGGGTTCACGCATACCCTCTTAGAATTACGTCAAAGGCAATACAGGACAGCGATGTGGTGTCTGCAGCTTCGAATGCAGCTCGGAAAGCTCGTTTCGATACTTACGAACAAGTACACAGCAAGGTTCTACCTGCATCCTCAAAATGGATTTTGCCAGAGCTAGAAGATGAGCCTTCCGATATGGGACATGTTTCAGGTTCTCCAGGAAGTCCAGTATTCCAAAAGCTCCATGCAAGGTCTATATCTCAGCACGAGCCTTATAACGCCAAGGGAGGGTTGGATATCCGCGAGTACAGGTGTGATCGGAGCAAGCTCGGAAGCCGGAAGAAATGTTCAAACAAAGACCCCAGGCACCACAAAGAACTACTCGGTAGTCTTGAGCGAACATACGTCAATACTTTGCCGTCCATGTTGGTAAAGCTACGTGATGCGGGTCAAATAGCTGCATCACAGGAATACAGCTTATATTCACTAAAACCTGAGTGGCAGGCCAATAGCACGATTCCTCTTCATCCTTTCACCGTGATCCAGAAGTCCCAACCAGTCCCAACATTATCCACTGAACAAGGTCGGGACTACAAGGAACCGGCGGTAGATCGACTAAAAGAGACTTACGCTTGGCTGAACAACACCTTTTCATGGCGGCCAGTCTTTGACTGGGATTACTTTGTAGGGTCCGGTATGGAAAGTCTAAAGGGAAACTTGGACTTTGCGTTCTCGAACATACAACAGCAATATGAGCTCGGAAATACAACTAAAAGTAACAACAAGGCACTGATAGCTGCAGTTGCTACACAATTCCAGATCATGCGAGACGCCGGCATACCAATTCATATCCTTCTGGGTCGTCGCAATTCTGACGAGTCGAGCCTTTACTGGGGCTGGCCTTACAACTCAGATGCTTGGGAACAATCGCTCAAAGCGCCATTCGACGCTGGCTTGGCACCAGTCGCAGCTCACATTGATACCTTGAGTATTTTCTATGGCCTGCGTAATCCTCTGGACGAGCGGCGTTTGGAAGAAATTGATAGAAGACAACCATATCATCGACCAGACGCATGTTGTCCTCGTCCAGAAGACCCCTGGCATAGCACTAACAATAGTCCATACAAGAAACGATGGCAAGATCGGCCTTCTCAAATATCTAAGCCCAACACCCAGAAGACGGCGAACAAGAAGATGATCGGAAAGAAATTCCGCGTTCCACTAGCCAGTAACCTCACCTCATGTCCTCCCACAGGCGAGTATGCCGACGAACACGCGTATGATGATCCCGAGCACGACAAATCCCTACCAGAGACCCTACACCAAGTCGCTTACCGTGCTGCCTTTGAGCGAGAGGCCGTCGGCTGGCAACGATTCTGGACCGAGTATGCACCTAAAATGACGAACTTGAGGGAGTTACGGGTGCGAATGCCCCAAAACTTCGACAAGGTGGGTAGCTGGAGTCTCCGCGAACTCCTTGGACCCAGAAAGACGTGGACAATGTTTGGTTATGCGGATGAGCGCGGTCATATGCAGACTCAAGAGGATACTCTGCACCACGCCGCGAACGATTTCAAGCTGCATACGCACGCAGCGCAAGATAAGATCTGGCCTGCTGGACGTTTTGTGCGCCGTACTTGGATTTCCTGGACGCCAGAGCCTGCAGACACTGCCGAAGTTGCTTTGCATAGAACTATAGGCGAGGAGGAAAGTCCAACATCGCACCCATCTGCGAGTAACGAAAATACTGAACCATCCAAGAGATCAAAGTTTGTGGGAAAGAAGCGTGAAAAAGAGGAACTCGAGAAGGCCGTCAAGCAAGCACGTGAAACAGCTCGCAAGGAACAGGAACTCGAAGCCTCCCTTCCGCTCCGCTCGCCAGAAAATCTCGTGGAAACCCCTCTAGAAGCATTTCCGAGGTCAGAAGACATCGAAAGAAGGCTGACGGGAGTGTATGGCCGCCATGTTCGTGGTGTTGCTGAAAGAACCTGGCGCAGTGAGATGCGAGGTTACATCGAACAGCTGGGAGACGGTGCGCCCGCAAGAGAAGAAACTCTTTACAATCTTTACGAGACGCCTAATAACTCACAAGTTGCCGAGGCTACGATTGCACGAGACGTACTACGAGATACTCGAGAGCTTCTGCTGAAACGCATGCAGAACTTCCGTCCAGAAGAGGTCTTCGCGTCATGTGACTACACGGATCGTATGAATGGCTTGGAGCTTGTGAAGCATACGACGGACTATGCTGCCGAAGAAAATAAAAGACGGACAGACCCAGGAAAAGAAGATGCAGATCAAACAAGGAAGTCTCAGTCGAAGCTTCCATCTACAGATCCGACAACTGGCACCCTTCCAAGCGGTCCACAGCAGCTGCGCTCGAGTCCTAATAAGATCAGCTCAGATGATTCTAGTTCATCATCCTCGAGCTCAGATGAGGTCGACACTCCGCCACGGAGGTTTCCTGCAGTATCGACACACCAGGCTACAGCTACTCACACTTCTACGACCCAGCAGGGCTTCCGAACCGTCTTTACGAGCCAAACGAGCCAAACGACGCAGGTTCAACAGCAAGACTCTGCAGCGCGACAGCTGGAACTGGCTCAGCAGCTGGCTAATAATTTGACTGTAGGGCAAGCTCAGAAGATTCCTAGGTTTGGCAGTCAACCAGGTAAGGGACCAAATGAGGGGGAGCGAGCCGTACATCAGACACCTGTAGGCTTTGGCTCTACAAAGAAAGCGACCAAGGAGAAGGCTGCAGAAGAAAAAAGAAGGCCCGAGGAACAAGCTGCTAAATATAAGAGGCTAGCTGAAGAGAAGAAAGCTGCTGTTGCGGAAGAGGCTAAGAAGACGAAGGCTGCGAATGAAGCCAGAGTCGCTGCAGAGACGATCGCAGAGGCTGCGAAGAACAAGGCCGTCGAAGAAAAGAACCAGGCTGATGAGATGAAGAAGCAGAACGCCGAGATCAAAAAGCAGACTGCCGCAGAGAAGAGGAAAGCAAAAGAAAGCGAAGCAGCTGCGAAAAAGATGGCTGCTGAGGAGAAGGCCGCGAAAGAAGAAGCTGAACGGAAGGCGGATGAAGTGAAGAAGCAGACTGCCGCGGAAAAGAAGGAATTAAAGAACCAGACTGATGCAGAGAGGAAGAAGTTGGAAGAGAGCAAAGCAGCTGCGAAGAAAGTAGCAGCTAAGGAGAAGGCGGCGAGAGAAGATGCTGAACTGAAAGCTCATGAAGTTGCCGAAGCTACCAAGGAGGCTGCCATCAAAGCAGTCGAAGCTGTTGACACGGAAGATACTCCCGATGTCATCCAAACGATTGAAAAGGCTTCCCCAGATAAGCCGACAAAGAAGCTGACCAAGTCGCCAAAGACTCCCAAGGGCAACTCACCGAGAACTCCCAAAGGTACAAAACGTAAACAGCCCATCCTCTCCCCATCTGAAGCCGACCCCATGAACAAACCAGTGAAGGTTAAGAAAACCCGTCCTAGTAAAGGAGCGTCAACGACGTCCACGCCCGTTAGACGTAGCGAGCGTATCCGCACACAGACACCCACAACGCAAGTTGAACTTCCATCAGACATGATCGTGACTGAGAGTATTGGAGATGAAACCGACGATGATGACAAGCAAAAGAAAAGCAAAAAGGTAAAAACGGAACCCGATAGTGAGAAGAGGAGGATTCCCATCAAGGTTGTAAAGGCGACACGGGAGAGAGGTGGAAAGGAAGCAACACCGGCTAAGGGAAAGGGGAGAAAGAGGGCTGCTGATGATGAGAATGAGGAGGACGAGGACGAGGAAGCTGATAGGGTTGTGAAAAGGAAGCCGGCCAAGAAGAAGGCGAAGAAGACCGATGAGGAGAATAATGCATAGAAAGGATAGATAGTTAATAGGCTGTGTTGGTATCGGCGTTGAATGAATCAGTGCTTTGCATTTTGTAATACCTCCCATCTGCCATATTATGTGAATTTAGATAAATCCCGAATGAGAGCATTTTGTCGCTGAGCCCTCCTGCGTCAAGTTTCTAGCCAACCAAAAGCGACGCCACATGCTCAGCCGCATGGCCCCCTCACCACTCACCAGGCTGCAATCTTCTGTCATTATTCCCAACGATTCCCAACGGTTCCCTACTCTTTGCCCGCCGTTGAGTCCACTTACACTTGCTCTTATAAGTCCTTATACGTCACTCAATTCTTGCCACTTCCGACTACTACCGTCAGACATGAACGCAACGATGGCGGCTACACAACCCCTCCTCGACTGGATCGCAGCACACCCCTACCAAACATTCTTCCACGTGGTCAACGGTGTCGTACTGCTCACGCCTGCAGCGGCTACTGTTCCATTCTTCAGTGCACTTGGATTGGGTGCAGGAGGACCCGTCGCTGGTACGCCGTCGTCAACCCCGGTACTCATGCTGGAATTGATGCTGATGACATCGCAGGTTCAGCAGCAACTTCAATCATGAGCTTTTTTCGGCTACGTGCCAGCGGGCGGTATCTATGCGACAGCACAAAGTGCAGCGATGGGCGGGTATGGCGCAGGCATTGCAGCTGGGGCGGCGCAGGCAGGCGCGATGATCAGCTCTGGAGCTGCATGGCTGTTTGGACGCAACGGCACTGGAGTTTAGGCATCAGTATGTCAGAGTACACGGTGCAGCCCCTATGGTAGCAGGCCGTGGAGCGGAAACGGTATGCGTTGCGAGAAGAGAAGTAGATGACTAATTACTGTATGCCAGACCTCGGCTCGGTCGTTATCTCACGCCAAGGTCGTGGATTCAACTCATGTGAGATCAAACACGCGGCTTGTGTAGAGCATCTTACATCGCTGGTTGATCTCCCCATGCTGTGTAACCCCCGGCGTGGAAAAAAATAATAGTGATTAGATGATCTGCGACTGCACAGCAAGCTGTATGTAAAGTATACGTCCAGCAATGGAGCCACCAACCTCCCTACCAGCAGCAGACATTGCGAAACCACTGTCCGATTTCCAAAAGATAGGCCACAACACATACCTCTGGACCTCACCACCATATCTCTCTCAGCCTGCAGATCAAACACCGCTCATCCTCCTCTTCGCCTGGAACGCTGCGGCCGCAAAGCACATCGCCAAATACACACTCGCCTACCAGAAGCTCTTCCCCACATCCCGCATCTTGCTCGTAAGATGCTACACTCAGGACATGTTCCGCAGCGCCTCTTCCTACACCTCCTTACTCCAGCCAGCAGTGGACCTTGTCGCCGAGCACACTTGTTCAGGAGGCCAAGTCCTTGTCCACAGTTTCTCAAACGGCGGCGGGAATCAAGTCAATGAGTTTGCGAAAACATGGAAGAACAAGTATGGCACAGTGCTACCTATGCGAGCACAAATCCTCGATTCCAGTCCTACGAAAGGTCCGTGGATGAGGAGCCACGCAGCGATTGCTGTTTCGCTTCCTAAAAGCATGTTTTGGGCTTGGTTTGGTGGAGCGCTGGTGCATCTCTTGCTTCTTTGCACCTTCATTGCTGACAAGGTGACGTGGAGAGAGCATAAGATGGTGGTCTTGTGTCGGGAGCTGAATGCCGAGTCGATATTCGATACGAAGGTACCGCGTGTGTATTTGTACAGTCGGGCGGATCAAATGGTGGGTTTTGAAGAAGCAGATGAGCACGCAGATATCGCCAAGGCAAAGGGGTGGGATGTGACAAAGGTCCAGTTTGAGAAGAGTTCGCACTGTGGGCATATAAGGGAGGACGAGGCTAGGTACTGGGCGGCAGTCATGGAGGCTTGGAAAAAGGGGCCGAGAGAAGTAGAATGACTGGCTGGTAGAGGTACCAGTGTCATGTAATGTTCATGTTGAGATGGCAATATCTTGAGCGCGAACAGGCAATTGCTTATCCAAGTATCTACAGTCTAGCTGCAACCAGCGAGAGGTATATATTCCATAGCAAACCACAGAAACTGAGGAAGACAATACGGCGCTCGACGGGGATGAAGGTTGTGCTGATGAAGTTGGCAATCGGCCAGACCTTGTACGAATCGAAAATGAGACCAAAAAGCTCCTAGTTCATAAATTAGTAATCCACACCGAGATCCTCGTGAAGGGACTATTACTCACGTTTCTAAAGTCCTGCCCAATCATTGCCACCGTCTTGCCCTTCATAACACCAATCAAGATCAAGAACATGGACTGGTTCAGCAAAGCGCCCATGGTAATACACTGCTTATTGTCAACCTCGGCCCATGGACGAATGTAGAGGGTAAGCCACTCACGTCGGTGAACCATTTCCTAAAGATATTCCACCAGTTCCTCACTCTAACCTCTTCTTCCACTGTTCCCTTCCCTTCCCCGTCTTCTCTCAGCATTATGCCCTTCTCCTCTTCCCCTTCATCTAAAGCTCTCGTCTGCTTGACAGTTGTCCATCCCGGAAACGCGCGTTCGAGCCAATTCTGCCAATGGTAGTTGATCGGTGCGGTGAGTACGACCATGATGGCGAACTGGGTGAAGAGGACGCGGTCGAAGACGAAGGGCTTGGATTCGTTCCATGCTTTGAGGCGTTGCGCAATAACGTTGCTGCATGAGTCTATGGCGAGGGCGGAGAGACATGCTACGGCAATCGGGGGTAGCCTCATCGTTGCGAGGGAGATGTGTTCGACAGTGCAATGAGCTGGCAGAGGATCGGTAGGACGGTGAAGATGTTGAAAGTGTTGAGCATTAAGTTGTAGGACCGATTGTAAGATGCGGATAAGCGAGGCGGACGTTTCGATGAGGCGCGGCGCAGCGCAACGCTCGGGGATGATGCCGTATTATGACAGTCGTTGAGGTGGAAAGGAACAAAAGTAAGTCGGGGTGCGAAATTGCAATCTGAAATGACGACTCCACATGCGTTGTTCTCGGTACATTTGAGCCCGAATCAGATGGTCGCTTGAGGCACGTCGCGAATGTGTCGGCAGCATGTTTAATCTCAACACATTGCGTTTCCAAAAACTCGAAGACCCCCTCGGAATCTATATAACAAATTCCATCACTTACAGGACTCGCCACTATCCTGCTTGATCAAGACCTTGAGAATTTTTTTTCGCTGTTGCGAGGCTGCGTGCGCCTAGCCGACCTGTTGTTGTTGTTATTGTTGTTGTTGTCCATTGAGCCCTCCGTAGGTTGCCATCGCCTTATTTTGCCAAGCAACTAGCAGACGAAGGACTTTGCGATTGCTTCCCAAGCAGCAAGACACATCTCGTAAGCTCATTTCAGAGTCTGAAGAAAGGAATTTTAGCTCGTAATAAGCCCGATTAAAGGGTAAGCATCAACTAATAAACATCCTCTTATACATCGACGTGCATCCAGCCGATATCGATATAAGCTCATGTGAGCCTGTCAGAAAAACAAACGTCTCCTTCCTCGTAAGCTCACAATATCTATTACTCAAACCGAAAGGAAAGACGTGATTGGTAAAGTCGATATTACAGAAAGCCCATTCGATCGCAACCTGTTAGGTATCTGTATATTCTCTATTCAGATACTAGGCTAGGCAATCGAGTTCAAACCTCGTTCTTGTGTATATCGCAAAGTCGAGGCTCTACAACAGTATGTGAATCAAAGTAAAGACACGTGATTTGTTTATGAAACCGTTCTTGTAAGCATCTTCTTCGTCTAAACATGTGAAAGCCATTCACCGCCACAGCACCGACAGCTATTCGGATTTGTCTGTCAAACCTCTATCACAACAATGTCTCCTTCTCTCTCGTCTCCATTGGTGTTGACCGGCCCGAACCATATACAGGCCAGCCAAACTCCGCTTAACTCCATCAATGATGACGTAGCACCCGCGTACCTGCGCTAGACATCATTATTGCTTGAACAAACGTCACCGTACAACCAGCTCCCCGATTATGCGGGAAAGAGATCCATAGTTGTCGTCCGAAAAATCATAATGTGGGTCCAATCTCTGTACATGGACTGGACATCTACCGAGGCTCAGTTTTCAAATGTGGGTGGGCAATATCGGCGAACATGTTGCGCTGCCGTACAACAATACCGTGAACCCCCTTCTCTTCAATTGAACTCTCAGACTTCAACTGCAACACGTTTGCCTTCGTACGTTCTACACCAAAAGAAAACACTTCAATAATCACCATCATCATGTCAAACCAAGCAGCATGGATCCCAGAAGCGAAGGGCCAGCTTCAGGTCAAGGAAGCTCCTATGCCAAAGGCGGGCAAGGGCGAGGTTGTGATTAAGAACCACGCAGTTGCTGTTAACCCTGTAGATTGTAAGCATCTGCACGTCTGCAGTCCATTTAGCTGTGCTAATTGAAACAGGGAAAATTCAGGACTACGGCATCTTCCTGCAGAAGTACCCCAACGTCTGTGGTACTGACGTCGCTGGCGAGGTACACGAAGTTGGCGAGGGCGTCACACATGTTAAGAAAGGCGACCGCGTCTTGGGGTTCGTCTTCCGTCTCATGAGCTTCAGTGAGGCCGTTTACTAACATATTGGTGCAGACATGCGTTTTCACTTGTGACCAACGACCCTGCACATGGCGGATTCCAGCTCTACACCACCTGCAATGCGCTCGTTGTCTCGAAGATTCCATCGAATATGACGTTTGCCTCAGGCTCAGTCCTGCCTCTCGCGATCTCGACTGCGGCCGCCTGCCTCTTCAAGAAGGAGACTCTTGCACTACCCCTGCCATCTTCCAACCCGTCATCTACAGGCAAATCAGTGTTGGTCTGGGGCGGCTCGAGCAGCGTGGGTGCGACAGCGATTCAGTTGGCGGCCGGTGCCGGCGTAAAGGTCGTCAGTGTAGCAAGCAAGCACAATCTGGAGAAGCTCAAGGGACTAGGCGCAACATCAGCCTTTGACTATAAAGACCCCAAGGTCGCCCAAGACATCATCGCCGCTCTCGAAGGTACAGAGTTTGCGGGTGTTTGCGACGCCATCGGTACGCCAGATGCTGCGGCTGCCTGGGCACCAGTATACGAGAAGCTTGGTGGACGTTACGGCTCGGTCTTACCCGATGCGCAGGGCCTCCCTGGGGGCATCGAGGGCACCAGTGTCTTCGCTCCAAGTGTAGCGCTGGCTGACAAGTACGTTGGCGACGTTGTCTGGGCACAGTGGGTGCCAGAGGCACTGGAGAAGGGTACGCTGAAGGCTGTGCCAGAACCACTGGTGGTTGGAAAAGGACTGGACGCCGTAGCGGAGGGCTACAAGAAGCAAAAGGAGGGTGTCAGCTTCCGCAAGGTCGTGATTGAGTTGTAAGCCTCCGGGAATGGTCAATTCGCTAGCCTGAATAACAAACATCGTATAAAGACATATCGGATATGGTACTAGGCGCAGTTCCAAGTGATGCCGCCCGGACAACTCTTGTAGAAGCTTCGTCAATCGTTGCGAGCACATGTGAATACTGGCCATCGGAGGAGCTGCTAGCGGCCCCGGCGAAAGGTGCTGCCGAGCGGGCCCACTTTAAAGTTTTTAGCTTCCTGCAGCTCTTCTTCAGTTCGCTCTCTTCCTCTTTCTCAGCTGCCAGCATATAAAGCGTCCGCCCATCTGTCGCGTCTTTACTGACAACAGTTTCTTTGCGCCATCCTCGCTCTTGTAAGTACTTCTACTCATCTTCACTCTCTCCCTCCCCTGCTATATGATGAAAAACGTTCCACATTCGCAGTTTCCACGCTAGCCATCAATCGAACCTACTTTCGATGGTCAATGAGCGCGAATACCTTCCTTGGATGTCTGATCTGCTTTCCATACTCATGTTACAGCTACGATACCTTTTCGCGAGCTTTCGCTGACATTGAAAAGACCTTTTAGATTTTGGATATAGTCTACGTGTATGTTGCTACAGACTAGGACCCAGGCAATTCAGTATGTTGCTTAGCTGGTTGTGGTCATTGTACACTGGCAAAGGTGTAGTTGAAGTAGGAGTTTTGACTAGTTCATTCAATACTCATGTACAATTGACACCAAGAATACCACCACTTTCCCTTCTCCATCTTGACAATGTTCCATCATTCTACTGCGCCCTGTCTTTCTTTCGGTACGTGGTTCTATCTTTTTGTGGGTATAACATTTGCTTCGCACTCCAGTTTCGACCGCTTAGAGCATGAAGAAAGTGAAAAGACCGGTCATAGCCGCGAACATGGCGCTGCCGGCGAGATGGGATGCAGCACCTGTCGCTCCCGGGGAAGAAGAAGACGATGACCCGCCGGATGTTGAGGTACCGTTCTCGGTCAGGTTGCCGCCGGAGCCGGCAGTCGATGTAGGCGACACGTTCTCGGTGGCCTCCTCAGAAGCGTTCTTGAAAGCCTCGATAGTGTTGGGACCGGAAGCCCTAGACGGTGTCAGTCAAAGCAAGCGTTCCCAGAACTAGTGGGGACTTACGGTGGGTTGATAACACCAACCATGCCATTTTGGCAGTGCTGGCCCTGTGTGCAGTAGAACCAAACAGGCGCCGAAGCGTTCTTGACCTCGTATGTAAAGGTCGTAGGTGCGACAGCTTCCGTATCGGTCGTTGGAACGAAGCCACTCCAGAAGCCATTCTGCATGGGCTGGCAAGGGTTGGCAAAGGTAGCCTGGGCGACGGAGTGGTTCTTGGGCCAGAACGAGAAGGTGACAGTGTCACCCTCAGCGGCCTTGAGGCTGTCTGGCTTGAAGACAAGATCACCAGCCTTGGTGCCGACAAGGACCTTGTGGTCCGCGGCAAAGGCAGCGCTGGCCATGGCCGAAGCAGCGAATATGGCAGAGAAATGCATTATGATTGGTTTGTTGGAAAAGAGACTAGCTCGTTTTGGTAATGAGGATAACGCGGGAAGAAACGAAGGTATGTCTTGGTGTGTAATTGGTAGTGAGAAGTGAAGGACGTGGACCTGCCTGCCGAATAAAGGTGAGCACATTTGCGAGCATTTTATAGTATAAAGAGAGAAACAGTTGCCGCCCGGTGAGCGGATGAGTCGGTATACCCAGCCCATGGCATAACATCTTCGAGACTTCGGGCGTCGCGAAGGCAGGCTTTCTCGACGCCTGAACTTTCGAAGCGAGATCTGGGGAAACAGGGCGGTCAATGCAGTGTGCTGCTACTGGTCGTGTTTGCCATAGGCACCTGTATCGAGCCACTTGCCGCTCGGGTACGACCCGTTTCTTGCCTGAGGCCGTTGCTGTGGCTGTATGCGAGCCAAGGCTAGACCCTGATTCCTAGGGCAAATGTGTTTCTGGCCAAGGGATGAAACTCGGTGTTGAGCGTTGATGGAACACGACATGTTTTGGAGAGCGTGCACGGAACCCAAACACTTGTATTCTACGGTAGCCTCGCCCTCTTACCCGCTGCCTCCATATCGACTGTCGTGACAGCGGACGCGTACCGTCGCGGCATCTAAGGCGCAGACAGTTGACAGGTCGTTGTATCCGCGGAGAGCAGTCCTCTACGCAAGCTCATACGCTTTGCGAAACGTGCGACAGCGTCTACAACTTCTGGTGCTGACCTTATGTAGGCCCTCAGAATGGTGCTGCTCCACGTCTTTCCGGTCGAATGAGCCTCATGATATTGTATCAGCTCACCATCCGGCAGCTTTACTCCATTGCGCAGAGCTTGACGGCAACTTCACTCGGGTTTTCTTTGCTTCATGCCTTCGGGGTACGTCAAAGCGCCGGCGAAGACGGTATCCCAGCAATACGACGCTTTACCCAGTAGCTATGATCAATCTCCACCCTTTACGAGGTCGCGGGCAGAACATTCCAGTCGGCCTGTGGAGAGAAAAGGCTAATATGTACATACAATTACATGTCAAGTGCTGACATTCGAGTGTTGCTTCGGTGCTTAGGTGATGAGCAGGCAGCCCATGTGCTGGCCGAGGTTATCGTTGCTGGTGTGAGCGCTACCACCAGCTAATTCGACTGCGCTCTTCCCCGAGCAACAGCTGTAGCTGTAGCTGTATCGTACAACGCCGTAGCGCACTGTAGTCTGATCTCGTGTTCGTCGACGTGGCGTTGTTACCTTCTCTTCCGACGCCATACCCTGTGCTCCGTCTTCTTTCGGTTACAACACCAGGTCAAGCTCTCGTGAGATCTCTTTATCGTGCGCAAGCTTCGGTGGGGTGCAGTATTGATTTATTGATCGCTGCCCATGGCTACCTGTTAGGGCACATTGAATGTAACCTTCCGTTACTGCCGAACCTTTTCCTCGCCTGCTGCACCCTTTACAGCTAGTGCAAGCCTCTTCCGCTGCTAGTCTTCCAAAAATATCGCAACTCTCCGCATCAACTCTCGTGTCTTATGGCGCTATGAGCTCATCTGTGCTAATCTACTGCAAATACCGCTATTTTATGGTCATCTGCTTTGACCGTTGAAGCTAGTGCTGTGCAAATGGTAAGTTGTTCCGGGATGTTGCTCGCATTCGCACTTCGTTACCCTGTCCAACTGCCATTATGACGAAAGTTGAGGTGGCAGCCTCGGATTGTAGAGTGGAGAGAGTTCGTGATGGTGAGCGGTATAAAGCATGATGCACTCGCAACTGTAGGAGAGCATCATCAGCAACCAACCTTCCAACTTCTACTCCTCAATCTCCTACAATAACGACCGTTTTGCCACATACCTCCACCCTTCAAGCCTCTTCCCATCTACCATCAACATTATGCAGTTCTCCAGCGCCATCTCTGCTGCCATCCTTGGCTTTGCCAGCCTTGCTTCCGCCATCACCGTCAGCTACGACACCGGCTACGACAATGGCGGCCGTGCCTTGACCTCGCTCGCCTGCTCCGACGGTGCGAACGGTCTCATCACCAAGTACAACTGGCAAACTCAAGCCAACGTTGCCGGCTTCCCTAGGATTGGTGGATACATGGGTGTTGCTGGATGGAACAGCCCTCAGGTATGCACAGTCTCTACTTCCTCCTATCTTCACCATCTAACAATCTATACTAGTGCGGAACATGCTACGGCATCACCTACAACGGAAAGACTGTCTATGTTCTCGCTGTCGATAGCTCTTCCCAAGGTTTCAACCTTGCCAAGGCAGCCATGGACGAGCTTACCAACGGCCAAGCTGCGGCTCTTGGACGTATTGATGCGCAGTACGCCCAGGTTGCTACCAGTAACTGCGGATTGTAAGCAATGGGTTTCCACCAAAAAGACGATGACAAGCATCCGATAATGTTTATTTATGGGTTTCACAAAGGGTATTGCATAGCATAGCGTTCCTTTTTTGCATGCGGTGGCGTATTAACATACACTCCTTAATTAAGTAATGGTAAATGTTCAATGTTCAGAACAATCTTCCCCCTATTGGCTTGAGCACGTATCGCTATGGCTGATGATGTCTCTGTTTGGCAGCATTGGGACGGTCTTACTGTGACGATATGAACAAGTGTGATCTCCATATTCTCATTTGACTACGGGTCTCCCTATATCCCCGCATTTCAAGCATGACTACACGCTGCTCTATCTGAGACTGTACGAGTTCATCTCGAAGCATCACTAAACATTTCATCCGTAGTCGCATCAAGTCTGCCTATTGAGGCGACTGGGAAGTATTCTCGTGACTGCGATGCGATAGTTGCTATATCAGTTACAAAACTGAAAACAATGATGATATAAGTGAATATTAGTCCGAGAAAGTGCAGGTGGTACTGGAGCAAGTAAAGTCTACATGACCTACACTGCACACAGTCGACGATTAGCAGAGGTTCTCAATTCGCCACCCAACTGGAAGATCGAATTATTGAGTCTGCGGCCCTCTTTTTCCCACCCGCCCTTTCAGTTTGACGCAAGGCTGAGCCTGTAGAGCAAGAAATTTCGACAACGGCATATCGTAAAACGCCTCGACCAATACTTGCTCGCATTGAGGGATCATACAGCAGGCCAAGATCTGTTTCTAGCCCAACGAGGATGTTGCTCAGACGCCTTTGGGTCTCTGGCTGTCTAAGTTTGAATTCATTCGTGCCTGCCAGCCGTCCTGCAAGCCACCATGCAGGTCTGTGGACACATTGCTTTTGGTAACATCACCCAAGGCTGCGCTGGTAGGCGCTTTTAGCCAATTGTTAAAGAGATTTATACCCCTTCAATTTCTTGCTTTTGAGTATGTCCCGAAACCCAAGTTGCGATTATGTCCACCGAGTTTAGCGATAATCCGTTCCATGGACGATGGTGGGGTTCCCTTACCAATACATTACGCTCGCCCATGGCGGGCAAAGATCGCAATTCGCCCATTGCATTAACTACGTTGTACAGTCAAGGAGTTGATTGCTTGAAAAGATGGAAGCTGTCGTCGGCCAACACAATTTACGCCTGGGATATGGATAGCGAGGAGGGATACATTACAGGCTGGATTCTATGGCAATCCGTATCATGCCTGGGCCGCCTGTGGAACTAGATGCGAACCATCTGCGCTGAAAGCTGTGATAAATAAAAGGAGAAAGCGGCCAACGTTGCAATTACTCAACTACTCTAGATTGAAGGGCACTTATTTTAAAGTTCCAAAAAACGAGAAAACGATAATAGCCGTTCGACGCCGCTGAGGACGTGCTTTAACGTTGATTTATGGTTCTATCTACTGATGTCCATCGTCATATCTCTATGAGATCTAAACACTTTGTGGTATATCGCTGTTCGCAAAGGAGGATCATCTTCACGATGACCAAAGGACTTTTATTGTGGAAACGAAGTATGCGTATCCCAAGAGTACCGAAGCTACGCCCGCATAGCCATGCGCCCGTGGCATGTTATTAGATAGAATGTGTAAGAAACCTTGAGGGGTGATTGTCATTGAGCACCTCGCAACAGCACTTGTTTAACGAGGTGTCGAAGCAAGTAGTCGACCAAGACTTCCACTGGCGAACGATGGCTCAGGGACTGGCGACTTGGCATAGACAATCTCGCCTTCAATTGTACTAGTAGACGTCCTTGATATAGAAGCCGCCGACTTGTGCGAGTAGGACTTTGGACTTGACGGAGCCGTCAACGGGGTGACGAGGTCAATGGACTTGGCTCCATAAGACCCGCTATGTGACGGCCTGGTCCTGGGTGGAAGAGGTCGCGTAGTGGCGGGTGTATATGGAAGCGAATAGCTCACTGATGAGGCTGGGGTATGTGACAGCGAAGGGGCGGTGCTAAAGCTGATTTGTGAATTCAAGTTACGGTTGTGGCGCGGTCGAACGGTGTCAGGGAAGTAGGCAGGTGATTGGAATTTGCGGAGATATTTTGAAGCTTCCGAGTCAAAAGGGTGATACCGGTCGGCGCTGTTATCGTCTGATGAGATGTCGGAGAAGGCACATGATGAGCGTTTTGACTCAGGCTGAGTGGGGGAGCGCTGAGGTACAATATCGCGGAAGGCGAAGTCGTCGAAGGTAAAATTGGCAAACGGCGTAGTTGGCGGTGAGTAATGATCGTATGAATAGGTAAGGCTCTTCTCGGTGTCCTTCTTCTTGCAGCTACATGTGCATGTTAGTGGATGGTCTGTGCATAGCTGAGTGGGTGTGTGCCATACCTTTCCGAGCAGTAGAGCACAGAATTACTAGGAACAATAATTTGCTTCTCGCAGACAGTGCTACAACAAAACGTCAGCATACAGTAGTGATGACTTGATGACGACAACATACCAGTAGTTCAAAAAACTAACCGCCATTGAGTCCTCGTCTTGGTCGGATTCGACTTCTTTGTAAGGAGCGACTTTGGAAGCGGCTTTGCTTCCGTAGGATTGAGTCCGCTTTGACAGAGGCCTGGAAGGCCGTGCGTGCGCAGGTTGCGACTTTTTGGATTGATGAGACGGGTGACGAACGTGATGCGTGGCCATTATGGACGTGGATGAACTTTAAAAGCCTCACTCTGATAATCGCGCACGGTGGCCGATCTGGTTACAGGGCTGGAAGTCGGGCAGCGAAGAAGCGGTGACACAGGCCACCGAGTTACCTGCTTCTGATATGACGGCAGGTTCGTGCGTGGCTTTGTTTAGAATCCTTATCACTTGGGTTCTGCGCCAACTTTTAGCCAGGAACGCTATGGTGCATGTCTAGATCGCGACGATGTACAAGAACGAGGATTGATGGATTGACTAGGTGCCCGCTGGTGGAGAGCAACAACAACGATGCGACACCAAAGAGACGTGGACAACAAACTTACCAGGGCAGGATGAGGGGGACGTGCGACGTCGGAAGGGAGGATAAGAGCAGGTCCCAGTGTTTTCTGATAGGTGCTGCAGTGTATTTCCCGGAATGATGATGCGTGGGCTGGGCTGGGCTGGGCGGCGATAAGCTGGTGTTTGAGAGAGAGAGAGCAAAGCCGAGTATTTCCACGAGGCAGGCGGCTTTCAGCGGCAGGGGAACAAGCAATGTATCGGGGGTCGATAAGAAGACGAGCGAGGGACTGTGGTCAATAAGTAATTACGAGACCGGTGCCTTTGCTTTCCGAACTGCAGTTCTAGAACGCGGTTGACGACGACGGATCTAACTATGCGGTCGGGATATGGTTGCGCGTGTGGGGATGATTCGTGATAGCCATCAAGATGGAGCCATTGATATCATCCAGCACGCCTTACCGGCACCCGCTGCGCGCTGACTCCTCACCACCAACCCCCACTCGCATCCACCACGGTGCCTTGCTTCAATTTAATTTTTGCCGTTGCAGCTACAGCAGGGTAGCCTGGCGATACTGCATCCTGGGCCATCGCAGCGTTGTGCATAGAGACGTCCAAAGCGTCGCGTTGCAGCGAATTGCGGGCCGAAGCATGCACACGGAAATCCTTCAAGGTCCACGTTCTTGTGCACTTCGGTACAACTCGCAGCCGGTACCATAGTACACACCACAGTCCATTCGGGTGCGTATCGCTGATGCGACACCATCACATCTCTTTTGTGTTGCGAGCTCTCTCAACATAATGAAGCCATATTACGTGTGTCTCGCACACTTCTTTATCCGGCAATCCGGCACGGCCCTCTCTTGCAATCGCTTCACCACTCAGCTGTCGGAACTTGAACAGCGTTTGGCAAGCTCACAAATCTCTCCAGTCGGCTTACAAGCCGCTCTACATCGTGTTTGTTCCTTGTCGATAATTCGCATGTCTGAGGCACCCTCCGTCTGAGCGACTTTTGACTGTGCATGAGCAGATGTGGATCCATTGTCTACTCGCCTAACTCTATCTTACCTAGCGGCCGCGCAATAAAAGAGCCAACCGGATCTTCTCGATGGCCTTCACCGTCTCGTTGACGATCGTGAATCATCAGAAAATCTTTTAGGTCTGAACCTATACACCTTACCATGTGTAGCAATCCACGAGCGTCAGGGTGTGTGTGTGTGTGTGTGTGTGTGTGTGTGTGTGTGTGTACCCGCAGTAGCAGCCTAGCCTTCATATGTCGGTCAAGAGTTTTCTCTCAACACCACAATTCTCAATAAGAAAATAGGTCGTCCATGCATTGCCCTTTAGTGACACGCCACAGTTGGATTGGGGTTGAAGTTGGATAAAACGGCCCCTTCTGTTGATGTTCAGGTACCGGTGGGCAATGGACCTGCTCGAAACTGAAACGGTTCCGCTCTATGTAGTTACCCCACAAAAGTCAGCAACAACGCACCCGATGTCGTAACAAGGCTAAGGAAAACAGGACGCGGAGGGACCCACTACACGCGTTCAGGAAAGTCTCGAACGTCTGCTCGTTACGAATCGTCGCAGATATCAAAGCCTCGAGTGCTGGGTTGACATCAAAGAATTCTCTCAGGGTCGAGACCAGACGCGGTATGACGGACTTGTCGTATGTCTGCGACGTTGTTAAACCCACTTCTCCACGACGACGCAACGGCTATGCAATGACCATGGCTTACAACGTCTGCTCCCATCACGATATCTGGCACTTCCATGCCATAGTCTTCGGAAAATGTCGTCGCATCAACCGGATAGCCCCACTTTAGTGCCGCCGTCCGCACCTGGACCTGAGACTTGTCATCGCCATCGAGTCCGTTGAGAAAGAGATTGATTTTGATCGCATCGACAACGGCCTCGTCACCATCTGTAGCAACGATGCCAGCAGCTCCCAGGTGCTTTGCGCAAAGAATAGACAACATGCCGGTTCCTGCGCCAAGTTCAAACAATCTCTTCCCGTATACGGATGATCGGCCAGTCTCGGACGCCAGATACGATCCAAGTAGTAACGCGGCCTCCCACGTCCTAAGACCAGTGGTTCCGGACGATGAGATGACGGATCGCGCTTCGAGCAGCGTTACTGCCTGCTCGTGCGATGTGTTGTCGTCATCTAATTGCTCAGGGTAAGAGTACGTCACGAATGCTTTTTGCTGAGCCGCGTCGGTCTCGGAGGGCAGATTAGCAGCAAGCAGGGTAGTCATCGCTTCCATGATAGCATCTGAGATTTCCTATAAACAGGGCGAAGAGAAAGGTCAGCACATGCTGGAATGTATTTTTGCCATTGAAAGGGGATTATTGCGGCATGATGTGTGGCTGGGCTACAGTGGGAACAAAGCAATGTTGAAGAGATAGGAGTCCATACATCCTCCTCCGGGTCAGTGATGGACCTTTCGAGTTTTGCGACAAGTTGTTTTAGTGTCCTCAGCTGATAGCGCTCCGGAGGTGGTGAGGTGATGTTGGCCGCGTCGAACAAATTCTTGAACAACCACGACTGCACTTCCGGCGCTTTCAATGTCGCATCATCTGGCCACCTCAAATTGTGAGGCTCTACCAGCTGGAAATACTGGCGTTGCAGTATGCGCAAGTGGGCTAGGTTGCGTGGTTCGTTCATAGTGGTAGAAGCTGATTTGCTAGAAACCGTAGCTTTACGATCTGCAAGGCGCTTGAGTATCTCTAGTGGTTCAGCTTGACTTTTGACGAATGCAAAGATATTGTCCCAGTTCGACGCTCCAACGTGATAATGGGAAGGGGTTGCCAGTATGAGCTTACCTAATTTTGCAGCGGGGCGCCTTGGCAGTCTAAGCGAGCAGTCGCACCGCCGACCGCCGACACGACGAACGCAAATTCGACATCTCCATCTTGCCGCCAGCTAACCACAGGTAATCGACAACAGCAAGATCGATCTCTGTCCAGTACGTTCATTACCGACTCAACTCGCCGTGTCGCCCTTGTGAACCCCGTCTAATTGCCGCGTTGCAGGTCGAATCTTCCAACATGGCCGACTCTCAAGTTACTCTGCGCACGCGCAAGTTCATCCGCAACCCCCTCCTCGGACGTCGTCAGATGGTCGTGTAAGTGCAGGAACCGCCGGGCACACAATTGCGGAGGATTGAGTCTGACGGGATTAATACAGCGATGTCCTCCACCCCAACCGCGCGAACGTTTCCAAGGACGAGCTCCGTGGCAAGCTCGGTGAGCTGTACAAGGCCAAGAAGGACGATGTCTCCGTCTTCGGTTTCAAGACACACTTCGGTGGCGGCAAGAGCACCGGCTTTGCTCTCATCTACGACAGCGCCGAGGCCATGAAGAAGTTCGAGCCCCGCTACAGGCTAGTACGCTACGGCATGGCCACTAAGGTCGAGAAGGCCAGCAGGCAGCAGCGTACGTTTCCCCTGGGCTTACACATGTTGCCGCGATTATGGCTATGGATATGGGCCATGGCACACAATACATACTGACTGGACAACAGGCAAGCAGCGCAAGAACAGGATGAAGGAGTTCCGGGGCACAGCCAAGGCCAAGGGTGGTGCGAAGAAGGACAAGAAATAAGCGGGTGCACACTGATGATGACTACGAAGGTCATGGCTGGAGTCGATTGGCGGTTTCTCTACAACTACTGGTTCGCCTGGTTCCTCATCATGGTGGATACGGAGTTGCTTCTGCGGGCATCGGCATGTATATCTACGAGCGCCTGAAAAACTCTTGCGGATGGAAACGACAAGACGGATGGCGTTTGAGATCAATTGTCTGCTAACCATCAATGCATATCATGGACTTTACGATCCTCCAACTATTTTGCCACTCACTTCAAGATTCTGAATAATTCCCCAGGCTACATTATTGAACCATTCTGTGCGTATCATAAGTAGGGGGAGAGTCCTGGGACCCAAGTCTCTCATGTCTTGGACTTGTTGCAGCAAAGCATGATAACGTCGGGATGAGATTACGTTCTGTTCTGCATATTTCCTAGGCAAATCGTCGCTTTCTTCGCCTCCACAGTGCTCACCCCTGGTGACCCAACCCCCACAGGCCGTCCATCGCTTTCTCTTGCCGCCCTCCACCCCCTGTCTTTAGCCTCTTTGACACTCAAGATAGCTCTCGCATTCCTTTCTAACCCTTCATCCCTCTCGTTTCCCAACCCATCAAACCCATGAACACCGTGCACCCCAAAATCCGCCGCGACTTGTGCTTCTAGATCCCGTTGTCGGGTGCGTAGTTCTTGAAGGCGATTCGAAGAAGAAGGTGTGCGCGGGCGTATGAAGGAGTGGGTGGGGGATATCAAGCAACACCAGAACATACCGAAGACTATGAAGCAGAAGGGTACGAGGAGGCTGACCACTAGACCGATCGTTGCGCTGGGAGACAATCCCATCTTGAAGGGAATACTGCTCAGAGATTGCAGGTTTTGCCAAAGATGTCCTGATAGCAGTCAACGTGGTGTCTGGGTTAGTGTAGGACAGACAGAGCATATGGATGCTGAGGCTTTTATATATAGAGCTCTGCTGGTCTTCAATGCATTGTGTCGTCCAGTGAGCTGCCACGGTGCTTAAATGTGAATCTCACCTTCAGGTATCACTGTTTTCGCCGTACGTATAGTGTAGCTCTAGGGTGTATGTCCTTCTAGTCAGTACGTCGAACAAGCGCATCGTTAAGAAACTCTCCATGACGGACTGATGATCATGCACAGCGGACCATGCATTGGCTGCATCAATCGCACACAGTCAAACAAAGATTAATACCGTACTTTGAATCACTACTCTTCTTATTCGATACAGATGCGTGGTCCCTCAAGTGGTCCTTCGCCAAGTGCCGACTGACAGTCCATAACAGTGGCTATTACTGCTCCCGTGCTTCAAAGTCCTCAGGTTGCCTAGGGTATTCTTCCGAGGATTGTGGCGCAATGTTCTCAACTTCGGCCTTGGCTTCCTCCCAAGCAACCTTGTTCCGTTTTGCCCAGTCGATATGACATTGAGCGAATTCCATCTGTGGTTGTTAGCAAACGTTCAATGAAAGAGATTGACGTTTCGACATACCATGTACCGTCGTAAATCGTCCTCCTTCTCGCTCTGAAATCTCCGCAGGTCTTTCATTACGCCTGCACTTGCGTCTTTGGTATCTTTCTCGGCAACAGTCAGCGCCTGTTCGAGCTACAAGCTTGTTAGCATTCCCAAGTTTCTGAGCCTTTATCATGTAAAGCATACCTGTACCATACTATCCCTTGTCTTGCCGATTTGATCCCTCCGTGTCTTTTCAGGATCCACATCTGCCATACCCCTGAAAGCGTGTGTGATTGACCCAAATAGCTTGTTGGTGACAAAGTTTCCACTTGCAGTCTTCTTGTGAAGGCTACTAGGTAGTGACTGGCTATCAGGCTCGCCCTGCACGCTAGACGGTGTATCGCCGTGTGTGGGTGGGAAGTCGGAATCGATGGACGTTCTATCCTCCTCCATTCTTCGATGTTGCTCCGCTTCGCCGCTGCTGCGCTGTGAGCTGTTCGATGCAGCGCGACTTCGAGGAGGCTGATGGCCGACGCCACTCAGATGTTGTTCCAATCGTTTCGATTCCGCTTCACTGCGTTCAAGTGATTCGAGTAAGTTGCGCTTCTTCTCTAGTTCATCCTTGGTCATATCCTCCTGTATCCGCTTGAGCACTCGATATCTAAGCGTAGAACGTACAATACCGGCAAATTGTGCACTCTCACGCATAGGCTCGGAGAAGCCTGCGCTGAGAGACGAAGAGAGTTCTGTCGTCGCGATATATGTAGAGTCGACAGCCTGCCCCGTCTTTTCTATGGCCGCGGCAAGTGACTGAGTCTGTTCGGAAAGCGAGAAGGCGTTGAAACGAGCTCCCAGATCCGCCATGTCCTCTCCCCAGTGTCCAAGGTGCATGAGTAACCGTCTGTTAACTTTCTCCATTGGTCCCTGCAGCAGGTTTTCTAAGTCTTTTGACGAGTTCTCAAAGCTGACAAAGTATGGATCTAGCTCTTCTTCCGACATGTCCCGTGTCTCCGGAGGAAAGCGACCGAAGATCGCAGGACCTGGTGTCGTGTGCGCGGCTGCTGAGGGCATGGCTGCATTATTGGCTGGCGATACTGGCGTACCAGAGCTGGATGTTGCGCCGCCTGACTTCAACTTTGCGGAAGATGAGGGAACTGGAAGGTAGCTATGCGCTTGGGAGGGATTCGCGGGATCGAGCGGAGGTGCCTTGAGTATCTGCTTGGGAATGTTGGAGACGGGTGGGCTATTGAGTACGTCATTCTATCGAAGTACGTCAGTTCATGGTCTGGAACTGTGAGCACTAATAAGCCTACCCAGCTTGTGTACGGGTCGAGGAATCTCCAGAAGACGCCGTCTTCCAATATGTCTTTCATCTTCCTGCACCTATTCAGAAAGACAGCCAACATGCGCTTTCGCAGCTCTATGATTCCGGCATCCTCCTTTGCCTTTGTGGGTTTCGCGGCATAGTCGGCCATGGTATGCTTCTCGGGTATCGGAGGCACGATGAGTGTCGGGTGCAGTCTGACCAATTCGGCGCGTAACGATGCGAACTCAGAGTATCTGCGCTTTACCTCGAGGCCCTATGTGCGTGTTAACTCCATGGGTTTCCTGTTTTCCGATCTAACATACGCCGCAATTGATGGTGTATTGTATGTAGTTCACTCCGTCCTTCCCCGCGCTCGTGATCAACACAAGTTGATCTGGGTGCTCGTACAGCCATTGTTCCACACGCGCATCGTAACCACCCTTCTTGGGAGCTTTTGGGTCTGCATCATCTTGCTGTTCCTCGTCGTAGTCAACGCTGTCCATGTCCCGCTGGGAGACATACTCGGGCGACTCTTGTGCGGGGGACGAAGCCTCAGAGGGCGGAGTCGCGGGACGATACGGGACTTGAACATGTCAGCTGTGGACGCTGGCGATTACTCCAGATAGTATGCAGAAGCCTTACGGGCAGCAGGCGAAGCTAAACCGGGAATATCTGAGGCGTTGGAATCATGGCGGGCAAAGGATCCATACGGATTGTTGTCCTCGTCGTCCCACATCTCGTTGTTGTAGTCGTCGCGCTCACTGGAGGAGATAAATGGTGAATCTCGTAGTAGAGCGAGCGAGTTCAGGCAGCAGTATGTATGGATGTTGTGATGTGCGGCTTGGATATGCTGAAGCTCCAGGCTCTCGCGGCATCGGCAGTGACGTTGCGCGTGGTCCAAGCTCACCCTGTCAGCCACACCTGCTGCTCAGTCCGCGACCAGCGCGACATGAACTTCAATCATCCACTACAAGAATGGTCACATCTTTTGACTCCGTCCCTACAACAACATCGTTTGCAGCGTATGCGGATTCTTGATACTTCCCAATATTGTTCAGCCAAAGTTGTTGATGCAGTTATGAGTGTGTCATAGTGCCATCTCGACCAGATGCTACACTGACATTCGTAGCCAGATTTGATTGCAGATCCAAAGCTTACAGCAAGGGCATCTGCAAGAAGTCCAGAACCCTTGTATCGCTACCAGGCTAATTGAACATGGGGTTAGGCCTGATCTCTCGCCATAGCCTAGCGCATATGTGCTGTCTTGGAATGGATTACCCGTTCTCAGCCTTCTGCTTGATGCTAGCTTCCCCGTCACCTGCGTTCTTCCCTCTCCTCTTTATTTCCATCAGAAGACGCAGTCATAATGAGACTCCTGAACACGCGAACTCTCGAGTTCAGCCGTGTATACTTTCCTAGTACGGTACCGGACTACGTGATTTTATCCCACCGCTGGGGACCAGACGAGGTTACGTATGCCGATATCATACAAGCTCCACTCTCCGAAACAACGAGCGTGACACGCAACAAACATGGCTTTCTGAAAATACAGGGAGCTTGTCAATTAGCCCTTCGGAATGGATATGAGTGGATTTGGATCGACAGTTGTTGCATTGACAAATCCAGCTCAGCTGAGCTACAAGGAGCTATCAATTCGATGTGGAGATACTACAAGGAGTCAAACATTTGCTTCGTATATATGGAAGACGTTGCCGACGCAGAAGCAGGTTGGGGCAGTGATCAGCTTATTGGAAAAAGCAAATGGTTCACCCGTGGTTGGACTCTACAGGAGCTCATCGCCCCAACTAGCGTAGAGTTCTATGCAACAAAGTGGCAGTCCATTGGCACTAAGCTCGAAAGATATCAGGAGATTGCAGAAATCACCGGGATCGATCGTAAGGTTCTGTGCAATGAGATTCATATCTCTTCGTTCAGCACGGCAGAGAAACTGTCTTGGGCGGCTCACCGACAAGTCACGAGAGAGGAGGATGAAGCATACTCACTGTTTGGCCTGTTTGACGTTAATATGCCCCTACTCTATGGGGAAGGTCGATTGAAAGCTTTCATGCGACTCCAGGAAGCCATATACGACACTACATCGGATCACACAGGTTTCTTGTTTCTCCACAGCCGCAACGGGGGTGACGGCCACCCGCTCTTAGCGGAATCACCAAGTCAATTTTGCGACAGGAAGACCTGCAAATTCTGTTCCATTCAGACACTCGAAAACTATTCACGGTATTTCTCCTATGCTGATCTTGTCGATTCGGAGAGTTGGCAAACACAAGCGCATGATAAATTCATGACGACTGTTACTATGCAGCGGAACGAGGTATTGGTTGTACTCTCACTACTTGATTACGCCGATGTTAGAGATAAATTATCATATTTCGATGATACCGAAACGCACGACAGTTTTACTACCCATGTGGCGTTGCTGAATTATACGGTGTCGACACACAAAAAAGGTGGTCTTTGTCTTCTCCTGCGACGGCGACCTGGACACGATGCCACGATGCGCTTACAAATTCTTCCGGCGCTGTTGCCCTGTGTAGAGGATCGTACTGCACGGCAACTGAAGAAGACAAGGGTTCTCATCTGCCGTCCAGGATCGATCCGTAGGGAGAGTACTTGGGATACAGAGACCACCTTTTCGTTCGACAGTGGATCGTTCTGCATAGGCTCTTGGCATCCACCAGGAATGAACATTGTAAAGCATGATACCCAAGGCGGCACTGGGGAAACGGAGAGACCGTCACAAGCAGAGAACAACGAACGATTTCAAGTTCAGACGCAGTCAAGTAGGTTGATGGTAGAGTGGAAACTCGTTGATATACAGGACCGGAAATTATTCATACGTCTGATGTTAGCAAATGGGATTTGGTCAATCGACGAGGTAAAGAAGAAGGGGAGAAGGGTAGCACAAAACCTGCGGACGTTTTACAAGGCAAATAAACCTACTGATCGATGTGCTGTCAGTTTGCCAGACGGAGAGCGCATAGTTGTGAAGCTTCGGCCATTGCCTGCCTTTGCGCGTGGTCATGCAAATGGTCAGATATCCACGCTACGATACATGATTTCAGTCGAATCTGATGTCAAATAATGCTAGATTGTTAGGAATCTTAGTATTAAATTGAACCTCTAAAGTCACTCAATATGTGGCCTTCCATTTCAGACCTTGCTCTCTTTGCTATCTGCGACGTAGTGCTGCATTCCATGCACTTTATCGCCACCTAGGACGCCTATAATCGTACAAATATTCTCATGGTAAAAGAAATCCCTCATTGTCTGCAAACTCTTCAAACGCTAACTCCTTCTCTGCGCCTATCGGCAGTATCTGCACCGGCCAGATAAGACAAAAGCTGTAGGAAACTAACCCACCCATCGTTCACGACGGTAAGAAGCCAAGTTTCTACAATGATACAAGCACGTCGTTACATGTTCTGCGACCCATTTCTTCTTTCCTTAAGCTCAGCTCGAAGCAACGGCATCTATCAGAGAAAGAATATAATGTTGTCCCCCTACCAAAGTACACTCCCACTAGAAATTCGCCTACGGTTGCATCAGCTCCATGAATATGAAGCAGCGTTTGCGTGAAAGAGGGGAAATGGCTGGAGGGGTATATGAGAAAGGTTTTACATAAGTTACAGAAGAACAAAAGATATACACCATGTTCCTCTACGCTCCGAACCCACCCCCGAAACTTCGAAGTCGCCATGTTACTGTGGTGCCGAAATGGGTAGTGCACCTATTTGTCCCCGATCGCTACTCGTCTCAAGTTCTCAACCTGTCCACTCCCACTATCTTGCCCCGGCCCCATTTCCACATCTTTCACAACCTCGTCTGATCTTTGCAAGCCTCTATCCTTGATGAAAAAGCATCCCAACAAACATAATCCCATAAAGGGAACATTCATAATAAACACAGTCTTGTTCGCCGTCGCATACGCCTGCAATATCTGCACTATCTGTTGCGGATTCAATGACTCAAAGTCTGGCGTATCATATGAAGAGAGCGCCAAGAAGTGAAACTCTTTCGGCATAGCCTTATGTAGGGAGTTCTGCAGTGCAGCAGCAGATATTGCGAGTCCGACTGCCCCACCGAGGCTACGAATGAAGTTGCGGTTCGAGATGACTACTGCGCGTTGAGCTTTCGTGCAGTGTGTTTGCAGGGCAACAAGCACGGGTTGGAAAACGGCGCCTACTCCTAGTCCCTGAACGAAGAGAACGATGACGATGGTCCAAATGGGTGTGTCGAGGCTGAACATGCATGTCAAACCTACACCTAGTGTCCAGAAGAAGAAGCCTAGCCAGATCACCTCGCCGTAGCGTTCGAAATGCGAGATGTACTGTCCAGATATGATTGACGAGATC
Organism: Alternaria brassicae; assembly: GCA_004936725.1. NCBI lineage: Eukaryota > Fungi > Ascomycota > Dothideomycetes > Pleosporales > Pleosporaceae > Alternaria > Alternaria brassicae. The sequence continues at coordinate 962,247 of CM016506.1, read as the reverse complement.
ATTTGTGAGGCGGTGAGGGGCAGCATAAGGGATGCTGAGATGATGGGCGAGAGACGGCGTGCGTTCTGGAAGAAGAGGGGGAGATAGTAGGTTTGCGAGTAGGCTACTACGCCAAAGAGAAGGTTTTGAAGTAGCATGATGGACACGGGGCCGGATCTGAAGAGGGATACTGTTCGAAGTTAGTAATACTGTATGAATACTGGATGTTTGCTAGTGAAATAGGTGGGGCTTACACGGCATCATAGGCAGTATAGCGACGCTGTGCTCGATGTAAACGAACACTATCATGCAGCACCCTCCAATGACTAGCATGGAGATGACCATTGGAGAGCTCCACTCAAAGTAATCGCCTCCTCCCGCGATAGGAATCAACAACAGTATGAGACCTGCGCTTCCGAAGAATATGCCTCCATAGTCAATCCTCTTCAGCACCATCTTCATATCCGCTCTTGGTTGTTCCTTGGATGTAGGCAGTACAAGAAAACATAGCATACCGCAGGCCGCCGAAACTGGACTGACGAGCCAGAAGAAGCCTCTCCAAGTACTCTTTTGTACAAAAGCGGCGGCGATGAAAGGTCCAGTCATGTTTCCTAGTCCAACACATGCACCTATCATGCCTTGCCACTTTCCACGTTCTTTCAAGGTGACGATATCGGAAACAATCATGGCTGAAAGAGAAGCTATACCACCGTTCGCTACGCCTGATAGACCGCGGAAGACGTACAGCATCGTCGCGTCGCGCGAGAGGCCACAGAGGACGTCAGATACTGTTAGGAGGGCAAGCGCAGAGAGCAAAACGGATTTCCTGCCTAGTTCGACCATTAGTTGTTTTTATTCTCGCCACAGTCTTACTGAGTTGGATGGCGTACCGAACAAGTCACTCATCCTCCCATAAAGCACTTGAAAGATCGTATTCGCTATTAATGAACTCGTGCCAGCCCAACTGATGGTGTCCTCCGCGTTGAGATCACGTCCGATTGTGGGCAGGGCGACTCCGATACCGGTTTGGTCAACAAAACAGATGAAATGCGATAACGCGAGGGCGGAAAAGACGACGAGGAGCTTCCTGCGTGGGAGGAGGTTCGTTTGATCGAAGACAGCGGCCTCAGCCGCAAGTTGACGAGCCTCCATGGCGTGGAAGCAGGGTGTTCTGACGACGTTGCACAATGGCCGTGTTGATGTGCGATTATGTTCTATGACCAGACCTCTGCGTCCTCGTCGTCCCTGTCGACGATGAATCTGTCAAGATCTGCTAACACAGATGATAAGACGTAGGAGACACCGCGTGTTCGTTGCAAAGCTTTCTGTGCGAATAAGCTGATCGAAGTCAAACACAGTGAAAACATGGTATATGGCTGCTAATTAGGTCATCGACTACAATCGCGGTATGAGATATCATCGTCATAATACGCGCCTCATGGATGGTCGTTATACCCCTCGCTATTGGCATGTGGCATGGAAACGCTGCCAGCCCAAAAGAAGGATGGCCGTATGAGATCGTGCGATCTATTACTCTTAGAAGTTGCGGAAAGGGCCCAGGGAACCACGGGACGTGGTTTTGTTACAGGAGAAATGGATTCCAGTGGTCTGCCCCCGCGATGCTAAGGTGTACCTGCAGCAAGTGCGACCATTTTGGGGATTTTGAAGACATCGCGTGATAACTACCCTGAATTTCGTTCCATGGTCGGTGTCGGTCTGGACCGAAAGATAGTCCGTCACAACAGCAAGAGTGGGCCAGGGCTGAATAAGCAGTCGTATGTATATCTCCATCCTATATTAAGCACTAACACTTAAACACTCATGTCGCATCGCTAGCGTAGATGATAGAAGATTCTCTGATATCGACGTAGGGCTCGACGACGGAAACAAGCCAGTACGCTGCTCTCCTTATACAGTATGGGATGCAAGTATCATGCGTACATGAGATGAAACAGGGCTGAGCAATAGGAAAACACCGTGAGCGCTCTAAGCACAGACGTCCCTTCGATAAGAAATTACACACTCCCGAGAACGCCGAGCTAGACAAAATCTTGAACTAACGCTTAAGGCAGAAGACCCAGAAGGCCAAGGCGGTAATATCATATAGAGAGATTGACTGACAGTGCCTAGCAGTGACAGCATGCACCATGTCTGGATATGTCCATGAGGTCGACAGCCTCGAGCGGCGACTACTCTGTAGCTCAGCCACGAGCGCGGCCACTGCGTCGGACAATGGGAGTACCGTTGGTAGCCGGAGTAGGCGAAGAAATTGCTGCAGCACCATTGACCTTTGCCTTGTTCGCCTTGGGTTTGGTCGCACTCTTCGCAGACTTGGGCGGTGTGGCTTCCTTGATTGATTCGGCAGCTTTGCGTTTCTGGACAGCTGGTGAAGACTTGGCGCCGCTCGTCTTAGCAGCGGCCTTTCCTCGTGTAGCCCTCTTTGCCGTTGTAGGCTCGCGCTCTGGGTCTGGGGACGGCTCTGGGTCTGAAAGTCCAGACTCTGCGGTAGCTTCTTGCTCTCTCTCAGCCTCGACTTCTGCATCATCCATCTCTACATCTTCTTCGGCAATAGGAGTAGACTTGTCTGCCACTTCTGCGTCTGATGCGTTGACCTCTTTATCTTCCTCCTCCTCCTCTTCTTCTTGGACCTCTTCGGTACCAGCTCCGTTGTCTTCTTCATCACTTGATACCTCGACATAGCTCTTATGTACAGTACTTCGTCGGTCGCTTTTCCTTCGTGGTCCACTAGATGGAGCAAAGCCACCTTCAGCATCGCTCGCATCGTCATCTTCACCAACCCTCCTCTTCTTCTTTGGTGTTTTGACGGGACGCTCTGTCTTGGCTTTCTTCTCCTTGATCGGTCTGTCACCCTTGGTCTTCTTGCGTTGCCTCTCCACACCATCTGATGCCTTGCGCTTCTTGCTTCGAATAGCTTTTCGCACAAGCGGATCGAGTTCGTCGACAAGATCCTCCCCAATCCATGTCTTCTTGGCAATCTCTTGTGCCTGATCGTGACTCTCCAGAGGTCGGAAGATACCAGAAGGCAACTTCATTTTCCCTGGCCATGACTGCATTGTCCAATTGTTTTGCTCTTCCCACGACCGAATAAGAGCCTGCGCTAGATCCGACAAGATGTACAGATTCTCGTCAGCCTGGCGGGACGGCGCGATGCCATCCGCGACGCCCTTAACACGCTGAGCAACGTGGAAGATGAGTGACAAATTCTCTTCTGTTGCCACGCACTTCAGATAATAAAGGATGTACTCTGACATGAGCTTCAACGTTTCGTCTTCTGTATCGAAATCGGGGTGGTGAGCAAGTAAACTCAACAATCGAGCGAACACAGTTTCCAGTATGGTCTCTTTCCGTGCAGCAAAAGCAGCGCGGCGTGCGCGAATCCAGGTCATGGTGCTATTCTTGATGGTCTTCTCGGGCTCGTGTGCGAGGGAGAACAGGATAGTGTAGAACCGGGGCGGCAACCGACCCTGACCGAGGTACTTCATCAGCTTATCAGCGAAGCCCTTGCGCACTTGCGTACAGGGGTCATGTGTGACCAGGGCTAGTTGTATGAAATCGACAGGGCTTAAGAAAGCATCGAGGCGCTTGTTGCACGAAAGCTTAAGTAAAGAATTAGCCGCAAGAAGCCGCTGACAAGATTTGTGTCCTGCTGGAGTGCTGTCGTCTGCTGAGCCCTCGCCATTGTTTTTCACATAGCGATTCAGCAGCCTGTATGTGTCTTCCGCAGCATCTTTGAAGTTAGCATCAGATGGCAGGGAGCGCAAGCGGTTTACGAGAATCTTGACTGCCCAGGACCTTCCTTGGATATCGTCATCTGGTACCTCCATCCACTCAGCATCCGCATCAGCCCTCGCTGCATGCGGTTTCTGAAGTACTTCCTTGATGGCAATCTCAACGATGGCATCCATATCATCCTCACAATCTGACTGGGCTAGTAAAACTAGTTGACTAAGAGCAGCCAGCTTTGTAAGCCAGTGAGCACCATCGTACTGGAAGCTCTTGATGCTCTTTGTGAGAATTTCTTTCGCATGCATCTCCTTCTTGTCGTCGCTCTTCATGATGATAGTGACCGCGTGTTTTGCTGCCTGTGGAGGGGTGCCATAGAATGCAAAGTTTAGAAAACTCTGTACCAACTTGCGACTGTCTTTGCCGTTCATTGGTATGTCTGTAGGGAACTTTTTCGCAAAAGCAGCACAGGCCTTGAGATCATCTACCGCGCCAGGAGGATTAGGCTTCGTTGCCGTAGGTGCCTCACTCTCAAGAGTTTTGCAGAGATCCTTCACGTGAGTTGAAAAGACCTTGGGATGTTTTGTAGAGATCTCTTTCAAGAGCTCGTGAGCAGTAGAGCCAAGACCTTTGTCGTCCGTACGAGTGTACTCGATGACAGCTGGCACATGACTTTTGTTGTAGCACAGTAAACTCACACGGTAGAGGAGTGGAGTCAAAGTTTCGAGCAACGAAGAACCTGGCCCATCCTCGATCCTCTTTCGCAGCTCCTTTATGGACCTGAAAACCTTACGGTAGTCACTCGCTGGGTCCATGCAGAACCGTATGAGAGTATAGGCCCGTCGATCGTGGACTTTTGCGAACTTCCACAGATCGTCTCTGACACGGGTCGGATCGGGAAGCGTTTTTGCGTAATAGGCAATGAGGCCTTCGAGATTCGTCTTGACGTCCTTCTCTCCCTTTTCGTAGACACCACCATTGTAGTCTTCACACAGCTTCAGGAAGTGCTCCATGTACCTGGCACCAGGGCCCTGATTTCCTTGTTTCGCGAAGAATACTTTCTTTGCCTTTTCTTCCAACCCGTTGACGAGTACAAGCTGTCTTTCAGTTCGGATCTTGTCTAAATCTGCTTCGGTGTAACCCTGTTCGGTGTTTGCCTGACTGTCCTTTACGACTTGTGAGTTTCCAGCCGGCAGTACTTTCGCTTTCATAGGAGGATACGCAAGCGGAAGCAGGGAGTCGTATAGCGCGAGATCGACCTGCACGTTGATCTCGAGGTCGTTAACGTAGCAGGCTTCGAGGATGCGAGATGGGATGGGGCCAAGCAGGGCCTTGATGCTGTCATCACCTTCCGCGATGGCACCAGCAGCCACACCCCATATCTTGCCGAGAAGCCTCATAGACTCAGAGTGGATGATATTCTTCTTATCCTTTACGCGGTCGGCAAGATTGGAGAGAATAGATCCTGGTTCTGCCATGCCGCCATTGCTGCCGAGTTTGCGGACGATGTCGTTGAACTCGAAATGTGCAACTGCTTTGACAGCCGCTAGCCGCACCTTCTCATCGCTATCAATCAAGCATTCACCAAAGTACTTGAGCAACTTCTGTTCTTCGTCAAGATCAAGACCAATGCCACCCGCTGATGTCATCAGTATGCGACCGATGCCGGTGGTCCACGCAGCACGAATGATGGCGGACTTGTCGTTCTTGCGCTGAAGAAAAGAGTGATACGCCACAGGATATTGCGTAGGAAAGGAGTTGATGGACACTGGTGTGGTGAGATAGTCGAAAGGTCGAGCTGAGTCAGAGCGTGATAGACTCTGTGAAGGATAGGCTACTGGGTCTATGTCGGGCGGGGGTGGTGGACCAGCGGCACCAATGCCTGAAATCATGTCCCCGAACGTTTCTGTCGCAAGCTGACGGAGCTGCACATTCTCTGTGGCAAGCTCATCCTGTAGATGCGGGATAATCTCCTGGAGTACACCAGGACAGCACTTCCACAGCTCGCGCAATAGCCTATGTGCTTTGTGTGCCTCGTTGATATCATCCTCTGAGGGACCGCGGGGAAGATCGTCGTCATCTTTCGAATGACCTTTGTATGTGGTCCCAGAATTGGTAAAGTCTACTATCACTGAGCTGAAGTAGTTACCGATGAGACGAGCCATTTTCTCTGGGAAGGAATTGCAGACATTCTTGGCCATATTGTAGGCAGGTGGTGCCTCTTTGCGACGTAGCGTTGATTGCTTCACATCGATCTGCACACTCTTCTTGCCCTTGCCTGAAGTGCCCAGTGTGATAGGATCTGCCCACAGAAACTGCGCCACAACGACGTCCACCACATCATGTGTGACTGCGGGTGCTTCGTCTATTATGGTAGAGAGGATTTCGGTCATGTTGTGTTCGATGTTCTTGCTCAGTTCTTCCCCCTTGGACGACCCCGACAAAACGTCGAAGCAGGTTGTGAAGAGAGCCGCGGTGAGCTGGTCGGAGCCAGGAATCTCGTTGACGAGAAGGATACTCTTCCATTCGGCGAGCGATCGGAGGATGTACATGTGCTGGCTGTTGTATGGGTGGGTGGGGTCGGCAAGGAGTGGCAGCAGCTTCAGGATGATGACCGAGAAGATTTCCTGTATAACTGTTAGCAGTCATAGACAATGTATTGGGTTCTGCATCATACCCTGAGCTTGGATGCAGGGTAGGGCGCATCCGGCGCAAACAGCTTCAGCATGTCGACGATGCAGCAGACGGTCCACGCGCGCACGCCATTGTCCTTGTGTTGTAACAGACTTTGATGGGCCAGCGACTCTGCGACGGGCATTAGCGAGTCCCTGTGCGCCTCTTCCTGATCAATCGTCCGCAATTCATCGAGCAGCGCCTTGAGTCGCGTCAACAGGTCGCTCACGCCAATCTGCTTGCCGGGCCGGCCAACAAGCGGCTGCTTGAACTTGAGCTTCTTCAGTCCCTCTTCAACTTCCTCTTCTTGCTCCAGCTCCTGCTCTTCTTCTTCAACCACTTCTTTCGCGGCGGCCGCGCTCCGCCTACTGCGCGGTGCCATGTCGCGTGGCGGCGCGTGGGCGATGACGTGTGCAGATGATGTGATGCTTATTGTTTGCAGATACGGTTATGCGCGCGGAAAATCGATCGCAGGCGCGCGGGGATGTGAACTCGATTAGCGACGCGGTGATGAGGGTGTCGTGACGATGTTGAGGGGACGCTGGAGCGACTTTCTGAGCAGTGACGCGCTACGGTAGGTAGTCGGCGAGTGGTACGCGACTGACTTCCGCCTGGATCGTGCTCCACCTCCATCACCATCGCACCCGCACCACTTAGCTCGCTTTCACCCGCCACCTCGATTTTACTTCCAACTCCGGAAAAAGTACCTTCGGATTGCGCTGTCGCATGGGCATTGATGCTGGATCTGATCATATCAGCAATGCTATTGCTGATATCTTCACCGCACCCGACCGCTTGAACCATATCAGGAATATACGACTTACTCGATTCAATCACCCCGTTACAGTGAATTCCTGGTGAGACACCAACAATATGGAGAGACAGCAGACTTTCCAGCGGGTACGCAGAGTTTCCAAACTTGCTAACCTTCGCTGATCTGCCCTGCAGTTAAAGCAGCCTTGCATACAGCTCCTACAAGTCACTGCAAGTGTCTCGCAGCATCCAGACGCTCGAAAGGAGCTGATACAGGCACTTACAAATCTACTTACCACGCTTCAATCTATAACCAGTAGGCCTGGTCTACTGGACGCAAAGCTCACCGAATATGCTTTCGTTCCCGTATCTCAAGTGCTCAGGATTTCTCGACAGGTTCCGGTTAGAGCACTGGAGCTTTGCTTAGAGTGCATTTCAACTTTGCTATCCATTGGATGGGGAGGTGGTCTTGAGCCTGCTCTGTCTGGGCAACTTCTCATTCTCTTTACATTTCTGGCCAAGCCTTCCTCCACAGAGAACGGCATCTCCGCCACCTCGGAGGAGCTACAATCATTGGCGCTCAAATGCACAGCCAAACTGATGACTGAGACGTCCCGTACCAAGCAGAGCCGAAAAGCCATAACTGCTACAAACAACATACCCGCCCTAGGCGAGGCTGTGCTAGTGCTGCTCGAAAGTCTTATCGATAGTAACTCAAATAATGTTAAGTTTCAGGCGACGTGTGCGCTCAAAGGCACCGTCAGCGCGATCGACGATGACGATGCCCTGGCAAGCTTTCTGCCCAAGATAGTCTCATCCTTGACAAAGGTGTTGACACCGAGTAGCAGCAATCGACCCGGCTTTCGCGTTATCGAGCAAAGCCTGGAGACACTTACGTCACTTTTCGTCCGTCTGCTCAGCGATGCGAAGAGCAAGGACTTGCCCGATAAAGCTCCATTAAATCAGTCGGGAGATACCACTACAATATCGCGATCTACTTCGTGGCTCCAAGCGACTGCCTCTCAGATCAAGATCGCGCTTGCGAACATCTTCAAGCTGAGAGACCATGATAAGCCAGAAGTTCGGCAGGCCCTGTTAAAGCTATGTCTCTGCATCATACAGGACTGCCGTACATCACTATCACTTTGTACGAGCATGACTACCGAAACCATCATAAATTTGGCAGGGCATGAAAACTCTGATGGAAGAATCGAGAACGAACTCAAACGGCTGTTATCCGTAGATCAGAACCTTTCCGACCTTTTACGCGAAAGCCTACACGGTTGGATCGTAGCGTTGCCTAGACTAATGCGGTCAAAAGACGATCGCAGCCGCCGTCGGATCATCCATCAAATCTCAGTTTCGCTTCGACTGTTTGAGCAAGATCCAACTATCCTGGACGATCGGCTTACCGACAGCCTCAGGGATGGTGTTTCCGCAGTTTTTTCGGATGCCAAAGGGCTAGAGGAACTGAGCGATCAAACCCCGAATCCGATCACTGATCGTACACTGGCGTTGAGCTCGGCGAAGTCGTCTTCTTTCCCTCCAATTAGTCTCAGATTCAAAGGCCAGGACGATATGATGAGTGAGTTCAAAGTATTAGTTCAGGAGCTCGCGCGGTCCAATTCGGCTTTAACGGTTGCTCGAGGGCTGACTGGCTCCACTGATCTTGGGTCAATCGAAATGCGCTTGGCAAGCTTCTGGCTCTCCGTCAATTTAGTCAGAGACATAGCAACAATCAACCCATCTCTCGACGACTTCATGGATTTTGGGGCCCCCAATCCTAGGGAAGAAGTCCTAGATGACTTATATTCACATTCTTTGTCGATTCTCACTCAGCGAGACTCGGATACGGACAACCCCTGGCAGTTCTATGCATTAGCGCTCGAGACAGTAGCTTTGCAGGCAAAGCAGTGCAGAACCGAGTTTCGCCCGGAGCTGAGCGAAGTACTTTATTCAGTACTTCATCATCTTGGAAGCTCAAATAGCGCACTACGCGAGCATGCTCTAGTCTGTCTGAATACCGTCGCGGATGCTTCAGGCTACAGTAATGCCGGAGAGCTTGTCGTTGCGAATGTTGATTACATTGTCAACGCTGTTGGGTTAAAGTTGGCCTATGGCGATGTGTCGCCCCAAGCTCCGCAGGTCCTGCTCATGATGATGAGACTCTGCGGTCCCTCTCTGCTGCCATATCTAGATGACCTTGTTGATAGCATATTCAACGCCTTAGAGAGGTATCATGGCTATCCTAAACTCGCGGAGCTTCTTTTTTCCGTACTAAAAGGCATGACGGAAGAAGGTGTGAAAGCGCCGCAACTTGCATTGACAGGTAGAGATGAGAAACGCGAGGATGGGTATCTGAAGAGGATGGCTACTATGAATGATGTAGTTGAAGCACTTCAAAAATTAGATGCCAACGCACGAAAACGGAAGGAAGAAGAGAAACAAGCGGCGAAAGAACCATTCCCAGAAAAGCCATGGAAGGAAGAAAAGAGTTCAGAGAATACCAACCTGGACAACCATGACGAGGAAGACGAGAACCCGCCCCCCCCTCAGACTGAAGAGCCTTCCCCTCCCGCTCCTCGTACGTTCGCTATCCTGCTAAAAATCTCCGAGCTCACACAACATTATCTAACTACCACCTCGCCGACTCTCCGGAACTCAGTCTTATCGCTCCTGCGTACCACTATACCCGCCATCGCGAAACACGAGAACTCGTTCCTGCCACTCGTCAATACCCTCTGGCCTGTGTTGCTACCTCGAATGAAGGATCCAGAAGCGTATGTGGTAGCAAATGCGCTAGACATTGTAGCCTTGATGTGCGAACACGCTAGAGACTTCATGAGGACAAGAGTTGAAGATGCATGGGATCTCTTTCGAAAAGTCTATAAGCAAACCAAGCAGCATGATGTCCGCGGTGGGGGCGGCAGCTTCAAGTCCACGTCACTGAAGATTACGGGTATCGAAACTGGTATGACGAGGCTATCCATGGAGTTGCAGCCCACTACCGATATTGCACGGCCAGAGCTGTATATTGATTCGCCTACACGCATGATTTGGAACAGCTTGATCAGCTTGATGTGCGCCATCGCTAAACACGTGACGGTACGCGACGAGCGCTTCGAGGAGATGCTGGACATGTTAGATCCCGTACTGGCAAGAAGCGACGTACGCGAAGCGCTGGAGTATAGCAATGCCGACGCAATCTGGTTGCGACTATACAAGAAACAGCAGCAGACCAATCGAGGACAACAGACTAGCTCTGATACTTCAGCAAAAACACACGGGCTGCTAGGCACAATACCCGTTGGCAAATCGCACTGGCAATTTGTGCGACTTTGAACCAAAGAAGATAACATCAAATACTCCGGCGCTTAGATATCGATTGAGAGCTTGCGGAAGCAACGCATGGGTGGGAAATTCATGGCGCAGAGCCTTCTATGCGGGGGCCGCAAGGACAATGTGGCTGAGCTGCTCTGGTGGAGGAGCCTTGTGTAACCACACAGCACTCATGGCTATATAATGATTGGGTAGTCTGAATTTGAAGATTTTGGGCAACGCTCACCGGTCCGCCCCTTGGGCGTACAAGACATACCGTTCATTCCTTCATATGAACTCCTAGCCGGTCAGTAAGGTTTTGTCGCTAGAACCTCGAATTGTTAATCGATCGTTTGGCTGAAACTATGGGTTGCATTTCGATCACTATGGCCGAGATGCTTGCTCACAACACTTATCGCGTACCGTTCAGTGTCGCTATTTTCGACAATTTATGGGAAGACAGCTAGAAAGTTGCGGTTCGTGACCGCTTGTATTGATTTGCGAGCCTCTCTATCATCGCGCTCTCTCCCTATTGTTTCGTCGATGTTCCGCCCCCTAATTGTACTGTTTAGAAGGTAGTACAACATGCGTAGCTTTGCCTCGCGGGTTCTACTACAGTTCTGCGCGTTCTCTTCCCGTCTTTCTGGTCGGGCAAAAGGAAGAAGGCAAAGTCCAGGCTGCCCCTGCGTGAATATAGCGTATTTAGCATCGTTACATCTTACTGATGGCTTCTATAGCCTGCAATACATACTCTGCGTGGCTGACTGATCTCAGCTGGCAAGGATAACAGCAAGCTGAAATGATATTGAAGTTTATAATTAGGTCTGTCATCTTCGAAGACACCCTCGTACTCTGAAGGTCATATAAGTCATGGGCCGACCTTTCCAATGATTCTCAAATTCGTCAAACAGACGCTCCTTCTCCTCTTCTCTTCCGAGTTCTTGCCGTCTGCACGCTCGCTTCGCCATTCTCCGATCACATAGCATCGCGGCTACTCACAATTTTTCGTTCAAGTCAGCCTGGTGCTTGTACTTCAATGAGCCTGCAACATGAGTTTCAACACGCCCTACAACTTTGCTGAATACATCGACCCATTCTACTTCCAATTCGACAACTGCACCGAGACAGCTCTGATATGGCAGTACTTCAGGGGGATGAGCGTTGGTCAAGAAGACTTCGTGTATTCCAATGTGACTATCTATAATTTCGTCATTCAGACCCTCAGGAATTGGATACAGGATGTCTCGCTACAGACCCCTCCCATGACAGATGAGTTTTGGGATTGGGCCTTCTACTCTGAAATCACGGCTTCTGCTCAGAGTTACACGTATGCGACACCTGCATGTTTGACTGAACTATGTGGCGTGGAGGGCTGGTCAAGTAATCCGGATCTGGTTGGACCAGGGGTAAGAGCAACGATCAGCAACAGAAAAACGAAGAGATGCAAATGTACTGACTGGTATAGATGCTCGTGACTTACATCATACAAGCGATACTGGTGACATTCTATCTCTCGTCTTTCCTGACGGTCCGCTTCCACCCGTCGATGGCGGAAGCTTGCTCCTTGCTTCGCTCCAAAAAGGTTGATAGCAAGTTATTTATGTCGAACAGACTGTTCTTAGCTAGCAGAGTTCTGGTGGCTTTTTTGGATTCCATGGACAAATTCTTGTCCGCGTCAGCAATGTTCTCAATAGCTTTGCTGGCCGCTTCTATCTTCTCAATCGCGTCGGCCAAGTTAACTCCTACCTTTACGACATGGGGCCTCGAACTGGTTATACCTATCAATACTGTTCTTCCGGTAATAATCTTGCAGCTCATTACGGTGGACCGGCTTCATCGACACAGAGGAAGGGCCATGTTATGGATCCTCATAGGTGCTCTCGCTGTAGCTTTAGCAGCACGTAGCCCATTTTCTCCCATTTTCCAAGGCAGATTCGAGTTCAGTGGTGACTACACTTCAAAAGTCGAAAAGTCATGCACAGGCTCGGAATCCACCAAGACCATGGCCATATTCGCTTGGACAGTTGCCGGTACAGTAACTCTTGGTATCAGTACCTACGTCATCGCTCTATCCATCGCCAAAATTCGAAACCGGTCAACTGCCTTTGGGAGTTACGAGAAAAAGATGCGATGGGTTGTTCTCGGTCTCACTTTGTGTACTATGTGGATCTTTCTGGGCTGGTTTGTCCGTCTCACTCTCGCTATTCGAAAACACGCCGGAGACAAGAATAAAGACAATGAGTGGACGTTCGGACAGATACTCGCACTCACCACGTGGGTGCCGTTCATCATCGAATTTGCGTACATTCTTTGGGAAGGACCGGAGAAAGCCAAGGCGGGGCGGGAGATGAAGACGGATCCCGAGAAAGAAGAAGAGAAGGATGATACTCTTGAGATGATACTACCGGGTGAAGAAGTTGGAAGGGGCGTATCTGAGCGGCTCGATTCATGGAGGACGGACAGCTGATGATGTTGCTCACCGTTTAGCCATGTATCTATCATATCAGGCAAATGGCGATGGATCAATTCTTTTACGATAGTGTTTGTACTGTGGAGAACGCTCTTGCGAGGGCTTCCGCGTCCATTTCTCTCTTTCTTGTAGATGACCACGTTCACGTGGACCTGCCCAGACGGCATTGCAGAGTGCCGCAATGCTTTCCATGGCACCACACCATCCTCAATACCATGTTTCGCCAATCCAACGGGATATAGATAGGTAGTTAGTGCTTATGGCTTGACTGCGGCCTAGATCTAGATGCCGATTGTTGTGAGGTTGTACGCCGGAAGTGGCTCAGCCTTCTCGCACTCAATCATTGATTGGCTATAGCCTCGAGGGCTTGCATCCCAGCTGAACGAGAGATTATGCACGATATGCATAGCCATTTCAGACCGGTTATATGACTTGTGCCCTAAATATAAATGCTTAGCTACGACCTCTGCATACATTGCTGTTGATTCACACCTCAGAGAATCAATGCGTCGTATCGCTAAAAAAATCGAGTCGACGCTTGGATCTCCCTTCCATCAGTTGAAAGGCGCTTTAATCCAGCAGCCACAGTTTACGATGAACGTCACATCACGATTCAACTTTTCACTGCCTCAGGCCGACTTTGTCTTCACGAACTACTCATCGGCAGTCTCAATATGGTTGTGGTTGAAAGACGTGGTAGACACTGACATGATAACACCCAATGAAGACTACAGATATCCGATCAAGATACACGGGTACATAATCGACAGCCTCGAAGGACATCTGAAAAACAACTATTTTCAAGCCCCCGATATGAACGATACATTCTGGGGGTGGATCCAGAGAGACGGCTATGTTGAGATTGAGACCACGCGATACGCTTACCGAATATGTCCCCAGACTCTGTGTCAGGCAGTTGGCTGGAAAAGCAACTCGGATATGATTGACATAGGGGTACGAACTAAGCCAAGATATCAAGCTCGTCCGTTGCTTAAGCTAAATCTAGTAGATGTTGGTTACCTACCTGATGCAAGTGATACTGGTGCTACTTTACCTGTATCCAATTGCCAGAATCCGGCTCGGACTGAGACCAGACAAGACTGATAGGAAGTCCATCATCTTGCGAACTCTGGTCGCAATGGAACTGTCAACCACGGTCTTTCTATCTGCTTCCGCTGTCTTTTCAATCGCTCTGCTGTTGGCATCCACTATTACGATGGCACCACAAGGTTCAACTTCGGTTCTCGTAACACGGGTCCTGAACGCCGTCGTACTTCTTACTTCGGTCTTCCCTGTGGTCTTACTACATTTGGCTACGCCTGGAGAGGTACGGCGTTCGAAGGGAAGGCTAAAACTATGGACGGTCATAGATATACTTATCATTGTACTGGTAACACGTGACTTTTTCGTTATCCTGCAAGGTACGAGTCCGATAGATTCACTAGACTGTGATCCGATAGGCCAAAAGGCTTGTGTGAACGTCTACTTCTTTCCCTGGGTAATTTTCTGTTGGACGACTGCTTTTCTCCTCATAGTTGGCATCAGTGTCTATGTGGTAGGCTGTTTGATCTCAGCACTTCAACACCGACCGTCAATATCTGCACGGCTCCCAGCGTGGGTCTCATGGTTCATCCTTGTTATCTCGTTCCTCACCATGCTTTTCTTCAACACCTGGCTCGTTTATCTGACATTCTGAATTCGCGGACGGACTGGGCCTCGTAACAAAGACAGCGAATGGGCCTTTGGAAAAGTTTTGGCACTCACTACTTGGGCACCCTTTCTGGTAGAATTCGCTTACACTTGGCTGGAGGAGCCAGAGGACGCGTTGAACAGCCGCTGAACGGCCTCATACGAAGTTGTCGCAGTATCCACGACCGCAGATGCATTTAGGGATGATGCGACCGGGCGAGCAGAGAGCGCAAGATGAATTCATACGGCTGGTGTCATGAACGAGCGGCCAGTAGGATGAGGATTCACAAGTACATATCCACGTCTTATGTGCCCATAGATCCCTATCCAGTCCCTTAACTGAGTATACGAGTACGATTAGATTCTTTCTCTCATGCATGACTCCACAGCCATGATCAACAGGACGAAGACGTCTCTTCGCAGCATGAATACCCTGGTGCTGTGGGATGTCCAACCTAATCAAGCCAGTGATGACATTTCTGCAAGGTGTTACTTAGCAACAAAGATGCTTCTCGCGCACATCAATCTCTTTCCTCGTGTGTAGACGCGGTTGAACTATCTTTCCCATGTGATCAGATTTTTTTTTGCTGAGAGCCTTGCCCCCTGGTGCCAGAGTGCACCGTCTCAACAAAGATCCAAAGGAGACCTTTTGGCACGAAGAAAAAGTCAACTACACTCAAACTTCGGGCATACAGTACACCAATCAACCCCTTCATCCCAGACTAAACATGAAATTAAGAGTGGAGAGCTTTTTCATAGTTTAACTCTCAACATTCTTGTTCGAAGCTTCTTTTACAGTAGTGCACAGCGTCCGTGCGCTTTCTACTTGAAACACCAACGGCCCTCTTCTAGGTATCCTTATACGTCTCGGCCCTTCGTTCTGCGGGTTGGGTTGTTCAACAAAGTTGACTTGGGGATGGTCAGCAGGGTAGATCAAAGGCTGCGTACAGCCTTGAACAAGCTGCAGCAAGGTTGACGTAGCCCACTACAGTAGGACACAGATAGCGAAACAGCACAGGTAGCTTAGAAATAAATTTTATTAAAAACTATATTATAAAAAGGGATTTCATGCTGTGGGTAGCCTATTGGGCTGACATGTCGTTGTAGACGCACTTGAAAGGGGCCTCCTCGTTGAGCGCCTTCATGGTGAATGGGATGCATCCCTCGAGACTAGCTGGGGCGACAACTCCCGACATCCAGACGCTGTAACCATTTTCCGCGGTACCCGGGCACGCTTGGAAACCAACGTCGCCGTTGGGCGCCGCGAACACCAAGTTCGACTCGTCGTCAACCTTGAAAGGGCCACGCTCCTGGTTCCTGCCGATGCCCTGGACACCCGTTGTGAATCGAAGGACTCCCTGGCCCATACCGGAGCGGTCAACGTAGGCCCTCATAGTTGGGTTGGCTGTGTAGAGGTACAGATCGCCCTCCTCGGTGAGCGAAAAGCTGGCGTAGTTGACGTCTGGCTCTGCGCATGAGGAGTTCTGCTTGGGTGCGTTGATGCTGAGACCGCCCTTTACAGCTTGAACGCTTCCGAATTGGATGGGGGTGCCGGTGCGGAGGGTCATCAGGCGGAAGACATCGTTGCCAGAAGGCTTGGTAGCAGCGAAGGGGTCGGCAGTGACGATGGGCGAAGCAGAGACAATGGCCAAGGTGGAGGCAATGATGGCGGAGGTGGTGACCTTCATGTTAAATGATTGTATCTGGGTTGGTGAATTGTGAGGCTTGGTATTAAGGTACTGGTGATAGTGTGATGTGTTTCTGAAGATGTGAAGAGTCTCTCCAGGCGGCACTCACATCGCCTTATATATTGACGCTCTCACGTCCGTGTGTACGATATGTTATTGCAGAACAAAGCCTAGGTTGTCCATCACCGTTCATCAGATGTTGCGCATGACGCTATAAACCTCGGAAAATAACTTCTTTCCTAGCATCAATCCCATGGTTAGTGCCGGTTGTGGCGCACCAGACCATTCGCTTACATACATAGTGCCGCTTATCGCCTGACCTGGTTCATGCTTGTCACCGGCCTTCTTCAGGGTAATATTGCCACCACAACATTCCACTTCACTGTGGCTGAGCCGATTCCACACACCGAATTCAAAACGTCACACTAGCATGTAACAGCATTTGATTTTCGCCACATACCGAATGAGAACTGTGAAGCTGAAAGCTGGCGTAGCATCAAGGCCAAGTACACCTACTGTCGAAATCGCTCGACACACAGTCTTTCGCTGCAAGATATGCAAAGCCCGTGCTGAAGCTCACCATCTTCGAAGTTATGTGTTACATGCCCAAGTGTCATTTCTGAAATCAGGTGATCGTGGTGTGCATGGGAGCGGGCGCTCTTGGTTGTACTCGCGAGTCTCGTATTGTACGAAAGTGGATCCTGCAATAACTCGACGTATTCACGTACACTACAATAGCTGCATGACTGCGAAAGCGAATATCGTTGTTTTGTGTAAAGGTAAGGGACCTTATGACGTACTGAGGTTCTCCACGTGAATATCAGCCTAGTCGGAGCCATCTCGGCCCCGCTGACGGTGAGCAGATTCCTATGCTCGAAATTCCAGAATAGCATTTACTAGTACCTTGTCAGGAGAAGACAGCATGGGCATGTTTGAAACGAGCGTAATGTTCTGAGAGATCGGCTTCGACCTGAGATGACTTCATGAAGTGAATGTACCCAGATCTTGCATACGGAAACGACATTGGTATCGGCACTTCCCATGTTTGTTCGAAGATACTCTCGTGAGATAGGAACATGCGCAAAAAAAGACGAACTGCAAAGGTGTATGACGCAGGACATATCATATGGAAGGTGCGTATATCGTTCATAGCAGCAAAAGAAGAGATGAGCAAAAACATACAACAGCGGGGATTCGCTAGTGGTTACCCACCTAACTACTAATCCGCCGGTACGCTGCTTGTATATGGCTGAGCGGACGGGAAGCCTAGCTGCCTCTTACACGATTGACACTGATTCCCTTAACTTTTGTGTATGCGGTAAGCAGGGACGGGATAGTGGCCGTATATGGTGTATTAAGGGCTGACTGTGAGCGCCTAGTCGTTCGCTGTAAGTGGGTAATATCTTTAGAGTGATGCCTAGTGCACTAAAGCGCCGATATAATGCCGGCGAGAGCCTAACGGGCATGGCGCGACCTCGCACGACTCTTCGCATCGCTATCGCATGCTGGCGTGCCATGTGTCGCAACAACGACCATCCACTACACGAGTCCTCCGTAAACCACACGCTGCGCGACCGCACACCACGAAAGCGTTCGAAACGCAATAGCGCTTATCAAGGCGCGATATACTCTAAAGCACTAGCCACCGCAGAGGTATGAGTGCTGGATTATGGGAACTGTTAGCGGTCACCGTGGCACAGCCATGCACTCTGGGGTGCCGGTTGCCCGTTTCCTGAACTCGGGGTGTGGTGTGTCTGGTGCGGCGCCCTATGGAGTATGGCGCTTCGTGGGATATATCTATCACTGGGCCAGACATGCACATTAAGCACAACAATGCATACTACTTCTTCTACCTTCGGCACGTCGCCCTCCCGCTATGCGCATGAGTTCCAGCCACTTAAGCTACAGTTGCTCAAAGCTAACTTAGAAGATTTGTTCTTATATATCTAAGCGCGCGATACACATAGCTTTTACTATTCTTGTTACCGTCTTTAAATTGCGTTTAGTATTCTCCTAATCTTCTATTTAGAGCTGCATCTAAATGTAGCTCTTAATAAAGGCTTCTTTTATTAAGATACAAAAATCTTACTTACACAGCATAGTAATTGTACTTAAGTCTTAACGTAGGTGCATGCTTCGCGTGCCAGCATGCTGTCAGGCCATACGGTTAAGTAAGATACTGGATGCACAAGAGTAGTCGAGATAATAGTATATTGCCTTAGTAGACTAAAGACAAACCGCTACTAATGCAAGGTAGCAGTTAGAAGGTCTATATACCTTTAAGCAGCTTAGCGTAAGCTAGAACAAACTATTAGAGTTTAAGTTCTAATAATATCCCCCCTCTTAGACTTAATCGCCCTAAGAGAGGTTATTCTATATTAAAAGGCCCTATAAGAGGGTAAGACGCTCTATTTTTAGGCTGTTTAAGTCTCTAGCTTAGAGGTGTTAATTATAATATAAAGTTTTAACGCAAAGATAAATTTTTACCTTTACCTTGCCTAACTTATTAAAAATACTAAAAGATTTCTTTTTTACTTTAAAATTAGGGTTTAGCGCGCTAAAACCTATACAGGTTTAAGCTTAGAGTATTTTA
Organism: Alternaria brassicae; assembly: GCA_004936725.1. Lineage (NCBI taxonomy): Eukaryota > Fungi > Ascomycota > Dothideomycetes > Pleosporales > Pleosporaceae > Alternaria > Alternaria brassicae. Next base: position 943,340 of record CM016506.1, on the reverse strand, counting down.
GTTCTTTAGAGACTATTATATCTATTTCTTACTACCTACTTTTAACTAATTATAAGTAATTTCTCTAAATTCTTTCTTTAGATAAAACCTTTAAGAAAGGCCTAATATAGGCTGTTTTAGGGTAATCTAAGGCGTTTTAGCCTATTACTATACTAACTAGGCTAGTATAGTAACTTCTAACCTAGTTTGTACTATTATTATCTATTCTAACTTTATATCTCTTATTCTTGCCTTATACAGACTATATTACTCTATTTTAGCCTATTCTTTACTATAGTTAAGAAGCTTACTCTTAATTAAGATATTACGTCTACTATCTATGTTAAGTATAGTAAGTTAACCTAGTATACTTGTGCAAGTTGCATTAATGCCTTCGCTAAGAGTAAACTTAAATTTATAGATTATTATAGTTATATCTTTCTAAATCTAAGTAATAAGGGCAGAAATTAAGAGTATTTTATTGCTTGCCTTTACTTTCTGCCTAATTTCTTAGACACTATTCTAGCTTTAGAGTATGCTTACTACTTTCTTTATAGAAAGCCTTGCGTTATAGTATATAAGCCTAGAATACCCTCTTATACTGTATAACAGCCTGTTATAGCCTGTTATAAGCTATTCTAGTAGAAACTAACTTAAAGTATAGCCTTCTACTAACTTGTATATTAACTTTGCTACTGTCTATAACCGCTTTACTCGCCTTTAAGAAGATTAGATAGATATTAGAGCTAATACTAATAATAATACTCTTGCTGCTCCTTTAACTGCCTCTAAGAAGAAAGAGTGCTATATAGATATTATAGACGCCTTTAAAGGAATTCTAAAGAAGCTTACTATGTAAGTGTCTATATTTCTCTATTATAATCTATTATAGCCTATTATAGGATCTTATAGAGTATTGTAGCTAACAAGACTTAGATTTTACAGCTTATACTCTACCTACCTTTAACTCTATAGTAGAATTTATTCTAGAAATAGTAACCCTTAGTCTAGAGTTCGTCCCCCTAAGCAAGCCTAGTCTAAAGCTGCTAGGGATATTATAAATAAGGCTTAAAAGAAAGTTGTTATCTGTGCTATCTAGAATAAGGTTAAGAAGTATAATATTAACAGAACTTCTACTAAGAGAAAGGTTAGTAACTTCTATTAGGCTAGATTGCCTTATTCTAGCCTATTCTAGAGCGTACTAACCTATACTATAGCGTGTTAATAACAATCCTACTATAGAGGGCTACTAGCGTTAGCTCGCTTCTGCTTAAGCTAAACTTAAAGAGGCTACTAATGCTCGCGCAGTAGCTAGTCTTACTAGAGCTAAAAAAACTAGTCTAACTAAGAAGATTTATTAGGCTAATAAGAGAGTAGCAGATCTCTCTAAGAGAATTACTTATTAAGTTGGCGGGTACTGCCTTTTAAAGAGTTAGAATAACTTAGTAGAGGCTATAATAGCCCGGAATAGCCCTCTGTAGGCCGGAAGGAATTAGGATGTAATAATATAGACCTATATAACGCCTTATAGAGCATAATAGTCTATAACAAGCCTTAATAATTCAGAATTAGGTAGAAATTTCCTTATATAATATCTAGACTATATAGCCTTTTCTAAATTAGCGTAGATTTAGACTTATTAATTTTTTTCTTAGTATCTTTATAATTGTTAATCTAGTAGCTATAAATAGGTTCTAATATCTCTAGATCTGCTAGGTAAGGTTGTAAGAAGGCGTTCTAGGTTATTATAGCCTAAAATAGGTTGTCTTAGCCCTTTTTAGCCTAAGGTACTATTAAACACTTAAAAACCTCTTTATAAGGGGAAAAAGGTAAAAGTATACTCTAGTTTGCACTAAAGTAGCCTATGCTAGATTAACTTATTCTCTCTCTTTATAAGGCCGTTCTTAGCCGCGCCTTGCAGGCTTTAGCTTACTAAACTTTCTTCTTTACTAGATCTCTTTTTTATTCTAAAACTTCTGTAAAGTGTTAGCTAAGATATTTACTTCTCTCTTCTATAAGTTCTTCTTCCTTAGGTAACTTATCTATTTAATTAGGTATTTCTATTAATTATTCTTGTTTTACTGTCTATTTATAATTTGCTTAACTTTATACATATTATCTCTATATTCCTATAGTATGTTCTGAATAGGTATAGTAGGGTGCGGAATAGCCTCTTCTAGGCTGTAAGGCTCTAGAAGAGACGCATAGAATACAGGATAGACGTTCTGTAGACTAGGTAGGTTAACCTTAAACAATAATAGACTAACGCAGGCTACAATCTTACTAAGTCTAAGAAACTTCTAGTCTAGCTTCTTCTTAAGTCTAGTTAATCTTATATATTAATTAGAGACTAAAACTTAGTCTCTTATTATAAATAGAATTATTACGTAATACTTATTAGCGTACGCCTTCTAGTAGTTATTAGCCGCTTTAATCTTTCTATAATATTCTTATTACAGTTTAATTACTTTCTCTGCGAGACTAAGCGCTATAGAGCTTTTACCCTTACCTTAGGTTATATTAGGCTAGTCTGCACTCTTAGAGTGCCTGCTATAGTAGGCTTAGAAGGGAGTAACCTCTATAGTAGAGTGTACACTATTATTATATACAAACTTCTCTACTAAGATCTATAGTGCCTAGTTATCTTATTCTAGTATATAGTAGCAATAAAGGTACTATTCTAGTATCTAGTTCTAGCGCTCTGTCTGTCTATCTGTCTACGGATAGAAGGCTAATATTAGTACTCTCCTTACATTAAGATAATAAAGAAAAGTATTCTAGTATTTAGAGTTTATTAAGGGCTCTTAATCTAATATAATACGCTTTAAAACTTTATAAAGCTAAATAACTTTGCGTATCTAGGCTTAGGCTAGATTAGAGCTGTTCTAATTAGCTTATGCTAGCATATAATAGGCTATCTTAGTTAATCTGTCTATAATAACTAGAATAGCGTTGTAGACTACCTCTAATATCTTACTAGAGGGCAGTTCTATAATAAAGTCTATTATTACCTCTTCTTATAGATAGTTTAGAACTAGAAGAGGCTTTAGGGGTCTATAAGGCTAGTGCCTTACTAGAGTAGACTTTCTATAAATAAGGCAGTCCTTATAGTACTACTTAACTTCTTTATATATACCTTTCTAAGAGTAGCAGCGCTGCAGCTTTTTAAGAGTGTATTATGCTTTAAAGTAGCCTGCTAGCAGGCTATTATAATATTCTTAGATAGCTTACGCCTTCTTGTTAGCTGTTGTAGAGGTATATACCCCCCGCTAGGCTATTCTAACCTATTTAGGCCTAGTTTAAGCCTCTTTAAGCTTAGACTTATTAGATATAGCTACTAAGTCTTCTTTTGTCTTACCCTGCTCTTCTACGTTATAGAAATCTAGAGTTTAACGCTTGTCTTTCTATTAAAACTTCTAAAGTGCCTTACTAAGGGCCTTTTGCTTCTCTATGCAGTTCGCCGCTTATATTCTAATAGTAGTAATTAGAATAAAGTTCTTGTTGCTATTTTAAAGGAGTTTTCTTATTAGCTAGACAAAAGCTTTATTGTATTTCTAGGCTAGTTTCTAAGCCTCTGCTATATAATCTAGTCTTCTAGAGGGGCTGTTGGCTAGGTTAGTAGTCTCTAGCTAGTAGGTGATAGTGAAATTAAACCCTAATAACACAATATAGGATCTTACCTATTATTAGTTAAAGGTCTTTATCTCTATAAACTATTTTAGGTTCTAATAGTCTATTAGAAGTTTAAAGTGTACACTTTTAAGGTATTAACGCTAGTACTCTAGGCTCTTAACTATAGCTAGTAGCTTCTAGTTATAGGTATTATAATTATACTCTGCTGTAATAAGTTTGCGCAAAAAGAAGTTAATTAGGCGCTAGTCGCCCTTCCTACCCTCTTTTAGCACGTATTAGCTTAGAATACCTGCTATCACCCCTCTAGAAGCGTCTACTTCTGCTCTTGTCTTCTTGTCTCGCTTAAAGTAAGCTAAGATTAGAACTTATAGAGAGAAGTTCTTTAGCTTCTAAAAAGCGTCTTTAGCCTTCTTATTAAGATTAAGAACTTAGCTTTTCTCCCTTCTTTAAGCTTAGCTGCCTCTAGCTAATTCTAGCCCTTTCTAGGTTAATTTAGTTAATAGTAAGACTAAATAGAAGAAATTTGTAATAAACTATTAGTAATAGTTTATAAAGCTAATAAATACTCTAATTTTACGCACTGTGCGTAGTTTAGGCTATTCTTAGATTATCTTAATTCTATTCTTATTAATCTTAATATCTTTAGGCGTTACTATGTAGCTAAGGTACTTAGTGCGCTAAGTATGCTATTCGCACTTTAGAATCTTAAGATACAGCTTTGCATTGCGTAGTCTGCGCAAGACTTCCTTAATATACCTTATATACTTCTCTTCTATATTAAAGAAGATAAGAATATTATCTAAGTATATAATATAGAATATATTAATTAATCTAGCAAGAACTTAATAGATATAGGCCTAGAACTGCGCAGGGGCGTTTATAAGGCTAAAAGGCATTACTATATACTTAAAATAGCTATACCTTATACAGAAGGCAGTCTTCTATTTATTACCTTTTTAGATATAAACTCTGTAGTAAGCCTTCTTAATATTTAACTTAGTATAGAATCTAGCACTTGCTAGTCTTTCTAAGAACTTAGTAATTAGAGGTAAGAGATATTAATTCTTAATAGTAACCTTATTTAGACTTCTATAGTTAACGCACAGCCTTATACTGCTGTCCTTCTTTTTAGCAAATAGAATAGGCGCCTCTACTAGAGACTTTAAGTGCCTTATCTAGCTACGCGATAAGTACTTATCTAAGTACTTCTATAATAACTTAAGCTCTGTCTTTAAGAGGTTATATAACAGCTAATAGAGAACTGTAGCTTTAGGTAGCAGATTAATAGCCAGATTCTGCAGACTATAGTCTACTAGGACCCTTAAGTTGTTCTCTAATCCTAATTAGGCAAATTTAGAGTATTGCGAGGGTAATCTAGCCTTTCTAGCCTCTTTTAGGCTGTTTTAGACAACTAAAGCAATAAAATAGCTATACATGTCTAATGTAGAATTACGCATTGTCTTTTTTAAACTCTTTAGCCTTCTTAAGCGCAATCTTTCTAAAGATAGTTCTATCTTTAGACTTTTAACCCTAAAAGATTACTCGCCTAGTAGCGTAGCTAATCTTAGGCTAGTATTTGTCTATCTAGAGTAACTCTAAGTACACTTAGTACTTCTAAATGTTAGCTACTATAAAGGGCACATTCTAGGTTTCTTTTTTTCCGCGCAAATCTTAGATTCTAATAGCAACCTCTGTAGTTCTATAGACCTTTAATATCTTACTATTTACTCTCTCTGCTAGCAACTTTAGCAAGGGTTAGACTGTTAAGTTATACTTTTTTATAAATATAGCAGAAATAAGGTTTAGCTAAGAACCTTTATTAATTAGGGCCTCTATAAAGCCTAATTAGCTAATAACTATCTTAGCTATTAGCAACTTAGCTAGCTTTAGGTAAAGCGCGTTATAAAAGAGTCTTAAATCCCGTGTTTCTAGAGAGTAAGCAATATAGGCAGCTAAGAAGAACTCTAGTTCTTCTGCCTACTGTCTTTCTCTAACTTTAGATTAAATAGAATCTTTAAGGCCTCTTTTGCCTTTAGATAATACCTTTAGAGATATTTAGATTTATTGTATACCTAATAAACTATATTAGAGTCTTTTAGGCTGTTACAGTCTAATTTACTCTGCTTTTTATTAGCTTTTAGTAGAAAAGCCCTCTTAGCTTTTTTCTAGATCTAAGAGGGCCCCGCATATTCCTTATGCAGGGTTTAAGTGTAAACCTTCTTCTTTTAAGTATAATAGTCTAATATTGCCGCGTTTTATTTATTCTTATTCTAGTAGAAACGCGCTATAGTGTTAAGTTTAGTTACTATATTAAACTTCTTTAAATCTCTAAGCAGTAACTTCTTCTAAATATCTATTAGTAAAGAACTTATAAAGTCTATTCTCTGCTGCTCTTTAGAGACCTCTTCTAATTCCGCTCTAAAGTGCGTTAAGCTTTACTAGTAAAAGGTTAGAATTCTAGTCTTGCCTCTATTTAATGCGTTTTAGTTTATTATAGGCTATAAGGTAGTGTATTGCTTTAAGTCTTAGGTATTTAAGCATTACTGCCTTAAGTTGCGCCTAAGTAAGCAACTATAATAGATCTGCTTATTCTTAGTTATTAAAATAGGTTTTCTACGTAGCTTAGATAGTTTTATCTAGAAATCTTACTCTAAAGTCTACCTTTATAACCTCTAAGTTAAAGGTTATAGGTAATTTATAGAAAATTAACTTATAATCGCGCGTCTAGCAGTTATACTATAGGCGATTGCGGTTTATAAATATCTCTAAGTCTTTAGGGCGCAGGGCTTCTAAGTTTAAGTGCGATTCTACTCTCTAGAGTATAAGTAAGCGGGAAGAGTTATTATTAAAAACTAATAAGTCTCTCTATTCTACCTTGCGTTTAAGTTTCTAGAGTCGCGCTAGCTTCTAGTAATTTTACTCCCTTTAGTACTATTTATAAAGTTTCTCTAGCTCTTGCTTAATATTATTAGAGTCTAAGTTATTATCTACTACTATGTTCTAGAATTCCTTATAAAGGATATAAGCAGGTTATAGCGGTGCGCTTTAATCTCTAATAAGCTAGACTAGAGTAGCAGGGCCTGTAGTAAGCTGTCTTAGACTAGTTTAGTTTTTGTAGCTAGGTGTTAGAATACAAGAACTTAAAGAGACGCGTTCTATATTATTCTTACTAATGTTGTTATTTTATATAGAATTTCTTCTTACTTTTGCGAGTAGATAAGGCGGATAGAGCAGCTTTAGGTCTTATTGTCTTAAAATTATATGCATAGAAGTATTATAGTGTAAGCAGTTTAAATGTTAAGCTATATAGTTAAGTAAGATACTAGATACACAAGAGTAGTTAAGATAATAGTATATTACCTTAGTAGACTAGAGACAAACCGCTACTAATACAAGGTAGCGGTTAGAAGGTCTATATACCTCTAAGCGGCTTGGCGTAAGCCGGAACGAACTATCAGAGTTTAGGTCCTGACACATGCTTCGCGTGCCACCCATGCGAAGACCCCACCAAAACTACCTCTATGTTACACGGGGGTTTGCTATACTTCTCTAAGCTCGGTCCGTACTAAGGCGAGGTAGACTAAAGCGGTAGTCCGTGAGGTAATGTAGGGAATGATCAGGTGGAAAGGAGTTATCGTTGTAACCAAAAGGATAAACAATACCAATTCTATAAACGATAGAATAACTAGTTGACAATCTGTGTAAGAGATGAACTATTTGAGTTGACCACAACGAATGTAATAATGAGATCCAACACATTCTTATATCCGCTGCCATCCATACCTGCCATCCCGTCCATCCCAGCTTGGTGGGAGTTATGGGATGGCGATGCCATCCCTATATGCACTGCCATCCCGGATGGTCAGCCTTGGCGGGATGGCACATCACGTGACCCTGGCCCCGCGATGATCATTGCCTTCTGACGTGGCCGCTGGTTGGCCTTCAACCCGCTGTCCCCGTCAAGGAGAGAATCCTTCCTGTTACTTGTAACATTATCTCCCCTCTTTGGCGTATCGTCTCGATACCCTGGATTATCGTTTTCCCGTGCCGCGTGTTGAAGCGTTGGCTGCATATAAGGTCTCGGTACGCCCGTCGTGTCGTACGCTCGTTTTCCTTTATGCCTTCCTGACCATGCCCAAGATTCAGTCAACCCGTCGCAATCGTTCCCAGAACTCGACTTCCGAGCGACGCGCTCGTGCTGAACGTGTAAAAGAGCAGGGTCTTGAGATGTCGTTCCGTTGTAAGCGTTGTGAGGAGAAGAACCTTCGTTGTTTTGTGGACACTGCGACTGGTCGTTGTGCTGGCTGCATTTCCGTAAAGGCTGAGTGCAGCTTGTTTGTTTCCGAAGAGGAGTGGGAGAAGGTTCAGCGCGAGAAGCGTCAAAAGCGTCTCGAGGTTGCTCGATTAGAGGCTCAGTTGGCTCAGAGCAAGTTAGAGCTTCTAGAGGCTGAGGTGCAAGAGCAAGTATTTGCTGATCGAGATCTCGCCATTTTGCAGCTTCAGGATCGTGCGAAAGAGCAAGCCGAGGGGAGCTCTGCCCCTGGTACGGACTTTCCGACAACCGAACCATCGCTACCCGGACTGTCGACTGACTTGGGCTGGTTACAGGCTGACGCTTCTTTCGATCCTTTTTCTGAATTCTTTTCTTCCCTTGAGGATCCGGTCCTCCCTTCTCTGGGGTGTTTCCGATGGTACTCACGTACCTGTGACTTGCAGTTCGTCAAATTTTCCTTTGGTTCCCAAGTGTTCTGGCTCTCTGGCCATCCTAGCCACTTGACCAAGTATTTCCACTGACGACCGATTTTCTGTAGGTCCCTGATTTCTTCGACCTCGTACTCGTCGTCTTCGAGCTCTATGTCGGTAGCTAGCTCGGCATCTGGAGGTGCTCTTTCCAGGAGTTTCTTGTGAAAGACAGGGTGGATGCGCATGCCTGGTGGGAGTTGGAGTTTGTAGTTTACGTTGCCCATTTCCTCTAAAACCTCGAATGGTCCTACTCGGAGGTTATCCAGTTTCTTGCTTGGTCGCTTAGTTTTCAAGTTCTGACGTGACAGGAAAACTTTGTCCCCCTTCTTGAAGGTTGGTCCCTCAATCCTTTGCTTATTAGCCGCCTTGGCTGTCGTGAGGTTCCTGTGAGCTATGTTCTTGCTCAATTCGTCGTGCAGTTCTCGCATCAAGCGGGCTTTGTCGTCTGCACCTACTGCGATACTTTCTATATCCTTCGGATCTCGATGGGCAACCGGCTCATATCCGTAGTTCGCATAATGTGGCGAGTACTTTGTCGTCGCAGACCTAGTACTGTTGTAGGCCAATTGTGCTGTCGGCAAGAGTTCAACCCAGTTGTCTTGCAGCTTGTTGGCGTACATCCTCAGATACTGTTCCAGTGTCTGGTTCGTTCTTTCCGTCTGGCCATCCGTTTCAGGGTGAAAGCTAGTCGATAGCTTCTTCTTCACACCCAATTTTGCCAGGAATGTGTTCCAATATTTGGAAGTAAACAGTTTATCACGATCGGTGATGAACTCTTCAGGTATCCCATGTTCTGACATTAGTGCCTTGCTGACCTCGTACGCGCATTCTTCTGCCGTGATGGTCTCTTCGGTAGGCACGAACTTTGCTCCTTTCGTGTGTCGGCACACGATAACTAGGACTGTGTCGCATAATCTTCCGGATCCTGGTTCTAACGATTTCGGGAGCTTCACTATGAAGTCCATCGTTACGCTACTCCATGGTCTCGTTGGTGGCGGTAAGGGTTGTAACAGGCCATAGGGCTTATGTCTCTTGGGCTTGTTCTGGTGACAAGCTAAACAGTTGCCTAGGACGTCCTGCACCTTCGCTCGCAAGCGTGGTATTGCAAACACCTTTGATAGTCGCCTGACCATTTCTTCTAGCGATGCATGTCCGTACTCTGGGGACTCATGCAGTTCCTTAATGAGATTCGATCTCATGTGTGGAGGTACATATGTTCGATCGCCTCGAATCATATCTCGGTACTCTCGTTCGTCTTGCAACAGTTCATCGGAGCCGTTCTTGTCAGGCTCGAACTGCCAGCTGGCTGCTCTCTGCTGCCATTGCTGCTGACGTGTTTCTACCCGCTCGGCCACTTTAGCTACCTTAGCTAGTTCCGGCTGGTTATAACGTAGTGTGCCGTCCGGCATCTTCTTGAACATGGCGTCATGCGGTTCCTTATGACTTTCCTCGCGTAAGTCGGATCTCCTACTTAGAGCATCCGCTGCTCCGTTGAGCGTTCCAGCGCGGTGTGTTATCTTGAAGTCGAACTGAGCTAGCATCTCAGCCCATCGGACTTGTCGTCGGTTGAGTTTCTTCGTTGTCATGAAACCTGCCAAGTTCTGGTGATCGGTAAAAACCTCGATCTGGTGTGGTAGTCCTAGCAAATAGACCTCCCACTGTTCAAAGGCATCGACTACTCCCAGTAGCTCCTTATCGTGAACGTCGTAGTTGAGTTCTGCTCCGGAGAACTTCCTTGAGTGGTAGAACACCGGTCTCCACTTCTTATCTGGGCACTGCTGTGATAATACAGCTCCAAGTGCATAGTCTGACGCGTCGGTCTCGACTCGCGTCTCTCGTTTTGGGTCGTACATCTCTAGTACGGGTGCCTCGAGGAATATCTGCTTGATTCGATCGAAAGCTTCCTGATGTTCCTCGTTCCATTTGAAACCAATTTCCTTCTTCGTGATCTCGGAGAGGGGTGTTGTGATCTTCGAGTAATCCTTAATGAACTTCCGGTAGTAGTTGGCAAATCCTAGGAAGGATTGCACATCCTTGACTGTTTTGGGCGTTGGCCACTCCTGTACAGCCGCTGTCTTCTTCGGGTTCATCTTTACTCCCTCTGTAGATATGATGAAGCCTAGGTATTCCGTTTCCTTCGTATGGAATTCGCACTTCCCTGGCTGCAGGTACAGCTTGTATTCCTTAAGCTTCCTCAGCACTTTCTTAACATGTTCTACATGTTCTTCTAGCGTCCCGCTAGTGTATACCAGCACATCGTCGATGTACGCTGTGACGAAGATTCCAAGGTATTCGTGGAGCGCGTTGTTGATGACTGACTGAAACGTTGCCGGGGCATTCGTTAACCCAAAAGGCATTACTGTATACTCGAACAGTCCATATTTCGTCTTGAACGCTGTCATCCATTCGTGTCCTTCCTTGATCCTGATTCGGTGAAATCCTTCCCGAACGTCGAACTTCGTAAACCACTTGGCTCCCTGGAGTCGATCCATGAGCTCCGTAATTAGTGGTAAGGGATATCGGTTTTTCCGAGTAACGCTGTTCAACCTGCGGAAGTCGACACATAGTCGCCACTTCCCGTTAGGCTTCTTTACGAACAAGATAGGTGAGGCCATCGGGCCTGATCCTGGTCGGATGAATCCCTTCTTCAGATTCTTCTGGATGTACTCCCTTAGCTCAGCATCGTGCTCGGGCGATATGGGATACATAGGTCCTGGGCTTAACTTTGCCCCTTCATCTAGGATGATCTCGTGATCCCAATCCTGATGGTCGGCCAAATCCGTGGCTTCGTTTTCCTCGAAGAGTTCTCTAAACTCGTCGGTTTGATACTCTCTTGGTATCTCTAGTGGTAAGGGTCCTTCCTTCGCGGTCGCGACTCGTCTTATCCATATGACTCCTACTTTCTGAGGGTCCTTCTCATAGATTCTCATGATCCTATGAGGCGAGATCTTGCCGAACCTCCCGTCCTGGGTTGAGCTCTGGTCCTTCGGGCTCACTCTTTGGCGTACTCCAGCAACCTTGTGCACAGGTTCTCTTCTGAGTATCGTCTTCATTCGCCAGTCGATGGCGGGGTTATGGGCGTCCAGCCAATCATAACCTATCAACATGTCTAGTCCTCCTAGTTCCATTATGTCGATGTTCATTTGGCACTCTATGCCAGCTATCCGTAGCTTTGTTGATTCGGTTTCCATCCGTATCATGCCGTTTCCATATTCCATGGGTTTCTCATCGGCTAACAGTACCGATACTGGGTTCTTCTTGACCCGGTAAGGTAGTTCGTGTTTCTCCACCACTCTGGGTGAGATCATCGTTCGTGCGGCCCCGCTATCTACGAGCGCCTCGATGTTTCGTCCCTGTACAGATACGGTCGTGAGCAACTGCTTCACCCGACCATCGGTATCCTGTACCTTCCTAAGGGTCGTTTTAGGACTGCCTTCACCAGCGTGACCCTGTCCCTGGCGGCATCCTAGTTTTTTGACTGCTTATCTTTCCTGTACTTAGGAAAGTAGCCTGTGTCATTCTTTGAGCTGTAGTGCGTCAAGCACCTGTCGTCGTAACAGAAGCTCCAATGAATGTTCTGATGAGGAATCTCCTCCCTGGTGATCCTCTTCCTTGGTTGAGCCTTCTTGGCTTCGTGAATCTCACAGTCTGCGACCTCGCAGATGTTTGATGATAGGGTGCGATGGTAATAGTCATCCACCTTGTGTGCTTCCTTGAGCTGTTTGCGATGGAAGTCACACCCGTTCCTGCATTGCGTCCATAGAAGTCGGTAGTGGATCTCCACTTTCTCCGGTTCGTGTAGGTGGCAGTTGTCTGCTAGACACTCGTCTGCCCAGAGGTTCAGGTGACAGCAACGCTCCTGGTCTGTCCTGCACTCCTCCTTATCTTGTTTATGGAACTCGCAATCTATCTTGCAGTCATACCAACACAAGTCCTTGTGGTCCTTGGCATCTTCTACTTCGTGGGCTTCTTGGTCCTCGACCTCAGCTATTGGATCATCGAAGTAGGGTTGTTGGTGTATCGCCTGATACCCAATTTCTTCGGCATTCGGGCCGGTAATCATGATTCGTTCGCGAATCGTGCATTCGTCGGCGTAGTGTGTCTTGTTACCACACACCCAGCACTGGTTGTTGGCTAGTCGTTCCATCACGATGGTGCCCTCGACCTTCCAGTCGGTCTTCTTTGGCTGGTCCATGGTGAGAACTTCGTTGTCCGGTTTGATTCTTGGGACAATTTCGTAGCCTTCCTTATCCTTTAAGCGTGCCTCCTCGTAGAGGTCTAAGTCGCTTAGGTTGTCATCCGGCTCTATCCCGGCCGGGTAAGGCGTGCCTTGTCTGATCATCCTGATCTGGACAGCTGCCTGTTTGGCTTGTTCTTCCTTGCAGTCTCGGGCAAAATGTCCTGTTTTGCCGCATCGGAGACATGCTTTATTGTCGTAACGCTTCTGGCGTTCTTCCTTGGAGAGACCGTCCTGTCTCCATCCTCGGGTCTTCTTGTCTTTGGACTTTTCCTGTACCTTGCCGGTCATGATGGCGTCGCCATCTCTGTCATACCTTCCGCGTTGCTTCTTCATGTTTGGCAGGTTGGGTCGGAAGTATTTCTTCTGGTCGTTCCGTTCCCAAAGCCTGTTGTCTATACGCGTGGCTAGCTCGATCAGAGCGTGTAGTGTTCCGGGCTTGTCGTGGTGTACAAGGCCGTCCTTGACATTTTCCTTGAGGCCTGCTTCGAATACCGTTCGAAGAGCCGCATCATCCCAATCGATCCGTGCTTGCAGTTGCTTGAATTCCGCCGTGTATGCCGATACCGACGTGGTCTGCCTCAGGCGAGTGATCTTCTTTTCTGCCTGGTTCTGAGCGTCTACTTCTCCAAAGATGCGTCCCATCTCTTGTTTAAATTCTGTCCAACTTGCGAATAAGGTACGGGTTCCTTCCTTGGTGCCCATGTGTTCTGCGTCCAGCAGGTAGTCGTCCACATAGGGTTGCATCCAGTTGGAAGCCTTATCCTTCATGTATGTACTGGCCATGAGGATCTTTTCTTGGTCATTGGGTACCTCGTTATACTCGCAGTACAGGTCGATGTTGGTGAGGAATACTCGTAGCTTTTCTCGCTCTCCGCCGTATTTCTCTGGTGACGCTATCTTGGGTTTCCTAGTAGCGACGGGTCGTTCGTTGGGTGTCATCATCAGTTGCCCCGCAAGCTGATTGATCATTGCCTGCATCTCAGCAATCTGCTGAGCCTGCGCATTCGTGTGTTGCCTAAGATTCCTAAGCTCGGTGACGTTGGGGTTCTCTCCTTCGTCGTCGGATGCTTCGAGCATCTCATCGTTCTCCGGGGTAGGGCGTGCTGGCGTCGAGGGTCCCGGACCCTGGGCCATGTTGCCTTGAGTGTTTCCCTGATGAGCCATTGCTGAATCTTAATCGGGCTGTCCTGTGGGTTAAACGTCCACTGATATCCCTGGTGGTCAAAGTGTTACACGGGGGTTTGCTATACTTCTCTAAGCTCGGTCCGTACTAAGGCGAGGTAGACTAAAGCGGTAGTCCGTGAGGTAATGTAGGGAATGATCAGGTGGAAAGGAGTTATCGTTGTAACCAAAAGGATAAACAATACCAATTCTATAAACGATAGAATAACTAGTTGACAATCTGTGTAAGAGATGAACTATTTGAGTTGACCACAACGAATGTAATAATGAGATCCAACACATTCTTATATCCGCTGCCATCCATACCTGCCATCCCGTCCATCCCAGCTTGGTGGGAGTTATGGGATGGCGATGCCATCCCTATATGCACTGCCATCCCGGATGGTCAGCCTTCGGGATGGCACATCACGTGACCCTGGCCCCGCGATGATCATTGCCTTCTGACGTGGCCGCTGGTTGGCCTTCAACCCGCTGTCCCCGTCAAGGAGAGAATCCTTCCTGTTACTTGTAACACTCTACCCTATAATACCCTCTTAACTATACTAGATAGAATAATTAAAAGAGGCTAGAATATAGACTGCGCTTTAAGCTATTAAATAAGACGCGACTCTCTTATTGCAACATGCTGCAGCTATCTATAACGTCTGTTAAGAGATACTACGCTATTAACGCGCTAGACAACCCTTATAGGCAGATTACAGGCTAATAATAATAAGCTTAAATAAGACTAAGAAGAAGGTAATTATTTAGTATATACTTAACCTAGTTAAGCGAGAATTCCCCCCTTGCCTTGTAGATATAGCTAATATAGCTAATTTCTTACGCGCTAAGCGCAATCTAGCCTAGGTTAGCCTAAGATAGTCTAGTACGTTTATTAAGCGCTAACTAAAGCTTTAAGTAAAGTTTAATTATAAGTATAACTATAAGAGAGCCCTCTATAAAGACTCTGCAGCTATCTAAGCCTAGTTTTAGCTAGTAGCTAATACTAAAGCTAAGTATAGTATATAGAATAAAGACACCTATAATTTTAATAAGACTAGCTTTATAATAGGTATAATATTAACTAGGGCTATTATTATAGCTTTAGAGAAGTAAGAATAGCTAAAATTAGTCTAGCTAGGCAATCGCGAGTAGACTATAGTTATTTAAGGTATTAATGTAATAGAATAAGCTACTCTGCTCTATATTATCTTTAAAGGGCGCTATTACCTCTCTGCCTAGTATAAAGAGGATACTATACCTTAGAACTAGCTTATATTAGTCTCTAAGAATAGTTAGACTATAAATAAGATTAGTTTCTAGTAGTTAGAGCACTTTAATACCTATATAGAGAAGTATACTGTAAGACAGCACTAGCTACTTATTATTAACAGATATAAGAGCTACAACGCTCTTTAGTTCTAGCAATACTGTAAAAAGAAGAAGATTGTTACTCTTTATATACCTCTACACTTATCTTACCTACTATAGCTACTTAATATAGGTTATTTTAGGCTATTAAAGAAGGCGTATAGCTGCTAAGCTAAGAAGCTAATACGCAACTAGATTAGCTATATTATAAAACTTAAGTTTCTACTATACTTTAAGCGCGCCTTTAATAACGTAATTACTTCTAGTAATATCTAAGAAGAGTTTAGAGGCGCTAGATTAGTTCTATTTAACTTAGAATAGGTTATAGTAGCGTTTAACGTCTAATTGCGCACCCCTTTACTACTACTTATAAGCAACTCGCCCTCGCTATTATAAACCTCTAGTAATACTCTTAAATTAGGGTTATAATTAACGCTAGTAAAGTAGAGGATTTAGAGATATATAGATAGCTTACTAACTTCTATAGTAGAGGCCTTTAAGAAGGTCTTAAAAGGCGCAGCTATTATCGCTTATAAGCTAGTGCTAGCCTAAAAGAAGATTACTAAGTTTTAAGTAGCTAATAAGGCTACTATATAACGTAAATTATATAAAAGAAAGCATATTAGAATAGAAGAGTCTATAATAGTAAAGAATAGCTAGCGTAGAACTACTCTACAGAAGTTTAGGGCGCGCAGTAATAGAAAGAAGGCGAAGAGGCAGGTGCGCGCTAAAGAGGGTAAACTGTCTTAAAGACGCTATAGACACTGCAATAAGACTAGGCATAACGCGCAAACGTGTAACTATAAAGTAGAAGTAGCCTTATAATAGTATTTTTATATCTATTATACTATATTAAGCTAAAGTAGGTTATAATAGGCTAAAATAGAGGTAGTTTTAGTAGGGTCTTAGCATAGCTGGCACGCGAAGCATGCACCTACGTTACCACATGTAGATAATACAGCGAGCCGCCCAGCCGTCCTGGTGGCGAGCCCGAGCTTCCCGCGATCTGCAGTGCCCGTGCGCAAAATAAGCTAGTTTATAGGATAAGCTACCTAAACGTTATAATATTAAAATCCTGTAAGCTTTAACGCGTTATAATTCTACTACTACTATATAAATTTAAAAAAGTAAATAAATATTTAGAATTATATAGAGATAAAGAAGATATTTTATACTAAATAGTTATAAAAGAATTTAAAAAAAGTTAAACTACGCTAGTATAATACTATAAAGGCTAAATAAGCTTATATATAGCTTTTAGAGTCGCTTAATAGTTACTTAGCCTATAATAGAAGATAGAAGTTATAAGATATATCTAGAAGCTAATAATGGCTAGCTTACTACCTACTAAGAAGATAATATAAATTATAGTAGTGCTATTACAAGCTAGAAAGTTTCTAAAAGCTAAGTAACTTAGTTTCTGTATTACTATTTTAGATAACTTACCTTTAGATAGAGCTCTAGTATTAACTATAAAAGGTATAAGGCTAATAATAGAGGTAAATATAGAATCTACTTTAATATACTTTACTCGAAAATAAAGAAATATAATATAGAGCTTTATAATACTTATTGTAAAGCAATAAGCTTTAATAAGGTTTATAATGTTATTATAGCTTATCAAATACTAGATAAGTGATAGAGAATAACATTATATATAACGTCACTATTACGTAACCATAACGTCACTATAACGTTACTATAACGTTACTACAGTATTACTGTTACATTACTAATATATAGTAGACTATACAATATATTAGAATATACTCTAGAGCTTTCTATCTATTACTAATCATTAGTAATGTAGAAAGTACTAGAATCTCTATCTCCTGTATATAAGAAGGCTGTATCTTCTTTGTTAGTTCTGTGTCTAATTATAAGGGGCTACGCTCAGGGAGCTATCGCACAGGTATACTAAAGTTGTATTTGATAGAGAAAAGAACTTAGGATAGCTACAGTCTAAAGGTTATTTAGGGGGCGGCAGCTTAGAATATTGTTTACCCGCCGCGCTAGTGCAGAATCTAGGTACTTAAGCTCTACCTAGGTTCTATAAATAGTGCGCCCTGCGCACGTAACTAAGATCCTATTAAGAAATAAGCTAACTAGGCTTTAGCCTATTATAATACCCCCCTTCTTCTCTCTGCTTAAGAGTAGAATCTGCTAAAAACGCTCTAGTAAGCGTCTATTGCTGTCTTAAAGGCTCTTTGTATAGGCTAACTACTATTCTAGCGCCTCTGTCTTCTCTAATAATTCTGCTAGTTTTAGAGACGTTTAGTAGTATTCTTTCTACTTAACATTGTAGTATAGCTTCTATTCTTGCCTTTAGCGTTTAAGCTGCTTAGCGACTATATTCTCTATAACCTACTTCTCTTTGCTGTTAACTTATAGCAGTAGTAGCTAGTAGTTATCTTATGCTTAGTCTAGTAGAGGGTCTGTGTTAGCAAGGCAAAGTTAATTAATATAGAAGATAGAGTAGTAACCTAGTAGGGTGTCTAGCTTAACTAAGTAACTATTAATTACTTTAATAACTATATATTTAGCGCTTTTCTAGTTAAGCTTGCAGGACTCGCAGCCTATACTATACTACTTATTAAGCTTAAGCTAGACCTTATTACTAACTCTATAGTTTCTAGCCTTCTTATAGTGCTTGTTTGCCTACTTCTCTTATTTAATCTAGGCTTTAGCTATACTAGCTTAAACTAGGTTAAACACTTTCTAGAACTTAGCTGTAATAGCCTTAGCCTTCTTACATTCTAAACGCTCTTTAGTACTATACTTCTTATAATTAGCGCTATAAAGTATCTTTAGCTGCAGCAGGTCTACGTAGTAACTATATTATAGAAAGAATAGAAATACTCTTGTTAACGTTGCGTTCCTCCTATTAATTGCGATTTAGGCTATAAAGTAAAGAGGTGCCTAGTTATCCTATGCCTAGCTAATAAACGCTTAGATATACGCTTTCTATACACTGTTTATCTGCTCTATTAACCTATCTATCTACAGGTAGAAGGCTATTAATAGTCGCTGCTTAATCTTTAGAATCTTGTAAAGGCGCTTCTATAACAGGCTTACAAACTAGCTGCTTTAGTTAGACGTAATTGCGTTAGGTAGCTAGTAGTAAGCAACTACGTGCCTAAGAAACGCTTAGACTACTATCTCTATTCTTATATTAGGTAGCAGGATAAAGATAGATTCTTTCTCTAAACAGTTAGTTACTACTATAAGGTTCTTTATACCTTTGCTAGCAGGTAAACCTTTAATAAAGTCTATTAAGATTTCCTTCTAGAGGCGATTAGGGATAAGCAGCGGCTTAAGCAGTTCTTAGACTTTTTCTCTCTAAGGCTTTGTTCTTCTATATATATTGCAGTTCTGTACGTAACGTCTAATACTGTTTATTATGCCTAGCTAGAAGAAGTTGCAGGTAAGCATCTAATAGGTAATCTCTCTACCTAAGTAGCTAGATAAAAGAGAATTATAGACCCCGCTAATAATTTAGGTGCGCAAGTTCTTACTGTTTAGCACCTATCTTCTACTTTAGTATAATAGCGCTCTCTAGTTATCTACTAAATACTTTAAGATTAAACACTTTACGCCTATACTTAGAGAAAATCTTTATTTCTAGTTAACTATAGCTTACTTAGCGTCTCTATACTACTAATTGTCTTTTAGAGCCTCTAGCTATAACTTCTCTAGCTTATTTTGCTGCGCAAAGCTTCTATCTGCTACAGCTAAGTCTATTAACTTAGCCTATTCTATAAGTGCTTCTTCTTTATACTCTAACTACTCTACACTATTCTTGCAGGCAGTGTCTAGCTGCGGTGCGCTGTTCTTACTAACAGTGTCTAATAGTCCCTTAGTAGACTTAAGGCGTATTCTAGTGCGCCCTACACGTATTCTAGCTAATATTACCTAGCTATCTGCTAGGTCTTCTTTGCCCTCGCTAGCTTCCTTATAGCATTAGGATGTAGGCTTTAAAACCTGTATTATCTGCTTCTAAAGACGCTTATCTTTAGCACCTGCAGGTAGGTCTTGCTCTCTTCTTAAGAGAGTATTAGCTCTTATATTCTATTTATCTAGCTAGTACAGCAACTCTATATTATACCAGCTTAGTAGCGCAGCCTAGCGCATCTAGCGTTTACTTAGAAGCTTTAGCTTTATAAAGTACTTAAAGTTTTTATAGTTAGTAATTACTTTAAAGCTCTTTACTAAACGCAGTTTAGCGTTTTATTTCTTAAGGCAACAGATAATAGCAAGCAGCTTCTTATTATAGATCTTGTAGTTACACTTGTAGGCGTTGTTCTTCATAGAAAAGTATACGCAAGAATGTAGTACTTCTTTATTATTATATTGCGATAATACTTCTCTAACTGCGTAGCCTAATAAGTTACACTCTAGCACTGTGTCGCGTTTAGGGTTAAAAGCAGCAAGGTTTAGCTCTATAAGGAAGATCTTCTTTAGCTTGTTAAACGCTAATTATTCTTTAGTTCCCTAAGTAAAGCTTATAACGTAGGTGCATGCTTCGCGTGCTAGCATGCTTCGCGTGCCACCTATGCCAAGACCCCACCAAAACTACCTCTATTTTAGCCTATTATAACCTACTTTAGCTTAATATAGTATAATAGATATAAAAATACTATTATAAGGCTACTTCTACTTTATAGTTACACGTTTGCGCGTTATGCCTAGTCTTATTGCAGTGTCTATAGCGTCTTTAAGACAGTTTACCCTCTTTAGCGCGCACCTGCCTCTTCGCCTTCTTTCTATTACTGCGCGCCCTAAACTTCTGTAGAGTAGTTCTACGCTAGCTATTCTTTACTATTATAGACTCTTCTATTCTAATATGCTTTCTTTTATATAATTTACGTTATATAGTAGCCTTATTAGCTACTTAAAACTTAGTAATCTTCTTTTAGGCTAGCACTAGCTTATAAGCGATAATAGCTGCGCCTTTTAAGACCTTCTTAAAGGCCTCTACTATAGAAGTTAGTAAGCTATCTATATATCTCTAAATCCTCTACTTTACTAGCGTTAATTATAACCCTAATTTAAGAGTATTACTAGAGGTTTATAATAGCGAGGGCGAGTTGCTTATAAGTAGTAGTAAAGGGGTGCGCAATTAGACGTTAAACGCTACTATAACCTATTCTAAGTTAAATAGAACTAATCTAGCGCCTCTAAACTCTTCTTAGATATTACTAGAAGTAATTACGTTATTAAAGGCGCGCTTAAAGTATAGTAGAAACTTAAGTTTTATAATATAGCTAATCTAGTTGCGTATTAGCTTCTTAGCTTAGCAGCTATACGCCTTCTTTAATAGCCTAAAATAACCTATATTAAGTAGCTATAGTAGGTAAGATAAGTGTAGAGGTATATAAAGAGTAACAATCTTCTTCTTTTTACAGTATTGCTAGAACTAAAGAGCGTTGTAGCTCTTATATCTGTTAATAATAAGTAGCTAGTGCTGTCTTACAGTATACTTCTCTATATAGGTATTAAAGTGCTCTAACTACTAGAAACTAATCTTATTTATAGTCTAACTATTCTTAGAGACTAATATAAGCTAGTTCTAAGGTATAGTATCCTCTTTATACTAGGCAGAGAGGTAATAGCGCCCTTTAAAGATAATATAGAGCAGAGTAGCTTATTCTATTACATTAATACCTTAAATAACTATAGTCTACTCGCGATTGCCTAGCTAGACTAATTTTAGCTATTCTTACTTCTCTAAAGCTATAATAATAGCCCTAGTTAATATTATACCTATTATAAAGCTAGTCTTATTAAAATTATAGGTGTCTTTATTCTATATACTATACTTAGCTTTAGTATTAGCTACTAGCTAAAACTAGGCTTAGATAGCTGCAGAGTCTTTATAGAGGGCTCTCTTATAGTTATACTTATAATTAAACTTTACTTAAAGCTTTAGTTAGCGCTTAATAAACGTACTAGACTATCTTAGGCTAACCTAGGCTAGATTGCGCTTAGCGCGTAAGAAATTAGCTATATTAGCTATATCTACAAGGCAAGGGGGGAATTCTCGCTTAACTAGGTTAAGTATATACTAAATAATTACCTTCTTCTTAGTCTTATTTAAGCTTATTATTATTAGCCTGTAATCTGCCTATAAGGGTTGTCTAGCGCGTTAATAGCGTAGTATCTCTTAACAGACGTTATAGATAGCTGCAGCATGTTGCAATAAGAGAGTCGCGTCTTATTTAATAGCTTAAAGCGCAGTCTATATTCTAGCCTCTTTTAATTATTCTATCTAGTATAGTTAAGAGGGTATTATAGGGTAGAGGTAGTTTTGGTGGGGTCTTCGCATGGGTGGCACGCGAAGCATGCTGGCACGCGAAGCATGCACCTACGTTATCTCTAGTTAGTTAAGTAAGAGAGACAGCTATTCTAGCGAAGTCTCTAATAAACCTTTAGTAGAAGTTTGCGAAGCTAAGAAACAATCAAACGCCTTTTACTAACCTAGGAGCCTTCTAGTCCTTAATAGCCTTAACCTTGTCTAGATCTATGCGAATACCCTTCCTAGCGTTAATAATAAAGCTAAGGTACTTAGTAGACTTTACCTTAAACTCGCATTTCTTAATATCTATATAGAGGCCTGCTTCTTAGAGCTTACTAAGGACCTTTTAGACCTACTCTTAGTGTTAGTACAGACTACTATCTGTATAGATTAGCATATTATTAAGATATGCTAAACAGAATTTATTAAGGTGCTCTCTTAAGGTCTAGTTAATATACCGCTAAAAGGTGCTTAGAGAATTAGCTATACTAAAGGGAGTAACTAGCTACTTAAATAGTCTAAAACGCGTTTAGAAAGCTATCTTCTACTTATTACCTTTAGCAACACAGATCTTATAGAAGGCTGCAATTACGTCTAGCTTTATAAACCACTTTGCCTTGCTTAGGTTATTAAGCGTCTCCCTAATAAGAGATAATAGGTATCTATTCTTCTTTATAATTGTATTAAGTGCTTAGTAGTTAATATATAATTAGAGTCTTCCTCTAGGTTTCTTAGTAAACAGCACTAGTGCTAACGCTAGTAAGCTGCTTACTTAAATAAACCTCTTCTTAAGCAAGAAGGTAAGCTTCTTTTAGAGTACTAGTAACTCGCCTCTTAACATACTATACAGCAGGCCCTATAGTAGCTGTAGTTACTAACTATCTTTCGCCTTAAACTTAATCTAATAGTCTACTCTAGATTCTCTATATAGAGAAAGCTTTACTACTTCTTTTAAGTTAAAGAGCTTATAGTAGCTCTAGTAATGTTTTAGAAGCAACAATCTCACGTTTACTACCTTTCTTAGCGCTAACGCCTTATTAATATCTGTAATAGAGGCAGCAAATACGCGCACTTCTTTCTTTAGATCTTTAGATCTCTTTAGAAGACCTATAAACGTAGCCGCGCTTACCTAGCAGGCGGCGTTCTAGCTTACAGCGCTCTTATCGCACCTTACCTAAATGCCTTTTAAGTAGATATATAAGCTTCTCTTTGCTAAAGCAATTATAACATTCTAGTAGTCTATCTACTTCTTTTCTAGAATAACGTTCTTGTCTATATTATTAATTATATATATATAGGCAACCTCTTAGTAGCTGTACATATTAAACTTAAATTAAGAGACTTTCTTAATTCTTAATAACTTCCTATTAATTTCTTTAATTATTTAAAAGGTAATTATAAAGCGCTTAAAATAGCTTTAGCGTATAAACTTCTTACTAACTAGTGCGTAGCATAAACACCTACTATCTATTAACGCGGTAGCGTTATATATAGAGTTTACAATTAGATGCGCTGTAAGAGGCGGGGTGCTTATATACTAGTGTTAAAACTAGTTCTATTCTCTACTTATTTACTAATCTATTTTTAGAGGCTCTAAGTTAAGACTTTAGCTTAAAGCTACTCTTTTTCTAACTTACTTAAGTTATTATTATTAGACGCCTCTAAATAACACTTACAGCTAGACAATAGCTTACGCTGCGCTGCTTAGCTTACCTTAGTGCTTTTAGCTTGCCTTTCTTACTACAGTATCTAGATATATGCCCCTTCTTACTGCAGGAGTAGCACTTAATCTAATTATTATTTAGCCTCTAGTTTTTCGCTTCTGCCCTGTTAACCCTTGTAGGTTCCTAGTCTATACTTTCTAGTGGCGAAGGCGTATAAGTGCGACTTAGTTAGCTATACTATAGGCTATATCCTTTCTAACCACGTGTCGCTAGGCCTACTTAGTATAGACTATCTAACACGCGGGTAGCTTTACAAGCAAACTTCTTAAATAAGAGGCTCTTATTAATAAGTATAAGAGCCTTTTATAGCTTAGCGTTAAGGCTCTTAGTAAATATACTCTTCTTTTGCGTGTTATTAAAATATATATATTTAATTAAAGTTTAAGTTAGTTAAACTCTATATAGTAGTCTTAGATAACGCGCTTTCTCTATTACAGGTTTAATAGCTAGTTAAGGGCCTTTGCCTTTAGATAGAGGTTATTATACTGCTAGTTAAGGAAGTACTAAAAGTCTTTAATTAAATAATGCTTCTAGTATTATCTAGCCTATAGAAGAATTACGTCTAACGCTTATTTAGAACAGCAGCTAACAACGTAGGCAATCTTTATTCTATCTAACGCGCTATTATAGTCGTTTTATAGCTTTGCCTTTATCTTATATTAGAAGGCAGTGTACTTAGTTCTCTCCCTGTTAAATAGCTCTAGATAAGAGTATTTTATCCTCTTATTTATTTCTATAAGCGGGGGAGTAATAGCTGCTGCTAAAGAACCTTTAGGCGTCTAAGGTGTAATAGGTAATAGGTTCCCTTATTACTCTAGCGCTTCTAACTAGAAGGTTATTAAAGCTATTATTTGCGTAAGCTAAGTTAAGGCTGCTATTATTACTACTATTGTATCCTACGCAGCTTTTAGTAGACTCTTAGGCGATCTTTATATCTCTACTACGCCTTTTATTTATCTTATAATCTTATTAATTATTAGCGCTATTATAGCTTCTTTCTACCTATTATTCTTAAGCATTTAGATAATACTTTGCTGTATCTTATTATTAGGCACTCTAGCGAGGTGTTTAGCTAATGCGTAAGTTAATAGCTTATTAATATTTAGGTTAGGTAAGTTATTCTCTATTTTTAAGTCTCTTATATATGTATGCCTGCTTCTCTTGCAAGGCTTCTAATCAGTATTTGCTTATTAATTGTTCTCGCACTAGCAGCTAGCTTCTTATAAGCTACTAAGTAGTAGCCTACTTCTTTACAGCGAGGGCTAGTAGAGCTTCTATTGCCTGTTACTATATAAGGCTTCTGTAGCTTACTCTTAGTAGCAAGTCCTTCTAAATAACCTTTAGTAGTTATTAGGCGGTCGCGTTCCTTAGAAACCTAATATTCTTTTACGCTCGCAATCTTCTACTAGCAGTTACGTTAGCTAGTATTGCAGCCTATACCCTATTTAATAGGGGACTAATAGGACTTGCGTAGCAGACGCAAGTATAGCTATCTTTCTAGTAGCGCTAACTAGTTTTTAGATAGCTCTTATATACTATAGCAGGCTAGACGTACCTCTTTAGCCTTTAAAGAGATTATAGGGTTTTTCTAACTACTATTACTTACTACCTTATAGTATCTTTTATAACTAGCAGAATCTATTACTTAGTACTATTATAGTAATACGTAAGAATTTTTCTATAGTGTTCTTAGCGTACAAGAACACACGTTCTACGCTAGCGTAACGCAAGGCTAGTAGTATAATTAACTAAGCGTTTTATAAGGCTGCAGTTTTAGGCTAGCAATCTTATAATAGCTTATACCTAGTTATTGTCTAAAGGCTTTTTAGATAGTAGAGCAACACTAATCTTATACAGTAAGTTAATCTACTTATACGTAATAAAAGAGGCAGTTAAGAAGCTTAACGCGCGTCGCGTTAATAAAGTCTTATTATAAGGCTCTATTAATTAGAATTAAATATAAAATATAAGAGGCTACGCTTAGGGAGCTATCGCATAGGTATACTAAAGTTATATTTAATAAAGAAAGAAACTAAGAATAGCTAGAGTCTAAAAGCTATTTAGAGAGCGGCAGCTTAGAATATTATTTACCCGCCGCGCTAGTGCAGAATCTAGATACTTAAGCTCTACCTAGGTTCTGTAAACAGTGCGCCCTGCGCACGTAACTGAGATCCTATTAAGGAACAAGCTGACTAGGCTTTAGCCTATCACAAAGATTGTTACTCTCTATATACTTTTACACTTATCTTACCTACTACAGCTACTTAATATAGGTTATTTTAGGCTGTTAAAGAAGGCGTATAGCTGCTAAGCTAAGAAGCTAATATATAACTAGATTAGCTATATTATAAAGCTTAAGTTTCTACTATACTTTAAGCGCGCCTTTAACGCTATAATTACTTTTAGTAATATCTAAGAAAGATTTAGAGGCGCTAAATTAGTTCTATTTAACCTAGAATAAGTTATAGTAGCCTTTAATATCTAGTTGCGCACCCTATTACTACTACCTATTAGTAACTAGCCTTAGCTATTATAAACTTCTAGTAATACTCTTAAATTAAGGTTGTAATTAACGCTAGTAAAGCAGAGAATTTAGAGATATATAGATAGCTTACTAACTTCTATAGTAGAGGCCTTTAAGAAAGTCTTAAAGAGCGCAGTAATAATTACGTATAAGCTAGTATTAGCCTAAAAAGAGATTACTAAGCTTTAAGCAGCTAATAATGTAGAAAAGAGGGAGTGGAGATCTAATAGAGCTTGTAGATCTCTTTCCTCTTTTAGTAAGGAGGAGACTATTATATTATATAATATATAATATAATAGTTACAACGGAAGTAGGGTAAGAGAGATAGATACAATAGCGTTGTATTAAAGATTGAAGGATTAGACACAGAACTAACAAAGGAGATACAGCCTTCTTATATACAGGAGATAGAGGTTCTAGTACTTTCTACATTACTAATGATTAGTAATAGCTAAAAAGCTCTAGAGTACATTCTGATATATTGTGTAGTCTGTTACGCAATAGTAATGTAACAGTAGTGACGTCATGGTGACGTCATGGTTACGTAATAGTTACGTAATAGTTACGTCATGGTTACGTAATAGTTACGTTATATATAATGTTATTCTCTATTGCTTATCTAGTATTAGATAAGCTATAATAACATTATTAGCCTTATGAAAGCTTATAGCTTTACAAATAAGGCTACTACGCGTTATAAATTGCATAAAAGAAAGCAGATTAAGGTAGAAAAGTCTATAATAATAGAGAATAGCTAGTGTAGAACTACTCTATAGAAGTTTAGAGCGCGCAGTAATAGAAAGAAGGTAAAGAAGCAGGTGCGCGCTAAAGAGAGTAAACTGTTCTAAAGACGCTATAGACGCTGTAATAAGACTAGATATAACGCGTAAACGTATAACTATAGAGTAGAAGTAGCCTCTTAATTATATTCTTAGGTCTATTATACTATATTAAGCTAAAGTAGGTTGTAATAGGCTAAAATAGGGGTAGTTTTAGTAGGGTCTTAGCATAGGTAGCACACGAAGCATGCTGGCACGCGAAGCATGCACCTACGTTATAAGCGCCTATTAAAAGTGTAAAAAAGAATATACTTATACTATAAGAAGAGTCTAGTAATAAGCTTTCTATTAAAGAAAAATCTCTACTAGCCTAACTTCTAAGAAACCAGTTGCGCTTTAAACGCTTTTGTACGCTTTTCTAAAGGTAATAGTATTTAATAGAATTATGAATATATATTAGTATACGTTTATATAGCCCTAAATTGTTTTCTGCTATAATAACTAGCTTTAATAACTCTTTTAAGGGTTAAACTCTAATTTTATATTGTAAGGGGCTACGCTGTATTGAGCATACTGCTCTAGTCACATAACGTACGGCTTAGCGCTGACTAAAGCAGTAAGGCACAAGGCCTACAAGAGGCGAGTCGTACGCGCAAGGAGAACCTTTCTTCTCTTATCTTTCTTCTTCTGTATATAGGACAAATGCATACTCGTTAGCAGGCCTCTTTCCGCCCTTAACATATGTAATAAGCACGACTTTCGTTGCAGACTAACTCTAACCTAACTATAACCTAATATAATCTAACTATAACTTATATCTATGCTTTATAAGCTAACTATAACCTAACTTTAGCGTATTTTTTATAGGTTGTAGTTAAGGTTAGGTTGTGGTCTTACGTAAAGCAACCTAACCAAAACCTAACCTACACCTATTTGCCAGCGTAGCTGTATTAGTAGAGTGTATAGCAAGTTAGTAACAGAATTGTAATTCCTAAAACAGGTAACTAAAGACGAACCTTAGTTAATTAACTCTAACCTAGAACCGCGAGATTTGACAGACAGTGAGGGTGAACTAATTTTCTGTGTCCTATGGTCGTATGTGGAAGGTCAAGCAAACAATAAAAATATAATGCTACGTTTTTATCTCAGCTTGTAAGATAACCAATCCATACTCCCACTGAACTATCATTCCCTCATCCATTAAGCAACACCGATAACATCACGTCGCGTAAGAATATTACCACTTTATCAATTCAAGGTTCATTCTGACTCCCAGATTAGCATCAAGTATTGGACACGTAGTCTACGAACACAAATCGTCATTCTCTCAATATCGAATCGCCCACATGCAAATTCTGTCCCCATAGGGTATCATGGTACTTTTCCAGGTTGCTACACATGGCGTACCAAAGTGAAGATCCAACACTCACTCAAGTTGTCGAAAGGCTATATATTGCTCATGATGTGTGGAACGTGCTACTGCTAAAATGTTGGCACGACGTTGTTGATTACACTGTATTTGATCGCGTTGTTGGTGTACCATATATTGCTCATTTTCTTCTTAAATCCCCTTGAACGCACAAAATTTCACCACCACCTTCGATAACTTCTGCCTGACAAGAAAAGTTCTTGGGCGGACAGTCCATGGCGCAGTCCCGCGGGTGTTCTCAAGGAGCTACCAGAGTCGCTCGTCCTCGAATATCTAAAATGATCATGGGACTTCCAGAGAGAGGCACACTTCCGCTGCATGCGGAATGTGATTTGGAACTCGAATGGCTACTATCGTGTTGCCCTTCGTGACGTCGAGGGTATGGTAAGTGACATAGCAAAGGATATGTGCAATAAGCCCACAGCATTCTATAGGCTTCAGTCTGTACAGAAAGGTGCTCTCCTCGCCCCTGAGCAGTCTTGTATGTCCGGTGGTATATTGGCAGCTATATTTGAAGAATGGCATCGAGGTTCTGTCAACCCAAACATTGAGTTTGGCCATTTCTTTGAAGCGCCCGTTCGAATTACCGCTACAGGCCCATCGAGCCTGACATAAATTGCGATGGCACATTCATTGCTTTTTGCCCAAGCACAGCACATGTCGTTAGATGTTGATAACTTTTCGGTGCATCCCCTTCTTCTTGCCGTCATCCTTGTATGCGACCGACGCGGCCAGAGAGTTGGACGTGGGCCAGATGGCTACGTCAATATTTGGGCGGGGGAGAGCAGAATGAAGGAAAGAGGGAGAGAGGGAAAAAGCTAAGTATATAGCAAGGTGTTTGCTGGTTGAAGGGCAGTCGCGAGGCGCCAAGGATGCCACAGGATGAGGCTATTCGGAACAACCCCGGCCCCACAGACCGAGCTCAACATCATCGCGTCCAGCACTCTGGCTCTGATCAACAAATCTGTATCAACACAAACCACATCCTCGTATCTTGCGACTCGGCCTCATCTACAGGCGCTCAATTAACACACTCAAATAACCAGAGACGACTACCACAAGGCGCAAAGATGCCGCAACCACGTATGCACTCCGTGCGCGCTCACGCGCGTCGCAATCTACATCTTCAGCATCCAGTCCACTAACAAGTCGCCTCAGCATCCCGCGCCGTCTCCTCCAAAGACCTTCCACCCTCGGTCGAAAGCGCCTATTACAGAAAATGCATCGACTTGCGCCGCCGCATAACCGACATCGAAGAGAACAACGACGGTACGCGCCTGCGCATTACACGACTGAACCGCGGAATCCAAAAGATGCGACTGGAGCGCGCATTCCTTCTCGAGCAACTCAACAAACACATGGAGTACAATGTCGACGACAGCGATCGTAGCAGCAGTCCACCGCCTACCCCAACGGATAAACCCTTGAGGAGCAAGAGGAGCCACAATAGGAAGGGCACACCTCCTCTTGGCGGCAGCGTTGAGGGAGGCGCAGGTGAGAGGATAGCCATGAGCGGAGAGGGTAGACTGGGACTAGGAGCTCTGCCGCATGCCATGAATCCTATGAGTAGTGCTCAGAGTACCCCGGATCCCTCAGGACGGCCCCAGAACAGCTACTTTGGTACTATTGGCGCTCCCACAGCGACAAGTCCACACACTGCAGTCAACGGTGCGCCTCCTACACTTCCTCCTCTGCACTCGCTCCCGCCGCTGCAGCCACAGCAGCCAGCACCCGCCCAGCGCGCATACTTCGACCCAGCTTACGATGAGCAACGCACTACACCCGCTACCAACGAAGACGCAGCCGGTCGTCCACGCGCATATTCGGGTGCTGCTCAGCAACCGCCAGCTGCTGACTCTGCGCCTCCTCCACCACAGAACGGCGATACCGAGATGACAGATGTAAGTTTCACAGCTGTCAACCGGTAGGGCAGTTATACACCGGGTAATGGCGCCGGTTGTAACAACGCCAGAAGGTTGGCAAGGACAATGTCGAAGCGATAGCAAGGCGTTAGGGCACATCGGAGCTTCGGTCTGTACCAGACCTTTGGTATTTGTACGGAACATTTTTAATTCTTCTTTCTTTTTTGGTTTCAAAGGAACGTGTATTAGTACAGTTGTCTACCGACTAGAGTAGTGGGCACGAAGCAGGGCAGTATTTCCATGCACACTTGATTAACAAGGCTTGTCATCCTAAACATGATTATGACCGCATGTGTTTACATGAAGCGATAGGAGGCATGTGACAACGTACGTTGGGAACACTTGTTTTGATTCAGTACTGTTTGAATATGCCATGTACAGTGCCCCGTCATATCAAGAACATTTCTAGCGTTAGGTAACACTAGTCGGTTCAGGTACCGTCAGATACAGACGTCTCATGAGAAGCTTCGTATGCTGTAGCATCTGTTGCCTGTAGACATAAGGAACAGACATCATAGTCATGCGGTGAACTTGTTCCGACTCATTGCCCATACTTCAGTACTCATGTGTAGACCTGATAGTCTTCGCACAACCCTATAAGTCTGATCTCTACGACTGACCAAAGGACTCGATATGAATTTATTCCTCATCTTCATCCTTGTAGTGAACGCCCTTGGCCACCTCACACGGATCAGGCGCATAGTTGATGCTGCAATGCTCCCAGTCCTCGTTGTCCATGAGCTCGCGTTTGAAGTTAAGAGCGTGGTAGATGTTGGAGAAACGAAACTCAACATATGAATGCTATACCAACTGTGTGAGTATTGTTCAACATGATACGGAGATGTCACTTACACCACGTGCAGTCTTTCCGCTCTTGATGCGGTCCACATCGCGCTTGTTGACGCTCTTGCCCCGAGCGAGCTTTAGGAGGGCCGTCTCGCTGTACTTGTCGGCCCCGATAGCTCGCACACAGCGTGATGCGTCTCCGTCGATACAGTTACGGATGACGTCGTTGATGGAGTTTGGACCCTCAGCCTTCTCAACGAATACGACCATCTTCTTGATGTCGCCGACAACCTCGATACCATTCGCTGTAGCCTTGTGATACTTCTCGCAAGCCTCAGGTATAAGAAACTTGACGAGAGCGTTGGACGAGCCCGACTCTGGCAAGGAGATGGACTCAAGCTTGCCACCCCACACGAGGGCTTGTAGTTGGTTGATACTGGTGATGCCTGCAACACCCTTTAGGATACACGTGCGATGAGCAGCCGCTATTACTTGTCAGTCTCGGTGTTTTCAATGTGTGTGCAGATAACCCTACGATTCTCGCGATTCTCCTGGATAGGCCATTCTTTCATACTGATTCCAGGGTCTTTAAAGACAGGCTTGGTGTTCTCAGCATTCAATGTAATAGGAAGTACTGCCTTGCGAGGGGCAATAACACCCGCAGTTTCGGATGGCTCTGCCTTGGGAAGGACGTCGCGCATGGTTGCAACGATACCAGATACTTCGGCAAGTGACTCTAGAGATACGTAACCCTCTTGGACAAGCTTGGCACAAAGCTCGAGAAAATCTCCATCAGCATCGTTAAGAGTCTGTTTGATTGATTCGGGTGTACGTGGTTGCTCTGGGCGCTTCTTCAATATCTTGTTGATGTAGTTGGCGATAGCGAAGGCTAGACGTGCCTTGATAATCTCGTTCTTTGCGAAATCGATCTTGACCTCTGGCATATACGAGCCACGTAGCTTCTTCGACATGGCCTTGATAAGGCTCACCGCGTTCTCGCTACAATCTGGTAGAGCCTGGATGTACTCACTTGCCTTGCGCATATACGCGTTCTCTAGCTCCTCTTGTGACATGACCGCGACCTTGATTCCGGGGGTCTTCTTGTTGGCTGCCTTCTCAGCTCCTACCTTGTTGGAATCTGCCTGCTCAATCTCTGCCTTGTCGGTCTCGATCTTGTCTGCCTTGGCTTCCGCAAGACGATCGCTGAACGAGAACTTGGTCTGATTAGGTCTTGCTGAGGTACCGCCAGTAGGGATGCGGGGAGTCAGGACAGTCTTGCTGTTCAGGCGAGCATAGAGTGCGTCCATTGCAGACTCTTCGAAGTCATCGCTCTTCAACTTCACGTCCTCGGTCTGCGGCATGGTCATCTCTGATGGAGTAGTAGCCGTAGACGGCGCCAATGTTTCCCTGCGGATTGGACTTGATTTGGGCGCAGTAGTGTTCCTAGTGTATGCCAGTCTATACGCACGTATGTCAGTAAGGTTCGGCCGACTGTACAATAATTTTTACCCTTCAGCGACCTTGTGCTCTGGCTTGACTGAGTCTGAGGCGGGAGTGGGCGTCACTGGCAGGGTGGAAGCTGCAGGTCGCGACGGAGTAGCAGGTATGGGCCCAGCAGCCCCGACCATTCTGACGGCATTTTTCTTGAGCTTGATGCTTCCTACATCTGCCGCAGGTTGAACAGCGAGGTTGCTACGTACGTCGCCGGATGCCCAAACAGATGGTACTACCGGGGACGAACTCATATATCTAGAGCGATCCATGTTTGTCGTCGACGGCGACAGCGGAGCCAGACTTTTCTGTCGACTGACTTCCTTGCGCACAGGCGACGGAGGCGGCGATAAGAATGAGAGTGCAGCAGGGGTTAATCCAGACGAAGGAATGCCACTGTCGCTCCTATCGGGCTTGGTGTTGATGATTTTGTTTGAGGTGGGTGTTGCTGGAGAGAGGTTAGTGGAGCAAAATGCCTGAGCGAGTAAGAGAATCTGCACGCACCAATAATCCGTCTGTCCACAGTTATATTCGCGATGCCCTCAATACAGGCGTCGAGGCAGGCCTGGTAGAGTTTGTCTTCGCTGTTTCGTATGCGCGGACGTGGCGGGGGCTCACCAGGCATGAGAATGTGGCATGGGTATGGGCCAAGGTTGAGGTGACGTCGAATCTTCCAGGGCAGGGAAACAGACAGGCCGGAGCTTCTACGCGCGGTTTCCGTTTCTGGTGCTAGGTCGTGGTCAATGAGACGATACCGGTGAAGCTGAGCATATCAGAAATGCGGAAAGAGCGTTTGTACTCGATGATAGCCAGTGGAGATCCGAGACAGGAATGTTTCGCTTCTACTTTGGTAGACCTTTCCTATCTTTCAATAATGATGTTGTAATATGGGCATGCTGGAACATGGAGGTAGTGGTGCACATGGCCTATGAGGATATTGACACAGCAAGGCAAGGTAGAGAACTCATGTCATTTACGATGAAACAGAACAACAGTCATGTATCTTTGTCAAGTAGGAATATGAGAGAAGGTCGCAGCCTGCATGCGTGAAGGAATGAGGTAAATTGCATCATGAAACGACAGTGTGGCATTATGAGATTCATGATACTCATCTTTGACCATAATCACCATGGGCTCTGGAAACAAATGCCTAAATAAAGGGTATCCACACCCGGGTCCGTGCCTGGTAGACCCTGTACTCATCACCAAAGAATTTGATCAAATGGTCTTCTTCGTCTACATTGAC
The DNA here is from genome assembly GCA_004936725.1 of Alternaria brassicae. Classification (NCBI taxonomy): domain Eukaryota; kingdom Fungi; phylum Ascomycota; class Dothideomycetes; order Pleosporales; family Pleosporaceae; genus Alternaria; species Alternaria brassicae. The sequence goes on along the minus strand of CM016506.1, from coordinate 910,017 downwards.
TTAGCCTCCACGCCGGCACGACAGGGATGTGAGACTTACGGGAAATGCGCTTCATGAAGAAGTACCATAAAACGCCAGCAAATCCAAAGAAGCAGATGGTATTGCCAAGCATAACCTGCGTCCCGATGCCCCACCAAAAGAAGCCAAAGTATGACGGGTGACGGAAGTAGCGATACACTCCATGAGTCACCAACTCGTGCCCGTCATTCTTGCGCGACTGCACTTGGTGGTTAAAATTGGTGCCTGCCTGCACCATGGCCGTACTGCGAACGCCTTGTCCCACCACAACCATGGTTATGCCCATCGCAATCAACCACGGCGGGTGCATCGCTGACTGGTAGCCCGGGAAGAAATACGATGTCACAAGTGCCTCGAAGAAGGCCATAGCATGAGCTTGACGGTATTGATTGCCGTTGGTAAGGAGGAAAGACTCGATGTATGCGACAGGGGTGTTGTAGGCTGCAGTCGTGTAGAACTCGAGGAAGTGGAACGTGGACAGCGTGCTGAGGAACAGGAACGGGCGCCATACATGACTGCCGTTGTATGCGAGCAGAACAGTGCCGACGAGGCCAAGAGCCAGCGCGCAGCCCAAGCAAAAGGCTCGCACAGCAATGCCAGAGAGCGAGCGCTTGCCGTGAGGGAAGAACTCACGCGCAATAGTATTCTGGCTATTGGCCTGAATGTTTGAGGCTTCCCTAGCACGCAGCTCCCGGCCAAGCTCCGGGGTCCGATTTCCATTCCCTCCGGGCCGGCTTGCAGGTAGGGAAATATCGACAGCGGAGGAGAGTGTGCCGTTCGAAGACATGGCGATGGCAGGTGGGTAGACGTGGATTATGTGAGGAAGAGTTGGGCGCCAAAGACGAGCAGATTGGTTCAAGACATAATTCTGGACGACTACGACAGAAAAGAAGTACACGACGCGCACCTTCGTGTAGCTTGCCAGGAAGCGGAACAATAGTAAGAGGTGAATGACTATCTTTCTATTGGCCTAGCTTCTGCTTGTGTTTCCAGGTGCGACCTCGGAACCCCGGAACCTCGGAAGAAGCCGATGGTACATATCACTACGCTAATCCGTCCGTGTCTTAGCGTCTTGACACCTAGCATTCGCGACATGTTACACTTGGACCTGCACTTGTCAAGCGAATGCATGTCTATTCACATCAACTTCACCAACACCACACCAGCCTCAGTATCGAGCAGATTCCCGTGATTCTGGATTCGAAACATGGACATGTCAGGCAACAAGAACCGCATGGCCCGCGGCGAACTATACCATGCCTTCACTCCTGAGCTCACAGCAGAGCGTGCACGATGCAGACAAGCTTGCACACGCTATAACAATGCCGGCCATGTATCACGGCGGAAGTTGACTGAACTTTTTCGAGAGTATGTGTAGCTACTCGATCGCTCGTCGACAGTCTTCCCTCTTATACTTCAACCAGTATCGTACAGGACAAGACACCATTTCCACAAATCGCATCTACAGAGGATGAGGACGCTAAACTGTTTGAGAATGACCCGTGGGTAGAGCCACCTGTTACTATGGATTATGGATACAATGTTCGGTTAGGGGAGAATGTCTTCATCAACTTCAACGCTGTCTTCCTCGATACCTGCTTAACTACTGTTGGTTCACGCACGCTTGTTGGACCGAACGTCCATTTCTACTCGGCTTCTCATCCTCTCGATCCGGCTGTCCGCAACGGCACCAAGGGGCCCGAGATGGGTAAGGAGATTCACATCGGAGACGATTGCTGGATTGGTGGCAGCGTTTGCATACTGCCTGGCGTCGTGATAGGCAAAGGTAGTGTCGTTGGCGCCGGTAGTGTCGTTACGAAGAGCGTGCCGGATTTCACTGTTGTCGCTGGCAATCCAGCTAGATTCATCCGCAAGATCGAAACTGAGATGGACACCAAACAGAACGATTCGGAGCGCTGACCTGCGTGTTAGTCATCCGTGCAACAGGTCACATGCTCTTCTACTGAGCCTATCAGTCCGCACTCGGACTGCGAGCTACATTTGGTATGGAATTGTAAGAAGAAAAGTCATATTCGCATAAACCTTCCGATACAGTTCTGCCGTTACTGCTACTGATACACTAGACGGTGTTGCGACGTCCTCTAGCGTGTTCTAGCGCGTCTCCTCGCTCTTCGGAGGCACTTATTTGCTTGTACACTCTGATGGATCAACTAAGATCAGTGCAAGCCCGGCTATTCACCACTACGATGTGCAATCAAGTCGTGAGAATATACAACAGCAAATCGGCAACCTAACGGTCACATGTGTCGATCTGGAACAAATGTGGGACGTTTAAACTAAGGTTCAACGCAAGATCTGATGATCGTCCGCGAAGCTTCGAGCGCCAAGACCGACGAAACCAGTTCCCAGACGCCGCCAAAACGATGACACCGGCTCGCCAAACACCGTTGACTCATTTATCTCCCATGCACGACATGGCGCACCCTACGAGATGCCCCATTTTTGTTTGAGACTCTACTTCGGCAACACCTGTTTCGAGGATCTCGACGGTTTGAATGCGCCTGATTCACCTCATGGCATGCTTCGAAACTACCAGATCTAGCTATTTGTGTGCTACCTGACTGGATGCCAAGAGCTTAGGAGCTCTGAAGCTTCATCCCCAGACTGTTACGATGCATAGGCCTGCTCACCATCATGCCTTGACGGCAAGGCTATCCGAGCTGGTAGCAGAGGTGGTACAAATACCACAGCTCCCAACACCCAGATAGCCTTCATCGGACTGGTTCCTTCACTCACTAAGGCTAATATCTTCTACTCTACATCTCCAGCGATTCTTACTCTCCTTCATATCTTTGCTCATAATCTTATTCCGCCCGACAAATCCGATCTCACAGTCAAAATGAAGTACATTCTCATCGCCTCTCTCCTCACCTCCGCGGCTTACGCTGCTCCTTTCGCCCAGCTCCAGGGCGGCAACGGCGGCAACAGCAACACTGCCGCCACAACTGGTCAACAGACCGGAAACCAGGGCGGCCAAACCCAGACTGGAAATCAACAGCAGCAAGGCGGCAACCAGCAACAGCAACAGCAACAGCAACAGCAGGGTGCCACCAACACTCCTACCGGTCTCGGTGCTGGTGTACAAAATGGCCAAACTCCCACCGCCAACGACCTTGCCACTGCCGTCTCCAACTGGATGGCCGACACTTCCATGGTCTCCAACTTCCTCAACACTGGAGCCAGCATCCAGAACAACGTCCAGTTCAAGCAGGCCGCTACTGTTGCCTACAACGCCGAGGTCGATGAGCTCAACCACAAGGCCATCATCGACGCTGCGAACGCCCAGATGCCCAACGTCATTGCTGCCAACAGCACCCTTGCTACAGGCGGTTCGTTCCAGGATGTCGTCGACAAGCTTCAGCAGATGTCCGTACAGGGTATGGCTGCCGCTGGCAACATTGACTTGATCAACCAGAACCGCTGTGTCAACGTCCTCCCCAACATTGATGCCTACATGGCCTCTACTGGATCCACCTCCCAGGCAGTCCGTCCCACCGTCTGCAACCAGACTGGTGTTGCTGGTGGCGTCCAGGGAACTGGTCCTACTCAGCCCGGCGCTCCTGCAGGTAGCCCCGCCGCTGCTTTCGCCGCCGCTCAGGCTCTTGCTCAAGGAACCGGTAACGGTCAGGTTCAGAATGGTGGTACTCAAGGTACTACTGGAACTCAGGGAGCTGCGGGAACTGGCACTACCACCAACGGGCAAACCCCTCAACAAGCCGCTGGTACCACTCCTACCAAAGGTCAAGCGGCCCAGGGAACGACTGGTGTCCAATCGCCCCAGCAAGGTGCTCAAGGTGCTGCCGGACAGCAGGCTGGTCAACAAACTCAACAAGGCCAACAGAACGGCCAGCAAATCCAGCAAAACGGCCAGCAGCAGGGTCAGACGTCGGCAGGTGTCAACCAGCAGCAGCAGGCAGGTAACGGCGCCGCTTCCGGACAACAGACTCAAAGCCAAACCCAAAACGGCGGTAATCAGCAGCAACAGGCTGGTGCCGCTGCTGGGCAGCAGTCTCAGGGTCAGGCAGCCGGTCGCAACGGTGGAAATGGTGGAAACAGCGGTAACGGTGGCAACAACAACTAAGCACTGCGCTTATGAGTTCATGAGGATAAGTCCATAGAAGATGACGATTTTGATGGCTTGCAAGGTGAGGGCGATGTGCTGGTCACTAGCCTGCCAGTCTTTTTTGTACATAAAGATCAGGTCAGATGATTAATGGTTGGCGCACGTATTTAGTATTGTATGTAAGGGGAGAGTTATTCGCTGGATTTGTAGATATAAAAGGGCTTAGCCTGCTGACTACATAATTCTTTCTATTTGTTGCAGGCATAAGTGATGTGTTGGAGGATGTGTTTGTAACAGAAGCACCGTGATGTGCTAGGCTCGTGGAATTGATGTTGACGACGACATGGGTGCAAAGTCACGTTGACAAGAGCCATGTGCTGGGTATTGGATGTCGCCATGTTCATGCGGTGGCTGTAGCACAGGTGAAACCATGTACCAAATAAACATCATCTGCTGCAGGGTTGGAAAGCTTGACAAGATGCCAAGATTGCAGGGTACGAGACGCTAGAAGTGCGAGGCACATGTAATGTCCGCGACACATGAATTCATGTTTGCTTTCCAGACGTCTGCTGCCGGGTTGTGAGGAGGTGTGGTGGGAGCGTCGCCGTCTCTCACCGACTCTGGAGGTCCGACACGTCGGCAAGTCGCGTGACGTACCGACATGGAGAAATGTGCGGCTTTGCGGCAGACAAGAGGAGGCTGCAGCGGGCCGATGGATACATGGTCCTGTGTTGCTAGGTTGGAGGTCGGCGCAGGGTGCAGATGCGCTGGCATGGTATGACGCCTCTTCCAAGCAATGGAGAGGCTCGCCAAGTGCATGGTTGTTGCATCGAGTCGCTGACCACACAAGCTGAGCTAGCTACCTAGACGGCAACCTCATACTGTAGCCAGGCCGCTGATGACGACGGCTCTTGATCAGCAGCTTGCGACGAACCATGGCTGAGGCCGAGCGTGCTGGCGGAGTACAGGGCGATCTGGAGAGGGAACTGACGTGCTCGATCTGTACCGACCTCCTCTACCAGCCGCTCACTCTGCTCGACTGCCTCCACACCTTTTGCGGCGCCTGTCTGAAGGAATGGTTCGCCTTCCAAGCCTCGACCGCCACATCGATACACCCGTACACGTGCCCCTCATGCCGGGCCTCGGTGCGCACCACGCAGCCCAATGCCACAGTCACCACCCTACTTGATATATTCATAAAGTCGAACCCTGAAAGAGGCAAGAGCGCCCAAGAGAAGACAGCAGACCGCAACAAGTACAAGCCTGGCGACAATGTGCTGCCGAAGCTCAGGCGACGGGACGAGCGGGACGATGCCGACCAGCGCATGCTCGAGGAGGCCCAGCAGCTGAGTTTGAGGGACGCAGGCATACCGAGTAGCAGCAGGACCAGTCTCGAGCCCCCAAGGGAGCGCAGAAGGCGGGAGAGAAGTCGCGACGGGAGCAGGGACTCTCGCAGGGCTCGGGAAGAAAGACGCTCTACCAGCCAGAACCCACCCGGCGCATCGCCATCGAGGGCCGTCATACCACCCAGGGCCATCGAGCACCAGTCCAGTCTGCGCTCCTTGCTGAGCGCCTCCGACCTCGATGCTGAAGACGTCGACGAAGATCTCGTGCGGCAGGTTCTGGAAGAGCTGGTGTCTGAAGGCGTCGACTTGAACCAGATTGGCACTGCGCAAGAGGAAGAGATCACCGAGAGGATAGCCGAAGCGGTGCGACGGCGTCAGGCAGAGCGGCATGCGGAGAGACAACGCGAGAGGAGAGAGGAGGGAGCGTCTGGCAAGAGAGGGCTTGATGAGCTCGTCGTCTTCATCGCTGCTCCCCCAACCTGTGCGCGGCCCTCTTACGCGCGACGAGGAAGCAGCACGCAGAAGACGGCACGGCCGTTCAGAAAGCGGCGCATCGACACCCCAGACGGCAGTCGGACCACCCATATCTAGACCTGGTCTCATCGACGCAGCGAACCGAGGCGGCCGCGCACCGCGTCAGCGATCATCAAGCCAGGGAAGCTCTCGATCAGCAAGAAGGGCTGAACGACCTACCCCCGTCTCGGCGGCCTCCTCGAACAACGTCATTGGCGATCGTCAGTCATCAGCAGAACACGCTCGTCCAAGGCCACGCCGTCAGTCTGACAACCAGCAAAGAAGTAGGCTCGATGTTCGCGAGCAGTTCCGCATCAGCCTTCACGCCAATACCAGCACAGTCAACACAGTCTCCAGTCCCACCTCGCCCCAGAGCCTCGGCTTCGATTTACCCCACAACGACAGCCCAACAAGTTCCTTGGCTACAGTCGGTACCCCAGCCGTGCCATTGTCTTCCTCCACCCCGGCCATTACGCCATTCCAGCCTCCTTCGTCAAGGCGTACAACAGATCCGACCAGAATCGGACTGCCACGGTCCTCTAACAGCAGCACTCCTCCTCTTATATCACCCCCTCCCTTTCCTCGCTCCACCACCGATCCGACCGTAAGCGAACCTCAATCAAGACATGCTTCTGGCTCATCACTGGGTGCTCCGGTTCTGTACACGGAACCGCACATGGCATGCCAGCGCTGCGGAAAAAATGACATACAGTACGAGCTTCACTACAACTGTGGACGCTGCGATGATGGAGAGTACAACATATGTCTCCGCTGCTACCGTCTCGGCAGAGGATGCAAGCATTGGTATGGCTTTGGCTGGACTGCTTGGCCTCGATACGAACGAGAAGCACCAGAGGGCGGCTATCCGCCAAACCACGAGCATCCTCATATTCTCGTTGGGCATCGATACCGCAGGCCCATGACACCCTTGACAGAGTCTACTACACCACCACATGTGCTTATGAGCGAAGATGATCCCAGACAAAGGGTCGAGGTCGGTGTCTTCTGCGATATGTGCAAGGCATATGCCAATGCCTGCTACTGGAAATGCGACTATTGCAACGAAGGCGACTGGGGCTATTGCAATGATTGTGTGAATCAAGGGCATCATTGCACACACCCGCTCGTCCCCGTGGCTCGAAAGGCAAGAGGTGCGCCGTCCACCACCGATACCATTCCGTCTGCGCCCTCAACACCGCGTCAGGACGGACATCTCGCACCACCGGACCATGACGCAGTGCCCACAACTCCTCCATTGACACCCAAATCAGCATCTCTCATGCGTGGACCTGGCTACTTTACAATCGCGAATTCCATCTTCCGTCCGCTCACCTTTACAACCTTGTGTAACATATGTAGTTACCCTATCCCGCCATCAAACACACGCTACCACTGTCTGAAATGCAACGCTGGTGACTACGATATATGTATGAGCTGCTACCACAAGCTCGTTGTCAGCGGTCGCATTGCAAAAGAAGACGGCGTGAACGGATGGCGCAAGTGTGTCCGTAGCCATCGCATGTACATTGTAGGATTTGAAGACCGCGACGGCGCGCAAAGACGCATGGTCGTGCGTGACCTCGTGGGAGGTTATGCACTGAAAGAAGCAGAAGAGATGGCGAGAGTCCAGCGTTATCCGCCAGATGGCGGTGTAGGCCTAAGACTGCTAGCTAGATGGGGTTACCTGCCTGACGAAGGAGTAGAAGACGAATTGTCTTTCCCTCGAGGAGCAGAGATAAGAGAAGCAGCTGATATCAATGGCGATTGGTATTGGGGTGTTTATTGTGGTGTTGGGAAACTGTTCCCTGCAAATCACGCCACGGCCGTCTGAATCATCAAATCTAAAGAATGCAAAGCCATATCTCAAACAATGTGATTATATATATTTATTTATTTATTTATTTATTTATTGATTTATTGATTTATTGATTTATTGATTTATTGATTTATTGATTTATTGATTTATTGATTTATTAATTTGACTTGTTAACACTACTACATCATTCACTGCGCGAACTTCCTCTTCAACCACTCCTCCAGCCTTGAGACCACCTCTGCAGGCTTCTCATATGTCACCCAATGTGCCGCGTCAATCAGCTCCGCCTGTTCCAACTGCGGCAACAGCCCCTGTTGTATACTCTGATAAATGGCTTCGGGCATACACACTGGATCTTGCTTACACCCGATATACAGCGTTGGGACGTTGACGACCTCCCTTCCCTCTGGCAACTTGGCATCGCTCCCATGCTGCAGATCCGTCGCCGTGGCTTTGTACCAGCACAATGGGCCTTCAAAGCCATCACGCTGCATGCGCTCCATGAAAGCTTTCTTGAATGCGGGGTCTTGCGCATACGGCCTGAGATTAAATGTAGGTTCAGTTGTGCCGTCAAGAACGCTGCGCATAGCGTCTAGTGTGCAGAAGAAGCTTCTCAGCCCGTCTTTGTCATGCATCATGTTGAAGTTTTGCTCTAGACCTTGCTTCAGCAGTTCTGCGCCGTCGGGCGCGGTGAACAGGTACCAGTAAGCGAAACAGCGGTAGCCAAAGACCTTTGCCATCATGTCGTTTACGGCATCTAGATTGAAGGGCTTGCGGCCTGGGGCCGTGTACGTCACGTTCAGGTTGACCAGTCCTGCCACTCTTTCCGGGTGGTACTGGTACAGGCGGGAAGCAGCTATGGAGCCCCAGTCGTGGCCGATGGAGATGCAGTTCTGCGCCTTCTCTGCGTCGAGGATTTCAACCATGTCGTTTGTCATCTGGTCCCAGGTGTAGGCTGAGGGGTCGGTGGGCTTGTCTGTTCCGTCGTAGCCTAGCATGTCGGGGATGATGATGGGGTGGTTCAGGGAGCGGAGGGGCGTTGCGACGTCTGCCCACATGGCGGCATGGTCGGGGTAGCCATGTTGGAAGAGGAGGGTTGGGAGAGAAGGGGATCCCGCAGAGGTGTAGTAGGTGTATGTGATGCCTCGAGAGGTCTTTAGGGTCTTTTTGGTGAACGCGTCCATCATTTTGTTTCGATGTAATGAATCAAGAGTATTGTTTTTTCTATGCATCGGTAAACCAAGAGCAAGGGCTCATCTATGTATACCAATGTCAAGCCGTAAAGTCTTCTTCTCGGAGCCCCCGAGTTGGATCTTCTACTTCACAAGTTTGATGTCAGTTAACCGGATGTTAGTCTTTACTAGGTAGCTACTACGAGACAAGTGGAGTTCCCGCCACGCATACCCCAGTAGCGGCCGAGATGGCGGAGGCGGATTGATGACTTCCGTGGAATTGTTCGGCCGAGTTCCTTGGACTTGTCTATGTTGAGGTAGTTGGCCGGATGTGCTATGCGAAATCGCGGCCGCTAAGGGGGGAGAATGCGGCGATTTAAGATCGTGCATAGTGTAATCACCAGCACACAACCTTAGCACAAATTATTCGACTATTTTATGGTCGCTTGAGCATGTCTACTTGTAGCAGCTCCTTCATAAGTTGTTTGTGTCTTGCGCCCAACGTACAAGACTCTGAGGATGGAAGAAGGTTCAAGGTTCAAGACTACGCCAAAGGCCACGTAAGAACTGTTCCTTGAACACTTCATCACAACTGAGCCGAGGTATTTCTATTTGATGGGTGACCATCTGAATGTGGAGCTCATTATCCGCAATGGATCCGATCGCGCGGATAGTCTCGGAGTGGAAGAGACGTTCAAGTGGTGCCGTTGCACCTAACAAGCATGGGCAGTTGTCCTGTTGATTCACGATTAAAGTCAGTCTCCGAATCACCGCCCAATTAAGCTTATGCGATGTCTCCAGCTCGGCGGCATGTGCTGTGTTGAAGCGTGGAGCGTTGAGAAATCTGGAACTGTACAAGATGAGGTAAGATTCCAGCCAATGGCGTCATGGCCTTTCCACTCCTGCACGCTCGCGGCGCACAGCATCTCGACGTCCACAATCATCGCAACTTCACTACAATCTTATCATGGCCGGCACGCGAAGATCTACGCGTCAAACGGCGGCAGCAGCACCGCCAATATACAACGAAGACGAAAATTCGTCTGCCGAAGAAGTACAGCCCCGGCGCAATGCCAAAAAGACGACGAGCCGAAAGCGCGACCGCGAAGACGAAGATGGAGACATGGCAGATAACAGCCCTCCACCACCCAAGAAAGCTGCGACAACCAAAGCCAAAGCCTCAAAAACGAAATTCATGCCAGACACATCCGCCTCCAAACCCAACATCAACCCTCCTCCCGCCCCTTCCTCATCCACAAATTGCGACGCAAACGGCGCGCAAGAAGTCTACTGGCTCCTAAAAGCCGAACCCCTCCCGCGCTATGAAAACGGGATAAACGTCGCCTTTTCCATTTCCGACTTGCGCGCCTGCACAGAACCCGAGCCCTGGGGCGGCGTCCGCAATCCCCAAGCACGCAACAACATGCAAGCCATGCGCAAAGGTGACCTAGGCTTCTTCTACCACTCCAACGCCAAGCCCTCGGGCATCGTAGGCATACTGCGCGTAGTCGAAGAAGCGAAAGTCGACGAGACGGCGTTTGATCCCAAGGATCCTTATTATGATAAGAAGAGCAACAGGGAGAATCCAAAGTGGTACTGTGTAGGTGTTGAGTTTGTGAGCGAGTTTGATCAGGCTGTGGATTTGGCAAGGATAAAAGACTATGCCAAGGAGGGGCCACTCAGAGATATGCAGCTTGTTACAAACTCTAGGTTGAGTGTCAGTAGGGTGAGGAAGGAAGAGTGGGACTTTATCATGGGCTTGGTAGATGGAGAGAAGAAGGATGCACAAGATGGTGCAGAGGAAGCCTAATGGCGATGCGATTTGACTGCAGATACCCCTGAGAACTTTCTTCCAGCGCGTTATAGCCTATATCTCTGGATTTCATGCCCTGCACCGGCCATAAAACATCTCCATTATCTCTAAGCGGACTGAGCTACTTCTCAATACTGAAGCGCTTGGATGATCTCAGGACTGTTGAAGAAGGCGCATCGCTCCTGCAATTTCTGCTTTACCATCTCTTGCGTCGCATTGGCCATACCCAGCGCGCTGTTACTCGGATGCGTTCCACCAATTGTCCTCACATAAGGACCACCCGGCCGGCTAAATGCCTCGTCCCAGTTCAACAGTGTCGTGGATTGCGGTCCGCTCTCCGCTGGTACACCCTGACTCACAAACGTACTCCACGACCGACTTGCGCGCATAGCAAGCTCGTAATCATATTCGGTTGGATCGAAAGGGTAGCCTGATGTGTTATACACCTGCATGCTGTCGAAAATGTACGCAAACTCCGATGTGTGGACAACTCCAAAGCCAGCGATGTCGTCAACGTACTCGAGAATCGGATCAAGAATGGTCTGGTTGAAGTTGTAGAAGTAGACTGGCGCGTCGTACTCTTCGTCAATTGCCGCGCCGAGATGTAGCGATGGGCACACCATGAGGATGTCACGGAAGATGCGCGCTGAGCGGTAGAACTCTGCTGTCAGGTTCACGCTGGTTCCAAACTCTTCTACAGGATACATATCCAACAACTGGGTCAGTGAGTCCTCTGAGAAGGCCGGCAGGTATCCGCGGACAAAATTGTATGTATCCTGCGCGGTTGCGATGGAAGTGTCGGTATAGACATTCAGGTCGCCTTGCATCCAGCCAGACATGAAGGTAGCATTACCGAAGCGTCCTTCTGCGATGAGCTGGCTTGGCGGTGCAGGGAGGAAATCGCCATCCACCTGTGGCAACCAGATATCACCAATGTTGTGTGCAATATCACTAAGGTACGTCGCGTTCGAGGCCTCAAATAGCGTTCCGGTGTCTAACGCTCGTAGACATTCAATCGTCTCAGGAGCATCCACATTGGTAGTGTTGCATCCCACGTAGTCGACCAATGCGATCATAGCATCTTTGGCAAAAGTACCGGTGATACCAGGCTCAAGGGACTGAGACTGGGCAATACCCCGCTGGAACGGAAGTGGCTTCTCCCCACCGTAGGCCATAATCTGCATTCCGATTGCGAGGCCGCCGGAAGACTGACCGGCGATTGTAATCCGCTCCGGGTCCCCGCCAAAAAAAGCGATGTTGGTGCGGACCCACTCGATAGCAGCGCGCTGATCACGCAGGCCAGCATTCATGCTTCCTTCCTCTTTCAGTGAGTCGGAGTTGGCGAATCCAAAGAATCCAAGACGGTAGTTCATGGCCACATGTATGATCGGGTCGCCGTTCTCTACGGACTGCTTGATCACCCAGTCAGGTGCAGTCGTCGGCTCCGTGTTACTCGCCCACCAGAAAGACCCTCCATGGATCCATACCAGAACCGGCAGCGGTTCTTTTCCTTGCCTGTCCTCCGCCTTGGGCCTCGCGACGTTCAAGTTTAAGCAGTCTTCGGAGGTCTCAGTGATGTTGCCTAGTCCGAGAGGTGCGAAAAGTACACCGAGTGGTTGAGGACAAGCGGGGCCAGGTTTGGTCGCATCGATAGTAGTGCCTGGAGCGTATTCGTACGGAATTGGAGGCTTGAACCTGTTCTCGCCGCTGGTGTCTTGAGCATATGGAATACCCAAAAAGATTTCGATGTCGTTGCGTCCGACGCCCAGAATGTTGATGGGGTCTTTCTTGTCACCGAATTGCACACCTGCTGTGGTGGTGACAGCGGCGACGAAGCAAAACAAGTTAGGGAGGTACATCTTGGATTCCCGTTGCTCTTGATCGGGTGCTGGAAAACACGAGCACGCGACTATGGAGTGCAATACACCCGCAATGGGTAATTGACGAGGTTGTTATGGTTGCGCAAAGATGACATGTAGTTGCTTTAGGCACACGGATATTACCATCTTCTGTGCTAGCCTGCGATTGGCAGGTGCACGGTTGTGACGTGACAGACGGGAGCAAGTGCTAGGTAGTCCGGCATTAGACGGCAGTAGCGTGAGCTCACCTAGATCGATGATGCCAACCACCGCTGTCCTTGGGCTCAGTTTGATCAAGACTACGCAAAAACAGGAAACACAACGCGAGACATGCATAAACAACCTTGCGCTGACATGCTATACGTAGATGACGCGCGCTGGTTGTTTGCTCGGCCCGTACCTATAACACCAACGACGATATACCGACGCTAATACCCAACCAAAGTATCCTACAATCGCGCTTGTGTACCCCGCAAATCCTTAGCAATCTCGTCAAACCGCTCGTAGCAGTCCTTCTCTGCATCAAAGTTCAGCAACCAAGCCTCGCGTGCTAGGTGGATTGACTCTGGCTTCTTAGCTATTTCATCCCAGTTGGCTTTGTGCCATCTCTCGCGCGTCTTCACACCAGTCGCCTGTGCTTTGTGTACTCTTTCGTAGCGGATCCTCTCGAATGCTTGTACAGCTAGAGTAATGCTTCTCTTGCCAGCGAGCTCGAGACATGCGGCTAGCACAACACCGTCTTCAATGGATTGACTGGCTCCCTGGATGGAAGTTGGGAGAAATGGATGTGCTGCATCTCCAATCAGAGCGATACGCTGTTTTGGGGAGATGAAAGTTGGCAGCGGATCGCGGAACACGAGTTTATGATCAATGAGACGTGCGCCTTTAGGAGTCGACCTCACGATCTCTTGCACGATTGGTGCCCAGCCCTCCACGTACTTTAGGCAATCTTCCACTCTTCCCGGGAACTGCCAACTCTCCTCGATGTTTCCATCATCCACGTGGGTGAAGATCCAATTAAACTCCTTGCCGTCCTTGAGCGACGAAACCAGGAAGTGGAGATCTGGCCCAATGAATCCAGAGTGACTGTCTCCCTCTACGAGGTGCTTCAACATGGGGTTGTCTTTGATAGCATCTCCAGGGAACCATGAGCGATACACAGCGTACCCCGAACTCTTCGGTTTATCGTCGAAACCGAGTACGATTTTGCGGCCACGCGAGCGTACTCCCTCTGCTGCGATAACCACTTCGGCGACCATTTCTTCCCCATTGACAACTACACCGGCTCTTTCCTCATCCTCGAAGTAATCAGTTACGCGCTGACCCCATCTAATCTCCACTCCTCGATCGACAGCATGCTGATGAATGATACTGTACAATTCCCCTCTATGCCCATTGATTCTTGGCCCCCACTCCTTCTCAGCCTCGAAACTTTGTCTTGTGACAAACTCTCCTTTCCAGTGGTACAAATCCAACCATGTTGTTTTCCGTGCAACTCCCTTCATCGCCTCGATGACGCCGGGCCAGCGCTCGAAGTTGCGCGCACCGTTAGGATCGAACGAGATGATATCGCCAAATCGCGTAATCTCCTCTACATCTGCGGCTTTCTCAAGAAGCAAGACTGAGTGGCCTTTCCGATCGCATTCTATTGCTGCTGCGATGCCCGCGAAGCCTGCTCCTACTATGATTACATTGATGCCAGACGAGGGACGGCGGGGAACCTGCGTCATGGTGGAAAAAAAGATGTGGCAGGTCAAATGGAAGATACGAAGAGAACATCAAGAGCAACTGTGCCTTTTTTGTGGCAGGTATATTGATCAACTTTCTTCCATGCATACAGTGTGGGGTCGTCTCACATGAACGCCACAAGGATGGCCCCACATGCAGGCTAATTGAACAGTATAGTGGTGACCGAGAGCCTGCATTCTGCTATATTACGTCGCTCTTTTTGGACATGGCTGTCTACAAAACCAAGTCTTGCGAAAGCCTGGCATGCGCAGTGTGCGAATGTAACAATCCTTCCTAACCCCCATCCCTGCTTGACATACTTCACGAGTCCCTGTCTCCTCTCTCTGACCTTCTTCCTAAGGTGCTGCCTTCCGCCTCCCGGCATGACCGCATGAATTTCATCCTCACCCTCAGTCTCCGACGTTGAGTACTGCTCAGCACGCCTCCCCTTCTGCACGTCCAGCTTAACAGTTCCGTTCCAGATGTCGCCGCTATCTGGCAATATACCGGTCGTGCTGTAGGTCTCGAACCTCTCATTCTCCCACTTCCTCTTGCATAGTTCGACGAGTACGCCTGTGAAACCTGGTTGCCTGGGTACGGCATTCTTTCTCGCCTTCATGGCCGCGTTGTATGTGCCAATTCGGACTATGATAGGCAGGTATTCGGCGGTATCAGTCGTCTCATCGTACTTTATGTCTTCATAATTGGGAAGGAAGCGCACATACTGCGCGCCGATCGCCAAATGGAGGTTTTGGATGTCTGTGTATGCAGAAGCCTTGGCAATCGCATTAAGCTCAGACAAGTGAGCCCGAAGTGCTTTACCACCTTTCAATATGACAAGAATGCGCCTTTCTAGCAGGCTAAAACCCACAGAGTCCTCCTTCGCTGCTTCGGCAGGTAATCTGCATGCTTGCGATTTTCCTAGGTGGTCCCTAGGGATATTCTCGCTGCCTCAGTGCCATGGCAAGGAGAGATATGGTGGAATTTCGCTGTGGACATTATCCTTGACCATGGTGGCGTTTGTAGTCGCTGATCTCAACCGTTCAAGCTAAATTAGTAGGTTGTTCTCTGCTCTATAACAGTTGAAACCAGATTTTCGTTAGGTAGCGATGCGGCCAGCGCGATGTTGTAGTTCGTAAGCAGTCACGAGTGGTATGGGCAAGTAGACCTGAAGGTTCTCCACATACATTATTAACCTCGTCATTGCACACCATTTCTACCGCCCAGCTCATTCCAGAAATTCTTGATAAATCCAGCAACTTCGGGTACCTGTTCTCTTACAACACCGTGGCCGGCTTGCGGAATCACGAAAACATCCCTATAACCATAACCTCTCAGCTGCTCCTCCGTACACAAGTCATCATTCTCACCCAGCACAACCAACGAAGGTACACCAGTTTGAACTGCCTTCCCGAAATTGTCATGGTTATGCATCACGCCGCCATCTCTAAACATAGCAACGACAGAAGCTGTGTGCCCAGGATGTTCACGCATCTGCCACTCCCTCACTGCTTGAGCAACGACCTCGCCTTTTACAACTCTTTCTTGCCAATCACTCGGCACCATCAACTCCCCGCCTTCCAGAAACCGTAAAACAAGCCTTTGCACCTCGTCCTCGTCAACACCGTGCATGAGGTGGAATTGATCCTCTTTAGGAAGATCATATATACGGATAAGTCCTGCTGGGGCAACAAGCGTAAAACTACAGACGCGAGATGGTCGTGATGCAGTGTATCCTACTGTCAGTGAGCCACCGAAGGAGAAGCCGATGAGATGTGCGGAGGACCATTGTAGATGATCGAGCAGCGCGTCAATCAGGCCATGGAAAAGGGCCGCCTCATGCGGAACGACGGGCGTATCGCTCAAGCCGTGACCCCAGATATCGACTAACACAAAATGCGTGTGGAGGAACGAATCGTGCAGTGCACGGGCTAGAGGCAGCATTCCTATCGCTGGGGTCTGCACGCCATGGATCAAAAGTACGCGATCGGGAACTTGTGCATTTCTTGTAGGTGCGGAAGGTGATAGCGAGTAGTACGCGGCCTTTCCATTTTCTGTTTGGAGGTATTGCGCTGGTGGAAGCAGGGCGCCAAAGGTGGATGTGAAAAATGACTCCGAGGGGCCTGCGATAGGCGGTTTTGGTGGATATACTGTGCCAGGGCGTGGCAGCACGAGATTGCCGGTGGTATTAGACATGTCGTTGTAAGATTTGAAAATTAAATGAGACGTATGATGCTGCATCTGCTACGGTCCTTAAATTGCCGCTTACTGCCCTGATGCGAGTCCATGGATGTAAGACGAAGGGCGCCGTTAGTGTGTGTGCATGACTCGTGCGAACGCGGGCGTGGATGTTGGTCGACATGACACCTTTACCCATCGCTCTCCGTTCGTGAAAATATCAACTGGCTTCAGTGTTGATTACGACCCCAATTTGCGTTCTAGATATCAAGATATCTCTCGGCTACCATTACAATAAACGCGCTTACACATATCCTACACATTCGGACTTTGTATGCGCGACACGCGACGCGTTCACGATACCTACAGTAGTATAGTCTCGTCTCACTTGGAACGACTATTAGTGGCGGGTCAAGATTTTGGTATCTACAGCTGACCACCACCTTATCTTCTGCTACAACGATATCATCACATTACAACTTACATTATGTTGAATGCGAAAATCAAGTTGTAACACGAAAGAGCTTCAAGGGCTATTTGCTTTATATACTGAGAAACGTATCTTAAAAGGTGCAACACCAATGTCTACTATCAAAGGTGAAGCGTACTAGAGCTTAGAGCTGTAGCCTTTGATTTGTTGAATGTGCCATTTCTAAAGTGCAGGCAGGACGCTATTAATTACACTGTATTGGTCGCATTGTTGGTGTATTTCCCAAATACCTTGTTTTACTGTATGCAGCTGTATATAGAGTTGCAGCCTTCAAGGTAGTTGAAGCTTCCAAAAAGGCAGGTATAGCTCTCTTCTAACTTCGATATCTTCTTGTCAACTTACTCTAACGTAGAAACTCGGATCCTAGAAACGCCGTAAAGACGGCTGTACAGACAGCTGAAGGTTTGAAGTCGCTTGAAAGAAACACCAGAAGGTACGAAAATGATCAAAGCTGACACGTAAAGCTGCCCTGGAGACGCTCAAACTATCACATTACAACGAAGAGAAGGATATACGAGAAGTGTACGATGATTCACATGCCAAGCATCAAAAGAATATATGCTCGCTCAAGCAAAATGACTTTCCAGACCGGTATCCTCATATTATGGATAAGAAGCAACGGGCAAAGAGGTTACCAACTCTTCTTCGTAGGATTCACTTTGACGCAGACGCACACAAAGCGGCTTCTCCGTACCCAAACACTGCCATTGTCCGTAGCGTATCGCTATACACTCAACAGTCGAAAGGGCAGCCAGTGAAAGATACTCGGACACCATGCTCGAACGCTTTGTACGTCATACGCAACTGATATAGTGGGTCTATGCATCTTTCACTCATGGTCCGTCCGCCATTTCTCGCTCTCCGTACAAAATCTCTAGTCGCCAGGCTTCTGTAGAGTTAAATACACCCTACAGACCCACCGCCTGATTCCCCCTCCAGATCTGCGCCAAACCCAGACTTTACATCGACGACCGAGAACTTCCATACTCTCCATCGCACCTCCAACGATTCAAGCACAACTACAAGAGTGAGCTCTAGAATTCATTACGATCTCGTCGCCAACCCTCCGAACTCTTTCTATCAAAATAACCATGACTGGCAAGAAGCGTACCCGCTCCGACGATGCTACGCCACAAATTGACAAGCGCACCAAGATCAACAACGTATCTGCTATCAAGGAAGAAGAGGGAGCTTTCGCACTTCAGCCTGATGTATCTGACAAAATTCGAGTCATTGCCCCAGTCAATATATCGGAGAAGATACAGGAGGCCATCACTCCCGTCGCCATGACCAACGAAGCTGGCGCTACGACCAGAAAAGGAGAACGCAAGGACAACATCAACTGGACCGACCATGAATCTCAAGTCGTAGACGGCGCCAACGCTGTAACCGATGCGATTCCTAAGGACACATTTGATGACGTATCTGACGACTCATCCGAGGACGACATAGAGATCATCACCGGCGACGAAACCGACATGACACTGATTGGCAGTGAAGATGACGCAGAGAAGGCTGATATTGGAAGGATTGACGGCGAGGAAGAATCAGTTGACATCAAGCTCACTGATGAGACTGCCGAGAAGAACAAGACCAGTGCAGTGGAGGCGGCTGAGAAGCGAGAAAGCAACGAAAAGTACTCCGCTGCGGGCAGGGAAATTCTTTTCAAAGGAATTCAGACCAGCCTCAAGTTCTCTGACCTGGCAATGTGGGTTGGTGCGGGTACGGTTGGTGCGACAGAAACCCGCCAAATAATGGTTGATGGCATCACGGTTGAAGTCACGATCAAGTTGCTCGAAGCAAAATTTGACGCGCCAACTACTAGGAATAGCAATGGGGGTGGAGAAAAGGTTTATCTCGATGAGGCGGCTGCAGACACCATTTTCTCCACTACTAAAGCACCCCCGAAGCTCACTGTGGACACTGTCGTCGCGTCCAAGTCACGCGACACCTCAGCTTCATCACGGATTGCTAGTCCCGCTGACTCTCTTACCGTCGCTCGTAAAGGCAAGCTCCCTGCATGCAGGTTTGGCGATCAGTGTAAGAAGCGCGTGATCTGCATGTTTGATCACAGCCAGCCTCCCGTAAAGCAGATGTGTAGTTTTGTAAACACAAACATGGGATGCAGCAAGGGCCAGAAATGCGCATACTCCCATGAGCATGAAGGTCAGATGTGTAGACATGGAACGATACGTAAGGAGTGCCCTAACACGTTCAAGTGTGTTTTCCAGCACATGGATGACGATCCGCCCAGTAGAGCTGAGGAGACGTCAAAGTTACAGGTCCCCGACGAGCCTGCAGTTTACGAGGCCTCTGCGGCAGACATCGCGGAACGTGCTGTTGCTAATCGCGCATCACGTGAGGCGTCCGCAGCGAGTGCTCCACCACCGAACGCACCTACAGGTCCAAAGAGCAACAAGCGTAGTCGTGGTGCCGACCATACAGAAACAGGCTTTCAAGCTCAACGTTCTCGCCACAATTACCGGACGCCTGAGTACCTTGGCCACCAGAAACTACAGCAGCAGCAGTGGCAATCGATGCCTGGCTTCGGACTACCACCAGTCTCGTTCTTTGCTCCACCAGGCGGGTACCACGCTCCACAAGGCCAATTCATCCCTGCCCAAGTCCTGTACAACCCTCGTGAGGGCTTCCACAGCTCGAGTTATGCTGGCAATCAGCAGCAGCGTCATGGTCGTGGAAGTAGTAGCGATCAGACGCGCGGCGGTGGTCGTGGACGGGGTCGTGGCAACGTACGTCAGAACGACCGCCTGCAGAGGGCCATTGGCGAAGGTGGTAATGCGAGGGAAGCCCACGGCACTAAACTCAAAGATGCCGCCGAAGGTGCAGGTGCAGGTGCAGGTCCGAGTGAAGGCGAAATCAAGGTCCGGGGTTCTGCTAAGAAAGCATAAAGGGATTTGCGATACTCAGACCTAATATAAAGCTGGCTGTCCTTGGAATAACCGGTCCGGTTCCAATGAACCGATGCATGCCTGCCTCATGAACTCACAGTTTCATGAAGCACATTAGGCGTGCTCGAACAGCTCGGCATAGTTGCAGTAACGTAGTTTACAAGCGAGTCGCCCGTACAAGCGAGGCGCCCACCCCACCAACTTTAATCACCTACCTCGCCTTTGCGTACAATGCTCTAACCCTACCACATTGTATTACGCTTATCTAAAGCTAATATACAGCTAACGTCTTGGATCAGTAAGTGGGCCGGATCAGTAAGTGGGCCGCCTCACCAAAACCAGCGCGACTCTTTACGCAATAGCTCCACAACAACACAAGATAATAGAATAGAATTTTAGAGATAGCTAGTCTATTACTACCTACATTGAGTCCGCGTGTGTCCTTGGACGTGACATTTTGTACACGTTGGCGGCGCGCGCTGACGTCCTGGAGTAGCTAGAGCTTGTTCTACCTCCGCGACCACCCTTTCTGCCTCTGCAGCGAGCTGCTGGCCTTGCTGAGCCTGTAGCGCTCCTCCACGAGCTATATATTGACGCCGCTGATCTCTTCTACGTTGCTGGTGCTGACTAGCTCTACGCAGCTTTTTATTCTCCTCTGCGAGTATAGTCGCTGAGTTCATCGCAAGCTGAGCGCTTTTGGCAAGTTGGCGGATAGCTAGAGTAGTTGGACTCTCTGATTGCCGACGGAGCCTGTCTTGGAGATAGCGTACCTGCTGCTGAAGCTGTGCTACTGTACGCGGCGTCTCTGCAGCCCATGCGACGTTGTTGTCTGCTGTAGTCGCTGGTGGAGACGGCGTACGGATGACTGTGAGCGACGATAGGACGCGGTCTGGACAAGGAGGGATAAGCCCTGTCGCCTGGAAGCCAGCCTGGATGTTCTGCTCTGTAAATACCGCTGGCCGGATCCGTGTATAGGTGGTGAGGAAGTCTACCTTGTCGATATGGTAGACGCCTTGGCGAGCGAGCTCCTGGATCTTATAACCGTACGCTCGCTTAAGCGGCGAGAAGCAGCTCACATCAAGCGGCTGGAGGAGGTGGGAGGTGTGAGGTGGCATACAGAGGGTGATAATGTTGTTCTCTGTGCAATACTGGTCGAACTCAGGCGTAGCGTGGCTGCTATGGCCATCTAGAATTAGAAGCCGGTAGACTCCACGCGTACGAGACGCTGTATATCTGTCGAAGTGCTTTACCCACTCAACACCAAGCTTATCTGTCGTCCAGCCGTTGTCTGATACAGCGACTACCCAGTCTGGCGGGATGTGGTGGTACCAGCTAGCCTGGTGGTGCTTTCCAGACAAGATCACGAAGGGTGGAAGATACCAACCAGAGGCGTTAATACACTCAATTGCTGTAGCCCACTCTCGGTTGCCTGGCTGTACAACAGTAGCGCGGCCTACTGTATCTGAGCTAGTGACCACCTTGGACGTCGCTGCGACGCCCATCATAAAGCCAGTCTCATCAAAGTTGTAGGTATCAATATCCTGTATGCCGTACGCCTGGCGCGTCTCCTCGACGAGCTTAAACCACGCTGCGATAGCGATGGGATCCTCACAGCGAGCGCGCTGGCTATAGAACTTCCTATTCCACTTTATCTGTAGCTCTGGCTGGCTATTAACAAAGCGCGACACCCACTTCTGGCCAACAGGTTGTGGAGGCGGATCTTGGCCACGCGCGGCGAGAAGAGCGTCTGCCATACGTCGTACGTCGATAACCTGGGGCGGAAAGCCTCGTCGATCAAGGTCTAGGATCCACTGCACAAGAGACTGCTCTTCGATAGGTAGTAGCTTGCGGTTGACAGATGCTGTCTCTGATCGCGGCTGGGTACCGTGAAGGCGTCGTTGGAGCGTCGACTTTGGCACATCGTACGCTTTTGCTAGGGCGTAAATTGCTTAATTTGGGTTATTGTAATAGGATGCTATAGCAAGGCTTATTCTGCCTTCGCGAGAAGTCTGTATAGAGCGTTGTCGTCGCGGCATTGTGGTTGTTGTGTAGAGAGTCGCGCTGGTTTTGGTGAGGCGGCCCACTTACTGATCCGGCCCACTTACTGATCCAAGACGTTAACTATCTTATCTCTTAATAAGCATTAGATTAAGACTGTACAAGCAGCTGCTTAGGCCTTTAATGTCCCTCGTACGACGCTACGCGACCGACGCGCTGGCAAGCCTCCACGACGCGATTGCTAGTCCAACTTGAAGAAGCTCACCCAGCTAGAGGAGGAGGTAATTATCAGCTATATACTAAGCCTAGATCAACGTGGATTTGCGCCTACGTACGCAGCTGTACGTAATATAGCTAATAAGCTGCTGGCTGCGCGCGGCGCAGGCTAGGTTAGCGTCTACTAGCCGCGCAACTTTGTTAAGCGTACAGACAGGCTTACAACACGTTTTAACTAAGCGTACAATAGGCAGAGAGCTTTATATAAAGACCCTATATTAATTAGAGGCTAGTTTAAGCTTATAGAGCAGACGAAGGCGAAGTACAGCATCTGCGATAAGGACGTCTACAACTTTAACAAGGCAGGCTTTATAATAGGCAAGATTAAGACCTAGCTCGTCGTAACAGGGTTAGAGAGAAGAGGCAGGCTAAAGGCTATCCAGCCTAGCGACTGTAAGTGGGTAACAGCGATAGCTGCGATTAACGCTGCTAGCTAGTTAGTCCCACCATTCCTTATCTTCGCTAGCTAGTATCACCTGTCTGCCTAGTATAAGAAGGCAGATATCCCACGCGACTAGGCGATTGCAGTTAGCGACAACAGATAGACAACTAACAAGCTAGAAGTTAAGTAGTTAAAGCACTTTATTAAGTATATAGAGGGGAAGGTTGTTAGAGCACGTTAGCTGCTTATTCTTAATAGCTACGAGAGCTACTAGTCTCTTAAGTTTTAAGAGCTCTGCAAGAAGAATAATATCTACACGCTCTGTATGCTACTTTACTTATCTTACCTACTTTAGCCTCTTAACGTTAGCTGCTTCTCGCTGTTAAAGCGAGCGTACAGCCGTGAGATTAAGAGCCTGATCTGCTATCAGATTAACTACATTACTAAGCTTAAATTCCTGCCAGCGTTTAAGGCAGCCTTTAATCGCTCGTTCACCACAGCCAATATCTGCTCAGCTTTTCGAGGTGCAGGCCTTGTTCCTCTCTAGCTAGACGCTGTCCTATCAAAGCTAGACGTGCAGCTGCGTACGCCTACTCCAGCTGCTCTACCAGAGGCTCTCTAGGAGGCTCGTACGCCGAGCAACGTACGTAAGCTTGAGGCTTAATTAACATTAATACGTGATCGCGTGCGACAGCACAAGAGCTTATTACTAGCTTCAATTATTAAGGCGATTAACTAGCTTAAGAAGAGGGCTAAGGTAATAATGCTCTTAGCTAAGCTAATGCGTAATTAGATTGCTAGCCTTAAGAAGGCTAATAAGGCAGCCTTAGCGCGTAAATAGCGTAAGAAAAAGCGTTTACAGAAGTAAGAAGTCTTAATAAAGGGAGAGGGAGAGGATATACTCGCTTAACGTAAGGCTAATTAGCAGATTGCTTATAAAGAGTGTTAAGAAGAAGAGTAATTAGGCCTTAGCCGCTAGGCTTAGGCGCGCTGCAGCAGGTGCAAAGAGACTAGGCACAACTTACGTATATATAAAAAGAATACTTTATATACTGCTTAATCTACTCTATTAATATCTATTTATAATCTTAAAGGGTGGTTAAGTTGCATAGTTAGATAGATGATCAAAGTTGGTGGGGTGGGCGCCTCGCTTGTACGGGCGACTCGCTTGTAAACTACGTTACCGATTGTGGCTGCTTTACGAACTCACAGCTTCGTGAAGCACATCAGCCATGGTATTGCACGAGTGGAGGGCTAGTAGACAGATAGAAACTTGACAAAAACCCACAAAAAAATGTCTCATCTTCTAAAGCTCATGCCGTTGCAGAGTTATCGTATCCTGTCTAGCCTCGCTCTATTTTTCGTGATCTCATCGTCCACTCGGCCCATCTGCGGACCTCCCATTGTACATATTTGTTGCCTGTTTTGGGCATCAACTTCTTCGCCCAAATCTTCACGGAGGGATTTTGTCGACCTGATCTCTGCCCTAGGTACACTCGAGTTTTGCGTAGCTACCGCATCTTCAGTATTTTCATGGCGTCCAAGTAGATGTTTTTGATTATCCTTGAGTTGACGAAGACGAGGGACTATGCATACGCTGCCACAACACGGACAAGTACTCTCCTCCACGTCTATATCTTGCTTGTGAAAACGCGCTCTTAGACACGTGCGGTGGAAGACATGTTCACACTGCGTTTGGACAATGCTTCCGAATTCGCTTCCAATGTCGGTGTTCCAGGGCTTGAAGCAGATGGAGCAATCTTTCTGATCCGGTGGGGCGAGCACTAATACGTCTGTTACCGCGTCGACGTCTCGTTCTGGTAACAGAGCGGCGCGAGTTCTGAGCGACATGTTTTTGGAAAGCAAAGAAGGCGACGTCGCATGAGGACGTTTTGGGAGACACAGAAATGGAGACGACTGGGATGGATTCAGGCGGCAGCGCTTACCACAAGCGGGAAGAGCGCATTATGCGCACAGACACGACCGGAAAGTGATGACGTTTCTCCGATTGGTCGCTGTTCAACGGTCCCTGCATTGTGTTCCAAGACGATGGTCTCCGCATCCACCTAGGAATTAGAGAGGCTGCGAAAGCTGGCAGATGGCGTGGGTAGTAGCTCGATAAATGGGTGCCCCAGAATTCGAAGAGGAAGTGCACATGCGGGTTCTGCAAACAACGGAATTACACCGAATTAGCCTCGGCTCATCATCCACTTCCGACCTACTACCCGATGGAAACCACAACAGCAATCTCTGCTGGCGCAATGTGCTCACTTAGACTTTGAAGTGACACCGACTGAACGTCGAGATTCGTAAACGGGGATGGCTAACCAAAGTAAAAAACGTACTACGCCAGCAGTACCATCGCAATCTCGAACGATTTATCTCACTGCCTATAACATGCTCTTCGCATCGTTATGGGCATCCGTCTTCGTCCGAGCCATCTCAAGTGCCCAATATGGTAAACTCGAGCTCTTCGACGCAACAGAACCGTATGCGCGATGGATACAAACAGCGTCCTTGATAGAAGTTCTACATGCAACTTTCGGTTCGTCCATCAACCCTCCTTCTTCTTTGCCTTTTGTTGAGTATAATATCAGGTATCATCAAATCTCCAGTCAGCACGACCGCTTTACAGGTCGTCACGCGCGTCATTCAGGTCTGGATGGTGTGGTACAGCTTCCCCCAAAGCACAGCATCTTCACATGCTTACCTTGCCTTGTTGCTTGCTTGGTCGGTGGCAGACACAATTCGGTATCTGTACCTAGCGCTCAACATGCACGGGAAGGCATCGGAAGGGATGGTGTGGCTTCGGTATGTCTTATTGCATCGTAAGTGGCCATTCTGAATAGTTCTAATCATCCTAGCTACACCATGTTTTATCCACTCTACCCCATCGGTATTGGAGCTGAATGGTGGTTACTGTACCGCGCTATCGCTCCAGGAGCGAAGATACACCCGGCGATACCACCTTTCTTTTACTTCTGCTTGACGCTCTACATCCCAGGTACGTATCATTGTAAAGGAGATATGTACACGCCGATCTGACCCCCCTCAGGCTCTTACACGATGTACACGTACATGATCAAGCAAAGAAGGAAGACACTCAAGACCGCAGGAAAAACTCTGTAAGCGCATGTATTGCTCTGTGTTGAGAATGAGCCTAGTCACACGCAAAGTGAATGAGGTTCGTCAAAAGCCTCTCTTTGTATGAGCTATCGAACAACACTGCCCTGGGAGCAAGTTCAGCCGAAAACATGCAATCGATGATCAAAAGGCGCGGTAAGACGGTGTATCTTGTTCCGAGTTACATGAGAACCATGGTTTTAGATCACGGCTGAAGAAAATACTGCCCTTACATATTACAGACATTGAGCAATGTGAGGACGATAAGACAGGGATCGCGCTTCTCTTTGGTGTGTTACGTCATCATGCCTCTAACCTGTGGCCTCTTCATTGTTCCTACACACGACTATCTAATCTCCTCCTGAACCCGACGTGACGCACGTTTGTTTGATTCGTCAGGTGTTTTTCTCTATCACCTGTTTCTTTGCCTCGAGCTCATTCACACTGTGGAACGCTCACAACGCCACCTGCAGGCTGCCATGCCTACTAGAGTGGGGTGTCGTTAGGCAACCCCAAGGCTTTGCGAGACCAATATAAAGACATCACTTATTCACCGCAGGCATGCGCTCGCACGCTTTTTCACTCATCTGACCATCATCCAAGTTCAACTATGGCGCTCCTCGATCTCCCCGTTGATATTATCGACGAGATCATCGGCCATACTCTCCCTTCCGGCTTCGAAGCCTTTGCGCTCTGCTGCCGCGCCATATACACACGCGCTGTGCCTAAAATCGCGAGACATGATTCGCTCAAACGACGATGGAGGTGCACGACCATCGCCGGCCTCAAAAACCGTAGCGATACCCTTCGCATATTATGTGAGATAGCTTGCGACCCCCTCATCGGGCAATACATTGAGTTGCTAAGTTTGCGTGGACGTTGGGGAGGCCCAAATGTTGATACCAAGAACGATAAATTTAGGTCAAATGAAGTGGTTATGGAGTCGATCAAGCATATGGTTCTGAATTCAAAATGCTTCGAGAGCGCAGGGGTTGATGCACAGCTTTGGTGGGAAAACATCCTGAAAGAAGCCGACTCCGACAACGAAGACGGTGACCAGCGATCTGACTTCGCGGCCGTGCATACAACTGTGTCGCTCCTGAACCAACTACCAAACTTGAAAGTGCTGGAGTTGCCGCCTGGATGGTATAGTCTTCACCCGCACCATACACCAGTCCCCGACGAGGAAAAAAGTCTGGAAGCTGTGCTTGGCACCATGGTCGAAACTGCCAACAGTAATTGTGATCAAGATCGGCCACTTGCAAAACTCAGAATCATCCTGCCGTCCAACGAAGAGGGATACGAGGAGCGGAAGCCGTTTCAGGTCTTGGAACCCATTATGCGGTTAAGGAGTTTGGAAGAGTTATATGCCATATCCTGCTTGGCCATTGATGATGGTTACACTGGTATGCCTTTCCAGTGGCGCTTTCCAAACATGAACTCAAACTTGCAAAGAGTTGAGTTGGCCTACTGTTGCATGGACGCGGCAGGAATATCCGTCCTCTTGAAACACACACCTCGACTCAGCGTGTTCAGATACATGCATGAGTGTAAATGGTGCGTGATACTCATGTGCAAACTGTATTTGAGATATCTACTAATCTCGTGTATCAATATCTAGGCATGGCTGTGGACATGACTGGAACCCCGGTGCCTTTGTGGAGGCCATAGCTAGATATTGCGGTCAAACCATCACCGAGCTCATGATTAAGAAGAAAACAAATTGGGGAGCCATTGCAAACGGTGTGTCGTCCCTCCGAGCGTTTACCCAGTTGCGCCTGCTTGAAATTGACCTGCCCTCCTTTTGTGGACCGTCAGTGGCAAGTGGCCAAAGGCTGGGGATAGATGATGTTCTCCCAGCAGAGGGAAAGAAGCCATGGACGATGGAAGACATTCCATGTCTAGGAGACATGTTGCCGGAAAGCATCGTAGATGTGCAGATCAACAGCCACGGTTGGATGGATGATCCGCCAGAGCCAGAGGAGCCTTTGGAAGTGTTGCTTCGGAATTTCCCTGAGCAGCGCGCATCAAGACTTCATAACCTGGTCCAAGTGACTTTGAGTAGTTTCAAAGGTGACAAAGTGCGAGCGTTGGCCGAAAGAGTGGGAGCGGCAAATGTGCGTCTCGATCGAAGGGGAGTATTCTCAGATTGGTACGGTTCCTCGCTGGTGGCGAAATACGCTGAGACTTTCAATGCGGCGGCCAGAGCATCTAACCACGCAGATATGAGACCTAAACCTGTTGCAGTCAGGCGTGGACGTGGCACCACATGGGTGTATCCAGATTCTTGAGGAAGGGAATGTTTTTGGCCCATTTTTCCAAGTTCGATCATACAGAGCATTGGTTTCCGATATGAAATGAAACTATACTCGGAAAAAATCTTCCTCTTTTGACTCAAAGACTCATCGTTCTTTTTGAGAGAGCGCACGTCAAAGTGAGTGTTGTCGTCAAAAATAATGAGCAAAATGATATTCCCAATAATTGGCATAATGGCCCATAGTAGTGTTAAGAATAGAATACATAGACATAAGAAACCTAACCCATTCATTGCAATCACATTAGATGTAGGAAACCTTGACGCCCATGCCAACGGTACGTCTCACCTTATCCCACGCATTCCGTATAATGCGGAGGATCCTCTCTCTGAGATCGCGTCTCCCAAAAGCCAAGCCAAACGCCAGTAAGAAAAGTAGGGTACGGAAGAAAGCCATGGGATTGGCGGTCATCTGATGGGCCGTATTCGATATCATAGTCTGCACGCTTGAAAACATAGTAGAGGCCCGGTTGTAGAAGCCGGGCGGCGGTGTTGAGGGTTTCTTGCCGGGTGTACGAGAAATTCGGGAGGACTGTGATGGGGTGGGCTGGGGGGTTGGTTGAGGTTTGCGGAAGCGCTCGTCTGAGCCGCGGGGTTGCCGTCTGTTCTCTTCTTCGCGTTTCCGACGTTCGTCTTCTGCACGAGATTGTTCGAGGCACTTGGCTTCGGTCTCTCTGCGGCGCTCCTCCATCTGTTCTTGTTGCTGCTGGCGTAGCTTCTCCTCCCGGGCTTCTGTGTCCTCCTTCTCTTCTTTGAGAGAGTGTAATGCTAGCAGGAATGCTTCCTTGCGCTCCTCATCCAGCACTTCGGACATGGTGATGAAGTCGCGGGCGTAGTCCCACTCCTCATTCCTTGGCAAAACATGCAGGGTGTACAGCTCGAGCAACTTGATGCGCTTTTCCAGATCGCGAGGCGTGTCAGTACCGGTATTTTGCCTACGGTGGCCTGGGCGTTTCTCGAGGTATGCCTGAGATGACATGTGCGAAGAGACATCGAGGGTTGGGTTGGCGGTCGCGGAGAGGTACGACTCGAGCTTCTGCTGATTGAGCCTCTGGGAGGGCGCATGTGTGAGGAGGAGGGTCGCTCTGTACAGATATCAATGCCTAATGTTGTGCAACATCGGTGCAGTGCTTACAGGTTAATGACAACGTCGGCATCCACATCTCCCTCGATACCCGCATACCCGTCCCGTACCACGTTGTCCCAGATGCTGCCATCGCGACACTGCGACACCAACTGCTTCCATCTCGTGCTCCCAAAGGCGTGCTTTCCCTCTTCCGCGCCCAGCTCGATGACGGCATTGAGGAAGGTGAGGTAGAAGCTCCACACCTTCACCCGGGTCCCTCGTGACGCGGTTGCGACCGGGGCGTGGCCCACGAGTTCGCCCTTGTCGCCACTGGTCTCGTCAACCGGCGACGGGGTGATGATGGGTTCGATCGTTGATAGCGCCTCCGGCAGACGTCGCGTCAGGAACAGTTGGGCGGCCTGTCGGTAGGCTTTGGCGATCTGCGATGATTGTTGCCGCGATGTTGACAGCGACGAGATGGACGTCGACAGGTAGCGCGACCCGTTGATGTCATCGTACAACGTCGCCATCTTTCCGTATAGTGCGATATTCCCTGACGGTGTTCTTTGAGCTCCAAGAGCCCCTGGCGGTGAGAGACGGAACTCGGTGTTGTTCCTGGCTCTCCGCGCTGTCAACATTTCGAACCTCGGCAGAGCAGCTCACGTCACCCGGAGCCGCCTTGGCGCGTCACCTGTCCTCCAGCCATCTACCAGCTGCAATTTCCCGCCTCGCCTCCTGCATCACGAGCGAAAGCACGTGGAGCTGCTTTCTAGACGCGTACGGTGCGAGCCTGTATACGCAATCGAGGCGCTTGACAAACGCTTGTTCGCGACAAGCTCTGAGTCAAGAGCTAGACAACGGCCTTGTCGCTTGATCCATCGCTACTGACCTCATTACTTACTAGACACCGCACAGCTTGCCACTTGCACTTACTTTTGACAGACATCGCATCATCCAGCGACGACCAACACAGTCTTATACAGCGCCTGCGACTTTCTCCTTGAAGCGTCCATGAACACATGAACACGCGCCTTTCTTGTATACATCGTTGTTGCCAACATGGACGTCGACGCAGAAACCTTCCCGTACCACTTGCTGGGCATATTCATCCATATATCCGAGGCCGACTTCGTATCTTTCGATCTAGAGCTATCGGGTATTCCCTCACGGATTCAAGATAAACCTACGCATGGTCCGGGACGCTTTACCATGGAACAGCGCTATGCCGAAACCAAGATGGGTGCCGATCGTTATCAGATCCTACAGGTGGGAATCACCTGCGCCAGGTTCGACTATATCGCGAACAAGTATGTCTTGAGGCCCTACAACATCAACATCAGTCCGCTTTTCGACGAGCGCATGGACTTCGAACGCGAGATGAGATTTCAGAGCGGTGCATGTACTTTCCTCCTCAACTGCGGCTTCGACATGGGCGCACCATTTGCCAAAGGTGTACAATATCTGTCACGAGAAGAGGCGGAGCGGGCGAAGCAGATGGCCTGGGATCGACTAGAGAACAAGAACCCGATACCGGACTTGCAGCTCAAGGAGGGGGACGTCGAGTCTCTTGGCTTTATGCGCAGGGCGAGAGAGGCTATAAAGAGGTGGAAGTCCAGCACTTCCTCATCCTTGGACATCACAACCCACACTGGACTCCCCAGCGCACCATCAATACCGGTAGTAACGCGATTTGAGAAGCGTCTTGTGCATCAGCTCGTGCGCGCCGAATTTCCAGAGCTGGTATCCATAGGTCGCAACGAATGTGTCCGTATCGTTGATCTAGACCCTGTACGTGAAGCCGACAACATGCGTAGGATCAAGAACCGCGTACAAGAGTCCATTATACGGCAAACTGGTTTCCGCTGGATCTTCGAGGCTCTAGTGAAAGGCGGCGACATCAACCGTTCAGGTCCACTCTATGTCGCACGAACTACAGGAATGCTCGGTACGGCCGACGCGCATGATATACGGGATCGTTATGATAGAGCCATAGAGCGATTGAAGACTAAGCAGCCGGTGCTCGTTGGGCACAATATGTTCACCGATATCGTTTACTTTTACCGCACGTTTGTGGGCGAACTACCAGTGCGTGAGAAGTCGGATTATCATAAGGCAGTACTGATTTCGAATAGGATACCCTGCAAGGTTTCCAAGATGCCATCCACGAGTTGTTTCCCAAGATCATCGACACCAAGTATCTAGCTACCTACGCTGAGGGCGACCTTAATGCTTCCCCGTCGCTACAAGAAATTGCCGAGAACTTGAGCAGACAGCCGTTGCCCGAGATCATCACCCATGCCGATCATCCAAAGTATCAAGAGACTGAGAGATTCCATGAAGCAGGTTATGACAGTCTTCTTACTGCCACCATCATGATCAAGCTAGCCGCTAAGCTTGGTGCAGAGCGAGGAGAACAAGTCCCAGCACCGTTGTTGAACCGGCATCTTACCCTCAACAACGCAAACGGCGTATCACAGAGCGAAAAGATTCCTGACTTTATCAAGGACGGACGCGAAAAGTTTGAAGAGTCAGTTTCACTGCCTCCGGTTGAGCAGCCCAAATCCAGGAAGACGAAGAAACAAAAGGCAAAAGCCAAGAAGAAGGAAGCAAAGGAACGACGATTCGAGACTAAAAACATGTTCGACACACTGAAGATGCTGGATCCGGAGACCGAAATATCCTCTACAGACGAAGACGGAGATGCCATGCTTCCCCAAAATGGCGTACCTGTCAGATGGGACGAACAGGCTCAAGAAGTCGTCGGGTCGTGGGAAGATGACGCCTATGTCCAAGACAAGACGGGATGGGTACCCTTGGAGCAGATGAAGCGACAGTCGATGGAGCTAATACCGGCGTTCAGTTCGAAGTTCTGGGATGAGTTTGGGAATACACTGCGGGTCTTTGGCACTGAACAGGCTATCCTGAGGATCGCGGACTGGGAGACTTGAGCACCACGTAACATTGAGTGTAGGTTGGTCATGAGGAAGAGTTGCTGTAACCACAAGACTCGGGATTAAGTACAAACGATGGAATTTCTGGTACTTCTATTGTATACGATAAACTCACTGTACTCGGTCCATTAGTCACCTCTCCAACACGGATCAAAGGGGGGCCCTAAAGATGCAAGGGACCTACAGTCTGGCTTCACTAATTCTACATGCACCTGCAATTCCCATTTTCGGGCACAGTTGCCTCTCACTGCGAGCTAAAGTGTACTTGTAAGCTTCTGGTGCCCTCACAATCCATCACAACTATCTTGCTGTATCCTTTCTCTCAAACTATCTGTTTTGAGACTCATGCTCGGCAACGGTTCGCGAACGCCTTCCGCCCTGGGCTTGCAGGGCATCTGGCGCAACACCACCAAGCATCGCGGACGCA
Organism: Alternaria brassicae; assembly: GCA_004936725.1. Taxonomy (NCBI): domain Eukaryota; kingdom Fungi; phylum Ascomycota; class Dothideomycetes; order Pleosporales; family Pleosporaceae; genus Alternaria; species Alternaria brassicae. The sequence continues at coordinate 877,554 of CM016506.1, read as the reverse complement.
ACGCTACTGTGATCCAACGCGCTACTAGAATATTTTTTGGCAAGTTTGGTCGAGTTTCGGTACGTTAGATTTCGGCTTAGCAATCAGCATGCACCACAGGAACGTCATGGGTATTACCTGCACCCGACACGGCGAGCAAAGTAAGGACGACTGACCGCAGAGGGAGTCTGAGCGTAACGAAAGGAGATTACCTGGAGCTGGGCGCTCGTGCCACGGAGACGTGCATCGCCTGGCCTGCGTCTGCCACTGGTAGTCAAGCCACGATGTACATACTGAAAGTGTCAAACCTTGCTGGCATTCATCCCACGCCGCCCACTGCTTGGCCTGCCGGCCAGCGACTCGACAGGCATACATGCCCTCGCATTAGGCAACGTCGGCTCCTCCGACCAAACCTGCAGGCACCCATGTCTTCGCCATGGGACACCGCTCGTGCCTGTTTCAATGTGCAGGCAAACGTCTGCCCACCACTCCAAGCCAACAAGGGATTGCTGTTTTGGGCATCCTCGCAGAGGTGGTTCTCAATCCGCAGCGGTTGCCATCAGAGCGTGGCTGCCTTCTGGGTCACGTCCCCTGGCAGCCGGAGCGGTTTTCCCACCCCCCTTGAGCTAATTGCGTGCTTCCAAATTCCTGCCGTGCAGACGACAACACGCGGCACACAGCCTGCTATCCACGATCTCTAGCCTTGTAAAACTCCAGCCTAGCAACCTGGGCCTGGTGTCTGATGGAGAATTTGCTCTCCAAAGTTGATGAAGGATGCGCCGTAGTTGGCTGATCCAACATGGGGATGTGTCCCTGCTCCACGCAGCACTTCGGGTCGACTGCCATCGCATTCGAAGACGGAAGCATCGTCAATAGCACAACTCAATGTTTACCTTGACTCGTTCTGTGCTGTAAACTGGACAGATCGTGCCCCTTCTTCATCAAGGCCACGATAACGGTGCGTCTTCGACCTGCAAAAGAAAATCCCCTCCCTCCCCCCTGTCCAGGTATCAAGTTCTTTCGCATTATTCCTGATCTAGTCATAATGACACTCGAAGTGCCATCACGCCCCTGGGACGGCGGATCTGCAACTACGCCAGATGAGATGACGCCAGCAAGTATGGCGGGCGTCAGCTTGTATGCACGACAGCCGCCGGGCGACGTGGATATACACATCATGTTGCGATTCGTAAAATTGTCTACCAATAGGAGGATTGACACCCTGATCCACAGCTCTCTTATTGGCTGTGATCCCTCCTAGCGCACCTGTTGATCAAAAGTGGACTATCCTTGCTACCACTTGTCACATTTCCTTCTCATCTCACATTGGTTAAGATCCCTACTAGAGCTTCCCCATCATTGGTAGACGATTATACGAATCGCAACATGGTGTAGACCGCAGACATTCGTGATTCAACTCAAGAGAACATGGGACACCAGGCGCTTACCTGGTCGCGGGCACGGCTCTGGCTCCCCCAGCCTGACTGAGGCCCCCACCCCCGCCGACTCAACGCGTTGCGGGTTTGGTCCATGTTGAGTAGTCAACCACCAGTGCAGCGTTTCATGGGGGAGGGGGGACGAGCGCGGGGACGGGACGCTGGCACTGCCCCCCTCCCACCGCAACAACGCGCATGGTGCAGCTGGCGGACTAGTGACGGCCAGGAACGACAGGGTTGTCGAGGTGGAACTCAAAGTGGAAATCTGCGTTGAATAGGATAAAAGCGGGCCGAAATGATACGCCCACGACACTCTACATCCTGGACGTATACCCTGGTTCCCCTCTCTGTTACGCGGGCAAGCTGGTGCTTGTCCGTGCTCTGTGTCCATCATCCTCTGTGTGTTTGTGGCTTGCAATGACCGCAGAACGCTTTGGTCGATGAAATGGCGTGGGAAATTCAGCGTAGTAACAAGTCCTTCAAGTGTTTACATGATTATATAGAGAGTAGCGATGACCTCTCTCAACATAATCTTCTCTCCATAGCTTGGAGCTCTCACTCTTTCTCGACCTCGACTAAGCAACAGGTCGCCAACAATACCCTTCATCATAGACGCTCCGGCCCGCCACGTTCCGTTCACCTCCAGGCCAACACAACACAACACTCAAATGCAGCCTACTACTACCGTTCAGGAGGCCGATGTTCGGTCGTAAGCATGACACCTGAGCTTCAAATATTGTGCCTTCCTAACACATGTCTAGGACCGCAGCGAACTGCTCATGCTCGACCGCCTCAAACAACCAAGTACATCACACCTGTACTACTCGCTCACATGTCTTTCAGGCTGTCGTAGCGCCTCGAACAGATCTCGCTGGACGTAACATCGACTTGACATATATAGGTTCACAGTTCGACGGACGCTAAGAGTGATGTTGGAAGAGTTGTATAGATGTAAACCGATCGTCATCCTCAACAAAAGCTGGAATGCGGCGTTTGGTGCACGGTGCTTATATGGTGGATGTCGCATCTTAGACACCCATGGTTGGATAATAAAGGTGTTTGTCCCAGCATCGCTTCGCTGGTCAGATCGGAAGGCGAAGGCTCGAAAGCGTTACAATTACGGTAAACCTCAAATGTTCTGTTCCCCACCATTGCCTATTGGCTGTAGTTCCTCGCCTCGTCGGTCGCTGTTGTTCAACCCCGTGCAGGCCCGGCCACATCCGTAGCCTCAACAGATTCAATGTCTGCGTCTATACCCTTCGTATATGTCGTGGCCGAAGCAGACACTTCCTGCGGCTCTTCTTGACATGACCCAGTAGAGTCGTTGTCCTGCGGCAATGGCTCAAAGTGCGCGTCGTGGACCCTTTTCCTATCGATGCGTCGTCTCCAAGGCTTGTACAACAGAACACTGAGACCGCCGAACACGATGAATGTGCCACATATCGCTCCGCCTATACGTAATCAGTACGTGGGTCCAGCAAGAGTCGCACAAACTTACCAACAATATCCCAGGCATCACCAACTTTTCGACGCCATCCCAGAACTTGCCGCGCGGTTCAGCGACGTTGAGTACCAGATTGAGGCACTGCACTGTTCCGATGATAGTCGCGACAATGACAGTGATGACCGTCAGAACAATGCTGTAGTAGCAAATGGCGATCGGATCGCGTGCGAGTTGCGTACTCGTGTATAGACTCATCATCAGCGCGCCATCCGTCGTATCGAGCAGGCACATGCCGGCAGTGAAAAGCAGTGGGAATATCAGGATGAGCCAGATTGACGTCCCTTTCGTGGCTTGGATCGAGCTTATCCCCAGGATAGCAATCTCGGAAGAAGTGTCGAACCCCAAGCCAAAGAGCACACCAAGAGGGTACATCTTCCAGGGTCGATCGACCAATTTGAAGAGCTTCTGCAATAATGGAAAGAGGCATCCTCCGCCCTGGATCTTGAACTCATCGTGTTCGCTTCCCGGATCGCTTGCAATCATCTTCCTCATTTGTACGATGAGTTTGTATAAGATGTAGATGTTCATGATACCTAGGAGAAGCAGAAAGGCTGCAGATACCGAAGTACCAATAATGCCTCCGACGCGCTCGAAGTTGTCAAACTTGTCTGACACAGCCGCTGCAGTACCTGCGACGACAAGCGAAGTGATTATGACGACGGTAGAGTGTCCAAGACTGAAAAACATTCCAACTGTCACTGGTCGCTGGCCTGCTGCAATGAGACGGCGAGTCATGAGATCGATAGCCGAGATGTGGTCTGCATCCAGGGCATGGCGCAATCCCAGGGTGTACGAGAGAATTGCTGTCGAGATCAGAGTTGTATGCCAATGCTGCAAACCATGAGTATATCCGAATTACACGACTTGAACTCGACTTCTTTACATACCAAGACGATAGCAACTGCCGCCCAAACAAGGAGGTTCACCGTTATGAGCGTGATGATAATCGCGATAACAGGAAACGGAAGCCTTCTAAGGTATGGTGTCTGCGCGTGGTAAGTAGATACTTTGTTCGATGCGTGGCGAAAAAACGATGGTTTGCCCTCCGCGTCACTACCCGCGATGGATGAGGGGTGCGGAGTCGCCATACTACCAGATTCGGTCCTCGACAGTAACACGACGAGCAGAAAAGACGTCTTGGATCTGCTACAGCAAACGATGTGCTTGGAAAGATGGACCTGACAAAGCTTACAAGGCAAGACATTGGAGATAAAGTTCCTGCACTGTGGGATGCTGATGCCACGAAGTGGGGCGAGCAGCTGCTATCGCAACTCTGGCGGGGTAATTAGCATCATGATGTACTAATGATCGCGACTTGACAAAGCTTTGGCATCGAACACTTGATGATCAGGAGTTTGTACAACACATGTTAAATCGGAAGATTGCCTCGAATCTTGCGAAAGCAAAGAGACGCGTTAGTGCCACCAAAGCCGAAGCTGTTCGAGAGGGCAACCTCGACACGGTGCTGTTGAGCAGCATTAGCGACGTAATTGCAGTCGAATTCATCAGCCGGATCGCCTGGATTCTGGAGGTTGAGAGTCGGAGGAAGAATGTTCTGTTCATTGTCAATTATTGTGTCACGCGAAAGAGCCCACATGACTCACGTGATGTATCCCGAGTACAGTGAATATCGCCTCGACGCTCCCTGCAGCACCCAGAAGATGTCCAATCGCACCTTTCGTACTGCTGACATTAATTCTGGAAGCTGCATCCTTTCCTTCCTCACCCAGCAGTAGCTCTTTGATGGCTCGATTCTCCGCTGCATCACCCAGTGAAGTGCTTGTAGCATGAGCATTGACGTAGTCGACAGCGCTAGGTTTAATACCGGCGTGTCGTAGCGCGTGCTTCATTGCGCGACGTGGGCCTTGACCATCTTCGCGAGGTGCAGTCATGTGGTATGCGTCGCTGGACAATCCGTAACCGGCAATTTCAGCATAGATATTCGCACCTCGCTTCTTTGCGTGCTTGAGTTCCTACACTTCATAAGACACAACAGTCTGGCAGTGCAGAGAGTGATTACTTACCTCAAGAATCACAACTCCAGCTCCCTCTCCGATGACGAAGCCATCTCGTTCCCGGTCAAAGGGCCGACTAGACTCCATGGGCCGATCATTGAACTCTGTAGCCAGACTTCTAGCCCTAGCAAATCCTGAGATAGCGAGAGGATGAATGCATGATTCAGCTCCACCAGCTATCATTACATCAGCATCTCCGAACTGGATCAATCGTGAAGCGTCTCCGATGCTGTGTGCTCCAGTTGTACATGCTGTTGTTGCCGCATGGTTCGGGCCCTATTATGTTCAGCGTTGACGACGATGTATGGGACAAGAGTTAGTTACCTTGAAGCCGTATCTCATAGATACATGACCCGCAGCTAGGTTGATCAGCAGTCGTGGAACAAAGAGTGGAGACACCTTTCGGTAGCCCTGCAGTAATCAGTGGACAATTACACCTGAGAGCTGTAATGACGTACTCCCTTCTCGTATGCAACTGTAGTATCGTAGATGTCATCAAGACTGCCGATGCCAGATCCGATGTACACTCCCTAATACGATGTGAGTAACATGCAGGCTGGTGTTATATTCGAATTCTTACTGTGGCCTCAAGATCGTCTTCTTTCTTCGGAAACCACCCAGCATCATGCAGAGCCTCCTCGGATGCAACCATGGCATATTGTGCGAAACGCGCCATGCGACGTTCATCCTACGACAAAACCAAAGTTAGTAGAAATAAAAAGGCAAGGTGCCGGCACATACAGTAGGGCTCAGATGCTCTTTTGCATCCCATCCGCCATCGCTTTTGCTACCCTGGGGAATCAGGCCAGCCACCCGACTTGGTAGTAATGCGAACTCTGGGCTTTTATCTTTGATGGAAACGATGCCGCATTGGCTGTCGATGAGGCGCTTCCATGTTTGTCGAACACCTGTCTATTTTAGCCGGGAAGGCTCGCAGAAACATCTCAATTGCTTTACCTAGTCCGAGAGGGGTTACAAGCCCTAAACCTGTCACCACTACCCGTCGCATTGCATGCCAATGACGATGGTTGATACTGCTACGAGGACATTTTTGGGTGAGCAGGAAGAGCTAGTGCCACGCGCAAGCCACGCGTGGCGCACGTTAGCGTATGTAAGGCGCGTGCGTGTCTGGCGTTATCGTCTAACTCCATTCGTTCCTCCAATCCCGAAAGACTGGAGTCGTGCCCATGATCCACGCGCAGGGCTGGTCGACGAGATATGAAGTCAAGAGTTTGAAGTTTGGTAGTTGCACCTGTTCCACATGGAATCACATTTACATGTTCCCGATATAGCTGGACTCAAAACGAGCATTGCAGCTCAGTCAGAGGAAATTATATTAGCTTTGAGATGACTAGCATTTCACAACTAGCTTCCTTTGCCTGATTATGGCTACAGATAGTTGTAGCATTGCAATCATGCCATCTCGTCGCGAATGCCTCTACTTCGCCACCCATACCGAGCTCTTCCCCGCTGAACGGAGTGATCATATCGTCGTCAGCTTGCAATTCGCTGTTGTGAGGAGTACCTGCCCGGTCTTGACGGGAGTAATTGGGATTCTCTTCTTTGACGAAAGCGATCTGTTTGCGCTCAGGGCCGATAGCCGTAGAGATTGTTCGCCTCTCTGCCTCGACCAAAATAATATTCATGTCGCTCTTGTGCGCCCGTCCTTGATTCCAATCTCTTTCGTAATGTACGCGCGCTTTCAGCCAGCCTATCTTCCGACAAAGATCTCGTGCAGTTGCAGGAGGCACAGTGGAAATGCCAACGACTTGAGCGCAGCTTGACGTTGGCGACCGCAGTAGTCGTCTTTGCTCGTATATCGCTTCATTGAATCTCGAACTAAGAACTGAATTATGAGCTATGTCTAAGCTTATCGACTTGTAAGTTCCATGGTGCCTTGAGTCGACTGCCAACAAAGCGTGCTCCTTGTGCAATGGTGGCATCCTCATATCAGATGCTACTGCATCTACTGAACAGTTTTTTCCACGTTGATTAGATCGTGCGATAGGAGGAGATATGAAGTCATTGGAAAGGAAGAACGGGTTCTCGTCTCGAGTGGGAAAAAGTGGAGCCATCTTAGAGTGTAGGCTGTTCGCTCCACGGATGTAGTGACCTGAGCATTATGTGAAAGGCTGTTGAAAGATATATGCTGTCTCACGATACTATCGCAAACCTCAAATGATTTCTCCAGTGTTGGCTGTAGGTTTGCATCCAACATGTGGTACGTAGAGTTAGTTGCTGTGGTGCGGTGGACCGTTGAGTACAATCGCACCGTTTGTTTGACAGTCTTGACACTTGGGGGCAAGATATGATGACACTATCGTCGAGCACATGGAGCTAAGCGGTCTCTAAGAAGTCATTCTAATGCTTTCCAGAGGAAACCTTGTAGGGCAAATATTGAAGAGAAGCCTAGCTGACATCAAAGGAGGCGCCGAAAAGATGGGACAGAGTATACGACACCAACGAACATGTCGAGAGGTCATTCTCGCGAAGACTTCTGGACGATTGTCTGTGGCACAGACAGCGATTACATCGGCGCATCGTGTCGCAGCCGAATTTACTCCACCGCGCGTGGAAACAATCAATGGGCTGAAAAGCTCTCGACATGTTGTGGAGCCCAAGGAGGCGAATTACTTCTTGGGGAACCGCGACGAAAGAGTGTTGATTGAAGTTCGGTCCGTCAAGGAACTCGTCCTGTACCTAGTGCAAGCGCTAAGCGAATCGCCGAAAGCACGTCATCGTCTTGGCGAGTCTCGTCTAGCGGCATCCCGCGAGCATCACTCAACACCAGAGAGATGAGTCCCCGCGATGTGATAAATACGCCCCACCTCTTGCGACGCAGGCTTATTCCCTCTCTACTTGGACGTACTCATTGTTCCCGTCATGCATTCTCACGGCTCAGACACCAAGACTGCCAATGGATCTAAGAAGTATAGTAAGTCTTTTTTTCAACTTTTTTTTTAGCCATCGCAAACATTCCGAGCTGGTCGTGATACGATGCGATCGATGTGTCTTTCGTATGGTGTCATCACACGCAAACACAGCAAAGCACGGCTGATTGTTACGACCTGCTTCGGACGATGATACCAACTCCAAAGATGGCTTTGATGGTCGCGTTTTGTTGTTAATCATACAAACTAATATACAATAGAGACGGTGTCGTCGCAACCCGAAAACCCGTTTGCCAACCTCATCCCCGATCAAACGTTCGCTGTCATACCGCAAGTAACGCTCGAATCTGGCGCCGTGTTACAGAACGTTTACGTTGCATACAAGACATATGGTACCCTCGCACCCAGCGGAGACAATGCGATGGTGATATGCCACGCGCTCACGGGAAGTGCTGATGTTGGCGACTGGTGGGGCCCGTTGTTAGGAGGACATGGGAAAGCTTTCGACATATCGCGCTTCTTCGTGGTCTGTATGAACAGTCTCGGCAGTCCATACGGCAGTGCAAGCCCCGTCACGGCGAGGGATGGCGACACGTCGCTGGGCGCATATGGTCCCGAGTTCCCACTGACAACTGTGAGAGACGATGTCAAGTGAGTCAAACAGACTTCAAACCATATACCTGGACAACACTGATGGGCGTAGTGTCTTCAAGCTCGTCTTGGATGACCTTGGTGTGAAGCAGATCGCTGCAGTCATCGGAGGATCTATGGGCGGTATGCTTGTCCTCGAGTTCGCATACTTCGGAAAGAATTACGTCAGGACCATCATTCCGATAGCCACATCGGCTCGCTACAGCGCATGGGGCATTAGCTGGGGCGAAGCGCAACGGCAGAGCATCTACAGCGATCCCAAATACGATGACGGCTACTACCCATACGAAGATCCTCCATCTACCGGGCTTGGGGCGGCACGTATGTCTGCCTTGCTGACTTACCGAAGTCGCGACTCGTTTGAATCAAGATTTGGGCGCAATACACCGGATCTGTCCAAGAAACAGAGCATCAACACCGTATCGCGGCCTACGACCCCATCGAATCCCTCACACGAGCATTGGGCTATACATAATCACGGTCACAAGAACGCAGGTTCGCCGCGTCTTATGTCGCGGTCGAATAGCAGTACGGCCAAACCCGGCTCTGCAGCGACACACGCTGATCTCGAATTCCATGATGCTTCGAATCCTGCCACGCCAAACCTCGAAAGAACGAACTCGACCAGTAGCGACGGTCAATTCCCACGCTCTTCGGAAGCCTCTAACGCCTCATTATTTCTCGGCACAATCATACCTCCGTTACCAAGCCGATAAGTTCATCAAGCGTTTTGACGCCAACTGCTACATCGCAATCACAAGAAAGCTCGACACACATGATGTATCTCGCTATCGTTATCCTGAGGGTGAGACACCTGAGACACTGGACCCAGTATCTGCCCTTCACCATGCACTCTCCTTGATCGAACAGCCCACCCTTGTACTGGGAATACAGTCAGATGGTCTCTTCACATTCGCTGAACAGAAAGAGCTAGCTGCATATATTCCCAAGGCCACGCTCAAGACCATCGATTCTCCAGACGGCCATGACGCCTTTCTTCTAGAATTCGAGCAGGTGAACAAACACCTACTGGGCTTCCTGCACACTGAACTACCAGACATTATGAACAGGACGTCAAACGTGGCAATGGCCAAGAGCGATACTGGTATGACAGCTACTAAGACTAGTACGTTCGGTGAGGCTGAAGTTGACGAAATCACCGCATGGTAAGACGAACAACAATATGACATTTAGCATGGCGTTCTGGATTGAGAGGGAACTGCATTGGCCGGCGTACAGTTTTCGGCATATGCTTGAAAGGAGGCTGTATGATTATGATACGCTCTGAGGCGATAAGAGCTGAGGTTCAACCCCTCGTAAATACTAGACACTGTAGTGGGAGTGCAGCAACAACAACCAGGGAATACTTAACTGTGGTGGGGAAGTAGTAACATAGTAATTACTACGTTTCCCCCATCACTGATACTTGACATTCAGTTCCATCAAGCTTCTCCAACCATTTTCCAACACAGGCCCAATCGTGTTCGGCTAGTTTCGAGTTTGTACCCCGCCTTGCACGCTATATATTAACCTTCCCCGCGACACTGCCGTATCGCGTGCCTCTTAACCTCGGTTCCTATATACTGGAGATACTCTGCAGGCTCCAAAACGAAGGTGCTTTATCCGATCTGCTCTCCCGAACTGAAATGCTGCGCGATTACAAGGCTTGATCACGACGTGCGGTAAGCTAAACGCTATATCTTGACCATAGTAGAGGGATTGCCGTGAATCGAAGCGAAGGCGCTCGTGCACTCACCACTGGAATCGACTGTAGTAAGCTATCTGCAGGAAGGCCAAGGATAGGAGCCAACCAACTTGAACCCCACACGTAGGTTAGTGAAAGTGGGGTCACAGACTCCCAGTCGCAATACAAATATTGCCATGTCTTCAGCTACATTCCTTCATCACGTTCTTGGAACGGATCTAGGGAAACTTATTGTCACCTAAGTCACATTCTCCTCGCCCCAATCGTCATCCCATCAACCATATAATGCAGCTACCCAAGACACAAAAGGCCGCTATCAAGCAAGGCACCGGCGACAGCTCTACCACCACCATCAAGGAGATTCCTGTACCAGAACCAGCACCAGACCAAATCCTTGTAAAGATCAACTACTCTGGCCTCTGCGCTTCCGACAAGTCCCTACTCCACGATGAGTGGGATTTCAAGATGGCTGAATGCACAAACGGCATCTCAGGCCACGAAGGCGCGGGCATTGTTGTAGCCGTCGGCTCAAATGTACAAGACCTCTGGCAGGTTGGTAACCGAGCGGGAATCAAATGGATCGCTTCTGTATGCCGGAAGTGCGAGTTCTGCACGAACGGCCAAGACGAATGTCACTGCCCTAAGCAATTGAACAGTGGTTTCACTATTGCGGGAACATTCCAGGAGTACGCCTTGACAGATGCGAGATATGCGACGAGGTTGCCAGATGGCGTCAAGGACGAAGAGGCAGGCCCGATCATGTGCGGGGGTGTTACGGCGTACGTCGCTTGTAAGAGGAGTAAGGTGCTTCCTGGACAATGGCTCGTCATTCCTGGCGCTGGTGGTGGTAAGTACACCCATAACACCTCAGCAAATCATATCCTATCTCTGTCGAGGAACATGGTAATGCATCGAAAGCAAGCACTGACACAACCCAGGTCTCGGCCACTTCGGCGTCCAATACGCCAAACATATGGGCATGCGCGTCATTGCCATTGATGGTGGTGACGCAAAGCGCGACCTCTGCCTTTCTCTCGGTGCGGAGAAGTTCATCGACTACACCACATGCTCTGATATCACATCTGAAATCATGAAGATCACCACCTACGGCGCTCACGGCGTCATTGTCTTCGCTGCCACAAAATCGGGATACGAGCAAGCTCCTCATCTGCTGAGACCGAATGGCACAATGGTGTGTGTGGGTCTGCCAAAGGATAACACCATTATTGCTGGTGCTAGTCCGATTGTAATGTGTTTGAAGAAATTGAATGTTGTAGGCAGTGTGGTGGGGACGTTGAAGGATGTTGAAGAGGTATGTACACTGTTGTTTTTGGCTTTGCGTAAAAGGTTTTGCTAATCTGAAACACAGGCGCTTGACTTTACTTCACGAGGTTTGGTACATCCAATCCTGACACATGGTGGGTTGGAGGATATCGATCGGTTCTGTACGGATATGAATGCAGGAAAGCTTGCTGGACGGGCTGTCATCAAAATCGCTGCATAAACGGGCATAATAGTTCGTTGCCACTTGCATCGAAGCGTAACGCATTTCTCAAAGAAGAAAAGAGATTGCTCCCTCCTCACGCCCATGACCTGATCTGCGGTACGACTTCCCACATCCATATTCGTTGGTCATAATGGTAGTGTGAATCCAATTCGTAGACTTTTCCATTGCTGTCAAACTGGGTGCCCTAGATATCACTCAATGATTAATGCTGTCATGCTAACCCTCGCATACATTCAGACGTGGAGGGAAGTTATGTCGCATTGCACTTAGCACAACCTCCTCGAACGTGCTTCTACCTTAAATCTATGAGCTCCAAGAATAAATCCTACATGTACATATATGAGACCTCCGATGTGACTTACAAAATATGAGTTGCTTTACAGATGGCTACCGTAACGAAGATCGGCCCGGGGAGGAGCATCTTTCCTCCGTGGGGGGTTGCTTATATACCCGTATCGGCTGGTGCAAATGTGCTTTGCACAGTTATGGGTGGCTGCCACTGGAAGCAGGCAGCGTGGTGGACGCAGGTTGCAAGGTCATCTAATGCAGACACAGGGGTTGATAGCTACGCCCAACGGGCGCTTTACCCTACGAGAAAACAAGCCTGAACACTGTGTTTGAAAACACCCAAGTCGAACAAATGCGAAAGGATGAGATCGAATGCAATGCCACGAGTAATACGCTTGAGAAGACGCTTCGAAAAACCTGCTGAATTTCGAGCTTATTTTTTCAGTTTCCACAGCTCAAGCCTATGTAGCCCCAGCTAGCCAAGCATCAACGTATTTCATCATCACATGACCCAGAGCGACGTCAAACGGCCTTCCAGAGATGACAAGCCAGAATAAGAGTACTAGTAAGGCGAATTCACCGAGGAGTGCTTGTCAGAAAGCGTCATCGACTATGATGGTAGACGTTCCAGCTCATCATTTCACGTTGTCCAACAACCTTGACAGGCTCACTAAAACACCTTCTCACTTCGAAGCTGCGTTGAAAAGGCAGAATGCCAACACGGGTGCGGAAGAACACATGTAGGAGACAGAAGGAAGGAAGACAATTGACAGATCCTAATGTACGGCGATGGAGCTTGGGTTTGAGTTGCCTTCGAGAAGCTACCACAGACGAAGATCCATGCATGTGGTACTTGATATATCTATTACCTATCCATCAGTTTATCCGCTCCTTGATGACACCCACTATACTCTTCAAGCCGCTCAATCTCGCTTCTCTCGTCTCCCCAAGATATAAGCTTGCAACGGGCCATGCGTGAATGCCACCTGGTTCTTCCCAGTCATCAACTTCCTTCCCAGTCTTTCCGAGTAAACTGATCAGATTTCTTGTCTCCGGTCCAAGTACTTCTTCGCTTCCATATAGGAAGTACCACCCCTGTTCAGGGCTCGCTTCTGTCCACTTCTTCAAATCTCTACATTTCCCAGGCGATACCATTGGATCCTCCGGTGATGCTTTATTGCCGATATACTGACGACCGTACAGCTCCAGTGATGAATTATTGAGGTAGTCGGACTCCGTGTTGCGATTCGCGCGTGATACTATCGTCACCCACGGGCTGATCATGATAGCCAACCCAGGTTTCTGATGACGTAGCTCGGCATGGTTGGATAGATAGAGCAAGAAACTTAGGATGAGGGTGGCGCCCGCGGAATCTCCGCCTACAACTACGCGGGCTGAGGATTGAGCCAACGATAGAACATATTCGTAGCCCGCAACCGTCTCGTGGAGTTGGATGGGATATGTTGCGTCCGGGACCAGGGTATATTCCAAGGCGAACAAAGCTGGATTACGATACCCAGCGGACTTTAGTAAAGCGACCCACGCAAGTAGAAACTCCATATAGAAGAAGCTGCTTCCCATAGAAAAGCCGCCGCCATGACAATAGAATACAATCACATCTGGCTGCTCCTGCTGGTTGTGTAGCATCCAGACACCTTTAAAGTTGGGTCTTTTGATCTCAGTCCATCTGATCGGACTTGTGACAATACCGTGTCTCAACATACGAAACCTCAAGAACGGGAGTGAGACAGCCTTGGAGAAGAATACCCGCCCGAGGAAAGCGGGCATGTTGGCGAACGCATAGCGAACAAAGCGGATGACTAGATCTTGAAACGGTGTAGCCTTCTTGACGAAGGGCGCGCGGTTTTCATGTGGCACGAAGAAGCGTTCGCGGATAAACTGATACGGTATTGCGACGGCTTTAGGAGCTATGAGTATCAGTATACCCACGCGTGAAGGGTGATGTAGCTTACCGAGAGATGGCAGAGCTGGAACGAGCCATGTCAAAAGTGGAGCGATGCCAATCTGAATCAGCAATTGAGGTGCGAGGAAGACAAGGAAAGCTATGCAGTCCAGGTAAGAGATCTGACTCAGGATCATCTTTACGGGATAGAGTATGGGAGAAGTATGTCAGCTAATGGCACAGCGTGACAGTCGAGAAATGCCAATGACGATGACGCTCACAAGGGTCCAGCTAAGCCACGATTGTTTAGCGCCACACCCAACGGTGCCGCATCTTCTCTGCTCTAGCCTCGACCAGGGGAGCCTGCGAAAGGCTCGAACGCCGGTGGATGCATACTGACAGTTCTCAATGAGGAGTGTCACCTGACCATTGCCTTGCTTGAGCAAGCAGTAGTTCGCACGTGACGGAGGCTAGCGACACTGTGCACAGACCCACTGGTCGGTCGCGACTTCCCAAAAACTTCCGCGACTCACTTAGCTGTCACTCCGCAAACACGACGGCCGCGCCTGCAATCAACGTCGCCCACTTCCCTGCGCCTGCATCGGGGGACTATCTCAGCCCGGTCGCTTCTTGTCTCTCATTTCCCTGCCCCCTTTTAATGGAGTAAAGCCCGGCGCGGACGTCGATTTCATCATCTTACACGGCAGCCTTACCCGAAGTCGCGAACCCACACAACCTCAACATGGCCAATCCCGCAGCAGACCCCAAGGCAGCACCGCTCGCCGACGAGCTGAAAGAGCTTGCGCTGTACGTATGCCTTATTTGGAATAGCAACACCAATACTAACATATGCAGTTCGCTCCCCACAACCGTCTTTCCCAAGAACTTCTTCTGCGCTCTCTGCAACCAGATTGCGTTCGACTCCTACAAACTAATCTGCTGTGCCAAGTCAATATGCTCATCTTGTGCGTATAACACCTTTCACAATCCGAGGCCATCGTATGTGCTAATATGGCCCAGGTCAGAGAAACCTTCAGTTCCCCACGACGTGTCCGTCGTGTGACCATTCACCACTTGAAACCGAATCTTGCACGGCGAACAAGTCTCTACGCAATACGATACGAGTATGGCTACAAAAGCAGAAGAAGAAGGAAGAGGCCAAAGCTGCGGCACAGGTAGCTACCCCGCCCGTGGAGGTTACACCAGCCGCGCCTGAGGTACAGCCGGTAGGCGATAGTACAGAGAAGCCCGTAGACAGTGTTGAGGATACACCGAAGGCAGAGGACGCCGTCGCTGGACAGGCTACTGGCTCTGCGGACAACGCGGAAGAGACTGGACATCGCACCGGCTCTGCCTCGGCCCAACCGAACGAAGTAGGTTCCCAATGTCTTTCCTTTTGCTGTCATGTGCGTTTGCTGGTACTGTACAATGCAAAGAAGAAGAAACAAGCAAAAGAAAGATGTTCTGGTCTCAAAGAATTGCAATATATGGTTGCCACCCGTGCCAATGACATACGATGCTTTGCACTTCACCTATCGCTTTTACTGACCAGACTAGGACAATCTTTCGCTTGAAAACGAGACGGAGCGACGCGGTAGCACCGCCTCCCAGAACGTGACCAAAGGCGCCGAATCGTCTGCTGCAGACGGCGCGAGCGACGAGCAGAAGGTTACGAATGGAGCGAATGGCATCATGGGTAACAACTTGGCCATGAACGGTATGCAGGGTCAAATGGGCTTTGGCTTTCCCAATCAGGGTGGCTTCAACAACGGTATGGCCTGGAACGGCATGCCCAACATGATGGCCAGTGGTGGCTGGAACGGCATGAATCCTATGGGTATGTCTTGACATCGACTCTATTCGTCCAGTAAGCCACTAACGTCTGCCCAGACTTCAATAGCATGAACGGCATGTACGGCGCTTTCGGAGGGAACATGGGCATGGGCATGAACGACATGTCTGCCATGAACATGATGCAATATGGTGGCGGCTATGGCAATGGGTGGAATGGCATGGGCGGTGGCTATGGAAACTTCAGCGGGCCCAATCAGACGGGTGGCTATAATCAATCTGGAGCATATCCCGAGATGATGAACCAGTTCCCCAAGAATAATTTCCCAAACCAGAACCAGAATCGTTTCCATGCCAATCAAGGAGGAGCAAATCCTCAGCGAAACAACAGGAATGGTAGCCAAGGTGGCTTTGGTCCTGGCTTCCAGAATGCGCCCGGTCGTCCAGGCAGCCGCGGCGGTCCTCTGCAAAACGTACGTTCAACCCATCAACGATATCAAGCGAACCCGTACAAGGGATTCGGCAAAACTTGGAAATCAAAAACTGACGCGATTCGTCCTACGCAGCCTAACGGCCAGTCGCCTGACGGAATTGCCAACACTGCCCCTGAGGTCAAGGCCGAGGGTGAGCAGCCGAAGGCGTCCGCAGAGCCAACTGAGGAAGGTAAGGAGATCGCCGACGGTGTTCCGGTCTCGGTTGAACAGCAGAATTCTGCGGGCGGTGTCGATACTGGCCTCGCGAGCGAATCTGCTGGCGATGACACTAACCAAACAGGCGATGGTGCACATGATGAGGCGCAAAATAGTGGTCTGAAGCCTATACAGACCGTAGACTCTGGCGATGCAGACATGCCGGCGTACGACCAATCCATGATGGGCCATGGCATGCCATACACCCAAGGAATGATGAATCAGTTCCCGGCTCAGCACATGAATGCAGCTTTCGATCCCAGCATGAACATGAACATGGGATACAGTGGCAACTATGGTCCCCGTGGTGGCTTCAACAACGGAGCGTATGGCGCTGCAACGGTTCTGACAGGCCAGCCAACGGAGCCTATCGGTGTTGGTGTTGTAGGCGCGCCAACTGGACCACGTGCGATGAGAGAAGGTCGACCCAACACCGGGTTTTCGAGTCGAATGAACAGCGGTCGATATGTACCACCGCCACCACCGCCACCAAAAAGCGTAGCATCTACGCAAGAGGCAGCACCCGGTAGCCCTCAGCGAAGAGTTCGATCGTAAGTACATGTGCTTGAAATATGTAAAGTAGACAATGACTGACTATGACATAGGCGGTCTCCTCTGCGCGATGAGAGCATGCGCGTGAAGGAACGCTCACCAACGCGCTCCCGGTCAAGATCACGAGCGAGGGATAATGAGAGGGACGAGCCGCGCGAGCGATCGCGTTCTGTAGACCGTCACTCCCGCCGTGATGACCGTGGTAGATCTGCCACCCCATTGGACGATCATGAAAACCGCAAAGATCGCAAACATCGGTCGTCACGCTACGACGATCGTGAGCAGGATTACGATGATCGACACCGCGACGAGAAGAGCAGTCGGGGTGACCGTACGCGGACTACATCAACAGACTCCAAGTATCGCAGCAGCCGCCGCGACAAGAACAAGAACCGTTCATCACGATCACACCGCGACCGAAGCAAGGAACATCGTCGCCGCCACCGTTCCCGATCACCTCGTGAGGACGATAAATACGAAGACGAGGAGGCGTATATGAATGGTGAAAAGGACTCTGATAGCAGCTCGCGTCGTAAGCACAGGAGTGGTCGCGACCGATCACGCGATAAGGAACGTGAGCGAGACCGCAAGGACCGTAAAGAGCGAGACCGCGACTATGACTATGACCGTGAGAAGGACCGCTCTCGTGACAAAGACAAGGATCGTAGGAGGCGTCGCGACCGCGAAGCTGAAGACGACGAGCGCGACTACGATGACGACAAGTACCGTTCTTCACGTCGTAGCCGCAAAGAACGAGACCGCGAGCGACGCGACTACGACGACCGTGAGCACAATGACAGGCCGTCCCAGCCGGAGAAGGAGGAGGACGTTGTCGGCCAGATGATGAAGAAACGCGCTGTATCCCCACCATTGAACGCACCGACTGGGCCCTCAGCGAACGGCTTCAGCATCAAAGGTCGTTCAAAGAACGCCGTTATGCCTCCACCAGCTCAACCTCCGATAGGTCCACGAGCTTTCCAGCCGCCCAAGGGTCCAGCTGCTGACCGCAACAAGGAACGTAGTGGAGATGCTAGGGATCACCGTCGGAAGAGCAGTGTCAGCTCCGCGGCAAGCATCCCCACCGGCCCTTCATCAAGAGAGAAGGAAATATCCCAAGATCACTATGCTGCCGAGCGGGAGCGTAACGCCCGAGAGCGGGACAGCCGTGAACGCGTTGAAAAGCCAGCCAACTCTAGTAAATCCCTCCACTCGCGCATCTCGTCATCGTCCCGCCCCACGCTCTCTAGCAAACGTAGTAGAGACGACCTGGATGAGGAGACCCTCGTGCCCAAGGGTCCCAAAGCCGACGTCAAGCCCCCTACAGGTCCCGCATCTCACCGCGACAAACGTAGAAAGTCTGGAGTAACGGGTGATGACAACATTGCCAATCTTTTCACAGCGGGTCTGCGCAAGAATGCGAAGGCTCGACGTGGTGGCGTTAGGACCGAGAGCGACGTTGAGCGTGAGATGATGGAGCGCGAAAGGGAGAGGCGGTAGGACGGTTCTTCTGATTTTGCATGCAGGGACTTCAAAATGAGACGACGGAATGGCTCTTCTGATGCTGTGTGCATACTCATCGAGGAGATCTGTTTGTGCTATGACACGGGATGATGAGGCCACGAACGACTTGGGGCTGTAATGTGGATAATCTGGGGGAATTGCTTGAGGAGATATGAGCTGCTTCTCTACTTCTTTGTGTATTATACCCTTTGATGGATAAGTCAGAACAGATGGATGGGCCTGTGTGCTGTATGCTCTGTACTTGGTTTAGGCTTAGGTACTAATAAAAAGGTATTCTCAACTTTGATCGGGTTGTGCAACATGGTGAGGTAAGTGTTTGTGATCGTGGTATCATTTACTTTTGAGTTGTGTTTAAGACGAGCTTGCTACGACATGATTTGACAACGACGTATCTACTGCCTGTGATTCACGAACTCCTTCTGCTCACCACCCAGTCTCGACGCTACCACAGTAGCTTCCCTGATCGCTTTTGCGACGGCACCCCTCACGCCATCTTCCTCCAGAGACATGAGTCCGCCGATGGTGCAGCCACCAGGCGTCGAGACCTTATCCTTCAGCACAGCTGGGTGCTCGCCATTCAACACGAGGCCAGTAGTACCCCTCATAGTCTGCGCAGCCATCATCTGTGCCTCTGCTCTCGGCAGGCCCATGGCGACCGCACCATCTGCCGCGGCCTCCAGGATGAGCGCAAAGAACGCCGGACCCGAACCGCAGAGCGCAGTCGCCGCATCCATGTTCGCCGGAGGCAGGTTGGTCACGCGACCGATGGAGCTGAAGACGAACTCAACAAGCTTGTACTGCGCCTCACTGAGCGGCGGATCCGAAGTCTGAATCACAGACATAGACTCCCCAACGAAAGATGCTGTGTTGGGCATGACCCTCACCACACGGCAAGCATTCTCCGTCTTCTCAGGGCCATCAGGGTACAGGAAAGCCTCGATCTGCTCCCTCGTCACACCGGCCAGAATGCTAACAAGCACCTTGCCCTTGAGCGCCTCCCTCACACCCTCCTCACCCAATATCGTCTTGAAGCCATGCGGTTTGCAACTTAGCAGCACAATGTCTGCTTCTTGGATGCCCTTGAGGTTCTGGTTTGTGAGGGTCTGCAGGGGAAAGTTGTAGTGGCCGAGGGCTTTGCGGACGTTTTGTTCAGCGGGGGCCCATTGGTCGCAGGCGATGAAGTTGGAGAGATTGGGGACGTCTTTGGGAGCGGAGGAGGGGTTGAGGGAGGCTTTTGTTTTGGCGGAGGCGAGGGAGGACATTACGCCGCCCATGATCGCTATGCCCATTGTCCCTAGGAGTGTGTTAGTGGGGTTGGGGGACTATTTGGGGTTGGGTGACTAGGATGGACGTTGGGGGGCTTGAAGGTTGATCTCCACGAGTTGACTATGTTCCAGAGCTACACATGGTTCGCGATGGTATCGACATAACCATAGGTCTCTCAAGATTCATTCGCAGCGTATAGCTGGTCTCTTGCTGGCAATGGGACGTTAAGAAGAAGAACAGGAGAAATGTCGACATACCTGAACCGAGAACGGTCAATGTGAGAGGCTTAGATTCCTGGTTGTTTGCCATCTTGAACACCGTCTTTTGGGTATCTTACTCGGGGGTGTTGGGCAAATGTGAAGGAAGATGACTGCTGAGTTACTGGAGCGCGAGATCGGCGGCCTTCCCCACGTCCACTTGCAGAAATCCTGAGCTATGACCATGGCCGATGATATGCGCGCGCAGCTCTTCTAGCTCTCCACCTCCACGCAGACTATCGTATACCAAGACACATCGCTCCACACTAT
Source organism: Alternaria brassicae (assembly GCA_004936725.1). NCBI lineage: Eukaryota > Fungi > Ascomycota > Dothideomycetes > Pleosporales > Pleosporaceae > Alternaria > Alternaria brassicae. The sequence goes on along the minus strand of CM016506.1, from coordinate 857,329 downwards.
CCCGATCACCATATCGGATAGACCACTACCAAGCTCAGTGTAGCCGAACGCTTTCGCCAACCTTCATCATGGCCGACCCTTTCGAGGTCCGCCAACGCTTCACAACGCTACTTTCCCACCTCAGCGCATCGCATACCTCCCTCCAAAAAGCCGCTTTCTACGCACTTAAGAACCGCGAATTAGACGAGGATCTTCACTCGTGCATACTCGAACAGCTTGAACGCACCAACATCAACACACGCGCAAACATCATGTTCTTCATCGAATGCCTCTGCGAGTACGCCGTGAAAGACAACAACTCGGGAGACCCCAGCGCCATGGGCTACGTCCGCATGCTGCAACGCGATATCTTAGCAGTCGTAGAATGTGTAGTAGGCGAAGAAGGAGCGAACATTCGCGTAGTGCGCAAAGTTTTGAAAACCCTCGAGAATCTCGCTATCCTCATGAAGGAAACTGTTCAGGAACTGGAGGCTGTGTTGAAATCAAGAGAAGTCGCGCATCCGTTCATGGCGACAAACTCCTCGAATGTCAAGGACGGTTCCACGGTATTGCCAACTCGGAATGGAGGGCAGAGGATGGATAAAAGGCAGATTGAACAGAGGATTGAGGAGGACAGAGAGAGGCATAAGAGATTGAGGGAGAGTATCTGGGCGGTACCAGGAGATGGTTATGAGGAATTGGAGAAGCTGTGGGAAGAGGCTAGCGATATCAACGAGGACGACTATGTTACTGCAAGAGAAGATGCCGAGGAGAGGAAGAAGGTCATTGCTTTTGGGTAGGATCCCAGCAAGGACCAGGAAAGAATTGAGGCGTGGGAGAAGACCAAGGCTGGCGCGGAGACTTCTACGGCGTCGCCGGGTACCGCGAGCCAGGAGGACTCAGGGAGTGATGCAGACAGCGAGAGTTCAAAGACGCTATTGTCTTGAACTGGCTCACAAAATGGTGTGGAAGAGGTTCATCCGCATTTACGGCGTTCATTGGATCAGGACACCAACACAGCATGAGCTAGGCGTTAGGGCAGAGATACCACGGGCTTGTCTTATGACGCCCACATTGTTATTGGAGTTTTGAGTATACTGAATACATCCATGGTCATTCCGAACATATCTGTACACGCCACATGCAATGCTATGATACAGTATCCGTCTCTTCCACCTCTTTCCCCCTTCTGCACTATCCTCTACTCCATAACCACCGTAGCACCCAGCGCCTTGAGGGTCTCAACGATCTTCTCCGCCTCCTCCTTTGGCACACCCTCCTTCATCATCTTGGGCGCTCCCTCGACGAACTTCTTGCTGTCCACCAAGCTCAATCCTAGCATAGCCTTGATCTCCTTGATCACCTTGGGTTTCGCGCCAGCGTCGAACTTCTCGAGCTTGAGGTTGAAGAGGGTCTTTTCTTGGGCGGCGGGTGCAGCTTCCTCTTCTTCGACGGGAGCTGCGGCTGCGGGGCCTGCACCTCCTCCGGGGCCGGCGACGAATCCGCCCATGGGCATGTCCGGAATGTTCAAGCGGGTCTTTGGTGGATTGTTAGCACATATGCGTTTAAAGGCCTCATAGACTGGTGACAACGAAAAAGTGTCATGTGCACCGAGCCGGGGAGTCAGATGCAAAGTGAGAGCTAGGTAGCCTGATAGTCAAGACTTGCTTGTCCCCCCCCCCCCCCCGGATCTCATCGTGTGCCACCAATATTCGATTTAATGCTTCCAACCGCCACATCCGCCCCACGTTCGTGTGTCCGTACCTTTAGTGTCGATACCAAGTCCGCGGTCTCTAATAGAGTCAATTGGCTAATCTGATCCACGATTGTCGCAATCTTAGGGTTCGTAGAAGCTGCCGCATCTGACTGCCATCTCCGCTGTGTCCTCTGCTGTGTGGCTCCAATCGTCGGTCGTACGTATGCGGACTGCTTCGCGGTGCAGATACAGCGCCTGAGCGCGCGAGATGCTGGTGCTGCCATTGTGCTGGAGGACAGGGCAAGGATCGATGATGACTGCACGTTGTGGTCGTGCCTGCGATCATGAGATTTTGCGGAGCGGATTACGACTAATCGGGTTACCGTCTTGGCGTGTCTAGAGACCCGCAAAAAAGTTCTCTATAGAGAACTTCGAGGCACCCAGACATTGCCGCCACAACACCACCTTCCGGGCATATTGAAGCGTCGAAACTATGGGAAGGCGCCCCGCACGCGAATCACGAATCAGTCCTTGCAGAAATGGAAGGAATTAATACTCGCAAAACCGGTAAAATGGTCAACGTCAACGCGCTTGCTGCCGAAGCGCTGAAGCCTGGATCGACGGACGATATTTTCGTTCAACATGGTGGACTTTTCGCAGAGTTGTGCGCACAGTGGATACAGTCTAGCGCGAAGACTGACGCGAAGGTTGCGGCTTTTGGACGATTACTACCACTTGCGCCGCACCTCGCGGAGCACGTGGAACGATTTTTATCAAATACCTCAAATTCGCCGATTATTGGATCAAAGGCGTCAAGCGATCCGAAGAGAGCGGTTCAAGATCCGGACTTGATAGAAATTCTACTGGGAACATTCCGACTCCTCAGCTACGATTGCAAGACCTTCACGCAACATGTACGACCGCTAGCTCTGGAGAGCCTTTTCCAGCACTCAAGTCGTGTTGTGCGGTACTTGGCCATACGAACGCTTTGTATTTACGCGCACACAGCCGATTTTGCAACCCAAGAGATGATCAAGAGCTTTGTTGGAGAGGGGGAGACCGAGGGCCCATGGGAAGGACAGCAAATCGACTACCGGTTCTTGTCGTTATGGGAAGAAAAGAGATGGAACGATTTGCAGAAGAAGGTGCACGAGGAGGATTCACGAGATGAGACCTATGCCACAGCTGTTTACCAAGCCCTGTCGCCTTATACAGTCAACGTTAATGGCGTTTTGTTGCCTCGATTAGACGGTGCGCCATCGCAGGAGAGGCCTGCCGAGCTAGTTTCGACAGCCACCACCGAAGAGAATCTCAACAAAATTGCCCATGGACTTCTTGGATCTAGCCCTGTCCTACTCACTGGACTCGCAGGTGCAGGCAAGACGCTTCTTACCCGCCATTTCGCATGGCAGCTCAACAAGCTGGACAAGATGGTTACCCTCCATCTGAATGAACAGAGTGACGCGAAGCTATTGATTGGAATGTACACAACTGGAGCCAAACCGGGAACATTTGCCTGGCGCGCAGGTGTGCTTACCACGGCTGTCCGAGAAGGAAGATGGATCTTCATCGAGGACCTTGATCGAGCGCCAAACGAGGTCATCAGCACCCTTCTGCCGCTCATTGAGCGTGGTGAACTCCTTATACCCAGTAGAGGGGAGACCATACGAGCAGCACGTGGCTTCCGCATCATCGCGACCATGCGAAGCACGCTCAACCCACGAGGACAGGAGATTGTACCACGTCAAAACATGATTGGCCATCGGTTTTGGAAGTCTATCGTGGTACAGATGCCACAGCTAGATGAATTCCGTCAGGTGATTCATGCCAAGTATCCTGGGCTACAGAAACATCTTGCTGGCATCATGGAAGTTTATGCGCGGCTATTGGAACTATACTCAGATGCCAAGTTCTCGTCCGAGAATGGCACATCACTTCGAGCCATGACACCACGAGACTTACTTAAGTGGTGCGATCGAATAGCGGTGCTTCTTGGACAGTCTGGATCTTTCAACAATGCGCAAAAAGACGATATATTCATGGAGGCATTCGACTGCTTTTCTGGAAGTCTCCGTACCGAGAGCGCGCGTCTGAAAGTCATGTCGTGTGTAGCTGAGGAGTTACATATCGACCCTCAGCGACGAGACCACCTGTTGTGGAATCGTGAAGTCAAGCTTCAGGTACCTGCGAAGATCACAGCATCCGGTACCATCCAAATCGGACGAGCGCGACTAGCCAGGCACAAATCTTCAAAGAAACTGGACTCAGGGCGACCCTTTTCAACCAATGACTACACTCTACGTCTGCTTGAGAAGGTGGCTGTAGCGGTTGATCGTCAGGAGCCGCTGCTCTTGGTCGGTGAGACGGGTACTGGAAAGACTACGTGCATACAGTATCTGGCTGAGCAGCTTGGCCGAAAGCTAGTAGCTTTCAATTTGTCACAGCAAAGCGAGAGTGGCGACCTGCTTGGTGGCTTCAAGCCTGTAAATGTACGCAGCTTAATCATTCCCCTCAAGGATGAATTCGATGAGATCTTTGATACTACGTTCTCGAGGAAGAAGAACTTACGGTTCATGGAGATGCTTGGCAAACGGGTCGCAAAAGGCGAGTGGAAGCGCGTGTGTGCACTCTGGCGCGAGGCCCTGAACATGGTAGATGCTGCCCGGAAGTCGCACGAATCAAGAACGTCATCCCCCGATCCCGATGGCGGCCAACCTAAAAAGAAGAGGAAAATGGACTCATTGCCTGCTAATTTTCCAACCGCTCGATGGGAGAAGTTTGCAAGTGATCTTCACGATCTAGAAGCACAGCTCTCCAGTGGTTCGGAGGCGTTTGCCTTTTCCTTCCTGGAAGGCAATATCGTCAAGGCAGTTAGGAATGGTGACTGGGTGCTCCTCGACGAGATCAACTTGGCATCTTCAGATACACTAGAGGCCCTCACTGATCTCTTGGGCGGTGGTCCAGATGGAAACCCATCGTTACTGTTGACAGAGACTGGCAATGTTGAACGGGTGATCGCGCATCCCAACTTCAGAGTGTTCGCCGCGATGAACCCGGCCACCGACGTAGGCAAGAAAGATCTGCCGCCAGGCATCCGATCACGGTTTACCGAACTCTACGTTGAGAGTCCAGACAATGACGAGAAGAGCTTGCGCAATATTGTGGAGAAGTACTTGGGTGGTGATGGAACAGATCCAGTGATAGTACGGGTAGCGCGCGATGTCACTACACTGTATCTCGACATCCAGAAGCTCGTCAAAGCGAATATGCTTGTGGATGGCGCTGACCAGAAAGCTCACTTCAGTTTGCGAACTTTAACACGAACACTGTCCTACGCCAGAGATATTGCGCCCCTTTGTACCCTGCGTCGAGCCTTGTATGAAGGATTCCACATGAGTTTCCTGACCTTCCTAGGCAAGACTTCGGAAGACCTGGTAGCGCCCCTCATCACTAAACATCTTTTTCCTCAGAAAGCTTCTATGAAGGCTGAGCTCGGGAAGCCCCTTCAGCAACCTTCAGATGGTCGAGGCTACGTCAGACAAGGACACTACTGGCTTCGACAGGGTGTTCATGATGTGGAAGAGCAATCGCACTACATCATTACTCCCTTTGTCCAACGCAACATGAACAACCTCATTCGAGCCGCTTCGACACGAAAGTATCCAGTGTTGATTCAAGGACCCACCTCGTCCGGTAAGACAAGTATGATCGAATACCTCGCCAAAAGATCAGGGAACAAGTTTGTCCGTATCAACAACCACGAGCATACCGACTTGCAAGAGTACTTGGGCTCGTATATCTCTGGTGCTGACGGGAAGCTCACGTTCCAAGAAGGTATACTCGTGAGAGCGTTACGCGAAGGCCATTGGATTGTTCTAGATGAGCTCAACTTGGCGCCCACGGACGTTCTGGAAGCCTTGAATCGCCTGCTGGATGACAACCGAGAGCTTCTTATACCGGAAACACAAGAGGTCGTTCGGCCACATGAGGACTTCATGCTCTTCGCCACGCAAAACCCGGCTGGTTTGTACGGAGGACGGAAGGTCTTATCGCGAGCCTTTCGCAACCGATTCCTGGAGTTACACTTTGACGATATCCCGGTAGAGGAGTTGACCGAGATTCTGCACCGCCGAACTATGATTCCGGAGACATGGTGTAAACGAATTGTCAAGGTTTATCGAGAGCTTTCCACACTTCGACAAGAAAACCGCATTTTCGAGCAGAAGAGTTTTGCGACTTTACGAGACTTGTTCAGATGGGCACAACGAAAAGCAGACACCGTGCAGGACCTTGCGAACAACGGCTACATGCTTCTTGCAGAACGCGTGCGCAAAGAGGAAGAGCGAGTTGCAGTCAAGAAGATTTTGGAAACGGTGATGAGCGAGAAGGGTCCGAAGGTCGCGATAGATGAAGAGCAGTTGTTCAGTCCCGACAGCTTGTCGCATATTGAAGGACTCAGCAAGGGTGCGACTATGATTACCTCCGAGGTGGTTTGGACACGCGCAATACGTCGTCTATCTGTTCTTGTTGCACACGCCATTCGCAACAACGAACCCGTCCTGCTCATAGGAGAGACGGGTTGCGGAAAGACAACGGTCTGTCAGTTGCTCGCCGATCAGTTCAACAATCAACTCCATATCGTCAACGCTCACCAGAACACAGAGACCGGTGATTTGATTGGTGCGCAACGACCCATCCGGAACCGTGCCGCTATTGAGGAAGCCTTGAGGGAGCAGGTGCTCCAGGCACTCAACGGAATCTCGAGTGAAAGTCTACAGGGTGATCCGGCTTCCCTCAATTTTGAAGAACTTATGGCTTTGTACGACATAATTGCCAAAGAATCACCCACTTTTTTCACCGATGAGGTTCGGAAATCCATACTTCTTAACCGAGCTAAGGCTAGTGCCTTGTTTGAATGGGCGGATGGTAGCTTGGTGTATGCGATGAAACAAGGGCACTACTTCCTCCTCGACGAAATTTCGCTAGCTGATGATTCCGTGCTCGAGCGCCTCAACAGTGTTCTTGAGCCCTCACGAAGTCTTTTGCTTGCAGAGAAGGGCCCTATTGACTCACATATCACAGCTAGCGATGGATTCCAGTTCCTTGCTACTATGAATCCAGGTGGAGACTATGGCAAAAAGGAGCTCTCGCCTGCCCTTCGCAACCGCTTTACAGAAATCTGGGTCCCTGCCATGTCTGACCTTGATGACATTCTGGAGATCGTGCGTGCGAAATTGAAGCCTAGCCTGGTTCAATACGCTGGAGCTGTTGTGTCGTTTTCGCAATGGTTCAACGACAAGTACAACACCTCCGTCGCATCTTCGATATCTATTCGTGACACCCTGGCGTGGGTTTCTTTCATCAACGATTCGAAACAGGATGATTCTATATTCGGAGTCGTTCACGGTGCGGCTATGGTCTTCATCGACACGCTTGGAGCCAATCCGGCAGGCTTGCTTGCCATCTCTGCAGCCACAATCAATGACGAGAAGGCAGCATGTCTGCATCGCCTGAGCAAGCTCCTGGGTCAGGATGTGACACCTATGTACTTTGGTACCATCGACATCTCGAACACAGAGCATTCCTTCCAGCTGGGCTCCTTCTCTATCCCCAAGTTCTCATCAGCAGGCTCGCAGGCCTCGAGTTTCGCATTCGAAGCACCGACAACACGTTCCAATGCGATGCGTGTAGTTCGTGCACTACAGCTCGCCAAGCCAATCTTACTGGAGGGTAACCCTGGTGTGGGTAAAACTACACTGGTTACTGCACTGGCTAAAGCTATCGGCAAGCCTTTGACACGTCTCAATCTTTCCGAACAAACGGATCTTATGGATCTGTTCGGATCGGACGTACCTGTCGAGGGAGGAGCCGCCGGTACCTTCGCTTGGCGTGACGCGCCATTCCTCAAAGCCATGAAAAATGGCGACTGGGTACTTCTTGACGAGATGAACTTGGCGTCACAGTCTATACTTGAAGGTCTCAACGCCGTACTTGATCATCGCGGTGAGGTCTACATCTCCGAACTGGATCAGACATTTCACAAGCACCAAGACTTCAGAGTCTTTGCCGCACAAAACCCGCATCATCAGGGTGGTGGCCGCAAGGGTCTGCCCGCATCCTTCGTCAACCGGTTCACTGTCGTGTATGCCGATATCTTCCGCCCAGAGGATCTCACTCTCATCTGCAATAAGGTCTTCCCTAGCATCGATGAGCAGGAAGTCGCCAAGCTCATCCGATTTGTAGCCGAGCTGGATGAACAAGTAGTCAACCGACGTGCATTCGGCAGCCTTGGCGCACCTTGGGAATTCAACCTGCGTGATACTCTACGCTGGTTGCAACTTCTCACCTCGACAGACTTTCCAGGTTCAGCGCGCGACTTCTTGGACACTATCTTTGCTCAACGCTTCCGCGCGGAGATCGATCGCGTCAGGCTGCGTAGGGTGTTCGAGAACCAGTATGGCGTTCACCAACCCCGCATGAGTCTCTTCCATAACCTCAGCACAGAGGCTGTTCAAATTGGCCTCGGTTTGCTACCACGCGACACTGCGGTAACACGCCCAGATCCTATGTCCACATTGCGCGCCTCGCAGCTGGGTCCAATGGAAGCTCTTCTGGTCAGTGTCAAACAGAACTGGCCTGTCATCATCGTGGGTCCACCTGGCTCCGGTAAGACTGCTATGATCAGCCAGTCGGCAGGTTACGTCGGTACAGATTTGATCACCTTCTCCATGAACGCGGATGTTGACGCAATGGATCTTGTTGGTGGATACGAGCAGTTAGATCCAACGCGAGAAGTCCATCGATGCCTTGAGCAAGCGGAGGAGCTCGTTCGAAGACATATCGCGACGAGCACAAAGCCTTTCACAGTGCATCTTCAACTACTAGAACGCCTCCAGACTGGTTCTGTCACGAGCGACAACAGCGGTGTGGTGCAGTTCCTCGAAAATCTTGCAGGACTCAGCCCTGAGGCGTCCGATCTGGCCCACAAGCTGCACTCGTCACTTCAGGCCTCCAATCAACAGATCGACGGCGCACGTTTCCAATGGGTCGATGGTATCCTTATCCGCTCGCTTGAGCAGGGTAAATGGCTCGTCCTCGACAACGCAAACCTGTGCTCAAGCGCTGTTCTGGATCGACTGAACTCGCTACTTGAGCCCAACGGCTACCTTTCGATCAATGAACACTCCACAGACGATGGCGAAGCACGCATTGTGCGCCCACATCCGAACTTTCGTATATTCATGACCATGGATTCGAAGTACGGAGAACTTTCAAGAGCTATGCGAAACCGAGCTGTCGAAATATGTTTGTTGGAAGGTGATCACGAGGCCGTCCAAGACGATCGGCCGATGGTGCAGTATCCGCTTGACTCTGCTATGTATCGGTATCGCCAATTCCAAGGACATGAAGATCATCTGTCGATCACTCTAGAACAGCGTTTTGAGCATTTGGGACTACAAGATAACGATCTGTTGGCCAGTTTCGTCAAGCAGACCCGACAAGGCCTCATTTCTGTTTCTCCCACGCAGCTAAGCGGGATCAACGGTCACGCCACTACACAGATTACATCCATGGGAGCTCGAGCAAGTGTTCAGGATCAGATACCGCGATTTGCTCGTTTCCTGGAGACAACGTGGGCACCACGCGCGACTGAGGCTTACGATATGTTGGGGGTAGCTGAGTCGACAAGACTCCGCTCTTATCATTCTTTAGGCAATGAGCTGTTCCTCAACCGTACCGAGGGATCGAAGACATTCAACGTCTGGACTGCGTCCATGTACGACATCATGTTCGATATGTACAACATGCAACAGGCTATCCAAGATCTTCCGTCCGGTCGATTTGAACGTCGCAAAGAGAGACAGAAGCTACCGGTGTTCTTGCATGCGTACTGGCAAGGGCTTGTTAAGGTCGTTGGGGGCTTTTGGAATGCGCTTCAGCAAAACCATCATCCCGATGTTACTTTCCTGAAGCCTTTGCGAACATTGTTCTGGGCTTTCTATGCTCTCACTACTGCTCCTACGTTCGATCGCGCCACGTTTCAGACTTATCTGAAGATGTTGACGACTGCTATTCCCGCCATAGCCGGAGACTCGGGTCCTCTCATACAAGCTATGAGCGGTACACTCTCCAAGCAGATCGCTGTCTTCGGATCTGACGTCCAGCTTACCACAGGGTTGGGTATGGAAGATATTTGGCGCGTGTTCAAAGCATCCACACCCACAACTCTCGCTCAGCTAAACGCTATCTTGGAGCTCGAAAGCTTAGCCGATAGGCTCGATGCGGTCATGTGGCAGTCAACCTTACGTGTAGACGAGATGGTACAGTTACGCGAAAGGGTCGCAAGTTCCCTGAATCTCGTTCGAAAGAATCAAGTGGACGCTAAAGAACTTATCACAGGTCTCAGTGCAGCCATTCAGGATCTCGAGCAGACTATCGGCGAAGATAACGTGGTGATCACTCCATACTTTGAGGACGAATTCGAGGGCCTCTGTCAGTTCCTAGACATCGCACGCGACGAGGTTGATATCGAATGCAACACATCGCCTACAACGGCTGTTGTAACCACACGGGCAAAATCAGCCTTGTTTGCCCGGCGAGCAACAAAACTGGTAGATCTCGCATTCGGTCGATCTTATAATGGATCAGATCATTTCACTAAGTTGTATCGCCATCTCGGGTTGACTCGCAAGTCAGCAAACCCTATGGCACTCCAAGGCCGATTCCACATCGCCGTACTTGCAAAGCTGTATGGTGCCGACGAAGTTCAGCTGGCACAGCTTGACCGGTTCGAGACGGAACTACAAGTCCTCTCCCAGCAAGTATCACTCGACATTGGCCGCATAACGGACGGCCAAAACGCTGCGCTGGACTGGCTTTACAAGGATATTTATAATGAGATCATCGCGTCGCACTCTAACATACTTGTTGAGGCGGCAAATGAAGGCTCGGCTGTAGTATCTTTGGATGCTGACATACCTGATGTTTATCGATCGGCCCTAGAGGCTGGTATCGCAGGATGCGCTCAATCGCGTAATTCTAGTGTCAATTCTGCAGGGTGGGTTCACCTGGGCCTTCTGGGTCTACAGTTATACGTTCCTAACTACCCGCACGATCCCGCACTCAAGCCGATGGTCGAACGTGACATGTTCACCGCGGAAAAGGACTCTCTACTGAAGACACTCAGCGCTTTGAGACGATTCCAGATTGACTTCACTGGACAAGACACCAGCTTCCGTATCCGCCAAGTTGAAGACATAGTTGATAACATGGGTCAAGAGCCGCCTGTTCCTGCTATCGTGCGTCCTACTATTTCCGAGCTCGATGATCTCCAAGGCGAGTTCACAAACCTACTGAGCACCATACAACCTCTTTTAAACCGATCGATGTCAGTGCAAGAAGCGACTCGCGACACTACTTTGCAGCAGAATGTCCTACGTATCATCCAGCGACTCACTGAAGGATATCGAACTTATGACGACATCACGGATATCGCAGTCGGCTTCCTTGCGTGTCTGCAGATTGGCCTTACTATGGGCCAGAGAGAAGAAGAGAAGAATGTTCAGGGCAATTCCAGTAAGAGCTTAGTATATATGTCATCGAGGACACCTTTCTTCGGGCGATCCCAGCCAATGGAGAGATCAGAGTCGTTATTGCAGCTCATGGAAGAAAGCTTAGGTCAGCGCGAACATGCTATCGATCTTAGATGGCACACCTTGCACTCTCTGCTCGTGCTGAACAACACCGATCCGGCTGCTATGACTACACCTACAGCCAGAACCTTGCTGCATGACCTATTCGCTAGCTTGTACGGAGATTGGAAGACTAAACTGCTTCAAGACCAGGAAAAGGAAGCTCAGAATTCGAGCTTATACACATATCGTGGAATGGATGATGACGAAGTCGAAGAAGACCCAAGTCTGTTTCCGGACTACGATGCAGATGAAGAAGAACAAATCAACCCAGCCCGATCGCCTTCAAATTCTCGGGATCATGCAATTCGGCTTGCTAACATGCATGCTGAGCTTTTCGTTCAAGGTCGGGACGCTTCAGACTCTATCAAGGCTTTGCTAGAGTGGTGTGCCACGGAACTAAGTCGCATATCTGGTGGCAGGAGCTATGGTAGCAAGCACGAAGATGTCTTACCAACCATCTATTTCGCGCTGGAGAAGAAGGTTAATGCACTATCAACTATCGGGACGATGAGAACCTACAACTTCTACTTCGATGCCAACATATCGGAAGCTAAGCGTCTCATCATACTCGTCCACCGTATCCAGGCGCGCTACCGCCAGATCCGCAGTATCTGGCCCGAGCACGCTACTCTCTCGGAAGTCTTGCGTACCTGCGATGAAACCCTTGAATTCCGACATGTCGACCCCGTGGCAAAATTCATCACAAAGGCTGAGAAGCTCTATGCTTACATGCACGAATGGCAGAAGGTTGCTAGCAAAGAGTACAGCACAACCAATCTTTTTGACGATCTTACCAAACTTCTGGTCAGCTGGAGAGAGCTTGAGCTCACGACTTGGGCGCGACTGTTCGATATGGAGGAGGAGAAGTATCGTGACGATGCAAAGAGCTGGTTCTTTGTCGCATATGAGACGGTCATTGCTGCGTCCGAAAGCAGCGAAGATGAGAAGAGTTTACAGACGCATGTCAAGAATTTACTCAAATCTTTGGAAGGCTTCTTCGAGGCAACAACACTTGGTCATTTTGAGCAGCGCATCAAGCTCTTGGGACAGCTTCGCCAACACGCATCTATGCGTATGCAAGACGTTGATGCCTTCAAGACTGTTCATGCCGCACTCGACAATTTCCTCGCATACTACTCACGTCTCGAGAAGCCAGTACATGAGACTCTTGCCAAGGGCCGTCAAGCTTTAGAAAAACAGATCACCGATGTCATCAAGCTCGCAAGCTGGAAAGACACCAACATCGAGGTCTTGAAACAGAGTGCAAAAGCCAATCATCGCAAGTTGACCAAACTGGTCCGCAAGTTTAGAGCGTTGCTCAATCGGCCTGTGTCTGGTATGATGAGCGCTGGCTTCCCGGATGAGGATCATCTACTGAAAGACCGTTCTCTGGAGAATGTCATCACTGCTACGAACCCTGAGGCGCTGGAACTTTGCGCAAATAACATTCCTGGATGGGATGACAGGCCTACTCGCTTCAAGAACGTTGCTATCACAGTATCGATGATGCGAAATCTTACAACGCCAAAGAACGATACTGTTGACGGTGCATCATACATCAGCGAGTTCATTACCGACCTCTCAGGTTCTATTATCGAGCTGCAAAAGGCTACTCCCACTACGCTCACTGAGGAAAACAAAGCATCTGTGCAACATCTTAAGACCCAGAAGCGCAAGCTTTATGCTGATACGATGAAAGAGCTGCGGCAAATGGGCATCAACTCAAATCTGAGCATGGACACATTAGCAAAGCAGGATGAGCTTTCGACAATACTCTCAACTATACCGCTGGTCAAAGGAGGCGAGAAAACTGGTATCGCCGCTGAGTACCACCTCCACAAGGCACTCAACATCATGCCTCAAGTTCGCGCAATCATTAGGGAACATTCTGGTGATCTGACTGCAAATGACGTGGCGAGGAGTATCGGCTACCTTGAGGGCTTGCTCTATGCTTCTATCCGACAGCGCGGTGTGCTCAACAAAGCCGCGTGTAGTCTTCAGCAGATCCATGCGCCAATGTCACTTCTTGCCAACCTATGCCAATTGGACCACGATCAATCCACCTTGGTTTCCGAATTTGTGGATGTCTCAGGCTTTGTGCAGCCACAGCTTCGTTGGCTCCATGCCATGCTCAAGACTGCCACCGACGTGCTTACCGCCCAGGCTAGGCTCGGAAAGACGAGTGAACTGGATGGGTTGATCCACGAAATGCGCGCCTGGACCAGCACTGCTGAAAACCTTGCTGATGCATACGACCAATCGCCAAAGCTACCAGTCAATGTCCACTCAATCGCCTACCAGGGAGTCAATGAGTCCGTCAAAACTTTCTTGTCTGACCTACAAGACGCGTTTAACGCTTCTCTCAACAAAAGCGACGTTGCGAAAACTGTGCTTCGACAAGTGATACCGTTCCTCTTCCGCTATCCTGCCACCAATGATGTCCAATATTTGGATAATCTGCGCATATCAGTCGAATCTCATGCCAAAGACATCCTAGCTTCTCTGGACCTTGTCTTGGGTTCGATGCAAGATGTGGAAGCTGCAATGACGAGTATTCCTGCTTCAACGGATGATGCATCCTGGCTCCTCAAGGAAGAGCAATCACTCTCAGCTGCACTCATGGCTTTACATACTCCCCATATCAGTGAGACTTTGCAGACGCTACTTGAACAGATGCAATACCTTCAGAAAGACACTAATTTACAATGCATCGTCGCGTTGTTCATTAGCGTTAAGCCCATCCTTGATCAGTATGTGGCAACGCACAAGTATATCGTGAACCGTTTCGATGCACTTCATGCATCAATTGCAAACCTGCTTCACCGCCTCTCGAAATCTTTCATTCAAATAGGCACGCAAGGCTTCTGTCAGCCTCCCGAAAAGTCCAGCGATCCCCAAAAGGGCAAGGACGACAAGCTCGAATCTGGTACTGGTCTTGGTGAAGGAGAAGGTGCTGAAGACATCTCCAAAGATATCGAGGACGATGAAGACCTCGAGGATCTCGCACAAGAGCAGAAGGGTGAACGTGAGGGAAGTATCGAAGAACAGGAAGATGCAGTCGATATGGGTGAGCAAGAGATGGAGGGTGAGACGGAAGAGGTTGGAGAGAAGGAAGACAAGGGCGACGAGTCTGGCGAAGAAGGGGATGACGATGCGCAAAGCGAGGTTGGTAGTGTCGATGATCTCGGCCCTAGTGCTGTCGATGAAAAGATGTGGGACGACGGTGGCAAGGAGGACGACGCGAAAGATAAAGAAGGGAAAGAAGATGTGGGGACTGAAGATCAAGAAGAGCAAGTTGCCGCTGAACAGAAAGAAAAGGAGAAGACCGGAGATGACAAGGATGAAGACGAGAAAGATGAACAAAAACAAGGCGAGGAAGACGATGATATGGAGATGGAGGGCGAGGATCAAGACGAAAACGTTGGTGCTGGCGAGAAGGAGCGGATGGACCCACACGCAAAGGAGGAAGAGACATTAGACTTGCCAGAAGACTTGAACATGGATGGTCAAGATGACGAAGGCAAAGAGGACGATGATCTTGGCGATATGGACATGGGTGACGATCTTCCAGGGGACGAAATCGATCCGGAAGTAGAACCAGGCCAACTAGATACCATGGATGAAGATATTGGTCCTGAGAAAGAAGGCGAGGAGGAGAAAGACACTACCGGTCATGTTGAAGACGAAGAACAACCAGAAGGGGAACAAGAAGATGAGGGTGACGAGCCCATGGATGACGATGACGCTGTTCCTCTTCTGGATGAGAACTTGCCAGAAGACGAGGTTCGCGATCAGAAAGATACCGACCAAGCCGATCCCAATGCCGAGGCTGGTGCAGGTACCGAAGCCAACGAGGAAGCGCATAAAAACAAGAACGAGCAAGCTTCCGCTAGCGCTGCGAACCAAGACGAAGGTCAAGAGGGAGAGTCAGCCGAACAGCAACAAGCACCGACGACCGAAGACGGACAGCTTGGACAGACGGCCGCACCAGATGCTGGTGGACATGGGGAGCAGCCTGAGGATTCAAAGGAGACGCAGTCTTTCAAGAAACTGGGCGACGTGCTGGAGAGGTGGTATAATCAGCAGAAGCAGATTCAAGAGGCCCAAGAGAAGGACGATACGCAGGTTCAGCAGATTGATAAAGAGATTGACATGGCTGATGCGGACTTTGAGCATCTCGGCGATGAAGAACAGCAGGCAGATACGCAAGCTCTGGGTACCGCGACTGAGGACCAAGCAAAGACCCTGGACCACGACATGGCTCTGCCAATGAACGAGGAGGAAGATAAGATGCCAACTCGACCCGAAGACAAGGACGAAGAGATGACGGGAGCCGACAAAGATACTGAGATGGAGGAGCCTGACCAGCAACCAGATCAAGACCAAGAAGCTCAGCAACCGCAGTCGAACGCGATGGAAGGTCAGCCGCAGGCTTTCGTTGGCGAACAGCGACCCTTCCCTGACCAAGAAGACGAAGACATGACCGATGCTGTTGAACTCGAAGACGATGTCTCCTCTACAATGTCTTCTGCAGACAACATCGAAGCCCAGCTCTCGCTTACACACCTCGATCCTGCCACCATGGACCCCACGTCCGCACGCGCCCTTTGGCTTGCCCACGAAGCTTCGACACATTCGCTCTCCCAACAGCTCACTGAGCACCTCCGCCTCATTCTCGCACCCACTCTCGCTACAAAGCTTCGCGGCGACTTCCGCACAGGAAAGCGACTCAATCTCAAGCGCATCATTCCCTATATTGCATCGGGCTACAAGCGTGACAAGATCTGGCTACGACGGAGTATGCCAAGCAAGAGGAGCTACCAAGTCATGATAGCGTTAGACAACAGTGGAAGTATGGCCGACAGCGGTGCCAGCGGTCTCGCACTCAAGACTCTCACGCTCGTCACCCGTTCGCTCTCCATGCTAGAAGTCGGTGAAGTCAGCGTGGTAGGTTTCGGTGATGAGGTCAACGTTGCGCATGGCTTTGACAAACCCTTCACTTCCGAGGCAGGTGTGCGTGTCTTCGAGCAATTCGGTTTTGACGCCAAGAAAACCAACGTCCGTGGCCTAGTTGATAAGAGTCTGGAGCTGTTCAAGGATGCCCGGCAGAAGGGATCAAGTTCAGCAGGTGAAGACCTTTGGCAGTTGATGCTCATCGTCAGTGATGGTCTCTGCGACGATCACGCTGAGATCCAACGTCTCGTTCGCAAAGCACAAGAAGAGCGTGTGATGATCGTCTTCATTATCATCGATAGCTCTGCCGCCGCACCTCTTGTACCGATACCAGCGCCGTCCGACAACCCGGGTGCGCAGCCACCAGCGCCAGTCAAGGATCAAGCGAAAACCTCCATCCTGGACCTGCAGTCTGCAATTTTCACGCCCGAGGGCAAGATTGTAAGATACAAGTACATGGAGCAGTTCCCCTTCAGGTACTACCTTGTTGTGAGGGATGTTAGAGAGCTGCCTGGAGTACTGGCTGGGGCGTTGAGACAATGGTTCGGAGAAGTTGCCGGCAGCATTTAGTGATTTCACTATAGAGAAAAAATACTAGGTATAGCTAGTAGTGCATTTGCATAGACGTGATTCTAGGCTTGTTCAGCGTTTTCACATCCATGGAGTTGCACTTACTGGCGTTCAAGAATCTAGCATTTATCAGCATGGAACAAAAGTTTTCATTCGAAGGTCTTGAACTGCATGATGTGGTTTTGTAGTGTACGTATTTCGTAATCTGTAGAGAAAAGTCTCTTAGGGGGCTGATGTTGGGCTTGGGCACTGAGCTCAAAGCTAGGTAGCGCACCAAATGCGTATCAGATTCTCCCTCCAAACTGTACGGTCCATACCGGAAACAACACGAATTCACCAAAAGTTACTTCACAAACACCTCTTCCACCAAGACTTATATAGGAGATACCTTGTGAACGCTTCTGGCACGTGAATTTACATAACGTTTCAACCCAACTTGATTATGTATAAATCGCTGCAAGAATTGGCAGTAAATTGGCTCTCTACGTTTAAAAGATTCACATGTGTCAAGGTGTAGGATCGGTAACCCATGGCTATTGTGGTATAGCAGGGATCTTCGAACGAAGCACGCAAGTTGAAGCGGAATGATGCACACCCAACAACTTCGGATCGGCACCGACCACTATGTTGCTCGCCGACTCTGCAGGGACATTGGCTAACTGTAGCGGGAACGCAGACCCCGCTGCACTCTCGACCCATCAGCGACCGTGTGGTAGGTGCCTGACCGGCGTCCGACGTACTGCCCTGCAAACTCATTCCCCAGCCGTGGAAACAGGGAAGTAAGCCGCTTCTCCAAGTTAGACTACTGGACTTGCGAGCCATCAGCACCGCGTCGACTTGCCTTGATAATTCGCTGAGATTTTACTATCGTCCAGACCGACACGTGGGGCTGAGCATTCATTCAGGTACAATAACACAAGGAGCCTTCGACATGCCCTGTGAAATACAGGATGGTTATCTTCGCTCAGACATCACAGCCTTTCTAGCACATATTATCTTGCAACGCCACGTCTTCTGTTTAACGATTGATGCGACAACCAATCATGTCTCAGGCTCCAAGCCACTCGAGCTCTCCTGTCACGAACACGCCTTCGATTGCATATTCTTCTGAGAGGGACAGTTCAAGAGACCGTACCGATACTTCTTCGTGAGTAATGGCATTCACGATCCTTCTTCGACAAACATACCCACTCACAAGCATTAGGGTCACAGCCACGTGCGCCTGCTCCACCTTCAGTACTGACGACGAACATTATACACATCGTGTCGATACTCACGGCGATAGCCGAGCCTACTCGAGTCTACTAACGATGGGCGGAAATAAATGATTCAACTTCGCGTGCATCGGAGCACAATTTGAATCAAGCTCGGATAAGTGATGCATGCGTGTGTGTGTGTGTGTGTATGTGGAACAGTTCGATCCCTTAGGTATCGCGATATACCATATTAGAGCGATACTTTTGCAAGTATCTACAGAACTGTCTTAGCTGTTGAGGTTATCGCTACGCCTGGCATACTTCTCTCATTGAGAATTATGTTTTTCCGATCAGCGAGCATGCTTAATGCGCTCCAATCCCAGGACTGCATGCGTATATTTCTTAGCTCATGTCTTTGTTACCGCTCACTGACACTATCTTTCCATGCGTTTTCTTCTTCTTGCCTAAGCGGCAGCGTTGAGCTGCACCAAAAGTCTTCTGGAGCCTCATCACTCGTTTCTGGACTCTTCATATCGTTATTCTGTTCATGAATCGTTACTGCGTCAAGCCAGAGTTCAACCTTATCTATGTTCGGAACTGATTTTTCAACCTCAGCATTATGTTGCCGCAGAGCACAACACAGAAGTGACCTGCCGGGGTGAACACGACCTTCGTTGAGCCGATAATAATAGCGCTTTGCTCTGATATAAATGTCAGTAGATGCTGCTCAAACGTAGCTGAGAATTTGACAGCTAGACATTCAAAGCGTAGTACCTACATTACGGCTGTATGATTGTTTAGCGGAGATGTATCTTGTTCTACATGCATACTTTATCTGCGTTCAATACAGTAGTGCTTGCCGGCTTTATGTGCCGAAGAGCCTGTGCTACAAGGACAAAAAGAAGTTGATCCCAGCGAAGGAAGCCAAGAACCGGAGTAAGAGAGTGGTGTGCGGGTCAAAGATGGTGAATTATGCCAGATCTGGTGTTTATGATGGCGTCAAACCTGTAGGTGAGCGGTTCATCATGCGCTGTTTATAGCGAACACATAGGTATGACTAGATTACGGGGAGTAATACAGGATGCCCCGAAGATTGAATACCACGAAGAGGACTTAGCGGTTGTAAAGCCTATCACGGACGATGTTGTCCATGAAGCAGAGCTATCCAGCGCAGGAAACTTAATCACTTGGTGGCGTCTATGGGCCAGACGATTTTAGTTATGTGAACGTACTCAAAACGTCTGAATGACGCGTGACCATTCTAGTGAACCTTGTCAGTGTGCTATATGTGGTGAGTTGTACATGAAGCAACGTGAAAACCCAGTTTAAGGACCACGACTTGTTTATCACGCAGATCGAATGATGCGTGATCGCTTTCTGGAAGTTCTACTTGTTGTAACAGTAGACGCGAATGCGATGACGCCTGTACATTCCACATGGTCGTACTAGTCACTCAACGTACACAACCTGGATGTTTAGGAGCGGAAGAATATCCGCAAGCGTTTGGGTGCAAACCGGAATATTACAGCCGTGAGAGCAAACGTGCAATATCAAGAGACTTGGATAGAAGATGACACATGTCGTGGCTGCACGGTAAGCTGTGTTTGGTCATAGTCGCTCACGATAGGCTGGGCGCCGAAGTAAGTCCAGCGAGAAGTGTTAGGCCCCCAGGGCACTCTTTCTCGAAGGCTTCCATATCCGCTTAGCTGCATCTCGGTATCGGTATGTTTTCCCCGACGCGCCCGCTGTGCGCCATTCAGTGTTGCTACCAAAAATGTCCACCCCCAGCCTCAAGTTTAAGGCTCGGAACGTTGATCTTGAAGAAATGGAGCACGCGTGGAGCAACGGCAGCACCAAAGAACAGCCGCAGCCCAGACAGGGGATAAAGATGGCCCACTTCTTCTAAAGTCGTGATGCATCTTGCGTAGCGTGCAAGGAGAGTCAATCGGCCCGACGCACAACATCAAATGGACTTCGACGTCCCATGATCCATATCTTGGCAAACTTGGATCTAAGCCCATAACCAGGCTTGGACCTGCGCCGGAATCAGCGCTGTCACTCCACGGCGCGGCATAAATTAGTTGTCGATCCGCGGCTTTAGCCACGCTACGTATATCATGGTCACGAACGGTTGTGTGATCGACAGCTGGCAGAACTGGCCGTTGCTCAGCAAGCAGGTGAGATTCCAGGAGATGATGTTCTAAATCTCGCAGTCGTTATCTGCAGATGCTTACGACACGCCGCTATCAAGTGTCAAAGCCTGTTGCGGGCTTAGCGATGGATTCACTAGATATAATGACATAACGTTACCGTTATTGCAGTCGCGCATGATATCTGGAGCTACCTACCAGCTAACGGGATGGCTTCGGAAATAGCGAACCGTGGCATGGGATGTAAACATGACAGTTCAACACACTCTAATGCGTAGTGTAGTCTCATGCCGTGATCAGGGATACCGGTGATATGGAGAGGACGATGAGACGGCCAGGCCGAACAGTGAGGCCTCAACGCTAGAAGCCAGGCGGGGCGCCTTGCCAAGCTCCGAGCTTGGCAGGACTATCTCCGATTGGTGGACACACCACGCGGCCAGAAGATCTTACAATGGAAGTGGTGCTGACGACCAGACTCGTGCTCATGACTACGCTGCGGAGCAAGAACTCTGAGTACTACATCGCCGTTTGGAATAATGTGTTTGACTTGCTCAATCTAGTATTACAATCAAATAACGGTAGCTCATGCGTATCTACCTTCCAAGCACTGCACGCTAAGTCATGGGATCATATGGTCCAATTCCACACCCGAGATAGCTAAACTCACAGCCAAACAAAACCTTGGCACAAAAAAACTATGCCTTATTTTGCCATGGCGCTAACCCATTGATCAAACAGTGATCTATCCGGCATGTAACAGTCAAGTGGTAATTCAAACTTGAGCTCGAGTCCTGCTTGCTGTAGATCGATAGCTTTGGAGAGGTGATAACAGAATGCGGCGTCATCGTCATAATGTAATTCATTGAGCTCAAGCCGGTCTTTTGTAAGAGCAGACGCGATTGTGTTATTGTATTCAGTCGTGTCTTTTTGTTGTGTGGCAGGTGGTAGGTTCCGGTGTGCGTTACTCTCTGCAAACGTCTGACACTGGTCTGAAACAGATTCGGCGATGGCCGGACATGGTGTGGAAGCTTGCTGTGATGTAGACATAGTTTGAGCATCCGACTGACTTGCTGCTACCCTAGGACACTTTATCAGCTCTTGTTCTTTTTGGACCAAGACCACAGGCGAATGACTTCCGTATACGCCTTTCGAGAATGATAGGCTAGCAAGTAAGGGTGGCTTACACGATGAGAATGTTCGTATAGATGGTACAAATGACAATTCAGAAGTGTTACCACGACTGGATGACAAAGTATAGTTGACCGTAGTAGAGCAGTGCAGAGTCGTGAGGGAAGGTAATGTCGAATGCTCGATGGATGATGGGATGTATCATTACAAGAAGGCAACAAGGCAGACCCCAAATCTGCAGATGATCATTGGCCAATAGACCGCATGCAGATAAATTTGCCTATTTGTAGGCAGTCTTTGTGAGCGCACCGCACTAGTCGGTGCTTGCGGCATTCACGTAGCCGTCGAGTCGTCAAGGCATAACAGACCGCACGATTTCCTACACAAGACTCATCAACCGCGTAATTACATTACGGCCCAGCCGGAGGCTTAGGGAGAGCGGTCTGTGACTCGCACCATGCACTTGACATGACAGCGAGTCGACACGGTGTATCAAACTGCCCTTCATGAGCAGAAAACATGACGAAATGCTAGTCAGTGGAGGCATGTCAAGTTCTTAGTACAGCAATGCGCTATCTCCTTTGGGCACCGCGTTTCGCCGTTGCTCGATTACGCGACAATGCACACGACTTGTTGTCGCGTCGATCGCCCCAAGTAAAAGCGGTCGTTATGTCAATACCCCCAAGTCGGGCGTTCACAGGGGTCCCCATGACGGCGGGGATTGTCCTGCAGATAATCGATCTCGACTACAGTAGGGATGATGGCGTACACCCACGACATGGTTTGGCTTTAGGTATACAACGATGCGACGCAGGCATAGCCTGACCTGGCCCCGCCTATATTTGCGCGTTAGCAAACTATAATGGAATACTTTAATGTGTAGCAAGCACTGATGGGTTCAAGAGCGTATTGGCCACGTTCCTCCAAAATAGCAGAAAGAAAGCTGGCTCATACAATGCTTTCCCCCTCTTACTGTCGCGTCACATAGCAGTGACATCCTAGTCTTTACGCAAAGCGCGTAGCATGTACTCTAGATTCGGTCGCAACAATGGAGAATTCCAACTATGACAGCGCCAGGGTGGGCTTGTGTAGTGGCTAGAGACAAGCCGAACCTCAGGAGGCGGCCAAGCGAGCGCCAGGTGTTTGCGACGCAAAATGGCCACGGCCCGTTCGAGAATAAGAAAGGCCGACCTCAAAAGGAACAGGTGATAGGATCTGTGACCGCGAGCTTGACTTCCGGCATGCGGGCAGAGCACGGAGGGGCGCCGCCTGTGGCAGTTGCAAGGGCGTCGTTGTGGCGGCCCTGAGAAACGGGCGACTCGGGCTATGGCAGTGACATCTGCCAGGCAGTCAGATGTTACCGGCAGCGTGTTGATCTCGCTTGATCAGCTGCGTTAGCTTAGGATGCTCGCGAGTCGTAATACAACTCAGCAGAAATTTCAATCTTGCGGCATTCCAGGTTCTATACCGATCAGTGCAATCCGATGACGATAATAACCATCAACCTCGTGTTGGTGCTTTGACTGACACGCCATAATGTTCCACTCACTGCTGCTTAATGCTGAAAGATATCTTGAAGCATAGAAATTGCGGTCCGATAGATGCAAACGACGAATGCGATTTCTTCCTTGATCGTGCAGCGATGGACAGTTCGAGCACAGTACAGGTCGCTACCACAGCCAATTACGACTGCTTCCTCTACCATCACTTCCATTCGGTGGACGAACCATGTTTGTTTAACCGAACCGAATGAAACTGTTGAGAAGGATCAGAAGGCCCGACACGGCTGATCCGGGATTCGACTCAGGAACAAATCCGCTGAATTGGTACCGATATATGTACAGATGCCGATGCACCGATTCATCAAGAAGCCAGTATATAGCAGGCTGCGTATACATAGGCCGATATTCGACCGACGTTTTCAGGATGTTTGCCCTCTTCTGCCTCGATTTGTGGTGTGCAGACTGTATGACGGTTTGGAAAGCTACAAAATGAATAGCTCGTGTCCACAAACGCAGTTTCTATACTCAAAGCCTATCCACCAATATTCCGCAGCTTTGATACATGATGTTCATCTTGGTACCTCGGTCTGTCTTGAAAGACTCAATGTCATCGTGATCTTAAACAATCAATCTAGACATTAACGGGACCAGGGAAACCCATTGCGAACACAAGAATGAGTGAACCCATCCGATGATACACTATCACAATGATATCACACAATCAAGGCTACTATGATGTGTGAAGTGATATCCTAGAAATTTGCCGGTGCAGCAACTGTTGCAGTGCCATGTGACAACGTAGCATCAGATCATTGATCGATCATTGTGCATCTCTCAATCTCAACGACACCATCAATGGCCGCTTCTCCCAGAATATATAAGTCTTTTGCTCACCAAAGTCGCGAAGCTCCTCCACAGCCCGCAAGTCAAATGTAAAGATGAGCCGCGCAAGCGTCAACCGCATGATCGTCCAAGCCAACTTTTGCCCGATGCATTTATGTCGCCCAAGCAGAAACGGCTCGAACGCGTCTAAACGATCAGACGTAAGCAGAGAGTCTGGTAAGAATCGTTCTGGAATGAAGGAATCTGGTTTTTCAAAGTTCAAAGTAGAACGAAACGTCGGGTATTGGTTTACGGACACAAACGTCTACAAAATGCTATTAGCAGATATCCGCTTCCAAGCTTTTGTCGTGTTCACTTACGTTACCTGGTACAAGTTGACCGCAAATATACGCGCCTTCCTTGGATATAACGCGAGGCAATAGAATGGCTGCCGGCGGACCCATTCGAATCCCTTCCTGGATGACCGCCGTGAGGTACTCCAGCTTCGCCACGCTAGCGATCGTAATCTCGTCTTCAGTCCGATACGTTAAGCGGACTTCCCTTTTTAGCTTCTCCAGGGCCATGGGGCTCTGTAGAAGCTGAGTGAGTATCGCTGTCATGGCTGTGCTTGTAGTCTCGCTGCCTGCGAAGATGAGTAAAGTCATGTTCGCCTCGATCTCCTCTTTCGGGATCTTCACCTCCCCTTTCCCTTCATTGTAAGCCATAATAGAGCCAACATAGTCCTGCGCTTCCATCTTATCTTCCATCTTGAGGCGTTGCATAGTTTTCTCATGCGCTAGTTTTCGATGGTAATCCATTTTTGCCATGATTTCCTTTGGCATCCCAAGTTTCATCAACTTATTGAGAGGACGAAAGAAGTTGACCGAAGCTAAAAGAGCAATACCCTTTCCAAAGCTGCAACTGATTTCTACCCAAGGATGCGCGCGGCTCTCTGCAACGCTACCGAAGGACTCACCGAAGGAAAGAGCGCCGGATATGTCGAATGTCAACCAGTTCATCCACTCCGTAAGATTAGTAACAGCACTTCCTTGGCCCTGTACAACGGCCCCTTCAAACTTTTGTATCAGAAGATCAATGAGACCTTCAAACACGGGCGCATGTTCGGCAATTGCATGTTTGGTGAATGCACCAGTCAATGCTCTTCGATTTCGCAAATGTGTTGCTTCGTCCGTGCTTACGATGCTGATCGGATGATGTTCCTCCTCCTGGCCGGCCCAAACCCGATTTTTTGAGATATTGCGATTGCTATAGATGTCTTTCCATGCTTCAGCATTGATGTAAGATAGCTCATCGGGCGCAACACGGACGACTGGACCATATCGCTTATGAAGTTCATGCAGCTGGAGGTGGTAATTGCCAGACTGCATGGCACGTGCCCATGTCAGGCGAGTGGCTGCCCAAGATTTTGGCCCTGGATAATTCCGAAGAGGGTGTAAGTAGAGGTTGTATATTACCCTACATACGCTCTATACATCTTTAGCATCTTTGTACCTACGTGACTGACATCCAAAAACTTACTACGACGGCAGCACTTAGTACTCCAACAGCGAGGATATCATGAAAGTGGCTCATTGCGATTTCGCCAGGTAGTCATGCGAGTATATCACTGTGACCCGAGCCATACTTATGTCTCGCGATAGTTCGTCAAACCGGTCAGCCGGTGATCGGGCTCTCGGTATCTCGCTCTACGAAACACCAATCGTCTCACCCGAATTCAGCCTGCCAGGCGTGTACGGCAGCTTGGAATCGCATCGATCGTTCGTCAACTGTAAGAAAAGCAAAGCCTTTGATGGAGATGGCCGCGGTGTGACGAATCTTAACTTGTATAGATCGGAAAGGGTTAAGTAGGGCCCTGGTCAGTGACCCGGTCAAGGCCCGCCGTTCGCTTACATAACGGCACTCGCCAATCATCGGGTATATGCGTACACTTTCTCTTCTTCATTTCATTCCCAGTACTCTGCTTTTCCGATCATGTGTTTTAATGTCCGGCTCGCTCTATACTCCGACATGGAAACTAGGACAATTTCCAACTACGTGGCGTCCCAGTGCGCTATCTTCTTTCTGCTTGAACGTCCATCGGCGTCGAACTAATACAGCCTGTTTCGATCTCAACATCCCTCATATACTACTTAGGTCTTAGTCCGGCCTCTCTTGTACGAACGACCTCAATGGATTGCCCGCAACTTGAAGCGTTCGACTCCGTTGTCTACTTGTGGGAAATGCTAGGTCTGCCACAGCATGCTCTTAACTCACTACATCTACCTTTGGACGTCGAATGCTTGCCATCTTCTTTCAAAGTCAGCATTCTGGCACAATCAACCATCGCAACGTCTGCGCTTGCCGCGGCTCTCCTCTGGACCGTTCAAAATACGTCTCCAATACCTCGGGTTACTGTTCCAGCTGAGCATGCATGCGTCGAATTCAAATCCGAGCGACTGTATACTGTGAATGGAGAGTCTGCGTCCCCGCCCTGGGGTACTATCGGTGGTTTTCATAAAGCGGCTGATGGATATGTGAGAATACATGATTCCTTTCCGAATCATCGTCAGAACGCACTACGTGTGCTAGGGCTATCACCAGACGCATCGAAGGCAGATGTGGCTCAAGGTGTTTCAAGATGGAAAGCCGTAGAATTAGAGAGCGAGGCTTGGCGATGCGGTGCCGTGATCGCTACGCTACGGTCTCTCGAACAATGGGATGTGTTACCACAAGCCAAGGCTATTGCGGAGTTCCCTATTCTCATAAGGCGAATCGCAGACTCTGGCCCGTATATGTCACCGAAACCAACAATAAGAGTATCAAACAAGTGTCTTCGAGGCGTCCGTGTCGTCGAGATGAGCCGTGTCATAGCTGCGCCAGTCGCTGGAAAGACGCTAGCCGCACATGGGGCCGACGTTATCTGGATCACATCACCATCTTTGCCTGATCTTCCTGATCTGGACATCGATCTATCGCGCGGCAAGCGTACGGTGCAACTGGATATCAGGAAGGCTGAAGACAAAGCAAAGCTGCTAGATCTGCTCTCCACGGCCGACGTCTTCATTCAAAGCTACCGCCCCGGGAGCCTTGCGGCACAAGGTCTCTCCGCTGGAGAACTGACAAAAGCGAATCCAAATTTGATAATCGCCAGCCTTAGCGCTTACGGACCTGACGGACCATGGTCCAAGAATCGAGGATTCGACTCGCTTGTGCAGACGTGTTCCAGTGTCAATGTGGCGGAAGCCGAGAGCTATGACGCGAACGAGCCGGTTCGCGTGTTACCCTGTCAAGCACTCGACCATGGAGCTGGCTATCTTCTAGCAAGTGGGATTATGGCTGCACTGTACAAGCGCGCCACTGTTGGGTGTGCCTATGAGGTTGAAGTATCGTTGGCTGGTGTCATGAAACAATTGCGATCTTTGGGTCGATACGTCGGCAAAAGCGGATTCTATCGTAAAGACTTTAGGAAGCCAGAGGATGTGAAGCAGTATCTGGAACTGCGGCAAACGCAATTCGGGGTCCTGGAGGCAGTAAAACATGCGGCTCACATTGAGGGTCTGTCAGTTGGGTGGGACATTATGCCAAGACGGTTGGGTAGTGATACGGCGCGTTGGCTTTCTTAGTTTGACGATTCGCTGCTTATTCCGATAGTATTGCGCTCATGGCCAAAATTCTTCAGTACCGACACATGCCTTCTCACGTTAATGCTGGATGGATTGGATATGTTGCCCTCGGAGCTCTAACTGTCGACAATCCGGCTTCTCGAAGCTGGAGCAACTCCTCTCCATTACCTCGAGACTTCGTGGTCGTATTATTCCAATCATGATGAGTCAGGGCTTCGAGCTCATGTTGCATGGCTGAATTTTTGATGTGCATCGCGTCTTTGTAATGTGCGTTCCAAGGTCGTAGATGCAGTCACTGTGGAACCATTGACGTCACCGCCCGCGTACCTGCATTAGTCCTCGCCCCTCTCTACGCCATTTATGTTCGCCACTATTCCTCGTCTTCGACTCATTGCCTGTTTATCAGTCAGAATCACCGTCACTAATCAGCTCCAGTACCATGGCCGAAATTGCAGCGGGCGCGTACATTGTGGCGGAAGTGGTTGAACACACCGCAGAAGCAGGCTACGCTGCTTACATCGTCTCTAAGCCAACGCTCCCTCTCAAGGTCACTTTCACGCGTATAGCCACAGCGACAGGTGACACATCGGCGTATGTATTTCCATAATCCTGTTAATAAGGTGAGACTGACCTCCAGACGCTCGTTGGCGCGCTCCAACCACACAGTCACGGTCATCGGCAACAAAGCTTACATTTTCGGTGGTGACACTACAAACAACGTTCTTGCAAGCAACCATGTGCATATTGTCACTCTTGAGCACTCCGGAAAACCCGAGATGGACTACAGTATCATTCCAGCTTTATCGACATCTGAAGGTGATCGCACACCTGCAGCAAGATCGAGCCACGCAGCCTGCGCCTTCCATGGGAATGTCGCAGTATACGGTGGTAGTGACCAAAACGGTAGTCTGATCGACGAGAAGTCATCTGTGTGGCTTTTTAGCCCGGAGAGAAAAAGCTGGGATATTCTTCAACCATCCAAGGGAGATGTTGATACTGGAGATATCGGCCCAGGCCCACGTCGCAACGCGCAACTGTTCGCGCATGGCCAACACGTGATCCTGTTTGGAGGAGTTGACGGATCTGGAGACAACGCGTCCGATCTATGGCAGTTCGACATCGCAGCGCGCTACTGGGCGCAGCTTCCGACAGCACCAGTCGCAACATCGAACGCTGCACTGACAAATGGTCAATTATGGCTGATATCTGGTACAGATCCCATGAGCAGTCAGCTGCATCACATTAGCGTCTCTTCCTCGAGTGAGGAGAGGAAGTGGGAGTCTTTTACCTTCCCCACTAACCCACTGGCGCCCGGTCCTCGTGCACGACGTGATGGGGCCTTGTTACCGGTCACTACGGGCTGGGGTCGTAACTACCTCGTTCACCTGCTTGGAGCTCGGAACGACTCATCTGCTGATGATCTAAACACCAAGCCAGAAGACCCCAAGACTGCTGACGAAGTCACCCAATTCAGCGACACCTGGGTTTTACAAATACCCTCAAGTGACTTGGAAGCAAAACCATCCATGACACTCAAAAATGCCATCAACCCGGCCAAGATTAAGGATGCTATCAGGTCTGCTCTAGGTGCTGATACTGGTCACCTGTCGTGGGCGGAGGCAGTGGTACAGCTACCTTCGGATAAGCAACTGGAAGAAGAAGACGGCAAGCTGCATCCCGGTCCAAGAGCTTTGTTCGGTGCGGATGTCATGGAAAAAGGCAGCGGTGTAGTCTTCTGGGGTGGAGTGAATGCCAAAGGTGAGAGGGTTGGTGATGGATGGGTCGCGAGATTTGAGTGAAGAATGAAGTACGTCAGGACACGTGTTCTGGTGGTGCATGACACGATTGATGGATTGATGGATTGATGGATTGATGAGGGGCGCTTGTACCTACCTCACGGTGCATATGCGAAGGATTAGAGCTTGTCGGAGACTCTAGGCCAGCAACTTGTGGTATCGATCATCACTGTAATTGTCCCTGCGGACCTTCGC
Source organism: Alternaria brassicae (assembly GCA_004936725.1). Taxonomy (NCBI): domain Eukaryota; kingdom Fungi; phylum Ascomycota; class Dothideomycetes; order Pleosporales; family Pleosporaceae; genus Alternaria; species Alternaria brassicae. The sequence continues at coordinate 828,024 of CM016506.1, read as the reverse complement.
CAACGAGGTCCTTTGCCGTTACCCAAAGCCACGTTGATCCGCACACTATTACCACCAGGCTGGCTCTTCCCTTGTTAAAGTATTGCGCTAGAAAGCCACAAGCCAGACTGAAATGGGAAACGGTCGGGGCAACCTTGCCATTGCGACATTACCGTGGACTAGGTAGCGTCGATCGGACCATATCGTTCTATCCACCGTGCTACCAAAACTTTATTAGCCCTACGCTCTATAGCTTCCACGCAACATCCACAAAGATAGGGTAACTTTTATATTGTAAGGGCTGTTCAAACTTCATTCACAGTTGCCTGTACCGTTCTCTAAAACACTATCAGAAATGCGCGCTGCCTTGACAATCAAATCTACGATGAGCGTAGCGAAACAGCGTGCGCCACCACCTCATTCACTGAACTGCGACCCCATATTTTTGAATTCCAGCTCATTAACCCGAGCGTCGAATTTCAGCAAGTGCAAACAGCTTTTGGTTCCGTGTTGAAGAGTCTGTTGATCCAGTAGTCGGCCAGCAGCTGATGGCGACGAGCTTGCATTCGCTTTTGTTCCACTCCAACATTAGATTATATTCATCAAAATGGGTAAAGCTGACTCACGATAAGATCTCTATGTCGATCTTTGTTTCTTGTATCTGTATGCGATCCGGTGGAGTTACTTCATGTACGGAGTGCGGCATAGTGCAGTTGGTTGGACCACGTTATGACAAGGTAATCAAAAGAGGTGAAGCGTCTACTCGGTGAATTCTAGGTAATTATTGGAGAATGATGGATTTCTAGACAGGTCTAACAAGTAACAGCAACATAGGAAGGCTTCGGCATACTTATACTTCGGAGAGCACATGAAGGATCTTCAATTGCCATGAACAAAAGGTTTTGACATGTACACAGTCCGCATCACAACCAGAGGCATCGAAATGGTGGTTGGCCTACCGCTGAGTCTGGGAATGTCCTTTCTATCCTGGCTAAGATTCGGTTCTTTAGATTAGATCCTATAGACGAGCGAGTCAATCTTCCGACTGGGGTGTGTTTACTATACGGTCAGCATGCCATTGGCGGCTATCAAGCCACACGGAGGGAATTAGATGAATTAGCCGAAATACCAGGGTCCGCGCCGGATCAGAAAGGATGAAATATATTGCGATCTATGGGTCATTTCCAGAATCTGGGGAACCATGCCATGTTTTGATGTCACACACTTCACGTTTCGGGGCGACCTCGATTGAACAGCCCAGCCTGATACTGCTGGTCGAGAGACTTTGGATATAAAAAGAAACTACCAACATCAACAGAGGTACATATTGCGCACAATCAGGTAATAGACATGAGGCTGAAAGTCCGATACCGGGCGCAAAGCGGATCCGCTCCATGAGCCAAGCGAAGCTCTTGAACAGGAAGCAAATCTGGTTATAGAAACGAAGACTCTGCTGCCATTTCTGCTTCTTGTGGCTATTCTTTTAATCGCGACATTAACACTACCCCACACACCGACTAGGTAGCCTCGCATGATTACCATCCGCCATTGCAGATTTTGACCTTGGAATGTAAACAGCTCGAGATGTCTCACTTTCTCATCGTCAGTCTCTGAGAGTTGCGAACTGCTATGGCCTCTTTTTGCCTATCGGGACAACCAGGGATTTCGCGACATGTCGGGACAATCTTAGCCCAGTGCAGAAACCAGGCTGTTTGCCACTGGAGAAAAACAAAGCTTAGCCGCCGACTGAACGCCACGGTTGAGGAGTTGGCAAACAATGAATGCAGCTACATTCTCGGACTCGGAGAGATTACACCCGATCACATGACAAGCAGACAAGAAAACAAGATATCGACAACCATCGATTCAGTCGCTCCTCGAAAACTCGACTAGTTGGCCAACTCGCATGATTTTCTCTCATCAGCTAGACGCTCGAAATTCAGGTTCAAATTGCGACCCCATGGAAACGAATTCTATCGCGCAAGCAGCGGCATCTTTGGAGGAATTGTGTAATGATCGCGCTTCCTCCTCAGTATCGGTTCGGTGTGTTCCACTGGGGTTAAAGGAACTTGCGCAGTCGGCATCGATACTGAGCCACATGTTAATAGTCTCATAATGTCATTTACGGAAAACGTATAGCTAGTTATCCTCTTGCTCTTGCTAGTGCTCTAGGACCCTGGGTTTTAGCTAATAATTCTTAGTTAATGTTATTTCGATGGGTATAGGGGGTGGAAATTTAAATGTGTTTCTACATATAGTACAGGGGTGGCGAGGGTTTAATTTAAAGATGGTTACTATATTGTGAGGTGTGCCCTTCGTTTTGTAGTTAAAAAATCATGGAGGACCTCTTGCTCGCTTGTCTCTAGATTCTAAATACGATGCCTACAGCTGGTGGCGGTCACTATGCTACAACAATCATGAGTAAACAACAAGTCCATTGGTCGATAAAGGCGTCTCATATTCCTTAACAGCGATGGACACGCATCGTGATAGGGGCTGCATGACAACCATGGGTGTATAGAAGCGATAACCACTGGAAGGGGATGATAGAGATGTGCATCATTGGTCGAACTATGATCGAGACTTAGGTGTGGAAGCTGTAATCAGAAGCGACGAGGCATCAAGTGATGCCAAGAGGACAACGTGCTCGTGCAATCAAGGTTGAGGATCCCGCCGCCGGCTGGTGTGTCTGGATGCAGGTTGATGGGAGTGGCGTCGATATTCAGCATTTGGAAAGCACGACTACTTAGAAACACCAGATATGAATACTAGCCATGCAATGCCCCGGTACGTGTTGCAATGTCTAGCATCCAATAGCAGAACTGTGCGTAAGAACACCAGAGAAGAAGACGGTGTCGATACTGCCCAGAAAATTGTGGCTTGTGAGTGGTGAAGACGTACTGATAGAAAGTCCAGCTGACAAAGAAATGGCGTAGGCGTTGTGATACTCTGTTATTTCTTCCCTTGCGCAGTTGCAGATGCTGGGTATAACTTGATCTGGTTGGTCATGCCGATATCTCTGGGCGCGCGCAGGTCAAGTGGCGGAGTTTGATCGGATGGCGAGCGAGTGTATGGTATCTGTTCAGCCATTTCTCCATTGAGCCTGGCTGAAACTGTCGTGCATGCACCGCCATTCCATCCGACAATCAACACACGCAGCACGACGGAACTCCCACCGGGTGGACTCGACGCCTCCTTATAATAGACCGGTGGGTTCGACATACCGGTTGGAAACACTGGCCAGAATATCCAAGCCCGAAGACCTAGATGCTAGCTCAATCACACTCTATTGGCAGCTACAGTACTTGTTTCCCGTCATCAGGCGCTAACCTGCCAGTCTTTGCATGGCTAGCCCGGTATGACAGGGACCACCATGTCACGACGGCCGGGTTATCGGGAAAGTGTGGTCCGGTGCAAGTAAAGAGAAGCGACACCATGGTTTTGATTTCGAAGAGATCCAAGCCTTGCTCGGAAGCCAAAAGTGCAGGACTAGGGCAGGCCCGATTGGAAGTGGTATTGGCAATGGCTGAGCATCCCATCACATATAGAGACAGCCGGAAGGTCGCGAGCGGAAGACAGTGGTTGACTACATTGAGCGCAGCCGTCTGCCGGAAACGCGTAGCCTACCTGACGCGACAACTTTGCTAGTCCCTGCGGTAAATGCCTGCTATCCAACAAGCCCTCAATAGCGCAAGACCCCACGCCATCCCGATGCTGTCCCAGACAACATTCAGCTTACTGCCCAAGACCTCTTTCCATCCAATGGCTACTTCGATCATAGCAATATCAGCGCTTTCAGCCAGCATCAACATCTCGACATCGAAGATCCAACCTTCAGAGTGCATGTACGGAACGATGTACGGCAGGGCCGGTCGTGAGAACAGCTTGAAGCCGCACTGTGTGTCCCTGATGCGCGCGGTAGCCGGAGGCGTCATGATGCGAAGGAGGATGTGAAACGAGTGCATAAGAAAGTTGCGGAGCTTGGAGCGCTGAACAACGGCTTCACTGCCGACAAGGTGAGCCCGGGAACCAATAGCGACACCACGTCCATGCTTGTCTTCTATGCTTTGGCAACCTTCGACGAGCGCTCCTAGGTCAGAAAAACGGCTTGCACCATCTGCGTCCGCGAAGACGATATACTGGCCTCGAACGTGTCGCATACCATGTGTAACAGCTCCACCTTTGCCTCTGTTCTCCTCCAGTGTAATGACGCGTATGCTGGCGTGCGGAATGTGTGTAGAGTGTGGGGGCCTTGCGTCGCCGTTCTTCGACCATGGTCCTGGTTTCGACTTTGGGTGCTGGCTTAGCTGATGCTCCTTTGCAAACTCCAGCGCTTTGTTGACCGTGCCATCAGTACTTCCGTCACTGACAATCAAAATCTCCCACCCTTTTTGACTCTTTTCCCCCTTCCCACCAGCATGCGCATCGCCGTATTGACTCTCCAGATAGTCAACGGCCTCTTCCAGCATGCCTTCAAGGCGCTCTTCCTCGTTGTATGCGGGTACCACGACGCTCATGAACAACTCTGGTTCCTCAATAGGCATCTGTGGAGGTATAACCACCTTACTTCCTGGCTCTTTCGCTGCTTCCCTCTTCGCTGCCTCTTTTTCTGCTGCCCATTTATCCAGCCAACACGGTAATTCCTTCGGATCGCTCCTTGCACCATCGGGCAGTATCGTCGTGTATTGTTTCTCGGAGCGTCGTGGCAGTCGTGGGGTGGGTGCTAGAAGGTTCAATGCTATGTAGAGCTACGCATAGTTATATTAGTCGCGTGTACCACTTTATGGACGCGTATATATTCGTACCCAAAAGCCCATTGCGCATAGCAGAAAGGCCAAGCCTACGAGAAGCACCCATGTTGGTGGCATCTCAACGACACGCTTTGGGTGCGACTCGAAGCCATAGCCAACACCCAATCTCTGGGTATCGAAAGCGCGATTCTCTTTTGACATGACGATTGCGGGGCCCTAGAGAGGGCTGTCCAGTGATGATGCTACCAGAATGCTGTGAACATTGAATTTGGGTCGCGACCGCTACGACTGAAGCTCGAAGCGATTGGAAAGGTTTGCGACAGAAGAAGAGTAAATGTAATAATGGTTGCGCGACAGCCAATTGGCACAGGAAGATGCAACGTGGAAGCTGACGTACCTGACGGCCCGAGGTTCGTTAGTCAGCCCCGATACATATAGCGCCGATTAGCTCCAGGGCTCTCCATCTCGGTAGACCAGCTTTCCTAAACCTTATAAACCGGCGACCATATGCTACATAGGCTCGTGGTATCGCGTCGCAGTAGGAGTTCGTCGGTTTATCCTTTGCAACAGCGCTATTGTCCTTGACAAACCAATACTTCGACTGAGACTCCGGTTCACAACATAGATTCGCTCTGCTCGTTATGTAAGCTACGCAACGCGCGATAGACATCAGGTGCAATGCGCTATGATACGCGTGAGACGATGTTACTACTGATTGGGCTATTTTCTCCAACAAGCATTCTACACAATGCTGAAGACTTTCTCGTCTTATCTCTAGTGTGACGTGTGCAACTCGTAGACATTACCGACATGTCGCTCAAGTAGATTTACATCGTTAGCGCGAGACCACAGCAGTGAACAACCCGACAAAGATTCGAATGGCGAGACAACTACGATTCTGTAGGCCAATCACAGTTCTCCGCAGCATATTCGAAGCTAAGAAACTCTGTCTAACTCCTATAATCGTAACCCTGGTCCATCATTTCGACAATTATGCTTGGCTCAAGGAGGATCACCAAGAAGTGGTTCACGCGCTAGTGGACTAGGGCAAAATGAAAGATATTGAGGTCAATACCATATGTCTTTCGGCATGGCCTCAGTGAGCTGCACTCAGGGATCAGACGTCAGCACTCTGTAAGGCTTCGATCTCGAGTATGTGCCATCGGAGACGGACAGGTTGGTATATGAGTCACGAGGATACCATCCAGAACAAATACGACTGCGGGCAATCACCAGACGTGAGTTCAAGGAGCGCATGCGTCGAGACACGAAGAACCTTGGGCAGCGACAACACTTGTAACGTCGTAGTGCACAGAGTAGTCGAGGAGAGAAATTCAGAGAATAATGCAAAGCGAATGGCGATCGTGAGAGTGTCAGTTTTTAACTCATAGTGCATCGTTTGCAAGAGACTCTATACGTTGATAAGATATTTGAACATTGCGTCTGCTAGGAATATCAGGATCTTGAATATAACAAAGTGAAATCTACTTCAGGAAGACTCCCCAAACGCCGTCGCTATTTGTACTGATACATGCGAGAAAAGAGGACGTTGTGTCCAGAGACTTTAAAAGACCGAAAATATTGCAACAGAAGCGCCAGCATGAAGAGAGGCAAGCTATGCTTCTTGATCGTCGGCTTGCGCAGCGCGTTTGTCATCTTCGTCGATATATACTGTTCAGTGTCAGCGTTGGCCTTTAAAGGAGGATGTGTTTGCGACTTACCATGTGGACGAATAAACCAACTGCACACAAACGCGGCTCCAAACGTTGCCGCAAGACATACGAAGACAGTTTGGCGGTAAGTTCCAACAGTCGCACTATAGATGCCATTGAAGATAGTTGGACCCATCACACGTGCAACGGCGTGGAGCAAACCTGTTGCACCTAGCAACTGGCCAATCTGATCCTGCGGTACGTGCTTGGTCAACGCAGCCCCTAGAGTAGGTGAACCGATACCACCAACCGCAGCCATAGCTCCTGAAAGCGCGAACAGCTCGCCTTTGCAAACAAGGGCATAGCCGAGGTAGCCGGCCATGTCGAAGAAGATAGCTGTACGAATGATGGACAGGTCGAATAGATCGGAGCCTGAGCTGCGCATGCGTGCCGTGCCGTTCTTACCGCGGAAGATGCGTGTTAGAACAGGCAAGATGACGATAAGAGCGAACACACGACAGCTGTTCACAATGGTAGTGAAGCGACCGGACTCTAGCTCATGCCACTCGAACTGTCGTCGAGTGTAGACCAACACAACGCCCATGGCACCCATTGCGACACCAAACATAATGGTATCGGTGGCGGCAAGCAAAAGAAGGTTCCAGCGCACAGCGGATGATGTTCCGGGTCCAGTAGGCCAGAGGATTTTGAGAGGGCTGAAGAGGTTGATCGAACGTAATTGGTTGATGAAGTCTCCAGTAGGGCCCTGTCGTTGGACTTCTTTTCTGTGCTTCTCACGGGCAGCTTCCTGGCGTGCTTTGCTGAGAGATTCAGGAACAAGAAATGTAAGGAATGCGATGAAGATCAGATGGGCACCAAGGGCCATGTAGAAGATTAGCAAGACGGCTTCGGTCTTTCCAACGTACTTCTGGCGCGCGTTGATGATGTACCCGGCAAGCGCAGGCCCAATGGCAATGCCACTGAACAAGCAAGCGTGGAAGTATGAAAAGGCGACGTTTCGCTTTTGCGGAGTGACACAGTCGGATGCGTAGGAGTGTGCGCATGCCATGCCGACGATGAACGATCCAGATATGCCTTCCAAGCAGTAGCCGACAAGGATCCAGTTGACATGTACTGACTCAGGAAACTTCGCAGCCAGTATGGTGATTATTTCACCGAAGAGCGCACCACATGTATTGGCAATCATGAACTTCTTCCTTCCATATCGGTCTGAGAGCGCACCGATCTTCGGACTGATGATAGCAGAGAGTATACCCGAACACAAGCTGGCGTACAGGAGGAAGAGGGACGAGCGGGAGGAAACGGCATCGTTTTGGCATCGATCATGCCCCGGGGCTATGGGAGAGGATATCGGATCGATTTCTAGTGTGTCATAGTACTCCTCGCATACCAGATCCATGATCAGGTTGATCTTGGGTACCATGATGCCACCAAATGCTGTGGTGAACAGTAGGAATGGCGGGAGTAGCCAGTAAATCTGCGACCGTTAGCCGATAAACTCTCGACACGGGAAACTTGATGCGCCTACCGAGGGGCGCTTCCACCAGGGCAGGCCTCGAAATTCAGCCTCTTCTGCCCATTCGTCTTTCCCGTTGTCGCTTCCATCGCCATTGTTTATTGGGGAACCAAGCAGTGGCGCATGCTCGTCGTCGCTGTCGGGGTCCATCGATCTCGCCCCTGACTGGCTCGGCTTCTTGGGATTCCTGACGCGCGCTCTGAACTCTTGCTCAATCTCGACGGCTTCGAAGAAGGCGGCGTCTGTTGTGGAACCCATCTCGATTCGCTTGTCTTCCTCAATCCCTATCGCGTGAGGTGACGTTGTCGTTGTCGTTGTCGGTGGAGACCCGGGTATCGTGGGGCGCTGCTTGGACTACGAACGCGTTCGCATTGCTGTAACTCAACTACGTCTCCAGTCAGTCTTCGCCCCATCAAATGATCTAGTGATACGCGAAGGAACATGGCGCCTCTCGCTTGCTAGTTCCAAGCTAAGGAGGGTGATTCTGATCATCCTCGGCGTCGGGTACAAGTGCGAATCTTGGCTCACCAAGACTAGATCGCCCCAAAGCCGGCAACAACCGCGTCGGTCAGCATTACTACTTGTTTAAAATCGGTTTACAGCGAGCCAGTAAAATGTGGGTTGCGGAGGGGACGGAGGGATAGGTTTCGGACCGTCGAAGTAGCTCGTCTGGCTTTTGGTCGCGACCCTGGCACGTCCTACACAAAAGAAACTGGGCAGCTTTGCAGCGAGCACCGCTTTAGCCTCTTACAACGCCACAACAACAATGTTTCAAAGAACTTATACCTTAAGAAATACCTCTGTTCTGTACAAAGTATACGCTAGGGGATTTTTTTTTGAAAAAACGAAAGACTTCTTACTGTTGTGTGCAGCCTATGCAGAGGATCGCCTACCTTCTGACCTGTCTAGTTCTTTCTGTAAAGCGCGTGCCCGTACCTAAGACTGGACGAAAAAGTACGAGGAAGTTCGGGACGTTGTATGCTTGATGACCGGCTGCCTTTCACCAATATCAACAAGGAGCAAAAGTCAAAGTTGCTATAGTAGGAATATACAGCTACTTGTTCGTCGAGATTCAGCCAAGCTTGCCACCAAAAACCGGACAAGGTACTCCACTGGCTTGATTGCGACGGGTTCCGACATCAATACCAGAAACCGGCCCAAACCCCACGCACAAACTGCCTCACTAGCCGGCTGTAATACGGTTTTGAACATGGAGTAGAAGGGTCAGTGATTCAGTACACCGCTGTAGATTGTCCGCAACATTACGTCCGCTAGCGCTCCTTCACAAAGGGCTGGTGGGGCGAGACTTGTGTGGCTTCGTTGTAAATACAAGATCATGACGTTGAGATAGTTCATTATCAGATCCCAGAGGATACATACATGTACCCCGGGCCCGGCTGTGGAAAAAAAAAACAGGGGTAGCCATGCTAAGGCTGCACGGACCTGTTTAGAGCATACTTACAACATGCTCAGGGTATGTTATACTTGAGAGGACTTGAGTATACATAGCAGACAAAAAGATGCTATGGTTAATATGGTTAAAGTGCTTATCATAATTGCCCCTCGAAGCAGGGCTACTTGGCTTAGAAGTTGGAACGCATGAGACGGAGCGGACATTAGGATAGTATCGCACGTAGACACACTAATTCGCACGGATATCGGACGAATTACGACCAATCAGAGGTGCTTGTGTGATCAGATTTGTGAGGGAAGCACCTGCTCTATACCCTGGTTCTGTAGCCCCTTACTAGCCGCCCGCAGATATATACAGTAGTGGTAGTACAATACTTTTACCTGATTAATGATCCCATAGTAAGCTGTACTAAGCTATGCTAGCGTATGCGCACAGCGGCACAAGTCTTACTGCTCCAGCATTACCTGTTGGCGTTAGGTCGTGGCCCCCCCATTTTTTCCATGGCCGGATGACCTGCTTCTTGCAGATCTCATGCAATCGGCATGTCGGACGCATTAGTCCTCTGCAGACGCTAACACGCATGCGGCTTAATGCTGCGGGCCAATGCTATCTTGCTTTGTAATGTGGTTTCTATAGTCGTCCTACCGTCGATGAGAGACGTCAACAAGGGTCATTTCTGCGCTGTCTAATCATCATCGAGTGATGCGTGGCAGGCAGGAGTGCAGACACGCTGGGTATAACTGTAGAGTTGGGACAGTCACGTGACTTAGCACACACGTGACGTCTGCAGGGCATCAACGTATGGGTGATATGTTCAAGGCAACTGTAGCATTATACCCAATCCGTGGCCCACGTTCACGCGTCCATACGGGAGTGACATGGAAAGAAACTTCTGCAATAGTTTTCATTGTTGACCTGAACTATTCCTCCAAAGCTCAATAACACCCTGCAAATCACTCAGCCTTGCAGGCCTAACAAGGTAATTATCGACACCGGACGCATACGCGGCATTTCGGTCTCTGCCACTCACAAGCCCCGTAAGTGCGCATATATACGTCCTATCACGCTTTAGCCGTGCTTCCGTCTCACGAATCTCTCTCGCAACGTCAAAGCCTGTCACCTTTGGCATCGAGAGATCAAGGAATATGAGATCGAACGGTTGCGTAGCACTATCGTCATCCGGCTCAATAGCGTTTTTGAACGCATCGATGGCTTCTTGACCACCACCGACAGAGGTTGCAGGCGTCTTGCTACATTTGCGTGCATACATGGTGAGCACCTTAAGATTTACAGCGTTATCGTCGACAAGCAGTAGCTTCGGCTCCGCTGTAAGTGCTTTCCATGGCGTAGACAACTTTGCCTCCTCTGCCTGCTTTGTAAGCGCTTGTATATCTTGGTAGCGTGATTCTGTTTCAGCGGGCTTCTCTAATTGTCTTTTCTCTAAAGTACTAGGTCGGGTAGTCGCTGGTATCAGCTGTAAATCTACAGCGCTTTCTCTGCCGTCCACTTGTGCTTTTCTTCCGAGTACCAAATGTACCAAAGATGATGTCGGTGAGTTGTTGCATGTGTAGACAGCATGGCCGCCCGACTGGTCCTGACTTCCCCTTGTTGATCGTTCCTGATGACCCATGGTTGCTGGTATCTCGTCGAGATGGGGGCGGAGCTCGGTACGCGACACTGTTGTAGGGAACAAGTGCGCCAGCGCATCCTGGATCTTCGAACTGGTCACCGGGCCGGCGATGGTGGCAACTTTCTCGTCAGGCGTTGTGTACGGACTGAGCGCGGTCTGCACATCCGGATAAAGCAAGATACGCTCAGCATGCTCGAATGTGGCACCGCAGGTCAGTTCTGCACTGTCTTCGTCCTCTTTCAGAGCAATAAGCAGGCGCGGGTGCGAATTCGAGTTTGCACTCTCCCACGGGATGACTGTGATGTGAAACCACCGTCTTAGACCTTGCGTGAGCGAATCTTGGAGTAATCCGAGTCGCCGTTGGTCTCTCATTGCATCTCCAGTCTCCCACCGACTTGGCATGAAAAGACTAATCCCTAGCTGAGGCAACTGGGTATTACCAGATAGCGTGTTATTGAAGTTTTCCATTGCTTCATAAAGTGGGCCATGTAGTACCTGGCTCGATGGAAGTGTGACAGTGAAGGTGGATCCTTGCTTCTTGCTCGACTCGATCTGTACATCGCCACCAAGCATAGTGGATGTCCGCTTGACTATGGAAAGGCCAAGACCAGTCCCTTCTGTAATGGGGTCCTCCTGAGAAAATGGGTCAAATATTGAATTGCGGACAAAGTCGGGGGCTATGCCCCGGCCGACATCTGTACACGAGACATTGACGGAATTGTTTGTGATGCTTAATGAGACCCGAATACAGTTTGTCGACCCACCAAACTTCAGGGCATTGTTCTTTCCAGTATCAGTATGGTTGTTGTAAGCATATCGATACATGACTCACCACGAGGTTTGTTAATATCGCTCGGAAGCTACCGACAGCCTTAAGGCGACAAAGCCGACTGACATTCGTATCGAACACTACAATCGGAGGATGTATCGAACCTGTCCGCCGTGAGCTTGAGCCAGATCTGTACTGCGGACTACAAGTGTACTTACCGATGGACGGTTCAGATTGAACAGCCTCTTTAAGTCGTAGTCTTTGCGACTCACCATGAACGATGTCTTCACAAATGCTAATGGCCTCCGCGGTATCACTTTCCAGTGGGGAACCCGTCGGTTTATGATTAACAAGATTTGGTGGATGAAAGAGTCCTTCGGTCGACCCGTTGGAGCTTGCTTGATCTGGACTATGCGATTCCGAACTGATGTTACTGGAAATATAAAATACGTTCTATAGTATCAAGTAATGATAAGCCGCTGTATCGTGCGGTTTCTAGTAAGTCATGTTGGTGTGCGTTGTGCGGTATATCAGCTAGGAGCTCAATGCTTGATAGCATGCCATGGAGTGGTGTCCTCATTTCGTGAGAGACGGATCCGAGGAAATCTGATTTAATTTTTTCCACAGCCTGTGCTTCGAGACGCCGCACCTGCGTCATTATTGTCGTGCAAAATGCCGAGATGGATGCAAGATCTGTCGAGCCGAGGTACACTCTAGACTGTGTATTGGCGAAGCCTAAGACTGCACCAATGTTTCGTTCGTGGAATGTGTCCCAGAGTGGCATCAAGACGATTTGTACTGCTTTTGGGAAAGATCTCGACAGTTCCGTGGATATAATTGGATCATCGACTAGAGCAATGTCGCTTACACTCGTAGCCGCAACGATCTTGCTGGCATCGTCGAGTACCTGAAAGACCGCCCCTTGTGGAAATAACAGGAGTAGTCTGCTGATCAGTGTATGGCTTGGATCCCGAGGCTTGTGCGCTCTTGGTCCCACATGCTCCGCCAATATGCTAGAGCCATTCCAAGCGGGATTTCGGTTGATGAAGTTACCTGAGGGTCGTGATTCTTGGATTCGAACTCCATCGAATTCGAAAGTATCGTAGAGCAGGGTCGCTGACAGACGATACAATCGTAGGGCCGAGTCATTGTAAAGATTTGATACCAGTGGTTGTTGTCCATCGTGACTCTCTGATAAATTCTGATCATGTTCATACTCAGCCGCCAGTCCTGTGGAGGAACCCATCCTCAGTAATGAAGCCACACCTTGGTTAAACTTGAGCACTCTTTTGCCCTCCAGCGCCTCTACTGCCTGTTCCAAGTGCCGCATGATATGCGAGGCTGTTTCGAACAAGTATGAGCGATTAGCGGCTGACAGGCCATCTTTCGACGGCGTGGAACTGAATGTGAACACGGTGCCGATATTTGGTCCACCATAAGGATTCAAAGGCACACCCGCGTAGTGTCTAAACTTGGCGATATCGCCCTTTACGAACGGTAGGTCTTTGGTTCTTTCTAAGTCGGCCATGTCGAGCTCCTCATAAATGGCCATGTTGCCCGGCTTGTTCCGTCGTGTAATGGTACGCTCACACAAGCCCCCATGATGGGTCACCGATTCGCACCCATACCATCTTGTTGAATCTTCTCTGTAAGTTAGCTTCTCTCCCAGAGGGTCTCCAGCATGATTCAAGTTTACTTACCCAACGTAACTTTGGCCTCATCCGCATTAGCCCGGCTGGCTCCCGATAAAAAGTATTGAGTATGGTCGTCTAGCAGACTGATCATCGCCAGATCAGCGCCCGTTTGATGGATGACGCAACGCAGCAAAGCAGCAAGCGCGCCGTCCGGCTCATCTCTGATGTATCTTCCATGCCGCTCTGGAGGCGTGCTTGTCAGGCCAGCGTCCGAACCGCGCACGTATTTGACAACAGATGGCAACACCTGACAGAAGCGTCTTACTTCCCATACCCGGGCGCGATCAGCAATGGTCGCTCGATGCTGTTCGCTGAGTTCTGACAACGGCATGGTTTGCGATGGCCGTCGGTAATGTTCTCCACGCTAACAGCCTGGCGCACGGAGAACCATGCAGACAGGCGGTAAGATCGGTGGTGCCTCGTGGAGTAGCTGTGCGACTCGGAAGTTGTTTTACATTGGAGGCCGCGACATGAATAGCACGATCGCGCAAAGCATGGGCATACCATGCATAGTTGTTGTTACACGCTCGCTTTTGTAAATCTTCAAGCTGATGTTCGCCACCATTTGTCGTACCAGAATGATGTCATAGCAGATGTTCCACTCTTTCCCGAGGTGGCATGTCACCCGGCCATGGAAACAATGGGGTCGATCATGGCCTAACGTTAACAAGTAAGAGAGCTACATTATAGTCTATGCGTACACGCTAGCATAGCCTAGTACACTTAATAACATATTCTAAATATGTTATTAACGTGTTATTATTCTTAATACAAGCCTTTATCTTAAAATAAAATACAAATAAGAAGATATATTATTGTAAGAGCTTTATATATAATAGATAAAGTATCTTTTCTATTAATATTTAAATAATATATAGGTACTTTGGTTTTAAATATGTCTTAAATATATTCTAAATATGTTCTAAACATGTTTGTGCAGCTTTGGCATGGTCGGCCCCATTTTTCCATGGCCGGGTGACCTGCTTCCTGCTCTTTTCCACAATGTTAACACTAATTTCCCCGAACATCCCCACTCTCCGAGTTGGAACTCTTCACGACTTACCGTCATTGTCAACGTCCTCTCTTCCTAGGTGCTACTTGCTGCACCCGAGCTTCACCTATCTTGTCGTATGCCAATGACTCTATATCAAAAGCCAGTGACCCGACACAGCACCTCAGCGGGTGTGCGATAAACATGGAGAAGGATACAAGACTCCACATTGAGGCGCATAGTAACGAGCCGGGGGACGACGTTCAGAACGAAACTGGCGTCTTATGCACTCATACAAGTCCGTTGCTTGGGCTCATTAATCTCTGCATGCGAAAAGTAGCTTTGCCCTTCAAACTCGGAGACTTCGGAGGACCATCCTTTGCATCGCGCATTTTTTGCTTTCGGAGCCTTGCCCACAACACAGGGATCTCCACAGTCGGAAATAGAGTACGGAAGATGTAACACTACATTCATCGACCGAGCAAAGCCGTCAGCGTCAATCATCGCATCGCAGACACGGATTGTTTCAATGCATTCAGGACTTCGTGTGCTTGCCCCTTTCTTTTTCAATACGACGACTCTGCTCCTGCTACTCAGGTCCGGTCAGCTGTAAAGAGGTAGTCATTGCCACGGAGCGCCCACCAGCTACGACGCGACAATAAAACAGCCACCTAATTCGTCTACGGCTTCTATAAGCTGACCACCATCATCTGAAACTATACGATACACTAAGCACAACTGCTCCAGATGGATGCGCTCCTCTGGAAAAGGCCTCAACGGGCGAGAGGCGTGCTGCTGACTCTTGATCAAGATAGGTCGATGTCGTATGCTGTTTTGGCTCATCGTCCTTGAACAGAGACGACGCAGTGCTGCGATATTCATGTAGGTATCGATACACCGCAAATCCAATAAGTCTCTGCTTCGATTTCTATGCAATTCCTAGCTCTTTCTACGTATGCATGTTTTAGCTCGAAGCATCGACTGTAACATGCCTGAGGAAGCTGTGTTCGTCGAGAGGTAGATACTCGAGACTCCAATGGTCCTTAGAACGATCTTTTGCTCATTTAGTACTTTTCTGACTCGGTGTGTGTAGCGCTGACACAAATATGGATGAGTGGTGCGTTCTCAGACGGGCCGCCTGACGCGAAAAGATCGGCTCGTTGGATAGGATTGATCCTGTTACCCTTGTACCAATCATGGTAGCACAGACCTTGCTGCACCTTGCTCTGACGATAGTGAAAGAGAGTGACAGTTATGTTTCGTCAACGACGGCATAGGATCCATTGACTCAGAAGTGCTTGACTAAAAGTCTTTTCCGGACTCAACAACGTCACGCTAATCTGAACGACTGTGTTCATAGAATGTTCATGGACCGGTAAGACATACCATTTGTTCTTAGAATAACCTAAAACATCTTCCTTCGAGACGATTAGTATAACATGTTCAAGCAAAGAACTTGAAATTGTGGCCTTTATCGGTCCTTTACTTGCTACTTGCAATTTCCGGTGAGTGCGGAGTGATACGATCATGGATAGAAAACTAAAGAAAGAGATCAGAAAGGATGCCGGAGATCTACCATCTGTGCGCATATGTATTCCAGGTCCCCGAGCCGGTGTGTCGGATGGTGGGCATTACCCGGATATTGATATCTGTTGTGGTCTCTGACGATGACTCGTACATTCGATGAGTAGTCCGGAGATTGTATAGGATTGGAAAATTCCCACATGCCGTGCTTTGCTTCTCAAGTCGTCATCCGTAGGCCACATTCAGATTCATGAGCCACTTGTCAAAACCACTCACTCGAGGAGGTGAACACAGCGCCTGTAGTACCAGTCAGAACACGAGGATGGCATTATACGGCTGGGTAGTGCCGTTGCTTGCATAATGAACGGCGATGTCCCTCAATATGTTCGAGTTTTCGAGTGTTCGACGGGAAGCTCCATGGTGCGCAATATTGCGAACCGGGATGACTCTGGACAGGATAGCGATTAGCGGTTGTAGCTTCGCATTTTGCATCGGACTTGCATATAGTGCATGGAGGACTCTTCAGCCCTGTGATGTGCCCCACCACGCGGTACTTTGGCCCCCACACCCCTAGGTAAACTGCGCTATAACATGTTCCAGTTTTTTGCGCCAATGTCAGAGACACTCCCATTTTGATCTGCAAGTAATCCCGCTTTCTAGTATGTATGGCACAAGGTAATCGATATAAGACGTCATGCGTGTCCATGACCACAATGTTTTAACCGATCTATGTGGCCCTTTTCCTTTTCCGGCTTCTGCAGTGCATTCTGATAAAAGCAAGCAAGTCAAGAAACGCCTGAGAACGATATCCTGACTGTTCAGCGGTACTCGCATCCAGTCGCTTACTCTGTTTAGCTCGCCGATCGGTGTCCCGTTTTCGTGTCTGCACAACGGGTTTCATCCATGGTAGCGACTGGCTCGTACGTTACAATGACGATTCACCCATGTGTTTTCGTAAGAATTGGATATGACGCACGCAATAACATACATGTTACCTAGAGTTTGGAAGTATGACACATCCAAGCCAAAGAAATAGTCAATGTGCAAGATCCTTCATCCGGTGATAACATTCTCATCTCGATCAGTATGTCAGCCTCCAGGACTTGATCACACTGCAAATATTTGCTCGCCGAACAAGGCAAACACACCGGAAATCCAACTTACGCGTGATAGAAGAAGGTCGGTGGGTGGCATTATAGAGTCTGTCTGTACGGCGAAACTTTCCGTGACTGCCGCATTGGTTTTGACCCAATAGTGGGGGTCCGAGATACAGAAGTACTGGTAATCAGCTTGCGAGCAACCCGCGGTTCCTAGTAAAGATACACAAGTAGCCTTGTCATAATTGCAGAACCGTGCGCGTCACTTATCTGCCCATTCAAATACATTTATCCTTGCCTCAGATCTCAGGCAGCCTTCTAGAACTCGCCCTGGCCTCGCGCCCTTGATGAAGTACTTCGCGCATCAAGGACCAATAATCGAATATGTTCTTGCCGGATACGTAAACTGACGTTGGACAAAATTCTGCCGTGATCAATGAAGGAGCTGTTAGTTATATCGCGAACTGCCGAATCCTGTAGGACGATATCTATCTAACCCCGCTCGTAAGGTGTGACAACATGGCCTGTTCGCCGTGTCCCCACGAGATTGGCTTGGTCCTCCACGGCCCTACCCTCCGAACCCATCGCTACAATTTTCGCTTGAATCGGCCATGTCATCTAGGAGGATGTTTAGGTATTACAGGGCTACTGGTACAAACAGAATTGTAAGTCGCCTTGGGCAACCATGCCTACTTGCGAGAAGTCGTGGAGATTTGTTGCCATCCAAGACCAAGCATGAGTCTGACCTACGCCAATACTCCTGATACCATCAAGTAGTGAAAGAATTCATAAGCCATATAGTTTTGGTTCTCGAAGCGTACGTGTGCATCAAGGCACAAGGGGAGAGACATTGTCCCAAACTGTGCAAGCACGTTCATGGGCATGGAGATCTTCGGGATCACAACAGGCACGTACCATCGACACCCGGCGATTAATGAAGATAAGCCATGTCTCTGGGAAGTCACTAACGACTATCAAGTCCTTGTATTGACAGCTCTTGCTGGTGAATTGATAGCTGGCCTTGCCATTCGGGTACCACTGTTGCAATGTTTGATGATGAACCAGCATTCCAGCGAACAGTTTCAGATCGTGATGCCTGTGAAATCAATGATCAATTCCTTACTCGCGAGCAAAAGCAAGCATTGGTATGAGGCCTGATCTGCGCGCTATAGAGTTCAAGGTTTCGTGAGGTGCACTAATATATATTTTTAACACTCGAAACCTAATCATCGCCAACCTGAAGCCTGCCTAGCTTTGGGAACTTGCTAACGGACGTTCCAATCTCATTATTCGTACAATCGGAAAGACACTGGTGAGGAGTCTGAGTCCTGGAATGCTTGTTGGGCTGACCTAGCATCTGAGGCAGCATTGAAGGTTCCGGTTTGTGAAGGCATATCCTAAAATGCATAGTCCGTCGGTCGTGCAGTGAGCAACATCTCGACAACCTCGACAACCACCTTAGTCTTCTACTCCGCAATAGCCGAAGGTAAGGCTGTAAGTAATCTTTCGATTTCTACCCATAGTACCCTAAGCATACAGGCGCAGCCAGATAACTCATGTGCCAAGGTCCTACGCTATTACATCCAACTACGGTAATTCGAGGACTCGTTCTTGAGCGTACAGTCTATCAGCCTGCAGTCTTCACCGGCCGAGTGTAAGGTTGCAAGGGACTCTGGAATTCCCGAATGGCTTGCTGAATGTATCGACTCGAAGTCCTTGCACAAATTTTTGTAGCCTGTACACTGTCGCGTACGGCGGATGCGACACCAGGACTTTATTTTTGTAGCAAGACCCTAGCCTCAGGACGCCAGTACATAGTCCCCAATCTGAGCGCCAGGGGACCCATATGCATGACTGACCTCATTTCGTTCAGCACAGAGCCAGGAAGCTGTAATGAAGTGGATGTGAGAGCGTAGACGGTCGGATGGTGTTGTGACACGTGCAGCTTTCCAGCCCCTTGGTGCGTGTTTTTCTTGCTACCCTGGCAAACTAGCGCTGCTCTGTGACTTGCTATGTAATACGCTATGCCTGAGCAAAGCCGACGTAGTAAAAGCCTAGAAGTTGCTCTCCTATCACCGGTCTCTCGCGAAGAGAGATACAAGGAGGCATCTTGCTGTATTGGTCGCCTAGTCATTCGTCCAAATCGAGATATTACAGAAACCTGCCTTTGTTGATACGCTGCCCTGTTCCTTCATCAGCAACTTATCATCTGTGCCGCCTAAGGGGCAGCTTGTTACCAACAGCCTTTTGAAATTCAGGATTGAAGCCTTGGGACACGCAACGTCGCAGCGGTGGTGCCTGCTGCAGCTATGTGCATACCTCATGTGGCGTCGTAGGCGCTCTCCCGGTGATGCTCTGGTTAGCGTTACGAGAAGCAAAAAGGTGCCACAAGTTTGTTAAGCTTAGAACGATGAGAGGTCGATAGAGGCGCTGGAATGAATCGTCAGCATCGCACTCGATCGTGTAGTGAGCCGAGCGAAGCAGCCATTTTACAGGATGCAACCCAAGTGACCATGCTTGTGCCAAGAGGTGGCATGCCAAGAAGTCTGCAGGAATCGAAAAAAAGTATTAATTTAGAACCCTTTTAAACATATATAGCTCTAGCTTCTTAAATATAAGAGATATAAAAAAACTTTACGTATAAATAATATAGCTATTATCTAGCTCTATAATTCTTCTTAGCAAAGTCTTTCTATATCTCTTATATTTAAGAAGCTAGAGCTATATATATTTAAAAGGGTTTTAAAAGGGTTCTAGATTAATTTTTTTTTATAAAGTTAGCATGCTAAGACCTTGCCAATTGGAAAAAATTTCCTACCTAGGCTAGCGCATGTCACCTCTTGGCACAAGCACGGTCACATGGGTTGTATGCACGCCATTGTAAAGCCATGGCTGATTCAGGTCATCACGGAGGTGTCGCAGTCGCAAAGATTACCGTGCAGATATGGCGGTGAGGGTGAGCTGCCGAAGAACAAAGCCCGAGCTGCAAACATCACCAGCGCGGGTTTGCGGCTGAGAAACCCCAACAACATAAGGATGCTGGAGTGCCTGGTGATGGTACTCTCTGCAGAGGGCAGCAGACAACAGAAGTAGGCAATAGGCAGCCGTTCCTTCAGGCCACTTGTAATTGGCCTCCTAGCCTGTTTGGGGTTGTTGACGCATGCTGACCCCACTAGATTTTGCCTTGTTGCCTTCTCTGTAATTTTGCGGACCGGCTTCTGCATATGTGTATGTGAGGCTCTGCAATCCCCTCTGAGCATATACTCTTGCCCTTCTAGCTCTCTACAGTTTCGATAGCCCTGTTATATTCTTTCCAGTCCCCACAACCGCAACATCACCGCTTTGGTCGACAGACAAGTTGCACCACTGCAAAGGTAGAGCACGGCCCACAGCCTACGCGTCTAAATATCCGGCCCCCAAACTGGTACTCATTGTTAGTCGGATTCATGTGCGATATCGCGCAATAACAAGACCTGCCACATCTTGCGTGGAGTTCGGGGTTGAAAGATTCTTGCCACACCAACCTGAGTGCGCGGAGCAAACCGGGGATGTGGGGATCTACACAACCAACTCATAATTTATCTGCGTCCTTATTGCCAAATACTTGGCGCATACGACATCCCAAGTACGAAACAGAGGTCTTCACCTGGAAATCCTCATCACATAATGGACACTGGTAAATTTGTCCAATCGAAATTTGCTCAGGCGCTCAAATCTCAGAATCCAGCCATTAGGACCCACCCATGTCCATATCCAGGCCACGAGGGACGGATGTTCCCGAGCGCTGAAGAGCTACATGAGCATGGAAGGTTAGATCATCGTGCTGATTTTGAGGGTTTGAGCTCGAGACAGGCGCGAGATAGGTTTCGAGAGCTGAGTATAAAGTTCAGGTTAGTTTGGACGATTTTGCAATGTACGATACTTACTGGGCCAACAATTGACATGGTTAGCAGATCGGATCACTCTTCAGCCGCAACTGCAGGAGATCGGTCAGCACCTGATATTGGAGGCCTCACCATAAATTCCGGGAAGGGTTCGCGACAAAATTCACCACCATCTGGAAGGAAACGGCCTGCTGAGCATGAGTTTACAAGCCCGAGGGGTAAGGGTCCTTCTCACGTAGAAGTAGTCGATTCAGAATACTCGAGACAGATTCCTCACACCGTCATATCAGACCGGACACGTCCGAAACCACAAGATGCACGCCTTTTCGATCCTAAGCAGAGCACTAGAGGTAGTTCATCGCCGTACCAGACGACACCCGAGCCTTCCAGCGAAAGGTTAACCGACGCTACGAAGAGCAGTCAGCTCCAATCGCCTCAGCCTCAGTCACCAGCTCGGACAAACCAACAATCTACTCCTAAATCTCAGCAGTCACAACGCCAGCCGGGCCTCATCGAGCTCCAGCGCTATGATCCTCGGTACCCTGGTCTATTATTGCAGCCCGACAGTAGACCCATCTCACAGGAGCAACTCGCATCTGAAGTGAAATCTATCTATGCAGGGTTATCAATGGTGGAGACAAAGTGTATACATGTCGATCGTGCACAAGCTGTAGCTGCGCAAGACAGCGACACCAAACTTGCGTCCGATCATTGGCAGGCTTTGATTGCTCTCCATCGCACACTTTTACATGAGCATCATGATTTTTTCTTAGCTTCCCAACATCCCTCTGCATCGCCAGCTCTTCGGCGTCTCGCGTCTAAGTATTCCATGCCAGCACGTATGTGGAAGCATGGGATCCATTCTTTTTTGGAGTTACTGCGGAGGCGGCTTCCTGACAGCATCGATTACATGTTGGCGTTTATTTACTTGGCGTATCAGATGATGGCATTGTTATACGAAACCGTTCCCGCTTTCGAGGACACTTGGATCGAATGCCTTGGAGATCTTGGACGCTACCGGATGGCCATTGAAGACGAGGACGTTCGTGACCGTGAGACCTGGGCGGGTGTCGCTCGGTCGTGGTACACGAAGGCTGCTGATAAGAATCCTACTGTTGGGCGATTATATCACCATTTGGCTATTCTGGCGCGGCCCAATGCCCTCCAGCAGATGTACTACTACTCGAGATCTCTGACTTGTGTCAAGCCATTCCAGAGCGCGCGGGAATCGATCTTGACTCTGCTGGACCCGATTCTTGGTCGTGCAGGCGCAACTCTTACGCATGCTTTACCAATCGACACCAATTTCATTAAAGCGCACGGTCTTCAGTTTGAGCGATCTTCAGTCAAAGACAAAGACCAGTTCCTTAAAGCAAAAGGAGAGTTTATTGGAAACCTGGATAATCACATCGGGCGTGTGACAGCGAAGTGGAAGGAACAGGGTGTATACGTCGCGGTGACCAATATCGCCGGTTGGTTTGAATACGGGCTAAACGAAAACCTTCTTCGCCAGGCTTTTCTTCACCCGATCTATCAGAAGGCACGGACCTCCCCTCAAAGCGGTATTGAAGACAAGATCCAGAGTGCATCTCCAGCTGACCAACAGAATCCGGCACCGGCAATACTAACTGAGCAAAATATCTCGAATGAACTACAAGGAAACGAGACACTGGAAGGGCCTTGGGCATTGCGTGGCACGATTCCTAATGCCAAACTAATCACCAACGAGACTTTCGCTCTCGTCCTCCGTCGCATTGGCGATAAGAATGTGCTTCCTCACGTACACATAATGCTCGCTTTTCTTTCCAGCTTCGCTTCAAGTAAATACGTTTTCGGTCTCATTCAAGATGCCCCTTGGGCTGAACTAGTTGCTTTCCTCAATACTTTGGTCAAGACTGAAAATCAAATTCAAAGTCAGTCGCAAACGCAAAGACCAAACATCGATGCCTTGCTGGCTTCTGGTGTATTCCCTAAAGAGGGAGAGAGGGGCGACGAGCTACCGCTGCCGGAAGATTATCTCGTGCGAGGCTTAATCTGGGCGGATGATTACTTTCCAAAGGAGTGGTTTGAGAGAGAGCATGATGAGGAGGAACGATACCTGGAATTAGCAAGTACGGTCAAGAACCGTACGGAGAGAGTACTGAGGCTCGGTTATATGATTGCAAAGGCGAGTACTTTATGCGTGCTATCACGCTCTTTGTTCTAACTTTGTCTAGCACCAAAGATGGATCACATACGACAAAGACTCCCATACATTCTCTGTCTGTTCCAAATGATTTCAGGCGCCCGATAACAACATACGATACATATTAGT
Source organism: Alternaria brassicae (assembly GCA_004936725.1). NCBI lineage: Eukaryota > Fungi > Ascomycota > Dothideomycetes > Pleosporales > Pleosporaceae > Alternaria > Alternaria brassicae. The sequence continues at coordinate 804,788 of CM016506.1, read as the reverse complement.
TGGTCATTTAGCATGACCCTGTCACACTTGCGACGTTACACCTTCATCCTTCTGATCCATGCGACTCAGGCGTCAGCAATCTATCGATAGATTATCGTTCTTTCGTTGCGTTTATATACCCAGAGATGTAGAGAGAGACGAGTCCAAATTGAGAAGACTACTACATCCGGTCACGCCGATAGTCGTGTCGCGGAACATCTGGTAAGAAGCAACTAATCCCGTTTGTGGAGAAAAGGAGGATTGGGGAACAACTGCTTACAGTTATTGTTATATGTTTAGTATCTGGTATACCATGGTCCGGCACAACAAAAATGGCTTGGAATAACAGGAAGTGCAGTTGCTGGGCCATGGTCGTTTGCAAGCAAAATACGTGAAACACACAATACATCCTATACGTTTCCTACGTCGCGTATCTATGTCAACTCAATCACACACGGGCTGTGCGTATGAGATGGTCTAACAAAGTTCCATATTCAACCAAGCTCTCTGCGCTCACACGCAGTTTTGCAAGGGCACCGCCTGGCTCGCCCTCTCGTCAGAGTATAGGAACAGCTCCACCAAGACATCGCCTGTGAGGAAGAAATCGTACAGACCAGGCAAACAACTCCACATGAGATTGATCTCGTCTTTGGAGGACTCAGGGTTCCTGGGCTGGAACTCTACCACTTCGTATCCAGCCGTATCACCCCATTGTTGGATCTCGTATTTTCTGCGTTTGTTCTTGTGAACATATGTGTCCATCTTTGATAGTGTGCCAATGATTTTCGATGCAAAAGCTTGTTACAACTTTCGCATCAGTAGCCGGAGGCATCATTGTGCCGCATTCTGAGCATGAATCGTACCAGTCCTGTATTTTCCCACTTATAACCGAGTCTGTGTGAACTAGCTTCACGCGGAGTCTGAAGATTGGAATCAAGCCCGATCCGCTGTCAGGGCTTTTTGCATCAGGAATGTGGTGGCATTCTAGCACATGTGCCATGTAGAACCATGCACATATGCACACTTTTGTTTTGCAAAGGCTCTTAACCTGATGCAGAAGTTCTGGTTGCGAAGTCTGGTAGTCCACCTTGATACTTGATGCGTCTGAAGCAAGGGAAAGAAGCGAATAGACTCTGTCGTGAACCCAGTAACTTTGCTGACCGGGTAGGCGAGTAGAATAACTGACGAGTCTTGACGCATAGGGCTCTCCTCACCCCAACCCTACCTACGGCTCATGGCAGATACGAGCGCGTCAAAGTCTGGCCGGAAGTGCGGCATATCTGCTGTAATTAGGCACATATGGACAGATACTTACACATCACTTCCAGGCCGTACATGCGCAGCGGACTCGAATTGAGTGGGGTTGTATAGTGTTTGTGAACTTGTTCAGGAAGGAGCGCTAGCGGGATGTATCATGCAGGGACCCCACGAATTACCGTACATGGATCTACACGTGATCGTGGCAGGCGTTGTACCTAGCGACCGCCCATGCCATGAGTTTACTCATGAATCCTGTTGAGACCAGATAGACCCTGCCACTGGAATATACAGATGTAAGTCGAATTGATTAGCCCTATGCGGGGCTTGCCTACGACTACTACAGCGTAGATACCACTGTTTTGTGCATTGCAGGTCCTCATTCGTTGTTGATACTCGTCGCTTGCTACCACTCGTTATGATAACTTGCCATGCATCCTCTCTGTTCGACAACTCTCGTTGTCGATTTTACTACTACTGTTGCACCTCGTACATTACCAAAAGTCAGCCGTGCCGGGAACTGAACGTTTGGAGCTCTTGCTCGATACAAAACCACTCATAGAGCTGAGCCACAGAGGCATCCCACCCGTCTACCGTCCGGTCGAAGTTCCCCAATTTTGAACATGTTCCCTTACTCTTGAGTAGCTGTCGCATCTTACCTCGCTTTTCCGGAGCTGCACACTCGTGTCTTTTCCTTTACCTGTTGACAGGGATTGCGACGGTTAGATGCTCACGCGAAGGTGTTGCGCGATACGCGTGCTCACCCCACCTTCCGATCACCCTTGGCGAAGCAACAACGGCTCTATGTAGGTTGGAGTGGAGGCGAACGGTGAATGCACAGTCGTATAACAGGCTGCGATGTGTTGGGCGGCTTGTTCGCGTCGACAGGTGTTGAGTCGGAGAGGATCGGGATGTGTTGAGAATTGGCGTCGACGGACCCTAATCGCTTAGCGTGAGAGCGGATCCCCGAGCTGGCGGAGCTGAGCAACTTTTCGAATCAACACCCCCAGCAGTCGACCTTACGGCATACCCACGCCTCTCCCTCCGCTGCTTGCCCTCACATCCCACAATGCTGTCCAGGACAATTAGGCGGAGCATTGCGTCGCCCTTCCGACGCAATGTCGTCGCCCCCGCTGCGCGACCCGCCTTCAGCAGGTTCGTGACTACGGATGCGGCCTCATCGCACACCGACCCGGCCAATGTGCCATCGGTAAGACGACACTCAGAAAGGCCCTAAAGCGGCTGTAGGCCGGCGATAGATAATTGACCGTCTGCAGGAGGACGACAAGCCCTTCGAGATCCGCCTCTCCGACGAGGCCTTCGAGACATATGAGCTCGACCCGCCGCCATACACCATGGAGGTTACCAAGAAGGAACTGAAGAAGATGTACTACGACATGGTCGCCGTACGGTAGGATACACCACAAGTGCAGCATTGGACTACAAGCAGGGCCTAATATGGAACAGACGCATGGAAATGGCCGCCGACAGGCTCTACAAGGAGAAGAAGATCCGGGGTTTCTGCCATCTGTCCACCGGTCAGGAAGCCGTCGCCGTCGGTATCGAACACGCTATCGAGCGCGCCGACCATCTCATTACCGCCTACCGCTGTCACGGCTTCGCGCTGATGCGCGGCGCAACCGTCAAGTCCATTATCGGTGAACTCCTTGGCAGGCGGGAGGGTATCGCCTACGGAAAGGGTGGATCTATGCACATGTTCGCCCCCGGTTTCTACGGTGGTAACGGTATCGTCGGTGCCCAGGTTCCCGTCGGAGCTGGTATCGCCTTCGCTTGCCAATACGAGAACAAGAAGAACGTCACCCTTGCTCTTTACGGTGACGGTGCCTCCAACCAGGGTCAGGTCTTCGAGGCTTTCAACATGGCCAAGCTCTGGAACCTGCCCATCATCTTCGGCTGCGAGAGTACGTATACCTGTCACATGATCATACCTTGAGTTTTCTAATGCCCCTCAGACAACAAGTACGGTATGGGAACCGCCGCCAACCGCTCGTCTGCCCTCACCGATTACTACAAGCGTGGACAGTACATCCCTGGTCTTAAGATCAACGGTATGGATGTCCTCGCCGTCAAGGCCGCTGTCAAGTACGGAAAGGAGTACGCCGCCGCTGGCAAGGGTCCTCTCGTCTACGAATACGTCACCTACCGTTACGGAGGACACTCCATGTCCGACCCCGGAACCACATACCGAGTAAGTTACGCCACAACACAGAATCAAAAACCATGTACTGACAAGCATTGAAAGACCCGTGAGGAGATCCAGCGTATGCGCAGCACCAACGACCCCATTGCCGGACTCAAGCAGAAGCTCCTCGACTGGGGCGTCACTTCCGAGGAGGAGCTCAAGTCAATCGACAAGCAAGCACGCTCCGACGTCGATGAGGAGGTCGCCATCGCAGAGAAGATGGCCGTTCCCGAGGCCACAGGCAAGGTACTATACGAGGACATCTACGTCCGCGGTTCCGAGCCAGAGTTCTTGAGGGGACGCATCCCGGAAGAAAACTTCTACTACACTGAGCACGACATGGGTGGCGAGAAGAAGCCTATCGCCAGGACCGCGTAAAGCACGTCAGCTACTCATGGGGTTATGACTGGAGGGATGATTAGGTGATGAGAGGGATCTGTAATTCTAGGATTTAGAAGCTTCTACATGCGTGTATACAGCTAGGGAGCGCGGTCTTGCTTTGAATGACACTTGATGGAATCCAATCAATCTTGCTATATGTAGAACACAACATAAACAGTGTTCTATGCATTACCTTGGTGTCACAAAACACCCGATTGAAGCTCATGATTATGGATCATACTAATTGTTCCCTCGTTCGACTCCAGTGTTCATTAACAACAGTGACGCTTGGTCTGGTACTCGACAATGTCGATCTTGATGAGGTATAACGCCTTGGCACTTCTAGTCCAGAGGTCCAAATTATCAATCACATTCTCTCTGCGCAGAACAGCTCGCTATTAACATTCTGTGAGAGCGTGTATGGAATCTAGCTAGAGCAGCTAGGGATTAGTCATTTGTTGCTCTGATACATTCAACCGCCCGTCTGCTCTTCAGATTTCCATGATCATAATGAGAGGCTTAGGTATTGACCCTCTTGGTTATATGATGATAGCTATGATGAAAGCCAGCCAATCCGGATTGATTGTCACGGCACAGCTAGGCATCAGACGATAGGCTCAGCCTTCCTCAGTCGCACCTCGTAGTTTTTTATATATATCGGCTGCAAAGAGTTGGGGCTTGTCCACTTCCCAACCGAGAATGTTGCGAACAGTCAATCGGACCACCCTGATGGATTAAGACTCAACGTTGAAGTCAAAGCTACAGTTACTATAGATAATCATACAACATGGAAGCAGATGGAAGGATGGTAAATGTTTGGCCGCTCAAAGGCAGGAAGTGTGCATAGCATTATATCGTAGACTGCTGTTAAATTCGGAACGCAAACTATTTGGAAACAAAAAGTGCGAGACAAAACCACGTTTTGGCATCACTGGCTGTGAAGTGGTATAACTGGTCTAATGTAACAGAAAGTGGCATGTACTTGACGAACACCGCGAATGCGTGTAGTATTGCTGTTTTCTGTCTACAGTTCAAATCTATTGACCGAAACTCACGGCAAGACATATTCCAACACAGTAGATGGGATCGATGTTGTCTTTGTGGGGCGGGTAGATAGTGAATTTTCCATATTGTACACAATTGCTACAGGTCTACAAGCAGCGGATCATCACAGCTTTGAGTCAAGCTATGCTGTGGGAGGATCAATGTGCTGCGTCTGACCAGCGAAGAACTCCTTCTGTGCTAAACACCTCTCGCTCGTGCACTTCGGACACCTGAGAATCATCTGTGGGCTGCACGCTTGTCCGCTCTGCAAATGTGCCTTTGCGATATTCGCGAGCGCCTCGATGAAGACCGGGCTGTCGTTCAAGCTCTCTACACGCTTGACACCCTCATGGCCTTCTGCATCTTCGCCAATGACCTCCTTGTCTAGTTCGTATAGCGTCTCGATGTGGTCGCTGGTGAAGGCAATGGGGACGAGGAGCATGTCTGTCTGTCCCTTCTTCATGTACTCCTTGACAGTATCCGAGGTCTGCGCTCCAAGCCAAGGTTGAGGGCCGACCTGCGATTGCCATACGAGACGGTATCTGTACTTCATGCCGAGGCGCTGCATGACGGCGTATACGGTCGCTGCAACTTCGGATGGGTACGGGTCGCCACGGTTGACAACGGTCATGGGGAGACTGTGCGCAGAGAAAAGGATAACGACACCGTCTCGTCGCTCGGCAGGGTACTCGGCGAGCTTCTTTTCGATGTTCTGAGCGAAGGCTTCGACTAGACCTGGGTGTGCCGGCCAGCGGTCAATGACACTCCATTTGATAGCACCTTCGGGCTCGACCTCTTGACCGGTCTCTCCGTTTGCGCGCTTGCCCTCCAGCCTTGTTCTCCATTTCCAGAGTTCATTGAGCGAAGAGCCGGTGGTTGAACATGAGTACTGGGGGTACTGTGTGAAAGCTACAGCACGGCCACCCTTTCCTGCTCCGAATCCGTCTGCTATCAATTGCTTGTATGTGTTTTCGGTAAGAGGGTTCGCATAACGGAAAGCGACGTAAGGCTTGTGAGGGGCGGTCTCTGGTGACGTCTTGTCGAGGATCTTGCACATCTCGGCGGCCTGGTGTTCTGACCATTTCCTGATGGGCGATCCGCCCCCAATCTCTGCGTACTGCTTTTGAATCTTGGGTGTTCGTCTCCGTGCAATGTAGGGTCCGATGTAGTTCTGGAGGGGTCCGAGGGGAATCAAGTCTTTGTCGGCCTACACTACGTTAGCTGAGCACCTATGATGCGTCTTGACCAGGTTACATACAAACAACATGCTAAGGAAGCCATGGACTTCATCCGTTGTTGCCGGCCCGCCCATATTCATGAAGACCATAGCAGTAGGACCCTTGGAGCCAGGCGTTACTTGGGTGGGGGCGACTGTCGCGTTGCCTCTCTTCCATTGTGGGCTATACGGTGAGAGGATAGATGTGGCGGGTGTGATGGACGTGGCACGCTTTGTAGCGCGTTGACAAGATATGCGGAGTGCCATTATGAGGTTTGCGACGAGAAACAAACTGTCTGCTCGAAGTGATGCACGGAGGAGAAGACGCAGGTGCCGAGGCCAGAACAACAACGTGAATAATGTTTCGGTAGAGCAAGCGGACGGAAAGCTCTGGCCAATGGCGGCAGACTCGTTGACAGTTGATGACGATCGTGGCTGGCGATCGGACGCTAGGGATTGCCCCACACCAGCCTGGCAAACACGTGCCGACGTGTCAGAGCTAACGTCGCGTTCCCCCTCTGCTGCCTACCTGCATACGTCTTTGTCCCGCGTCGCAGCGTCTTATAATTGTCTGCCCAGGCTGCTTCACCCCATGACTGACCATCCTCTTCGAACCCCAATGCCACATACACCATCGCCCTCTTGAACTCTTTCTCCCTACATTAGCAAACAAACCTCACTCGAGCCAAACGCGCCTGTCACATCATGGCCCCACCACTGGATAATCGACCAGGTGAAGAAGAAGAGGAAGAGGAGGAAATTGACGACTCTGTATATCCAACGCGACCCTCAGTCAATGGAACTTGCTGACGATGCATAGAGCTACAAGACTATCAAGGATGCCGTCCTCTTCGCGATCGACGTCAGTCCAACCATGCTTGAGAAACCACCCAAGTCAGAAGACAAGAAAGTCGATCGTGACTCTCCGACGTCTGCCGCCTTGAGATGCGCCTATCAATTGATGCAGCAGCGTATCATCTCAAATCCGAATGACATGATGGGCATACTGCTGTTTGGCACTGAGAAGACAGACCCGAAGGATGGTGACAGCACATTCCAAAACTGCTTGCTTCTTGCAGACCTTGATGTACCATCAGCCCAGGATGTCAGGAGACTCAGAGATATGGTCGAGAACGAAGAGGAGGCCGAGGAGATACTGAAGCCAGCCAAGGACGGTGCCAGTATAGCAACGGTGCTGTTCTGTGCAAACCAGATCTTTACTACGAAGGCGCCTAACTTCTCGTCGAGGCGCCTATTTCTGGTCACAGACAACGACTACCCGATCAAGATAAAAGCAGACAAAGACGCAGCAGTCACTCGAGCACGCGACCTATACGATCTTGGTTGCACTATTGACCTATTCCCCATTTCACAATCAAATCATACCTTTGATCGCTCGCGTTTCTATGATGACCTTGTGTACCCAACGTCACCATCAGACCCTGGTGCGCTTGTTGCTATACCATCAACTACCAAAGTCGCAAAGAGCGGCGAAGGCATATCTCTCCTCAAACAACTCATCTCCTCCATCAACTCCAAAGCCGCGCCCCGTCGCGCTCTATTCTCGTTACCCATGGAGCTTGGCCCTGAACTCCGCATTGGAGTAAAGGGATATATCCTTATTAAGCGCCAGGAACATGTCAAGTCGTGCTACGTGTGGGTTGGGGGTGAAAAGCCACAGATCGCCGTGTCTTCAACCACACAAATGGCAAACGACTCGGCGCGGGCCATCGAGAAGACCGAATTGCGGAAGGCGTACAAGTTTGGTGGCGGTGCAATCACCTTCACATCCGAAGAGATCACACAGATACGGCAATGCTTTGGTGAGCCTGTGATTCGGATCATTGGCTTCAAGCCCATCTCCAGCCTTCCTATGTGGGCCAATACGAACAAAGCGACCTTCATTTACCCCTCAGAAGCAGACTACATCGGTTCTACTCGTGTCTTCTCAGCTCTGCAGCAGAAGCTGCTCAAGTCCCGGAAGATGGGCCTGGTATGGTTCATTCCACGTCGCAACGCCGCACCCACGCTCGCAGCCCTTTTCCCTGGTGAAGAGAAACTGAATGAAGAAGGCGAGCAGTTAACCCCACCAGGCCTCTGGCTCATACCCCTCCCCTTCGCAGATGATATCCGGCAATTCCCGACACCACCGGAGCAGCCCCTCAAGACCACTGATGCGCTGACCGACAAGATGCGCCTCATCATCGAGCAACTCCAACTACCCAAAGGCATATACGATCCTTCCAGATACCCCAACCCAGACCTGCAATGGTTCTACCGCATCCTGCAAGCTCTTGCTCTTGAAGAAGAACTACCACTCCAGCCCGAAGACAAAACTATTCCCCGTTACAAACAGATCGACAAGCGCTGTGGCGAGTACATTGAAGACTACGAAAAAGAGTTCGATGAGACATACGCGCAGCAATACAAATCCGCACTTGCCCATCGCGCTAAGCCCACAGCAAAGAAACGTAGAGATGGCGGTGCAGACGGTGAAGACAAACCGGCGGCTAAGAGGGTCAAGAAAGAGGCAAAAGTCAAAGCTGAAGCTGGAGAAAACGAAGACGGTATGACTGATGAGCAAATGGCGGATCTGAACAACAGTGGGAAAATTAGCAAGCAGACTATTGCTATGCTTAAGCAGTGGCTCATTGCCAGGAATCAGAGTACTGGGGGCAAGAAAGCAGAGCTTCTGGAGAGAGTGCAGGAGTATCTCGATGGCAAGGGTCTATGAGAAATTTTCGTCATAAAGATGTACAACGGTCAAGCAAGTCGTTTCGGTGTAGTTCGAATTACGTCATGCCACGCCTCAGTCGTGTTGACATCTGTGGAAAACGAATTCATCGATTTGACACGATCATCATTAAATCCTGCTATCATAGAGCTCGTGTTATTTTCGTATGGCGGATGAGGTGATTTCCTCGTGAAGTGGTAGTAATATTTCTTCATCACGCTCATACCAAAGCAGCTCCTAGTACTGTCTGTACATATAGGGTATTGAAGCATCTCAGCTATCAACGTCATTGCCTAACCCTCTCCTCCACTGGCGTTCTCATCCTCAGAGTCCTCTTCGTACTTCTGTTGTGTGGACTTGTCTTCGCGCTTCCTCTTCGTGGCTTCGATACCACCAGAGGTCAGGTAAAGGAACTGCGGATCCTTGTAGTTGTCCAAATGCGTGAAGAAAGTGTTGAACCTGTCAGTTGTTAGCACATATTCGTGGTGGCTTGGATCCATACAATACTCACTGGTTGCCCTCAGCTTCCTCACGGAAGATACGCTGATAAATCTCCTTCTCCTTAAAAGCCTCGATCTTGTCGTTGTACCTGTCGAAATCGATCGGATCGCGCCCATGCTGCTTAGCCGACTTGGCATTGTACGATTCAAACACAGGCCTCTCAAGCAACAAACCCAGGCCAGGAGCCTTGGGTATCCGGACCACCTCGTTACCGAAGCTCTTATCCATGACCTCAGGATCGGTGCCGCATCGAACTGTCAACGCAGCCATGCCCACCATCTTACGGATCTGGTGCATCATGAAACTCTGACCGTGTACCTTCAGACTCAGCCACTCTGTTTCGTTGATGATGATGGGCTTGGGTGCGACTTTAAAGCTCTTGATGTAGCGCTGGGCAGACTTGTCGTTGTACTTCTTGTGCACGGTGTAGTTGTGGTAGCGGTGGGTTCCAAGGTACTTGTCAAGTGCGGCTTGAACGCGGGCCTGTCGCTCAGGAGAGATTCGGTATGCCTTTTTGACGTCTAGGTAAGCCCTCTTCAGGGTCTTGATAGCCTCTTCGAGGACGGGCTGGTTGACGACACCTTCGGGCAGGGGGCGAGATCCATCGGCGGAGCTGTCGAAGGTGATGTTGGGGTCGTTTTGCTGTATTGTGTCGATGGCTTCCTTGATCTCGTTTGCGGTCTGGTCGCTAGGGGTGACTTCACCAGCGTCTGGCTTTGCGGTCTCCTCGGCTGCCTCAATAGCCGCAGGCTTCTCTTCGTTTTTTCTGCGCTCGATGTGCTCGATAGAGGCATCGACTATACGGTCTTGGCCGGGAGGGGCATCAATCGCGTCAACGTTGTACAGTGCTTCTAGCACAAGTGGCCGTATTGAGTCGTCAAGCGAGTCCAGAATGGCTTTGATATGTTTCTCCTCCACCTCAGGCCAGAAGTTAGCTACCTCGGCCTGTCTCTGGCGGTAACCCTCGATGTCATTCTCCTTTTCCGCGTACTCCTCCAACTTCTTCCCTAGGTAGCTCGAAGGATGCGGTGGAAGGAACGAGTGTGTCGGAATCAAGTATTCGTACCATCGCGAGTCACATGCTTGATAACAGCTGAAGGAGCCGATTGTTCGTTGAATACCCCAGACTCTAATCTGGTCAGGTAGATGGCTATTGATCTTTTCCACGACATCTTCTTCTTCAATGATCAACTTCAGCGACACAATGTTGCCTGCAGCATGTACGCCCTTGTCGGTACGTGCACAACGAACGAGAGACGATTTCTTGGGGTCGGATGCGTTCGCCTTGGAGATGGCGCCGGCCGCGACAAAAGCGTTGAATAAATCTCCTTCGATAGTCTTTTGCTTGTAGTCGATCTGCATGCCCTTGTAGCCAGTGCCCGAGTAGCCGATCATGACTGCGACTTTGCGCTTCGGCCTCCGCTCTTCGGCCTCGACCTCCTCGGCAGGAAAGGCAGCGGGCAGAGCCGGCCTATCCTCGCCCTTCTCTTCTTGCTCCTTATATTTGGCTTGTTGTTCGAGGTTGCGATCTCGTCGATCTAATTGGGTAGAGCTTGCTTAGTTAGAGAAGGGCATGGAATCGACCGGTAGCTGCTCACTGATGTTCCTTACGCCCCATATTTCTCTTCTTATTCGGACGGCTTCCATGCTGGTGCCGTCCACCACCTCCCCTCGAAGCATTTCTGCGATCCTTGTCGGCCCATTTGCGCTTCTTGTCGCTTCGGTCGCGATTCGATGAATCGTTGTCGCGGCGAGGGCCTTCGTTGTCAGACATGGTCGCGAGAAACGTGCGAGCAGCTTCCTCGAGTATCTGAAGCTACCAGGCATGAGGCGGTGAGGTTATATAGGATAGCTGCAGCTGCGGGTGAAGGCAAATTGTGGGGTCGCGGTTTCCATTTTCTCGGAGCTGTAGGCTTGGCGCGGCAGGTACGGCTCACCGCCCTGGCCACCGCTTACTGTACTGCTGGAACCATGGTTCAGTCGCGCCTGCCTGATGCATGTTTCGAAATCTCACTTTGTCTTCTGCACCACCACCCCGCCGTCACGTCAACTCGCGCGCGGATAGACATTGCATAAACTGGAAGAGGATGCGCCTTTTCTGATACGTATAGTACCCTCTCGAACCACGCGCCCCGTCTGCAATCTCGTCTGGCGCATTCGAAGAAAGCCCTCCGCGCCCTCCGCATTTCCTCAGCCGCCGGTCGAGCAGAACCTGAACCTGTCTCTCTACAACTACAGCCATGGGTGCAGCAATGAAGGACCCCGTAGAGAAGAATGGGGGAGATCCCGTGCAAGCAGTGAAGCAGTTGTTAAGGACAGTAGTCCGTATGTTTTACGAAACCGAGCACATCGTCATCATGGACGCTCTTTGTTATCACGGCGCACTGCCAGTGGCCGACATGACCATTATTCTCGATGCAGGCAAGAATTCGAAACATGTTAGTAAGGTTGCGGGTAAGCTTAGGGAGGCCGGGTTGTGTTCGTCCTATACTCAGCATGTCCTGCGCCAGGGTGCAAATAAGGCATCAAGCAGAGAATTTTTCTACATCGACTGGCGCCGCGCCGTTGACTCGGTCAAGTACAAGATACACAAGATTGACGAGGGCATTAAGAGGGACGCGAAACCCACGACCGAGAAACCAGAATTTAAATGCCTGAGATGCAAATCCACGTACACAACCATGCAGGCACTTGATCATCCCGATAATAATCCTGGGCCGGACGACAGTGGTTTCATTTGCGCCAGATGCGGCTTCCGACTGGACGAAATCGACCAAGACGTTCAAGCAGACGATGTCGACGACACTCCCGCCAAGTTCAATAAACTGTTCGGACCGTTGATCGAGATGATGTCCAAGATTCAGGATATGGGCAATCTCCCCAACTTGGAACCACCAGACATTATCAGCGAGAGAATTGAGCTTCCTCGCGACAGGAACGTGGATCCTGGCACGCAGGTCGAGGTTATCGAGACTGTTTCACGTCCGACCGCCGTCAAGGGTATTGATACGGGCCCAGAGAAGATCAACGTTCTGATTGGATCGAGCGCGGAGGAAAACGAGAAGCAGCGAGTGGCAGACAGGGCGCGCCAGGAAAAGATGTCTTTGCAGAATCAGCTTCCCTCCTGGCACACCAAGTCTACTGTTATCAAAGACGCAGCAGGAAATACGACAACAGTGAAGCAAGAGGCAGACGGAGCAGCCACTCCCAACATCAAGACCGAGGCAGGCGATACCGCCGCCACTAATCAGAATCTCGATGCTGTCTTTGCCCAGATCGAAGCCGAGCGCCGCAGGAAGGAGCAGGAAGAAGATGAGGATGAGGAGGAAGAGGAAGAGGATGAGTTCGAGGATGTTGACGTGGGAACGCCTAGCGCTCTTCCCGACGCAAAACGTGTCAAACTGGAATCTTCTGCCGCACCTACACCTTCGGCCGCTGCGACACCAGCTGCAGCAACTCCAGCCGCTTCGAATGGTGGTGATGAAAGCGAAGAGGATGAATTCGAAGATGTAAACTGACTGATCACATAGCGCTGGCGTTTGGGTTCAGGTGGCGTAAAACTTTTGAAAGCATTTGGGATCGTCTTCGGTTGTACTCGTGGTCTCCTTGCATACACGGAGTGGAGTTTATGATTCGTATCATTGCGTACTTTGTAGAATGCAGTTTCCAGGCACGGATAGGGGGTAGATTCACTGTATCAAGAGACATCGCTTGCGACTTTTGGAATATCCTTGATCGCGTGCCTTCGATGAAGCACCATTGTGTTAATTCTTCGTAGAGAGCCGGTTCCTCCAGAAGCCGAATACGTGCCGTGGTGTAACGATGCCCGTCAGCCTTCAGCCCTATAATTACGAGCCACTGGAACTTCGGGTCTTAGGCGAGCTTGCACCATCCCACTTCAGGTCCCCGCGTGCCTTCACCAAGACCTCCGCAATCTCCCCGCCAGCACCTATCGCTATTCCCAGACCTCTCTGCGCCGCTTCCCGATGGTTGAAAGAGAAAGCGCGAACTGAAAATGGCCGCATCGACTAAATCCCTCTCCTCGCTGCTTGCGCAAGCCACCATTGACGACCACGACGAGGTGCTAAAGGCCACCAATGCAGCTCTCAAGAAGTCAAAAGGCGACCTGGATGCGCAGCACACGAAAGCGGTGGCGTTGCTGCACTTGGACCGCTACGAGGGCGCATTAGAGGTGTTTGAGGGTGCGCGAGAGTTGCAGGAGAAAGCGCGCTTCGAGTATGCATATGCGCTCTACAAGACTGGCAACGCTGCAAAAGCTGTAGAGGTGGCCACTGCGGCAGGACCAGATACTGGTCGGGGGATGAGACACATGCTTGCTCAGGCCGTATGTACCGGGAGGCATCTGAAGCATGCGCATCGCTGACATTTGGACGCCAGGCATATCGTTCAGAGAATTTCGCCCAGGCCACTAAGATCTACAAAGAACTTGCGGACCACAACGTCGAAAACGAAGAGTACGATATCCGCATCAACTCGGGCGCTATAGACGCACAGCTGGAATGGACCGGACAAGGCGAGCTCGCGCAGAAGAAGCAGCCTACACGAGAGGACCTGGAAGTCTTCGAAACGGCCTTTAACGCGGCATGCGGCAGCATATCTCGTAATGAGTTTGGACAAGCCCAAGTATGTCTCAAGCGCGCAAAGGATTTGTGCAATGCGCTCTCAGACCTTAGTGAAGAGGAGAAGCAGGCCGAATTGCTGCCAATCACTGTTCAGCAAGTCTATGTCCTGACCCAGCTGGGCAAGATGGATGAGGCCGAGGAACTGGCCACCAAGATTCCTTTCGCAGAGTAAGATGGCCATTGGGAGCTCTGAAAGATTACTAACAACAGTAGCATCAAGGAACTCTCGACCCGGTACATTGCCCAGGTCAACAGCATCGCCGCCTCCAAAGAGCATTCCAACCCTTACCTCTCTCATCGTCTCTTCCACGCATCTCCGCAGCCTCCCGTTACCGATCAGCATTTCTCATACCAGTCCAACATATTAAGACAAGATGAATATGTCATGGCATTGCTATCGCAGAAGGTCGCAGGCGTTGCATCTTCGACGGAGAAGGTCATCTCCGCATCTCCTACACCGTCTCTGTCTCCTGCTGTCAACATGGCAGCAGTGTTGAATGCAGCAGCTCACGCCAGGAATGCAAAAACCGAAAAGGCTGCACTGAAAGAAATCGTGCCATTGCTAGAAAAGAGGCCAACTGATGTTGGTCTGATACTCACGATCACACACTTATACGTCATCACAAACAACTACGCTGCCGCGACACATTTGTTGGAATCATTCTTCAAACGATTGGAGCAGAGTGGCTCAGCGTCCGACTTGGACGTTCGTTTCGCGCCAGGACTCATTGCCGCACTTGTCTCGCTGTACGCACAACAAGGCCGACCAGCCGCTTCAAAGAACGAGCTTGCGAAGGCAGCTGAGTATTGGCGGAAACCTCACAAGTCGAATACGGAAGCTCCATCCAAGTCTCTGATGGTCGCTGCTGGTACAGCACTCCTCGATACCCATAATCCCGACAACGTCAAAACTGCAGGAGAAATCTTCCAGGGCTTGTACGATCAAGACAACGAAGATCGGGCATCTATCGCTGGTCTTGTAGCCGCATACAGCATCACGGATCCATCATCAATACCTGCAGACCTCCTGTCATACCTGCCAGAAGCCAACCGTCTAGTTTCCGACATCGACGCCGTTGAGCTTGAGAATGCGGGCGTTCCACTCGGTAGCCTTACATCAGCCAACCTTGGGGCTGAGTCGCGGAAACGTAGCCTCGCGCCCACTAAGGAAGCACCTGCGAAAGCCAAGAGGCTACGAAAGTCAAGAATGCCAAAGGATTATGTCGAGGGCAAGAAGGTAGACCCCGAAAGATGGCTGCCAATGCGCGATAGGAGCTACTACCGTCCCAAGGGTAGGAAGGGAAAGAAGAGGGCGGAAGGCCTTACGCAGGGTGGTGTTGTGGAGAACGAGAAGGGCACTCCAGTCGCTCAAGAGAAGAAGGGTGGCGCAGATAAGGGAAAGAATAAGAAGAAGAGTAAGGGTGGCAAGTGGTAAAGAGATCACTGTGACAGTTGTCAAACCGAGCGAATGCAGATAGATTCATAGCGCTGTGCCACCGAACATGATGCAGCAGACGCGAGTCATGTACGAATGCCCCACCTGCCACATACGCGTAACTAGGATGTCAAGAGCTTCGAGCTACCCCTCCATCCCCTCGATTCAACAACGAATGTGTCTCATGGGTTGCGCTTGGAGATCATCACTCCAATTGTATGAATCATGTTCCAATTGTGTCTGACGAAATGTTCCCAGGACTACCATGACGCTTCAATGAACATGTTACGCTGGAGTGAGCGAAAACTGGATACAAGAAGAAGCCGAGGTTCCCCGTAAACATTCCTACACTGATCAATCGACTCTATGCCGATTACTAAGTAGAGCTAGCATGTCTTTATACGTCTCTGACGTCTAGGCCTATGATGTATAGGATCAACGTGAAAGTTTTGGGAGACCCCACCGCAGCTTCGAGACTGTTTAGCTTTTGGCATACTTAAAGATGGGGTCGACCGCCTCCCGTACCTGCTATACACCACTCCTCAACCTTCTTGTATTCACTACACAGTCACCCTCATTCCTTACCTAGATATATAAAAAAGACAAGCGAATAAGGAAATAGAAAGATGCCAGGCCAACAAACTCGGCAATGGGTTCTTGCCAATCCAGCAATCAACGAACCCGTCATCGAAGGCAACGATACGACCTTTGAGCTCAAGACGATCAATCTCCCTAGCCCAAGCGCCGACCAGGTCCTTGTCAAAAATCACTACTTCTCCAACGACCCGGCACAGCGAGGATGTAAGCATCATGCCTGCACGAATTGTACGCGAGACATATACTAACTTGAATGAAGGGATTCAAAAGGACGTGGACGCCGAACGTCTCTACGTCCCACCAGTCAGGCAGGGCGACATAATGCGTTCCTTCGCTATCGGCGAGATCGTCGAATCTAGCACCGATAGGTTCCCCAAGGGCCAGATCGTCATGGGCACCTTCGGCTGGACCGAATACGCCGTCGTGTCCACCAAAGAGGTCCGCCCCGTCCAAGCCGATGAGAGCGCCGGCATCCGTCCCACGCACTTCGTCGGCGCACTTGGCGGAACCGGTCTGACTGCATACTACGGCCTCATTGATGTCGCACGTGCTACCGCCGCAGACACCGTCGTCGTCTCAGGAGCTGCGGGCGCTACTGGTTCCATGGTTGTGCAACTCGCCAAGCACGTGCTCGGATGTAAGCGTGTCATTGGTATTGCAGGTGGTGAGAAGAAGTGCCGGTGGGTCGAGAGTCTCGGCGCAGACATTTGCGTCGACTACAAGGCCGCATCTTTCGAAAAGGACTTGATCAAGGCCACTGAGGGATACGTGGAAGTCTACTTCGACAACGTCGGTGGTGATATCCTGTCGCTTATGCTTGGTCGCATGAAGCGCCACGGACGCATCGCGGCTTGCGGCGCTGTTGCGACATACAACTCCATGGGCGACAGCGGTGTCAAGAACTGGTTCGAAATCGTCAGCAATCGGATCGAGATCAAGGGATTCATTGTGCTCGATGCTTTTGAGTCTGGCAGGGCTGGAGAGATTATCCCGGCGTTGATCAAGGGAATCAAGGAAGGCAAGATTAAGGCTGGGCCTGAGACGGAGACGGTCGTTAAGACCAAGTTTGAGGATGTTCCCAAGACTTGGATGATGCTTTTCCAGGGTGGTAACACCGGAAAGTTGATTACGGAGATTCAATGGTAGCGTTGTAGCCAGAGGACCGGTCATGAAATAGCAACCGAAATCGACTATTACATCGATAAACAACAAGGATGATGGTGTGATATCAAGTAATTGAGCGAGTAATGTTCTTCTAAGACTTCTAAGCAAATAGAGACCATAATTTCAACAGCATCTCTCTCTGTATCTACTTCTGACATTCGTTCAATCTCGTATCCAATCGTTCTTCCTTATCTCAGTAAAGCCTGATGCCGTGATCCACAAGTCTCTTCTTGACTACAACTCGTCCGTCAACTGACTCTTGTGTCTGAAACCCGTTATCGAGGAGCTCGAGAACGACTTGCAATTAGTGGTAATCTATCCATCGTTCAACCGAACAGCTCCACCATCCTTACTGATGACCTTCATCTCCGTGGTTTGACACTCGTTAGTTCCATCAATCTGTTCCACGTGTACATTGGTCGAATGCTCAGTCTTTTGAACGACTTTGGCGACGTTGGTGTAGTCGATATGGCTGAAGTTCTTCTTATCGTCGTAAGTGCATTGGTAAAAAACCATACTGGTCGTGGGATTGGATTTGACTTTCGTGCTTTGAGGATGTTTGTGCATTACAAAGTTTGGGCAGAAAGACTTCGCCCTTGTCTTCATTTTAATGCTTGCGTGTGGTCCTTTGTCTTTGCCTTTGTGGGACACTTCTCCAGACTTGGGTTCCTAGCTGTTGATGTGAGTCTTCACATACGAGCAATTGTAACAATGGAGTTATACTATAGACTCATGAGAGGCCAGTCATGATCGGTGCCCATGCGCTATGAACGAGCTGTACGCATGCAGGATATTGGATCATGCTCAGCTTACGACTAGAATCTGTTGTTATCAAGAAGCAGAGTCACCTGAGAATAGTGGGTCGAGCGGAGCGGGAGGACAAGTACAATATGCTTCATACAATGTTTTGCACTCTGCGTGTGCTACACTTTAGATATATCTCGGGTTATCCTTCACAGTCTTCTTTACATCTTCGAATGGCTCCAAAGTCATCGGCGCTTGATAGAGCTCCGGTACTCTCGCACCCATATAAACCTTTCCGCACCACCCTGCTTCGGTCTGAGCTCCTTTCATTTCATAGTACTTCCTGGCAACCATGAGGGGAGTCAATGATCCAAATTTTGCAGTATATCCAGTAACAGGCCGACAGTTGTACGGTACGCTTCGACAAATTGCATCCGCATAGCTGCTGAGCTGTCGATCCCACATGTACAGTTGCTTCATGCCGAGTTGCCGATGCTGCCGAAGCAATTTGAATGTGTTTCCTTGCATGATCAACATGCTCATGTTGTAGATTAGGTAACAGATGCCGGCGCTGAAAGAATGGAAGTAGAAAACTGGATCGAATACGCGGTCTGCACAGATATCCAGAAAGCCCTCCATTGACGCTACCTCTACCATGTCATATCGCGGCCCGTTCCTCTCGAAGGCTGAGAGCCACTCAAAAGCGCGAGTTGCCACTTTTTCCGAGTCCTCGATGAGAGAGTCTATTTCCTCTTGTGGGCATCCTGGCCTGGCGACTTTGTCTGTGCGCTCCAGAAGTCGTGGAATATGTATGCAAATGTCGTTTAGAGCGACGTATGGATCCACTTTTGCCGCTTTCGCCGTGACTGCCAGCCATTCCAGGCTGTCTAGCATTGAAGCCTTCCGCATGTGGTAGCCAATACTCAACTACAAAGCATTAGTAAGATCGCAGGACATGTGATAGAGCGATGGCCACACCGAATTGTACCTTATGGCGTGAAAGATCTGCATGCTTAATCTGCTCTCGAATGAAGCTGGTCCACGCTGTCTCAATAGGTGTAACAATCCTTGGACATGGTAAAAGAAGCCATGGCCCTGTGTGACACCTACGAAAACCTATATGGATGATTAGAGCCAATCGTGGTAGTATAACATGGCATATCATACCTCGTAAAGCGTGAGCATATATGTTGAGAGTAGTGTCTCGTCCTTCAAAGCTATGACTGGATCTTGAATTGCGCGCATCATCCGGCTCAGCGCTGTGCCGTAAAGCGATCGAGAGCGATGGATGAGCGGTCGGTTTCTGTTGTTCACTGCCAGCTGTGCTGCAGATAGCGCATCAATTGCAGCCATGAGCACCGGGCTGTTCGCGGGCATAGTAGGTAAGCCAAGCATCAGGGCTGATGGAGGCGGCAATGCTGGGCCTTCAGTTCTGGGCAGATATAGCGCAATGAAGGTACCTAGATGTTGTATCCTGTCGGCGGCAACTGCGCTGACCTGCTTCGGTAGAGGCGCATCAGCAGGCTCCGTTTGCGAGTCTTCTCCGCGTATCAGAGCATTCCCGGAGAATTTCCCTGCGTCTGCTGAGCTTGACGAAGCTTGATTTGCGTATCTGTAAAGGTTCTCATCCTCCCTGATCAGAGCTGGCTTTTCCCCATGTGCTTCGAAATTGTGAAGAATGAATGCTTGCGTTGGCCGATATCCAGGGCATTTTGTTCCGCGCCTCACGCAAATATTGCATTCTGGCTTGGTTTCGTCGCATCGTACTTTTCTCTTCCTGCACTCAAAGCAGCCTGCCGACCTTTTTGGCATGATCAAACAAGACGCGGGGTATCTGCCTCATGGAACTCGGAGAGGCACCGGGTGACGACGCTGCAATCTGTTTTTGTTTCCTACCTGTTCATGTGCAACTGATCTGCTTGATAATCTCGTCTTCCAATCTGTTGGCGAGGACGGCGAAGAGAACAAAGACCACCCGCCAAAGGCGCGGCCGCTAGGTAGAGGGAATAGCCAAGAGGCGTTCCGTATTCAACGGTGTGGACCAATCAGTACCTAGCGAAAGTGTGACGCTTCGCAGCCTTTCCCGCATGTGCTTGCCCTCGCATACTCGTGCCCAGTACGGGGTCTGTGGGCGGCCATCAGGGAATGCGACTGTGCCGCAAGGCTGCGCTTGACTCATGTCCGCTCAAGGCCGGCTCTGGCCTTTGAGGAACGAGCTTGTCCTATCTCAGGGATTGATTGCCAAGTTGCTATGGCTTGACGTATGACTTTCTCTGCTCTCTCAATATTCTTAGCACCTATATTCGTCTCATCAGTCTCTTCGACAGCCTCTTCAAGCAAATCTTCGCTTCGATCAAGGACGATTCAGAGCGCCACACTCGCGTCGAACCAAACGGTGCGAATACACTTTGCTCACTTCTACCTGAAGCTCCAGAAGTACAAGGAAACATATCTCTTTAACGGTCTAATCCAATGACTGAAGTCACGTCCAATACCACCTCGTCGCGTCCAGCACCACCTCATCACGAATCCACGTCCGATCCGTTCACATGCTGCAAATTCTCCCATCGCCGCCCTCCTTGAAGTCCTCACTTCCAACGACTGTGTAACGATGAAACAAACCCTTCGAGACCTCATTCCTGCCTGAAAGTACGCAGACGCGGATGAATATCGCCATAGAAAACTTGTTGCCACTGCTCTGCGCTGTCGTTGTAGAGCAGCAGCTCCGCCTCGTTGAGGTACGCAACGCCATCCGGCGTCGATGTATCTGAGCGAGAATAACTTCTACCGAGCTCATGAATTTGTATCTGAACGTTGGCTTGGGACAGCAGGATTTGAAAATGATCGCAAGGACGCACTCGAACCGTTCTCCCATGGACCACGAAATTGAATTGGTACAAAGTAAGCAGACCAGGCTCCGATCATGTGTGGAACTTGCTGACCTTCATTACAGTCTGGCATATGCAGAATTCCGACTTGTCCTGGCCCGTATGGTCTGGAATTTCGATTTCGCGTTGGCAGAGCACAGCAGGAATTGGATGGAACAACATCTTTCCCATGTGATATGGCAGGAATCTCCCCTGTATGTCCCTCCAGCACGTGTGCGGATGACCGAGCTCCGGCCCCTCGTGGTGTATTAACAAATCCTGGTCACATCGCAAGATCAATCCCTATGCCGACAAGCTGTGTGCCGGAAGAAGTCGAGGTCATCGGTGCTGTGCCAGTTGCCCATTAACCATTCAAACCCTCACAGCTTTTTTGAATTCCACCCGTGAGTACCCGGAGCACACATGATGTCAGCTGAGGGCGTCGAGTTTGATCCTGCCCGAGATATTCCCAACCTCGCGGGAAAGACCATCTTGACCACAGGCGCCAATTCAGGCCTCGGCCGACAGACCGCCTTGGAGCTGGCCAAGCACCACCCCGCCGAGCTATCAGGGCGTCGAAAAAGTTGGGGAAGTGCTCCTCGGTTGCTTGTTTGAGCTGCGTACGGTAGTCTTTGTGCACGTACGAAGAGAAGTAAGCATAGGTAATTCCCTGGCATACTGTATGCATCTTTTCAGTTGATATGTCAGTATTCTCGGTGGGGTCAAGAGCTACGAAAGCGAGGCGGTCATCATGGACGGCGGTTTTGAAAGGCGATCGCGACGTGACCATTATCTTGCTCCACTCCGTGAAAGTAGTGTTTTTTTGATGAGATAACCAGCCATGGCCGAGCCCATTATACGATTTCCGCTAGGATATGAGAGCTGCTGGGGTGTGGGAAGGTTCGGTCATTCTCGACTGTATGGTCAGTGGCTAATTGTTAATCAAATGCAGCAAGCCATTAGAAGTCAAGTCAAGTCTTCGACTGTAGATTCAATGGTAGCAACTTTATGCTAATAGGTAACAGCAAGTGTGATTCCATATGCACGGTGCAAACTATGCTACTAGAAACCTTGCGTCGATGGTAGTACAGTCAATGCTGAGACAAAAAGTATCGCGTGTACCTGATGGACCACAGGCGCTCAAGATCCGGAGACCACCTGGTCCCGGCGTGTTCTAGCCAATAGCTCACATAGACTACACAAGATGAAGAGGCAAACAGATATTCTTATTGTTCCAAGAACATTGACCAAGACGCACTGCCATGATACTTCTTTATACATCATCGAGCTGCTTGGCCCGCTTCTTATGTATCAGCGCCGCGGTCAAAAAACACATGAAGCCCAATACACCACACGAGCCAGCAAGCACTTGACCATACAAATAAGATCCGTTACCAGCCTCGACCAGTGCTCCTCCACCAGGACCTCCAATAAGGCAACCAAAACTAGACAATGTAAAGCCCATGCCCATCCTTGTTCCGATCTTCTTATTATCCAAGGTTAGATCCGCGAGTGTTGCAGGAAACATGGCCTGCAATCCTGCAGCAAACAAGCCATAAAGCGCTGCAAAGGCATACATGCCTGCGGTCGATTTGATCGCAATCCAACAATAGAGTAGAAGAGCGGTGACAAAGCTGACGATTAAGCTGATAGTTAACGGCCGGCAGTAGTGATCGGCGATGTACGCAGGCAGCAGACGCCCCGGTATGCCGACGCCGTTCAACACCAAGAGAAGCGGTATCGATTCATTCAGTGTCATACCAAGGGTTCTCCGGGCGAAGGCATTGATCTGGAAGGATTAGTCGTGTGGCGAGAGACACTCACGGGTTGTACTTACGTAGAAGAAAGCGAACCAAAGCCCAGCGAAGCAAAACACCGAACCAAGAATCTTGGCAGATTAGCAAGACTACATGGAATCCTGAACTGGATGACTTACGAAAAGATCAAAGACTGGATCCTTGAGCTCACTCGGCTCGAGCATCCTCACGGAGCTCTTCGGTGGGAGTCGTTTCTTCAGCAGCCGCTCCGCGATCAAGAGCATGACAAGCGCCATGAAGCCTAACGTTCTCACGGCCCATCCAAAGCCGATACGATCAATAAGCCTATTGAGCATAATCGGAATAACCAATCCCCCTGTCGCCGACCCGCACAACGTGATACTGATGGCAAGACTCCGCTTTGTCGCATCAAAGTATGTCGAGATGACTGAGACCATGGGAACGAACATGCAACCGTTTGCGAGCCCAATGCAGAATCCCTGTGCAAGCACAAACTGCCAATACTCTTTGCAAAGACTCGTCATGAAGATGCCGACAAGCCATAGTCCGATACCCATGCGTAGGACAAGCTTGAAATGGCCGGTGTCGGACGCGGCGCCGGACCAGAGAGGGATTGAAAGCAGGAAGAAGACGGTGAGTGCGCCGATCCAGGAGATGTTAGACGGCGTCGAGAGACGGATTGAAGTATAGTGTGCCTGGAACATGCCAAACGATGTGATGAAGCCCCAGGTAAAAAAGGTGACAATGTGCCCACCTAGCACTTGCGACCATGCGATCCATCCGCCATTGGGAGGTGGCTCGATGGACGCGACTCTAGTCACACCAAGAGTCGAGGATACTTCTTTCTTGGTCGGCGCAACGTCCTTTTCCTCAATGTGGCTAAACTCTTCGGTTGGTGAATCTGGTCCAATGGCGGCCATCTTGTCGCAAGCCAAAGATGTTGTTTCATGGCAAGGGGATCCTGACCCCACATCTCGGCTTCCCCAACCCCATCTTTTTTGCTGAGTCACAGCCTGTGCAAGTCTGCTAGTTTGCCGACGTTTGCAAGTCCATTTGCCCCGAAACTATGAGGTAATTGAAAGGGACTGGTTGCGGGAACAAGACCACCTTTGTTATTGCCGACGGGCCGAGTTGTGTCAAATACGATGAGCTTTCCCACTCTATCCTACCGTGCCTGAAGCAACGCACCGAAGACAGACTCACAGATCTCTAGGTGCAACACATGTTACAACATGCATTCGCCGCCTTGCTCGCGGCTACTTAAGCGGAACAAAAACTCTTTATTTTCACATGCAACCCCCTCTCTACTCTCTACAGCTTGTGCAAAAAGACATGAAATACATAGTAGAACAGTGACAGCGGGAAGAGAATCTAGATGGAGAAAAGAAAGCCGAGTTTTTGCAGTTTGTGAGGTGCATGTTGCAGTGGAGGCCTGAGGATCGGTGGACTGCGAAGGAGCTGCTTGGGCATCCTTGGATGAGGGGGAACTTGTAAGTCAGGTTGAGCAAGTATCAAATGACTCGAAGATGGATGCTCTGAAGCTAGAAGCGTGGTTCGAAAGCTCTTGTTGTACGACTTTGGTGAGTCGCGGGTCAAGCTTAGACGCTAGATTCTTGCTGCTGGCTATGCCGACCAGACAAGGAATTCGACTGAGGAGGCTCGGTTCTGGATTGGTTTGTCATCAAACACGATTGGGAAGTACCTATCGTTAGTCCGGCCGGTCGCAGCTACGTGCTGTAGATGGCTGAATCGCCTTTCGGCCTTGCAGGGTCAATCGCGTGCGCTCTCGTCTTGTAACTCCGTACTGCTGCATACTGAGACATTAGCCAAGTAGCTTAGATTTGATCTACGATACCCGCCATGGATTTCATGCTCTCAGCTCCGAGACAGGGGCGGGTTGCCAAGCGGGCCTCGACCAGGGGTCGGAGCTTCCACGTGCGTCTCGGCAGCGCCGATCAGCCTCATCAAGCCATCACGACAACGCTGGCTCCAACATGTTCACATGACGCAGGGGCCACAGAGTGTCGTTTCGGTTCGCGCACAGTGAGCGTTTGTCTGATTAGGTATCGTTGATGGATCTCGTTGATGTGTTGTGCCTGAGGTCTTCCAAGACTGACATTGGACAGCTTGTTCTTGCTTATGGCTCTGGAGAGGATGCGAAAGCTAATGCGCAGAGTAAGAAGGCCTGGAAACGACGAATTACTGATCCAACACTTCCGGAATTTCAGCACTGGCCTCGAATACGCCAACCTCATACATGTTGGCCTGGTTGAAGTTCCCACCGGCCGATGCCTAAAATGGACTTCGCGCGTAAAGCCACCAGACTACACTGCGATGCTATACTTGTTACCAAGACCGGCTTTCAGCTCGCCTCCATGGCGCCTCTTATTGAATGCAGAAACGTGAACCCTAACGCAAGCTCCAAGTCTCCTGCATATGGTGCAAGGAATTCGGAGGCGGCGGTATTAAAGACGTGTCACGCATCCTTATGCTCCAACACCCGGCTCTCTCTCTCCCACACAGCCTTCTTTACTATCAGGTTTATCCGCTTTGGTGTGTTTGACACCGTCCAACTTGCAGCTACCTTGCTGCTATCACTCATTTTATTCTCCTTAGTTTCTTTCAACATTTGTACTAATCCTAATACTAATACTAATACTAATCCTGACAATGCGTTTCATCGCTACTACGCTGGGTGTTGCCAGTGTCGCCTCTGCATATACACCCGTATCATCGTAAGTGGTGAAAGTCTTTCTTGAAAATGAAGGATCACTGACAATAGCCACAGTATCTCCCCGAACCAGCCATCAAGTAACCCGCTGAGTCATGCGTCCATGGTCCCAGCCAAGGTCTGCGAAGTCAAGACTCACACGGTCTATGAGACTGCCCACGGTAGCCAGGACAATGGCGCACAAGCCACTACCTCTGCTTTGCATGGGTACGAATATGGTGTCGAACATACTCATCTTACCAGCACTCCCGCTGGACCCAAGCCGACTCCTTTCACTACGAGCGGTACGGCCTCACACTATGAAGCTCGCCCCAGCAGTAAAATTGCAAAGCCCTTTGGTCAGAATGAGGAGTACTTCACATACAACTCTGGAGGGGATATCAAGCTCCAACCATGTAGCCATTGGAGTCAGAACACAAAAGACCCCAAGAATCTCGTGCCAAAGGACAAGACTCAGCTCTACTACGCCGAAGGTGGTCGTGACAATGCGAGTAAGTACTTGTATTTCGCCCCAAATATGCTTCACCACTAACATTCAGCTGTAGAGCCGACCAACGAGTTCTACTTTGGTGTAATCGATCTGCTCTTCAAGACCCCTGCTGTTGTGCTAGAGCACTCAGATTATGTCCGAGACGTGCAGTACTCTGGTAACCAGCTCGCGGTCGACTTCACTTCCGCCTTCGCATGTGACTTCGCGAAAGAATCCTGGCCCAAAGGCACCATCATCGTCTCGAGCACAGCCGGTTGCAGGGCTCGATCAGACGACGATCAGTGTTACTTCACGGTGGAAGACACTATCAAGTCTGGAGACGGCAAATCCATCATCGTCAAGGGTTATCCTCAAGCGCGAGACGACTGTACGGAAGGTGGCGAGGCCCATTGGGGACGTTACAAACCTGAGAAGAATGGGAGTACCAAGCAGCCAAATGGCACCGCCTCCTACTCTGGCTTCCCTTCTTTCACGTCGTCGTACCGGGACTTTTCTACTCCCCACGCGAGCTCTGGTTCGTCAACTGGAGGCGCACTCCCGAACGTCTTGCCATCTTCCGGTATCGAATCTTCGTATAGCTCTCATATGAGCTCGCCCATGTCGACCCGAACCATGTCGCAAGGTTCTATGCAACCTACTGAGTCCGCCTCTGAGCTTTCATCTTCAGGCTCCTGGACTGTGGGACCATCCGACAACGCCCTGAGCTCAGGACATCCATCACACACATCGTTCAGATCCAGCGCTCTTATGTCTTCGTCGTCAGGATTTGCGTCATGGAATTCTGCTCCTACATCTGCACCAACACCTTCAGGTAATCCATTGACAAACTCAACTGACGATGGCAACAACAAGTTCAGCCAGGATATCGTTTCTGACTGCAAGGCCCCGGTCGACATAAAGTACAATCTTCCCACTACCTGCGTTGGTAAATACTTTGACTTGGACCTTGACGAGTTCATGGGTTACGGCGAGCTATCCGCCGAGGACAAGGCGTTTTTGAAGGATGCCACTGCCGGTTTGAGCTCTGATGACATCGCCGGTCTGTCTCGTAGGGCTCTGATGCATCGTCGGCATGTGGATCGCAGAGGCCGTGCCTTGGAATGGTTCAAGAAGAACGTTGTCGCCCCTGTGAAGAGCACGATAAGTCTTGGCAAGACTGTGATTCAGGGAGGTGTTCAACTCCTTACCACTGGCACTGTCAGCGGTAGTATTAAAGAATCGTATCAGTTCGCTCTTCCTGACGGTAACAAAGCAGATGCCAAGCAGGTTGAATCACCCTGGGGACCTGCTGCTCTTATTGCCGCTTATGGTACGGAGTCCAAAATCAAGGCCGACAAGGGCGTGCAACGAGATGGCTATCTTAACATCTACTGCGTCGGTTGTGGCGCTCAGGGTTCTGTCGAGCTTGCTGGTCGTGCGACATGGGCTGTCGGTCGGGGCATCACCCAAGGCGAGATTGAAGCCTGGGCTGATCTCAAAGTGGCTATGAAGGTTGGCGTTGACGCCCAGATCAAGCTCAGCCGCGAGTGGAAGAAGACACTTTTCCAGAAAGGTCTACCCAAGCTTTCCTTTGGTCCAATCATCATTGGTCCCCAAGTTCGCGTTGAAGCACGTGCTACTCTCGAGGCCGGAGCAGAGGGACGTATCTTGGCTGGCGCTGAGTTCAACTGGAACCGTGCGTACGCAAAGGTTGACATGGTCGACCCCTCCAAGTCTACTCGCCAGAATTTCGACCCTGTCGGTCATCCCACCTTCGAAGCTGAGGGCTCTCTTTATGTCGGCGCTGAGTTGGGTCTTCCTATTGGTATGCACTTCGGTGTCACTGTCGCTAGCTGGAGCAAGACTGTTGCTCTTATCAATGAGCCCATGGTCAAGGGTATTGCAAAGGCTGCTATAAAAGCTGGGCTCGCTGATGGCAAGATCACTGCTGGATTCACCCCCACTGAAGGATGCCAGGGTATTCACACCAATCTCAGCTGGAGAAACAAGTTGGTTTGCAACGTCCTCGACGTCAAGGAATTTGAGTTGCTAGACAGTGGCTACAAGAGCATCAAGTCCATGTGCATTCCTCTTGGCAATCAAACCCAGCAGCCATCAACTTCCCCTAGTGGAAAGGAAGATGGCAAGGGCAGTGAGGGTGGAAGCAACGGGGATGCCGGTGATGGGGAGAGCCCCACTGGAGAAGGGGCTGGAGAAGTACCCACCGGAGGATCGCCCACTAATGAATTACCTGCCAGCGAACTGCCGACTGGAGAACTACCCACAGGACAAGATACCACTGGAGAGCTACCCGGCGGAGAGACTGATAACGGTGACAACAGTGGCCAGAGCACAGGAGAAAATGATGCTCAGGGAAGCAGCGAAGACCAAGGATTGAGTGGCGAAGGGGCATCCGCCCAGTTGGAAACCAAACGATCCATGTTCACCAGACAAACCAACTCAACTCTCACGTCCTCTTCTTCTGGCGACCTTCCAGCCGGAATCCGCGAGATCACCGACTCTGTCAAGAAGGCCACTGAGAACGTCAACTACGCGATTGCGGATGTCAAAACCGTTCCCTACGACCGTACCGACGGATACGAATTTACCAAGCTCGTTGCGGGCGATTACAGCGTCATGTACTGCTCTAACGGCAACATGTATGTCAAGCAAATCAGCCAGTCTACTGGTCTTGGCTGCGATGAGCTCTTTGCTTACAGTGGAGACGCCGTAGTTGGTGATGGCCAGGGCCGCTACTTCTACTACCACGACGACGCCATGAAGGCAGCTGGTGTATCCCGACTCCGTCTTGGTGACGAACAGAGCCCAGTACTGGGCACATCCGCCATTGCGATGCTTGCCTGGAAAGCTGAGTCGACCGGAACGGAATACAATGCTGATCTTGAAGGTCTCTACACTGTTGCTGATTACGCCACCGAAGCTATCTACTGGTTGTCTTTCTGTACATATCGTGACGGACAGGCACCCAAAGTCTTCGTTGTCGCGGATTTGGATGCGGGTATGGCTGTACTAGAGAGCGAAGATGTCAAGTACTCGGTTACCGGCGGCGATGTAGACAAGTGCTACCCACTTCTGGCTATGGAGGATCCTGCGCTGAAGAACACTTGGGCGGAGTGGGATGATTCGTTGGAGACTGACGCTGATGGACTTGACTTCGATGTCGAGGAGTTTGGTGCGGAGCCGTAGAGTGATAGCTTGACTGGGTAGTTGCAATATGACCAACTCCTGTGTCGAAAGCACTGTAATTGCCTCGGTCAGTAACGAAGCACGAAATAGAGAATTGTAGTTCTCGCAAGACGTGTTCAGTATGTAAAATGGTGTTGTTTCCAACGGGTGTGATATTGCTTCCGCTCGGTGCCTACTGTAATCTGACTACTTTGCTACCACCCGTGACGAATATTTCGAGAGCCACTTCGAGCTGCCCGAAGCGATGGAAGTTCATCTCCAAGCTAGGCGACAAGCATCGTCTAGCCAGGACTGACACACCAGACTCCTCCAAAATCAGAAGTCGCGTGTTCGAGGAGGAGTAGCTTCAAACCAAAGGTCTTGGCAGGCATTCCCGCGGTCTTGATGGACACGTCATTCTCAATCTAGATGGATTTCCACAGGCAGACCTCGCGCAGACAGCGTCGCAGCTCTGGAACGAATTCACGATGCACCGAATACGACTGCGACTCAACGCCTTCCGCACCCCGCCTCGTGTACCTCAGTCTACATACCAACCACTCCGCACCCACCCACAGACACGCGCCTACCAACAACTCCCGTTCGGTCGAAGCAACCGCCCCCAATACAAACGTTTCAGCGCCCAGTCCGGCGGTCTATCTGGTCTCTTCTTCCGCTGGGCTCAGCGCCCAACTTTCTACCGTGACGTCGGCCTGATCAGCGCAGGCACCGGCGGCGTCTACCTGTACAACCTCGAACAAGTGCCTGTATCTGGCCGCCGCCGCTTCAACATCATTTCACCTGGTATCGAAGAATCGCTCGGCCGACAATCTGTAGAGCAAGTGCGGCAGGAATACCAAGGCAGGATATTGCCGGATAGGGATGCGAGGGTGAGGCAGGTGAAGAGGGTCCTGGAGCGGTTGTTGCCGTATGCAGAGGGTGAAGGCCTAAAGGATTTGAACTGGGAGGTCACCGTGATTGAGTCACCGGAACAAAACGCTTTCGTTGCGCCTGGGGGAAAGGTATTTGTCTTTACGGGGATATTGCCGTTGTGTAGGGACGAGGATGGGATTGCGGCGGTGTTGGGTCATGAGATTGCGCATGTGGTTGCGCATCATACTGCGTTAGTTGCCCCCTCATCCCTATCTTTGGTACTTCCAAACGGCATACTAATAACAATACAGTGAACGCATGTCCCAGGCCCCTTTGATCCTCCTCGGCGCCCTCGCCCTCTCCATGTTCGATGTGTCGTTCTACTCGGGCAAAATGCTCCTCGACCTCTTCCTCTCCATGCCCGCGTCGCGCAAACACGAAGCTGAAGCTGATTACATTGGCCTCTTGATGATGGCGCAAGGTTGCTACCGACCCGAAGCCGCCATGCAATTCTGGACGCGCATGGAGAAGGCGGGTGGGGCGGGCCCGCCACAGCTACTGAGTACACACCGAGTCACCACAATAGGGAAGAGAAGATTAGGGAGTGGCTGCCCCAGGCCATGGAGAAGGCCGAGGCAAGCGATTGTGCCGCCACGGGTCAATTGGCTACTCAGTTTAGCTCCGCGTTTGATAGCTTTGGACGCTGATGAAGTATTGACAGACTTTGGGCGTAAAAGCGCTTGTACTAACACCTTGTATATTACCGCAGAAGTATACTAATGCCGAATAACGATAGTAACGCAATGACGAATACCTCAATCTTCAGACTTGAAGAAATGCTCGGAATGGAACACGATCTTACAATATAATAGTCATAATCTCTTATACTCAACCATGCTTGGCACATCCGTTCTAGATAATACATGCACGTCCGCTGACCTCGCGACCCCAATGCTAGGTCTACCCATCGATTCTGGATAGACCGATACCCTTTCCTCTACATCCGACGCGCCATTATCGAAATAACTATTTCCCATGTCCATAGCCTTTCCCATTTCGAGCTCTGTAACCGTCAATCTCCTCTCGCCATCAGAGTCAAACGCGCTATCCTTTCCCTTCTCAAGATCATCATCGACGTCCATGCTGACCAAGTTCTTCTCCCCCCAACTCCTGCGGTATCCTGGTATAGTAGGTACTTCAGAAAGAGTGGCGGTTCGATGGGGGCAGTTGAAGACTTGCTTGAGTAGAGGGGAGAGGGAGGGGAGAGAGGCGGCGAGGATGCCGATGTCGACTTCGATTTGCGACCAGACGGGGACCCATGACCAGCCCCTGTGATCAAAGTGTTAGCAAAGCTACTGGTAAATGAAGAAGACTGAACGACGTACCAACTGAAATCGGCTTCTTGCCAAGTACTCCCTGGTCTGATGGGAGCGTCGGACATGACAATCTCGCAGAGACGCATGGTGCTGGCTACGACTGGGATGACGCCAATGGAGAGGATGACTGCTAGAGCCGCTGGAAGAATTGTCAGTGATGGGGATATACGAAGGCATGTACACGTCGACTCACTCCTTTGCCTCTTGTTGAACTTGATTACCCAGATCAGGGGCAATGGGAAGATCAATAAGACGATATCTGTGACGACATTGATGGCACCTGAAACAACCATGAACATGGGGGCATCGATGCATCCATCGGGTTGAGCTTCGACGTCCCAGCTACGCGATATCGGCGTGCAGACGAATAGTTGGGTCTTCCAGACATGTTAGTCATGATCATTATATGAGTGGAGCAATACTTACGAGAAAGACAGAGAAACTAAATGCAGTCATGAAGGCGGCTATAGTCCACACTGCGGGCGATTGTACAATCCAGGGTAAGCCCTGTTTTCCATGGCCGATCCTATAGTACAGAGCTAGAATGCTCATCTTGACAGCCCTGAAATTAGGTTAGCCCTGGCATTTGGTAACAAGAGCGATAGGGCGGCGCGACATACCAATTTGCCACAAAGTAGATTAGCATATTGACCCATTGGTACTAGTCAGTCGTCAGTTTGATATCGGATATCTCAGTATGGGATAAAAAATACCATGAGCATTTCATCGAACTGCTCAATGTGTAGCTCCGATGCATGTCGTCCCTGTCCGTGTTCGACCTGTAATATAATAGTGACTGTTTGTAGGGCTCCAAGGGTGACAGCGATTGCGATGAAGAGGTCATCCAAGCCAAGTTTCTTGACTATATGTCCGCGAGTGAAGCATCTATTATTTGTTAGCAATACGACACTGGGTCTCCTCGAAGACGCGTGCTTGCCGAAGAGCCACGACCGCCACAGCCATTATGTACATGGCCATGCTGACTTGACCTATCACCGGCCCTTGGTCATTTCCATTGGCGACGTATACGATATGTCCCATTGCAAGTTCGATATGTGGCTGAGCTATACGACGTTCGAAATCTTGACATGAGGCTACGCTGATTAATTCCACAATGGCGCAAAGTTTCCAAAACGCCCGAGTCGAGAAAGGAGGGAAAGAAAGGGAAAGCAAAGGATGATCGTCAGACTAGTGTGCGCCAGATGGGACCTACACACATCTAATACAACGTAGACAAGTTACGACACCGAAAGTGCGACAGCGCGATCGGGACGTTGCGGCTCTCTGCGCGGCAGGACTGACGCGGCACTGGTTGAAACCGAGATTGGCTTCCAGAAGCATATCAAACAGTGCACAAAGAGACACGCGGCCTGTGCATACCTCTTCTCGGCATCGGCATTGTGAGTTGTCGCGTGGTAATGGTGCGGCGTGCTCCGTCGCAGCGCACGTGTCGAAACCTGTTTAGACCCACGGTCCCGGGACATGGGATAAGTCGGAGGTATCTTAGAAGGCATGGCCTCGGATTCCGAGAACGGGAGCTTGAACGAATGGTACGAGTGTTTATGAGAAGGGATGCTATTGGTCGCGTGGTGTAAAAAGCCCAAGGGGCTATCCCGGTGTGGCTGGTGAAGCATGGCATAAACATGCTCTTGGGCGTCTCAGGGGGGGGGGGGGGGGGGGGGCATTTGACAGACGGATTTGGGCATACGAGGACGCATGCCAGAACTTGGGGTTGGGCAGTTATGGACTTGCATCAAAGTGCCTATGCTGCCGATCCAAAGCTTTATGTTTGTGATGGAAACTTGACAGGTGAAATCGAAGCACGTGGCCCAGGAGAGGGCTGGCCATCGAACAGAGCTTCCCGGGCTCGAAACAGGCCGAACACGAGACAGAGCGGTTCACGATGATCGCGGTGGCAGCAGCAATCGGAAGGAGATGGCCATGCCATATAGCTTCTGCAATGGTGCTGGCCGGGCACCTAGTGGCATGATCTGTTTACTATCTTGCACTAC
The DNA here is from genome assembly GCA_004936725.1 of Alternaria brassicae. Classification (NCBI taxonomy): domain Eukaryota; kingdom Fungi; phylum Ascomycota; class Dothideomycetes; order Pleosporales; family Pleosporaceae; genus Alternaria; species Alternaria brassicae. The sequence goes on along the minus strand of CM016506.1, from coordinate 771,598 downwards.
GGGTAAGACTTGATTGCTATCGCGGATTGGCGCTTCGTGATGGGTAGATATGGGTGCGGGTATCTATATGCGCAGCTGTTGTGGACAAACTGCTGCTTGATTTTTGGAGGGTGTTGTTGCTTGGAGACGGGTGAAGATGTCATAATCTTGGCACCGCCGGATTGAGCGATAGGCGACCGCTACTGACGCTCGCGAAGACTGGATCGGGATACGTCAACTAGAAAAATGCTGGCGCTAGCGGGTGATGGGCGACATACATAGTTCACAGTAGAACGAAGAAGCTCGGAGCGTGCTTTCGCAGTGCGTGAGGTCGGACCATGCGGTGGAGGATCGCCGCGGAGAGAGCTGAGTTCGGTTACGTGTGGCTCATGAGGCCGTTGGGCTGGGCCAGCTGGTGGACTTGGCGCCGATAATGCTGGACGTTGCATTCAAGTCACTCTCGAGAGTCGAAGCATAGCAACCCCCCGCCAAAAGAATGGAGGCTCGGAGAGGCGTAGGGCCTGCTAGCAGGGTGTGGAGATGCGCGACACAGTTTAGAGGCCGAGCAAAAGGAATTCCCGCAACCACGACGCTGGTCCCAACATTCACAAGCTCCCAAGCCTTCTTCCACATGCGCGCATCTCGCCCAACGAAACAGGGAAGCCGCAACCCAACAATCGAGCCGCTTGTGCCTCAAAGCCGCCTCAACACTTCCCTCACTGCCTCGGCCTGATAGCACTTTTTTCTCCTCTCAGCGTGTGAGGCAAGCGCTTTTCTTTTCGTGGGAAGCGACTAACGCCTTCGCATCACCCCCACCGCGCGGTAAGCTGCTATCCTCGACTGACACTCACAACCCCTCCCTCTGTACTACACCTATTCCTCTCCAGCCCCATTGTATGACCGAGCATACCCATCGCCAGCGTTTACGGGCTCTTGAGCCTGCTAGCACACCACCATCTTCAACCACTGACGATATTCCTCTCCTGCCAGACCCTACCCGCACCCACCACACGCCGCGGCTTACCAGGCACGCGAGCGATCCTATATACCCCACTCTTATACCTCCACCTTCCGTGTCTCTGCCGTTGCGGAACGTCACCGCTCACGACACCATGGCCGGCCATGCGACCATCACCTTCTCGCAGACGGGCGTGCAGCCGCCCGTCTATGTCACTACCTCTCTAAACGACTGGACGCCGGTCGAGATGGACGTGAAGGAAGACGGGACCGCTCCGGACAACCTGATCTTCAGCAAAGAGTTCAACGACGTTGCCCAAGGCAGCTATCAATACAAGATTCGTCTTGGCGAGGACCATTGGGTGCTGGACGAGTCAAAAGAGACTAGTATGTCAGCTCACATGTGCATGGACTCTTCTGCTGACTCTTTGTAGCTGCCGCCGATGACGGTATTCTCAACAACGTTGTTCACGTCAATCCCGCCAGCGAGACCAATTCCTTGAGCTCAGCATCCGAAGCTACCGCAGTACAAGAAGCTACTTCCGACACGGCTTCGCTGGAGACTTCCCCCAAGAATCCGTCAAAGATACCCGAGGACCGAAAAGACAGTACGGTCGATGATGAAATGCCCAGTGTCACGGTTCCTTTCGTGGTTATCGACAAGGTTGAAGACCAGGAGCAGCCAGCTCATGGCGACACCCACCACGTCCATCTTCCTACAGATGCTGCGAAGCGCACGGCCGACTCAGAGCCCGACTTTGAAGCAACCAAGGTGGACTCGCCAGTCGAGACAGAAACACCCAAAACGCCTGAAGTTCCTCTTCTAGTTGTCGACAAGACGGACGACCGACCCGCGTATGGAGACGATTTCGGCGAGGATGCCACGATAGCTCAGAAGGTTGCTCACCATATGAGGGCTGCGGACACACAACCAGACAGACTTAACATTACACCAGAGTCTCATACAGAGTCTCTCACAGAGCCTCACACAGAGTCTGATTCTGACAAGGATGATCAAGCTGCTCCATTGTTCCGTCACGAATCGTTCCAAGCGGACGACGACTCACAGGCGCCTCCAGAAACTACCGTTGACGATGAATCCACACAGTCATCAACGGGCCAAACTAGTTCCAGGGGTGCAGTGGATACACCTTCTGAACCTGATGATAGCGAGGACAATGCCGATGAATCTGGCGGCGCCCCTCTTCTCTCTCACGAGACTGGCTTTACCGAGGACGATGGAGCTGCAACTGAATCTGACGAAGAGGCGGATGAGCTTGATAGATATCCATTGCTATCACACGAAAGTGGATTAACGGGTGATAAGGGAAGCGAAATCGTCACTAAGAGTGATCACTCAGAAAATCAGGAGCCAGAGCACTATGGACCGTATGGTGATGATGATGGTCGCGAGGACTACCCTGACGCTGAGGAGGGTGACACGCCTCTTCTTCCACACGAACGGGAATCAGCCGTCGTCAGCAGCACTGGCTCCGACTTTTCGCAGGATGATGCCCATTACTCCTTGGAAAAGCAGCCAGCCTTTGGCTACGAGACCGAGAATGCCCGAGAGCTGTTCGGCGGAGCAGGTCAACACGACTTCTTCAGAGGACGAACGGAGAGTAACCTTCCTCACAGGCTACCGCAATCGGATGCCGAGGACCATGACCTGAACGATCCGTCCTTGGAACGATTTCCGACCAACCGTGAATCTATTTTGGCGCGTGTAGCGACAATCGGCATGCATCTTCCCGAGGATGAATCAATGCATGAGCGCCCGCATTCTCCACAGCCGTCTGTCCTATCTCAAGCCTGCTCCTCCGTCGATCTTGTGCCTGTCAAATCCTATACTTCGTTAGCGTCTGTGCCCGAGGATGAGAACAGTGACGAGGACGAAGGGGACCACAATGATTTGGATAGTATGCCGTCACCCGTGTACATCAGTCACAACACCACTCGCAGGTCAAGCCCACCAGGCAGATTTGTTCGGGACCCATACGCAACCCCCCTTACCTGACGAAAGCAAGCAACTTGGGGATGCTTTCGAAATCCAGACCGACGAGTCTAGCAATCATACCCAGGAATCTAGTGATGCTGAAAGTGTCGCCAAGCATGATGGTGCTAAAGACGTCTCACACGCTCATGACGCCCTGCGCGATGCTATCTCTACGCCGGTTGACGTCGCAAAATCTGCCGCAGAGTCAGTTACATCTGAGCCCACGACTATCGCTCAAGAAGCCCATCCCGTTGCCAATTCGGGCTCTGAGCTTCGGCAGCGTAGAGCAGCAGCAGAAAAACCTTCGCAGACATCTGAAGAAACGCCGACAACAGCCACAGATGGTTTTGGCATGAAGGACAAGATCGTCGAAGCGGCAAAGCCTGCACTTGCGCAACAACCAGATTATCGTGACCAAAATGTCGTCCAACATTTCTTCCGAGTCATGTTTGCTGCTTGTTTTGGCGATCGAAAACGAGCCAGGTGAGCGAAGACCATTTCCTTTTTCTTTGGACCCTTGAGTATGTGCCTTGTGGCACTCTTCCATGTGTTTCCCGCTATGCAGTCGTGAATCTGAGGGGATGCTAACATGTCATTACAGTGCTTCCGCTCTTCTCCTTGGTACCACTGCTGCGACTTACTACTACGCTGCGAAAGTATCGAGGTGAGCTCAAATTGAGACACAAAATGATCGAAGTCGGTACGAGTTTTGGGGTGGCATTGCACCACACTGTACGATATGATGGACACGAAACGAGCATAGCGATGCAAGACTAGAGTGTACTGCCCTGCGTTGCACCTGCATAACGGATAACGAGATTAATGACCTGGGTTTCACGATATACGAGCATGCACTTCGGCGTGCTGGCGTTTTATGTAGCATTCACTCTCCTCCTTTGCAATCCCGAACAGTCCCGTCTTATGACAAGAAGCAAAAAGTGTGTGTGTGTGTGCTGTATGCATGCGCCATTCTGAATTGGATTTGATAGTGATCAGTGACTTTGAAGTGAGGACGACTAACTAGCAACAGGGAATTCGCGAAATTCCTCAGAAACTCATGACGGTGTTATCCAACAATATCATGAAATTCAAATATGCATGAACGAGTCCGGCAGAAAGCTTCGTCAGTCTTCATCACAACAGAAAAGGAATAGACAAGAGTGAGTTGTATCGTGATCTCATGTCTTCTGCTTATCCCTACACAGTGCTACTACCTAGGTATCTCATATCCTCATATCAAAAGTTTCTTCATGTAAAAAAAAAGCGACAAGACTCAAGTCTATTGAAGCATTCGTCAGTGATTGTAACACAACGGCAACTACCATGCGACCCACTTAGAATATAGCACTCGCAGAAACAGGGAAACAAAGCGCGGCTGGCGCTGCAATTTTTTTTTACAGACGCGGCCTGCTTGCTCCACTCGATTGTGCACTCACCGACTTGTTCTTGACGTCGAATCGGTCATTGTTCATAATCTTCTCCCAGCCGGCAACAAACTCTTTGACAAACTTATCCGCGTTGTCGGGTGATGCGTACGTCTCGGCGACGGCGCGGAGTTCGGGGTGTGCACCGAAGACGAGGTCGTGGCGGGTGGCGGTCCACTTCTTCTGGCCCGACTTGCGGTCGATGCCGTCGTACAACTCCTTGCTTGCGTCGGTTGCCTTCCACTCAGTGTTGTTGTCCAGGAGATTGACGAAGAAGTCGTTGGTGAGTTGGCCAGGGCGCTTAGTGAAGATGCCGTGAGATGAGCTGTCCCAGTTGGCGTTCAGTGCACGCATACCACCGGTAAGGACGACCATCTCAGGCGCAGTGAGGCGGAGGAGATGGGCCTTGTCAACATCGAGTTGCTCGGTGCGGACGCGCTCCGTACCCTTGCCGAAGTTACGGAAACCGTCAGTGACAGGCTCGAGGTGCTCGAAAGACTGCACGTCAGTCTGCTCTTGCGAGGCGTCGGTGCGGCCGGGTGTGAAGGGGACGGGTACACCAGCGGCCTTCTCGACGGCAGCGGTACCGGCCAAGACAATCAAGTCAGCCAGAGAAACCTTCTTGTTACCACCATTGAACTTGGACTGAATGCCCTCGAGAGCCTTGAGGACCTCAGCAAGCTCCTTGGGGTTGTTGACCTCCCAGTCCTTCTGAGGAGCGAGGCGGATACGGGCACCGTTGGCACCTCCACGCTTGTCGCTGCCACGGAAAGAAGCTGCTGAAGCCCAAGCAGTGCGGATGAGCTTAGCGGGCTCGATGCCAGCGTCGAGGATCTGCTTCTTCAGAGTGGAGATGTCAGCATCACCAATCATCTCGCCCTCAGGCTGAGGAACGGGGTCCTCCCAGATGAGGACCTCCTTGGGGACTTCAGGGCCAAACCACCTGGAGCGGGGACCCATGTCACGGTGAAGAAGTTTGAACCACGCGCGAACGAACGTGTCGTGAAGCTCTTCGGGGTGATCTAGCCAGCGACGAGTGATCTTCTCGTAAGCGGGGTCCATGCGCATCGACAAGTCGGTGGTTAGCATTCTTGGCTTGTGCTTCTTGCCCTGGTCGTAGGCGTCGGGAATGATCTTGTCGTCGGTCTTAGCGACCCATTGGTTCGCACCAGCAGGGCTCTTCTCTAGCTCCCACTCGTACTTGTACAGGTACTCAAGGTACTTGTTGCTCCACTTGGTGGGTGTGCCAGTCCAGGTGACCTCGAGACCGCTGGTGATAGTGTCGGGACCGTTACCACGGCCGTGCTTGTTCACCCAGCCCAATCCTTGTGTTGCGACATCCTCGGAGTTGGGGTCTGGGCCAGTGTTCTCTGAAGGAGCAGCACCATGAGTCTTTCCGAAAGAGTGACCACCAATGATCAGGGCAGCGGTCTCCGCGTCGTCCATGGCCATGCGGCTGAAGGTTGTACGGATGTCGTGAGCGGCGGCAACGGGGTCGGGAACACCCTCGGGACCTGGGGATGTTAGATTGATAGAAGCCGAATATTTGACCAGATATGCTTACCTTCTGGGTTCACGTATATAAGACCCATGTGTGCGGCCGCCAAGGGCTGCTCGAGATCCCTCGATGTGTGGGTCTCGTCCTTGTCAACCTTGTGTTGGTCACCATCCATGATACCCTCGCCCTTGACACCCTTGGCGCCATCAGCGTAGCGGACGTCGCTACCGAGCCATTCGGTCTCGCCACCCCAGTAGACAGATTCGTCGGACTGGAAAGTATCGGCGCGGCCACCAGCGAAACCGAAGGTCGGGCAGCCCATGGACTCCAGGGCGACGTTGCCAGTGAGCAGCATCAAGTCGGCCCAAGAAATCTTGTTTCCGTACTTCTGCTTGATGGGCCAGAGGAGGCGGCGGGCCTTGTCGAGAGACACGTTGTCGGGCCATGCGTTGAGAGGGGCGAAGCGCTGCTGTCCCTCACCACCACCACCACGGCCGTCGGTGACACGGTAAGTACCAGAAGAGTGCCATGCCAGACGGATGCTATGACATATGTTAACTTGGCGAGTGAATGTGAATTGGGTGTTTGACGTACAAGAAACCACCGTAGTGACCAAAGTCAGCGGGCCACCAGTCCTGGGAGTCGGTCATCAGGGCGTTGATGTCCTTCTTCAATGCATCGTAGTCGAGCTTCTTGAACTCCTCAACGTAGTTGAAGTCAGAACCAAGAGGGTTCTGTCTGGGGTCATGTTGGCGCAGGATATTGACCCTGAGCTCATTTGGCCACCAGTCGGCGTTTCTGGTACCACTGCCGGCGACGTTGGGCGTCTTCTTCACGGGACACTCGCCTTGAGACATGATGAATCGATTGGTAGCGTGTTGTGTGGGGGATGTTTGTGGAAAACAAACTGCAGAGCTCGCTGTCAGGACTGTATCTGGATATATAAGTAGCGGGGCATTCATAAGCACGACCAATCTGGCCAGCACCTTACTGGCTTGCCCCTCCCGCACCTGAGCAGTCGACCAGTGGCTCCGCATTTCTTAGCTCCATCTTGCCTAGCATCACGAGGGACTCCACCCCATCATCGCGACTTTGACCAAGAATTCTATGCCAATTCTACATGCTGGCAGCAGCACGGGATTCAATTCGTGCATCCTGTCCCTCTCCCTCAAATGCTCTCATCAGAAGCCACGATTTCTGACGCCGCCACGCGCAATGGCATGACGTGCGCGAGTGGCATGTGGGCCTCCTAGACCCCGCTTTCGGAACCGCACATCATCACTGTAATATTCGTCCTATGATTGGCCGACACGAGTTCACGTGACAGAAAGTAGCACCGAGGCCACGAGAGGCTATGGCGGAAATCGGCGGCTTGATGCGCTGGACGAGGCTAGACACCGACTTTGAGTAAGCCGTCGAGCGCAAACACATCGCCAACAGTGCCAGAGCAGCCAGACCCATGCTAGATCGCCTGAGAAATGGAAACTGCTAGACGCGCCGACACGTCTGATCGACCGGGTATGGCATCATCCATGACTTGACGGCAAATAGAAGCATATGGAATTCTAATTTATGAACGACCAAGTGCTTTGGCATGTCCAATAGTACATGATATGAATCAGAAATTCTCTGCTATTCGCGAGATTGTTTTCCATACGACTTGCACTTTTCTCATCGTGGCAAGAAAGCCAACGTCACAATGCAGGTCTACACGACAATTAGCCTGGAAACGTTGAGAAATTTTCCCTCGTTGCTTAGCGGCAACCGATCCGAGGGAAAATACTATGTATACTGTGATATGCATGCTAAGCCTTGTTGTAGTCTTTGTCAAAGACTTTTGTTCTTTGAAGCCTGAAGCTGGCCGTCTCACGCCACCTTATGATGTCCTTCGCGGCAACCCCACGTTACATTGCCCCGCATCGTCCGCGCCTCATATATGGGGAAAGTCAAGGGTCTTCACGGCTTCAACAGCCGCCCACTTTGCTTTTTCAACAGCCCCTCGCCGCGGAAAACTCCCGCCTGCACACTTGTAAGGTAGAAAGAACGAATCGAACCTAATGAGTCGCGTTCATGATAATCAATCTTTTTCTGGACGATTGTGGATGTTCTCCAGGGCCGAGGTTGTCGTACTGTCGTTCCATTGGTTTGCATGTCGCGATGGACGCGATTGTATTTCGTCATTGGGGAACCTTACTTCGCAAACAGTAGTTGAGGGGTAAGGTGAAGTTGAGGGGTTCATCTGCTGTTGTTCATCCAGCTGTTTGACTCTCCCAGTCTCCCTGCCTCTACTCTTCATTCCAAGCGCACTTGTACGAGTTTGTCAACCAACCCAGTTCATACATATATCCAACAACATGGCGGAAGACAAGGTTCAAACATTTGATATCCCCAAAACATGTAAAGCCGGTGTAGTAGTAAACGAAGGCCCAGACTTCCACGTCGAGGTCCAGGATGTGCCGGTCCCCGAATGCGGTACGTACTGGAAGACCATGCACAACGTTTGACGGACCCTGATAGCAGTGACAGGTCCAACAGACGTACTCATCAAGCTCAATGCGACCGGTATCTGCCATAGCGATCTCCATTTCATGCTCAACGACTGGGCACTGCCCAAGATGTCAGATCTCGGCACCAAATGCGCCGGACACGAAGGTAGCGGTGTTATCGTCAAGGTTGGGGACCAGGTTAGAAATCTGAAGCCGGGGATGCGAGCTGGATACAAGGTGAGCAGACCCAACTTTCCACTCACCTCGTGAATGAAGCCAGGAAGTAAGCATATCGAACAGAGCTGAACACTGACTCTTCCAGCCAATCCAAGATACCTGCGGTTCATGTGAGCTTTGCCGCAACGGCAACGAATGCTATTGCGCAAAGGCAGTCTTGACTGGGCTGATGATCGACGGTTCCTACAAGCAATACATCGTCTCGCCGGAACGTTATACAACTCTCGTCCCAGATGGCGTGAATGATTACATAGCAGGACCGATTATGTGTTCTGCTTCAACAATTTACACCTCAATCAAGGAGTCACAACTCCGACCTGGAGACTGGGCCGTCTTCCCTGGTGCAGGCGGCGGTGTTGGCCTGCAAGGCGTGCAGCTCGCGAAAGCCATGGGTCTACGCGCTATAGCCATCGACACGGGCGACGACAAGCAAAAGCTCTGCATGGAAACGGGAGGCGCGGAACATTTTATCGACTTCAAGAAAGTAGACAACGTGGGCGAGGAGGTGGTACGACTGTGCGACGGCATCGGCGCCCACGGTGTCTTCGTCACCGCTGTTCAGACCTACCCAAACTCGATATCATACCTTGGTGGCCGTGTTGGTGGAAAGGTCATGTGCATTGGACTACCGCCGGCTGGGACCCAGCACATTGATGTCGACCCTAACCAAATGTGCTTCAGGAAACAGAGTGTACAGGGTACACTTGTGAGCAGCATGGCGGACGTGGATAAGACGCTTGATTTCGCCAGACGGGGATTGTTGAAGCCGATTTACACGGTGTACCCGTTGAGTAAGTTTAATGAGGCTGTGCAGAAGCTGAGGCGTGGGGAGATTGCTGGACGGGCTGTTGTCGACTTCAACATGGAGTGAGCGGATGATGGGGTTTTTGTAAAATAGCTGCGAGCGCCGAAGGTGCTTATGTGGTTGAATCAAACATGTCCATGTTCCAGACGTTTGTATAACGTACTTTACAAGCGAGCGGGCCATACAAGCGAGCGGGCCACCCCACCAACTTTGCACCCCTCTTACACTTTAATCAACAATGGCTCCACCAAATCAAGCCCAAAACGTTTCCTGTGAGGCTGATGTACAGCTAGCAATCTCAGCTATTAGTCAAGGCCAAATCCAGTCTCATAGAGGTGCTGCGCGGATGTACGAAGTCTCTCGAACGACGCTCGACCGCCGGTGCGCCGGTATACCTGCCCGACCTGATTGCCAGCCCAACTCAAGGAAGCTCACCCAGAGAGAAGAGGAGGTGATTACTAGCTATATACTCGGTCTTGACCAGCGTGGATTTGCGCCTACGTACGCAGCTGTACAGGATATGGCCAACAAGCTGCTGGCTGCACGTGGCGCAGGCCAGGTTGGCGTCCACTGGCCGCGCAACTTCGTCAAGCGTACGGACAGTCTTACGACATGTTTTAATCGGCCGTACGATAGGCAGAGAGCTCTTTGTGAGGATCCTGTATTAATAGGGAAGTGGTTTGAGCTCTTAGAGAAGACTAAGGCCAAGTACGGCATCTGCGATGAGGACGTCTACAACTTTGACGAGGCTGGCTTTATGATGGGCAAGATCACGACTCAGCTCGTCGTGACAGGGTCAGAGAGGAGAGGCAGGCCAAAAGCTGTTCAGCCTGGTAATCGCGAGTGGGTAACGTTGATCACTGCGATCAACGCTGCTGGCTGGACAATCCCTCCATTCCTCGTCTTTGCTGGCCAGTATCACCTGTCTGCCTGGTACGAGGAGGAGGATATCCCACGCGACTGGGTAATTGCCGTAAGCGACAACGGCTGGACGAACAATGAGCTAGGAGTTGAGTGGCTAAAGCACTTTAACGCCTACACGAAGACTCGTGTTGTAGGTGCGCGTCGCCTGCTTGTCCTTGATGGCCATGAGAGCCACCACTCGCTTGAGTTTCAAGAGTTCTGCGAGGAGAACAACATCTACACGCTCTGTATGCCACCTCACTCATCCCACCTACTTCAGCCTCTTGATGTTGGCTGCTTCTCGCCGTTAAAGCGCGCGTACAGTCGTGAGGTAGAGAGCCTAATCCGCCACCACATCAACCACATCACTAAGCTCGAGTTTCTGCCAGCGTTCAAGGCAGCGTTTGATCGAGCGTTCACACCAGCTAATATCTGCTCAGCCTTTCAAGGCGCAGGCCTTGTCCCTCTTCAGCCAGACGTTGTCCTATCAAAGCTAGACGTGCAGCTACGTACGCCTACTCCAGTTGCTCTACCAGAGGCTCTCTGGGAGGCTCGTACGCCGAGCAACGTACGTGAGCTTGAGGCTCAATCATCGTTGATACGTGATCGCGTACGACGGCATAAGAGCTCATCACCAGCTTCAATTATTGAGGCGATTGATCAGCTTAAGAAGGGGGCTGAGGTAATGATGCTCTCGGCTGAGCTGATGCACGATCGGATCGCCGGCCTTGAGAGAGCCAATGAGGCAGCGTCAAAGCGAAAGCAGCGCAAGAAAAAGCGAATCCAGAAGCGTGGAGTGTTAACAAAGGGAGATGGCGAGGATATACTCGCTCAGCGAGAGGCTGACCAGCAGATTGCTCGAGAAGAGCGTCAGGAGGGAAAGCGATTAGGCCTTAGCTACCGGGCTCTGGCGCGCTGCAGCAGGTGCAAAGGGACTGGCCACAACTTACGTACGTGCAAACAGGATACTTAAGATACTACTTAATCTACTATGTTAATATCTATGTATTTTACTCTAAGGTGGTTGAGATGCGCAGCTTTAGAGGTGATTAAAGTTGGTAGGGTGGCCCGCTCGCTTGTATGGCCCGCTCGCTTGTAAAGTACGTTAATGGATTAGCATGGGTGGGCGATTGGATTGTCCCTGGGAATGCACAGACCATCCCTGTTCGTCGCACCTGTGTTACCCAACATCAACCACGCTTCACAATACATCGCTATAGCAGAACATCCCTTCGCTCTACGTAATGGTTGCCTGAGAAATGCGCCCCAGCTTGCATTGGAGCATATGTCGAGGGCATGTCCAGCTGGTCGTCAAATCCGTCCTCTCGCGGACAGGCTGAAGCATCATCGAGTCGCACATTCAACGGGAAGCAGCCAGTCGTCGAGGACGACCACAGCGATGAAGAAGCACTGCTGGCGGACGATCCGTTAGAGCGCGACCTACCTGAACAGTAAGCAGATGCAACACCATTTTGACATGCTCTGTATTAAGATGTGTCTTCAGACTATCCTTCAAGCGCAGACCCAAAGCATCCACGTCCTCTGGCTTCTCACGATACCTCCCCTCCCCCCTCAGTTCATCTACCAATCGCGCCTCGCCGCAACCACGATCGCACCGCCGAAACGGCTCTACAGAGCTTATACTCAACTACCTCGACACACCTGGCAACGCAGGCGAACATGTCCAAGACACAAAAGACGCGAACGGATTAGACTGGTATGTCGAAGGGCCCGGGCGGCGAGTAGGATACGACGACCTCACCGCAATCGATTGGATCTTCGAATACGCGAAAGAACGGCAACGACTGCGCTACCTATACAACGGCGCCAGTGGAGTAGTTGGCCACATCAAACAGTTGGCGGATGCAAGCCAGGTCTGGATCATTCTGGTTGCCGCCGGTATACTGAGCGGAGCTATCGCGGCTTTCATTGATATAGCGAGTGACTGGCTTGCAGACCTCAAAACGGGATATTGCCATAACGTTGATGGCGATGGGCGGTTCTACCTGAACAAGAGCTTTTGTTGTTGGGGAATCGAGGAAGAGCAGGCTTGTCATGATTGGAATTCTTGGGGTGCTGCCATGGGCACTAGCAGCTTGGGTGGAAGATACGTCGTCGAGTACATCTTCTTCGTACTCTTTTCGGTACTCTTCGCGGCATGCGCTAGCCTCCTGGTGCGAGAGTTTTCGCCCTACGCGAAACACAGTGGTATACCTGAGATCAAGACTGTCTTGGGAGGGTTCGTGATGCGGCACTTTCTGGGTGGATGGACTTTGGTGACGAAGACGGTCGGACTGTGCCTCGCAGTCGCTTCTGGTCTGTGGCTGGGCAAAGAGGGCCCGCTCGTACACGTCGCATGCTGCTCAGCGAACCTTTTCATGAAGCTGTTCAGCAATGTCAATGGCAATGAAGGTCAGTTTCATCACTCCGCTGTCAGCTCGAATGCACTAACACCGGAGCAGCACGAAAACGAGAAGTGTTCTCGGCCGCGGCTGCAGCAGGTATATCAGTCGCTTTCGGCGCGCCCATTGGCGGCGTACTCTTCAGTCTCGAGCAACTATCGTACTACTTCCCGGATAAAACCATGTGGAGCAGCTTCGTATGCGCCATGGTTGCCGCTGTCACTTTGCAGGCTTGTAACCCATTCCACACGGGGAAACTCGTGTTGTACCAAGTCACGTACCATAGCGGGTGGCATGACTTCGAGCTGCTATCCTTCGCGTTCCTCGGAATCTTGGGTGGACTCTTTGGAGGTTTCTTCATTAAGCTCAACATGGGCGTCGCGGAATGGCGCAAGAATCGGCAATATCTCAAAGGTCCAGTCACAGAGGTGGTCATAGTATCTTTCGTCACGGCTCTTGTCAACTTTCCCATCAAGTTCATGCGCGCTCAAGCGTCCGAGCTTGTGCACATTCTATTTGCCGAATGCGCAGACCTCAACGAGGATACACTTGGTCTCTGCAAATCCGGCAAAGCGAACACAGGGGTTATCGCTCTCTTACTTGTTTCCTCAGGACTGGGCATAATACTCTCAGGCTTCACATTCGGTCTACAGATTCCTGCTGGCATTATTCTCCCTTCTATGGCCATTGGGGGTCTCTTTGGACGTGCTGTTGGGCTGTCTGTCCAAGTCGTTCAGGCGGCGTGGCCAGCCCTCTTCATCTTCAAATCCTGCGAACCAGACGTACCCTGTGTGACCCCAGGGACGTACGCTATCGTGGGTGCCGCATCGGCGCTTGCCGGAACCACACGTATGACCGTATCGATCGTGGTCATCATGTTTGAACTTACCGGAGCGCTCACTTACGTCCTGCCTATCATGATCGCAGTCATGATCAGCAAGTGGATTGGCGATGCAATCTCTCCACGTGGTATCTACGAGTCCTGGATACACTTCAAAGGCTACCCTTTCCTTGACAACCGCGAAGACAACGGCTCTAGTATTCCTGATGTCGGTGCGAGTCAATGTCATGACACGCATTGAGGACTTGACCGCCATAACAGCGACTGGTCATACCATTGGGTCGCTGCGCCAGCTCCTTACTCAACATAGATTCCGCGGCTTTCCTGTCATAGACAACAGCCGCGATGCCCTTCTACTTGGCTACATCTCCAGGACGGAATTGCAATACGCATTTCAACTCGCTTTGACCCCTCCCCGAAACTTGGCCGGCGAAACGGAAGCGTACTTCTCCCATCAACCCCTCTCCGATCCCACAACATCACTCGATCTCCGACCCTGGTTGGACCAAACCCCAATTACCCTCAACGTGAAAGCTAGTTTCCAGCTTACGGTATCCATGTTCCAAAAGCTTGGCCTACGCTATGTTTTGTTCACGGATCGAGGCATGTTGAAAGGCTTGCTCACCAAGAAGGATGTGTGGTACGTCATAAATGGTCTAGAAGAGGAGCGCGATGAAGGCGATGCAGACTTTGGTGTCGGAAGAGGGGGATTTGGAGAAGAGGGTGATGACGACGAAGAGAGCGAAGAGAGGGGATTACTCGGCACGCCAGAGGAGGAACAGGATGACTTCATTGGTGCGCACGATGGATAGTTGTGTGTGGAAGTTGTCGTGCTCATTGCGCCTACACATGCAGAAGCTCTGTGATCAATATCAAAACAAACCCTGAACTCTAATTGTAAGAAGAATTTCTAGTGATGGCGCGGGAGTCCGCAGATCTGGGGCATGGCAAGGATGGCATCCGATCGCTGTTGTGGCAAGTTAGCCGTTGATCGGAGTGTGGGAACGCATGTGTGCTGGAAGACGGGCAATAGAAGTCTCGCCCTCTGTTCCTGCAGGCACCGCTACAGGCTCGTTGGGTCGGCCTTCGCGACGTTTAGAGAAGGTCACGAGGCAAGCCTGCATCGACAACGAAGGGCTACATGCCCACCGCTCAGATACGTGCCAAGGCAACCGGCGTCCAATCAGATATGCCTGATCTCTAGCGTTGTGTAAGTAGCCAGTAAAGAGCCTAGCGCGGTGGCTATACCGCGGCTTCCTTGCTACCTGCATAGACCCGCCCTTAACAGCCGGCCGCGCCCATTTCGACTTCAGAACCTTTCATTCCTCCAGCCTTTGACGTGTCCCTTCGTTTCTTAAACGTCTTTGACCTCTCCAACAAAAGCAACACAATCTGAACCCGAGCATCAAAGATCTACGCCCATCATGCAACACTCATTAGCGTAGCGCAAAGGCACCCAGCGGCCATGACTGAAACTTGGCATACGTCGCGGACAGGACATCGACGACGATTACCGCGTTGACCAGATCCCACAGCTTCCCCGCCATTACGACACTTTCCATATCATTCATTCACTTTTCTTTTGCAAGGCCATATACAGACCAGGAAGACGACATGACGGCGGCCGAGACAGAGAGAAAGAGCAGGAAAAAGCACTCGTCATCGGCGAAGACTTCGAAACCGCGTTCCTCATCCAGGAAACCACGTGTATCCCCTTCAGTAGCAGATATGTACTTGCAAGATTACGCGTCTCCAGTCCAGACGACTTCTCCCCAGCGTGTAACAGCGACGGGGCCTACCCCACCTTTTTATGGTTATTCCGCAAGTCCGCCTCAGCACCCGGTCTACTATCAGATGCCTGGTTCTTTCCCTGAAGATGGTTATCGATATGGCTCTCCACCACCGCAGCCTGTTCAGCCCTATGCTAGTCAATCAACCATTCGTTTTGCTTCTCCGCCGCCCCACGAGCCCCGCGGTCAAGGTCCATTCGAGCAACAATGGAATAGTCTCGACCGAATGGCCGCCAAGTCGTACAAGAACCTTCGAGATACGGCTGGAAAGAGTGTCACGAATTTGACCACCAACTGTATTGAGCGGCCGACGGCGGCCGTCGCTACGAAGAGCATGCAAACGTTGTGCAAAGGAGCTGCGCTATACGATATGATCAGCTCCAAGTTCGACGCTGTCATTACCAGTATCGATGACGATCACTTCAGTGGCAAAGAACAGGATCTCGTGATGGAGTTCAGTGAGCAGCAGCAGGAAGAACCGCAGAGAACAAGCCCGCCACTCGGTGAACACAGACGCCGACGCCATCACGAAGTGCAATCCCACTCGAGTAGCGACAAAGGGTCGAACCACTTTTCCAAAGTGTGGCTTTACTCGAACTCACGGCTGCCGCCTCATCTGCCTCCGTTCAAGGTCTATCTGCCTACATATCCTCTACTTTGCTTGGCGGCAACCTACTCGGAGAAAGCCTACACTCCCCCAGGCACGAAGAAGAATCCTGAAATAGAGACCTTCATCCCTGCTGATTGGCGGAATGGCACAAAAGCAATGGTACTCAAGTCCATTCCCGTGGAAGAGCTGAACACTATCGTTTTTGCTATCCGTGGAAGTCAGACTTTTATGGACTGGGCTGTCAACTACAACTCGGCACCTCATAGTCCCGAAAGGTTTCTAGATGAACCGTCGAACTTATGCCACGCCGGCTTTCTCTACGTGGCGAAGAAGATGATCAAGCCAGTCGCAGAACGCTTGAAAGTCTTGCTTCAAGAAAATCCTGCGCGTTCAAATTGCAGTTTGCTCATCACCGGTCACTCCGCAGGCGGAGCTGTCGCGGCATTGCTTTATGGGCATATGATGAGCACGAAGATCAACTCTGAGCTCAATTACCTCACCAGCTTCTTCAAGCGTGTCCACTGCGTTACGTTCGGCGCGCCACCAGTTAGTTTGTATCCATTGAAGAAGCCTGACGATAAGCGCCATCGCAAGAGTCTCTTCTACGCATTCATCAACGAAGGCGATCCTATACCACGAGCGGACAAGAGCGTGCTGAAAAGCTTGCTGAAGCTCTATGCCAGTCCAGCACCCGTTGCCATTTCCAACATTGCTTCGACCATCACATCAATGTCCAAGCCTAACCTCCGAGACCCGTCGCAGTCCTCTCCGCCTAAACCAAAAGCGAAGTATGGTTTTGCCCAGCGACTCAGCAGGCCTTCCAAATCCTCACTGCAAACAAACACGTCAAACTCTACTTCCTCAACACTTCCAGCATGGCCGATACCAGTGTGCACTTTGTCACCTGCAGGCCGACTGGTAGTCCTGAGGCAACGCGTTGGAAGCGAGGCTAAAGACGACATTGAAGCTGTGACTGTGGACGACGAAATGCTGAGAAAGGTTGTATACGGTGATTTGCTGAAACATCAGATGACTGTCTACAAGAAAAGGATCGAGAGCGTGGCTGTTAGGGCCGTGACCGCAAGTGGATGCTGAGTAGCTCGGCATGGGCTGTACATGAAATTGATAACCGCACACAGAAATGAATGAGCGATGAATCTATATGTCCAAATCATTGAACTGCTGTCCTTGTCCTGTGCTGTCACATCATGATTCTCCGGTTTCCGTGCGTCATGGTTTGCCGAAGACATCACGCGAATCCACAGAGTTGATCCCGACATCTCTACGGCAGTCGTTCATCGAAGTGAACATGATGGACCTACTGCGTCTACCAGATGCAGCAAGGTCGGAAGAAATTGTCCAAAATCAAGCCTTGCACTAATAAAAATGTAGAGAGTATGCATAGTCTACATCAATAAGGATCTTACAGCTGGTCTCTTTGTCTAAGATCTGCCAAACTTTCAGCCACTACCATAACGCCCTGAAACAGCGGTCCAACACGATGAGCAGGCAATTAAGTTTCTAGCTCCCTAGAAACAATGGACAGTTCTACCGATGCAAACTTTCTGCATTTGACCTATCATTCAAGGTGTACGTGTCTTCACAAGTAATACTCACCAACTTCTTAGTTGCTGATTGGTTACCCTCATATACGCATACAGTTTCTAAGTATTCAATCTCACAGTAGAGCTGAGAAGCAACTTGTTTAGCCACCACTAGTTCAAGACTACAGATACTGGAAGAGCATAGAAAATAGATGGATCGCATCCATAATGAACATGCGAATACATAGAGATTAGAGATACTCGTATACAAAAGTGGGAAAGGGGGAAGCAAACGTTAAACGAGAGAAACCATTACAACTAGGGAATTTCCGTCGACCTCACTGGTCTCAAGGAGAAGAGGATTAACAGTATTGGGAGAACTGTGATTGCCGAAGCTTGTGACGTTGGTACGAGGACAGCTTAATTAAAGAATTGATTACAATAACTTCGTTTAGAAGCTGTAATGTGTTTCGGACGAATCCCGCCCTGAACGTTGTTCTTATCCCAATGCAAATTTGGTTTGATAAGAGTTGTACAACATGTTGAATAGTATTCTGCTTCGATTATATACAAAGAAAGTAACAGTATATACCTTTAGGGAAGGGTTTAGCTTCCGAAGTACAAATCAGAAAGAACGAATTTTTTCTGTTCTGGTAAGGACAGTCGAGGCACAGATTCATCCATCTTGAGCTCTGTAAGAAGAAATACCAGCTGCATCGCTTCACTAACAGAAGTTCCAGACGTGATTGCAATGCCTCTACAATGCTCATGGAATGAGAAAAATCATGTAACTAGTTATTATCACCTGGGCTATGGCTCGTTATGTTTCCCTGCGACAGTAGTAATCAACCCATCTTCGCAATGCCGCGGCGAAATGACGAAATGGTCGACTTCGCATTTTAGTAGGCTATGCCTCATGCGAAAAACCAAGACTCTCCATATATTAGTCGATCGTATTTTGCTCATCTAAGATCCTTTATACTACCATATGGCGAGATTCATAAGTAACCATATCTCTATATTCGAGCAATGAGCACCAGCTCATTAGTTGACGACGTCATGCTCACCCGTCAAGTCAGTCACTCAGCTCACTCAAGCGACAACTCCGTACATCTTCGTCCTTGAATGAGCATACTTCGTCTTCAGGCCCCCTCTGATAATCGCACACTCATTAGGATGTTGGCTGTGCGATCCAGCAAAGCATTAGGCCATGCTGTCGCGTAGCACCTGCAGTATGCTGTCGGCGAGAAGATGCGCCGATTGCGGATCTCCTTCCTGACCCTCCGCTGAAACTCGTCCGCGTCGTAAGCAACTGGAGACACATTGCGCAAATCTGAATATAGGGAACACAATAATATCAGACTAGGGGAAATAAGACGGACGATTTAGGAGAGGTATAAAAGGCAGACATACGGCCTTTATACGGAGATCCTCGAACAATTGCACACGAATACACAACACGAGTTTTTCTCGATTAAACACTACATTACCGACAAAATGGCGATTATCCAGATCCCCAGCGAGTACAGGTACGTTCAATCTCAACTGCAATGGCAACAACAATGGCAGAAGCCTCTATACACCTCTCCACAGCTCCCATCCCCACCAACTAATCCATCCTCGACAGCTACGTCCTCGCTGCCTGTGTTTCCACATTCTTCGTCGGTGCCTGGCAGGCCGTCCGCGTCGGCGGCTTCCGCAAAGCAGCCAAGATCCCGTACCCCTACGAATACGCATCCTACGAGCAAGTCCAGACGGCCTCTCCCCCATCCAGATCCGCCATGCTCGCCTTCAACGCGGCCCAACGCTCGCACCAAAACTTCAACGAGAACCACGCTACAGCTCTCGGTGCCATGCTTGTCACAGGCCTGAAATACCCTGTCGCAGCGACCGTGTTGGGCGCCATGTGGAGTGTGAACCGCGTAATTTACGCGATTGGATATTCGAGGAGTGGAGAGGATGGCGGAAAGGGAAGGTACTACGGCGCGCTTGGTATGGTTGCGCATTACGTGCTTATGCTTATGAGTGGCAAGGCGGCTTACGATCTTGTCATGGCCTAAACGGGCTACAGATGTGAGTGCGAGGATGTGCTTTGGACGGGAGATACCCTGGAGCTTGATTGAAGGGTGATACAGATGTACAATCACTACATGTATGAATAGAGCATGTAGAAGGGCATTGTCCACACTACGTTGGCCATGATATGGTATGTCAGCTGCGGTCTTTCTTTGGAAACAACCTTCCACCGTGAGAATTTCAAATGCCCCGTGTTATTTCATTACTCTGAGGTTTCGTGTAGCACGAGCTCGCTTCTGGCCCCAGGGAAGACATCAACAGCCGTACTTTGACCATCTGTGTACCTAAGCACTTCTTTGGAAAGCTCATCCTCACATTTCTGTCTTTCCAGTGAGTCCTGATACCTCCAATGCATGTATAGTATCACTCACGTCCTGCAATTCGTTAGCTGCTTTGAACCGTGCATATCTGTGAATGGAGGCACTTACCGGGAACGCAGCAATCAGACACAAAATGTTGCCAGCCAGGAAGAGGCCAACTGATCCAGCAGCCTGAATGAGAATTAGTTTGGCGTGCTTCCACAGCCCATTCCTCGGCACACGGGAGTGCAGGACGATTATAGCGATGGGTGCTGCGAGCAGTCTCTGTGTTACCCGTCGCCACGTATTGTAGAGCGAAAGGAAACCCGGGCTGTAGTCGCCGTTCTGGGACTGACGGTTAGGGAGGTCAACATGTAGTTGGAAGCCTCGGATGAAGCACAAGAGACCAATAGCAGCTAAAATGTTCAGCCAGTCGTGGTGGCCTCTTGCAGCGGAGCATTCCAGGCCTTTCTCTAGCAGGCGAAGGCACTGTTTGCGAACGGTATGGTTGGTCGCCAGGGTAGATGCTATGACCCGCGCTATCTGTACAACAAGTAGACTGATGGTGTACTGCACGCCGATGAAGAGGCCATTGTTGAAGATTGCTTTCGCCCAAACCACTGAGCGAGGACCACGGCTGGTACGTGCCAGTAATGAGAGTAGATCTGAACTCGACATTGGGGAATCAAGTTTGTCATCGACGTGGGTGTAGCTGTAGGTCTGACGATTGCGACGAGCTAGGTATAGACGGAACTGATCATAAGCCTCGGAGAAGACGGGGATAAGCAGGAGTGTGACGAGAGCGGTATTGGCTGCCGTTGAGAGATTCATAGCTAGGTAGAGAAGAGGATCTAGACTTCGAGTTAGTGTGTATCGTGGCCACCACGTTGAATACTAATACATACTTCCCTGCCATAGCGTAAGCCATACGGACTGCATGGGTACCTCCTGCTGCGACATGTTAGTTGCGGGTGGTGTTGAAGTTGAAAAGGGAAGCGGGTGCAAGAAGTAAAGTGCCGATAAGGCAACCGATTAATTGTTCTCAAGGACTAGCGTGGTGAAGGTGAGAGCGCAACCTCCCGTAGCAAGGTCGCGCCTTCCCCACTTTGAAGGCGAATGCAAACTGTAGAGCGCTCTGCCTGAATCCACGTAATTTGTGCTCTTTCACCTTGACTGGCTTCACTCCCGCTCGTACATGCAGAACTCAAACTTGATACCTTGCTCCTCAATCCCACTCTCTTGGATCTCCTCTCCAGTGAAATCCTGTACTTCCTCTCTGCCAGCGTTCCTCCAGATGGTAGTCTCGTCTAGATTGATCGGAAAGAAGGTGTCACACTCAAACTCTTTGTGGATCTTTGTGAGAAGCACTCGCTTCGTCTGTGGAAGCTCCAACGCCGTGTTGTATATAGTTGCTCCACCAATGACGAAGACCCGGTCCAGCTCCATGTTCGAGTTGGGCAACTTGTTCTCATGCTGACCTTCAAGCTTTGAAATTGCGTCCAATACACTAGAGCATACCATGGGCCCTTCCACGACGGTCTGCTTGTCTAGTGTACTCGTAAACTTTTCGGGCTTTGAGGTGATGACAATGTTCAAGCGGTCTTTTAAAGGCCGGAATTTGGGCGGTATGCTCTCCCACGTCTTGCGACCCATGAGCACAGCATTCACTCTCTTGACGCCCTCTGTCGATGTAGAAGGTGATGTACGCTT
Source organism: Alternaria brassicae (assembly GCA_004936725.1). NCBI lineage: Eukaryota > Fungi > Ascomycota > Dothideomycetes > Pleosporales > Pleosporaceae > Alternaria > Alternaria brassicae. The sequence continues at coordinate 750,041 of CM016506.1, read as the reverse complement.
AGTCACACGGGCGAAGAATCCCATCTCTTTCTTGAGCTGTGGCCACGGCAAGACACCACCTTTTCCTATGCCAAGATTCGGCGTGGCTGCAAGGATGAGAGTAAGAGTTGGAGGTTTTGGTGGCATTGCAGAGACGTTTACGCCGTCGGTAGCTGAGTTTGCCTTCGATACCGTGCTGGTTGGCTCGGCAGGAGAGGTTCCATCGGACATCGCGTAACGCGTTTTGCTACCGGTGGAGCTTTGAATGCCGAGAGTTTGATTTTGAAACAGAGATGTAAGTTGTGTGAAGGCCTGACGTGGAATGTTGCATTGGTTCCAGTATGCGGGGCCCACGAATACGCTAGCGGCAACGCGAGACAACGTGATTCAACCTTGTTGGGTGTGAGTAATTCTCATAGTACTCATCTTCACATGACTTTGGCAGTCTCTATCAAATTGGATTCAGCTTTGAAGATTGCTGGCTTTTGTACGAGTTGACATTCCCGCACGAGAATTCGAGGTATAATACACAGGTCTGATGCCCTTGCTCATGCACACGAAAATCCAACACCAAAGACACACGCTGACAGTACGACACGTAGCGCTGTATCATCCCATCATGCCCAGTCCAAAACCCTGCCACTCGCCGAAATGGTCAAGACAATGAACGCCAATAATTACACCTTTGCAATGCCGCTACCCGATTGAAACCATTTGCACGAAGAAGCAAAATCCCGTACAACCCCTTTCATACAACGTCGTTCTTGCTTGCCGAGTTTCCAATGGGTATTTTTTGTGTTATTTCAAGGCTTGCTGTGCAGCAGAAATACGGGTTCCCTCCACATGCTCAATTACTGCTTACTGCCGTGAGGAAGTCATACGATACTATTCGCTTTCGCCACCCTCACCACTACTCTTGAGTGGTATCGACAATGAGATCTTCTTTGGCGTACCACCACCGTCCTTGCCGGAATTGACGTTGGGCGACTTTCGACGCAAACTTCGCAAACTCCCAGAACTAGCATTGCTTGATGTCGAAGCGCGTCGCTTGGGTCCAGCAGAGGTGGAAATGCTTGCGAGTAGCTCATCCTCTTCGTCCTCCTCTCTCCGGCGCTTCTCCGATATCCGCTCTGGTGGTGATCCTGCGGATGCAGAATTTGGCGATGCACTTTCTTCTGGCGTTTGTGTTGCTGGCATCTTGTGAGCAGATGTGAGCATATCGGATGCGAGGTCATTCATATCGGCATCATCGGCATCGTCATCTGGATAGTTGACGAGAGGTCGGACTGGCGATGCACCGTTCATTGCAAGCTTTCCAGTTCCAGACAGATGATCGTCTTCGTCGTCTGATGTATTGAAGTAGGCTTCTTCATCTGGATCCACCTCTTTCAGACCTTGACCCCATTTGCCTCCGTTGATAGCGGTAGCATGTCGCGCGGGTGTGTCACTATCCACACTTGTGAAAGAGTTGTCCATCTCTTGGGTCGCTACGGGCTCATGGTTCTGGTCGTACTTGAGTATCAAGTTCTGGAACGTATCGACGTATGTGATGTCCTGTAATTTTTCTCTGTATGTTTCGACAAGATGCTGGACGATCATCTTGATGTTTTCACGCCTGATGAATTCGAACAATTCCAAGCATGCCGAGTTGAGAAGGTTATCGCGGGGCATGGTATCAAAGAGTATCCTCAGGATAGGTTCGAATAGTTCATGCTGGATGATCTGGCGGTTGTGCGTCTCGTCGTGGAAACCGAGGACAGTGCGGAAGTACTTGAGCGCAGCTGGAGAACATTAGTAAACTGACATGACCCAACGATTGGAATACTCACTAAGCTTTAGGTGCTTCTCTGGGCAACCCATTAGCTGAGCTACCCGCACCGCCAAACCCTCTGATAGGATAAAGTATTTGCTACGGAAAGAATGTTGGCGGATGAAGAAGCACAGAACCTCGACCAGATGGGCGTATAGTGACACTTCTTGCATCGATAGGTCATCCACTGCGTCATGTTAGTTGAGAAGGCAAGAACATGCAGAGCACCACTTACTTGATTCCCGGCCCTCCAAGTCCTTGAGAGGCTGGAACAATTTCCTTGCAGACTCGTCGTAGAAGTTCTGGATGAAAGAGTCCGTTTGAGGTATGGAGGGCAACTGTCCCCTCATCTTGGCCAAGAAGTCGCTGTTCGTCCGCCCGAGTGCTTCAATAGAGGCCGAGTTGGCGTTGGGGTCAAGTAGGATCTTGATTGCATCAGCCATTTGCGCCTTGACCCCAAGATCCACCTCGATGAGGAGCAGCTCAATCAAGGTATCAGTGAGCGGCTTAGACTTCTCCTGGATGGCCTTGAAGATGTAACTCCGGACCATCAGCGCGTCGTGGTCGATTAGAGAGACGAGTATGTCGGTTCCTGCGACGCGAACGGAAGCGTCCTGGTGCTTGAGCGCGATTGGATCACTTCTAGCAGGCCACTGCTGATGAAGTTCTGGTACAGCTGCGCCCTGACATTTGCCTGCAAGCTCTTCGCTATTGCGCAACATTGCTGGATGAACAGGACGGCGTCCTTTTTTCGCGCCAAGTTCTGCTCCTTCGGCGAGAAGATACTGAAGAGCTCCTTCAAGAATGCGCCGTTCGCTTGGAGATGCTGGACAATGTCGACTTGGTGGAAGAATATGAGCGAATTCAGAACGCTGAATGTAGGGTCGTCGAGGATGCGCGCAAGAACAACATCCTTGAGATATTGAAGTCTGTACGTGTAGTGTATCTTTCGTTTTATGTTCTCGTCCTCTATGCGCACAACCTCCTTGAACTTGGATTCGTCGGCGAGGTACTGTCGGTGATTGGCTTTGTGGAGAGGAAAGTCCGGGTCGTCTGTGCAATGTCAGCAAGCCGTGTGGGAGGTCGCGTGGGCTAGCACTCACACTCCAATGCCCCAACGACGCCCAAAACCACCGGGTCTGTTACAACGTATTCGATGATGGCGGTGTCGTTGAGCAAGATGAGCATCTTTACAATGCTGCATAAACGATGGAGGTCTGAGACACTTTCAAGGTCTTCTGCCATGTCTACCAGTGGAATGAGTTTCGGTATGTAATCCTGGGCGAGTATGAACTTGGCCAGAGCTTCGCGACCGCCTGGCGTCGAGTTTGCAGCGCGCATGTGGTTCTCGATTTCGTGGAGGTTGCCGAGATCGGGACTGGGAAGTAATATAGGGCTAATGTGATCGATGTCGTCTGAAAGACCATCGGTCGTGTCAGCATCAGCTCGCTTGAAGCTAGGCGCAATGCACATCACGTACCTTGAGCGAGTGCTTGCAGCCGCGATTGGACTTCGTTCACAAAGTCCCTGTTCAATGTTAGCAGATGGCTTCAGCTCCCAGGCATTCCGACTCACCATATGCTAGCGCAGCCCTCTGGCTCTTGGAAGCTGAGGGCCATGTCGGTGCCATTCTGCTCGGTCCATACAATGAGTGTGTCTGCACATGTTCAGCTAATGTATCCGGCTAGCAAAAGACGGTCGCATACCCTGCTGTTTCTGGTAGCCGTCATCTTTGGAGATGCGCGTTTCGAGCAGTTGTCGCGACTGATCGTCCTCGGACAGGACGACGATTCTCGCTTCCTCTTGCTGCAGTAGCACAAGTTAGCCTAGAGCAGTCGTAGAGCGTTGTGTTGCGGGAATTGCGCAAACCATGCGCCTGTATCGTCCATAAGGTAGGAAAACGTACGCTTGCTACCACTCCCTTGCAGAAGCCAGTGCCTCTATCGAACCAATCATTGTTCTTGAGCTCGTACACCTTGACGCGCTTTCGTTCACTCGCAGGTGGCGGAGCGACGTTTGCCATAACCGGTGGCGGCGTGTCGACACTCTCCGGCTAGGGCGTGTACCCTCCGGAGGCAGGCGGGCTGTCGCGACCGTTTGCGCAGTGTGGAAGGGATAATTGGCCGTGGACAGGGCGGCGGTCGGGGGTGCGGTGATCGGGGCGGCTGGGTGTTGTGCTGGCGGATGACGATTAGGAGGCGCGGCAGCGGTTGCGGGCTATCGCAGAGCTCGGCAACGCGACTAAAGATGTGTGGGTTGGAGAGCCCCTGCGCGCGCAGCAGTGGAGAGGAGAACGCGATGGCGCGTGACGGGAAGGGTGATGGTGATCAGCCTCGGACACTTTGCAGTCGCGTCGTGGGTCGCAAAGTCGAAGCGGGAGAGCACAGGGCCGGGCTTGGGCACAGTGCATGCACTAGCTTGGAAGCGTAATGCGAATATCGATAAGAGCCTAGACCAGCAGCGGCAGCAGCAGCAGCAGCAGCAAGAGCCTCAACACCACGCTGAACCCTGGAGATGGCGGCGATGGGTGTGCGCGATCCAAGAGACGTTGCAGGCTAAGGATATGCAGTCGCCTGGGTAGTTTCCAACCTTTGGTGTGAATGGGTGCAGCAGCTTTCGCCTCGTATGATATGACGGCCTCACTGACGCAATCTCTTGGCACCACCACACTCAGCACCACGCGTCGACCATGTACACTGTGCCCTCCACTGTGCAGACGCTCGCTGGATGAGACTCGAGACGCAAGATTCGCAGCGTCGACCCGACACATGCTTGTCTGTTGTCGTGCTGTCTGTCGCCAAGTCACCGTCCATGGGTCTTGGACACCTGTCATCGGAAAACAGTGGGTTGGTGGTACCGTCGACCATCTGTCCCACTCAGTAGGACCGAAGACTCCATGGACGATCGACTGCCAATGTTGCGATGCTCCATCTCCAACATCAGTCTCTGTCCTTGTCGTAAGCACATGACTCAGCATACATACCTGCCACCATCCATTATAATACTATGTATGTAGCGCTCGTCTCGCAGACAGCAGGTGCGCGCCCGCCGGTTTGCCTGATGGTCACGTGCTGCCCATGGCCCATCTGAACTTGGGAAGCAAGGCAGTGAATGTAATTATACCGTAGAGGCGGACGCGGCGACCACGGGACAACTGTCGCTACAGCTGTACTACTAGCAGTCACAATGGCCAAGATCGGACTCTCCTTCCGTTATCATCGTATTGCCAATTCCCATCTGAGTTGCAACTAAGCTCCCCGTCAATACCACTAGGCGGGAACTCCTTCTCCACGCAGGCCACTACAGTACCTCGCGGCCGAGGCTTGTGAGAAGGACCATGCTTCTACAGAGCTGGTCGTCTGAGCCGCCCGGCCGCCCATAGTCAAACGTCCAACGACGACGACGACGACGACGACGACGACGACGACGCCTCCTCATATGCTCTACCAGTCTTGACACTACTCCCAACTATACACAGAACATGGCACACTTGGATGCACCGGCACTGCGTCTAACCTTGGGCTTCCGTGGTCTGGGCAGGATTGCGCGGGAGACCAATCACCAAGTCACAAAAACGCGCCATGTTGCGCGACCATTGCCACATTCGTTCGCCCGTGGTAGGTAGGGAGGCCAGACTCAAGTGCTCACTGCTCGCATACAGCACACAGGTGCTGAGCTGCGTGAGAGGCCGCTAAGCATCTTGGGTTTGTTTATCAACGCTCGCTAGCCTGTTCAAGTTTCAGCAGCTGCGCCTCACCGAGGGATCTGCATCTGAAGCGCTAGAAGCACTGGCGCATGGACGGAAACTCAGTTCCCACGCTACGCAAGTGCCTCTCCCGTCCGTCTGTTGGGAAATCACAATTAGCCAATATAGATTGCGCTGGCTACCCCAGAGGCCAGATACTGTCCGCAAACACCTTGACGCTGGATCCCAACATCTGCACCGCAATCACCACCAAACCACCAATAATGTCCTCCACCTTGATCAAGCACAGGAGCACACCGACAACATTCCACCAAAAAGATCCCGCAGCTACTGCAAAGTCCCCGAGACCCACGTCCGCGCCGTACCCAAACTTCTCCAAACCGCTGGCAAAAGAAACTGCACCTACTGCGGAGCCCAAATTAGTTGCCGCTGAAGAACTCCAGGCCCGGATCAAAGCTGCGAGACGGAGCAGAACGGCCACTCAACCACTGCCTGAAGCAGTACGACGCAAACTCGATCATTCGTCCGACCTCATACACCCAGCCCTGCGCGCCAGGAGCGGCGTCACGCCAAACCCCAACCGTCCCACCAGACTCAAGACTAAGAGTCGTGAAGACCTTTCCATTGATGCTGTCATCCGGCGCCTGTCGATGGAGATGGACGGGCAGAACAGTGCCGGGGGACGCTCTCTTCCAGACGACATACCTCCAGTACCCACGCTACCATCCTTTCCACCCACTGCGAGTTACCGTCCACGACTCGGCCAAACCCCGAGCAGAAGATCTTCCATGACGAAGAGACGAAGTCCCTTGTCAAATGTTTCGTCTCCGGACGGTATGCAGAACGACACTCATTCTTGAGGAAATCGCTAACTCTCAAGTATAGACTCCGCGGAGACATCCTCTCACACATCTAGACGCACTTCAGCCTCTTCTCGTAAGCACTTGTTATATACTCCATGCATGAATACTAATGCTCAAGATAGGCACATCCAAGTCTGAAGAGTCCAAAGACGGCGACGACGATGAAGTCGAGGTGGTACGAGTCATCAGCACACGACACTCCAAAGCCAGACTCGCCAAGCAGAAACATACCCCTGAAGCCCAGGCGGTGTCTCAACCCCCTCCCTCGATTCTACGATCCACCACAGCGTGCCAAGAGTCAGAGCTCATGGCACACGATTTCCCGACGTAGTATACTCTGCTCGGTATGATGACTTTATTTCTACATGTCGTGCTACGCGCCTCCGACATAGTGCAGAACATCTGCACGTTGCATTTCAGCGTTGTCTTACACGGACCAAGGCGTTCTGGCAGCACAGCGCATGGGACTGACTTTTGTGGTCCGAAATTGTTCTATTTCACATGGCGATTGGAAAGGATTTGAGCGTTTAGAGGGGCATAAATAGCGCAGGAGTTGGGGCGTTCTTCCATGTGTTTCAGCAGACGATATTACCGAGCATAGTTCATTGCGAATCTCGTAAATTTTTGCAAATAGTCAGCCACGTTAATTATGATCATCTTACGACTTCAATTACTTTGCGTCCAGCATCTCAAGCAAAGTAACCGATGCAGATCCACGTCTCTGGAACCAATACCTGTTCGACGTATCCAAGCCACAAGTCACAAACAGAACAGGCTCCGAACCTGGTCGACAATACAGCAAGCTGCAGTAGTAAGCACTCGGTTGACCCTGTAACAGGAAATCGGACATTGTGCCGCGTCAAACAGGCTAGTGAAAAGTGGTAGTCGCGAGATAAGGTGCGGCGTTCCCTGGTCTACAAGCCTAGCCTAGCCTAGCCAGCCAGCCAGCCAGCCAGCCATTGCGGTCCAGGAACGTGGCTTTCGAATGCAGGGTTGTTATCTGCGGCCGATACCACGGACCTACGGTGAGACGGCCGATTGTAGTCACCATGATAGCAGGCCATATATGCGATAATCGTAGACTTGAGATTCCGACGATGAGGAAGCAATGTGCATTGTCTGTAGAATCAGTGGGCGTCAGGTGGAGACGGGTATGGCGCGCCGTTCCTGACGATCATCCGTGCTACCTACACTACCTAGTAATGATGGTTTCATTTACGCGAACGGCCGAACGTCCACAGAATGTCACAGTCAGCCTCTTCGTCCGCTGACTTTCAACTAACTCGCCACCCCCATGCACGACTCATTGGCAAATTGTCAACTAGACCTTCACCCATCCTCCTCAAACTTTCAACGTTGCTGTCATTAATTTGCTCCAGGTGAACAGGCATCTGGAATTGGATTTTACATGGCGTGTTGCTACCAGCTACCAGGTCCATGACACTAATACTGGGGAAGAATGGATAAATGCCCTCGGTCCCAGATTGGCGACACACGAGGGCCCCTTGGAGGACGTCATGCCCAGGGTCGATAGATAGCGCGACGCGACGCCGAGATTTTGGGCTGTGAAGACCGTCATCTTCAGACTTTCGGAACCAGAAACCAGAACTTTACATGGTAGGATGTGCATCTTCAACCCCTGACCCGACGCGAATCCGAACACTACCTGCTTTCGGCACGGAATGCCCGCGTTGATCACGATGCCGATCACATGCGCTGCATGCAGGGGGACAACTTGCGCAAGTTGTGCAGCGCCCGTTATCGATAAGCCTCTTGATCGAGCTGGAATCACTCCGAAACTCCACAACTCATTGCACGCCAACTTCACCCACAATCCCGCCATGAATCCTTCAGAACGGACAAAGGAAGCGCTCCTCGGTAAGTTCCGTCCATACCAGCGAGTCGAAGACAAGTCTAGTACGCGTTCTTCTTTGTTAGACACCGCTTCTCAACCGCGATGTCAAGTTCCAGCCGAGCACTTGCTAACACTGACCCAGCCAAGACAGAAACACTATGCAGTTCCATCATAGATACTAGAAAGGAAGATCCATGGGGCGGCGACGGCTACCTCTCGACCATTCTTCGCGCCGTGAAGATGCAGGATGCGACCGACTACTCAGAAGATGACACCAGGACCGAGTTCCCACCTGCGTTGGACTACGCGACCTCTGCACACAGAGAGTTGCTCATTAGAGAGCAAAGTTCTGCACTGGTTAGTCCATATTCATACCACTAATCATACACATGTAGTTGTGCTAGGCTTGCGCGGGCCAGCTCTACATGTACACTGGTTATTGAAATGGCTGGCTAACCAAACTTAGATCAGAACGGCACAGGGCATCTCGACCCTCGTCCGTGACCTACAAGAACTCTGGCTCTTTGGCGGCCTCGACACCCTTTCAGACCCTGCGGATGAAGAAGCGAACCGGACAAAGGCCCTTGCGGTTGCGGGGATGATCGAAGCGCTGGCCAAGCAAGGGCCTGGTAGTGAGGAAAAGAAGGAAGATGGTACAACCAAAAATGAGGAGGTAAACAGCGGAGCGTGAGGGAACAGAGCTATGCGAATCCGTTTTGGCAGACCATGTTCATCTGATAGAACAGAAGACACAGTGAGATGAAGGCGAGTGCTGCCAGCATTTGATACCCCGGAGGACCTCTCGCAAACATCAGAGTTAGACGAACCCACGTATACCTGTCATACCTATACGTCTGAGACTCAGTACCAGTCTTGAAGAGTGCCTAGTTTGTCTCGCTGATATTTCAACATTGGCTCACTCTCAAGTCCATCCTACAAAACCACGTCACGGGAGAGGATACGTACAGCTGTTCATTGCCACATACCTAGTCACCTCTAACTCTGAACTTTCCATATTTTAGGCAAAAGACAATGTACCGTTCTAGTCCTCCATATCCCACTGCGAGGGCGTATGATCAAATATCTTTTCTAGTGCCATCTTCCGTCGCAGTCCGTGACTCTTGTTCGCCTTCACTTCCGGCATGTCAACTCTGCTACCAAGTCCCCCCGTCTCCTTGCGTATCGCCTGCACATCTCCTGCTGTAGTAGAGACTATCTCCCCAGTGCCCAGCTTGGCGTCCATTGCTTTGAACATTTGCTCAAAATCAGCGGGAATACCAGAGCCGTTCCGGTGGATGTTATCGGTTTGTGATGAGGTAATGGGTGTCAATGAACGTGGCTGCCTACTGACGAGTTTGCCCATCGTGTTTGTATGTCCTACGTTCCTCTCCACCGTTAGCAACATCATCAGATTGAAGTTCAGTTGGAGCGAACAACCATCGCAGCCCCTTGTCCCCTTGCTGAAGCTCCTTCAAGATTGAGAATCGACTCATGTCAAAACCAAGTATCGCACTTTGTGGACTTGCGTATGCTTCCGATGGACTAAAGGTTGATTACGGCATAACCGCCAAGCAACTTGTAGGGTCTGTCTTGAAGTACGCATGTGCCGCCATGAAATCAAGTTTAAACATCAGGAAGTCGAAACCAGAGCTTTGGCGAAGTGGCAAGCTGCTCTGGGAAGCTTTGGGGCTTTATTACGATGATCAACAGCTGGAAGTTATCTTCAGATCCAAAGAAGAACACATGCGATTCAATGAACATTGTGTGAGCATGGTAGCCGCTAAACTAGGATATGTCAAGCTTACTAGAAATATGAAGAACGGTTACCAGATGACTGAATTCAACGACTTGAGGATGAAGGAAGAGCGAACGAACGTCGCGCAACGTTGAGTTCGAGTTCGAAAGCTCCATGGACCGAGTCTACCGTACTGAAATGATCAAAAACATGCCTGGATACTCTATCGTGCCTCATTGGATGTACTGTTGCTTTGAAAATCTCCACAAAACGGTTAAAGCCAATAGCTCCAGCATACAACAAGCCACCAAGACAACGGCTCCGCAATTCGAGATCCTCCAAGGCTGATCGAATATGTACTCTGCCATCACTCGAGCACCAACAGCGAATTTGGAGGTCTGGAAGCATCGAAACACGCGGTGTGGAAATGCAAAGCCGAATGGTGCCACGGATCCAAAGATCACAATTTGAGGGCTTGGCTCGGTTGGGGATTCTACTTGAAACATATTGAACAACATCACTCCGAATTGCAAATATATCAGTACCTTTGCAGACAGGGTGTCATTGACGATCCCAGACTTCGAAGACTTCAGTATCATTATAAACCCTGGAAGCTGCCACTGGGATACGACATTGCAACCAAGTACCTCCGAGAGCATAGTGAGTACAGCAACAAACGTCCTAGAGCCGAACTCGTGAAGAAAAATCGAGAATTACGGGGCATAATAACTTGCTACGAACATATGCCTAGAAGTGCCGAAAGGTCTGGCATTGAATACGATTACAGGAAGGGCATCTTGAGGTGATGCCCAGGGGCTTGCTTTCCGGGCATGGTACCATCAAACCGTCTTTGATAGAGAAGCTAATGAAAATTACTCAGCTCAATGAATGGAGCGCGGTTTGAAGAGTCTACTGATACGCAATATGTCTGAGTCAGGAAAGTAAAAAGCAAAAATGTCTTCCTAGTAGTCTACTCGTCCACCCTGATCTTCATACCAAACTCGTTCAGTGTCTTCACGTACTGGTCTCCCAGTGTTGCTGGGGTGAGAATACCGCCCCCGAGCTTTCCCGCCTCACTATCTTCTAGCCTGCCTCGGAGGATGACCTTGGCAGCAGCACTGAGCGTCATGGCCGTCGCGACATAACCACCATGCGCGACCTCGAGGCTCGTAATCACCTTCTTTCCATCCTCCGTGCTGCCAACTCCACGGTAATGCATGAAGTCTTCCTTCATGCTTTCCTTGGACGGTCCTTGGCCAGGGCTTGGGATGACCATCTTGAGGAGAGGTTCGAGCAACCAACGCGTGACTGGAATGGCGAGCAGAATGGCGACTGAGGCGAGAACGGCCTTTTGAGCCAAACCGACGAAGAAGTTGGGCGCACGCGCGTACTCGTTGAAGCGGAACTTGGGGCCATACTGTAGTGTCTCGTCGCCAGAGGACTGGTACAACCCCCACGAGCGATGCGCAATGCACACATCGACACTTGCCATGAGTCCGGTGGTCTGAATGCCTCCGAGCTCGGGTATGGTTTGCAGACCAAAGAGACTGTACGGGAAGCCTCCAGATGGTGATGCGACGACGTTGTCTGCGTTGACGGGTGACAACGAGTAGGGGTGCATGGACTTTCCGAGATGGCTGAGCGAGTACTTCTTGAAGAGTTCCAGCATGGTCAGGGATGTTCCGCCACTAATTCCAGACTTGAAGTCGTAGAGTGTCATGATGGCGCGCTCGCAGGGTGCGTTGTGACGCTTGCGCACTTCGCGTGCGAGTACGTAGGCCATGATATCTGCAGGAACAGAGTCGAGGCCACACTCTGGGATGATGATGGTCTTATTCTTCTTCGCAAGCTCATCGTACTTGGCGACCATGTCGTAGATCCATGGTACCTCACCGGTAGAGTCCAGATAGTGCGTGCCGTTGTTGACACAGGCGGCGAGAACGGGCTCACCATAATGCATGAAAGGACCAACGGTCGTGATGATGAGCGTCGTCTTCTTGACAAGAGTCTCTAGCTGCTGGCGCTCGAGCTCGCATGTCTCGATGGCTGGGGTTCGTTAGCTCAACCCCGGGTTTCGTCTGTCACATGCTTGCGACGCAGAATCTATCGCCACATACCTGGCTGCTTGCGATCTGGCCTCAGCCTCGTCAATTCATCAACTACACCCTGCAATTTCTTCGCATTGCGTCCAGCGATAGCCCACTTCAGATCGTCTGGCAGATGAGTGGTGACCCATTCCGCAACGAGTTTTCCAGTGTAACCAGTCGCCCCCAGCAAGATTAGCTCATACTCTCGTGATTGTGAAGTCATGTTGTTGAATGTGTATAATCAAGAAGAGAAGAAAAGATGAAAAAATTTCAATCGGGAGATGGTGTGGCTGTAGCTAGGAGAAATTCCTAATTTTTGAATACTACGTGACTCGGACAAGACCCTTCTTTTGGTATGCTTGAGGTCATACCGCGGCTGACAGGCGCCGGCGTGCGCGATAGATACGGCGTCGTGGCCTAAAACCTTGCAACACAACTAGAGTAGAGAAATGGGAGTATCGCAAGTTCTGTGTTGTAACACCCCAGAAGACCCAAGACCTTCGTATTGATCGCTACCAGACGATACTACAAAAAGAGTAAGCTCTCGCATAGATCACAATATGATCGTACACTATTCTTGAAGCGACCAAGCGCCTTGGCAGCAGACACTGAATTCCAAGATTTGAGAAGTGCCCCTCCAGAACCGACAACTGATTCCTTCTCACCGCTATCGCAGTCTGGCCTCCACACAAGTCGTCGCATTCTGATCGCGCGATTGGACCATATTTCCGAATTTGTTAAGAGGCCGTCAACAACGCATTCGTGAAGACTGGGAAGCCCGGCGGAAGGGTGCGACTGTGGGAATGAAGCGGTCTGCTTTCTGCGACGTCTACATACCTCGCAGGGTCGCTAATGTGAAAAAATCGATAGGGAAATCGGGAAGCTGAGCCCACGGCATTCGTAGCTACCTGCGAGAAGCCGCCGCAACCGCACTGCGAACTCGATTGCCCACGTCGTGCGGTGCCTTCGCCTGGCGCTTACAGAGCTGCGCGAGACGCTACACATAGAAATGCAAGATCCGTTACATTCCTATACATTGCTTACCTAAGACGGCACTTTCGGGTTGTCTTCGCACGCGATGAAGAACATGCAACGACTGGCACTGGCAGCGCCGGAGTTCATGCTGCGACGCGTCTGTCAATATCTTGCCTCTCTCTCTCTTATGAGTGCTAATGGCCGATGTTCTTGGAGAAAAGGATGCCTAGAGCGAGAGAATTATGCGTACACACAAAGGACGTATGATCGTAGACCCAATCGTTCGGGCTAAGAGCACCGTATGCGGCAGCTGTCATTATCTTATCAGTCCCGTAGTAACACTTCCCAACCAAGACAAGCCTGTTCAGATCTCCAGCCTGTCCGGCCCTGTATGCCCGGCCTTCCCACATCAACTGTCCTCATACATGCAGGACGGCTACCGATACGGACACACTGAGACTAAGGGCGCCGTCATAATCATGCCACAAAAGCATCTGATGCGACCAAGAAACAAAGAGATAGCGGAGCGACTAAGCTGGATTGTGTTTACATTCCGAGTAACAACTCGGTGACTTCGCAAGTCATTTGGACCGCCGCGTAGAGAGTCTGGACACGTGGTGAGGTAAGCCCGGATGGTGACTGATCGTTTACGACGTGCTAGCAGCAGATCTACGAACTCGATACGTACTTCACACTACCGAAAATAGCGTTAGTCTCCACTCGGCATTCTTTTTCTGGAAACTATCACGGGTTTCCGGGGTTGGCTGTGACTGCCTAAGGGTGTGTGGCTGCTGCAGGGTGACCGCGAGGCCAAGCCACTAGCGTCCGCTACTTAAACCACGGTCCCCGCTCTCTCGACTTGCTCATCTTCCCAACTTATGAATCGCGTCGGCCAGTACTTGCGCTCTTTTACTTCCAAACATCACATCAATGGCCGAGACGTGCATAGTCTGCCTCGGCGATCTCGTCCCCCACGACGACGGCCTTACCGCCACCGCATCATCGCTTGCGACCAAGCCGCTTGAGGATGGCGTGGATGGCGACCCCCAACCCCATGCCAAGGACAAGATGGTGGCCGTAGAGTCGACCAAAGAAGATGAGTTGGTGGCACATCTACTACCATGCGGTCACGATCTGCACAACGAGTGCCTCAAGCCCTGGGTCGAACGAGCGAATAGTTGCCCAATATGTCGAGCCAGTTTCAACATGGTCGAGCTTAGCGCACACGTGGGAGGTATGTCAGTTCTGGATGCTAGGGAGCCCTGCGGTTACGACGTTGCTGTTGCTGCCTGGTAGTAGCCTGGCTACTGGCTAAATGGTCAGTCGAGCTCAGCATAAACCCTGCCCAATCTCATCATGTCGTGCCGCACCAAGTGGCGCTGTTAAAATGGAACCTCAACTAACAACGTATTAGGCCCTAAGCTATCCGAGTATACCGTGCGAGACAAACAACAGGTGGCCGAGATCGATCCTTCCATGATCGTCGAGGACGACTACACACTGGAGGATGACGGAAGTTATGACGCATGCATGGTCTGTGACGAGTTCGGCGACGCATCACAGCTCATGTATTGCCATAGCTGTGAACAACTTTGCCATGTCTTCTGCGCTGGTCTCGACCGGATGCCATGTCGTGGACCCTGGTATTGTCAGGGCTGTGTTGAGAATCCCAGTCTACTGGAAGCCGCGTCCCGACGACGACCAGCGGTTCGGGGCCCTGCTGCCTGGATCAACGGCCGAAGCCGCGTACCGCGACACAACCATGCCCCTGATGAGTGGGTAGGGGTCTGGCAGAGCGTCTGGGACCGGCTGCAGTTTGACATCGAGTTTCCCTTCGACGAGGAAGAGCAGTCGGAGAATCAATCTGATGTTACGCGACGCGATGACATCAGATGGGAGCAGCGCATGCGAGTAGCACGGCGAGCAGGAGCCGGCAATCGTTTCCAGGCCGCCACTGACAACATTGTAACTGGTCGACGCCGCAACTCCAACGTCATCGCACGACCTACAAATCGGACGCTCCATCGTGAACCACCAAAGACACCGAAAGACCCTGAATCACAAGAAGAGCTACGCGCATGGAATCAGTTCGAGAAGGCCCGTGAGCAACTCGCTCAAGGCGATGCGCGCCCTGCTCCTAGCGCAGCGAGCACTAGTAGCCGATGCGGACGCAAGCGGAAGTCTGACGACTCTTCGCCTGCTGACTCCGAGCCTCACGAGCAGAAGCCAGAACGCAAGCTGAAGCGCCCCCGAACTCGAATGCACTTGGACAATGGAGAGTCATCATCGGCTGCCGCACGTCGCAACACGGTGACGAACACGCACGCCTCTGCATCTGCATCATCACCACCGGCAGCTCCAACTGGTGAAACTTCCACCTCGGCGCCTGGCTTCCTCCAGTCACTGCTTCAAGAGGTCGAGATTGATCGATTCGCTGAGCGCGACAAGGAGATCGCCGCCCCGCGGCCGCGTCGCATCATTGTGGAGCGCGCTTGTTCTCCCCAACATTCATCGCCTGGACTGTCGCCTGTCTACCAGAAACCCCCAGGGATGACAACACCACCGCCTCTCAATCTCACCCGCGTCGCATCGCCGGTACAGAACGATCAGCAGCCATCACCAACGTACTCGCCATATTCCCCTGCAGATGACGATCGACCTGGACGACGCAGGCTCGCGCATCGCTCTGTCGGCCTTAGTAGTCCCCCTCGCTCAAAGGACTCATCGCCTAGCCGCCCCGCACTCTCTTATTCTACCAAGGCTGAGCTGCAACGCATGGTCACAGCCGTTCTGAAGCCCATATATTTGAAAAAAGAAGTTACGAAGGAGGAGTACACAGATGTGAATCGCGACGTGTCGCGTTTGTTATATGAAAAGGTTGGTGAAGCTGGTGCAGATGCACTAGCGGACCAAGATACGAGGGAGAAGTGGCAGAAAATGGCGACCAACGAGGTTGACGTTGCTGTCAAAGCCCTTCGTGCAGGTGGAGCGGCACTTTCACCTGCTGCTGATGACTCTGCATCTTCGTCCTCATAATGATATTGTTTCGCACGGGAGCATTTGGGCGTTCGGATCTTCAGTACGTATGTGTGCGCGCTTCTACAGCGTGTTGCAAGGAGGAAATGTCATATGATACCATGGGCTTCTATTTTGTTTCTGGCATCGATGGCGTTCTCGAGAGCGCCTCGATAGTATAGTAATTGGTCTGCGACACGTAATGAAGGAATTTCCAGCGGAACTGCAGCTTTCATGGCCAGTTCGCTACTTATGTAGTAATAAATCTGAACACGTAATATCTGCACACAACTGACGAACATGTAGAAGTCAGTTTTCATGTACGAACACCAAGTCGATTACATGACCGAATGCTATCTAACTGCAGGTTGATAGTGAATGAGAAGAGGCGCAAGTTGATCAAGGCTCGAAGTTGTACCCTGTACGTCTCACAAGCACCATGTTTTAGTGCCCTCACATCCTCATTTTTAATCTAATAGTTCGGCCTCCGGTACTCGCCGTCGCGATACTCTAGATGAGGAAAGTCCTGTTGGTTTTGCGAAGGGTAGCCTTGTTGGGACGGTGGATACTGCTCGGACCGATACTCTGGAGGACCTTGGTTATCATACCCTTGTGGAGGTGGTGCATGATGCTCAGTTCGGCGGTAATCTTGAGGTGGTGGGTACTGTTGCGCTTGGTGATCTTGGTACTCTCGTCTCGGCTCTTCCCGGTATTGGTCATGGCCCTGATACTGCGGTGGGTTATTGTAACCTTGTGGTGGCGGAGCATCATATCCTTGTGGTGGTTGTGGCGGAGGCTGGTATCCTCCTCCCATTTGGGTGTTCGCTGTAGGTGATCCGACACTGACGTTCTCGTTTCCGATGTCGTCTGGGACGTTGATCTTGACGTCGGGCAGATATCTCTGCACCTTCTGCTCTACCATAGTTTGTACAAAG
The DNA here is from genome assembly GCA_004936725.1 of Alternaria brassicae. Lineage (NCBI taxonomy): Eukaryota > Fungi > Ascomycota > Dothideomycetes > Pleosporales > Pleosporaceae > Alternaria > Alternaria brassicae. The sequence continues at coordinate 733,081 of CM016506.1, read as the reverse complement.
ACCCAGCTTTGGTGCTCGAACTTGCGGTGTCCTCCGTTGACTACACCCAGGATGCTCTCTCGCAATGTCTCCTGAACCTTTTGAACCAAGGCGCGAATCTTGCCGAGCAGCTTGGACTTGATATCATCGCCAAAGCCGCGGTCAGCATTACCCGACGCGTCGCGGTCCAGCTGTGAATCGAAGGGGTTACCACCAAGGATCTTCTCGAGCGGCCCTTGGAATTGATCGGGCAGCAATTCAAAGAGCTGCTTCTCGATTTGTCCAAGGATCTTGCGGAATTCCAGGCGAACCTCTCGGTGAACTTTCGCGAGCCCAGTGCTGAGCTTGTCGCTGATAACCCGAGAGAAGCCACTTCCACCTCTACTCTCCCCATCGCGGCTGGAGCCGTCGAGATCTCTGGACGACTCTTCATTGCTGCTCTTCTTGCTGCCGAACAAGCTTCCAAGGCCCTTCACCAGGTCGCCTACCTGGTCGGCAATCTCAGCTTTGGCACCGTCACCTAGATCACGCGTGCTTGTGTTTCCACGAAGCCAGCGCTTGATGTGATCCAAGGCTATACGGGTAAACTGTTCGGCGAGGGGTGCATGCTGCTCGCGTAGCTTGTTGCCCACTGTCTCCTTGATCTCTGGACTGATAAGCCTCGCCTTCTCTTCGGGATTTTGCGATGCGTCTTTGATTGTGCTACTGATCATGCCGAGTAGTCCACCTATCTCAAAGGACTGGCCGCCTTTCGAACCTCTTTCGTCGTCGAAATGGTCTTGTACGACATTGAGGGCTGAAGAAAGGAACCCTCTAGCGCCAGACGAGAAGTCCCCATCTACAGATCGAGACTGCTCTGCGCCGCCTCTGTTTCCTGAAGTGAGATCGAAGATGTCGCGCAGATCGCCGCTCGCTTCATCAGAGATCTGTCCAAAGCTTCGCGTCAACTTGGAAATCTCATCCGCAAAGGGCAGTGACTGGCCACCATAGGAATCAGGCGCTGCGTCATTGAGATTCCAAGGACCAGAGCGACTACCTTCTGATGAAGACGGCCTATCTTTATTGAACAATGATCTGAAAGCGTCTATGACTTGCGTCTCGAGACTGTCGATGGTCTTTTGTTGGAAGGTCTCGAGTTCAGAGGCGATGCGGGGCTGGATCTGGGGCGCCAGCGAATCGACGTAGTCGTCGACTTTTTGCATCAACACGTCAGGAAGACCGAGTGAAGACATGTTCGCTATAGGGAGGAAATGTTTAGGCTAGCCGGTAATGCAGATAGGGAGGAAAGATGTTTTGTTTGATAACAAGGTAAAAGGCTTGGGTTATGGAGGGGAGCAAGGTCGAAACGTGGCTGGTGATAAGTGGCGCTCGGCCAAGACAGGCTAGTGACGCATACCAAACCCTCCACCAGCTGTTCTACCACAGCAAACACTCCAGCCCAAAAGAAAAGTCTTTGTCGTGCGCATCCGACTGCCCAGCTAAAGGAAAGGCTTTATGAGGCCGGAAAGAGATGCCTTTGATATGCCAGTGTTCCGACAGATTCGTTCCAGACGAACATGTGGCGCGGCACGACATGACGTCCGTCATCGTACCTCGGAACGCTAAGCCAAGATAACTTCAAGGAGCGCACAAGAAATCACTACAAAAACGAATATAAAGCCCAGCACTGTAAACAGACACTAACATCTTCTACTGCCGCCATGAATCTTCTTGTGCCTCAAATATCGTCTGCGGAATTTCTCTCTTACCCTCGACGCTAGAGTCGGGGTTTTCGCAGCTGTAGAGCGAAAGATAGAGCTGTTGCTGGACTTGTGAGGATAGGGGTCTAGCATTACAAGGAGGAACTCGGTCTCTAGAGTATCATGTCAAAACGAGAAATCGATTGCATAATCGCAGGTTTCATAATTCTTCATATACTTCATTACGCATCCAAACAAAGCCGAGCACCGTCGATTTGACTTTGACTTCATAACATTCAATCTTAGACAATAGCCTCAGGCCTAACAACCCTCTTCTTTGCAGTGCCTACGCCAGCATGTCCCCTCTCCTGGTCCTTGCCCAACCACGGCTTCAATGCCTCGCCCACCAGGCTTTGCCTTAGGAAGTAGATGACCTGGCCGATGATGATGAGAACAAACGCAATAGGGTACATCCAGTGAATGCTCAGTCCAAAGACCTTGACACCGATTGCTACACCCCAGAAACTTCCCGTGAGCAGGGAAATATTGAAGAAAGCGGCAGAGCTGAGACGGAAGAGTACGGGCGCAAGGGAGTAGAAAAGTGAGAGGATGAGCGTGTATCCCGTAAGATAACCTCCAACTTTTGCATTCCAAACTGCACTGTGGAAAGCAGCACGATCGAAGATACCGGCTTGCGTACCATTGATGAACATGCCCCAGAAGGCAAGTTGGCCAACAACCTCATACAGCGGTCTCTCAGAAACCAGCCACTCTTCAAAGACGTTGGACAGGCCGTAGAAAGTGGCACCCAGGAGCGCGAAAAGATCGCCCTTGACTTGATCTGTGGCACCAAAATTGTTGCTGCCAGTGATGTGATCGGAACCGAAGATTACGCCTAGACCGCCGATACAGAGGAGGATGCCGAATATTTGCGTGTAGTGGTAGCGGACCTTGAGGAAGAAGAAGGAGATTATTACGACGACTGCAATGGCCCAGAAGTTGATTAGTTGGGCGCTAAGGATAGTTGTCTGGTTGCTGGTTAGCATCACTTGGAAACTTACAAATCGAAATGATAGCAGGACTTACGTAGCGGTATGCTAGCACGATGAAGTAGTTGCCCTCGACATCCATAAAAGCTAGGATGAAGAATCTCCAACCGTCTTTGATGACAAGACGCCCCCATTTCTTGAAACCGTACTTGTAGAGGGTATACGATGTGTAGATGATGTTGAGAAGGACGTAGTTGAAGAAGGATTGGAATGCCGGGATCGATGTACCCTCTTCAGCAAGCAGGGACGACAGCGTGTTGGTTCCGGTGATGCAGAGAGCAAGGACTATAATCTGCTGTCAATTTACAAGTCGTTCATTTAGTCCTGACGGATGGGGGCCATACCCTGACCCAGCACTAGAGTGATCCAGAATTGCTTCGTCTTGAGGTATTGAAACCAGCGTCCCTTGGTCTGCGCATCGCGCTCCAAAACCTCATTTCCAGGCGCACCATGATGCGACTCATTCCCAGATGTCACATATGTACCAGCGCCGGTTTTGTTGTCGATTGCCTCGGGTGCAAAGTGTCCGTGATGCGCACCCTGTACGACGACGCCTTCGGCGGGGTAGGCTTGGATTGGATTCATGGCTTTCGTGCTGGTGTTGATTCTCAAGGATGCTGAAGGAGCGCCTGAGTCGCAAGGCCTAACGCAGGTATCAAAAGCTTGCTGACGAAGTCGTATAATTAGGTAGTGGTGAGCGGGAGCTTTTCGCATTCGACGTGAGCGCAAAACTCCAGAAGTCGCTCACGGTGGTGTACAGTCAGTACGATAGTTGCGCCGCGAAAGACAGCAAAATGCCTTCCAGGCGGGGTCCGCCACATTATAAACAGAAGCAGCCGCGCTCGTTCTTTCTCGCCAGTTGCGTCTCGCGCTGCGGCCACCATGCGCGATGGTGAAAAAAGGGTGCTTGGCCCGCCGTCCAGAGCATGGGAGCTCCGCTTGTTCTTGCCTGGGTGGGGTTAAGCTTCGGAGACTAATGTGCCCTTGTGAAGATCGATGGTGCGAGAACATCTCGGTGCGCGTGGGCTAGGGCTAGGGCAGTCCCGAGAATGCTTTTTCCCGCGCTATCGTGCATCGCAAAGGCGAGAGAGGCTGAGGCAAGCGATGTTAAGTGGACGGCAAGGACAGCCGGGTGGTCAGGTTGCATGGCTTTAGCAAGCATTAATCACAGGGTGGGGGCATGCGGCGGCATTTAGACTTTACTAGCACGGGGTATAGGTATGGGGATGTTCCTACAGTGTCAACGCCTTCACCGCGTTTGTTGCATGCAGAAACTTCCCGGCATGCACGCTGGTGGTGGGCCCGAGCATTTGGTAGAGGGGCTAGTGACAGCGAACGGTAGTGGGGCATAAGTGTAGCAATGCAGATCACAGAAGCGGGGTGGTGTAAAGGCAAGGTTTTTATAAGCTAAGAGAGTAGAGTTACCTACACGCCATACGTAGCAAAACGAGACAAGCAAGACAAAAGGTAAAGACAGTCAACAGTCGGACACTTCGCGTGCTTTTACCATCCACGTGTCGCTACAGTCGGGATCCTACTCAGAATCCTCGTCCTCGCTGTCCTCATTCTCAAGCCACTCCTTGAACTGCTCCGAAGACTTGCGAACAGACTTGCTGACCTTGATGTCGACGTACTTTTTGCTTGCCTTGGAGCACCAAGCCTTGAGTTGGTCCTCCGAGACAAGGTCGTTCTCGTACACTTTGAGCAGGATAGCAGAGACCTGAGGGATAAGCTCAGGCTTGTCGTTGCCGACAAAGCGCTCGATACCGCCAAGAAAAGCCTTCTCATGCTTGTCCGAAGTGATCATCTTCTTCAACATGGGGGCACGACCGTCAATCTGCTTGACAATTTTCTCGGTGAACAGAGTTTGGGGGATGACGGTGAGAGTGCGGTGCTTCTCCTCGATGCCGAGTTCCTTGGCCTTGATGTAGATGTCGACGTTGTCAAGGTTCTCAACACCACCCTTCTCAGCACCAGTGTCGATGATCCACTTGCCGAAGACGTCGTAGCTTGAGCCGCCCTCGTCTTCATCTTCGATGACAAGGGCACGCTTGAGGTCGTCGGGGAGGTCCTGGGCACGAGCCCTGATGGCCGCCTCAGAGGTGTCGATGGACCACTCAACCTCCTTGGCATCTTCCTCTTCAATCTCCTTGGCACCCTCGTTGATCTGGCGGGTAAGCTCGTCGTCGCTACCGGCCTCGAGTGCCAGGTCGCCATCGTCACCGTTGTCATCGGCGCTGTCGCCGGGGCTGCCACCGTCGGGAGAGGTAGCCTCACCACGGGCTTCAGCCTCCTTGCGAGCACGACGCTCAGCCTTCTTGCTGGACTTGTCCTTCTTGCCCTTCTTGGGTTCATTCTTGAGGATGAAAGAGCTGAGCTTCAAGCGGGGGTCTACGTCGGAGATCTTTCCGCAAGCCTTGCAGTCAAGTGTAATGTTGCCATCCTTGATGTGGACATCGGTCTCAGGGTTCTTGCACTTCTTGCAGAGGACGAACTTGGAGATGAAGCCATCGAGGTAATCCTGGAGCTTGCTGGCGTCGTGGGCGCCATTGATGATCCAACGGTCATCGTTGGGGCTCGTGTTGGTCTGAGCGCCGAGTTCGAAGCCGAAGTACTTGATGACGTGAGCGGGCGGGCGGGCAAGAGACTGAGCCACGCTGCTGAGGTTGACGATGACAGTCTTGATACCGTTTCCCTTGCCTTCAATCTTGGACTGGATTTTCTCCATCTTGTAGCGGTAGAAGGGGTCGGTAACATCGCGGCGAATGTTGACGGTAGCCATGGTGACGGTGATGCGGGGGACTGGTTGATGAGGTTGTTTTTACTGATTGTGCGGCAGGCGGGCGAACGAGGTCGAGTCAGGTATGTTGACGAGGGCCGAAAGAGACATGCGCAGAAGCAGTCTCTAGTGTGTGTGTGTGGGTTGTGTGTGTGCGTGTGCGACCCAAGGTCAAGAGGGGCAGTGGATTAGCCGTTGGTTTGGTGGATGATACTGCTTGGTATCCGCATACAGCGAAATTTTTGCAGTTTGGGGGGAGGTTCGACTCGGAAGGAGTAGCTTTGGCGCGAATACATATACTCCTGTTGTCGTGGGCGACTCTGAGGTGCGGTTTGTGCGTGTGGCCTGGCGGCGAAGGTGGCGGTTTAGGCAGGTCGCGGGTTTGCGACGAGCAGGCTGTTTGGCGTGTAGGGCAGGGTTGTGTGTGCTGGTGCCAGTGGCAGTCACTGGTGTGGACGAGGGCGACTGATGGATTTTGCGTTGTGCGAAGGTTGAGTGTGTGCGAGCCGTGGGTGGTGGAGGGCAGATATATGGGGTCCGCCTTGCGCTTAGTTTTTCGAACTTGAACTTGCCGAGCCACGCTAGTGAAGGCCGTTCTACCAAACGCCTCCGGGAGCCCCGCCCTGACTCAGTCACTTATTCAGTATTGGTCTTTCAGCCGTCCACGCGATTGCACAGAGCTTTCAGGCGTCGGACGTGAGCCCAGGCAGCTCAGATCCTGAATTGAGTGGCATCGTCAGTTTGGGGCATTGGCGACCGACAAAGAGTCTTCTGCTCCACACAAACGACGGAACATCAAACGGTTCTTGCAGGAGATTGCTGCATGGCCGGCTCACCACAGCGGGCAGGAATGCATGGCTGGTGCACAGCATTGGTTCTGTACGACCAAGTGGATTGCGTTGCCAGAGCATCGTCATTCACCAAGGCCCAGATTACAGTGTCATTACCGTGGTAATCGTGCTTCCCATATGTGGTACCACAGCCGTCTTCCCCAGGGCGGTACCAATACGTGGCTAACAATGTATCTATGAATGCCCCGCAATTCACCATGAACACCACTCGCTCTGCTGGGTCTGAAAACGTGGGCACGCCGCCGAGCAACCACCGTTGAACAAGTTGCATTCTACAGGCTACAAGGCTGTCGTCGCTTACAGTAATCTGCGTACGCTCGCTACTGATTTCCCGCGAACCCAATCAAAGTCTTTGGCGAGTCACATCTAGGTAGATTGCGTCATCGTCCATATCGGCTTTTCTCACAGGTCCCCATTATTGATGGACAAGATCAAACGTTTTACGCCAGTCGTCTATCCGCTTGCAAACATGACTAGTCAGAAAGTAGACTATTCACTGTACCTCGTAACAGACTCTACAGAAGCCATTCTGGGTTCGAAAGATCTGGTTGAAGTGGTTGAGCAGGCACTACTTGGAGGTTAGTCACATGCTACGCTGAATACAAACCTGTGTTACATGTCCTCCAAGTCTCTTGCAATGAAATCATATTGACTGAAAATCCACAGGTGTTACAATCGTTCAATATAGAGACAAAACTTCAGACACTGGCATCCTCATCTCGACGGCAAAAAAACTCCACGAAAAATGCAAAACACACAACATCCCGCTCCTCATCAACGACCGCGTAGACGTTGCCCTAGCAGTAGGCTGTGAAGGCGTTCATATCGGACAAGATGACATGAATGTCCGCGAAGCGCGCCGCCTCCTAGGAAAAGACAAAATCATCGGTGCAACCGTCTCCTCCATTGGAGAAGCACGCATAGCCGTCGAGCTGGGTGCAGACTACTTGGGAATCGGCACCTTGTATGCCACAAACACCAAGAAGAACACCAAAGACATCATCGGAATTACTGGAATCAGGAGGATCCTGCGCTATCTCGACCAAGGTAACGGAGCAGAGAAGAACGTCAAGACAGTATGCATCGGCGGCGTTAACGCCTCAAACACGCAGCGTGTTACATACCAACTCTTCGCTCCAACAACCACGAACGCACACCCCAAAGGCATTGATGGCGTCGCCGTAGTGTCCGCAATAGTAGGTGCCCAAGACCCCAAAGCCGCCTCGTCACACCTTGCCCACCTCCTCAAGACGCCTCCACCATTCGCCTCGCAACCCCACCTCCCAAACTTCTACCACGAAAAGACAGCCGACGAAATAACCTCTGTCCTCAAAACCGCCATCTCGGCAACAAAAAAAGTCAAACAAGTGAATCCTCTCTCCCACAACATGACCAACCTTGTCGTGCAAAACTTTGCCGCAAACGTTGCTCTCTCCATAGGCGCCAGCCCCATCATGAGCAACTATGGAGCCGAAGCCGCAGATCTTTCCAAACTAGGTGGCGCCCTGGTTGTAAACATGGGTACCGTAACCTCCGAGGGCCTAGCAAATTACCAAGCAGCCATCACTGCTTACAACGCTGCTGGCGGGCCCATCGTCCTCGACCCTGTAGGCGCAGGCGCAACGAGTATACGACGAGACGCTCTCACCAAACTGATGGGTGCTGGGTACTTTGACTTGATCAAAGGGAACGAGAGTGAGATTCTCGCGGTAGCGCGTGCAAGCGGGTACAATCTTGACAATTCCAGTCAGCAGCGTGGTGTAGACTCTGGGGCCTCGCTCTTTTCCCTGAAGCAAAGGGCCAATATCGTTTCGAGCCTTGCTGCGAGAGAACGGTGCGTTGTTGTTATGACGGGCGCTACCGATGTTGTTTCGGATGGTGCAAGGACTTATGCTGTGAGCAATGGGCATGACTATCTCGGGAGAATTACCGGAAGTGGATGTACGTTGGGTACAACGTTATCTGCCTATCTAGCTGCGTACCGCGAGGATAAGCTGCTCGCTGCCGTGGCGGGACTCCTGCACTACGAGATTGCGGCTGAGGTTGCAGCACAGAGAGAAGATGTCAGGGGGCCGGGGACGTTTGTTCCGGCTTTCATAGACGAGTTGTGGAATCATGGGGAGAAGGTAGTGAAGGGGAACATGGAGCTGGAAGGTGTGGCCAAGGTGGAATTTATCAAGGATATGGACAATGCTGGATTATCGGAGGATCTGTACGCAGTGTAGCAGTAGTCAGGACTTGAATAATGAGATAAGGGTATTCTCGGCTATGGGAAGGATACTACTGTTACGCCGTCTCTTGCTCGAGTCCCACCCCACATCGTAATGCCAATGCTCATTGACTTCCAATGTGACTTGATCGTACATCCGTATACCAACTCGCCACACCAAGCACCTACCTCGCTTTCCTGTATCGACCTTGGTTCATTTCTGCTTTCAAGGCATCTTGCTGGTCCGGCAACGGCGCTCTTCTCCTGATACCATCTGCACCTCCACCCACCGGCCCCCCTTGTTGCTGTTGTGGCGGCGGCGGCGGCGGAGGAGGAGGAGGGCCAGGCCATCCCGGTGGCGGTGCGCCCATGCCACCAGGTGGGGGAGGGAAACCTGGAAATCCCGGAAGTGGCATGCCTGGTGGGAACGGTGGCATGCCGGGCGGCATGCCTTGTGGGAAGCCAGCAAAATTGGGTGGCGGGAAAGGTGGAGGAGGGCCATTGGCGTTTGGTGGCGGAGGACCATGACCGTGAGGTATGGGCGGTGGCGGTAGGGAGCCTGACGCGATAAGCTGTGCGAGGCGGGAGGGGTCCATGCCATTGAGAGGAGGCATAGGCGGGCCACCTCCGTTCGGTGGCGGGAAGGGCATGCCACCTGGGGGAGGGGGTATTGGAAGATGATTCGCACCGCCAATACCAGGCAGAGAACTGGATATGCCGTCTGGCGCGGCACTGAGTCCTGGCAACGAAAGGCCCGGAGGCAGGAAGCCACCGGCGGGGTTCTTTGACGGCATCTTCTGGTCGACCAGGCCTTCGGCTTCGTCTTCTGCTTCCTGCTCTTCCTCCTCCATCTTTTGTCGCCTGCCCTGACCGCGGTCGAATGTGCCTTGTGCCTCTGCCGCAGCTTGACCAATGTGGTAGCGGTCATTGACATAATTTGTGTCGCCCGGTCGCGGACGTGTCCAGAAACGCGTGACCCTGTCGTTGGAGCCAGACGCAAGAATATGGCCCAGTGGATGCCAGTCCATGGTCCAGACGGTGAAGTCGTGGGCGTACTGTAGGCTATGTGCGGGGTATATGGTTTGTGAGGGCGCATTTTGTGAATCGGCAGCGTCGTAAGGCGATATTGAAGGTGCGACACCGGCAGGAGGGTTCTGCTCGTCGAGGAGATAGTGATGTATACTGCCATCGACACCACCGGTAGACAGAAGATTCTTGTGCATGGGGTGCCATGCCATGGTGATGATGTCCTTTTCGTGTCCCTTGAGCAGTAAGACATCGCGCATCATGCGAAGATCAAAGATGCGGGCTGTGTGATCACGGGCGCATGTTGCTAGCATGTTTCCTTGGACGGGCTCGAACATGGTTTTTGATATTGGGTTTTTATGTCCATGAAGCGTCGTAAGACAGCGCCCTGTCCGCGGATCCCAGAATTTGACTTGGTGATCCTTTGACCCTGATACTAGCAGTCCCTTGTGCGGATGCCAGTCCACCGACTTGACTTCCCATCCATGTCCTGTTAACGTCGACTCTTCTGTACTTGACGCGAAATCCCAGATCTTGAGTGTAGTGTCGTCGGCGCATGTGACGAACTTGGTGTCTGTGGGTGCGATAGAGAGCCCTCGTACCGCCTCAGTATGCGCCTGTATCTCTTTGACGTTGTTAAAGTTTGTTTGCCAGTACTTGACGACACCTGTCTGGTCTGCTGACAATAGCCAGTCATCGGTGGACGTGTATTCGACGGCTCGAATTGCAGCCTCGTGGGCCTGCATGATAGTTTCGAAGTTGAAGCCCATTCCGTTCCATAGAGTGAATTCGCCGCTTGTCGAGCCGGTGAGCAGTCGCCGCCCTTCCGGCGTCCATTTGACGACGTTTATGGGGTGTTTGACTTTATTGAGGGAAGAATGTACGGCTTTGGCTGGTATCGACTCGGCTGCGCTGGCGACTCGGGCTGCTGGAGGCTGCATGTCCACAATGTAGCTTGCGCTCGGCCGTTCCATCTCCGGCATGGGGGCATTCTTGTATCGCGGACGCCGGTTGCGCATCCACTGTACTGTCGTTGAGCCATAGTCGGTCACCGCTCCTGTAGATTACACAGTCAGTCTCTGGTGCTGGGGTGGGCCGCAAAGTGGTTGTATGAGCAAACCAACTCTGGACATATTTTATATGCTCAGGAGAGAACTTGTAATAACAATCTCCCTTGGTTATGCTATTAGACATGATAAACAGATGTACTCACGCTTGGGTCGAGGTCGCAGTCCTCCCTCAAAGTCCGGGCGATGATACTCGCGCTCCATTACGGCTGTTCTTGCCGTAGAAGACTTTTATTCCAGTGACATGGAAGGATCAGTCGAGTCGTGGTCGTGATGCGCAAGGTTGGCGTCTAGCACAGCGCGTCCTTTGTCGCGTTGAACCTCCGCGATAGCTCGGCCTAGCGTCCAAGCCACACTGTTCGCATCATCAGCCACACCCACGAGCCACGGCCGAATATGGGTCGCGGTGCATCACCGTGCAGATCCCCGCTCACCAGATTCCCAACAGAAACCCAGAACGCGCTGAGAACTCTATCGCCATTGCTGCCAGAACCCTCGGTCATGGCGCGCTTATCCCGAGTACAAATCCATCGCTTCCGCCGAGATCCACGGCCAAGTGAGCCTGGTTCCGTCGTCCCAATCACCGCATGCGAGCATCACTCCCACTCCTCGCTTCCACCCTGACATCTTTCACTATCTCCGCATAGGCCATTGCGTTCTGGCGTAATCTTCACTCACTTCCAGATTCGCCTCAACTGTCGACGATGGCGACCCTAACTCAAATGGCGACCTCGTCTGCTCTCGACATGCAACAGACCAGTTCCCCTATATACCGCGCAAAGGCGACCACCAAACTCAAGGCCGACGACAGGACCAAGCGTGCTCGCGACACCAAATACCGACATGTCTTTGCAACGCACTCGTCTTCCCGTACCTCGTGCCTCAGTCAAGACGCAGACAAGATTCCCAGCTTCGTCGGCTTCAGAAATCTCATGATTCTGGTCCTTGGTATGGACTCTCCATTACCGCGGATAGCCGCAGATGGCTAACGAGCACAGTTGTCTCCAACCTGCGATTGATGATTGTAAACCTACAGAAGTATGGTGTCCTCATCTGCCTATCATGCCACGATTACCGCCGTTCCGACGTCGTCACCGGCCTGCTTCTTTACCTCCTTGTCCCGGCGCACCTCTTCGTAACCTACCTGATCGAACTTGCCGCGGCCTGGCAGGCCAACCGAGCCTACGCCCGTATATCCCACGAACGTGATGAAGATACGCACGCGAACTATGCTGCTGCACTTCGCAGCTTCAATTCAACATGGTACATCGTAGCCTTCTTCCACAGCGTCAATGCAGCCGCGAACCTCTACATTGCGACCAAATACGTCTACTACGATATCTACCATCCAGGCATCGGCACGCTCTGCGAACTCCATGCTGTAATTGTCTTCCTCAAGTGCGCCTCGTACGCGCTCACAAACCGCGATCTCCGCCACGCCTATCTGCATCCCAAGCAGGCCGATCCTCTACCTGAGCTATACAAAGCGTGCCCATACCCGCAAAATATCAACATGAAGAACCTGTGCTACTTCTGGTGGGCGCCAACCCTCGTCTACCAACCCGTGTATCCCAGGACCGACAAGATCCGCTGGGACTTTGTCCTCAAGCGTCTCGCCGAACTTGCAGGTCTCAGTATCGTAATCTGGATCGCGTCTGCCCAGTACGCTGCGCCCCTGCTACAAAACTCGCTGGACAAGATCCTGACCCTGAACTTGACATCCATTGCCGAACGTGTTATGAAGCTGTCCACCATAAGCGTCTTCTGCTGGCTCTGCGGTTTCTTCGCCCTCTTCCAGTCCGCCCTCAACGCTCTCGCAGAAGTAATGCGATTTGGGGACCGGGAATTCTACGGAGATTGGTGGAATGTCTCTTCCATCCGCACCTACTGGACTACGTGGAACAAGCCAGTAACAAACTTCATGCGCCGCCACATCTACTCGCCCCTTGTCGGTCGCGGTGTTCCTCCTGCGCTAGCCCAGATCCTCGTCTTCCTCTTCTCGGGCATTCTGCACGAATTGCTTGTTGGTGTTCCCACGCATAATGTCATTGGTGTGGCATTTGCTGGCATGATGTTCCAGATTCCGCTCATCGCTCTTACGGACGTTATCCAAAAGGTCAAGTGGATTCAGGGCAAGGTTGCGGGTAACATGATCTTTTGGATGAGCTTTTGCTTGGTTGGACAGCCACTTGCTGCGTTGCTTTACTTCTTTGCTTGGCAGGCAAAGTATGGGAGTGTGAGCAAGAGTGTGGGGGAGAGCGCTGTAAATGTGTTTTATCGGCGATAGAGTACTACCCCTTCTGCGCTTGTGTCGGATGAGGTGTTGTTATGGCGCGTTCATGTAGTCTTATGCTACCAAGTCAAAGTAACACTTTTCTCTTCTAAACTGGCGTGTTGAATCACCAACTCCAATTTGCTATCCTAATCCTCCATCTCGATCAAACCTGCCTTGGCCCTTCTCAGCATTCTCATCACTTCCCCGTTCAATACCCTCCCAACCCTCTCGATCCACAAGCCGTGAACACCCTTCTTGACACCCACATCGACAAAGCCCCCCATCTTCTTTACTATTTCTATTCTCTCCCTACCACCCCACCTCATTACGACTTCGCTCGCACAGAAGATCCGCGTTCCTAGCGTGAAGACCTCAGCCTTTGTGCTCCATCCCAGTGCGCCGTCATTTTCCTTCTCCGCTGTTTGCCTAAGTGTGGTCAAACCATCTAGTACCCAGGTGGTTAAACCAGTGCGCAGGCTCTGAGGAACAGCAGAAGAAGACAAGGAACAGAGGATGCGGGACCAAAGGATCGTGTCTAGCATATCATCCTTGTACAGATTTTGCTTCTCTTGCGCAAAGAGCGATGTGTCTTCTTGCCTTTCCTGTGCAAAGGTGTCGGCAAAGGGTGTAGAGAAGAAGGGAGCAGGTGAAGGTGTGTTGGTAAGACGTCGTACCGCTTCTCTAGCCAGGTACCGTGAAGTCGAAAACGTAGTGACTAGGTAGGCCGCCAGACGATGCGTAGTCGATATTGGCACTGTGTCTTTGAACTTCTGGTTGCCTTGTAGGCGCAGGAACGAACCTGTTGTAGAGGCAGCTAGATCACGAATTTCGTCGTCATCGTCGTTGAGGAGATCGTAAAGGATGACAGCCAAACCGAGGATAAGTGATCCCGTTGCTTTTCCGTCCGGAGTCAAAGTGAAGATAAACTTGAGTGAGGAGAGGGATTGGATAGCCGCGAAACGGGTATCAAAGGGGCTTGTGTCAATGATAGTCATACGTAGGAGGCGAATGTAGCGCGCGGTCGCTGCTAAGACCTCGGTGCGGCGAAGTGGGTATGCGTAATAAGCATGGTCGACGAAAGAACCTAGCAGATGTAGGGCGCTTTGCATGTTCGACGGTGGGCCTTGGACGCACTGTGTTTGCAGCTTGCTCAGAGTGAGCATCATCTGATCTTCTGTGACCAGGCTGAAGAAGTCACTCTTCATGTCGTCGTTGGCGAGAGAGTCAGCTAGTACCGCTTGCGCCTTCGAGATGATTTCCGTCTCTGTAGCTTCTAGAACTACTCGGTGGATATGCGCCAAGACAAGCGATAGTGGAACAGTCAAGATGTGAGACACCTTCGTCTGCAATACAGTGTCTAGTGTTTCCAGTGCTTCCAGACAGGTATCCGGATCTTCGTTTGCGAGGAGCATGAGTGCGTCGCCGATGGTTTGGTAGCCATTTGACACCAGGATCTGAAGCGAACCTTCGCGCAGTATCACGCGATCAATGATATATACTTGTGCAAGAGATGTCCAGAGCAAGTCATCGCCGTGACGATCGCTAAGCCCAATTTTGTGCTCGGGTCCGATCGTTATAGACGAAGTGAGATCGATCCACGCATCGAGTATTGAGATAGCGTTTGCCCTCTGGAGCATGGCCATTCCGCAGATGCTTACGACATCAAGAAATGCGGCTCGTACGAAAGGACAATTGCTCGAAACGTACCAACCCGTTGCATGTTGCCTGAGCTGCTTCATCAATGTTGCGAAATGTTGCAGAGCTATAAGGAATTAGCAACATATCCTGTAGCTGGCAACTTCCAAGATCACTTACTACACTGGGTTTGGTCCCGTAGTAGCTTCCTGAGCAGATACTTCACCACCAGGAGCCTTCCGTGTTGTCCATTGTGGTCACGAGGAATCGTGTCTAGAATGGGAGAGAGCTCATCGTGACTTTCGTTTGTAGCGCGCAGTGACACATAGGTCCTGGCTGCCATATCTCGCATGTGCCAATGTGGGCTTGGCAGCAAGTCTCTCACCAAACCTCGGATCTTAGTGAGATCTCCTGGTGGTCGGGCTTGACGCAAGATCTGGAGGGCGGGAAACACGCCTTCAGCACCATGGAGATCCATTGGTGAACTGCCAGCTTCTGGCGTCTCCATAATCTTGACACCGCTATTCGGCTCGAGCAGCTCGATTAAGATTTTGACGAGGTTAGGGTAGTTGTCATATGAAAAGCGCGAGGTTTTGGCTCGCTCCCGTTCTTTCCAATCCTGCGCCTCGTCACTGCCGAGTAGTCGTTCAATCAGAGCTTTAAACAACATCAAGCTACAATTCCGAAGAGGCCATCTAGAATCTAGGTCAGTCTAGAATGAGTACGACTTCTTTCTATGTCTCTTACATGGGTGAGCTCAAGGTTTTAGCAGCAAGCTCGAGACCTTGTCCGATGTATGCCTCTGATGCAACACTCAACTTCGAGGTTGTGAAGATCTCTTTGATGCAATTGAGGGCATGTACTTGTGGAAGTCGGCTTTCCTCGATGTTCGTACTTTGTGCTTCGACCAAAGTTTCTGCTACAAGATCTTTTATGGCTCGTGGGAAGAGTCTGCCTCCTGATTGGGGCTCTGCTGCTAGTAGTGCGGACATGGCTGCTGGTATACCCGCCGATCTCCTAGTGATGGCGTCTGATTTTGCTTGGATAGATCGAAGAGTTTCCTGTAGAGTCTTAGTTCCAGTACTCATGCCGATGTGGCTATGCACAAACCTGGTACCACGTCTCTGGTAGCGCGCGTATTGAGGGTATGTTTGAGGTAACACAACGGCGACAAAAGACCGCAAATGTCTGAGACACTGTTGAAAATGCACCGCGGTGACGAAGTTCAAGTAGCTGAGTAAAGCAGAGTCTGCCCAACTTCTCGAAAAGCTCCGGGGTAACAAGGTCGGTGTCTTCATCTCCAACAGGAGCCTTAAGAATGACGGTTCGTAATAGAACACTACAATAGTTAGCGGAGTTGGTAGTACAGTCAATAAATAGTTACCTGGCCTCCTTCAGTCCTCTCCATGAATAGCTCAAAATCTCTTTGGTATCCAGACTACTCTCATCCTCCAACTCATCGGGAACATGGCCTTCCGGTGCATCCGCACAAAGGACATGGTAGACGCAGGACCATAGACTTTCAATGCTTGTTACGATGTCGTAATGGGATCGTTTCCAACTTGCGAACACATCTGGTGGTAAGCTCGAGATAACATGGTAGAAGTCGGGCTGATCGACTACATAGCGTAGCGCAGCAAAAGTGCCATGTACAGGTCGGCCGTCAACGGCTTGTGAGAGATCGCTGTGAGCTAGACTAAGAGTATCCTGTAGTTGTATTTTCAGATGTTCAAACACAGTCTGCTTTGAAGAGAAGTTTAAGCCAGTGGAAACGTTTGAAACGTCTCTGGCCAAGGCGAAGACCATTCCGTAGGCACGAGCAACTCCGTCTGCTTGATCTGCTCGACCTGTGCCAAGCATCGTAGCTTCCGCCCTTGCAAGAAAGGGAGGAATCATTGTCATCGTGCGTTCTTGATCAATTTGAGGAAGCGCAACTAAACATAGTTGCAAGACCGATACGGCGGCATCTCTGACATCGTCGAAGGGATCCAAGATCAGGTCAAGCAAAGATCGACAAAGCTTCACGTTCTCAATCCGGAGTTCGTGAGCCCAATTGAGCTGTCCTTGCGCGGACTTGGAAAGACCAGCAAACGGCACTCCAGGATCTATCCCAGATCGTAATACAATGGTGATCGAACGTAGTGCAGTAATGCGACTCTGATAAGAAGCAGTTGAGCGTAGCTCACACTCAAGAAACTGTATGTACCAAACGATGAAAGCCAAGGATTCGGAGAGCGGATCTTGTCGTTCACATTGTGTTACTGAAGTGGAGTTTGGCTTCGGAAAAGGGGAGCGTGTTTGGCTAGATGCGCTGCCCTTAGATCTTGACTTTGCGAGAGTCGCAGTGCTAGCTCTGAGACGGTCAAAGAGCTTTTGTGTATAGCCGTGAACCTCTCGGCGGAAATTCGCATCGGTATCGGTATGCAGATGGAAGAGGTTGCGCTTAAGAGCCTGGAGAACGCCACCACTGAAAGCCCTCGTAACGGAGGTAGAGTATACGCACAGAAACATGCCTGCAAGTCTAACTTCAGGTTCTGGGTCCGACATCCAGGCTCCAGGAATGTTGTCTGGCAGATAAAGTGCTCCATCGCGGATTTCGATATCATTCCGGACTCTGTAATCTGATATGAATATGAGCAAATACCTTTATACAGCGTTGGTAGGTACCTACCATTATCCTTGACAATGTTGAGTTCCTTTCCGGTCGCGATTGCTGCTAATAAGATTCTGAACTCTTCGAGCCCCTCAAAAGACGATGTACGATCGTCAGTTTGATGCAGTTGACGAGGCAACGCATTCTTGTGTGGAACATGCGACTCAAAGTGGAGATATGCGAGGAATCTTAAGTACTCCGGAAGGTTAGGCAAAAAGCAGTGAGGAAAAACGTGAGTTCTGAATTCCTGAATCCGGTCCGGCCAGCCGCGCAACGTCTGCACTACCGGCTCTATCCAGAATGGTGAGACCAGACCATTGTTGGCTTGTTCGTCATAGTCCGCGAGACGTCGAGCCTGAAGTAAGAAGTTCTTGATCAAATGGCCCGCCGAGAGAGCGGTGTCATGATGAACGACCCAAGCAAGGAAAGATTTGAACACTGTTGCTTGAGTCACGGGGTCCCGGACTGCGTCCGATGTCCGCTTTAGCTGCTCGTCAAATAATCCGGTCAATTCCGTGATGGAGATGACGTCTCGTAGCAGGAAATGTGCGAGGCCTTGCAAAGCTGGTTTGACTTTAATGCGATCTTCCCGCTCACATATGATGTCCAGAAAGGAGGAAGTAGCTCGTCTTCGAAGTTCGCCCGCACGCGGACTCTGGTCTTTGGTAATGACACTCGTGAGGACCAAGAGCATTTGTCTCATTGATTTTCCCTTTGCATCTCCAGATCGCTGGAGATAGATGTTGAATGTTTTCATCCATATCGAGTCATCTAGAATCGCCTCTCGTGCAAACGCACAGTCGGAGGCCGCACAATACTCAATAATCCCACACAACGCATTGGATGCAGCTGCCCGATGACTGTTCTCTAGATCTGGTAGGTCTGCGGTCTCCGAAATAGGAGCGAGAGTAGCATGGAGTTCTCTAATCAGATGTTAGTGGGGTTCGGTATTGACAAAGCAAAGCTCACGGACTTTGCGTCCTTACTTCAGAGCAGTTGCTGGCTCTTTCTCCGCGAAGTTGGGCAATTTCTTCGCCACATTCTTGGCTAATTCTCGCAATTCCTTGTCCGGGACAGGAATCGCAACATCGGATGCGGTTTTTTCTGCCATGATTTTGAGGAGGGATCAGATCAATCTCGCACGGGCGTCAACAATTCTCCCTAGTATGGCAGAGAGGCGAGGGGGCTTGAGATTCGCGAAGTGGATCCACCAGCTTAGTAAGCCGCGATCGATTTTCGCGTGCGCTACTGTAACGTCTCGCTCAGATCTTCAGCCGTACCTCGACGTGGCAATTATACAACCACGCCAAACAAGAAACCACAGACACATCGAACCTACACCATTTACTGCTGTCAACATCACGCCCGGCAGCATTTGTTCATAGTTTCGCCACAAGGGCCGTTTCACAGCTTCATCATAACGCGTCAACACGCGTCGAGTACGCGCTTTCTTGCATAGCATACACGAAGAAGGTAGTCTTTTTCTGAATTCTCTCACCAACCACCAAAACTTACCCTGAATGTGTATACCCTTAGTTGTCTATCAAAGCTACAACAGGGAAGTATGCTTATACCTTTAGGGTAGAGCTTGGTGTTTGGGGCCATTTCAACGTTTCAGCAACCTCATGTCATACCTAAGTACTGCTGTCATCCAATCTCGCCTCGTTACGCGACTGTGCAAACACCGTGGGACTATCACACAGCGATCGTAAAGAAATCAACTTTGTCAATAAATACGACACTACGTCGTGCTCAAGAGTTGAACGCACTTTTCGTTTGTACCCATGGACTTGCTATACCTTGACAGTATCATTGGTACACGATGTGTTCACTGCAATGCAGAATTACGTATCCATCGCTCCTGATAGGACCGGCTTGGACCGCTAGCTTGTCTTTTTCCGATTCGTATCCGCTTGCGCATGATGAAAACGCGGAGCATTGTCTAACGGTACAGCGATGTAGTGCATCGGCGTTTGTTGGGCATACATCGGGACAATAGGCAGCGAACATGCCCTGCTCTCTCCAGTAATAGACAGGAAATCTGTTGGAATCACCAAGTTTATCGGCTGGATCTGGATAGAGGTGGTATGATCATGTTGACTTCCCGCGGAAAAGGCTACCACCCTGGGGAGCGGGACGAGTCTCCGTTGTTCTACACTCCACCGCCTGGTGAGAAGCCTCTTAGTTTCATAGGCGTTCGACGATGACAGTGGCGATGCCGAAGTTACGGATTTTTCCGGCGCTGTAGTACACGGTCATACCTTCTACTGTACTCAGCGACATGTCGCCTCTCTTCTCAATCTTGTAGGTTCTCCGGTTTTGTATCGTGAACTGAGTTCGTCAACACTTAGACAACAGATAAACCGCAGGGAAGACCGTTTCTCCAACATGTCTCTCACAAGTAGCTCTCTCACCTCGTTCGATAAGCTTCTCGACAACGGCCCGATCAAAGAGCACAATCACCTGTCTGATGATAAGCTTCACATCTCTCGACAAACAAATCCAATCTCACCGAGGACTGTCCCATCGTTAATCTCTACAACTAAATCGAAACCCCTGCAAGGTTCTCGATCCCTAGGAAGACTTGCTGGGTACGTAACAAGCGACGGAGATGAACATGAGAAGATAAAACGTGCTACGAAAAGCCGATCAAAAAAGAGCACTGTCTACAAGTCTGCTGAGTTCGTTGCAAGTGACAGTGGTGAGCCTGAGGGAGACCACCCTCCGCCTCGCCCGGCACGCTCTTCGCGAACAGGACTTGCATTAGACGAGCAATCGCAGATCTCACTCTCCAGTCACCGCAAGCGCGCTATGGGTACTGTTCCGAACATATCCTCCCACAACACATGCAAAGACAAAGAACGAAAGACGATCGCAAAACGGCCCAATACAAAGGGTGGTTTCGTCATGGATAGCGAGAGCGATGACGAGGGGAGTGACCAAAGCGGCCACGATGAAAACGACAACCAGTCGAGATCATCCACTGGACAACTACCACACGCATTGGAGCCACCACGCTCCATGCATGCCAACTTAAATAGCGGTTTCGATGCAACGCCTATGCCAACCAAACAGCTGAACAAAAACCGTCTTAACAAGCTTTTAGGGAGAGTGAAAGGTGTATCAACTACCCCAAAACAAAAGCAGTCACTTGTCGATACACAGCGATCTATCACGACGACACCAACACCTTCTATCACTTCACGTCTGACTACATTACCTGGACTACAGCAGTCAGCCGATAGCCGTGATGCGGACCGCTCCAAATGCCCCACCACGGCTGATACCAGGAAGGAGGCGAAAGTCCCCAGCCAGCAGGCCAAGAACAATGGTAAGACATCTTCGATATTCCGGGAGACTCAGCGACCTACCCTTGTCAGCACAGATGATGGCAGGGTGCCGATGCAGACCAGTCCAACTTTCATTCCCCCGACTACCGGTACCGCAAGCTCATCCTCTAGCCTCCTACTCCAACAGCGCAGGCCGGTACCTGGCGCGAACATTGTTCGGGAGCGCAAGAATGGCACGGTTGGTAATAAGACCTCTTCAGCTATCCAGCCCAGAAGTCTTCTCCAGTTGACGTTAGACCAAGCCAAAAACGATACCATGGGTAGTACGTTAGGTGTGCAGCCTCAAGCTAGAGGTCAAGACGAACAAAATACAGCTAAAAGAGCTCCAGTCTTGACAATGTCAATTCGAAAGCCTGGAAGCATACCTCAGCGTTGTGTTCAGGAGCAAAAAACTACTGCGGCCGATACAACGTCGAAGAAGTGCTCTTCGTCAACAATAAAAGTTCCGAGGGTGTCGGGGAATGTAGCATCGCAACGAGCCCAACGTCACACGCAAGCCCCTGATCCAGGACCAAGAAACTCCACGCCAGGTGCTTCAAGGAGAAACGAAGCGACCTCAAAACATACACCGTCGGCCCCTAAACTGTCTGCTCAGAAGCGAAAACTGGACAGCATCTCCAGCGAATCCGACCATATCTCCGCTATCGCACCTAAAATGCCTGCTCTGTCCTCTGAGACCCGTGTGAAGCGCCTAAAAACTACACCGGCAATCTCGAAAAGTCACACCAGTTCTCGCTCAGTTTCAACTTCGCAACTTCCTTCACTGACTGTTAGTACTTCAGCCGCCCGTCAGGAAAGCGGCGTACCTGACACTAGCAATCTATGTGCCTCTGAAGTAGTCTCGCATTTACCAGCACGTGCGAGCAAGGTAGCCACCGACAAGCCCGTCGAGAAGTCTAGGACGTCTAAAGTAACATCGTTCCATCAAACAAAGCCAGTGGATCGACCCGATGGCCTTGCGACCGTCCGTACAAAGCCTAACTCAGGAAAGCCTCAAGACTCTACTGAACATGCTTCTATGGCTCATGATACCGCATCGGCCCCTTCAAACGAAATGCAGGCGACCGACCTGGCAGAATCGACAAGACTGGAAAGGGGTCTGTCTGGATCAACCGAGAATATTGAGAATGCGGAACGACACTCTGAAGAGACACTAGTGGACAATACAGAGATGATAGTTGAAAGTGTTGACAATACAGCAGTGTTCGTTGATCAAGGTGACGCGAATGCTGAAGTAGTGTCTGTCCCAAGCGCTGCCGATGATCATGAGCCTTTGCACCGGCCCGAAACGGCTGTTGAAACCAAAGAGTATTCACTCTTGGCGAGCCTGGAGCCCGCAACACCGAAACGGATAGTCATAGATGCACTCGAGATCGCTTTGATACCGCTCATATCCTCTCTTACCCCTGTCCCGCCATCCTTGGAAGTTGCAACAGACTCCAACGATGATGTCCTACCTTTGTCCTCTTCACCCAAAGTGTCCAAGGCGGCACAGCCTTATTTTGAGTACACTGTCTTCCAAAAGGTCTGGTCCAGTGAGCAAACCGACGTAGACATTGCGGCCACCGAGATCACCGTGCGACCTTTCATCAATATTGCTGAAGCAAATGGGCAGGCCGAAAAGACATTCCAAGCCAGCCGCGCACACTTCCTCAACGCCATTTTCGAAAGCAGCAACAAGCGTGATGAACATGGATGCTCAATCTTTAATGGTTCCGCCACACCATTCGACGATCCAACAAAGAAGATCCATCTCAGTATCTGGGTTCAGCGTGACATTGTATCCAAGCTTGCGAACCAGACTCCACAAACGCTGCAGGGAACGTCATTCGTTTCAAGTACCTGCTACATCCTACGCTTATTCAACCTCGCTGAAGAAGCCGACACCGAAGACTCAGATGACTCCGACTCGAATGGTAGCGAGTCTCCAGCCTGCAAGGCAATCCGCGTATACCATCCGCACATCCGTCCAGAGGTATACACGACTCTCCATGCCGCCAATCGCGCAGCTCGCGCCCTGCAGATCGAACTTAGTCACGAGAAGGAACCAAAGGACGCGTATAGCAAGACATTCCAGGAAAAGAATCTGAAGGAGTTGAAGGGGAAGCTGTGCAAGCTTCAGTCTGCGGGGATGGATGGGGGAGATGGATGTTGGAAGAGCAAATTCAATGCTTGTGGTTTAGGAGGAGATACTTTGGAAGTGGTTGTGGAGAAGACTAATATTTGCGGACCACGAAATCTCTGACGTGCAGGTATGACGGGTCGGTTTTGAGAACGCAGGTGCGAACGATCTGCACGATAGGGAAAAGCTGACGACGATTATTGTTTCAGTTTTAGTTTTACAATGCCGCTTGCGCTCTTGGCATGCTCAAGATGTCGTCAACGAAACCGAGACTGCGAGGCGAGTATTGTGGAGCTCGAACAGCCCCATGGTAGCTTTTCCACATTGTCAGTGCCATGTATTGTCAATGAATATGCCTCTTACAGAATCCACATCATATTCCCATTTTCTTTGGTTCGACCACCCCAGGCACAGTGTATAAATAGACAGCAACCGATATTCCAGAACCGCAATTCCCAAAACAAGGGTCTGGAATTACCCAAGGATGTTTGTATGCAGGAGAGCGTGACTAGGCAGTGGTATACACGGTATGTATACATGCAGGTGACGTACTACATATCAACGAGAAAAAAACAAACAAACAACAACACACACATACATACACAGACACTAGCTGAGCAGAGCAGAGCAGAAGTGAAGTAAACACGCCACAACACGGCCCACACACAACACACATACAGCGATCAACCCCGCGGCAACCAACTAGCGCAGTAAACAAGCCGATTACAAGCTGACAAGGATGGGAAAAGCTTCAGGTCGGGAACGCCTCCGGGTGGGGGCGGTTGTTGGGGTGCTGGGGTTACGCCATAGTGGGACTCCTCAACAGCGCCGAGGTGCGGTAACCGAACTACAAGAAACGGGTTCCGGGTTTTCTATTTTTTTTATAGTTCAGCATCGGAGCGCTTGCGAGAATACGATGTGGGGGGGGGGCGTGGTTAGTTAGTTTATGGTTGATTGAGTCAGTGTATCTCTACTGCCGGGCACTAAGTGACGGCAAATGTGGTCTGAAGGTTACGTGTCAGATATTGCTGGAAATAAGAATGATTATGACCGGTGTTTGTTCACTTGGATAGTAGTTGTTAAGAAGAAGGAGGATTTTGTACATTCATTATCATCATCATTGTGAGATTGTCGTATATAGTACATGAATTCTTCTGGTCATTAAACGTTCTTCCAATACTTAGATGAGAGCTTCACCTCTAAACATTGCTTCCCTAACTTCTCTGACAACATCCGCTCGGTCACCCGGTCCAAGCAACACAATGCCCCTTCCTCGCCTTCCCATACGACCTGTTCGCCCGAGACGGTGGATAAAGTCGATGGTAGTATGTGGGACATCGTAGAGGATGACGTGGCGGACGGATACGGTATCAATACCCCTTGAGCCCAAGTCGGTGGTAACAATGACCTTTGTGTTGGGGAGGGTGCGTTTATTCGCCGGTTCAGTCTTCTTTTCTTCGCCATGTGCGATTTCCTTGGCGGATGCATCGTTTGTGAAGGATTTGAGGACCTTGGCCTGACGAGAGGGATCGGTATCGCGGTGGAAGGCGAGGGCATCGATACCCTTCTTGACGAGATATTGCGCTACTTCTTCAGTGTCGTCGCGTTCGTTGACGAAGACCAAGACACGCTTTGTGGGAATGGCTTCCTTGCCTTCGCTGGGGTCGTAATCAGCAGATGCCTTGCCAATCTGCCAGATTGTGTCTGCGCAGGCGAGCATCTTGTTGCCTCGATAGGGGTCTTTATTCACATCGACGACACCCAGCTGTACTCTTCGCGGGATGGCGTGCAGATTGGGCGTGACGAGACGCTGCATGTCAGGGAAACGGTCGGCGAGGTATTTGTCAAGGTACTTTGGTATGGTGGCGGAGCAGAGGACGAGCTTCTTGAGCGAGGGCGTGGCGCGTCTCAGGATCTCGGTTGTGCTGTCTTTGAAGGATCGGTCGAAGAGGGAGTCCGCTTCATCGCAGATGAGATGCGTGACTCGTGCGAGGATGTTGGGGTTGCTTTGGGCGATGCTGGCGAGGAGGGGTGGTGTGCTGATGACGACATCGACGCCGCTGGGGTTGAACAGCTGGTTGCGGATGACTGTGGCAGACATCTTGGCTGAGATGGGGGCCGCACGGAACTTGACCGTGTGGGAGAGCGACTTTGCGACGGCTCCGACTTGAGCGACCAGTTCGGCAGAGGGGACGAGGATGATGGCGCGCGGTCGTGCTGGATCTACGGCCTTGTTCGTCTCGGGCTCCTCGACGGCGAACATGTCTATCCGCCTGTCGTGTTCCTGCGATGCCGCCTCTTCAGCATCTTTCTTGGCCTGCTCCTCGGCCTCTTCTTTCTCGCGAATCTCCTCGTCCTTGATGGCATCCAGCGTAGGCAGCAGGTATGCCAGTGTCTTTCCCGAGCCAGTCTCGGCCGCCAGTAGGAACGAGTCTGGCCCACTCTTCTTGGCCTTTACTTTTGCGCGCACAGCCTTTTGCAGGCCGAGGAGGGCGGGGATAGCGACGGCTTGTGCTGGCGTTGGATTGCGATACTCGAGGCCGGGCAGTGCATCGTTGACGGCGCGCAGGATGGGCTCAGCGAGAGGGAACTTGTCGAACGAGTCGTATTCGTCGAGCCTGCGCTTGACAGCGGTGCGGTTGTTGTATGGGACCTGGTGCAGCGAACTCTGCATCTTCAGCGCATGGAAGGGCTCTGGCCGTGTCCGCCTCTTGCCGTCATCGCGTCCTCTCGCCGGCCGGCTGCCACGTGCTTCTCGCTGCTCTCGTATCCGCTCCAGTCCCCGTGGTACAGCCGTCCGGTTTAGGAAGTCGAAGGCATCCGGTTTCCTCGGAGGCGCTCTGTCTGCTGTGCGTGCAACATCGCCCGAGAGGACCATGCGCGCCGGCCTGGGATTGTCGCGCCCTCTGAAGCCCGCGGGCCGTGGAGGGCGTAAGGAGGAGGAGGAGGAGGAGGAGGAGGATGCGCCATGGCGTTCCCCGCGTTCGCGCTGGACCTGGGTATACAGGCGGACTTGCTGGGGTGATGGTGGTGGTGGTGGCAGATTCCTCAGCGCGCGCACTTGGCAAAACGGGCAAACTGTGCGCAACATGGCTGCTGGATTGCAACGACAGGCGGGATTCTAGTTGAACAGGTCAGACTAGACTAGCATGCGCTGCCTACACTAAACCTTGACTAAAGGGATCCGACCTGACGTCGGCACTGCACACGCGGGCGTGCAGATAATTTCAGGCGCTAGGACGCGATAGGCGGCACGTTACCGCAGCAACTGCACGCAACACCGACGCCTTGCCCACATCCCGGCTATCAACACCTGCGAGCACCAGCGGCCCCAACCATATCATAGTACAGCACCCACACCTCCTCCTCCGCTTCTCCATCGCACATCTGCCCAAGCGCTCTGTCGGTGTCCTTCGCTTCTTCGCCCATTTTCTACCCAGCGCGTCATCTGCCCGTCCGCTGAACACACCCGCGCCTCCTCGAGGGAGCCCATTTCTTCTTCTTCTTCTTCTTCTCCATCACTAGCAGTCGCCTGGCCGCCGCACGCAGAGACGCCGTACTGCATCAATTAACAACAGCACATAAGCACTCGGCCAGAGCGCAATCCGGCCGCCAGCATGTCGCGCAACGAAGCGGTAAGCACCATCTTCATCTTATTCTTCCTTTTGGCTGCACTGTTTCATGTCTTGGCCACGCGATGCTGACCGCAATGGCCACAGGTGTCGCCGCTGCGCATCAACAAGACGCCGACTCCCTCGCCCACAAAGGGAAGCGGCCGTCCGCTGTCGGAAATCAGCCCCCATGAGCACCGCAGGAACTCTCCCAGCTGGAATCAGACAACAAAGGTATGTGCCGACGCCGCTTTCCCCACCCGCATATCCGCCGCCACACCCGCCTGCAGCCAGCTAACCCCCGATCCAGAAGATCATCCTGACCAAGGAGAGCTCGCCATACCGTGACTCTTCGCCATTCACTCACAGCCCGCGTCTCTTCTGGAAGGAGCAGACTATTTCGCCCAAGAGCCGCTTCGACACATCAGAGAACGAATACGAGGGCAGCTCGCCCCTCTCGCCCAAGCGCAACTCGATCGAGAACCTGAAGAAGCAGTCGCGTGTCAAGAACAGCAGCATGTTTGCGCGCGAGCAGAAGCACGAGTACGACCCCAACTCGGTCCAGCCGCTGGACCGTCCCCTCGCTGCAGGACGCCCTCTCAGCACTGCTGTGCAGGGCAACGCCTATGGCGGCAGTGGCCTCCAGGGCCTGCGTAACGAGAACGAGAGCCCCGCAAAAGGCCACCACCACAGCCCGTCGGATAGCCAAACACGAATCCCCATCCTCAGCCCGTCCAAGACGTCACCAGCGAAGCTTCCCACACAGTCTTCGTTCCCTTCGCCAGCAAAGCCCTCTCCGTCCGAGGGCCGCATGTCGCCGACAAAATCTTCGCTCGTCAGCAACGGGCGCTTCAACTCGCCACAGTACAATGGTGACTCCAGTGCCGTCATGTCAGACGACGAAGAGCTCGCCCATCAGACTCCCCGCCCGCTGCGGCGTCATGCTAAGAGTGTGACCTTCGACACTGCTCCACCCCAAATCACAGAGTTTGAGATGGTCACACCCGACCCTTCGGTCGCCACAATGTCACGCGACGGCAGCTACGACTCTGAGGAGGAGACCGAGGAAGAGATGAGCTTTGACCAGGATGACAGCTTCGACGCTTCCCTAGAGGACACCGACAAGACTCCAGTTGTTCTGCCTGAGGACTGGCGCCACATGAGCCCGCAGGCTGCCGACACATCCCTCACCGATCTTTACGACGACGTCTTTGAGGGGCGGGAGAACAGCCCCATGCCCTCAGCACGCCCCAACGGTACAACCAATGGATCCCGCATAGGCTCAACAGCGTCCGATGGCGATGCCAGACCACTTCCTCCTCTTCCCGCTATACAAGGCAGCCCTAACCGGCGGCGCGACTCCAGCGTTGGCCTGTCCGCCGCTGCAGAGCGAGTTGGCGACAGGCGGCGTTCCCTTCCTCAGCTTCCGCAAGCAGCTGGTATCTCTAAGAGTGATCTGCTCAACATGCGCGAGGTATCCATGTCGCTTGAGGACCGAATGCGTTTGATGCACTTTGACAATGATCGCGATACAAGCA
Organism: Alternaria brassicae; assembly: GCA_004936725.1. Lineage (NCBI taxonomy): Eukaryota > Fungi > Ascomycota > Dothideomycetes > Pleosporales > Pleosporaceae > Alternaria > Alternaria brassicae. The sequence goes on along the minus strand of CM016506.1, from coordinate 705,258 downwards.
CACCGACCCAGGAGATGCACGAGATGCAGGACAAAGACAAGGCTGTTGAAGTTGACGTTGCCGAAGTTGACGTTACCGAGACGGAGCTAACAACGCTCGACGAGACCAAGATCCCGCGCATTTCTCGCGAATCCATCCTCCGACGCGTCAAGAGCCGCACCTTCGACGAGGGTGCTGAAGACCACAAAGAAGAGGACGAGGAGGAGTACAGCGCGTTTGAGCCAGAGTACAGTCCTGAGCGCAGCTATGGCGATCTTGCTGACTTGGACCCCGATGTCCCTATCCCATCACGTGAAGCCTCCTCCAACTTCGACGAGCATCCACGTCAGATCTCCGTCAGCGAGGCCGATAGCGTTGTGGACGCCTACAGCTACCACAATGGAGACAGGACTGAAGCTGACCGTGATGATGAAAGCGACGTAGATGGCAGCTCCATGTCTCAGCTTGAAGACTACGAACGCGAGTCCTCGGTCATTCGGCATCCTATGCCCCAACACTCGGATGACGAGGATGACGGCAGCCAATACTCACCTCAACCTGAGGAACAGTCGATTGTTCAAAGCACTATTGACTCCTCTGGTCCACCAACGCCCGTTGTCACTCCCTCTTCTCCTGTCTCAGCAGAGAAGCAGGCGCCACAGGACGAGATGTACTCTACCTTTGAAGGCAAGGACATGGATCTTAGTCTGGATCCCCTGAAGGCGTCTATGGAGACGGTCACGAGTCCGCTAGACTCCGCGCCCAAACTAGATGCCATGCGCGAGTTTCTACGACGACCTGTGACGCCTGAAGCGGCTGAGACGGAGGAGGATCAATCCGAGTCTGAGGACCCTGGTACTCCAGACTCTGTCATCCGCCATCCCATGGCTGTTTCCCCAGCTCCTCAGGAGGACGCCCCCGAGGTTCCTCAACGGGAAGCCACCATCCGGGGTGCAGGCGGGAAGCTGAAGACTCGTCCATCGCTCATTCCCGACGATATTGATATGGCAGCTACTCGCCGACAGGTTAGTGGCCAGCATGCTCCTCCTGTTCCTGAGCGCAGTCCCAAGCGCCAGTCAATGAGCCTCGAGCTTGACCATGCCGACGAAGAGAGCCATGACGACGAAGACGATACGCAAGTGAGCATTACGACCAAGCAGAATCGCATGCTGGACCTGCAGCTCGGTGATCTCAACCTTGGTGACGATTCGAATGACCTCAGCTTTGGGCTGGACAAGGAATTTGATCACATTATTGAGTCACAGAAGGTAGAGAACCTTTTTTCTATTCCATCATTCGCTAGATTCCCTACTTCCCGAGCTGTTGTCACGAACACAGCCTGTCAGATGTCAGGTGAAGACTTTGTTTACAGGCACAATTTCGCTAACGAGAATGTCCGCGAACAGAAAGGATACTTGATGCGCGAAAACACCAAGGTCGTTGTCGCCAGTAGTCGCCAGTTCAGCGACGAGAAGCCCACTACTCCTACGGAGCCTACCAGTGAGGCGGTTGCCAAGCCTGTTTCTCGTAAGTCGAGTGCCGAGCGCAAGCCCGCCTGGACGAAGGAGCCTTGGAATGGTAAGCCTCGCAGGAAGAGCATCAGAACGGCATCTGGGCGTCGCACTCGCACCTCTGAGGGTCCTGCTCCACCTCTTCCTGGCCAGGACTCTGCTGTTGCTGGTGGTTTAGATTCGGTCGCTGAGCAGGGAGACGTTGAGCCTGAGGAAGGCGAGGAGCGCGGTCTGGTCTTTGTCAAGGTTGTTGGGGTCAAGGACCTTGACCTTCCCCTACCGAAGCATGAGCGTACCCACTTCCAGTTGACACTTGACAACGGTCTGCACTGCGTCACAACGTCTTGGCTAGAGCTTGGCCAATCCGCTCCCATCGGACAAGAGTTTGAGCTTGTCGTCATGGACGACCTTGAGTTCCAGCTTACACTGCAGACCAAGCTGCAGCCTCCGGCCGTGCCTCAGGTAGTCGCTACACCTACCGCCAAGGCTGTTAACCACAAGAAGTCACACTCTGCTTTCCGCAACCTTCTCTCATCACCAAAGAAGAGGAAGGAGCAGGAACGTAGGGCACAAGAGGAGGCTGACCGCATCGCTCAACAGGAGCAACAAGATGCTCAAGCTGCCGCTAAGCGTAACCAAAAGGCCACAGCCTGGGACCTTCTCCACGACCTTGTTGGACCCGACGGATCTTTCGCCCGTGCTTATGTTTGCCTCAATAACCACGAGAACCAAGCTTATGGCCGTCCGCTGACTGTTGATATTCCCTGCTTTAACGAGTGGGCTGTCGACAACACCGGCGCCAGCAGTGTCAAGAGCAAGCGCGGAGGCGTCGTTCGCCGTCCACCTTACCGGGTGGGCAAGCTTACCCTCCAGCTTCTGTACGTCCCGAAGCCCAAGAACGGAAAGGATTCGGACATGCCCAAGAGCATGAACGCTGCTATTCGTGAGCTCAAGGAAGCTGAGCAAGTCAAGGACATCAGTTTCGAAGGCACATTGAGCCAACAGGGTGGAGATTGTCCGTACTGGCGACGCCGTTTCTTCCGCTTGGAAGGTACAAAGTTTACCGCTTACCACGAGTCTACACGACAACCGCGTGCTACCATCAACCTGGCAAAGGCTTCCAAGCTCATCGATGACAAGAGCGCTCTCCAGCAACCATCCGCGACCAAGTCTGGTGGTCGTCGCAAGTCTGGATTCGCCGACGACGAGGAAGGTTACATGTTTGTCGAAGAGGGCTTCCGCATCCGATTCGCCAATGGTGAGGTCATCGACTTCTACGCCGACAGCCGCGAACAAAAGGAAGCCTGGATGAAGGTGCTCTACGAGACTGTTGGCAAGGACATTGCTCAAAACAAGGGCTGGGCTGCCATGGTGCTTGAGAAGGAGCGAAAGGAGAAGGCTACGCGATCGCAGATCGGTGCACCAATCTCACCAACCAAGTCGCATCCCGTGCCAAGTTCACCGAGCGTCAACCGCCGGCCTTCTCACACGCGCACTCAGTCTTACGACGTACTGAGCTCGATCAAGTCCACTCCTTCAAGTCCTGTCAAAGGGCACGCCCGAACACAGTCGCATGCGCCTGCTCCACCTCTAAAGGACGTCCGCATGTCACACGTACCAGCCCCACGGCCGCGAACTCAGGAGTCAGGGAAGCCGGGACGTAGAGAGCAGGTTCGATCGATGATTTTCTAGTCTTCTTTTCATCTTCATCATCGATACCACTCATCTACTTTCTTTTGATCGTTCACTTACTTACTGGCTTTTCTTTGCGTTTTAGCTTCGCCAATACTCTCACCTTTCGCACCGACTAAGATTGGGCTTTTGGAGACGGCGACAGGGGAGGAGAAGTCTGAAGGGCTTGGGTGCTGCGCATCCATTTCCCGATCTGAACACGCCAGTTCGATGAGCTTGTCATTTGAGTACATTCGCGCTTAGCCGCGGAATAGTCGAGAGGGCGCTCTTGCCTTCGTTTCATTGTATCATGTCTTATCATTGTTTTTGTCACTGTTTGGCGCAGGTCGGCGTTGTTTTACTCCTGGCGTTGGAGGCTATGGTCTTATGATATTCTGCATAATGATTGAAGGAGCGATGAAGTACATGGGGTCTGGGCAGTAGTTGCATAAGGCGGATGAGAATATAACATGACTTCTAATACTACCTCTTCTAATGCGTGACCGTGACGCGATGTAGCTCAAATGTGGGTTTCATGTGCGATGTTCTGATCTGTAGCATGGTGTGGATTGCGACAAGGCAGCGTGTATTGTGGGTTACGCGCCCGCGACGAGATAGCTAGCGTGGCAACCACAGAGCACGTTATCAACGCGGAAATAATGCAGATGTGTTTCTCTGCCATTATGCCTATCGATTTCCAGAGTCTCATGCTTTTCTAGTCCATCAACGCGTGGCGGTGATTTTGCATAGAACTAGCATGATGATGTTTGGAATGCAAAACCGAGCATGACCTGCTCCACGATCGCGAACAAACACGCCAACACCAGACACAAAATTATTCATCCAAGTCATATACCTCCACTCCTCTCTTTCCAAAAGAAAACATACACCAATTACTGAGCCGTACGAAAACAGACAGCTAGACAAGCAACACTTCTCGCATCACGAGAAGAGGGGGGAGGGGGATCCAACTGCAACACGACAATAGCTACTGTCGTGCAACGCAGCACTTGCGTGTTGTCGTGTCCCACAAGCGCACAAGGCAAACAAATGGCGGCTGACATGGTCCGAACACGCTCATCCTGTAAGCGCTGGGACAGCTTTGCTGCAATCAATACCCACTACTCACCCATTTTCCCACGCTCTTCCCTTTTTGTCGAACCTTGTTCATTTTTTCGCATTCAACAACGGGTTGTGACTGTTTTAGCGGGCCGTTTTCGAAAGAAAAAGTGCTGATATTGAGATATGTATTCGATATAGACGAACGATATCAGTACTCATTAGACCTGCGAAAAGGATAACCAGGGGTAGAGATTCGTGCAAGCAAGCAAATCCACGTCTGGAGTCACCGGACTGAATCCTTTTTTTCTTCTGAACACAGCACAGCACAGCCGGCTTTCCTTACTGCAACGGTCCGCACGACGCGACCGCTATGGGTTCATCGCATTCTACTCCCCCACCACTCGTTGAAGTCAGCGCACCTGGAGGAAAAGTCTTGGTTCCACCTGGTATGTAGACTACTTCTCTCACTCCTACTCTCACCCACTGCCATATCCCGTTCTTTACGCATAGTTTATATACTTATACCCCGCTTTCACCTATAGGCACAGCATTTACCGTTCACCCGCCTTCTTACGCGCGCTCGAAATCCGATCCGTACACTCGCGGTCCCGTATACACACCTTGTCCACCCCCATATCATGGTGGACGCCAGTACCAACGGCCAAGACCTCGACCCCATCCTCGCTACGGAGGACTAGATATAGACATCTCGGAAGGAAGCGAGGATAGCGAGAGTACGGACTTGGGCATGATTGAGGAGATGAGTCCGCGGGGTATGCGGCGTCAAGCATCGAAGGGTTATCCGGGAGGTATGGTGGGTGGTCGTGGTGGTGGCATGCCAGGTATGGGAGGTATGGGACGAAGAGGTGGACTAGGGGGTTTCGGTGGCATGGATTTGAGACCCAGGTCTGCGCCTGAGATGCAGATGAGTGGCTATCCAGGTATGGGTGGTGTGCCGATGGGTATGCCTGGGAGTCCAATGATAGGGGGCATGGGAGGTATAGGAGGGATGGGAGGGATGGGGCCTCCTGGAATGGGCGCGATAGGAGGTATGCAACCGCCCGGTATGCCACCAGAATACACGTCGAATCCATCGATGCCTCGATTCGGTATCGGCGGAGGCATGCCAGGTGCAGACATGAACTCGTACCCACATCATGCCAAAGCAGCTTCCAGCCAGTCATCACGCAGCAGCTCAGACCCACCCCAGGCCACGCGAAAACCCACAGGTAGAAAGTCAAGACACTACGAGCATATCCCGATGGGCGCATATGCCGACGCAGAGAAACCACAACGCTCGTCACGTAAGGCGGAGCCGCAAGCATCAGCCCGTCTGAACCGCGGACAATCTTTGAACAAGAAGGTTGGACCTTCAGGAAATGAGTGGATTGAGAGCGAAAACCCCTGGCTTGATGCTTGTACTTGCACTACAGGATGTAATTGCCGGAAGAGTCAACGCGTCCTATACCGTGGACAGCATGATCGTCACCGAGGCAGCGATTCAGATGATGATGAAGATCACTTCCTTACTAGCGGCGAGATCAGGTACGTACTGAAACCAGACCTAGGCCGCGACTGTGGAGATCACTCAGGATGCAAGAAGAACGAGAGCAGCGACAGCGAGAAAGACGAGAAGAATAAGAAGAAGAAAGACAAGAAAGAGGACAAGAAGCGGAAAGACCAGTTTGACGAGTTCAAAGACGACATACTAGAAGCGCTCGACGAGCGGTTTCAGAATCTCAAAAAAGACAGTCAGCAACGAGATAAATCCGCAAGCCCCGCAAGACAACCTATTGGCGGCCCTGGCATGGGACCCAGTGCGTTCATGATGAATGGTATGAATATGGATCCACGAATGGCTCAGCAGATGGGCATGATGGCTGGTGACCCGTACGGCGCGGGTCGGATGCCACCTGGCATGGCTGATCCAACAGGTAGACGGCCCATGCATCCTGGTATGGCAATGGGTGGCATGAACGGTGGTGGCATGGGAGGCTTTGAAAATGACATGTCTGACATGGGTGACATGGGGATGATGGGAAATCCATATACGCAATTTGGCATGATAAACAAGAAGGGTATGCGGCCCAACTTCATGTCGCATCGTGGGGCCAAGGCCGACAGACCATTCAGCAATGGCGGCATGGACATGGACATGGACATGGATCAAATGGCAGCCATGTACGCCAAAGCCATGAGAGGAGGCCGCGGAGGCATGATGATGGGTAGTGGACGTGGTGGTGGTGGAAGTAGGCGAGTCCACCTAGGCTCCGAGTCTGATCATTTCGATCTCAGGCCTGGACCTTCAGTGCGAACGGGCATGCGATATCAAGCTGGCCGTGACCGCGCCGGTGAGTATCATCATTCCACCGTAATGTCCATGGTATACTGAAATTGTCTAGGACGTGGCACCAGGAGACCAGGCAACGAGGACAAGGATATCCCGGTCAGGCGTGACTTCGGAGGCAGCCCGCTTGGGAGGAATAACGACAGTCAAGATCGAGGCAAGCAGCCCCGGGTTGATACAGATGACGACGATGCTTATTGAGAATACGACACCTTAATCTTGGATAGTTCTTTGTGGGTGAGCAACGGCACGGAGACACTGTGAGCATCGGTCAACATTCGCAGACCAATCATTCCGCGGAACCAAAGTTTCTTTTCTAGGTGCGTCACGCTTCGCCCAGAAGTCGATCATTTCAGCGTTATTCAGTTTTGCGTGGTCGAGAGCTGGTGATGAACCATGTCGATCCGCGGGCGCGGACGCATCCCTCTGGTTGCTGTGGCAGGGGTGGGGTTGAGTTGGTTGGCAGATGCAGGCTGCAGCAGTGCCGAGAGCATGTACTGTAGGATCGGGGCTTGCCTTGGCTTGCCTTGGCTGCATTTCTACATGACCAACCTCATTGTTGGCACAACCCGCGTCAACAATACTGGTGCGCCTTTTATCAGCTTCTATTTGAAGACGGGTTGAGGCGTTGGACTCACTATTGAGTGTTGGGCAGCCACAACTCATGCAGCTGCAGCTCGAAAGGGCCTGTATTGGGTGTCACAATATACTGAGAGCAAGGCATCGTTCCTCGAAAGAGACAAATGACGAAAGCGGCATGCAGCACTGATAAGCAAGAATATGCGCGCAACAAGTCGTCATGTAGATGTTGTCATTCGTTATCTAAGCTGACCTTCTAAGATGAGCCGTGCTCAATGTGTCGCAATGTCGCATGGCAGCCGCCGTAGGACCAAAATGGATCTCTTGCGAGACCGCCGTCATGATGACATGGGCGTTTATGAGATCTACAATAGGCTCATGTCCATTCCAAGTGTAGATCTTCCCGATCTGTGAGTGTAGATGCCTACATGAATAAATACCGACCGACCAACTCCTCGCTTATAACGCACAGGAAGTGAAGCAGAAACCAGGAAACAGGACTCCAAGGAGATGGGAAAGGAAAGGAAGTTCGTAGTTGTGGACAGGCTGCCGCATGAGTGCCGTGCCAAGTCGCATGACTGATGCGCTCAGTGAACCGTTTCGAGAGACCAAGTCAAGGAGATCCACTTCACTAGCTTCTACGGGGCACACCAGCCGAGACCAGTGGTAGCAAGACCAGCGGCTCTCGCAAGACGCTTGCCACGCTCGTTGAGACTGAGGATTAACAACTTCTTCTCGGCCCAGAAGTTCTCGAACGCGTTGATGTCGTCGGATATGAGGGTACCCTTGGCACGCTTGGCTTCCTGCCACTCTGTATCGACCTTGAAGGACTTGTGACGTAGACGAGGAAGGGCCTCGGTGCGCAGATGCGATAACTCGGCAGCATATTTGGCGTCGTGCGACCTGAGCGGCATGGAAAAGGAGCGCTCACGTGAGCGAGCGAGCTCTGGGGGGCCCAAGCAGATAGGCGAGCCGGGGCACATGATCTGAGATCCGGATACGCCAGAGAAGGCCGGAGTCGTGGGTGAGGCACTTCCTGATTGTGAGGCCGATGACACGCTAGTGAGAGGCGAAGAAGAGTCAGACTGGAAGACGCTGCTAGCGTTGCTGATGGTGCGGAATTTTGGAGGCGGGAGCTCGTCGAGGTGAACCAGAAGCTCGTCTTCAGTAGCCTTGGGGTCGAGTTCAAAGCTGTCAAAGTGTTGGTCGAGACGCTCGAAGCCTAATTTAGTTAGCATCGAATCAAATGGACGAGAAATAGTTAGACTTACCAGTCAGGACCGCGGCGCCTGCGTGCTGAATATCCGTCAGGCTAGATTGGACTTCCTTGGGAAGACGGTCCCATAGCTCTTGAGGACAGTTCCAGTGGCGTAGGTGAGAGGGGTCGTAGCTGAATGCATCACCGTCCTTGGGGCAGGCAATGCGAGCAGTATCGACACCGGAGGCAGTCCGTGACAGACACGCAATAGTCTTGCGACTCGAGTTGCGACGGGATGTTGGAATAGGATCACGATAGACAGGGTGGGGAGATAGTGGAGCAGCCATAGCGGCAAGGTAGTATGTCGAATAGGTCTGTGTGAAGGTTTGCCGACAAACAGTGGAGGTCGAGGCCGGTAGTGGATTGTGGGGTGCAATGCAGTGCGTGATGGTTGTCAGGACTCAAAGGAGCGAGAGTGGTATTTGTAGAGAGCGACGGGAATGTTCTGGACAAATATCTTGTGTCAGAGGTGGTGGAGGTGGAAGAGTGAAAGATGGCGGAAGCGCTGGTGATGGAAGGTCTTAGCGGAGTAAACAGGGCGAGGTGTGGAGTCGGGCAGGGGTGTGCGGGCACTTTGCGGGCGGCGTTGGTGCGTGTGCTGGTGGTTATGGGAATCTACAGCCAACGGCACTTTCCCATCGAGTTGGACGGAGCAACGACGTCAATTCACGGTGCAAGGAGCTGCACGGGCTATGCAATCGGGGCTGCCGTACGTCTAAGGGTACAAGGCCTGGATGGCGAAGGGGTGAAGAGGCGGGTAGGCTGTGGCACTGTGGTTGGTGAGCCCAAATGCCCAGGAGCTTGACAGTGCTTTACGAGCTACTGTGACGCAGGGAAAAACGCTGTGCGTGCGCGGACGACCTGCAATAAAACAGGTGCTAGGGCAAGGTACCCAGGCCTTTGGGATTATGGCTGCCTACCTGCAGTTGTTGCTGCACGGCATGCCCGCCATGCCCGCCATGCTATCGCGACGCCATCGTGTCCCAAAACGAACATGTCGACATGGCTAGAACATGCGCCGGATATTGCTGCTGCTCGTCTGCTGAGGTGGGCTGACGCCGAAAAAGAAAAATTCCCAGCCAACTTACATAATACGTCACTGGGCCGTCGCTTCCTGGCTGTCTCGGGCTGATCCGGAACCGAATTCTGGCTTGGGGGCGAGGCGCAGGCTCTGGGACGCCGGAACCAGCCACACAGACTGAAACGGTTCGAGCGTGAAGACAAAAGCGTGCGAACGGTTCGAGGAATGCCTTAGGGTGCCTTTAGTATGCGCGTTTCAAGTTTGAACATCAGCTGACTGAGGTACATATGTACATCCAGCCCGGCGCTTACTTCCTGCAGTAGCGTAGGGATAGCTTTGGCGGGGGGAGTCGCGTTAGCCGAAGTCTCTGTCAAAGCGCAGGAGCGTGAGCAATACACAGTAGGGAGGCATGGGTCGAAGCCGTAGCTATGTCCAACTGCGCGCTTTTGTATCGCGTCGAGAAATTTGGTCGTCCTGGCCTGTGTGCGGGCGATTGCGACATTTTCCATCTCAACTCCTCTGGTTCCGGCCCCACAAACTCTTTCCTCGTCTGCTCTGTCATCTGCTGGCTGGTCGTCAGCAAGCGTTAAACGACGTATGGTCCCTAACCAATCGCTAGTCCACCAGATGAACATGGCAAAAGACGTAATCATGTAAACAGACACACGACACCACACTCCCAAAGTGATGCGCCCTATGACGGTTTTCACATGCATGTCGTGGGATAGTAGTATTACTAGTACTACCATCACAGTTTGGTGCTGGGCGCTTCTCGACGCGTCTGAGCCACGCTCCCCAGCTCTTCCAGTGTGGCATAGCCCGCACGCGTCCCAGTAAACCTCTCATCACGCTACATCACGCTTTCATGCTTTAGTCTTCGCGCGACTAGTCGACTACTCGAGCCTGTTTTGCCTACGGTTAGCATCCTGCTGAGACATGTGAAAGCCGTCCCACCTTTGAATCAAGTGCACGCCCGACGCCGTCTCGACCATGCCGCTCACTTGGCCCTTGTCCAGGCCAAAGGCAGCCTGCTCGAACTCCTTCTGCATGTCGCCCTTGCCAAAGAAGCCCCTGATGACGTTAGTGTTGCCCGACGTGTTGGGCGTGGCGACTTCTTACAGGTCTCCTCCCTTGCGAGCGCTGCTGCAATCCGACTCGGTGGTGGCAAGCTCAGACAGAGATTTGGCGTTGGCGTCGTCATTTCCCTCCTCGTATGCCTGGATCTGCTTGTGGTAATTCTCAATCATCGTCCGCGCATCTTCCACCGAGCGCGTAATCTTGGGTTCCCGCCAACTAGCTGGGCGCCTGCTGTCGCGGTGCTTGACCAACAGATGGGCACATCGAATCTTGCCTTCAGTTCCCGCGACAGCTGCCGGCGCAACGCCCTTGGAGCTGTGGTTGGCAGCCATGTAAGACTTGAGCTTGTCCGGGTCGGTTCCCTGTGGTGGTTCCCATCGCGAGTCTTTTGTCTGGGCGTGGAAGTAGTATGGGAGGTTCTTTGTGTTGGAGCGGCGCACCTCCCATCCTTCAGGGAGTCCGGTCTCGGTGGACGACTATGACGCGTGAGTTGCTGCATGAGGTAGGTGGGAGAGGATGGGAGAGGAGGAAGGAAGGCGCAATGCTTACCATTTTCGCTGATGATCAATCTGTGCACGTAGGATGGAGTATGCTAGGGTAGACGGCAAAGTAGTGCAGAGCCTGATAGGAGTCTTCGCACGGTTGTTATGCGTGTTGCGTGGAGCGACGTCTAGAATTGCAGGCGGTGGACAAGGCGATCGGCGCTCCCAGGTCGAGAATGCGGGGGCGCCTTCCAAACAAAGAGCGCGGCTCTGCACAGCAACAGCAGCCGCGAATCAAGACGGGTGGCCCGCGCTCGCCGACGTGACTCTGCCTCGAGGCTCGACCTTGACACTCCGACTTCTTTCTGCATACTCTTTCTCTCGACTTTTCTCGACTTGCACAACCACACGACCGTTGCGACTGCACTCGCTACACGAGCACACACGAATTACGACCTGCACCCCCACCCTATCCGCAATCAACATGGCATCCCCGGCAGCGCAAATGGGAGGCTCCAAGGGCGGCAAGGAGCCCATTCTCTTCCGCTTCTGCTCAGAATGGTGAGTCGCTTTTGTTAGTTTTCTGCGGCAGACAAGGTTGCTAATCAAATGCAGCTCCAACCTGCTGTTCCCCCGCGAAGACAAGTCTGAGAACAAGCTGCTTTTCGCCTGCCGCACATGCAGCTTCACCGAAGAAGCGCCCTCATCCTGCGTTATGCGCCACGAAATCGCGTCCACAGTCGGAGCCACAGCCGGTGTCACAGCCGAGGTTGCGCAGGATCCTACGGTTGGTTACTCCCTGTCCGATGCCCAAGCTGCCCAGGCCGCTCTTTCTGAGGAGATGCCCTGCTGCACCATGTGTGGCATGCCCATCATGTGCCAGGAGTGCGGCGAGGAATCGGCTCCTGGCTTTGCGCTGGAGGCCGAGGCCGAGGACCCGCAAGCAGAGCGTCCCCAACAACAGATGCGTGAGGAGGACGAGATGTTTGAAGATTACGACGACGACTTTGACGAGGACATGTGGGACGAGCCCCAGTCTTGAAAGCACCCCCTGCCTTTTCCACCAGTACAGTTGCTTGCTTGCTCTTGAGCATGCTCGCTGACTATGCCTGCGTCTAGTTACCGCGTATCCAGAAGCAATGCACAGAGTGCGGCGAGAATGAAGCCGTCTTCTTCCAGTCGCAGCAGCGGACCGCCGAGACGGGCATGGTACGTTTCTTGGACCTGTCCACGGGCTATTCTGACCTTTCCAGGCCCTTTACTATGTGTGCGCCGGATGCGGTCACGTCTCACGCCCGTCTGATAATTAGGAGGATAGCGATATAAAATGCATGTAGCTGGCGTTTGATCTCACAACATTTACTGCGAGGAGTTTGGGAAACAGCGGTCTTCAGATACCCGTGGGTACAGTTTAGTGGCATACACATAATGTTACATTCCAAAGCGCTCCTCAGACTCCCAAAAATGCATATTTCCTTCCACCCATTACACGTGCATGGGTGCCAGCGACAGGATCTTTGACCACTGCTTCTGCCTCAGCTCCGCCGCAACGACACCACTGACTCTCGATCCAATAGGTTCCCCCGCCTTGTTGATCAGCACACAGGCGTTGTCGTCAAACTTGACCACACTGCCATCCGGTCGCTGCCACTTCTTGGCTGTCCGCACTACCACCGCGTGTCGTACATCTCCTCGCCGGACCTTGTTCGCTGCGCTGATGGAGACGCTGTTGCCGGTTTCCGGACCGAAATTTCGCTGCTTCTTTACGACTACTACTATGCGGTCGCCTGCTTCCATCAGCCTTTGGGCCAAGCACAACTCCCATGCCACAACTCTCTACACGTACCGACTTTGGCAGGGCGCTTCGATCGCAGGACGTTGACGCACTCGACTATGGCGGCGCCCGAGTTGTCGATGCAATTTACGAGGGTCTAGAAGGGCGGATATCAGTCCTTGCTCTGCCGCCTCAGCCGCCGGATTCGGCACACCTTTAATTGGATCATCTTGAGTGCCTTGTCCTGATATCCTGAACACGACTGCCTGCCTCGATACGCGCTGTTTAGTGGTGGTGCAGTGGGTGGTTGTCTCGGTCGGCAGTATCAAAGTTGCACGTCGTAGAGTCGGTCGGGCTTTCTCTGGCAGTTCGGCGGCTTGCGCCGGCACCCCAGTCTTTTCGCTTAAGCTTTCACCCCAGTGCCTATGCGCGTCTCCATAAGCAGGGCGGCTGAGGACAGGGATACCGAGTGCCGCCAGCCTCGTCCAAGTCACTTACTCCCGCATCTTCTCCTCGGGTGAGCGGTTGCGCCCGTCGCTCTTTGCTCTCCTTTGCGCGCATCGCTGCTATTGTCCAGGACGCTCCTTCACCCTTCGCGTCTCTGTAACTGTGCTTTGACGGTGAATGCGCTGTCATTCCGTTTCTGGCTACAACAACGTCAGTTAGCCCGGCCAACCACCCCTTTAATCACGAAACCCCACGACTCCTCACGATCTCCACGACCGACGGCTGCTTGCGCATACACCCCCCGACATCATCCCACCGTCCTATCGCGCAACTATGGCGCCCTCGGCCAAACTCACGCTGGACAGGCTTGCCACATTCGACGATATAATTACCGACGCGCTCGTCGATAAACTCTACTTCTGGGCCAAGATCCGCAAGAACAGAGGCGGTCGATTCACAGGATCGAGAGGGCTGCATGAGGAAGATGTTGCCGACATCATCCGGCAACACGTTGTATGGAAGAAAGACCCGGCCGAGGCAGTGCAGAAGCTGTTGCAGCTATCAGGACTGCGCAGGTTCATCAACAGTCTCAAGGATGAGCGAGACCAGGACCAGTTCAAGCGGCACCTCCGAAGATACGTCAACATCTACATGTCAGACTGCCAATTCGAGGTCACCACCACCAACCGCTACATGATCACCGAACACGAGGCTTCAATCACCGCGCGAAGAGACATCAACCCACGCGAGGAGATCAAGTACCTGACTGGAGTCCAAGTGGCTATGACGGAAGAGCAAGAGAAGGTTTTGGAGTTGGCGCGCAAAGACTTCAGTTTGGTTATTTCCAGTCGGAAGAAGACGCGCTCCTTGTTTCTGGGCCCTGCGCGCTTCGCCAACCACGATTGCGACGCAAACGCAAAGCTCACAACCAAGGGCTACGATGGCATGCAAATCGTTGCAGTGAAACCGATTCTTGAGGGCGAGGAGATTACAGTTTCCTATGGCGAAGACTACTTTGGTGACGACAACGAAGAGTGCTTGTGTAATACGTGCGAAAGTCTCCAACAAAACGGCTGGGCGCCCATGAAGCGAGTCGAGCCCAACGAGGACGAGAACGACGATGAAACGCAGAACGCGGATGAGACGCAGAACGCGAATGAGACGCAGAACGCGGATGAAGGACAAGCAGACGATATCGCTTCCGAAGCTGCCTCTTCTGCAAACAAGAGGCCACGAGACGACTCGACAGACCTAGATCCATTGTGCGACTCGACACCCACCCCGAAACGTGCGAGATTTGAACAAAAGACTTCGCCAACCCAGCAGCACACATCCAATCTACTTCGAAAAACGACACTCAAACAGGCGCATAGCACGTCATCCTTGCGCCAGGAACTCCCAGTATCGAGTATTGAAGAGCCGGCAACCAGTCTAGACCAACCACCAGAAGTACCCTGCGAAAATGCCAACCAGCAACGTGTAAGTCTTCTTACGGTGAATACGGATATGACCAGCTCGTCGCGGGAACCATCCCCGCAGTCATCTATAGCAGTGGCCTCGCCCAAGTCAACACACTCATCTACAGACGCCACATCAATCGACGAAGATCACGCGCATGAGGTTGGCGATCATAGGGAGAAGGTCGACCCTCAGACGATACAAGATCGTCCAGCGCTTGGAGTAGCCCTAGTGAAGGAGGAAGTCACTACGACAACGGTAAACGCCCCGTGGTCTTCCCCGCCTGCAGACGAAGACGCATACATGTCCGATCTCAGCGAACTTTCCGAGAGCTTCGAATTTGACGACGTGAACCAGCAGATTGTCAAGCGCAAACCTCGACCGACATTACGCACGACACGATCCAAGTCACGCTTTGATGTGCAGAATCGCGTCGGCACGCCAATCACGATTGAAGAGGGGGATGAAGCCGAGTATGTCGAGAATACGCGAAAGCCGGGTGACTACATGATGTCGAACGCCCTGCTATCAGCCAAATACTCCAAGTGGGTCAACTGCCAAACGTGCGACACCGATTTCGTACAGCAAGACGGCTACAACACGCGTAAAGAATGCCCCCGATGCGAACGTCACTCGATGCTTTACGGGTTTCCCTGGCCCAAGACTGAAAAAGAAGGCAAGCACGACAAGGAAGAGCGTATTCGTGATCATCGCACCGTTCATCGCTTCGTCGATCCAGATGAGGAGCGGCAGTTAAAGCGTGACAAGACTAAGAAAACCATCCAAGAGCATATCCGAGAGCGCTTCTCGACGCCCAGAAGTGCGAGGGACACTATGAGTTCGAGTATAGAGGTTGAAAGTGGGAGAAAGAGGAGGCGGGTGAGGCAGACGATGTAGAGGAACAGGCTTGGTTTCAGGATCAGAAAAGAAATGAAAGACAGCCTTGTATCACAAGACTGCTACCTGCATCTAGACCTAATCTTTCTCGATAGGTGGCTCTTGCACTAAAGAGAGGTGTTCCGTCCCTTTTGGGAGAAGAGGAGCATACATGCATTGCTTTCATCGTTTGGATCTATACTTTTGCATCAGACGCGTATCATGTTCGCGTCAAATACTTCTTTATCATCTCTACTGCATTTCGGAATGGCATACACTTTGTATATAAGCAGCGGCGTTCCATTCAACATTCAGCATTCGGGGGACTTGTACTGTACGATACCATAGGATACGAGCATCACGCTATAGAACGATACAAATTCCTAATAAGTCGATGTATGTTTTTATAATGGATCGATTTGCATAGTGAAGACAGGTAAGTGAGATGAAAACAGCAATCGCTTTTTAATCATGTAGATTGTATAGAGAGAGAGACAGGAGGCTCACTCCTCGCTCCACACTAGTCATAGCCAAGGCATCAAAGCAATCGCTTTCCCATGCCTGCCTGGAAAACGTCATCTAACCAGTTTGCTTTCCGCTCCGACCTTGTTGTGTCAATCTCTCAAATCATCATTCTTGGTGCCCCTCTTATACCTCTCCAACCACATCCCTCATCCCCATCCATCAACCAACCAACCCCCCATGGCCGCCCAACTCACCAAAGCCTACCTAATCCTCCGCAGAATAGAAAATCTGCCCGATCCAAAGGTACTCTACATGTTCCACGACCTAGACCTCGCCCACCAATACATGGATACGCACGTCGTAGGCGACAGATACGACGTTTTGAACACGACCATAAGTGCTGATGGGCTACGAACACTACATGTGCACGATGCGTATACCTGGAGTAAGCTGGATGTTTGGATCGAGACGGTGAATATCATGGATGTGTGTGTGGTGGATAACCTTCTTGGTGGTGCGGAGGGGGACAATGGACGCGTGGAGGATTGCTGGGCGCCGGTTGATCGGGAGACGTTTCAGAGGAGGTATGTAGATTGATTGTTGTTTAGTAAAAGTATGAGTTTTGGCGTTGATAGAGGTGGTTGCTTGCCTTTTGTTTACCATGGTCGGAAGCTGTTCTCACGTGTCTACGACTATGTTTGGTTATCGTCCTGGTCAGTGTCCAG
Organism: Alternaria brassicae; assembly: GCA_004936725.1. Taxonomy (NCBI): domain Eukaryota; kingdom Fungi; phylum Ascomycota; class Dothideomycetes; order Pleosporales; family Pleosporaceae; genus Alternaria; species Alternaria brassicae. Next base: position 688,526 of record CM016506.1, on the reverse strand, counting down.
AAATGTTGTATGGATTTTGTATAATGGGCAAACATTTGCTACTTGATATAGTCACGCCAACACAGTGACGCATCGCGCAGATAGCAACAGCTTGCTTTTCCGGTTCGCAACAACGAGCTAATGTGCCAACATCCACTATACATAAAAATGCATAAAGATATAGCACTCTTCAGTCACATATCTTCGTCATAATTCCCTGGAAACATCGCAATGGTTATGAAGAAGAGCTCGAAGATTGATAGCGAATAATTGAATCCATGTAGGTGATTATCTGACTTTATCGTAGAAGGCCTTGTCCGCCTCCATGTTGTCGTATGTGCTCTCTGTGCCTTCAAATTTGTTCCTCAGATATACGCTCCTAAACTTGCCAATGCGCTCATCTTTGGCTTCGAGTATTAGGTCACCTGGGTCGTGTATCTCAATCTTCTGGTCTACGTGCACATCCTGATCTTGAGCATGAACGTTGATGAGACCTGGTATAGCCATTGTATGCTTCATGCGTTCCTGCACTGTGGCATTGTCGGGTGAGTGGAATATGAAGTAGAGTAGCTGAGTTGTCGGGTGCCGGTAGAAGGTGAAACTAGGCTTGTCAAGCGGAATTGTCGCCGCAACGTGCTCTGGAAGTATGTTGTGTTTGATGTAGTTCAATTCGAGAGTCTCGGTAGTGATTTTGACTGACTGGAATGTGTCAGCGTTAGTACTAATGACGCGTATCGAGGTGGATATCATACAATCTGTACAGCTGTACCTGGAGTTTGTAGCTCCTTCAACACCTCCAGACCCTCGGAGGAGATCTTGTTCTTCATGCGACGATCGCAAAGCCGGCACTTGTTCTTCCTGTATCCTATTTCTTTCATGCTACTCTCGCTATGCTCAGCGCAACCACACCAATCCCTGTTATCGCATCGGGTGCTTGTAGTATCAATTAAGCTGGTCTCCGCATCCCGCTCTACTCACGATCGAGCGTCCGTGATCTCTGCAATCTCCTTGCATATAATCGAGCATGATATGTACTCTTCGCCAAGCTGCCGTACAACCTTGTGTCTGCATTCGAGGAAGAGATTCCGAACTCCTGCCTTGGCACGGTACGGCACATATGTGATGAATGTGAGGGAGTCGTCACGGCGGAGGACGATGTAGACTGGCTTCGATATGTCGAGGTTGCTTTTAAGCTTGTTCAGCTGTAGTTGGAAAGACACGTTATTCAGACGTATAGACGCACAGGCTTCGATGCTGTTGTTATCTATTAGGTTGAAGGGAAGGGCGAAGGAAGACTTGTCCTCGATAAAGGATGCGAAGGCCACTTCGGGGATTCATGTTAGCGGTAGGTCTAGTATGGGGTGTACTATCCTACCGACTGAATTTTGTTCCATATTTAGGATTATTTTTCTCGTCAAGTCAGTATTGATTCGATTCAGTGATAGAAGTACTGTTAGTTGGACGGTGCTGCTACATGGCTGCCAGCTGCGGAATTCCACCGTGAGTCGTTGCAAGACCGACACGCGTATCTCATTGCGTCGGTACCCAATCCAAATCGTCGAAACTTGTCAGAGTGATATAAACCAATAAATCAGGTCAATGAAGAGGGGCGCCTATTGGCCCCGTCCCAAAGGACTACCATGAATGCGGAGTTCCGCTGAGTGCGGAGCTTGTGGATCATTGCTGACTATGTTTGTTTGGGACTGGGTTTTCAACTATCATGTTGAGGTTCGATAGACCCCGCGCTCCAGAAGTCGTTGTGGGCAGTGTGAAGTTGATAATGGTGGTTGGTATCCTGCGTCGTGACTGCATGACGTCGACTGACTAGCAATGAATCGCGCTACATAGACGCGTAGGTCGCTGGCCGTCGCGTGCGAACGATTACCAACCGGCCTATTTTGATACTGTAGCAAGGCTGATTTTGCGTGCTTCAACTACGCCGGGAATACTACAAGCTTCATCGTGGATCGGTGCGCGTTGTTGCGTTACTATTCGGAGTTCCCTGAAACAATAAGCGCTTTTGGCCGCGCCGCATGACCACAGCAGCGGCATGTCCTGATATGTGTCTTCTTACCACCCCATTCAACGCCTACGTCCTAGCATGCCCTCGCAGGCTTACGGGCCACCCATCAGATGTTCCAACGATGCGAAGCGCGAAGTCATACCTGGCGAATTTCTGGTACGTTTGAATCCTGGCCACTCTATAGCTGATCACTCAGCAGCTGTGGGCACCAGAACGGAAGCATACATGACATCAAGGCGGAGGAGAAGACCGTATACTCACGTAGGGTAAGCAACCATGATCTCTAAAAACGTTGTAGATCGGATCCTGGTGTGGAAATGCTGGTCTGTAACTTCAAACCTGTCGCCGAACCTGTCGCAGCCACCAACCCGTCCGCCACCGTCCAAGCCCCGCTTCTAAAGAACGAAAAGTATGGTGATGTTATCCCGGGGGAGTACCTTGTGAATTTACATACAGGCCCCACTGTTGTCGAGCATTCAGCATTAGATGGTACGAACATGCATCATTACATTCGGTGGATTTCTGACAAGTTCGGCTGCGATCGTGTGCTTTACTCATGCTTAGATATTGGCGATGCGATTTTGAGTAGCATAAGATCGGATGAGGGTGTTGAGTCCGTCGACCACAATTTTGGGTCTTTCATCACCCTGGACTAAGGCTGCGAGCACTAACGAAGAATTGGATAGGACACAGGCCTTGCTCGTTCTTGTTCCGATAGGGCTCTCGTATTGTTACATATTCTGTTCACAAATACCAAGCTCTGTCTATATACATACCTCCATCTCTTCTCACGCACAACCTGTCTAATCCTTCAGCATCTCCGCCATTCTAATTTCCAAGCGGCGTGCTTAAAGTCATACGTTCCAAAGTCACCTTGAACAACTGGCCGGAAGTTGACGTTCAGAATACCAGGATTACCGTCCGCACTGGTGCACTTTGACCACTTAAGGTCCGCAGTGCTGCTTCGTACGGTGATGTAGTCTTTGATCTCTGGACCGGCGCATGTGAGACCGCCGGTAAGTACACCCTGAACGTGGTCAGCATGTTCCAGATCTTCCTAAAGGCGATAGAACTTACTGTATTCCCAGCATTCTCACTCCAGAAGACCTGCGTGTATGTATCAAGCCCGCTGTTTCCCTTCAAATTTACGTCACCGACGTAATCAACTTGTCGGACAGCAACCTGCCAGCCAACACTCGCTCCAGCCGACTGAATGTGCACGGCACAGTTGTCTGTTGAGTCGCCTTTAAGTTGCGTGAAGGAGACGCCGGCTGTGTCGCCAAGGGTTGGACTATCCGACTTCACGGAACCAGAGTCATTGGGACATCCTGAGCCGGAGAAGACAAGGCGTGTTATTGTTGGAGAGGCAGGCGGGGCGGCAGTGACTAGGAGCGGGAGAATGGCGAATGAGAGTAGGGAGCGCATCGTTGACAGCGGACGTTAGGCGAGAAATGGCGTATAAAGGGTGTAGCGAAGTTTGGAGCGTAATAAGAGTCTCTAAGCCAAAGTACTGTGAGCTTGGTGTAAGGATGATGTGTATGTATCGAATATCTCTTCGGAACGACCGTGATACAGCCATCTTCTTATACCCAACACCACTCCGGCTTGTTTGTTGCAGCTTCGAACTCTTCTACGAGATCTGCATCATATCCAGATCAACACAAATTCTGGCCATCGTATAGCACCCTGCCACCCCTTTGAATCCAATATCCAGTAGCGATTCAGTCCGCTCTCGACCGCATACTATACACATTTATCCAGATTAAGCGAGCCGCAACCTAGTCCTGGTGACCCTCGTCGATGGAAACGACAGCATGTTTGGCAGACGATCGGGCTATTCTGGGCTCCCCCACAATATCGTATAATGAGCATAGTCAGACTTCTGGAAGGGCGAGATCTGCGGTGCATATGACCGGGCGGCAATCAGGACCCTGATTGACTGTTCCGTGGTTGGGTTGTAGATTACCTAATCAGACTGTCTCACTGAGTAGATAGTATCTTCGTATTCGAAATCTCAGGGTAGATCTCGAGGTTCATAAGCAGCATGAAGCCCGAGAGTTGTTTGCTGGATATGTCGTGGTCTCATAACACGATTGGTGCGTTAAGCACTTCTCCTGCTCAAAAGCTTATAAATGACTGACAGGTTTTTAGAGCTATGCGACACTCTTGCATTTACTTTGTAGAATGCTTGGAAACTCAGTAAGGCAATTCGAAGCCGTGTAAGGCATTGCGCTGCTCACACTTAGCAGGACAGGTGCGCATTCCGATTACTAGACCCACAACTCTCTCATTCGGCGTTCCTATACTAATCAACTTAGATGGGTCTAAGAATAGGAAGAGCATTCTCGGAGTCAATATATTTCAATGGCTCGAAGATAATGGAAAAAACATACGTATTGTACGAGGCAGGAAAAGGGCGCGTTGTTTCATGGTGAAGAATCAAGGTGGTGACGGGCACACCATCACATCAACCTTGGGATCAATCCCTGTCAACGCTAACGCAAGCGAATGATCCGCCTCTTTCCGCTGCACCGGGCTTCATCTCTCCTTCATGCAAAGAAGTCATGCTTAAACTTCGGAATTCTATTTCGATATGCGCAGGACGCTCAGAAGATCCTGCGACGCTTGTGCGAGATCCAAATTGAGCTGCGATCTCCGCACACCTAAATGCTCACGATGCCTGAAGAGGAAAGCCAGCTGTGTTTATGCGAACGAGCCGCTTACCTTGTCGCCCCCCGAGACTACATGTTTTCACAACACAAGAGTCGTACAGAAGGAGTCGTTTCCCTTTCCAGTCCTGTGGAATAATCTTGGGAGTAAGAATTTCGATCCTTTCGATACCTATCCAACGACGAGACTACCTCGAGCTCGTGTGCAGCAACTCATCAGTCATTGTAAGTAGTAAAGGTCATGCCTGCGGAGCCGACATACTCGCATTACGAAAAGGGCCATTCTGAAGTCCAGAGTGAATGACTAATTAAATCTAGTCTTGTCCAATATCGCTTTTCAGTACTATCCATTGGATCTCGAAACATCTTCAAACCCGTTTGTTGTGTCATGGTGGCCACTCGCACTGCAAGACCCCGCTCTGTTCCACGTCAGCCTCCAGACGGCATCGTTAGATATCGAGATGAGGGCTCAGAAAGGGTTTGAAAACTCGGAAGTTCTTATGGCAGATTCCATTTCATTAATTCGGCAACGAGTTGACGACCCGAGGTTGGCTTCTCAAGACGAAACCATGGATTCGGTTGTTACGCTTGCTGCTATAGAGGTATGGTGATCTTCCCAAAAGTGGGATTTAATGCATATAGTCGACTGACACTTGGTATAATAGTTCGGTAAAGGTAACACGATGATTGGTAGTGCACACATCAATGGCGTCAAGGAGATGGTGCGAATGCGGGGAGGCATACACTCATTGAAAATCACGAGCCCTCTCACAGCACGCATGGTTTCCTGGTAAGTATAGACCCGTCTTCTACTGTCTATACATATGGTGCTGATACTCACTACTAGGGTTTCAATGATACTCACACAAACTCCACAATTCGATGTACAAGATGATGTTCGCCTTGGTGAAGGGATCACGCCGATTACCCAGTGGTTCGAACCACAAACCATCTCCCGAGATCAGCTTCCATCAGGCTTTCTTGATCTCGAATTGGATCCTTCTATCAACGACGTATTTCTGCGGCTGCACAATTTGTTCCGCGTATCACACGCGCACAAACTCTCAACCACTGATCTCCACGATCTGACATGCTTCGTCCTACACAAACTTTTGGCCTGGTCGCCGGAAAACCTACAGCTTGGACTCTCAAACTTGGTTGCGACATCTCAATGTATTCGGTATGCTCTAGCACTGTATATGCTCATCATCCACGGGCCGACTTACTTCTCGCATGCGCATCTGCAATCAACTTTGGTCACGGAACTCAAAAGAAACATAGGGAGTATCCTACCCACACTGATGATTGCGCATGGACCTGTCGCTTTGTGGATTTTGACTGTTGGAGTGGTCGCATCACAGGACGCGTTGATGTCTGCCTGGTTCACTGCGAAAGGTATGACCCTTGCTCGTGATTTAAAATTACATACATGGGACGAATTTTCTCGGTGTATGGAAGGAGTGCTTTGGTACAAGACACAGCGTGGGGAAGATAATTTTCGACAACGATGGGAGGAGGCTCTGAGTATCATATGATCACGCTGCTAGCGAGGTCTCTGGGGTACAGTGCACAACCGGAGATGGACGCGAACTTCTGCGCCGCTACTTGCATACTTACTCCCATTTACTATAATACGGGTAGATACCTGCGGTACGCCGACGACGAACGCGAGAGCCAAGGTACCGATCAGAACCAACGGCACTGACTCATCTGCACTGCCTGTAGTACTCATTCATGTTCAGACGAGATAGGAATAGCTGAGGGCCTTAAAACTCGGAGACTAAGCCTCTTTTGTCGACCATCGCTCAGCAACTGTGATTGAATGCATAGAGAAATACGAAGGGAGCTGTGCGTATCTCTCTCTTCCAAGAAGGATAACAGTCCCAGATGTGCATTCAAAACTTGTAAATGGCGCAGGCTGACCTCTGGTGTTTCTAGGACCACATCGAGTTGATCTCAAATGGATGAAGGTAACAGATACATGCTAGCATTATTTCAATGGAGTGGGATCTTTTTAGATATATGACCAATGCTTTGGTACCCAGACGACAATTCAAGATGCAGGCACAATATTGAGTACCTGTTTTCTGATCGTTGGCAGAACACAGCGAATGCCCCGCACTGAGCGCGACATTGGGCCTTACGGCTGTACTACTTGAACAACGTCTACGAAACGAAAATATGCGGTTCGATGTCCCTCCGACTAAGGGATTCACAAGATAGCGCACGGCATACTTTCAGATCTATGACAGATAATGCGCCTACTTTTTTAACGCTGTATTTGCTTCGCTCGTTAATCCTCCCTTCGTCACGACTTTGGTGTCGTTTTGCGGAGTCCTCATTCCCTACAGCCAGCCTGATCCATTCTGAAGGTACTGGCTTTACTACCCTGAGCCCATCAATTACCTTATGTCTTGTCTTCCCTCCTTCACCACCTGGTCCGCGGGCGTAGAGTGCAGAACGAGCGAGCTCACCATCTTCGACCCTGCTGCCAACCAGACCTGCGGCGAATACCTCTCAGTCTACCAGCAGGGCATGGGAACTGGTATCAATCCCCTCAATCCCGATTCCACCGCATATTGCCGTGTGTGCCAGTGCAAGAGCGTAGCGGACTATCTGCGGACACTAAACCTGGCGAAGGAGTACAATGGGTGGAGAAACGATGCGATCGTTGTGTTGTTCTCAGTGAGCAGCTACGCGCCTGTGTGACTGATGATGAAGTTGAGGACTAAGGCTACAAAGAAGGCGGTATAACGAGTCGGCGTATTGTGCGATACGTAAGAATAGGTACGAGGCCTGGAAGCTGGTGAAGGCATGGCAAAGGAGATGGTAGTCGAGGGCAAGTCCTAGCGTTGCATAACTAGCGTACTTGATACTGAGATTCTTTACATTTTGTAATAGTATCACTGCTTCTTGACAGGCACTTGGAGTTGTTGAGCTATGTACGGTAGATGTGAGGCTCTTGAGACGAAAACGCGCCAAGCACAGGACTGGTGACTAATCGTGGCTCTTGCCGCTACTGTACCGTAGCGTGTCGAGCCTTCGCGGGCCCGCACGTGCGTAATACGACATCGCCAATCTCCACACTCACCAAGTTTGCCAGGTTTCCGTCGATGCCCTGTTGCACCCCACAGTTCGGAATTGACTTAGTTGCCGAGGGCATAAGACAAGATTCATCATAAATCCTTGGCGCCTATTTTCTTGTCCCCAATCGACGTGCAAAAGAGATGAGAAAGATGGACTAATCCAACTGATAGCGCCGTGGCGTGGGATTGGCGTCGAAAGCACCAACGTCATGGTTCAGGAACGCGCATATGTCGCGTGCGCAACGACGATGATGCTGAACTCCGTCTCCTTAGCCTTTTACTTAAGAACCAGTTGGAGCGTTGCATCATTCTGATTTGGGACTGACATTGTGCCGATTTCTGTTCCTTACCACACAAGCAACGCGGACTTTCCTCCAGCATCATATCGCTTTGGTCAACTTCCAATCATGGGGGTGGCTGCAGGTGAACTCATTGTACCCTTTACAGGCGCCATCCAAGCTGCCTTCTCTGTGCTTCTTACTATTGCTTTCGGTGTTGTCGCTGCGCAATGCAATCTATTGTCGCCCGCCGCGGCGACACAAGTTTCGAAGCTATGCGTGCGCATGTTTCTGCCGGCCCTGCTGATCTATAAGATTGGGTCCAATCTACATCAGGACACAGGAGTAAGATATGTACCTGTATTGAGTAAGTAAAATCTTATCAAACGGTGGACGGAGTAAGTACTTACGCAAGTTATCAGTCTGGTCGATTTCCTATACACTGCTTTCCGTTCTCATCGGTCGCATCCTCACGCGCGTTTTCAAACTACCAGCCTGGGTCGCACCAGCCATCGCTTTCAATAATAACACTTCGCTCCCACTTCTCCTCATCCAATCGCTCAAGCAGACTCAAATCCTCGATGCTATACTTATTGGTAGTGAGTCTGGCAGCGTGGCCATGGATCGTGCCGAATCGTATTTTTTGGTGAACGCCATGGTCAGTAACTCGCTCACGTTCATTATTGCGCCGCGATTGCTAAGGCCAGGAGATGAGGATGCGTCCGAAGAACAAGAGGGAGAAGACCAAGACGCGGATTATCAGGCAAACGAGGATGGTGTGAGCAGTGATATGGAGCGAGGCCCTGAAGGGATCATCGACGAGGAGACCTCGTTACTTCCGCAGCGCCTTACTAGAGCTGCTAATCGCGCTGAGAAAAGAGGATACCTAAAGACACGAAAGTGGTATAATAACTTGTCGCAATGGCTACAAGAGACATTGGATATTACTTGGCAGTTTGCCAACGCTCCATTGCTGGGTGCAATCGTCGGCGCAATCATCGGGCTTACACCAGCTCTCCACAAACTCTTCTTCAGTCCTAGCAACGAAGGTGGATACCTCAACGCTTCGCTTACGACTGCTATTAAGTTAGTAATTTCCATGTACAAACTACACGTGAGACATATGCTGACGTAGTACCTAACTTTAGGAACATTGGCGAGCTTTTCGCTTCGATGCAGATTATCGTGGTCGGGGTAAAACTCAGCAAAAGCATGCTGCAGATGAAACGTGGTGAGAACAGTGGCGAAGTACGCAAAGGAAGCCTGGCAATTGTCACCTTGATCAGGTTCATCATCTGGCCTTTGTAAGTTTATGGTTGGCAGATTGTAAGCCTATACAGCTAATTGTTACCAGGATAAGTATACCCCTCATCTATGCAGTCGCCACGAAGACAAAACTTCTGAATGCAGACCCCATGCTTTGGTTCTCGATGATGCTGATGCCGACCGGCCCGCCAGCTATGATTTTAGTGGCCCTGGCCGATGTCACGGGCGCAACAGAGTCGATGAAGATGACCATCGCCAAGTTCCTAACAATTAGCTACGCGATCACGCCCATGATCTGCTTCGCTGTCGTCGGCGCTTTGAAAGCTACCGAAGCCGCAATTGAGCATATGTAAAAGTGTTGCTCTCAAAAAGCCACAGCCTATTCAGTCTTAAATTGTAATACAATAAGCCTGCTTATCATCTCATGTTTCGGATGTCGCTATGGTTAGTTGAGTTCATCCAACCATTGCCTGCTCCACAGTTTCGATTCCTAGATATGAGGTCTCCCACATTGCATACATGTGTTTTTTTCCAAGAAGGCTTCCACCACGGATTAAGAGTTTAACTGGCCCATCTCAATGGATATGTATGATATCGTTCAGGCAAAGAGCCGCATCTTGCTCCGGTTGAGAGAATGAACTGTTCAGTTATCGTCGCACCTATTCATCATGTCCATCGCTCCGTCGTCCCCATTGTGACTGTTGCGGATGCCACCCTCTTCTGAGTTGTTCACCGACTTTTACATCTGGAACACGTCGTACGGGTACGCATAGAGGTGAAGTATCGAGTCCGGCGCCATCTCAAAATACAATATAGCTTTCGGTATACCAATAGCTAAGGAAGGGTACGATATCTTGTCGGTAGGACTCATTGCGTCACCTTTCTTAATGAGTTGGCCGAATATGGATTCTTTGTTGTCAGTAATTTCTGCTTCATAAGACGCGTTGTTGGAACTTGCGCTTGGCATATAGAAGAAGAATACCACGAGCTTCATTGCTAGGAAGTTCAGCAGTGGCTAGTGAACGGTTAGCTCGAGCTTAGTCTGTTTATAAAACTGCGGGAGACAGATTATAGCTATTACGAAGGAACGGATCTCGATAGCCTGGACCCGTGTCGTAAGTGTATTAGTATCGGCCTTGAGATTACTTGTTGGCTACGTACCCATATCTTAGCATGATCTGAATCGTTGGACATCTTGCAGTAAGCGTCGAGAGCTTCAGTGATGTGTTTCGTAAGGGCGCCAAAGAACCTGATGACACAAAACTGGAGGATGCAAACCCAAATAATCTGTTGCATAGCGGAAAGAAACGTCAACGACAACATACAACATGTGACGATTTGAACCAGGACTTATGCTGAAGTATCTGGAGTCATCAAGCGTATCTGTCGTCTTGCGCCGAGGCATGTATTTTCTGGGTTTTCGATCCGGAAAATTTCACGGCTGTGGTTTAACAACAATTAAGGAGATCCGTCGCAGTGAATGCAGGTCTGTATGGGGGTACCTACAAAGCAGCAAGAAGAATGAAGCCATTACTAGTGATTCGAAAAATGGGTCCTGAGTAGCATAACTCCAACTTTCAGAGGGTTATTGTATTTTGCCATCTTGTAGGTGGTCTACAGACCGTGATGTTTTGGAGCAACTGAGGTAACCTTGGAACAACCCACCACAGAAAAGTCCTTGAGCATCGCAATTGGAACGATGGATGAGAGATGTAGAATGTGATATGTTACCGATGACTTTCCAACACTGCAATATTACTGCAGTTCAGACGCGATTTCGGTTATATAAAATCATGTTTCCATACCTCTCTCCAACAATCCACATGCGATCACATCTCTGCAAGGCAGAAGGTAGTTCGAGCATGCCTTGGACGGTTTCTTCTCGCAAGGAACAGAAGTCGAGGCCGCGCCTTCCATCCCTTTCCAGAGTCAGGACAAGAATGATCTTCCCTATCATATCTGCTATGTAAAGGATTCACGCGATCCACTTGATGGCTGTGATGACTGACGCCAGGCCGAAAGCTGGTTTGCGGTGTGGATCCCATAAGAAACAACAACATGGCATAAACCTAGATCTGAATGTTCGTATACTTGCAATGGGGAATGAATGTCGTTCTACATAAAATTGAGTATCTAATCGAAGTCTTTGGACATTGGGGCTGATCATTCTACTTTTGGTAGCGAATATCGCACCTTCCTATCGAGGTTAAAGGCCGTTGCGGGGTACCTTATGTATGCGGTGCTAATCAAGATAGCTACCTCAGATGAAGTACTTTACCCCTCGAACATAATCTTTTTCTTCCTGAACTATTGCCGCGTGAGATCTCCGCATTCTGTAGTGCACGCGAAATTTCGTCATGAAAATACTTACGCTCCTGCTCTCTCTCGTTTCGTTCACGCTTGCGCATCCGTCATCTTCAAAGTCTCTTTCATGGGAGATCACACCAACGAAAAGTACACAGCAGTTTCGCGGCCTCTCGCCTATCAATGAAAGAATCGTGTGGATTTCGGGAACCAACGGAACCGTCCTACGTACCACCGACTCAGGTTCAACATGGACGAACGTGTCTCCAAAATTTGGCGCCTCGGAAAATGCATCAGACTTTCAGTTCCGCGACATTCAAGCCTTTTCTAAGAACAATGCTGTCGCACTGTCCATTGGCGAGGGAAACCTGTCCCGTATCTATATCACGAGTGATGGCGGAAAGAATTGGATCCCCACATTTATCAACGAAGAGGAAGCGGCGTTCTACGATTGTATGGCGTTCGAGACGAAGGAAGGAAGAGAAGGTCATGGTGTTGCAATGAGCGATCCTGTCGAAGGCAAGTTCCGTTTACTAGAAACGTGGGACGGTGGCGCACACTGGTCCATCGTTTCGAATAACACAATGCCGCCAGCGCTGGAGGGCGAGTTTGGCTTCGCGGCCAGTGGCACGTGTATTGAAGCTGCAGCGGGCCGGTGGTACATCGCGACTGGAGGTGTTGATCCAGGGCGTATCTTTTACACCACCTCGTCAAGTATCCGTCATGGGTGGCAAGTCGCAGACTTGTCCATCTCTGGTGGCGCAGCAGCCGGAGTGTTCTCTGTACGTTTCCGCGACGCGCGTCATGGTATCGCAGTCGGCGGCGACTACGAACAGCCCACAGCCAGCAACAATACGGCAGCCTGGTCGAGCGATGGCGGTGTAAATTGGCGCAAGGCCTACTCGTTCCCGCGCGGTTACAGATCGGGCGTCAGTTGGGTGCCCGGCAGGAGACAGGTAGCGGTGGCAGTCGGTACCAGCGGCTCAGATTTCACTATCGACGGAGGAAGGAATTGGGCAGGCATTGATAACGGGACGTTCGATGCTGTCGAGTGCATTGGGAAAGACATTTGCTGGGCCAGCGGGTCTGGCGGACGGGTCGCAAAATTGCATCTACGGGGATTGTAAGCAAATAATGAGGGGAGCGAATTATCAGCTGCATAGGCTAATTTTGCCGTTCACCAACTTGTTTTCGCCACTACATGTGGTGACGCCGGTGAGCTGCATGCAAGGATAAATCTCCACCAGCTCTTCGTACAGACTGCGGCATGTGGGGTTAACGCCCGGTTCTTGAGACCAGTTTCGAACCACATTGCAATCATTATATTGCAATCAGGGCGTTAATTGCGAAGTAGAGCAAATAGTTGCGGAAAATGATCAGGGCTTAGCCAAGTTCAAGGTATGTGTCGTTGAATACGGTTATTCAAACGCGGAAAAGTGTATTTTGGAGATCGCACACGTCAGGAAGGAATGGTATATCAAGACAGAAGTATTTCGGGTTGGCATCTGCTGACTATGTATCTCAGGGCGTCACTTTCAGATTTTTAGGAACGTGATTATATCAGAGCGGTACAGTGTATTGGGAAGAAGCCAGCCAGAACCCCGGCTGCCATCGCTGCGGGCGCGAAGAGTCAATGCGACAACTTCGTCGTGACACATATCTAGCGATCGCTCTACATTCATGGGACGGCACACTTCTTGTCATGACATCGGTACTTGACCTGGACGTTCGAGCAGATACTCCGGAACGAGTGTGGCTACAAGGGCTATCAACCCTACTACAACTAGGCTCATTGGTCTCACGACCCAAAGAGCGAGCCATTCTTTGATGGCAGGAAATACAGTTGTCTTGTGATGGCGAGTACATTCCTGGGATGAACTACTCTTGCTTTCTATGCGACGAAACATGTCTTATGGAACTGCAACCTAGTACAGGAGGTAGTTGTGTCACTTCTGGTCTGCTTAAAGACTACACATTCTTTGACACATAAATTCCGCTGTCTTTCCGTATATTCTAACGAATTTGTAAGCTGGGTAATCAACATGGGCCCTCTACAAACGCTTCTAAAGGTTCCCGGTAGTATACCATAAGATCCACAAGCCAATAGTCTGGGCTTTAACCCGTGTTGCCTTTCTCGCGACATCAATCTACAGGTCGCAAATTTCACGAATCACTCTAAAGTTTCATCTCTCATCTCAATCAAAGAGCTAGCACGCTTTCAAACCGTACACCAGAGAGAGTCTGCAAAAAGCTTCATAGGCGTACGTACGGGTAGACACTACACCATTAAAGGAGATGCCGGCTCTAATTTTTATAGATCGCCCGCAGATCCAGCTTTCTTTCCTCATCATCGCATAACTAATACGGTGTGGTGGTAAGTCATCGTTCCCTAGGGACTAGCTTTGATATGTATGCTGGCCGGAAACTTCATTATCTAGGACGTGGTAGAGTCAGGATATTGCAAACAGACGATATGCCATTGGCTTACTTACTATCAATCGGAATCAAGGACCTAATAGCACGGTCAGCGGTATGATCGCGATAGATGAGTATGTTGAGGCGCCGAATCTCACTATCCGTGATGCATTGAGTACGCTGGCGGGACCATTATGCTACATATACGCGTAGGGTTATGAATTGATGTACTTTCACGCTATCTTATAGTCAGACTACGATAACTGGTTACATGCAGCCACATCAAAACAAAGCACAACGATGCAAGACCGTGTCTTACAGTGTTTAATCACACACAGACCGTTAGATGCACATCAGAAGACGTGTTTGGTGTCTTACAATGATAATTGCTCGTCTTCTCAAGCTTGAGACACGTATGAAGAAGCAGGTATAAGTGATTGCCAGCCACCCTGGCACAAAACACTCATCCACATCAAGTAAGCTAATCATCCGATTTCCGCGCCAAACACACTCCATTGACCATCAGTCAACCATGTTCAAGAGCAACTTAGTCCTCTGCGCCCTATGGGAAAATCGCAGTCTACAGATATTCCTCGCTAGCTTCCTCATGTCCGCCGCCTTGCAACTCATCTTCTTCAAGATCGATCCAACTTTATGGCTCTGCTACCAAAACATCCCGATCGCCTTCTGCCTTGCGTGCGTAGCCCGCGCCGGGTATCGTCTATATTGGCTGCACATTCGTGTTCGAATGGCCCTTAGTTACGTCGACTCATGGAGCTCATCAGAAGCCTCTGAATACTCTATCACAGACTCAATTCCACTCTCAGACACCCCTCCATCGGCCCTCCAGTCCGACGCGTCCATGCAGACCTCTCCTGTCGACTGTGTATTCACGCCGTCTTGGGAAGAATACTTGACATCGATGAATTATACGATCGAACAACAAGCGGAAATCCTAGTCGTGATGAGGAAAACTCTACCACCGGGCGTAACCCTGGAAACCAATGTGCCGTCGCAGGAAATGAGATCCAGGTTGCTCCTTGCTTGGGCAATAGGTGGGAGGGATGGGTTTGAAGTTGCCAGGAAGATAGTTGAGGATCTTAATGGGCTTGGTGAGACCTCGTGATCTGCAAGAATAGAAGGTGGTAGGGCTGTAGTCACATGTTCCATAGTATTTGTAGAAGTCTCGAGAGGAAGATCTACGATCCATGTCTCTAATGCACGTCCTCTAGCTTGACGTCTTCCTTGTTTTCTCCTCTCAATATCATCCCTCCAATTCGTTCTACCCAGCTTGTCAACTCCTGTCTTCCCCGCATGCCTCTCATTAAACTCTACATTTCGTGCATGGCCCCTCGGCTAAATAGCCTCCAGCTCTCTCTAATGGGGCCAGAACCTGTCTTGCAACTTCTCTCCATACTCAACCAGGACTTGCGTATCTGTCGATTCGTACCTGATCGTGAAGACTAAAATTTGAGCTGGTGACGGCGAAACACCATGGTCTTCATACCAAGTAGATGTATACACCTTGCCGTTTGGAGAAACTTTCGGAGGAAGACTTCAAGCCGGGATGGTCGTCCAAAGGAAGGTTCGCAGGATGATTGGTCTCGCCGGCGAAAATGACTCGTTCGGTCCGTCCTACAGGGATCGCACTTCCAAATTTCGCCAGGACGGGAATGCTAGATTACCATTGCTCCGAAATATTAATTCATTACCCAGCGTCGTAGTACGTCTGCGGAAGTCGAACCTTCTAGACTCGTACCAGGTCATCTTCCTCTTCGGTGGTTTTCTCACAGTCGTCCTCTCGGTTTTCGTTTGGTTATTCATGCCAGATTCGCCTATGCGTTTGATGATGTAACTCACATCAAACACGCAGACTTCATCTATGTGTTTCAATCGACAAAGTATTGCACAACAGATATCAGATCCCCAGCTTACATTTAGATGAGAACAGGTCATAATGAAATAGACAGTCCCGTATCTTGTTCGCACCCGCACGCAAGGTTGGGCTAGACTTTATCGAAAGGTCGACCGTGTACGTGTCCGCCTCTTCACAAAACGCTCGTTCTAAAACAAGCTGTCAATGTTGACGAAGAGGTCTTGCCACCCGAGTGGCATGTGTTTAAGATTCGAACCAGGAAAATCCCATTCAAAGACGAATTCGCTTGGCACATAGCCCTGGAACTCGTCTTGAGCTGCCCCGCCGCATCTCGCTCCGGCAATTGAATTTTCCTGATCGGGACCTTGCTCCGCTGCATACTCTCCAAGGGCCGCTTCGCACTTCTCAATGCTGGTCTGCAAGATATGGAAATATGCGATATGGCCAACAGTCCCCGTTTTCAACTCTTCTAGCACGCGATGCGCGTCACGGAGCAGCGCCATGACCGAAGGTACAGGGTCACGGAGAAGGATGGCTAGCTTCAGAACGAGCAGAACTGATACAGCGCATTTGGCCCAAACGTAATCAAGTGTCCAGCGAAAGGTACTGAGGTACGTTGAGCCCGAAGTTGTGGTGCGATATGCAGATGACGAGTCTGGTGTCGACGATGACTGGAGCATATAGTGTAGATGACAGCTTGCCGCCTCTTTGGCTTTGCGTATGAAGTCGCGTTGAAAGTCTGTCATGAAGGCGATGTTCTCGATATTCGAGGAAGCTACGGCTTTAAGGTAGAGTGTCCTAAAAGGTGCGTGTACAAAGTCAGTGTATGTCTCACATGCAGTTCGTATATGGGCATTTCTCACATCATCGCCCATTCTCGTTGAACTTGCAAGTTTTGTAGTGCTATTGCACGTTGGTGTGGTGCTAGTTCCGTCAGTGCGGTGTTGGTCCACTCATCATGCCACAGTGACAGCTCAACACTAGCGTCGTCTACAGTAGTTCGGAGTTGGTCTCCGTTGTGTGGGGTTATGAAGTCGCTATTCTGGCCCATGATCTTGGCATAAGCTTCGGTGCGGATAATGTTGAGCTCGAGTTGCGAAAGTAGTCGGATATCTACTGCTGTGCGTTCTGAATGAACCAGAAGACTCCTGATCTTTCTGGACGACATATGAAGAGTCAGGCCTGGAAGCTTGCCTCCATCGAGCGAGAAACTTGGAAATTCTCAGCAGAAATCTTTGACTCGACGTGGAGCATACTTACAAAAGCTCAAGGTTGCAGATACCGTGCCAAACTCTAGATAAGCGGTAAAGATTCTGCTCATCGGTAGTGACAACCCCGGGTCGTGCACGACTTTTCGCGATGAGTTGATCAACAGCACGAGGCAGGTCGATCTGTATACCGAAGCGAAGGGCTGTTGCAATGAGAAGAAATCCTGCAGATGTGGAGGTACCGAGTCAGTGTATGTCTCACATGCATTTCGGACAGTCACAACTTACCATTCTCCGAGTATGCTGCCACCAATGCGATTGCCTGAATGTCTTCTACTGAAGGGACACTGGTGTTGATAAGCATATTGGATATGTGGTCGCGGACTCGAGACTGCAATCGACGATAAATCGGTGTATCGAACCCTTCATCGGCGCGACAGCCGATACTGACAATGGCATCGAAAAGAATGGGGCTCCGTCCAGAGACCGATGCCATGGTGTCGGTCCTCTCACAGAATATCGGTACAAGATATTGCTAAGCTTTTCAGTATGGTTCGAACAAGGTGTCGAAGCCCTCATACACTACCAGAGAAGAAACTATACATAGTCAGTGATATGAGATGCTATAATAGAGTCCTTTCTGGCTACCTTTGGTACCAACGGGTAGCCTGTTCCCATGTGATGAGGCCGGCATCAACGGCACTGCTGACTGCATTGCCCTTGGGTAGGGAACGAAGCGTGAATCCGGACACTGTCGCATCCAAGCGCTCTATGGGTGACTGCAGTCACGGACATGGTCAGCAAGACGCCTCATGATAGTCTACAAACTGGGGCCGGAGTCCGTTGGTGTGCCTCTAGCGGGCTCAAGTGTACTCCTGGCTCATTTGTAGATGCTTACGTACGCTCTTGTCCCGACGCTGTTGAATACTCATGTGCTCGCGAAACATAGCTACTTCTCCCTCCAATTTTTCGATACGCAACACATTCTCATCCTTGACTGCGTCATGGTACTGGCAAGTCGTGCCATTCTTATCACAACGTTGGCAGGGACGATTCCCATCACAGCGAACCTTGGAGGTTCGACAACTGACGCAGGCATTGATAGCGCGGCGTTTGCGTGGTCGTGGTGAGGCAGGTGATTCCATATCGGTAAATTCGCGCGAGTGGTGTGTCGGTCTTTGAGGTATAGGGGTTGGGCCGAATCGATGCGGGGAAGCTATCTACGCACCTACGCACATGAGTCGTACTTTCTACGGAAGTCATCATCGGCAATAAAGGCAGCGACAAATGTGCTCGGCCGCATCAACCATGGAATCTTGCCTTAGGATAAAACATACATCAGTAGCGACTGCAACGTGCGCGAAACTCGATATAGATGGTACTGGTATGGTTTATTCACGTAAACTATGGCTCTGTGCGAGTGTGACGCAGCAGTCGAAAATCCTGTCCGGGGTTATGGACAAAACTTAAAAATGCACGTTCTGGTTCCTTTCGGCCAGCCCTACTTCGGCGCCATGTATTCGTTGATCGTGGGTGTCCGGTTGAGATCAAGTCGAATACCGAACTGCGCTGTAGCTTGGGCGTAGCTAGCCTTGACAGCCTCTGTGGCGTACACACGCATCTCTTTCTCGTATGCCTCTGTCACACCTGCCCATTTATCACCATGGCCTCTATCCCAAGCTTCGGCAATCAGGCGACCAAGCAAAGCAGAATCGCGCACAGCTGTATTCGCGCCGTTCCCACCTGCCGGCGTCATGGCATGCACAGCGTCGCCGACCAGAGTAACTCGGGGGTCGTTGGGCCATTCTGGGACACTTTCGGGTGACGAGCATGTGATCTTCCAGAAAGCCGCTTCAGACCCTACCATATTATCAAAGAGTGGTCTGAGACGTGGGTGCCAATGGGAAGTGAGTGCCTTGGCAATGTGTGCAACCGGCTGTCCGGTAATGGTGTAATTGTCGTTTGGTGCCTTGATGACACCTGGCGAGCCAATCATGGTCCAACCAAAGTTGACGTCGGGCTTGTCCATATCCCCTGCGCGCACATTCGTGATAATGGTGACCTTGCCGCCGTTTGGTTGCGATGTGTCGTCGACGAATCGGAAGACTCCTTCCCCCAGGGCCCTGAAAGCAGATACTGGGGCTTGTCCGTGTATTCCCCTCGCTCCAAGGTCGTAGACTTTGATAGTGCCGTTGGACAGCTGGGCGCCTACTGCGCTCTTCACGCCCTCGCCCCCGACCAGCATAGATCCTTCTTCCGACTTGCTGCCATCGGCGAAGACCAGTCGAACGCCGTTGTCCGTTCTCTCGTAAGCGGTCGCGTGGTGGTTCCAGCGCACATTGTCCTCTAGGCCATCGATGAACAGCTTGCGCATGTCACCGCGCGAGATGCCCACCACCTTGCCGTCTTTACTTGTCAGAGGCTCGTTTTTCACGCTTGGAGTGTTTCCACCCAACGTCTCGCCCGTCAGCGGGTTGACGGCGGCAAAGCCCGCCCCGCCCGTTTTCCCACAAGCATCGTAGAACTTCTGGAAGCCTGTCGGGCCGAGGACCTCCTCAATGGCATCGAGGCCCTGTGCAGAGAGTCTCAGACGGTAGCCTTGGGCTCTGAATACCATGGACGCGTCGCGTTCGAAGACGAGGAAGGGAATTTTGGAACGGTGCAGCGAGCGGGCGAGGAGGAGCGAGGCAAGACCGGCGCCTGAGATGAGGATTGGTTTGGGGGCGCTCATGGTGGGCGATGGGCTGGCTCGGATTGAAGAGGGCGTCTGGCATGAGGTGACATGGCCCCTATCATAGGTATAGCAATCGCGCCTGGTGTTGAAGAAGGCGTCATGCCATGTATTGCGTCAAGTCCATCATTGGGGCAAGTGGGGGCCGCGTCGGAACCCCAGGACCGACAAAGCAGCAGCGTGATTTCTAAGCCGTCGCGTTGTCAGTAAGCACCCGTTCATCTCTTTCCGCACGACGATGCATCTACTCTCTAAGCCTGGCAAACAGCTGCGTTATTCCTGATGCAGTAGGGTTAGTCGACACCTGTGGGAAAGGTGTGCAGCAGAAGCCACGTGATACCGCGCCGAGAACGATTTCCAACATGGGCGAACGCGAAGTGTGACAGCAACCTGGACATCCCGCTCCCACACGAGAGATCTACCACATTGCTACCTGCTGTCCGGCGGAAAGTACCCCAGGATCTGGCATTATGACAGTGAGGCCATAGCCGAGAAATGCATCTTTGAGAGCTTTGTAATGCAGTAGGCTGGCCTGCGCGCAAAGACTAGTTTTGTCCACGTCAGGCTGACCGCAGATGACTGGAATCGCTCGAATCTTCGAACCTAGCAAGACGAATGAGCGGGATTGCTACTACCACCTCGATATTACTGATGGTCGTGTCTAGCAACCGTTTGTCTGAAGACGCCGCGACACAGGTCTTTTCGTTGAAAACCCCGTCGAAGACCTCCAGCCTGGCACTCTTCCCGTTGCTATGAACGAGTCAGATACGTACCGTGAATTCATGGCTAAATGAGCGATGATGCGGATACTTGGTGCTGTAACGTAGCCTGGATATTGGTGGTGGCGAAGCGGGGCGGGACGAAGCGTGCGCGTGCGCGTGAACCCCAACTGCGGTCGGTTGCCATTATACATTTTCCTAAGACATTATCAACGAGGTTGACAAGATTAGATAAGTTTTACCAGCACCTCCTATTTTTGGCTAGCTGTATAATCAGTATGCACGTTCGACTAGTGTCGAGCCGTTCAGCTCAGCCGCTCAGGACGAGCTCATAAGTCGAGGTTTACAGCTTGTTCTGGTGCAATCAGGTCCCTTGTCAGCCCAGAGCCATCTTCAGTCCAAAGCTGTCCTTAGTCTGATGTTATTCAATCATGCCACCTTCTGATGTCAAGCAAGCCTTTTTGGCGAACAACGCTACGCAACGAGGGTCCTCCATCCAGCCCGGTCAGACAAGCATGTTATCTCAAACCCGTTTTCGCGTTCTTGCCCATCGTTGGACATCGTCATGGCAAGCTCCTGTCACAATGATTGGCTTGCTGATTCTAGGAGGCGCGATGGCTGTGGGACATCATACTTTCTATCAATCGCTAAACAATACAAAGACGCCCGACAACTTCTCACAGCAGTTAAACACAGCATATGGCACCGCTTTTGCTTTCGTCGCCAAGGCCTGTATGATAGCTGCAGTTGGAACTGCGTACATGCAATACATATGGGCCAACTTCCGCAGGAAGCTCATCAAAATTTCCACCATCGACTCAACGTTTACTGCAACTACGAGTATCGTCTCTATGCTGGACCCTCAATTCATCTGGACCTGCAAAACAGGTGCCTTCCTCGCCGCACTCGTATGGTAAGATTGTCCCAACGTATGATAAGGCTAGTATACTGACTGCTTCAGGCTACTGCCCTTGTCGGCCATAGTCACACCAGCTACACTGTCTGTTCGTCCTTCGACATCGTCAGTTACAGTTGATTTGACAGTACCAACGCTGAATTTCAGTATATTTGTTAATCTTCGAGATGATCATGCCGTCAAAGCGCCATTGACAAGATTATCCAAGTTGGCCATTTCCGGCGTTCAGATCCAGTCAGTCCAGGCATTCCATGCTAATGCGTCATATACCGTAGAGCTCATGGGACCTTCTCTAAAGTGCGGCACGCCATCCTCTGATGTCGCCAAGAACATTGACGCAATATTTGAAGAGACAGGCGGGCAAGTCATGAATATAAACGGGACTGTGCAGCAGAAGGCCGTTTACGTTGCTCTCACACCTTTCACGCCCTGGACCTACGGTGGCCGCGCCTGGCCGCTGGACGACCTCGGCCAAGTAGATACCAACAGTTCAGATTGGAGTAGATTCGTGGACCTATGCCTCAAGGGCTCGCAATCTGACTGCTCTCTTTTCGGGCCAACCTTGTACGGCATACCAGATATGTCTACAATAGGCTACGGGAAAACGATTGATACCACAAACGCTCTTTGGTTACGATTCGACGATGATAGGATGTCTTGCTCGGTTCAGAAAACTCGATATCGTCTCGAATTTGATGCTCGCAATCCACATACTGTTCTGAAGAGCTACAATTACACCCAGGACGGAGTCTTCGAAGGCGATAGTTCAGAATACCAAGGGCTCATCGTAGCGATCCAACCTCTTCTCGATATCCTCCGAGGCTCGACATACATGGATGCCTCTTGGTGTTTCCAGGCCGAAATGCAGATGACGCAATGCACGTCATCATTGGCTTATATGGTTTCTCAGACATCGATCCACGAGACAGCACTCACCGCCATGGTCTCCCAAAAGGCAGGAGAAATACGAAATAGGACCTGGGAAGTTGTACAGAACCAGGGTATAGAACAGCCATTGGACGCTATTCCTTCCGCTGATCCTAGGGATATTCCCCTCACACGCAACCTCAGCTTGCGCGAGATTATCGAAGAAATGAGTCACAACTTAACCTTGAGTTACTTCTCAGACGCAAGATACCTTTCGCCCAACAATAACAATGCCACCGTGACAACGATCACGCCCATTAACATCTACCATTACAATATACGAAATCTCATCCTTGTATACGCTATTGCATTCGGCGCGTCGGCGGTGGCAGTGGGGCTTGGTTTGTACGTATACGCTGCGAATGGATTCTTCAACCGCACAGCGAACTTCTCAGCTATTCTTTTTGCGACGATTCGTAATCCGGGTCTTGGTGAATTGATTGAGCGGTCTACAACAACAGTCGATACGAAACACAATTCTTCCTCGGTGAGTCTGGGTCCGGACGTGCTCAAGATAGGGTTGAAGTATGGAACCCTATTTGACGACCATATATCCGACATCGAGAGAAGGGAATCCGAAGATATAGATTCGGCGAATGTCGAAGCTTTTGGGGTGCCGGGACAGGTCTTGTAGTGTACTTCTTCACTTTACGCCACGGGCGCCTCCTACCTAATTGCCAATTTGCTGGTATATTGCTTGGATAGGGCTGATCGAATGGAAAACTTTGTTGTCAACAATCTATAGTTGGTTGTAGAGGAATTGCACATCTCTCTAGTATCGATCGTTTTAGCTGCGTAAATATCTATCAAGCTTTCTGGTGTGGCTACAAACGTCAGCATGAGTTCTTGTCGCCTCCAGGTCAAGGGTGAGTATTGTTCACACGTTTTAGTCGAATTTTGTTTTCCAAAAGAGGTTCGCAATGAGAACATTCTTATAGCTATTTCGTTCGAGGTTGTTCTTATCAGAGAAAGTCAGCCCTACGTCAATCGAATGAAACGCCTCTTGCATGCCGGAATCGATCAAGCTCTTGTCATCGACTGCATGTATCAGTCTCTTTCATTCCAAAGATGCGGACGACGGTACGAATCCAATCATCCATAGCACCAAACTTGTTGCAAGATCTTAGATCAATACGATAGGAAGCAACTTGTGTATTAGCGAAGGATACAGTACAAACTCTAGAGCTCGCAACAATCGTCGCTGTGTCATCGTATCTCTTACGATAGTAAAAACGGTTGGGTTCTGGCAAAGAAAGATGAAAAACTTTCTTTCGCAGCCTATGATCTCGGACTGAAGCTGAGGGGAAAATTCTCGCTGCATGCTACTGTGTACGGCGGATTTCAATACAGCTTTTAAGAAGCTTAAAGTACCGGCAACGGCGGATGTAAATTTTCGCGACATCTTGACCGGCATAGCATGGGTGGAAAAATTGTGATTGCAAGACTTGGGAGCCAGCAGTCCAGGTTGTAGATACTCAAGGCCAATTTAGCGATTGGCCTACGGGCTGTAGGATATATAATAGATGTAAGTAGCCAATAGATACCATATCAGCGATACAGGCGAACGTGCATTCCACGTCATGGATGATACTGGCAAGCTCCACTTGGAATGCGGCACCGCCTGGTACAGCGTTGAACATTCACCCCCGCGGCCCGGCCAAGTTGCACAACCCCACTCATGTGCTGTACTCCACCATGCACTCTATGATGTAGTCGACCTTCGGCTTCATCAGCAGCATGTAACCTTCTTCCACCATAATCGGTTTAGACTGCTGAGCCACAAAAACAGCCTGACCAAGGTCGTCATTGTAGCTCCATTCCCACCATGTGCACTCCAGATTAGGAGCGTTCGGTGCATCGTATCTCTGGAAATGGTCTTCTTTTAGCATCTCGCCGATCAATTTGATGAATTCGTGAGGGCCCCACGCGTTACCTCGACCATGGCCGAGAAGCCGGACTTCTTTGACGTTGTGCAGGCGCCTGAACAAGCCTACGAGGGTTTTCCGATTATTAGAATCTTCCAGCGCCATCACAAGATCCAGCTGATCGAGGTGCATGCACGGCTTGTTCAAGGGGTACACCTTCCACTCTGTGATTTCCCTGTAGTCGAAGTGAACTCTCAGTTTCTTCACGTCGCAGAGAAGCGCGTCGTATTGCTGGTAATCAACCCAAGTATAGTCTTTAGGGAGCACAAAGAGGGTGCTTTGGATGGCAAGGCGACGAAAGTCGGCGTTGAACTGGCGACAGGCCATCCGTATGGTAAGATTGGTACTAGATCTGTATCCATCGTCGACCCTGAAACGACTCTTGAACCCTCCAGGCCTATCCTGTCTGGCAAGTCCCGCGTCAAGCTGCTCCAGCGCGTAGGCGGCGATCTCTAAGCGAAGCTCGATTGGTAGACTTAAGAAAGTCGTCTTTCCAATGGCTTGCGACATAATGGGATGCCCTGTCGGCTTGCAAGCAACGAGTGTGGCTGTAATGCAGGGCTTGTGTTCATGGAATGATGGACCGAGTTCAGACTCTAACAACGATCCGGTCGACGACACAGGAGCGCGTGACCTTAGCGCAGGCCCGTGCTTGACCATCTGATAAGATTTCTTCAACCCCGCCAATCTCCGAGGCTGCATCGTCCATCTTGTACCTCATCGCGTCCTCCCATGCGCGCTTCGTCGATCTTTATTGTCCTGTACATTTCTGCAGATGTAGCACAGTCTCTGTATTCGGGCAGATTCTGCCCTTTGGCTTGCGAGACCACCGTCAACTATGTAACCTTCAACGACACCGACCCTTCGCTTTCGAGAAAGATCCGAGCATGTCGAAGTGATTTGCGTATCACATCAATATACCTGTGTTTTGCAGAGTTCTGTAACCAGGATGTTCAACCAGAAGGATGGATTGAGAGCCATCAACTTGGTTGCGAAGCATACGCGAATGTCACGTTACCATCTTTCCACCATGTGGTGGATCGATGGGCGCCAGATAGAAAGGCCGAAGTAAGACGATTGAAGGCAGAAGAGGCACTGAAGTGGCCGAGCGTTGGTGAAGTTTTGATACCCAGTGATACACTCATGGAGCGAGCTTTCACGACTATGGTACTGTCCTCCATCAGTCACGCCCTAATGGGCAATGCAATGCTAAAAGCAACGTACAGGACGCAGCAGATTGGGAGTACAAGATTCATCTTGTATATGGGTAAGCTGAAACTAAATACCATTGAACGAAAAATCGCTGAGATAGGACTTACAGCTGGTACATGTACTACTTTTGGATCGTCGTAGTGATCATTGGCGTCACAACGCGTCTCTTATCACTTATGCGCAGTCAACTGCACCACAACAAGTCGTACGAGACCGTTTCTGAAATTGGAACCAGCACACCTTTTACATTACACAGTCCTGCAATCCATCTCCAGACATGGCTAAAACGATACGTCACTGCACCCGCCGCATTCGGTGACCGCTGTTCTCGACCTTATGGCTGGTGCACGATACCACCGCGGATCCAATCACTTACAATCCTTCTCTTCGTCGCGCTCAATATCGCTCTCTGCACCTGCTCTTACCGCCTTACCGAAGGCAATCTCTACTGGCCAGAGAAGTCAGCGCAAGTTCTCCGTTATGCATCCGATCGTACTGGGATCATCTCGTTGGCAAACTTCCCTCTTGTCTGGCTATTTGGCATGCGAAACGATGCTCTGATCTGGATAACCGGATGGGGTTTCGGCACATACAACTCTTTCCATCGATGGGTGGCTCGGGTCGCTACAGTGCAAGCTGTGGTGCACAGCCTTGGCTATTCCCTGATGATACTGGAGAGCGGAGGATGGTCACACTTTCTCGGTTACTGGACGAAGCATTACTTTTGGAACGGTGAACTAGCGACCATCGCCATGTGCGGCCTTCTGGTGTTCTCTCTCTATGGCATTCGCCGTGCGCACTACGAGTTTTTCCTCGTCACGCACATAGCATTGTCCATTGCCACACTCTGTTCCATGTACTACCATGTCGAGATCTTCACCAATGGCGAGTGGAACATATTCATCTGGCCATGTGTCGTCGTCTGGACCTTCGATCGCGCTATGCGCCTCCTTCGGATCATAGTGTTCAACCGCAATCCTTTTAGTACCAAAGCTAGGGTTACCTACAACCCTGACAGCAGCCTTGTAAGAATGGATGTTGACGGCAAGAAAAACTTGTTCGCCCCGAAGCCTGGTACATATTACTACATCCATGTGTTGGACGATATGATGTATGCCCATCAGAGCCACCCATTCACGTTAGCATACACCTCAACAGATACCGATCAGCCTCTGTCTACACCTTTTTCGCCACTTTTACCCAGGCCCTCACCCTCACGTGAATCATCAGTCTCATCTACCGAGTCTGATGCGCTCCTGCCGTCTGAGAGCACGGATGACGCATCGAACATGATGTTTCTTATCCGACCGTACGACGGCTTTACGTCCAGATTGAAATCACACTGCATCTTGCATCCCAAAAGACTCAACGTTCTCATCGATGGACCTTATGGACACACTATCCCTCTCCAAACTTTTACCAACATTCTGTTCATAGTCGGTGGGACAGGTGTCGCAGTACCGCTGTCGCATTTGGCCCATGTTCTCTCTACTCCCTCGCATGTCCGAAGCGTGAAGATTGTGTGGGCGGTCCGCGAATATGCATTCCTTACCTCGATTCTCCATGACTTCAGAGGGTTGCTGAGTGACGAGAGAGTCGAGATGGAAGTACATGTCACTCGCGATGATGAGGCAAAGGACGACGTCTTAGGCGAGGATCTAAAGAGTGTGAGAATTATGGCGCAAAGACCCGATGTTTATGAAACGATTGTGGGATCTGCCAGAGATGCGGGTCAACAACGACTGGCGATCATAGCCTGTGGACCAGCTTTGATGGCTGATCAAGCTAGAAGAGCAAGTGTACAAATGCTGGGCAAGGGGTATAGGGGTGTTGAATACATTGAAGAGAGTTTCAAATGGTAGCGCGTATAGCATTAGACGGAGTTGGCGATTCTTAATCAGTCCTTTGCGTCGCTGCGGCTTTTTTCTCCTTTTCTCTTCAGTTCAACATACCATTGCGCTACATCCTTTACGCTGTCTTCTAGGCCCCTAATTTTGTCTCCGTTCAACAGCATTTTCTCTGTCAAGGTTGCATCGGCGCGAAACGGCATGTTGAAAGGGACCTTGTCTCGTCCCAATTTGAATGCTCCTGCCTTGACTTCGTCTCCAAAGTCATGTTCAATCATGTCTGCCGCAGTATTCCACAGCTTCCCACCATCCACGCCCTGTTCTACCGTCCCAGCAGCGACATACCACTTGGGCAAGTCTTCAGTTTTGTTTCTGTCGTCCAGCGCCTCGATGTGAACTCGAGCGCAGTCCTGTACGTGAACAAAGCCAAACGCATATCGTGGTGCCATATCGTCGAAAAGCAACGCCTTACTCTGTCGATCCATATGTGCGAGCACTTGCTCAGACGTTGTGCAAAATTCCGAAGGTCCGATGACAGTACCTGGTATGATTTGCGCGATAGAGAAGGGAAGCTTGCGGGTAGTTTGAAGAAGGGCGAGGTTCGTCATACATTGAGCTTTTGCGGAGCAGTATGCGTTGTGAGGGGATTTGAGAGGGGGTTGGTATTTTAGTGACGTTTGTGAGACTTCGACGTGCTCTGTTTTAGTCAGCTCAACGCATTGAGCTGCGAAGGAGAGCCTGGGGGAAGAATCATACCATTCAAGACGCGATCCATACGCCTGCCTAAGGTATCACCATCTTCTGAGTCGACAAGCCCAGCTCCGGCTTGCGTGAAAACCATTCTCTTCACTGTCCCTGACTTCTTCCCTGCTTCGATCAAGCTTTTTATGGAATTGATGTATGGCCAGTAGATGTCCTTGTCGGGGTCTAAGTTTTGCATCGGCCATGCTCCTGCTATATGCACAACATAGTCGGCGCCTGCAGCAGCTTCGTCATATGCTCCTTCTACCGTGTTGTCTGTTACAATGGTGTATTCGATCAGGTGAAGATAGGGCTGGACTGAGGGACCAGATTTTATGATTTTGATAGCGGAAGAACGGCGCACGATGCAGCGAACTCGGTACCCAGTTTCAAGCGCGTACACCACACAGGCATATCCTATCGTACCGTTTGCGCCGGTTATCTGAATGACTCCTCAGTCTGATCATGCTCAATGTCATGAACGAGATTTGACGTACAGCGACCAGGCCACGAACTTTGCTATCGGCTGTCATGCTTCAGTGTCGCGACGGCCGGCTTCTCGGATACCACAAATACTTCGGGCTCAAGTCAGAAGCCTGAAGAGATATGATCAATATATAGAAACGCTTGCGTCTTACTAAGATTATCGTGGAGCGAGTACGGCTTACACAAGGATGAGAAGGCAGGATCATGGGGTTTCCGATTGAGCGTTCCGACGTTCCTCGGCATTTGAGACGTCACGCTTGTCGTCATCGGATCTTCCCCCATTAACCCTCACCTACAGTAGGCACAATCAGGGCGATCACTGCGCGAATGAAGCTCACAATGGGCGGCCGGTCTTCATTCTGCGCGCCCAACCTTCGGGATACTGGCTAACAGAATCGATCATGGCAGATGACAGCACGCAACCACAAGGCTTCCCTAGTGCTGTTAGCGGGAAGCTCGATATCATCATTGTACGCGCCAGCGCACGCGAGCGCTTCCTACTATGAGCATAAACTGATCTCGCTGTGCAGGCTGGAGCCTCTTTAGGTGGGCTCGCGACGGCCCTCGCCCTCAAACGCCTTCCAGCAACGCATGCACACAATATTACACTCCTCGAACGGAATCCAACCGCACTCCTCCATAACCAAGGTGCTGGCATTGTAGCTGGTGGTGATACGCTGTCATTCTTCAAGCGCTATGACCGATGCAACCGCGACCTGGCCGTTACCTCGACTCAAAGGCAGTATTTGAACAAGAATGGCGAGGTCACACACAAAGAGGATATGAAACAGAATATGACGAGTTGGGATCTGGCATACTACATACTCAGAGCGAATGTTGATGGAGTTGAGAGCGATTATTGCAACGTACCGCAAAACGATGACAGTGGGAGCAAGATCACGCATCTCCATGGATATAAAGTGACTGCGCTGCAAGACAAGGGACACAAAGTGGTCGTACAGTACGAGACGAGCGAAGGAATTACAGGTGAGATGGAGGCTGATCTGGTCATCGGCGCCGATGGGCCGAGTTCTACCATCCGATCCCTCCTCACCACTAGCGTCGAGCGCACGTACGCAGGTTACGTTGCGCTCCGTGGAACGGTACCCGAGGATCAAGTCAGCGCGAAGACACTCGAAGCATTTAAAGAACGCTTCACCTTTTTCCATACAAAAGGAATACAGATTCTAGCATATCTGATACCAGGCGAAAACGGCACTATAGAGCCTGGCAAACGCCTCATCAACTTCGTCTACTACACCAACTTTCCATCGCCCTCTCTGACTGATCCTTCGCCCGACTTCCGTAAGTTGATGACGGATGTGGACGGCCAGTACCATCGCATCACCATGCCACCTGGCAAGATGGATTCACAAGCATGGGAGAAGCAACGCAAGATTGCAAGTGAACGTCTGCCTCCCCAGTTCGCTGACATCGTGAGAGCAACAGAGAAGCCATTTGTGCAAGCAGTCACAGATGTTCTCGCTCCGACCAATGAGTTCATGAACGGTCGCGTCATTCTCATTGGTGATGCTCTGGCTGGCTTTCGACCGCACACTGTCGCAAGTACCAGTCAAGCATGCTTCGATGCCATGATCCTGGCCGACATGATCGAGGGCAAAGTGAGTCGGGAGGAGTGGAAGAAGGAAACACTAGGCTATGCAAGAACGTTGCAGAAGAGGGGTGTAGATATGGGAGAGCGCAGTCAGCATCAAGATTTACAGCTGGAGGAACATATAAGCTGGGCGCCCTAGTTTGCGGCCACCCCTAGTTTGCGGCCACCGTGCGCGAAGGCGCGCCCTCCGCTCAACACGCGATAACTCAACAACGCCGTACTTAATATGGATCCTCATGAGGAGGCTCTACAAGGCGCCATTCGCGATCTCGAATCAGGTGTTTTTACAAGCCAGAGGGCAGCTGCTAAGGCCTGGGCAGTTCCTCGAACCTCAATTCAGCGCAGGCTGCAGGGCAGCGTTCCACACGCGATAGCTCACCAGCAGCAGCAGCGATTGACCCCAGAACAAGAGAGTTTTATAGTTGATTGGATACTTGAGGAGGATGCGCGATCTCTACCTCCATCTCATGCGCGTGTACGTGAGATGGCGACTCGGATATTAAAGCTCGGCGGCGACCACGAGCCTCTCGGCCAGCGATGGATATCCTCCTTCCTCACCCGTCAACCTCGAGTTGCAAGCATTGTCGGACGATCGATCGAGGCCTCGAGGGCCGAGGCTGCGACTCCTGATCAGATCCTAGCGTTCCTTGAGCTCTTCCACAGGACTCGGATTGAGCTCAATATACGGGTGGAAGATATATGGAATATGGATGAGACTGGCATCGCACTAGGAGTATGTACAAACTCTCAGGTGATCGCACGGGCTGGCAAGCGTAAGACTTACGTGAAAACTCCAGGCGATCGTGAGTGGGTATCAATCCTTGAGACAGTCTCAGCGGCTGGGCGGAAACTCAGGTGTATGGTGATTTTCAAGGGACAGAGCCTACAAACAACGTGGTTTCCATCCAGATTAGTGCCAGACTGGTTATATACTACCTCTAAGAATGGATGGACCTCGCATAAGATAGGATCTGAGTGGCTAAGGAGTATATTCATCCCAGAGACTCAGCCTGATGGAAATCGATGGAGGATACTTATACTTGATGGCCACGGGTCTCACGTCGATATTGAGTTCATGCTACTCTGCCGTCAGCACAGAATATGGACTATATATCTCCCTCCTCACGCCTCTCATGTCCTGCAGCCTCTGGACCTAGCTCCTTTTAGCGTACTTAAGTCAGGATATAGAGCTAAGATTAGAGCTCTATCTGCTCTTGATGATGCAGCTCCTGTCAAGAAGGAGCGCTTTATATCATCATACTATCATGCGCGAGAGATAGGCCTATCTGAGCGTGTGATTCGAGCTGGTTGGAGAGCTACAGGCATATGCCCATACAACCCTAGTGTAGTCATTCACTCCTCTCAGGTTTCTGCACGTCCAATCACTCCTCCACCACCTACACAGCATCAATCTTCTACAGATCTACTCTTCTCAACCCCGAAGAGAGCTCAGGATGTATATCAAGCTCAACAGCAGCTCCTACAGTCAGAATCCCTCTCTCGGAGCACACGTCTAGTGCTAGGCAAGGTAGGCAAGGCTATCTCCTTGTCAAGTGCGTACTCAGCTCAACTAGAGGCAGAGGTTCAATGCTTAAAACATCAACTAGAGCAACTCCAGGGTACAGAGACAAGAAAGAGAATTAGAGTTGATCCAAATGAGCGCTTTAGCAATGCTGAGAGTGTTAAGGCTGCAATAGATAAAGCAGCAGCTCAAGCTGCGCAGGCATCAACAAAGAAGACTGAGAAGGCTGCAAAAGCTGCTGCAGCTCAAGCTGCAGCTCATACCCTAGCATCTATGTGTACACAGTTTCAAATATAAGCGCTGTTGTTGAGTTATCGCGTGTTGAGCGGAGGGCGCGCCTTCGCGCACGGTGGCCGCAAACTAGGGGTGGCCGCAAACTAGGGCGCCCAGCTTACACGATCGAAACTTGGCAAGCAAACCGAGAGAGGAAGAGATATGGCCAGAGTGGGCAGTCCAGGGTCTATAAAAGCTACATCTACAATTTTCGAGGTAAACAAACCGTTGCCGAATTTCAGGGCCAGTCACTTCGGTCCCTGACAACTTCACCGCGTTCTCCAGCTCCCAGCTCGCGTACTGTCTACGGGTTGTACCTGGGCAAGTACTCAGCACACTTGTGGTAGTCGTCGTAAGCATACTGCTCAGGGTTAGGGTAGATTAATCAATTCCCGACCATCTTTTTTCCTTCCTCGGCGCTGCCTTTTCGTCCTTCCGATCGGTGTTGTGGAAATCCTAATAGGTGTGTATACAAAGTCGGTTTGTGGCTCACATGCAGTTCGTACAGACACATCTTTAACTCTCTATCTTTGAATCCCAATTTCTGCGTGCAGGATACTCGCTCTAATCTACGATGTGGAAACTAGTCGCTGTTGTTCCTGTGTAATCTGTATTGGCCTACGTCAGCTTTTTATGAACCTTTGTCGCAAGCGCAACAACCTTGTTTCTACCAAGACGCAAACAAACTGCTAGTAGATCAAAGTGTTACCGTGATAGTAATCTGAGCGAACACTTACACATTACCAAAAATTTGAATTGTCGGAACAGATACCATGCCACCACAAAGCCCTCGGCAACTACTTGCTCAATCAAATCTGTCAAGCACTGCTCTGTGTTTGCTTCAGAATCTCCTGTGTAATAACCCCCTTGATCTCGTGCATGTGCTTGCCGACTACCGCACCACCATAGCCACCCTCTAGATCGTCATGTATATCTTCACTGCCCATTGGAAAAATGCCTACGCTTCTTCCGCACAGATCTTGAGTTGATGCAAACCTCATAACAGCATCTACAACCCTATCCATACTTGCTTACCCTACGATGCTAAGAATAGCTCCGTTGTCCTCTAAAAAAATCGGCTTGCTTGGTGATGGCAGTGTCGACGAATCACGGCGCAACGAGATTGAGGCGAATCGAAGAGTGCAGGGCGCGATCACGCAGACTATAGAAGAGTCCACGAACTCCAAACTTGGACATGCTGTATGTAGTGCTGTACAGGTAGCCAATATAGGCCGCTAGTGAGGCGATAAGAACGATGCTGGGCTTGAACGTCGTTGCCGCTATGCGCGGGAGGCGGAAGTGATGTAATGCGAGATAGCAGGTATTGTATACTGCATCAAGATTGACGGATAAGCAAACGGAGCTTGGAGCAGGAGGCGGCGCATCTCCAGGGTTTGGTAAAGTAGCTGGCACCATATCGAGGATGTTCTTCTCAGCAAGGATACCTGCATTCGGAACGACAACGTCAATCTGCCCGTTTCCAAACTGTATTGCGGACTGGAACATGGCAGCTTGAGCCTCGTAAGAAGTGACGTCGCATTGCACGAACTGTGCTCTAAGGCCTCGAGCTGTCAGATCCTGTATCACTGGGCCCGCTGTGTTCTGCAGGTCAGCCATGGTGATAATTGCGCCTGCTTCAGCCATCTTGACTGCGCAGGCTAGACCAATACCAGACGCTGCGCCAGTAATTAGCACTGAGCGATCTTTCAGGTTGGCTGTGTCCAGAGAACAGCCAAAGCTGATAGGAGTGGTCATCGTGGGAGCAAGAGGATTCGCCATGTCGATTGAAAGTGGTACTTATAATGTGTAGGTCCGAGAACGATACGATCGGTACTGGGGTATCATCTTATATTAGTGGTAGACATGATCGTCATACGAGTGCTGCGCTTAGCAATATAGGAGCAAGTCGTAGGAGTTCATGAAGCGGGGAAGGCACACTTAAGTACAGGTGGCGCTGGATTACAGTCGAACAGCCCACTCATCGTTCGAAGTGTTATATGCGAGCGAATAGATGCAGAGTGCAACATCTCGATGCGTACTGCAGGAGCGGGCGCGGGGTCGGCCAAGCTATCATGCGGGGAAGAAAGTAGCCGACCACCATACACATCCGGCCCAGGAAAGGCAATGTTCCCGCTGACGTGAGGAATTTGCCTGAACACACGGAATTTGAGGTACTTCGAGGCCACGATTGTGTTCATGTTGAGGCATCCGGATCAACGTTTGAGAGCTATGACGTGGCCAGAGCATCGCACCAGATTCTTGAAGTATGCCAGGTGCGAAAAGGTCGAATCAGAGTCCCAGGAAGAGACGCATACAGGAAGCCTTAGCCCAGAGTGAATGACCAATTCCACTCCCTTACAATCTCTTCCCAGTCCCTTCTTCGTCCGCCTTCAAGCTTCGGTCGCCACACTTCCTTGAGCACCTTTTGGACACACTCAACATTTTCGTAGCGATTACGCTTTTGAATATCCTCCAGCCTTCGAAAACACTGCTCGATAGCTGCTCCGTCATCTAGCTCAGCTCCCGCCAGAAATATGGGGTAGAGCAAGCTCGACTCCGCAGCGCTGCCAGGTGGTATGCGAAGAATGAATTCCATCGCGCGTGTGGCACAGCCTGCAATGTTGCCAGCATGACTTGGTGATGTGCGATAAAGCTGGATGAGGGCTGCCAAGCGGTAGGCTTCTGCCAAAGCGATGAGATCGAGAGCTATAGGGGTGTCGACACCGAGTGCAAATGGATTGTCGTAAGTCCAATTCTGTATGCCCTGCTCGATGACATTGAAAGAAGCTTCAGTGGCGAGTGGAAACGCTGGGTTTGAAGAAGTCACGTACTGTATCCGGGAGATGAGGTCGCATAGCTGATACGAGATGCCCATAAGCGGATCGATCGTGCCTGGCATTAGAGCAGCGCTGATTGGTATCAAGCCCTGCTCTGCTGAACATGCTTTTCCTGTGTTTGATACCCGTGCCATAAGAGATGCAGAGGCAAAATGATAAGTGAAGTGTCGATGTAGGGAGTCAACTTCAACGCAGTCCATGATGCTCTGTTCCGGAGTGAGTGCGCTGAGTATTCGTTGGACGCTCTTCAACTGCGAGATCCATCTCGTAGTCTTGACGCCGTTAAGGGCTTCAAGCCCTACGAGGATGAGAATCACTGCAGTGACTTGGTAGGTGTCTTCCGGCAGCCCGCCCGAAGGATGCAGGCGCTCCTTGATGAACTGGTAGCACTTCCTCTCATGGCGTGAAGACACGGCCCGAAGATGTTTAGCGCGGTCTGCATCCTGGCTCCGGCGTGCCAACTGAGCTGAAGAAATGGCCAGAATGGCGTCAAGCATACCTTCGATCTGGAAAGACCAGGGCATGTAGAGGCTAGTATAGAAACTTGTTGCGATGGGCGCTACTTGAACACTGGGTACAAAGGCCTCGATATAGTACTGCAGCAGATGTATCCTTTCCGCTTCTCCATCGCCCGGTAGTGCATCCCATGGATCGAGAGAGTTTCGCAGCGGAACCGCGACCTGAAGCTCAGGACTTTTTGAATTTGACCGTGAAGAAGACGGCTCCGCAACGATACTTCGTGGACTCTGCCACTCGCATAATAGGTTGAGGCGTTTGCAATTTGCACATTTAGGTTGGGCGTTATCGCATCTCTTTCTGCGGGTTCGGCAGGTCAGGCAGCCTGTCCGCGATCTTGGCGCGAACTTGCGCTGGCGAGGCTTGGTCTCAGCCATGGTCTGAAGGGCGAAGGTACTGTAAAGTGCTTGATTCGGATAGTCACCGAGGAGACATGAAGACGTGCATCGTTACGGGAGTGTTATTGGCAAAGATAGCTGGAGATCGGGTCAGGTTCCACGATCACGGGTGCGATATCGATAAGCGGCCGGACTAAGTACCGGTAATCGGGGCATGCACCTCCGAAGGGCCACAATTGCGTCGACATGCATCATCATCAACCTGCATTCGACAGTAGCTTACACATTGGTTTGCTTGGACTCCACGACAGCATCTTCTCCAAGACGCGCGAAGGATCGCACCGTCAAACGGGCATCCTTGGCCGTTGAGGCTGACCGTGCCGCAATGCGAGGGAACCACCCACGGTATTCCTGCTCCCACGTGCGGAATGTTCCTGAGAATCCTTACCGCCTTAGGAAACATCGCCTGCACTCATTTCCGAGGCTAAAGCAGGTGCCAAACTCGACAACACCACGATAGATGAAGATATCGGAGTACAAAGACGATGGGTACACGCTTGGTCTCCATCACCAGCTTGGAGCATCCCACATTGCTCATCGACGATCATGAAGCTTCTTGCTATCTCACTTGCTGTCAGTAGTGCTTCTGTTGCGGCTCAAGATGACTTCAACATTTTCCAGCATATCGGCGGAAACGGACAATGGTTCCCTGGTGAAGAAGTGACGGGCATCTCCCCCAGGATCCCCACAGGATGTAAAGTCAATTTGGCTGGTGAGAACTATTTACTTCTGATGACTGGGCCACGCCATACTGAATCCACACAGCTTTCTTCGCCCGTCACGGCTCGCGTTACCCTGACAAAGGCGCGTACAACGAATGGGTTGAATTCGCCGAATATATCCAAGCTGCAGGAGAATTCACCGTCAAAGATGAAAAGCTCGCATTTTTCAAATCCTGGAAGCCGGTGCTCTCAGATCCAGCTGCTCAGATTGCCAACATAAGCCCAACTGGATGGAAAGAGCTCCATGAGATGGGCACAACATGGCGCCTCCGTTACCCTGACTTGTACGATTACAACACCGCCTTCACTCTGTGGGCGAATTACTACACGTCCGGTCCACGTGTGCGGGATAGCGCCCGCTTGTTCGCTCAAGGTTTTGTAGGACCCAACGCTACAGATCTTACCACAATCTATGCTCTCAATGCGAGCGATCCTGCCAGTTGGGGTAACAGCCTTGCACCCAGTGATCTCTGTAAGGCTTACAACGACACGGGTGGCGGTCCTGCGAAGGACATGTGGGACTCTATATATCTCCCTCCCATCGCCTCCAGGCTTAACGCTAAGATCCAGGGCGGCTTGAATCTTACCACGAGTCAAGTCGGCCAGATACCCTACCTGTGTGGTTTCGAGACCCAGATCACCGGCCGCCGAAGCCCTTTCTGCGACATCTTCACTGACGAGGAAATCTTGCAGTACGAATATGCGCAAGATCTGCGCTACTGGTACGGAACCGGCCTAGGATCCGATATTGAGAAGTATCAGATGCTGCCAGTCGTCGATATGATCGTACAACGTTTTATCGATGGCCCAAATGCGACTTACAAGACTGGCAACGGGACGTTTGTTCCCCCGAGCATCATGGCTAACTTTGCGAATGATGGCCAAATCAATCAGCTCGCCGCTGCAATTGGTGTTTTCGATGACCAACAGCAACTCCCCAGCAACATGTCGCTACCAAACCGACTCTTTCGCTCATCTCAGGTTGTGAAGATGCGCGGAACAATTGCATTTGAACGCCTCTCCTGTCTTGCTGTTGCTCACAATAGCACTCACGGCTACGGTGCCCACAACAACTATAATGATACCACATCCGAGGTGACTTTCATGCGAATCCGCATCAATGAGGTCGTATACCCTGTGGTGGGCTGTACCAGTGGGCCCGGATCTTCATGCCCATTGTCGCAATACCAGAGCATCATCAAAACGAAGCGTGCAGAGGCTGGCGATGTGAATAGGCTATGCAACATGACTGGTGAAGGCCTTGTGCCTGAACCAAAGGCAACTTTCTTCTTCGATGATACCCTGCCCTGGCAGTCAGTCATCAAGCCGTAGACAAGCTACTAGGTGCTAGATCGTCTGTAATGTTGAAATCCGTCGCTCATGTTTCTGCGCATGTTTCCATACCGCTCCATACATTTTTGTGCCACATTTCGGTAGCTCCTAACACCGTGTAACTGACGTATGCTGCACCTCTTACCCATGAATTCGAATATCTTTACTATAATCGCGACGTCTAACGTGCTCGTTGTTGCATTCACAGGGCGTCTTCAGCCACCGATAATTGACATGTACAGGGCGCGCGCATTGTTCACTGCCTGAGTATGACGCCCTACGGTAGGTAACCCCACTTTCCACTCGTTGGATCAGGCGCCTCCACGCCCTACCCAAATTGACATACGTGCTCGTTTCGCTCTCTTCCCACAAGCTGTGCCAGACACATGATGCTTGCTACTGTAATGATGCGGGCAATCGTGCGGCATCGGTGCCATGTGTCCGTGTGAGCTCGTTATCGTACAACCGAACAGATTTTCCGTCATTTCCATTGTACGACAGTACGTGAGACTCGTAACGTTCGCCGTACCTCTTTATCCGTCGGAAAATCGACATCAGACTAGTCGCTTACGGAAGCAAGTGGCTTCAGCGCTGTCTTCCAGTTGGACACACTCAGTACATTGATGGCGTAAATTTGTCTCCACATTTTGCGCCCCAAGCGGGTGGCCATGTTTTTGACATGGGAAGCTACTGAAACAAGTCTCTCACGCCTTCCAGGCTGATTACAACCCGCGACGGCAAAGTCATGTTGGAACAAAGAGTCATAGGATGTGCGATTCTCGGATACCCAGATCGGTACAGTGGACTAAGCTTTGCAAACAGTATAAAGGTAAGGTAGTGCCCAGCTGTAATGATGCACGCAATCACAAGCATACTTTTGTTGATACAAAACGACATATCATCTCAACGTACAGAACTTGGTACGAATCCACGCAAGCAGGGCATAGCACCCTGACCAACGGAGAACAAATAACCACGATTTGCCATCAACAAAGAACGCCTCGATCCAAAACAAATCAACACACATATCCAAAATCTCTCCGATCATTTAAGTCAAGAGATACACTCCCAAAACACGATTACATTACCCATATATCACATACCCTATCATACTTCCAGGATGTCAGCCTCTTCCGCTTCAACCCCTCGCACATCTTTCGAGTATCTCAAGTCGCCAGCCAAATCATCTTCCTATCCGGTATCCATCACATCTTCATCAGCATCCACTCTAAAGGAACCGAGCAAAGCGCACGGCGTATGGAACTCTATCAAGCGACATGCGCAAGAGCACCACAAAAGCGTGAACGCTGCTTACGCCGTATACTACGGCCAGGGTGGAAGTGTGAACAAGAGAGCATAGCGTCCTCTTCTTGTCGGCCATCTTCTTCCACTCTGTTCTCATCCTCGTCGTTTCCATTGTTTGGGGAATCAAGCATCAGTGAAAACTTGGTTTTTGTTCCGAGCTCGTTCAAGACGTCCTTGCTCAATGCCTTGATAATGTCTCGGCGACGAGTTCTGCGTCGGGCTAGATATACATCGAGCTCCTCATGGAATTGGACCATGCCTGGTAGACTGCGGATTGATTCGTCTTCGAGTAGCCTCCGGTACTTGTTTGCGTTTGTCGCCATGTATGAGTAACTCTCTTGACTGATCCGGCCCGTATCCCATAGAGCTTGATGGATGTTGGTGAAAAAGACTTCTGAATCGGCTTCGATCTGTTCGTATTCCGTATTCGTGGCCAAACACGCTTGTACCAGAGATTCTACTTCACTGTTTAGCGTAGTAGCCGTCCCTTCGTTCGGGACCCAAGTTCCAGTGGCCCGTGTAAAGTAGCTGTACCCCGGCTAGCCATACTGCACTCTGGAGGTATACGCCTGCTCCTAATTTATCAGCTTTGATAGTAAAATGATAGTGTATACCTTCAAAGTAGACTTTACATCGATAGTGTTTCAGAGATACAACTCAGAAAATGCGAGCTCATTGGTATCACTTGTCCCAGCATTCCTATGCCTCTGGTCGCACATGACTGTAAAATCCGAAGTTGTTCATGTCCAGAACAACGACGCCCTGTTTCGCTGGGCGTGTGCGCACTGCTCACTGCGCACAGACATGGTCTCAACGCCGACCTCCGTGCTTACCGTAATCATGTTCTGAGCCAATCACAAGGCAGTTTTGATCAATCAATCCCAGTGTCCGCTCAGTTTCATACGTTCTGAGCCAAATAGCCCTGCTTCGCAGGGCAATCACGTATCGTATAGCCTGTACGACAATCACTACATAGGCCCTTAGTCTTCCTTGATATCCAGTCCGAACAGAACAATTGTCTACGAGGATCTTATATCAAGACCATGTCTCAGCCTGGCAGTCATCCGCGGTTCATCCATAATGATACCGCAGTCCATTGTCTTCTCCTGGCAGCAGGATACGTCCATCAGAAAGCGTGCAATAATACATCGGAGAAAGTCACAGGGTGGTAAGAGCAATCATGCGATACGAGAGCTAGTGCTATAAGCATATATTCGCTGCTCACCTCACCCCTCTTCCACCCTAGCATTTCCTTCCTTACAACCCACTCAGACCTAGTGCCAAAGCAGCAAGTACACTGTTCAGCAGCGCAATAACACCAATCAATACAACATTAAGCACCAGCTGCACTGCCAAGATCAACAAGCCCAGCGCACTCGTCAGCGGGTTGATAAACACCAGTAATCCGGCAAGACCCAAAATCGCAACCGCAGCCGTAATCGTAGCGAAGACTTCAACGATGATAAGAGCAAGGAGGGCGCCGGCAGCAATCAGTTGACGCTTTTCCTCGGGTTGAGAGACGTCAAGGTCGGTGGAAGCGCGCTTCTCGTTGCCGTCGGCTGGCACCGTGGGTTGTGTGGCGTTTTCAGGGGCGAGGTCGCGCATCTCAGACGTGGTGGAGGTAATAGCTGCAGTGATCTTGTTGAGTTGCTCGCCTACTTTTGGGATCGCGGCAGTTTTCTCGAGTAGCGAAGAAGAAGGGGAGAGGGGAGCGAGAGTGGCATTGATAGCTCCAGTGTAAACTTGCACTGTGGCGAAGAGATCGGTGAGCAGGGACTCTACACTGCTTTCTTGACGCTTTTGCTGTACGACCGGGCTGGCGATGGATAGGCCGCTGAGGGCGAAGACGGCGATGTGGGAGAAACGCATCTTGGTGTTGTGTATGGGTTTACTTCGAATTAAGAAGGGGTATTGGAGAAGTGAGTGGCGAAGTATACACAGGAAGGATGGTGAGCGGGTGAATAATAGTGAATCTCAGCTAGGAAGCAGGAAAACACTCTTTTATGCTCCTTACCTCTAGCACTTCAAACTTGTTTATGTATTGTAGGTGCTGACTCTTGATTCCGCATGAGTGATGCTCGTCATTGTCAATTTCTCAGGGCGAAGACAGCTCAAAATGGATGTAGTCCGGGTATGCGGTTCGGAGTGTTTTCTTGATGCGGCGAGAGATGATCGTCATAGGTGGACCTAGATCTATTGATAATACTAATCCTTGCTGTATATCACTTGCACCCGCCTGGTTCCTGGAAAACCGTTCTAGGACCACGATATACTGTGATTGTTGGAAGGCGAGAGTGGAGTAATGCTGCCAACCTTACTCCTACTAAACAGGGCAAAAACCTGCCAGCTTTCCGTGCGGCCTTGTACTGGCAGTCAACGCACGTGCAATACCTGCTGCAGCGCAAAATAATATTTCACACCTATCAGTCGAAACACATTGAAGGCCAAGATGTGGCTAGTGAAGACGCTTGTAGCCGGTATCCCATAGGCCGTGGGTAAACCTAGCGGCGGAGACAACGTGTACGACTACTCCGCGTGTGTCGCCTCTTGTCAGCTACGTTGGCTACTAGTGAATCGAAAAAAGGAGAAGCGACGTCATACCAGCACAAAGCTTGACAATGAGACTTGACCACCGATGGTAGAAGCCCCTGATCTCCATTGTCATTGGCCGCGCTACATCCATTCTTGCTTCCAGATACCCGGCATCCCTGAAAATACTTTCTACGCGAGATGTGGTGAATGGTCTGTGCAGCTCATGCCATGATGACATGACTGGTGTTGCTCGAGAGTAGTCTTCTTGCTGTAGCGAGACGTGATCACATGGCTGGTGTTGCTCAAAAGTAGTCTTCTTACTTCGGCAAAGGCCCGTACGACAAGTCTGATAAAAAGATGGTGAGCGATGCAAGATTTTCAATGATACGCCTAAACATGCGCCTACGAATGCTATGTTTGTAAAAACGCCCTGAGGATAATCCCCCACCCACCTTTGGCCATTCCACCCAGTTCATCAGCATTCATCGTCGTGTACAACCTCTTCATGAATCATATCCGTCTAATCTAAAGAGCGCTTTCTCTCCCCTCATCAATGAGCCTATGACAACAACCTACGCACTCAAACGGACGATGCAATAATTTTCCCTCTAGGTACACCAGACCTCATACATCTTCTGGTTTCTTCCCTTGCTTTCAATCGTCGCCAACTAGCCTGATTTCGGCAACTTCGTCATCCTGTTGTGTAATAGGTGTACCGACACCTCCCCAATCACTCTTGACCTGACCGTCGTCACCAAAGTCCTCCATAAGCCTATTGTCCAAGTCACCGCCATCAACTTCTGAACCTAGAGCGCCAGTATCGGATGCGATGCCGTCGTCGTCGGAGTCGTTGTTGCGACCACCCAGACCCGCGCCATGGAGGCCGCTGAAGCTCCAGACCGGCTGATCAGTATCCTCCCAAATGTTAGTGTTGGTGTTGTAAGGGACGTCGTCAGCATAACCCTCGTCATCGCCATCGCCATAGGCCGGTAGCTCCTCTTCGTCATCACTTAGGCTCGCGGCTGCGGCTCCGTTCTTTGGACGGTTCGCGGCTGCTGAGCGCAGATAACCACCCCCGTGCAGGGCTACGGCTCCCGCTGCGACTGCGCCAGCGCTCGACGACCCATTGCGGGACGAATCGCCGAGGCGCAAGCCGTTTCCCGCCGGTGAGCGGGAGCGAAGTTCTGTGTCATTGTCTTCATCAGAGTCGGGGTTGCTGATGTCGGCGGTTACGATCTGCTGAAGGAAGGGAGGGCCTAAAGGGACAGGCGAACGGCGGCGGTAGAAGAGAAGATAGGCTGATCTTGATACAGCTTTCCGACCTGATTCGCATTTTGTCACTATTGAGTCTAGTCAAGTTAGCACGGAAGTGGTGATGTTCGGAAAGCGCGAGGTTGAAAATTACC
The DNA here is from genome assembly GCA_004936725.1 of Alternaria brassicae. Lineage (NCBI taxonomy): Eukaryota > Fungi > Ascomycota > Dothideomycetes > Pleosporales > Pleosporaceae > Alternaria > Alternaria brassicae. The sequence continues at coordinate 645,460 of CM016506.1, read as the reverse complement.
ATTGTAGTCGTACCACTGCTTGTCGAAGAAGTTCTGCGCAGTGGCTGTGTAATGACCGCCTCCAAGCCCACCGAAGTGGTTGTCGACAGCGAATAGGTCGTAGATAAGATCCTTGCGCTCTGAGAAGCCGACCTTGCCAGACAAGTCTAAGCCCTCTATGGGGAAGTCAACCAGATCCTCAATCTTGTCTCGGAGGTTCCTTGCTCCACTGAAGCGCTTGAGATGTATAATGAGAACGTCGGGAACGGTCCAGATCTCGAGTGTCTTTGTTGCCCTACGCCGTTCTTTGCAACTGCTGCAATACCACGCGTTGTCTTCTGAGAGCACTTCGCTTTTAGAAGATTCGTTGAAACACTCATCGAGATTGATACCATGCTTGCGACGGGCTGCACGCTTCTCTTTCTTCTCTTGGAGCTCTCGGTCATCGAGGAGCTCAATGGACTTCATGGAGTCCGCGCCTCTAGGATCATCTGCCGTTGTGGCTCCGAACAGAGCGTCATAGGCCTTGGCATCCCAGTCAAGGACAAGAGCCTCGCCCATTCGAAGCAGCCTTTCGTCGGATTCGTCTTCAGGATCATCTGGATAATTCTGTTGGTCTGGCACCTTGCCTGCTTTCTTGTTCTTGAAGTTCTTGTTGTTTTTGTGTTTTCGCTCCATCTTGCGCTCGTGTTTTCGCGCTTTCTTGCTCTTCTTCTTGTTCTGACGGCCAGGCCGGGCGAACTCTGGTGCTTCTGGCTCGATCGATTGCATTTCCTCATCGCTACTGACATTAGCTGCATCAATTGCTGCGTCGGCATCAACAATTGTAGACTGGGACGTGTCCTCGTCTTCATCGCTGGAAGTAGTCTCGCTTCCAGCAGCGGATGATTGTGCAGATTCGTCTCGAGACGGCGAGATCTTGATTCGTTTTGAAATAGGTTCAAGTGGTTTGGCGTAATCGACAGTACTCCAGCCGGTAGTAACGATCTCGGAGCTCTTTCTTGTATGCTTCATCTCGAACAGATTCCTGTTTTATGTCAGTTCATTATTCCAAAAACTGGAGTGATTTTCCAGGAGGCATGAACTCTCGCACTGCTGAGCCCTGGAGAAAGTGGCTTGTACGTACCTAAATTCTGGATGGATGTAGCTGCCCGGCCGGAGAATTTCAGGAATTGCATCAGCCTCGTCAGGTTGAGACACAGGTGTATCCTTTACATCCGTCATTGTGACCTCAACCATATCCTCGCCTTCAACAGATCCGTCCTTGATTTGAGGATCGTTCGGTGATGCATCCTCTTCTGTTGTCAGCACAACATCAGACCCAGGGCGCGATTGGTCTTGTCCACTAAGCTCACTGAGAATTGGGCGGGTAGTCATTCCAGCAACTCTGGCCAGTACTTTCCTGAGGATTGTGTCGTAATCTTTCGCTTCCTCCCTAGTGAGAACGATGAAGCTGGGCCACAATGCCATAGACTGTCCTGTCGCCCTGTATGTAGACTGGCTTGGTATACGGTGGAACATTGGGAATACTACGCAGTCATGAAGCGGCGAGACGGTCTCCGGAATCTCCTCATCGGAAGACTGCGAAACCATCACGCGATACTTCGAGCCCTTCTTCTTAGGGGCGGGCCAGTTGCTAGGAGCCATTTCCAGTTCATAGAAATAGATGTCGTCCCGCGCGCCAATGTTTGACTCCGCTATTGTGGAGGCATCGTCCAAGTGACGATAGTATTTATGACTGTAAACCTCTGACGCCATTATGCGGTTGGCCGGAATGCTGCCGCTGCGCGTCCCGACAAACTCCTTCAGAGCTTTTATTGTGGTATTCTTGTCGACATCAAGCTCGATCTGAATGGGCTTACCAGACAATGGTACGTAGGTGATGGTATGAGACCAAGACTGCTCTACCGGCAGCTGCAAGGTAAGCTGACTGTATGGGTCAAAAGTGATGCTGACTTTGTCGCAATCCGGGCACACCATGGTGTTCTTGTAGAATCCGTTGAACAAATCCATGGCTACGGAGTCGTTACGTGCCCGGTAATTATTTCTGTATATCTCACCAAGTTGCTTAACCGCCTCTGGGTCGCGGAACGTATTGTCATCAGAGTCGGGATTCACTAGGTACGGTTTCTTAACGATCCGATTAAGATCTTCGTGGAGCGCGTCGACCAGCCAGCTGACAAACTCTTGAGAGTCCTGCTGTCCATAGCCAGAGAACATAGGGTTGGCCCTGCCTAGCTTGAGCTTGAAGTCCTTGGGTGTGACAGAGGAACTGTTGTCAAAGCCGTAAATAGAGCTCAGCAGCCCAGCGTACGACTTGGCGATGACACCCTTAAATCCTATGGGGTTGTCGACATTGACCTCATCTTTCCATTTGTTGTTGAGAAAGTACATGCTCAGCTCTTCGACACTCCGTAGACATTGGAGAGCGGAGTTCATGTAACATGTGTTGCCGAGATTCGTGAGCCCAACGTGACCGCGAACTTTGCCATTTTGCTTCCTTCCGCGTGTTACCGGGCCTCCCGTCGGAGTACTCCTACCGCTGTTCGGGTTGCTCTTACCAACTAGAGCGCTAGTCTTGTTCTTAGACGCTGCTTTGCTGGTGTCCGCTATGTATTCACCCTTTTCATCATGCTCCTCAAGCACGATGATTTGGTCCTGGGTCAGGCCGGCATCAGCCAGAGTAAGGTCCTCGTTGGAAGCCTCATTGTCCTTTTCATCTTTCCCAGTTACCAGCTCACGCTCCGATCCAAAGGTAAGGCCATTGAAACTTTCGACGCCCATGACAAGCGTAGGCCGTTGGGCTGGCGCTGGCGCAACAGGAGATCCGTTGCGAGGAGACGCGTCGGGTGTCAATATGCCGGAGGGTTGCGAAGGTTGCGGCTCATCTGTTGGAGCGGGTGTGAGAATACGCCAAATGCGGGCTTTGTTGTTGAGGTCAATGCCGGCGGCCTTTTTCGCAGCTTTAACAAAGGCAACGAAGCTCTCGTACCTGCTCGCAACGATCCTTGCAGCTGGTTTGGCGTTGTCGGTGGGGTTCGGAGATTTTCGCACTTTTCGGATTGTGAAAATAGGAGGGTGCAGCTCGTAAGAAATATCCTCGCTGACTCCCCCGGGTACCGTGTTGTGGGCGTACCGCCTTATGATGGGACTTGACTTCTCAAGCCCGTACCAGCTCTGCACCAATTCCCATGCTTTGCGGGGCAGGATTTCAAAGTCTTGGCCCAGGGTCGCCGCCTTGGTGAGGGGAACAAAGTCCTCTCCATGTTGGTCGACCAGATCCTCCTGCATCAGTTCCGTGTCGACAAGAAGCGAGTTGTCTACCGCGCCGACGGGGCCCTCGGTTGCGTCTTTGTTGAAGTCGTTTGGCCTGCTTATGTTCTCCGACGTCCTTGCCCACACGCTCTAGCCACTGCTCAGAGATGATATAGCCCTCCTGGCAGTCCACCAGAGGCTCGCTGGACATCATGCCCATGACGCGAGTCACCTGTTCGTCGATGCTGGGCATGTCGGTGCGTAGCGAGGCGTCACCATAGGCGTCGAGGCCCCTGCCATTGGGCGCATCCGTCATCTCTACCGAAGTCGCGCGCGCGCTGCGCTGTGACGCGCCTGTGGGAAGGGGCTTGCTGGCTCGGGAGCCCGACTGCGCGTCGTTGCTGCGTGTGCTGTCGGCGTCCGTTTTGTCGTCCATGTCGGAATGAAGGCGCTTAGCCGGTGACGATGCCCGTGGAGGGGGCCTTTGTGGGTGTTGCTCGGCGGTGCGTGTGCGGTCGAGATCGGTGAAGGAGCCCTCGCGGCTATCGAGGGTCAGGTTGGCGTAGGCTTCGCTGGGTGAGCTTGCCCCGGTGTAGTTGTTGTCCCGTGCGGCGAGACTTCCAGCGTCGGGAGCGTCGACCAGGACTTCGTCGTGCAGGTGCGGTGGCAGATAGCGCGGTGGTGATGGTGAAGGTTGCGGGGAGGAGCGAGGGGACCCTACACCGACGCTTCCCACATTCGGTGAATGGTGGCCGTCGAGGTCGGACGAAGCTTTGGGCGGGACCACGATCTTCCGCTTCTTATTATTAGTGGAGGCCGTCTTGAAGCTGATTGCCTACCGTGAAGCCCGCGAAGAGCTTCAAGGCAGACTATATAAGGCGAACGAGGGAGGGTGACGGGGCAAGCAAAAGGCGGAGAAAGATTATGCAGCGCGTAGCTAGGGCCGCAGTACTTAGAGAATGGCACCTCTTTGTTCACAAACACAGTAACACGGCGGTGAAGACAACGTGGGGTAAAAGCGCAATTGTCCGCAAAAATGAGAGCGGCGCCGTGCTATACGCCGTCGTCACCATCAGCTTCGAATCGCTCAGCCTTGCGGACACTAAGCGAGCTTGGCGACGCGGTGAATGCTCCACCCCTGTCGCGCGTTCGACAGGACAGGACACTTTTTCATGACCCTTTTCTTAGCCATGTATCATGCGAGTCCGAATACTCGACCTGATCAACAATCTGGCAAACACCACGTTACTTTTTGTTTGCACAAACAAAGCGGATTTTAATTGCGAAATGTATTGCAATCATATGTGACCATTCATCAAGGCCCGCTCAGCAGTCATTATTCTGTTAGCGCAGCAGTCCGTTCTGGGGTGTGATACAGAAACTGAACGAAGTCGTCATGTTTCATCTCGACCCGCCGCTGTTCAGCCATGCAAATGCAGAGGCGCCGCCAACTGGATTCGCGGATCGAGGCTTTGACAATGCAGGCACACTTTCCCTTCCCCTTTCCCCAGATACAGTCCTTTTCACCTGAGGAGGTGCTGGGTCGCTGGTCACCTCGCCCTCGCCCTCGCCTCTTCGCTTTCCGTCATCGAAGAAGCGCGACTGTCCCGTGACAGGCGATAGGTTTGATGTGGACAAGGTACGTGTCGATCTAGATGGCTTCAACACTTTGATGCCTGTATCACGTCGCTGGTAGCTGGGATTCAAGCTGGTAGTTTTACCCGCGTTAGCCCAATCCAAAGGGCCTGTATTCCCCTTCTCTGCCTGGTCACGGCGCCAGTTGCTCCAAATAGCTGGAGATGCTGCTGTGCGCGGCGCTTCACTAGCAGAGCCTGATTCTTGAGCATCTTTGGTGTCAGAGCGATTTGATATCGAACGTCCGCATCGTGGACGCTGTTCGAGACTCCCGTATCCACTTGATTCGCCATCTTCAGAGTTAGTTGCCGGGTCTTGGCCATTCGACTTCACAGCCACCGGATAAGGATCACGAGTTGCTGAAGTACCGGACCTCTCCATCATGTGGCTCGACTGCGTTGAAGCAAGAGCCGAAGCTGTGCGGTTCAGACTTGCCGTAGAAGCACCGCTAGTGTGCAAGGATTTGAAGGCGCGATCGTCTTCAGGGCGCACGAGTGGTATCTGAAGCTTACTGCGGTCATCATCATACAGGGTTAGTTGGCTAGAAGAGAAAAGAAGATCGGCATTATGCTCTCGAAGCATGTCGCTGCCGAGGAAGATCTGAATAGCTCTCGGGTTGACTTCAGCATTGTGCTCCTCAATGACAGTAAAGTTCACGCCCACCGAAGGGAGCTGCGGGGCTGGGCTGTCGGATCGCGAGGACGTCGAGATAGGCACGGCCTCTGGGAGATATACGGACAGCTTAATTTTGCCAACGCCATCCTCGTCTACAACGACTCGATCCCGGAAGCCTAGCTGTTGGACCATGTACGAGTCCAGATAGGATGTGTATGAGCCTGAACACACTGCTGCGTATAACAAGGTATTGTGCTTGAAGTTAGTGTTGAGCCAGCAACGTATTATGGCGGGAACAGAGCCGAGAATGAACAAGCCAGGAGCCAGCCCTGGGGCGTCTTGGGGCGTTGTTGGTCCAAAGCTGGTAAGACTGTTCGCGCGACCAGAGGCCATGGAATGTATCGAGTGACCAGCAGAGCTCTGCCTTCCATCTGACTTGTGAGAGTAGCTGCGCTCGCTCATGACATGGCCGCCCATGCCACTACCAGTGCGGGGTATCAGATCCAACGACGACCTCGAGGCATGTGCCCAGTGACCGTGGTTGGCCGTCTCATCAAAGCGAACACTATTCGCGCGGGATGTGACGCCTACGCGACGGGGCTCCTCGTCGGCGTCAAGCTGTAGGCTGCCGATGAGGTTGCTGGACTGGTCGTCGAAGTTTGTGAAGTGCTCGGCGGTCGGCTGCTGCAAGGGCACTGATATGTGTCAGCCAGGCTTGGATGTACCGCATGGTAATCTCTCACCCTGTTGAGGGGTTCCTCCCAACACCGATGGGAAGGGCGATGAGGTCCCCCAGACATTCTTCAGGCGCGAGTCGTCTTCGTGCTTGCGCTCCAAGCGAGCGACGCGGTCAGCGAGGTCGGCTTGGCTCTCCTGCACTCGGAGCATCTCGCTTTGGAAACGCCAGAAATCGTCGCGCGGCTGGAAGGCTACGCTCTGGGGATCCATGCCCGTGACTCTCGCATCCCTTGGTGACGTGCTCAGTAAAGAGACACCAGCCTTCCCGTAAGGGCTCCCCGGCCAACGAACACCGGACGACGAGTGAATTCGACCTCAACTTGCTTCGTGTGTACTTGTTCCGGGCTGGCAACCTGGGGGTTCGTCGTATGCGAACGTCTGGATCGGCGGTTGCGAAGAAACGGTAAGGGTGTGTCTGAAGGCGGCTATCGGACAGTAACGCGTTCGATTTGGAGGTGGGATTCAGATGTGCGAAGGAATTGCGACTTCAGAGGGCAAGCGCCAGGCGTTGGTTGATGCAGTTGGTTCGACTCTTCGACGCAGAAGGTGCGATTGCTGTAACAACCGTCTTTACCGAAGATCAGGCGGTACCCGGAGCGCCCCTAAGGAAACGAGCAAAGTAGTGTACAAGGAGTTCAAGAGAATTTCGAACAGGAACAGAAACGGGAACAGTCGACTACAGGAATGATGATGATGATGCGAATTGTCGTCGCGATGCTATTCTAAGGCTCATGGGGGAACGACGCCGCCACTAGCCACATGCTGCCGGAGTTATGCACCCCTGTCCGGTTGGACACGACCAGGGCCTTCCCCGGAGCCCCCGCTTTATCGGACCTTCAACCGTAACACATGCAAACCAAGCCTGCTCGTGTACGCGACTTCTGCCCTTCTCATGTAATGTCTACGATGCCTGCGTGGTCTCCCATGCCTTCCACGCTTCTTGATCATTCCACGGCGGCAATACCATAGGGAGCCTCTCAGGCGTCTGATCCGGCCACTGCTGTTCAATCACCTTGATCAGTTCTTGGTAGAAGATCTCATAGCCCGCCGGATTCAAGTGGAGGCCTGCATGTCAAGTCAGCACAGGACTAAAAGCGGGATTGCTATGTAGATGTCATACCATCATACATGAGGTCCACCAAGGCATCATTCTGTGCGACGTCCAAAGACCCGGGCAGCTGGTCACCGAGCTTCCAAGCGTCTGCCTTGAAGTCTGTCTTGGCCATGAAGGCTTTCCAAAGATTTACAACGGGAAGGGTGAGCTCAGCGCCAAGCTCGACAACCGCGTCAGCATATGCTTTGGCCGTACTGTTTAGGCGTGATACGCTGGTATATCCGTTTGACTGGTCTCTTGCCCACCAGAGGTACTCGTTGATTGGGGGAGGAGCAACCAGGATGATACGAGGGCCGTGGACTTTGATCTGCGGATGAGAGATGATGTTCTTCAAGTTCTGGACAAATTCATCGAGCGGAACGTGCTGCTTGTTCGGCGCATCTGGAAGGGACGCGTCGTTGGCACCAAAAAAGATGGTCTGCGTGGTCAACTAGGGTAATGTGTGGCATGGACAGGTCTTACCATGAACCGGATCTTAGCCTGATCTGGCGGAGGGATGATTGCGGGGAGTATCTGGAGAGCTTGGCGGGAGTTGTACCCACTGCCGCAGTATCAGTCCTGGCTACAGCTGCAAAGGTGGGACATCATAACCTGAAGCCGCGATTGATTACATCAAGTCGTCGTATGTATGCTAGTAGCTAGGGCGTCAGCGCCCATGTTCAGCGGTCCGGGCCAGTGAGCAGCAAAGAAGCTTCACGAAAGAAGGTATTAGGCAAGAAAGGGCGATTGGGAAAAAGATCGCCACATGTCGACTGACCAGCTTGGAGAGCTGCAGAGGAACCAAAACCACGCTCCTGGGAGAAGGAGTCCTGGGTTATGCTGTCCCCGAACAGGAAGAATTGTTCGTATAGAGCAGGCTGTGATTGTCAGTGTGCACTTGTTCCGCTTCAGACAAGACCTAGTCGTACTCACCATCTTGAGTTATATCAGAGGGATGTAGGTTCGATCGTCGTCAGACCTTCCAAAATGTTTGCTAGTACGTTGGATATGCCACTCGGCGAATTCCCGGGAACCCGAAACAGGCTTTCCGAGTTGTTCCCTTGGACTCTCCCCAGATCAGCGGTTCAGCAGTCGATGGATGCACGAGCGGATAAGAAACGAGAACTTGCAAGCATATAGCGCCCAATAGTCCCGAGTTGCAGACGCAAGTCAGCGTGTGGTGGTGGGGCTGGGGGCTGCGATTGGCGGCTATGGCATCGCGCCTTGTCCATGGGTGGTTAGCAGGCTCCCTTTGCCCTGCATTCCGTCACTATCGCGTGCAACCCCAATAATCACATGGGACGCGCCTACCGCCATTTCCCAGGCGAGACGGCTGAGATCATCACCAGCCTCAGCGTGCCGGCTGCAGTGTGTTGCTGCTCTTGCTTGCTTTTGCTGTTTTGTGCGTGTCGGTGCGATGCATACACCATACGCACCCAAGTCTGAAACGGCCGTCTTACACAGTACCCGCGTCGGTGCCAATCTGCCCCCGGACCAAGGACAACACGGCGGTCCGCATCCTGGAGGGATCCGCGGCGTAGTGGGGATGAGCCATGGTGCCCAGCCATAACATCTCCATCGTGACACCGCCATCGTTTTCCGGATGACCATGATAGCGGCCTCTGCTCGGCCACATGTCTCTGACTGACCTCGACACTAATAGACGGCCGTCCCCCAGTTTGTAGCTGCCTTTGTTACACTCGCTCGCCATGCCCAAGTCGATGCAGTCGTACAACAGCGTCGACGACTACGACGCCGCCGACGACTACGACGCCGCCGACGACTATGCCGCCGAACAACGTGAACGCGATGACACGTTCAGCAGCACCACGCCCACCTCTCCGACCCTCACTTTCAGCGCCCAGAGACCGATGCGTGCCTCGGAGACGGACCTCACGCGGTCGACAGGCAGCGTCAACGAGCGGTCGGCCCTGCTAGGACTGCCTCACCTGCGCGGCGCCAGATCCTACAAGAGTCTTCCTGCCACGACTCCTGGCACCCCTCGACCGGGCATGACGCGTAACAACAGCCAGCTGCCCACCAGCTTGCGCATGCGCAGCAGGAGGCTCCCTCACCGGCGGACACACGTTCAGTCAGCGGCTGGTACATGCCCTGGGTGAGCGAGGAGCGGGCCTGGAGCAGAGCATGCACTCGGCAAAGGCCTCCTTCCTCCAGGACAACCGCGTGTGGTACGATCAGTTCACGTCCACTGACTGGGTCCACGATAACATTGCCGACGCGTATCGCGTCAAGGCGCTGCGGAGTAGAAAGGACATTAGAGGGCGTTTAGCTGCATGGTTCGACGGTGCTCAGGGCTGGGTGCTGGTGGCCCTCATTGGCGTTCTGACTGCCGTTTGCGCCTACTTCGTCAACACCACCGAGACTACGCTCTTCGACCTCAAGCAAGGATATTGCACCAACGGCTGGAACAAGAGCCGCAAGACGTGCTGTGACGGTGCATCGGTATGCGAGAGCTGGGTCCACTGGTCCGAGGCGGTCCGCAATGACAGGTTGGATGTGGTCCACACGCAATATGGCTTCTTCGTGCTTTCCGTCGTTGTACTGTCCATGGCCTCGTGCCTGCTCACTCTCACCACCAAAACAGTCATCCCCTCGGCCATTTCACTCGCCACACTCGACGAGAACTTGGGTGCCGAAGTGCGCAGATACTCTGATCAGGAGGATGAAGACGACCGTAAACGCAGTATCAGTCCGGAGTCGAGGTTTCAGGAAGTTCAGGCCCGGCCACCCATGGTCTACTATTCCGCTGCTGGTAGTGGTGTAGCTGAAGTCAAGGTCATTCTCAGCGGCTTCGTTCTCCACGGCTACTTGGGTGTACGGACCCTGCTCGTCAAAACGCTGGCTCTGATTCTGAGTGTCGCGTCAGGTCTCAGTCTCGGCAAGGAAGGTCCGTACGTGCATATCGCGACTTGCATAGGAAATATCGCGTGCCGTATCTTCTCCAAGTACAGTAACAACGACGGAAAGCGCAGGGAGATTCTCAGCGCTAGCGCTGCTAGTGGTGTCGCCGTTGCCTTTGGTGCTCCGATTGGTGGAGTGCTCTTCAGTCTGGAAGAAGTCAGCTACTACTTTCCCTCCAAGACGCTCTTCAGAACCTTTTTCTGCTGCATCGTAAGTGACCTGTCTCTCATGCTGACGCTAGGCTAATTGTTCAATAGGCGGCCGCTTTGTCTCTCAAATTCCTGGATCCATATGGCACCAAGAAAATTGTTCTCTTCGAGGTTCGGTACCACTTGGACTGGAAGTTCTTCGAGCTGGCGACCTTCGTCTTCACCGGTGCTGTTGGTGGTGTCCTCGGCGCATTGTTCATCAAGGCATCTCGCATCTGGGCACGAACGTTCCGTCGCATACCCATTATCAAGAAACATCCGCTTCTCGAAGTGTTCCTCGTTGCGCTTGTCACCGGTCTGATCAGCTTCTGGAACCGATACACCAAGCTTCCAGTCACGGAGCTTTTGTTTGAGTTGGCAAGTCCATGCGACACTTACTCGGACAGCGGTAACGGTCTTTGTCCCACCGTCGAACACATCCCAAGCGTGCTCAAAGTCTTGTTCTTCGCGTTCGTCATCAAGTCGCTCCTGACCGTCGTCACCTTTGGTATCAAAGTGCCAGCCGGTATTTACGTGCCTTCGATGGTTGTAGGTGGTCTCGCTGGACGCTTCATCGGTCACACCGTGCAACTTGTTGCTCTGCGCTTCAACCACTTGGGTGTTTTTGGAGAGTGCTCCGCCGATGGAACACCAGGTCAATGTGTTGTTCCTGGAGTTTACGCCCTTGTCGCTGCTGGTGCGACAATGACAGGTGTTACTCGTCTGAGTATCACGCTGGCAGTCATTCTCTTCGAGCTCACAGGTAGCTTGGATCACGTCCTGCCTTTCTCTCTTGGAATCCTTGTTGCCAAATGGGTAGCCGATGCCATTGAGCCACTGAGTATCTATGACCTGCTCACAGACATGAACTCGTATCCCTTTCTCGACAACAAGGTGCGACCAATCTTCACGTCCGAACTTGGCGACATCACCACTGGCAAAAGACAAGACCACATCATCGACATCTCGGAAGATGCACTCATCCCTGCAGTCGAGCTTCGTGCAAAACAACGCGGGCTCCAGATGATAGGCGAAATCGATGGTGGCCTTTCAATCGTCAAAAATGGCGTTCTTGTCGGTCTCATTCCTGCACCAGATCTGGAGTTCGCCCTCGATAAGCTAGAAAACGAAGACAACACGCTTTGCCTAATGTCGCCACGAGTAGACTGGGCCGCAGGACGGGAGCCGCAAGACGAAGAAGAGCAAGAGGCATACGATCCGAGCGATTTCACGCCATATATCGACCCGGCACCTGTTGCATTGGACGTCCACTCACCCATGGATTTGGTATACGAATGCTTCGTGAAGCTTGGATTGCGGTATATCTGCGTGCTCAGGGACGGCAAGTACGCTGGTCTGGTACGTGGTGCATAGAGTGTAAAGGCTGGACAATACTAACTGCAAGTAGGTCCACAAAAAGACTTTCGTCAAGTACGTTAAAGAACTCGAGCACCAGGAGAAGAAAGCTCGCGAGATTTGAGTCATCGCTGCTTCGTATTTGTTTCATCTCGTTCTTGAGTAGCGCCATACCCTCATTGTCTTTCAGCGGTCTTTCTTTTCATTACCAGGTCATTTTCTAGGGCATACAATGCATCTCTACTGGCGTTGCAAATAGCATGTCTTCGTAGACGACGTGGCAGCACGCGATAAGAGTAGAACACACATGGGATCATCTCTCTAAACCGCCAACACTGAATTTTCTCGCCTCAACGATACATGCTAAGCAGAAAGTGGACCCGCTACCGTAGTCATCGCTCAATCGCATGTGCAATGTGAAGATGGTAGACCGGTGCTGCGCACGGTCCGTTACATGCACCTTCCACGTGCATGCATGCGAGTAAATCATCGTTTTCTTCTACACCAAGGTCTAGAAGGCGTTTAGTTCTACTTGCGATTTTGGATTTCATCAGTTCATTTATTGCTACCTAGGGTTTCCACATTATAGTTCAGTTGGACTATTTGACTGCGCACTATCAACACGATCTTTAGTGCATTATTTGAGGACGACCTCGACACTCAAGGCGCGACACATAAGTATCCCGCTTGCGTGGCTATCGAGTGTTCGGCGCAATGCACCCTATGCTAAATCCCCTCTTCCTTGCAGTATCATTTCTTCAAGTACTGGCTTCCACAAATCGGTATTGTCGTACTGGATCCAACGACTTCGCCATCACTACAAACCCAGCTGGCCCTCAGATTCGCCGTCAGAAAAGTATGGCCTTCACTTCGAATCCCAGGGAAGGGTCACCTCCGCGTCGTTCGAAACTGCTTTGCAAACGCTAGGGCCAAAGCGGAACTCGACTGTCTACTCCAGGAGGGTTTCAACATATGGGCTAAAACCATCAACACTCCAGCCAGCGCTGGGAACGGTCATTGCCTTGGATGGAAGGAGGTTTCCTATCAGACCGAGAACGGTGATGAAAGAATACATCCTCCGTGCTACCTGGATGACTACAGGAACAAGAAAGAGCCGGGGACTTGGAATCCGAGAGTAAGATCGGACGTTCTAGCAATACACCTTGATGAGGCAGGCGAAGCGCCCTATGCTAGCGCTGGTTACTATGAGAAAAGCCAAGGAGCTGGTCGTTATTTCCTCGTCATGGGCTCTTCAGATACTGAGGGACACCGAGTAGCACTTGAAGTGAGTTTCTGCAGATGCCCTTGAATTTTGCCGTCTCTCTTCTTTCATCTACTAACACCGTTCCAGATCGGCCATGTCCTGGGTATGCTGCGCGAGCAGTGCCGATTCGACAGCGACGAACATGTTCTTTTTCGCTGTGATAAGCTAGTAGGTTACAAAGACGCGCTCATCGCCGCCAGTATTGCCGGCAAAGCCAACGCCATTGAGCAGCTTTGCACCGATCAAGAACTTGCAAATCACTTCGGCTTGGAAGCTGGCGCACAATATATCAGAAATGATGCATATGATTTCATCCACGCTTCGATGATGGATGAAGGGCGATGTGCAGTTTGTGAAGACTTGGTATAAGTGGATCGAAGTGCCGCTTCAACCACCTGCTCAGGGGCCTTCGACTCTAACTAGTAGCACTGTCAAGCGCGCAAGAGACAAAGACAAACGCGAGGTGGTCAGAGTGCTAGAGGGAATGACCTGGTGGTCAGATGAATGTAGATCGAGATCAAAAGGAATGTGTGGAGAGCAGCATACGGGATATAAATATATGCATAGGAAGAGAAGATGGTATAAGTGCGGTACTAAACGTTTGCAAGGTAGTACCGGTTGGCTGCGAATCGTGATAAAGCTATCGATGCGTGTTGCAAGCGTACGCTCTTTTGTATTATCTAGGTGCATCGTTTCAGAGTTGATTTTGCCGCATGCATATTTACAAAGTCATGGAGCTCAGCCCCACCAGTCCTCAGCTAGTGCTGTTGTCGCTCTACCCCGCTACTCATGTTAATTGACCATGCCGTTCCGAAACAACAATGAGCACGATGTCGCCAGTCGTACCAGCCGTTTGTCATCGTGAAATATAATTGGCGTCAATGAACTTTCCGCCACATCATCAGTAACGCCTTCCTAGCTCAGTGGTAGAGCGCGTCACTAGTAATGACGAGGTCGTCAGTTCAATTCTGGCGGAAGGCATTTCAAGTTGGATTTTTGCTCACGTCTGCTCTATGCATGCTATGTAAGCTTTTTGGCTACTGTTTGGGGATGCATGATGGTGACACGGCGGCATAAGCGAACAATCTTGAAAATGAGTATGACTTGCCTCGCGACTTGATTGTGTACCAACAACGACTTTCTCTTACAGCAAAAGAGGTTTGATCTGAAGATGCGGTGGTTAGAACCGCTCATGCTGGGGACGATATTAATGCTATGTATGATCTTGCATATGCGTAATGCATAGGGACGCTGGAAACGCTAGAAACGCAACTTTTGACCATGTGCTGGCAAACATCTTAACACATTGTCCCGGTCATCATTTCCGGGCAGATGATTGCCTCTATCACATGCTTCCAACGAACAACATCATATCTCATTATGACGGCTCAACAGTATTTACATATGTACAATTGCATCGACGACGGTGCGTTATGCACCGCTCATCCAGATGGCGTACGTTGTGGTGGAAGAAGAAAGGCTTCCTAGCCTGGTCAAGGTACAGCTGTGATGTCTCGCTCAGTGTGTGTCGTCCGTGAGGACGTCATAGGCGTCAGCTCCATGTCCTTGTCTATACTCGTGGATTCAGTTGTCACATCCAGATTCTATTCGCCTGATTCCAACGGTAAATTTGGCGGTTTTGACGTGGCTTCCTCACTAACCTTCTCCATGTCTGCTGCGACATCATCCCTATCCTTGTTACGGAACATGACATAGAACACGATAGTTGTGAGGGCCATAGCACCGGTCAAGCTGCCGTAGAACGAGACAAGATAAGGATCGCGAGCTGCCTCAGCGATGACTAAAGCGATAGCCGAACCTATACCCGTAATGAGCATGTTGATGGCCTGGACGAGGACTTTCATTTCCTTCGGCGCATGCTTCTCTGCATACTCCATGGCTGTCGTCATGGCGAACACCTCGCCTGTTGCTATCAAGAAGTAGAGGGGCGCTTGTGTCCAGACATTGGGTCGATGTTGTCCGGCGGCAAGCCCGTCTCCGCAGTCTGATGGGTGGTCGAAGCATGGCGGAGACGTGTAGATGTAATGTTGCACCAAGGTTGCATACATCATCGAGAGTGCGACGAAGCAGAAGCCGATGGCGATGCGAGTGACTGCCTTCAAATATATGCGTCGTTTGGCCAACATGGGATTGAGTATGTATTCCACAAACGGACTGATAAGTATGCAAGCCACCTGGTTCATTCCGGGCAAGACGTCGTTGGGCGTGCTTCCAGTATTCATGTCGCTTGCTTGAGATATAAGAGGTTATTCTGCATTTGGTCGAAGCAAATGTAGAAAACGATAAATGCCAGACTGGATTAGGTGTCAGTATACACAAGCAAGCGGGTGTAGTACCTACAGTACCCGACACGCGCCCAGCGCACGAGTGATTTCGTCAACAAACTGGTGACTCCACGGAACCACCTTGCCTCTCTCGGTGCGCTGATATACTGGGTCTGCACAATTCATCCGGAAGCCGTTACGCACGGCACAGTTGAGAACCTTCGCAGCGGGTACCACCACGTCTGCTTCCTGCGGTGGATTGACTATCTTAGGGTTAGCGTGAGTAGTACAAAAGTGTAGGATAATGCACACCGAAGAATTTCTTTCCAAAAATCAACATCAAAAATGCAATAACAATACAGCCAAGACCTAGTGCGTATGAGGGAGCAAAACCGTGTTGTTTCTCGATGTAGACACAGGGGAGAGCTGACAAGGCGCCTACGTTGCCGATCCAGAAGTATAGGTTGTAGATGAACTGTAAAGTGATCTTGCTATCGATCACGACTCGTTCCTTCTTCAAAGAAGCTGGGAAGCATTTCGAGAGACACGTCCATTCTATGAAAGGATTTTGTGACACTAAGAGTGTTTTCTCTTTAGAAGCCCTATCAGTATACTGGTTGGCAATGAACGACCTCATTGTGACCTGGGTCTAAGAGACGTTAGCATGTGCAACAAGCGTAGCTGATAGTAAGACTTACACCTCCGCCACCCAAAGCTATCAGAATCATTGCAATTATCAGACCAGACAAACCCGCTCCTTGATCAAGCATCACTGGTAGAGAGCTGACTACCAAGGCGATGCATCCCAGAGTATAAACCGTTAAGCTGAGCAGCAAAGTCTTGTATTGGCCCAGATGATTGTCTGCCAGCGGCGCTATGAAAACGGGGCTCGTGAAGTAGACAATGAAGAATCCGCAGTACATTCGTGTTGCAGTGATCTGTCCGAGGTTGAGAGCGCCAGGAGTATGATTCATGTCGTGGTGCCGAGGGTGTTCCATGTAGTTTTGCCAAGGAGCGGTGACTATCCCGTGCAGTGTCAGTGCTGTGTCAGACATGCTGCTACATGATGGTGACACTTACGTCCCCAGAATGTTGCCCTCTCCCAAAACCCGATCACAGCAACCACCCATAGCTTCCATGGTATGTCACCCCTGACACGCCGCAGTTCAGGAGCAGCACACTCAATCTTTGTGTCACTCGTACTCGACGATGCTTGTGGCACTCGTATCTTAGATATCCTGTTATCAAAATCAGTCCTAGTGGTTGCCATGGTGGCGGAAGAACTGGCCCGTCCATGGTTGTAGTTGGCTCTGATGCTTGAGCACTGCGTTCGCCCACCATTGGTGTGATAAGAGAGTGATAAGGAGGTGGGAAGGGATTGTGAATTTGCAAGTGAATCGACTAAAAACGCTAAACTTGAAGGTTGGAGCCTTTGCCCGAGGAGTAGCCCTCGGCCTGCGATGTACGGAAAGCGAGGTTCGGAACTTTTGGTGGTAGCGACCAGCGATTGGCTAATGCCGACTGAGGCGGTCGCAATGTACCTTCCCTCAGCATTTCATATACCAGCGTTGCGGTGAAAACGTGCACTATGCGTCGATTCTCTGGTGCAGCGGCCCGTACGGTAAGGGAACATGCAGAAGTAATCGCCTCTTGAATGCTCGGTAGTTGTTTGATCGACGCTTTCATATGCTGCTTCTCTGAGTTTGAACACCGGAAAGAGAGTACCAACAAGGCTTGCCATACTTCAAGAACAAGTGACTCTTCGCCTCATGGGCGCCTGCTGATGTCACTCAACAAGACGCACTGATATGATAACCACAAATGGTGACGCCGAAGTTGCACATATATCGGTTGCACATATATCGCTGCCGCGTGCCAAGCTCCGGAAAGTGCTTCATCGGGGTCAAGCCAGGTTACAGATGCTCGGGACATGGATAGGTACCAACGCTCAAGGCCCAGTAACCAGGCGCACAGGAATAAGAGTTGTAGAGCCGTGGCATCGTTTGTCATATACACGAGGCCAGGACTCTTCTCCAAGACATGGGAACAGAATCTGGAACCCCCGCCCACAGATGCACCTAAACAGATCTAGTTCATGGGTTCCGTTTTCGATTAAGATGGTTTGTCGTTGTGCGCGTGACTTAACGCCTCATCAGAAGACCTTCAAGCATCCCGCTGCTATTACGGACCATCCATGCTTACTAGATGCACTCAAAGACATATGTGAATATCCGTCTTTTTGTATGCATGCATCCGCAATGTTATGTCATGAGCCGGCACGATGGGCAGGTGCAGATGGCCCAACGGTACTGGGTGCCACCCGTCGGACTTAGCAGCCTACGCCGTTTCGTGTGTTGTCGCATCGTGCGATTTTTGTGACGCTGCCGAACAATAATGGACGTCCGAATCAGAGAAAACGATGTATGTCGTGGTGCGATGGAGGTGCATCGGTGGGTACTAGAGGCATGGAGACGCGCACCCAAGCTTCTGTACCTAGGTACTTCGATCACATGAGGCAGATCCAAGTCCGGCACACTTCGGGACGTGGAGCCATCTCCCAGCCACTACAACTAACGTTCTTTGTGTGGCTTTTGGTCGTCACTATGTAGGCTTCGCAAAAGTCTTCGTGTCAGTACACGCGTACCTGCAGATTTCCTGCAGACCTTGCTTGCAATCTTAATTACACCGCTTCATTCCCATGCTGGCATCTTCCATGGGCGGCACAGAACACCACATCAAGCTTCCACAAGGCCGATCAAACACAGCACGAATGTTGCGTAATCTCTACACGGAACTGCGGCTGAACCAGAGTCGTTGGAATTGAGTTGCACAGATGACGGTTACAGCGCTGCGCCGATAGAGCACATGCCTTTGCTGCAACGTCAATTCGAGATGGACGCGCCATCGTCGCGTCGCCCACTGAGATCTTCTGATCTGCTGCGAAAGGCCCTTTTCTTTTTTGTGCTTTAGTGGCGGTGAGGACTCCGACCAGTGGAATCATGACGCGGGCATTTTTCAAAGTGTACCTCGTATTGCAACCGATGTGTGACAAAGACCGATGGGCCGGAAGCGACCGGAAAGACTGAAGACACAGGTTGTGCCATGTCTATGAATATGTGTGGCTCACGGAAAGTCAGGATTACATGCGATCGAATGCAGTGTTGGAACAACGCCCGGGGTAACGACAGGGTCTAGCCCAGAATCCTACCGTGGGGTGCAGGTGATCGCCGGACTAACCGCGGGGCTGGACCTTCGGGAAATGTAAGACGTGGCCTGCAGGTGGTATCAGGTATCAATAGTGCGATTTCGGTCGGTATTTACCCCCAGAGTATTTACCCGCCGTGGGGCCCCGTTTGTGTCCATCCACTCGAGTTCCCATCATTACACTTCTTCTTGAAATATCTCAACTCGCCTGCACCCCTCACGATGTATCATCTAGACGGCAACCAGGCTCCATCCGATCAGTCCTTGTTGAACGACCTACTCAGAATTACAACGTCCAAATGGCAGTCAATGCTAAAGAAAGAAACCACTTCAGTACGAGAGGAAGCTGCTTCACGACCTTCCGTATCGAGGAGCTCCACCCAACTTTCAGTGCCGAGATCGAAGGAATAGAGAATATACATCAAGCAAGAAACGGCTCAAAGAGCAGTGGCAAGCAGTGGCGGGAGCTACGCTTCCGCCTTTCTCTGCTTCTTCCAGATTGTGCTTCAACGCGGACTTGACACATCTCTGGCTTAGGTTGTATAACTTGACGCTCTTTCAGAACCACATTGCCTTTCTCCTAGCAATGAGAATACAACAGTCGTTCGTACGTTACCTACATGTGCGCTTTTCGTGCAACTGCGTCGGATGGCAAAGCGCACGTCGATCCATGAGAAACCTAGGCGAATCAGATAAGGTCCGACTATTTACGAAAGCTTGTATGATGATACGATATAAACGTCACGAGCCTGTCGACGCAGGAAATATGGACGAGGGCGGAAATGGCAACCGCCGCGACGGCCTGATTGCGCACGCGCATCACATCAGTATCGTGAAGACGAAAGACGACGGACGATTTTGAAGGTAACGCTGCCGATAAGTGTTTGTCAGGATATGGACTCTCTGATTGTTTCAGGTAGGTTCTGGTCCCGAAGAGGTTAGTGGTGGTACGCTTCTTCGGGGCCTTATGAGGAATATCGGTAGAGTCGGGGCACCTGGATTGAGCTCGATCGAATAGTGGGCCGTTTCGAGCATACTGGGTTCCAGCCTGGGGTAATACTGCCGTCTTCTTGCAGATGCGATACAAGAGTTCCATTATTACGTGAAGCTCACCAAAACGAACTAGGATAATCTAGACTAGAAATCCTACAGTAATTATGGCCTCTTCAGATTCGTAGTTCCTAATCATGGGCACTGCCAAGATAGTTCAGCCTGATAACAAATACCAGTGCCCCGATCACGCATACGTGAGTGACGTATTGTATATGACTTGGCATACTATGAGGCATTCAAGTCTAGTTCAATCAAGCACGGAGCACGCGGAACGATCAGCGCGCGAAGACAACTCAGTCAGATACAATCTAATATATATTGTACGACTATCCAAGAGAGCCGGAAGATTGGTACGGCAAATTACCACTACCGAACATGGCTCATAATGTGGCGATTTGGGTCATCAAGTGTTTCCACCAGCTGAGACCACACTACTCCATTGCCTTGTTCATATATCTGATGATCTTTATCGACGCATTATATGAGGGTAAACTATGCGCCACTTTGATTACCTCTCGCACATGCTCCCCTCCCGACTACATAATCGCCGCCTCGCACCGAACAAGCCAAACACCAGGTACAACCCACAAAAGCGACCAACAAACTCACCATGAAGATATTTCTCCTCGCCGCCTTGGCGAGTACAGCCACAGCACACACCATCTTCCAGAAGGTCTCTGTGAATGGAGTGGATCAAGGCCAGCTCAAGGGCGTCCGCGCACCCGATTCTGACTACCCCATCACGAGCGTCACTGATGCGGCTTTCGCTTGCAACAAAGACATCAAACACAAGGATACTACTGTGATAAGCATTCCGGCAGGAACAAAAGTCGGAGCTTGGTGGGGTAAAGACTGCCATCTACGAACTACGTGAAAACATACACTGACTTCGTACTAGGCCATGTTATCGGTGGGAAGCAGAGTGCTAACGATCCCGACCATCCTATTGCTGCGAGTCACAAAGGTTCGTGGCTCTCACCAGGAATGTTGCGGCTCTATAACAATCAGGATCTAATAAATACGTTGTAGGTCCGATACAATACTATCTTGCCAAGGTAGACAATGCTGCCACCACCGGTACCACAGGTCTCCAATGGTTCAAGGTCGCCCAAGATGGTTTGAGCAATGGCAAGTGGGCCGTAGATACTATGATCGCGAACGGGGGGTGGCATTACTTCGACATGCCTACTTGCGTGGCTCCAGGCGACTATCTGATGCGTAAGTAATGTCTCTGTATGGACTCTATGTGAGACAAATACTGACTTTCTATGCCAATCTTTAGGCGTCGAACTCATAGCCCTTCACGGCGCTCAGAACCAAGGTAACTTCCTCAGACCGTCATCCCAAGTTATATCTGACTTCATGATTAGGCGGCGCCCAATTCTACATGGAGTGCGCACAAATTCGCGTGACTGGTAGCGGCACAAACAAAGGGTCAAACTTCGTGTCTTTCCCCGGTGCCTACAAAGCCAACGATCCCGGTATTCAAGTCAGGTAATTTCAGACTGCACGAAAAGCATGTGAGACATACACTGACTTCGTATCTTTTTCTCTGCAGCATCTATGACAACGCTGGCAAGCCATATATGGGCGGCAAGACGTATACGATTCCAGGTCCTGCGCCTCTCACTTGTGCGGCTGGGTAGGAATGAGGCAGTGGGTCGATGCCTTCTCTGCAAGAGCCAGTGCTAGTACCCAAAGCACCGGATGCAGGAGCGGCGTTATATGTGCAGTGCGGCAGTATAACATGAACTGATCCGACAGCCTGCGCACAGGTAACGCGTAAAGTGAGCAATGAGCATTACTCGCAATGCCTGCCAGAGTGTGTTGGTCCAAGATGTTTGCCGTGTACGTAGCCATGCTTCGTTCGGATAATAGAACGCTTTGACTGCGTACATATCCTTGTGAACGCCGCGCACGTGTTGTTTGAGGCCTTCCTCCAGCGCGAAAGCTGAGTCGCAGTGCTGGCAGCGGTAACGCCTACGGTGCTTGCGATTCAAGTGAATGCTGACGGAATGTTAGTGCTGGGCGCCTACGGAGTTTGCAGGCTCCGTGTCCGATCGGCGACTTACTTCAGCTGCCCTGGCAAATGGTATGATGTCTGGCATGTATCGCATCGATGGAGGCTTGACGAATGATCAGACAGTTGTCTAGCATTTTCCAATTGATCGAGTACCGTATTCTTCCCTAAGACCGTTTCGGAGGGTTTGTAGAACTTTTCGCTATCCAGTGGAGAGCCTGTATCTTCTGTTGGAAAATTGAGGAAAGTATTCTCGGTACGGACATGTACGGAGCTTTCCATTGGCGAGACAGTCATCCGTGGTGGTGAGATACCGGACATTGTCATCACTTGTAATCTTTCGCAGCTTTTGCCGTGAACGTCGTCTTCGGGCAGCCGCTTCCGTTGGAGCCATGGGGAAATGACCGGATCTGGAGTGTGTTCCACATCCCATGGGCTGATATACTGTTCTTTGTCCATCCGACGTGAGCAAGCGCGACTATAAGTAGCTGCGCCGATCCTTCTGTTGCTTCCTATCAGCAGGCGCTTCATGTTAGGCTACAAGGCTGACGAATCACTCTGAGGTACGATGCGTTGTTAATACGATGTCTTATCGATACCCAGAATCTGATCTGCTATTATAGCTTTTGGAAGTTTCTTAGTTTTGTACCTTTCCTGTCGAGCCCATATCGAGTCCTTGGGTGGGGTCTTGACGTATGGAGCTGGATCTATTCCTGGGCATCGTCCTTTGCGCTCGAGATCTCGGAGCTTCTCGGAGGGGATTAAGGATGATGTTGAAGCTCTGGTCGTTGGAAGTCATGTTTAGATGATGTGCGTGGGAGTGGGAGCAGCGGTAATTTCCACCCCACCATCGGAAGTCATTGCACTCAAGCAGAAGGTCAATATCAATGCAAAACTCCGGACTCGTCACCTGAGTACATGTGCTCCACTCTAGCAAACTTAGATTCCTTATTCAAAGCTCTCTACCACCTTGAACCTAACCGCGAATCACGATAGCTATGTTTTCTCTCAGAAGCACAAACCTAAATCCGGCGCACATGTTGCTTATCCTCTGGTACGAAAATCGGTAGCCATAAGGCTAGAGGCGCGGCATGCCCCGACGACGGTCGATGCCCTTCTTACCCTGTTTAATACACCCAAAAGGCATAAATACACGATTCCACGTGAGCCGACATTCTGTGTCAAACAGCCGCTTACTAGTTGCTGTATCGTTACCTGTCCCGTAGCAAACAGCTGCCTCTCATAGATTAACGACTAATAACCCCTCCAAAATGTGGTTAAAGACTATATTTTCTAGATACGTACAGTTTGACTATGAGCGCGCTTTGTCTGGGCCAGCTCCTCTAATCCTTATATCGGAAATGGTGTCGCAACTACTTGGCCATTCGGCAGTCGGCGTTGCTGACCCAGGGGATTCCAACTTCGATGACCCCCATACTACGAGAGGAGAGTTTCTACAGATTGAGAATGCGAGAAAGCGCGGTGTAACCATCGTCACGCATCAACTACTCCTCTCACGCGAGGATGTGACTACCACCACCTTCCAAGGTTTCCAAGTTACTGAGTCATCGCTTGCCATATCTGCTCCAAACCCGAAAAACCACTGGCTTCGACAAGAAGGCGCACCATACTTGGTCATTGGAAGCAGGTAGTGTTGGTTTCTTGATACATTCCAATCCACTTTAACAATCAGAGAAACAAGTAAGGTATATGTATGGGTTTTAAGTCCAAGCCTATGCGCCTCCAACCTAGAGAGAAAAGTTCACCAATTTCATGCAGCAACGAAACTCCAAAGAGATCCCCGTCCCAAAGAATCCATTATCCAACTTCGGTAGCAAAATGAGAGCAACGATGACACGCCGCCAGAGTGGGATGGATTCACAAAAGCTGGTTGACCAAAGCAGACACGGCGACCAGAACCAAGCAAGACCAGATGGAATGAAGAAACACCAACGCTCGCACGGAGATGACACGTCGCGTCTTTAAGATCGACCCGGGTTGTGTGACGAGGACAAACTCACAGGTAAAGGTGTGCTATTGCTTTTATGAAACGCTGTTCACAGATCATTCAAGATTCATTGAACATGTGGCGAAATCGCACCCTAGTCACCAAGGGCTAGCAAAGGGAATGAGGCAATTTGGGAGATGCATTCAGTTATGGCACTTAACCACCAAACGAATAGTTTTGACATTCCGCACCGTTTGTGCTAGTCCTTTCTTCAACGCAAAATCGCCTTCTGCAGCCAACGATATCGCAGCCCGCAGTATGTTCATGTTCAGTCTTATGCCTTTCCAGTTCACTCTTCGTGAGAAGCTTTTCGTTGTTACAAGTCGCACACTTGTATATCAGAACGGCTTCTAAAGCTTTCTGAGCATCGCCTGGTTTGGGCCGTGCGCATGGGTTGTGCCATCGGATTTGTGTTGTGGGTGGCACAAAGAAGTCGTCAAACCATTGTGGGGACTCGGCAGATGGTGGAAAATCGTTGGTAGTTGTCGCGCTTCTGGCATTGAATTGGAAGGGGGTATGAACTCGAGGGTCCGTCGCAGTCGCCGTGATTGTAGCGCTAGACGCTGGAGAGCTCGCAACACCCACTGTATCGGAGTTTACGGAGTCAGACCTCGTAGTATCGTTCTCTGGTTCGAGTACCGTGCTTGGTATTGATTGCGAGTCCATCAACGCGATTACGAGCTTTTGATCGAAATTGTATGTGGGTAGATCGACTTCATATCGCATCGAGACAACCCATACAACCTCATTCTTCTCTTTCTGGCTCAGCATCTTGTACTTTGCCACCCTAGTCATCATGTTTAAAAAGTATCTGCTTACGACTGTAAAGTAAGCTCGTTGGAAGATACTTTGAACATGTTCCGGAACCATATTGAGCATGTTGAGCATAAAGTCGCCCGTTTGGCGTGTGCACGACATGACTTGATCGAATGTTTGTGTTTCCAAAATTGGAAAGTGGCCTAAAGACCACGTATATGGTATACCATTGATGTGTCGTACCTGTTTTCCTGGTATCTTAGAGACCAAGGCTGGCATGACCTCGGAAAGAAGCGGCTCTTCGAACGTCTCTGCCGCTCGAATATATGGCCGTACACCGTCCGTGCCTTCGGTTTCAGGATCTGCGCTGCCATCTAGAAGCATCTGAAGACGTGGGAGAAGATCCACAGCAGGACAATCGGCGATACACTTTCGCAAAGGACTGATGGAGTCCCGCGCGGCTCGATTTGGATCGACACCTTTTTCGAGGAGCACTTGGATGTCGCGCAACGTATCAGCTGGGTGGCGTTTCGCATTGGGACAGCAGCCGAGTATTTCGTAGAGGAGAGAGCTACCGTTATTGATGGGTGTTTGCACAAAGCTATCAATCAGCCATCTTGCAAAGGTCGGAGTCGAATGCCACAGTGCTTGATGCTCAAATGTATCCTTCTGAGGAGATTCGCAGGGATACCCTTGGAAGTATGATGGGAATATGGCGCCTTTGCTGATAAACAACCGAAAGCATTCGAGCTCATCTGGCGATAGCTCAAAAGCCCAGTAGGGACGATTCTCCCATGGCTTTACGAACATGTCAAAATTCGACAAAATGGCGAGCTCTGGAGGCTTGCAATGAACGTCCGCTCCAGCGCTGAGAAGCATATCCATAATCAGATGGCAGTTTTTTCGTGCGGCAGGGTTCGTGTAAGTGTTCATCCTATGTAATAAGCATAGTTGTAATGCTGTGTGAATACCGGGCTTTCCAGGCGCAGGGCCAGCATCATCGACTTTTGCACCTCGATTGAGAAGAATCTGAACGACATCGGGAACATTCCAAAACACTGCTTGACGTAAGGGACTCCAGCTTGAGCCCGGAAGTCCGTTAACGTCTGAGCGGCCCGGCTGGAGCAGCGCCTGAACAGTGTAGGCTCTCCCGTTTTTGATAGCATTATGCAAGGCTAGGTCTGTACCCAGTGGATGTTTGGAGCCTTTCGCACCGTAAGCAAATAAGACCCATATTGTTGGTCCGCAAGGCATGCTACAAGCAATATCGAACAATGTTTGTTCCGGGTGTTGTAATATGACCATCTCGCTCAGAGCGGGATGGTCAGCAAACCGAGCGCCTGCTCCGAAAGGCAAACCGATAGGATCGTTGACATGAGCAACGTTACCGACGATAAGCTCTTCAAGCTTTTGCACATTACCTTCCAAGAGTGCACCAACCATGTCTAGTACTATGTCTGAGGCTTGCGTAGGGTCCTGCGACCATGTGTTATCGAACGATGGCTGAAAGCTACCGCATAGTCAGCGATTGTGGAGTGCAAATGTGACGATAATTGGGGAGTTTTGTACTCCTGTGGCTGATTCAATAGTCCCAAAAAGGTTGGCTCCGCAACCTTAACAGCTTCATCGGCTATTGAACTCGGCAGACTAGCCACGACCTGCCAGTCGCCAGTTCTCCTGGTCTCCGGTTCCATCGCAATAGGTTCAGCCGATTGGACTGATTCATTCTCGGGCTGAGCCAGCTCATCGGAAAGTTCTTTGCTTAGCAGTCGCGCCTCACGACGCTGTTTGGGAGTCCTTCGCGGTTTATGCCTCATAATACCCCATTCTTTCAGTTTCATACGGTAGGACCGCGTGCTATATAGATCATTAACAATTTTTCGACATATCAATGTCCTTTCAAACACTTACGAAGCCCGAAACTTGTGTTTGCGTTCCATCAGCTCTTTGACCTCTTCTAAAGACTTCTTTTGAACGAAAGAAAGCTCCTTAATCTCATCCTGCACCAACTCCCAGTCTTTCGTCATCTTTTTTAAATACTGCGACTGGGTAGTTCACCTTTTGATGCACAGTAGGCACCAGATGTGCACATTTGAAGTGCGAATGTGCGGTCGGAAAGCTGCGGTACGCAGGCGGCTGATCAGTGAGAATGTACCAGGGTGCATGATCTTGCTAAGGGAGCTAGATGGACCAAGATCAATTCTAGGGGAACCATTGTGCGATTCTGGACATATGCTGCAGTTGTAACAACACGCATGCAGGTCGCTGTGTGCAAAAGTAAGCAGGAGTTCAGCTGACACAGCGAAAGTGCAACTTTATGTTTAGTATATATCAGGTCTAGCGCATAGAATTGAAATTGCACAGCCCCACGCCTTAGCTCCAGCCGCATCCTCGATGCAGACTGGGTAATGCACAGACCGTACTAAAGGTGGAGACCATCAACACCTCGAGCGGTGGCGATAGGCTCACGTGCAATTCCAATCATCTTGGACTGAGACGAAATTCCGGGGGACGAAATTCTCGGTGGTCTTGTCTCGCCGAGTCCGCGATGTAGGTCAAGCTACCCGGCTTGTTACCGTTGTATGCGCATCTGAATGAGCACAAGTTACGAGTTTACACGCTTCGAACATTGCAGTGAACAACTAACAATGGTATCATTCGGACTAGACGCTAAAAGAACAGACAGAAAACAGAAGCGAACCTTAACGGCCACCGATCTGGCCATTAGGAATAGGCTTCACCCAAACGAACATGCAGTTGAGGATAATGATCATGATGCCAATGATCCAGAACACCTGCGCATAGTCCGTCTTGTGGTAACGGAAGATGATGGCAAAAATGATACCACCAAAGTTACCAGTCGCGCCAACGATACCAGAGAGGATACCTTTGAGATAGTTAGCAAGCTGTATGTTGGACGGTGAGGGTATCACACGTACCATTAGCATGAGGGTGGATGTGGGGTACGAGCGCAAAGTTCGCACCGTTACCAGCCTCCAAGAAGATCGCCATCACAGCGATAAGACCAATCATCCCGCTCAAGTTGTTAGGGTCTAGCTTGCCAATGACAATACAGAAGATTCCAGACATGACGCCGACGAAGTGAATCCAAAACTTCTTTGCCCAGAGGTTGCGACCGGTGACCTTGTAGATGAGATCGGCGATAAACCCACCGAGAGGTCGGGTCACAATGTTCAGGAGACCGAACATTGCTGCCCATCGTCCAGACTGCGTTTGACCAAGGTAGGGGAAGTTCTTCAGGTAATAGGCACCAAGAATGGAGTTGATGGCTAATTCACCACCAAAGGAACAGAAGTAGCCCGAGCAGAGCATCAGTGTTTGGAGTGAGAACATGACTTTAAGTCCTTCCTTCAAAGTGGGCTTGACGACAACTTCGTGTTGGAACTCGTCCATAATTTGAACTTCGCCGCGACCTGATTCGACATCAGAGATTGGTCGCTCTTGCTTCTTCTCATCGCCCGAGGAGAACGATCCGATAGTCGCAGGCTTGTCATCCAGAGCTCCAGTTGTAGGGACAACGGAAGAATGATGTCCCACCGTCTGGTCTGCGCTGAGCACAACGGTAGCACCGCGCTCAGACCACTTTCCAGTAGGCGTATCGTCGGTCAGCAGCAAAAGGGCGAGGGCGCAGGCGGTGATCATGATGAAGGGAACGATGAAAGATACCCTCCATGCGGTGTGGGAGGAGAGACCCCGGTCGGCCTTGAGAGAATCATAGATTGCGGGCATGACGAAGCTGGAAGGTGTGAGTGAACGCCGGCATTTAGAATATGATTCAGTGCTTACTATGTGATACCACCACCGGAGTTACCCCAGCCTCCGACCAACGCATTGGCGGTACCAACAACGTTCCGGTCGAAAAAACCAGTAGTCCAGACCTGGCAGGGTACGAAAGTTCCTCCAAGAATACCAACGAAGAAGCGGATAAAGTAAAGACCCATTGCATTGTGTGCGGTACCAGCGAGAGCGGTCGGGATAGCTCCAGCAAATAGTAGCGACGCAAAGGTGATACGCGGGCCAAAGTGATCGCACATAGGTCCCGCAATGAAGCGTACCAGTAGTGTCGCGCATAGCGCGATGATGTTAGAGTTGGCGATTTCGTTCTGCGACAAATGCATGTCCGTCTTGATACTCTTACTCAGCTGTGGAGGTGTTAGTCGGCATCATGTGCACGGTGACGTAGGATGGAGGTAACCATACCAGAGGTGGGAACGCGTACCTGAACGTTGTTAGCATGCTTCAAAAGAAGAGATCCGCATGCGGGGAAGAACTTACCATGACCAAAATGCGATGAAGAAACCCAGGTAGGAGAAGAAAAACACACGCCCATACTTATTGATGGGGTTCAAAACTGGGATGGAGATGGCTTTCTTGTTGTACGGATTAATCTCTGGTGCTGACCAGAGCATGTTAATTGCGAATGGCATGATGATGATGATGATGTCCTGGATGGTCTAGTCCTGCTGTGTCGATGATATCACTGGGAGGACTGGGGACAAGGGTGCCCGGCTGTCGAAGCTTTAAAGGCACAGTGGAGGGAACGGGAGCGGACGCTTGCTCAAGCCGCAACTACGGATGGGACCCGAGGGATTATATAGATTGATACACAAACTCCCAAAGATGATACTTCCGCGGTGAAGCAGAGTGACGCGCAGCTAAGGTTGTGGCGTAAATCATTCCCCAGGCCAAGTGAGATCAGACGTCTCCGTATCTGCAATCAGTAATATTGGTGAGTTCGTTATCTTCGTTGGCGATACCGAGTAGCTGCAAGCCCAATACTTGGGAGAAAGTATGCTTTGCCGCGTACTCGGGTAGACAGGATGCCTCCGATGATCGCTGGAGCGTTAACTTGGAATCCACATGCTCTTGCAGCGAATCGAATTTCGTCCTCGACAGGCTAAGCTGTAGCACGAGAGGCTGAATCCTAATTCGAAGAGTCGTGGTTCGCTGGGGTTGAGGTTTGACGCGGGATGGTGGGGGACGGCAAAGGCGTTCCCTTATCTCTTGGCGCTAACCAGGCGAGAAACTAGACTCACTGTAGTCGAAGCCAACAAGGATCCTTATCAGAACGTCTCAAGATAATATGAATTGCTGCTTTTCCGCGGTCAGCATTTGACAAAATTCCTGTGTTGCCAATGATTTCAGCCTCAACAACTTCCTGTTCCTAGCACAAGCCTACTAGAACTAAGGATTGATCGAACTGGTGGCGCTGGCGAGAGCATTTGGAAATGCTGCGGTAAAAGACACTGATTTGGAACATCAGATCTAGACCCCATCTGAATTCGCAAAATATCGTTTGCTTTTCTCTTCTAGCAATTCCACAAACTCGGTGTGACGGGTGTCGTGTGCTTCTGCCGCGTGCGTGTGGAGACATGGCCCGATAAGCACAACCGCCTGGTACAACCGCAGTTTTACCAAACAGGCGGATGTATTCGCACGTTGCACATGTCTCACCTGTCAACTTGGTGCTCAGATCACTTTTCCCTTTGTCGATCCGCTCCTATCTCGACGGTGGTTACTTGTGAAACGCGCTTGAGCCAATCAATAGAGGCATCAGTGTCTTATCTCGCATGACGGCGGATTCGTCCCGGGAATACGGAGTATGCACAAGGGCACTTGGAGAGCATCGATGATCTGAAGGGATATATCATCTTGAGTGTTCCTTGGATCCATGGTAACGTCATCGCTTTCTTGGACACTCGGTATCTGACTGCCATTGCGCCGAGGCTCGTCGATACTTTGAGACCGCCCCTGGGTAGTCCTGACAGAGATTTTGGTTGTCTTCAGCATTTTTGAGGGCTTTTTCAGGTAGTGAAACCGGAACTAGGCTCTAACATGTGCTTAGTACTGCCCCTGGTGCAGCGACATCGGAGAGGAAGACCGGAGAAACCATCCCGACTGCTCAGCGGTGACATCAAAACGAGGCTTCTCCGGAAACTTGAGAAAGAATATCATAGTACAGATTGTGTCTAGGCCCCACAGTGGGTTTAGCTGCAGCTGTTGAGCCTCCCCCGCGGAGATCTTGCGCTCATCCTGGGGCAGTAACATTGAGATGTCTCACTGCTTTGTTGTTCGTGGTTTTAGTACGCTATACAGCGAATCTCGTGTCGCAATCCTGTCGATTTCATGGCATACTTGATGAGGTAACCGCTGACGGGAAGCAGAGGTCTCGACGTATTCGTATGATTCCTACGCCGCCTACACTTCACATCCTCTCGTCTGCCAATACCTCTTTGACCCGAGGACGCCCGCTCCGTACGTCGCCGCACCACACACAACTAGCACATGCATGATCTGATGGCTACTTCCTACTACATCGCACCGCCTAGGGTACCATCTCTCAGGAATTCTTGCAGCATACAACATGGCTCCAGTACCATGGCACAGGCCCAGTCCAAGATAATAGGCCAACCCCATTCTGTGATTCATGTCTTCCACGCCATAGAGGAAGATTCCGTGAATGATTGGAAGGAAAGATGACAATCCTAGAAGGAGATAAAGCGTGGCGCGGAGATGGCGGGACTGGGGGCCAGAGAAGGAAGGGTGAAGAGTGGTAAGTGCGCAAGCAAGTCCTGTCACAGTAGCGAAGACATTGTAGGCGTCCTGCAATGAGCGCTTGCAGTAGAAAGCAAAGTGCGTACTGGCGATGGTAGTACCATATAGGGGAATTACAATACCAAGGTAATCGAACCGGCCCGTCCATGTGCGAACTTGCTCACTATGGTCGAGGAAGATGTGGTGACTATGAATAGTCAGTTTCACTGGTTCTTCTGTATAAAGAGCTGTGTATGTAGGACCAAGAAGCACTTACATGAACGAAAAGAAGAAACAAGCTATGACGGAGCTAAAGTAGACGTAGATTGCTCCATCGTCACCAAGTCCACTGCCTTCTTCAATATAATTCTGAAGTTTAGAATTGTGCAAAACAACTGCGATGTAGTAAAATACGGCGGTACCCAGAATGTGTGACCAGATGTTCACTGTCTCATTGTGGATCTCAAGGACGCTTTTCAGGGAGCGAAGGTACGAGAATGTTGCTCGTCTAGTTCTTGTCATCAGTATACATTACTTGAATGATCAGTGGTCGAGATCATACCGATGGAAGGTAAGGATGAACTCGTTGTCTCGCTGCCATGGCACTGCATTGAACTCGTTAGTCGGTCGCCTTCAGCCTGGCATCGAGCCGAGCTTACGGAGATCGTCCCATTCGATTACTGTATTATGATTTTCACAAGCTTTTTTCTCGTTCGCATCGAAACCAACATGTCGCGATGTCGTTGTTGTTCCATACTCGTAACCATGGTTCTTTCCCTTCAAGATCCCCGCTTTCTCTCTAGTGTCTTGGCGTGCGTGTGATGTCATGCTGCTAGGCTCAACGGAGGCTGATGTGAGCCGCAACCGGATAAATATCTTCGCGACGTCTTTGTAGAAGCCTGTAAATCGTGGAGAGATAAGAGACGACGATAGCCCTACTCTTGTGTCGATGGGAACATGCCCTACGCCATAGTCAACCACAAGCTCATCTGTCAAGCCGCTACGCTTGCAATGCACGGCCGTGACGCAGTCAATGAGTCCGCGGACCACTTCCGTCTTTGTTTACTTATGATGCGGCCAAGATACACTGAACAAATACCCAGGAAATGCTTGTTCCTTGTTGTATGTCGTGCCAGGAATTAGTATGATCTGATAGGTTTTTGCTACTGATTCTTTCTCACTTTGCCTGGAGATTATTCTGCTCTTTCTCGATCTTGCAACCTCCTTTCTCCATAGGATTAATGTCTTTGAAGGTGTTATGACTTTCCCAGATTCTGAACACATTCCTGGTACTTGCTTTTTCACGCACAAACCTAACCTCTTCGAGGTTTGCCACACCAACATTACCCAAACAGGAAACTTGGGATTTCCATCAATCATGGCGGCTTTCGAGTGAACAGAATCGCAGCTGTTGAGCGTCTTTCTGTCCTGCGAGCGATGAAACGGACTGTTTCCAGGGCTCGTATTCTCCTCGGTAGCTTACGTTACTTTCTTTAGCCAGTATATATCATTGTCGCTGCCTTGATGCTTGCCGGAATTTACTGCGTAAACAAGTGAGTATTAGAAAAGTGTCAACAGTCGCAACTTTTGCGTGGATAGAAGCCGTGTTCGTCGAGCGATCTGGATCTCAACTGCTATCACGAATTCACCCTCTTGTCCATTTTTCCTTTTTCGCTTCGAATGCTTTCTTTCCCTCTACATCTTACTCAGATGACTTTCATTACTGAGAACTGCCGAAACAGGCAAGTCCTGATACCCGTCGATTCCTTTGCCCTTGCAGTGAAAGTACCACAGTCACCACTAGCTTCAAATATCTGCAACTCCGCCACGCTCTTTATACCAGACCACTTACTTCACTGCCTCCGATACGCATATCGTTCATCTCTGTCCCTCTAGTGAAGTTTGCCAGCCCACTACTTCCATATCCGGTAATCTGTGATCAAGTGTCGATTGTAGCAAAGTTTGGGTGAAGAGAATCGCGACTCTGAGTGAGACTGTACTCAGATTAACCTCGTCTTTCCTTCCCCTCCAATCTTACAGTATTCAATGCGGAATGAATCATTGCCTAGAAAAGTAACGTCTCATCATACTTGAGATGGGCTTCCAGTTCTCCCATGAACTGTACTAGAAATATATGACGGAGCTCGCCTGACGATGGACGCTGCTTATAGCCTTCACTTGTCTCCTAACCTTGACCTGTCTGACTTAGTGACCCAGTTTTCACTATATAAGAATCACCGGAAACGTATAACAAGGATAATATCGGCTCAAGTCTTGCATTGCTCGTCATTTCATCTGTACAATACACGCATCGTCCCTGATAGCAAGACCGAAGTGTTGCCATAGAGCTGATGACGTTTTCCATGACAACAACCCAATAACTGAGCCGTGCTAGCCGGGTACTGCTCAAGAATTATGTGCCATCGTTCATCCTTAACGATAAACACCGCACCATGTTCAAGCGGCGTCCAGCAACCAACAAGTAGTAATGATGACACCATCAAACACGTTTCCACGCGGAACACGATCGCATTTACAGAGAGCACTGAGAGGATCAAGGACAGAGAGGTATGTATATATGGTAGGATGGATGGCTCGGACTTTCGACGGGCACGTAGACCAGGAATTGTCGTGCGTAGTTGAATACTGAAGGAGAGGTTTTTCGTATCTCTTTTCGATTACTGGTTTAAAAGTCGGGAAATAGGTGCCCATGACTATTCGGACACGTCAGAATGTGGTCTACAGTGTAAGGAGGACTCTGCACGCACGGGTCATCTCCTGCCTGACCGTATGCCTCCGTCTCCTCCGGATACTTATCGAATTGGCTGGCATCACCGACGCCAGCTCGCACAGGGGGCACGTAGGGTGCATCAATGTCCTTCTTTTGTAGTCGGTCCCATGTCACTTCGGCGAACCAGGGGTGGTTCATAACGTCCTTGCTTCCGCCATGCAAGTTGCCCAGTCGCTTAGTGAGATCGGGTGTGATGAGCTTCTGTAGCAAGTCGTGCGCGTCAGGGTGGATGTATGGTGGGTACTTCACTCTCGACTTGAGAATGTTTTCATAGATCTTCATGGGCGAGCCACCATCCCAGAAGGGAGTGAAACCGCACAACATTTCAAAGATGAGGATTCCCAGCGACCACCTGGAGCCATTAGCGCGGTTCCCATCTTTACAGAGATGGAAACATACCAGTCGACAGATTTGTTGTAGCCTTTTGACGCGACAACCTCCGGTGCCAAGTAATCAGGCGTACCGCAGAGTGTCCATGTGATATCGGGCACCTCTTTCGCGAAACCGAAATCAGTGATCTTGAGATGGCCATGGCGATCTAACAGCAGATTCTCGGGCTTCAAGTCTCGGTAAATGATGTTGTGCGAGTGCAGGTAGTCGAGTGCGAGCGTAACCTCTGCGGCGTAGAACTTGGCAACCGGGTTTGGGAAGCGCTGAGGACGTCAGCATTGAGTCACTGCAGACGAGGAAAGAAGTAAGAAATGACGTACCTGGGACTTTCGCAGCAGACTAAACAGCTCACCTCCCTCTACAAAGTCCATGACCATATAGAGATTCTTGGAATCTTGAAAGGTGCCCCACAGCGTGATCAGGAATGGATGCTTGACCTGCTGCAGCATGCGCCGCTCGTCGTTGGTGTGCTCGACCTGCTTCATCTTGACCACCTGGGCCTTCTTCAGCACCTTGACGGCATAGAAGCGCTGGTTGTGCTTGGACTGGACGAGATGGACGCGCCCGAAGCTGCCGGTTCCGAGCGTCCGCTGGATGGTGAAGTCGGTCAGCGAGTACTTGCCCTTGGTGACACGGGCCTGGTTGAGCGGCTGGGTCTGGAACTGGACGGCGCCGCCATTCTTAGCGGCCGACTGGTGCGAGCTGGTGTTGTTGGGGTGTATCAGGTTCTGTATGCTGGGGACATTGTGCGATGGCGTAGGGGTCGACTGCGGACTGGCGCCAAACTGCTGTTGCTGTTGCTGTTGCTGTTGCTGCTGCTGCTGCTGCTGCTGTTGGGCGTAGGCGGGGTTCATCGAGTCGGCCGGCTTGCTGTTTGCGGCAGGCGCGGCGGTGGCCGCAGCCGTGTTGCTCGTGTTGCTTGTGGTATTGGCAAGCGACTCGTTCGTCTTCGTCCTATGCAGGTGGAAAGAGCCCGACTTGCGCGACGTCGTGGGCGTAATGGCCGAGTGGCTGTCCTTGATGGGCGAAGTCGGCGAATCGAGGTCCTTGGAGCCGTTCGAGTCCTTCGTCCGCTTCTTCTTGAGGAAGCCCAGAGTAGGCATTGGAGGGGCGGGTCGAGGAATGCGGCGGCCTTGCCCTGCCTCTTCCTGGACGCAGCTCGGGCGATGTCAGCAAGCAGCGGCCAGGAACGCGCGGGGAGCTCGGGACGATGTTGGGCGGCGCAGAGGGCAGCGATTGATGCGCTCCGAGTGCGTGTGAAGGCGCGGGCATACACAGGGTCAGGGTAGAGATGGCGTTGGTTAGGGAGCGTTTGCGGCGTGGGTGGACAAGCTTTGGGCTAGTTGGTGGATGGAGGTTGGGCTAGACAGTAGAGGCTCGCTCGCGGGGAAGAAGCGTCCAAGCTACCACGAGCGGCCGTGTCAAAGAACCATGTTTCAGTCAGCGGCAGCATCTGCGTTTGCTGCGTGCAGTCCACGCCCTTTGACGAGTAATATCTCATTGGACAGCGTGCATCCAAACTTCAACATCTTCATTCATTACACCATGTCATGCCCGGATAGGCTGCGCGGGCAGCATCGCTTGTTGCGTCATGCCATGCGTACCATGGTCGTCCCAGCACTGAGGAACATGGCCCCCGAGTCCCAGCGGCCCAGCCCTGCTGGTATACCCAGCCTGCCTATACTACGAACAGCTAGCAGACCAACAGCCTCGACCCATGCACTCCTGGCAATGCGCACAACACACATGGTGCACCGAACGCCAACCCTATGTACTGCACGAACGAACCAGGAAGACTCATTATATAAACATGACTCGAAAGCAGCCAGATCGCACACGTTGCATCATATCAAAAGAAAGGTTTTGCCGTTTCATACTTCATCAGCCACCGCGTTCGTTTCATCAGCCCCACCAGAGACCACGATGGGCTGGTACGTCTCCAGGTCCAGGCCGCACACTTCCATGCGTCGCTGCCGGAATCTTTCGTAGAGTTTGCTCCACGCTTCTTGTGCCTGTTCGTTCTGCGGTCGTAGCCTAGCGCGTTCCGCGTATGGGACGTCGTACTCGGGTCCTGGTATCTCGGGATCCGACAGCCTCACGAATGTTGTCATCTTCTCGAATGCGGTCGCGTTAAAGTCGTCGTCTACGACGACATTGCGCAGGTTCTGCGACTCGTAGACGACGTTGCCCATTGACAGTGACCACTCCGAGATTAACGAGTCTGGGACCGTGAACGTCTTCCGGAACATGTTGAGATCCGATGTAGGTTTCGACGCGCGCATTGTTCTCAGTTGGTTGAAGCTCTGTTGCGATGGATGGATCATCAAGAGCGACGTCGACATGTCTGTTCGTTCTGGTGTAGCAGGGTATGCGGCCATTGGTTCTGACTTGGAGAAGGCCAGCAATGAGTCCAAAGCCGATGCATCGAGCAGCACGCCTGGACCCTGGAGGTAGAGTATGCGCTCGTAGTCTACCAGTGAATAGAGACTTGCTAGCGAGTAAGAAGAGGGTAGTGTGTCTGGTGCTGTTAGCGACTGGCAGAACGTGGCTTCCTCAGCATAGCACTCACCGTCTGCGCCTTCCACAATTGGCTCCATCGGCATCAGAGTGACGCCATACCGCCTGGCTGCTGTCCTCAGCAGTCGCCTTGTGGTCGACATTTCCGGCCCATATTTCTCTTCTGCTGATTCCACCAGCCAAAGTTTTGGAAACATCAATATCTTCTTCGCGGGGCTCTTCATCCGGTGCAGGTCGGAGAGCAGCATCACTGCACTGCATAGCTCCACGTGCTCCCTCACCACCTGCACGTAGCCCAGCCTACTCCAGTCCATTGTCTGGCCTGCGATATATTGCGCATATGTGTCGTCCACCTCTGGCCGGCTGCCCATCGGTCTCGCCCATTTTGCGTCTAATGTCGGAGGTTCTATCCGTTTCGGAGGCGGTAAAGGCTTGGGTAGCCGCGGTTTTATGGCGGCCTGTAGAGAGTGTACGTATCGCTGTTGCAGTACCCAGCCAGAAAGAAAAAGTGCAAATGTGAAGAGAAGAACTAGATGCAGCATTAGCAATGCCAGTCTTCGGTCCGTTGTGACCATACTCGACTGTGGCCATACGTACCAATTGTTGCCGACAGGATAACGCCCACCTGGCTAGAAGAAAGGAGCAGTCTTCCCATGACTACGAGTAAAACGCCGAATGCAAGGGGTATAAAAATGTTATGGTAGTCTAGAAGTGTGCATGTAGAATGTTGAGAGTATGTCGTGCAGGAGAGCGCATACCGTGGACTGCTGTGACGTGCGATGTGGATCTAGACGTTCATAGGGCTGCATGTTGATCATTGGCGTTGAATGGGCAACTATCGGAGCTGGCAAGACCCCGGTTCAAATCATCGCGACCGACCCTTGCGCGAGCTTCATGCCCAGCACACCCGGACCTCGCCATACTACGCGCGCGAACAAAACTACCTGCTAGACGTCGGATAACCCGTCCCACCTTGCATCCACATGTCAAAACCCCAGTTTGACCGCGCAGACGCCAGCGCGCTCCTCGACGATAGAGGCTATCGCGGATCGCTCATCAGAGGCCAAAATCCCGCGCTGCTCATCGAAAAAGGTGTACGTGAGCGCATCACCGAGTCATACTACTGGAAAGAGCAATGTTTCGGTCTGAACACTGCAACATTATGCGATCGCGCGGCAGATCTCAAATTTATCGGCGGCACAACAGGCATTACCGGCAAACCTACACCATTCCTATGTCTGGCTTTCAAGATGCTGCAACTGGTGCCTGACAAGGCGATTATACTAGAGTACCTGAACTTCCGCGACGATGAGGAGGATGAGGGACAAAGCGGCGACATCAAGAAGGAAGAGAACAGCCACTCATCAGAAGACGAAGACACGACCAAGAAAGCGCTCGATCTGAACGCAGCAGGCAAACTCGGCGATTTCAAGTACCTGCGCTGTCTCGCCGCCTTCTACATCCGCCTCGCATGGGAGCCCGTCGAGATCTTCAAGACCCTCGAACCCCTCCTCACCGACTATCGCAAGATCAAGCGACGCCTCAAAGACGCCTTTACACTCACACACGTTGACCAATTCATCGACGACCTCCTTACAAAAGATCGCATGTGCGCGACAAGTCTGTGGAAGTTGCCTTCACGGGCTAACCTGGAGGATTTGGACATGCTGGAGCCGAGGGAGAGTCCCTTGGATGGCGAGATCGATGAGCTAGACGAGGAGTTGGACAGAAGGAGTGATGGAAGCGCGAGAAGCTACAGAAGTAGGAGCTATGATAGTAGGAGCAAGAGCAGGAGCAGGAGCAGGAGCAGAAGCAGAAGCTACGATAGCCGGAGTCGCAGCAGAAGCCACAGCTATGATAGCCGGAATCGGGGAAGAAGTCACAGTCCAGGAGAACTGCGTCAGTCAAGAAGTAGAACACGTAGTCGAAGCAGAAGCAGTAGGCGGGACTAGAGAGATGCGGACAATATATCAAGTCTTGTTACATACCACCTATCGTGGCGTCTTCCAGTACGAAAGAGCTCGCTTTCAATAAGTCGTACCCTGGCTAGCTATACCGCACCCTAAAGATCCACGCTATATTTTACGTTAATGTAATAAACATTACAACACATTGTATACCTTCAGGGCAGACTTTGAGTGTTAGGTCCAACTCATTAAAAATTGCATCAAGCTACAAACAACTGCAATGCACACACCGACACAATCACAACAACGCCAAAACTCAAAGAGAGAAAAAGCCGCGCATATCGTATTTGTCAAACCTAGAACCTCTCCACTTTCCATCTCACCATACAATACACGTCTTCCTCAGCCGCTCAACCACCACCGTCATGGCGTGAGCTCAGCCTGACAGACAGCGGACAAGTAAGCGCCTCTGACCTCAGCCCAGGGAAAAGGCCTCTTGGGTGCAAAAGCTTATACAGCCTGACCTCACGCCACGCCAAGGTAAGCCACAACCGCTACGCTGTGACGTGCGCCATGCCTCCTTGTGTGCGTGAATCGATCGATGCTCACGGCAGGGAAAATATTGGAAGACTTGAAATCGGGGAATAGCCGTAGTGCAGACATAAATGTGCGGGGAATGTATGATTTGGTATGCGAGAGCGGAAATTCCGCGGAAGACTGATCTATTTGCACGTCTCAAAGATGATAAACATGTAGATATAGGGTACGTGACAACGCATCGCATCGTCACATTCAATTCAGACTACTTAATAATGGGTATTGGAAACCGATATTACAAAATATACATATTCGTCATGGGTATCATCCCATGCGACGGTCATCAACTTCGGCGTATCCAATGCCGACTCATGATAACATCTACCCGTAATCTCGTCTTGTTGCATCGAACAAGCGACGCATGGTCGTAGCAATTGCGTTTTATGCACTGCTCTATGCTGAGTGCTCACGGGCGGCCGAGTTGTCGACCTTGTTGCGACGCTCGCGGCCCTTCTCAGACCAGGGGAAGTGAGCGACGGGAATAACGAAGAAACTGTAGGACGAACATTAGCACTTTTGTCGTAACGACTTTGATGTGAATTGGAAACTAACCTGTTGGAGCTATCCGCGATACCAGCCAGGGCGTTATACCAGGCGGCAAAGGCGGCCATAAGACCAAAAGCACCACCAGCAACAATGCAGTCACCCTGGGGACCAGCGGCATCGGCGTTCAAGTAACCAATTCCCAACAGGAGGAAAGCCATGTCCAGAGTAAAGAAGAGGAAGAAGAAGGCCACTGTGGATCGGAGTGTGCAGAGGAGCAGGATAGTAGTGAAGATGAACCAGCCCATGAGGAAAAGACCGAACGAGTCGTAGAACTCGCCTGTTTCGACGAGAGATGACTCAATGGCGAAACCACCAGGGGTAAGGACGATAGCGAAAGCGATCCAGAAACCGCCGTAGGATGACAGAGCAGTAGCACCGAATGTGTTGCCGACAGCCATTTCCCTGTTGCTTGTTAGATAGAGAATCCACACACTGTACAGCAATACATACCACATGCCAGCCAAAAGCTGCACGAGACCTCCGTAACCGTATGCAAGAGCCACAACAATGTTGGGATGGCCAATACTACGGGTGTTGACGTTGATCAACGAGAGAACAAAGGTGGTCAGGGCGAAAGCCGACAGACCCAGAGGGGCTGGGTTCGCGAACTTGTGGGTCGGTGGCCTGTATAGACCAGGCTGAAATTCACCACCAAAGGCTGCAAGGCGCAGGTCGGGGTCGTTGGTAGCGACATGGGCAAGAGGGTTGCCGCCATAGTCGTATGGAACCCTTTGCTTGGGTAGTCCTGCACCGTTGATCGCTGCGTGGTCCATTGTGTTGATACCGTTGGTGTTCTTCTCGAAACTTGGGCCGCGCTGTGATGATGATTAGACTTGCACTGCCTTGTGCATATGAGCAACTTACTGCGGTATCGTTGTGCTCACGAGCTGTCGCCATGGTGTCTACTATGAGTGACTATACTTCAGGCTAACTGAAGATGGGTCAATGGGGAGAGAGTCTGGGGAAGGAGAAAGCAAGCCCTCTCTGGGGGAGCGGAGAGGCTGATATATGTCCAGATTCCAGACCAGACCTCGCAGGGGAAGCATGGTCCATCTACGTGTGCCATGAGCCGTCGCCCATACTGGTGCTAAGCCCGCGACTAGAGGTAGGTAATTAGAACTCCAAACCAGTGCTGAAGCGGGCCACTCATGGCCGTTCCCCATAGGCACCTCTCCAGCCCGGGTAAAAGGGCAGCATGCGTCTCCACAGGCGTGTCAATCAAGTGAGGGCACGGTGAGCGGACGAACGACAACCAGTCCAACTCAAGCCACCATGCGCCGTGTGATCTGCGCCAAAAGCTACCTTACCGAGGCCGGGTGGACACCGACAAAGAGGATCGTAAGTGGTGCGCCAACCGATCCAACAGTAATTTGGCTTGTTCAGATAGTCTCGCTGCAGCGATGACGCGGAGAAATGAGATGAGCTGCTTGAATTCCCGAGTGCGGATCGCCGTCCAAGTACCAAGCATTACATCATCGTCGCTTGTGACCATGACACATCGGCTTCCATCAAACGCTTTGAACGCAAAAAACGGCAGACCTCGCGAGCAGGAATCTTTGAAACATCGTATAACACACAGGCCGCTATTGGCATTTGCATGTTAGCCGTCTGACTGCATGTTTACCCTTGAGAAATGCCCCTGCGAGAAGCGCGTGCAGGAGTGGAGCTCAAGTCAGTGCATCAACGCTCAATTTTCTCGGAGTGGTTAGACGCGAAGTCGGCGTTCTAACCACCCACGGGTGTACGCGAACCTCCAGAGTGGACACTCATTCTCTGCCCGCTGAGCTAGGGTGCCGGATATCGCGGTTGCAATAGTGGAACATGATATAAACGCAGCCCATCCCTTGGTATTTGAGCAGCTGTTGGACTTCGGCGTTGTTGTATTAGAAATAGCCACGACCCGCTCCGTTGGTGTATAAGCAATTTATTGGGCGTTATCTTGAAACTTGGAGACCCCAAAGGCCGCGGGGCATACGGGATGATGATCGTGTGCATAAGGTAAGGCGGCTAAGCTTTGTCCAAGAGCCTCGGCATAAGCCACCGGAATCTTCCAATATCATGACATAACGAAAATCTGGTAGGGCTAAGGAGACGCGCCGTCGCAACGATGTATACAGATGCCGAATGTCTGGATTTGAAATCGACGTTTGGCAAACAGACAGAAAAGTCTATTCATCAATTGTGGGATTGGGGATCCTAGCGTAGTGTAAAGCCGCCATCTCCCTGGTCGTCCGGGGCTGCATGGGGCCGTAAGTGGAGCAGCATCTTACTAACCGCCCATTTTAAACGTGCGGTTGAGACGCTGGCTGGCTGTTGCAATCCTTCGGACCAGCGGGAGCAGCTGTCAAGTCATGTGCACCTGCATCCTGTCGTTCCGTGTCCGTTGTCTCCGCGACAGGACTTGTGTGCTGGCCGGACAGGTAAGATCGGTGTTGTCTCCGTGGCGTCTTCACGTTAAAGGCAATGGGGCTGGCGTAGAGGAAAACCTAGTGTCTGACATCCAATATATACTCATTGGTTTCCGTGATGACGGGCACTACAGGACATGCACGACAGTTGCGCAGAACAATATGATGGGGGCCATTCGGAGGCACTTTAGCCTAATGGATCGATGTATGATGCATCCTCGTGATGATTGATTGTGGTGGTATTGCTTGAGATGGTCTTCATCTGCCTCCAAGTTTAACCACAACGTCAACGAGAAGCAAAGCTTTCGGACATGCTCACTACATGACGGCCAAAAAACAAGTGCCCCTATTTGTGCATTGCGCGAACACGCTCATGTTGCTTTTGTCAACGAAGAACTCCAGCAGTTGCCAGGACATAGCGCTGTCAAGGCGCTACATGGTACCTGCATGGAACAAGGAAATGCCTTGCGTATTGTTGAATTGACCGGAACGAAGGCAAACCTTCTCACAGTGCCGCACGTCCATGAAGGAAAGTTGATCAGTCGCTCGTTGAAGCGTCGATACGAAGGGCTCGCCTTTGGGCCTGCTATGGCCGCTTACGTGTAGTGCCGCCTCCAGAAGGCTTCGGAGACGAGGAAGTAGGGTCCACCGAGGTTGTGGAGACTCTGGGAGGCACCTGGGCAA
This sequence comes from Alternaria brassicae, assembly GCA_004936725.1. Taxonomy (NCBI): domain Eukaryota; kingdom Fungi; phylum Ascomycota; class Dothideomycetes; order Pleosporales; family Pleosporaceae; genus Alternaria; species Alternaria brassicae. Next base: position 602,694 of record CM016506.1, on the reverse strand, counting down.
GATCTGGGGACTCCACTTCGACCCTGCTTGTAGTTGTCAAGGACTATCGTTGGGCCTGGCTAGGAGCAGTAGCGAACGATGGTGGTAACCCACGTGTTGTTTCGTTCATACTGACATTACCCAGCGACGTCGTCGCCATGAGTCGAGACTTTGGCATCGAGGACATCATACCTCTAGTGTACAGCAAGAGACGAGAGGACGTTGCAACAAACAGTACAAGGGCAGAATCGTGGCGTTTCTTGTCACTCTCTGCCGGCTTGGTACCAACTTGGCGTCTCGCTACCAACACAGACACCGGTAAGCAGAGAAGGACCGAAGATGATGGTGAGTTATCCGAGCTCATCGACGGGAACATCAAATCTCGGCTACAAGTACATTCGCGATATTCGCTTTGGTGTTGGGGCGCGTTTCATAGCTGAAGGTCGGCTACGTAATGGGTGGACGGTCCACCCGTAGCGCGGGGAAGCTGCGAGAGCTCCGCCACGCTACTCGTGGAGCTTACCTGCTTGCCTGAACTCGGTGTTTAGGCAGACACGGTCGACGGTTGACGACTTTGTACTCTCTGAAGACACAACACCTCGATTCACATTCAGATAGTTTGTCAGCCCAGTATGTCAGACGACAACAACAACAACAAGTCTCATGAGGACATGCCCAGCCTCTCCTACTTTGATCACTCATCGGGCAAGCGCGTCAACACCGATGCTGTACTGATCGAAGCAATTCGCTCGCAATACCCCAACCTCGATCTCATTATCGCGCCTCAGGGACGGCTCAACCTCCTCGCCTACGCAGGTGCTGGCCACGCAAAGGCCACACCCCTCGAAGATGTCGTCAAAGACCCGGTTTACGGCCCTGGCATCAAGTGGCGTTCATACGCTGCGCCAGCTCACAGGCTTGACGCCAGCCAAGGCAACATGGTCGAGCGTGTCGTCTTTGGCAAATACATGTACAAATGGAAGGACCAGGAGGCTATTCTATACGTTGCTGAAGGTCGCGACGGAGGGACGTCATACCCAAACCCAACCTTCCATTACATCCTCTCCAACGCGGAGCACAAGGTGGACGAGTTGATCAAGGACGCGACAAAGTGGGGTGGCGAACTACACAACGAGGTCTGGGTCTTTGATGGTGGTTACTGGCAGAAGAGTGCAGAGCTATACAACTCGGTACAGAAGAGTACGTGGGAAAGCGTCATTCTCGATGAGGACATGAAGAAGTCGCTCATTGCCGACGTGGAAAACTTCTTCGATGGCCGTCAGACGTATGAGGACCTGAAAGTGCCGTGGAAGCGCGGCGTCATCTACTACGGGCCCCCAGGAAACGGTAAGACCATCAGCATCAAGGCCATGATGCACAGCCTATACCAGCGCGGCGTCGAAGGGGACTCGAGGCTCGCCGTTCCCACTCTCTATGTCCGCACACTTACCTCTTTCGGCGGCCCCGAATACTCTCTTGCGCAAATTTTTGGGAAAGCCCGTCAACAAGCACCCTGCTATCTTGTCTTCGAAGATCTCGACTCGATCGTCAATGACCACGTGAGATCCTACTTCCTCAACGAAGTTGACGGCCTCAAGTCCAATGACGGCATCTTGATGGTCGGTTCAACGAACCATTTGGACAGATTGGACCCAGGAATCTCAAAGAGGCCTAGCCGCTTCGATCGCAAATACTACTTCCCCAACCCTGACTACAACCAGCGCGTAAAATACGCCAAGTTCTGGCAGGAGAAACTCAAAGACAGCAAGGGCCTTGACTTCCCCGATGAGCTCTGCGAGAAGATTGCCGAGATTACGCCCAAGTTCTCTTTCGCTTACATGCAGGAGGCTTTCGTCGCATCTCTACTTGCTATCGCCGCTCGGGGCGGTAAGAGCGCCGAGGAGGCGGATCGCGAAGCGGAGAGGTGGTCAGGTCCCCAAGACCCAATGAAATCAGCCATCGGTACTCTGCACGCCAATTTCGCACGAAAGTTGCCTTTTGGTGACATTTCTGACACTGCTTCAAAATCAGATGCGAATCTAGATAAGCTAGAGCTGTGGATCGAAATGAAGAAGCAAGTCAGAATCCTGCGCGAGGAAATGGATGAGGAAAACAGCAAGACTGGCTGGGGAATGCCTAGTCGGCCAAAGGTCACAAACCCTGTGTCTAACCCAACCCAGTTTAGAGACGAATTGGATGCAATCCTGCATGGAGGCCATGAGAGGCGCCCGAGGCATCCTATCTCGGAGTTTGAGCAGCTATATGGCTAGACGAGGATTGGGTGTAGACCGGTCAGCGGGTGCGACTCAGAATAGTATGGCGTATTGGCGTAATGTTATGGCTAGCTTTCTATATTATACGAAATGACCACGAAAAATTAACATTCAACGAAAATCAATTGGACTTGACTCTATAAATATGGTACAATAGCCTTGAGCAGCCCCATCCTTCCATATGCCTCCTCGTCGTTTGCTGTAATGTACAAATGCCTCTTCGGATAGAACCTACGCGACGAGATATATGGAAATCTAGTCGCCATGTGTAGCAGCCTCCTCCATAGCCAAAACCGCATTCTCCAACTCCCTGATCCTCTGCCCCACCCTCCTCTTCACCTCATCCGCAACCGCCCTATCCTCCCCGTCAACAACACCCCTGTAGTATTCAAGCAGCCTATCCAACTCCTCTCGCCGCAGCCCGATCATCAGGTGCATACGTAGTGTTCTTCTCGCTCTCCTCGGACGCAATTTCGAATTCGTCTTTGGCCGTACCATAGAGTTCTTGTATCTCCTCGATCGCTTCGTCGACTGCTTGTTGCGATTCTGGCGATAGCGATGAAGGGGCTGAGGAGGTGGCGGATGCAAATTTACCGCGTGGTGTGGAGGTGAATGTGCGGACGGAGGAGAGGGTGTTGTAGGGCGTGGTGAAGCGCGTCCATTGGTTTGGTGCGGCTAGGATGGATGTGTTGCGTGCTTGGTATGGTGGGGGTGGGGAGGGTGATCGCGGGCGCTGTTGCGTGTAGGTTTGGTATGAGAATTGTTGGGTCGCGGGGTACGATGTTCGTTGCGCTGCTATTGCGCTTGCGCGGAGGGTTGTCTGGCGGAGTAGTGTGCGGATGGGTGTGGCGCCGGACGCCATCTTGGGGGACGACTGTCTATGGTACGAGGCGCAGAATTGACGCGGGACTGAGCGTTGGGCTATATTGCGCAGCGAAGGCGCTTTGGTGAAGAGCGTGTGCGACATTGTGGGTGGTGGGTGTTGGTGAGACGGAAGGTGGTCTGCCTGAGGTTGATCGGAGATAAGCTTGTCATGCGGACATGACGGTGTTTGTTCCACCCGCTACGTCGTCACTCGTAGAGATGCACCGGGCTAACTTATTTCGCCGTCGTTCTGCTGAGCACATTAGATGCTACAATACTCTATGGCCATTTGTGGGCTATGTCTGATTGCCCCAGAGTTATTACATCGGAGCATCGAGGCAGGATGAGAGACCGTCCCTTGTCGCGATATTCCGTAGATGCTCTTATTGTACCCAATTCACGGACTGCTACGTAGTAGACTACAGGTTGCCCTAGACGCAGGAAATACATGGTTGCTGCATACACAAGTAAGAACACTGTGTAGTGATGACAGTGAAATACAATGAGTACATTTTGCGTACGCTATAGGCGTCCTAGAAAGGAGCAGTAATTTATAGCAGGCATTGCTAATGGGGTTGCAACGCCAGAATTTTATCCAGCTGCAGTCAGGGTATTGTGCAAATCATGCTGAGCACTATTATTGTCGTGATTCGATTTTGGAAGTTTGAACACAATTCTGCTAGATTCTGCTCACCACGATGCAGTCAAAGAAGGAGGTTTTAGCACTGCCCCCACCTACCCCGCCGTCTCCGCTTCGCAGTCGCTTTTCGTCCCACCTGCAAACTTTGTCAAACGACCCACACGGGTGTAAAGATAATATTAAGCTGTAGATTGTTTACATCTGAATATATTATACATGATTTTGAATATTTCCATCGATCTTCAGCGGGCGTAGTCTAGTGGTTATGATGTCTGCTTTACATTTCTCATTGCATAATTGTCTTGGCAAGGTGAAGTGACGCAGAAGGTCGGGAGTTCGATCCTCCCCGCCCGTATAGATCTACATCATTTCTTTTTGCTTTCCTTTTTTGCATAGTTTCACATGTATGTTTGCCGAGTTCGTGGTGGCTGATTTGATGTGTTCAGGAACTTGATTGGTTGGTTGTACAACTCTTTTTGCCATAGCTTAATCATTAACTACATACTGTCAGCTATTTATTACTGCTGCCGCATGCAATGTCGACTTCAGGTATCTATCGAAGCAGTTTGAGAGTACATTGACCAAGGCAAAAAAATCATTTTCAGCTCACCCCAAGACTAGGTCAACAAGCCTTTTCAGACGAAAGAAAGTCTCCTATTATTTGGACCACGCTGGCTCTCTATCGAAAAGCGGCATTTTTAAATTGTAGCCTTGCGTAGATGTATGTAGTCTGCCATGAGTTCCTACGTCATCAATCAAATAGGAAGCTGTCTGATCAGGGTATTACCTCCCAGGGTGTTGATTACGACAGGCATTTTCGAGATAATTTTAAGCCTTCGAGATAATTTTGTCATGACTGACTTGTTGCTATCTGATCTCAGGGGATTAAGCTACGGAAAGTTCGCCGAAACCGGTGAATGGACCCCTCTTTTTTGCATTTTGCGAACAAGATGCCCCACCACCTGCGTGGGCTTGCACAAGTCTAGGCGTCATGCTTCTTGAGAACTACTCGTTTCAGAGAAGGCGAATGTCGATATTGATTGTAGTTATTGGCTTAGTAGCATGCTCATTTCGTGTGGAATACAAGTGCTAGATCCCCAAAAATTGCCATATTGCACCATTTGAAGCATCCGTGGGTTGTGTAGTGTACGTTCACCCTCAACCTCAATCCCTTGTAGCATGCGCTCATTCGATTCTAGGTAGTGGTTATCACTTCAGATTTTGACTTCATTCGATTTTCTGATAACCCCGGTTCGGTAAGACTTGTCCAGATGATATAAGATACGAACTGTTTCTAACATTCAAAAGAACCCGGGCACGACCTCAAAACTTCTTTTTTGCATGATACACGTAGTGTGACTGAAGGCAATGCGCGATCACAATATGAATAGATTCGAATATAATCTGGGTATTCTACCATTGCTCAACCGTCCATTGGTTCCATCCCTAATATCAGTGCGCCTCGCTATTCAACAATACCAGGATATCTTGCTAATCACCCATCACCATGTTACACGCCATCACAACATATACTCTTCGAAAACGCGACCACAAGTCCAATCCCGGCCTACCACCACCTTCGTGAGTTTCTTCCACTAGTTGCGCACTGCAAACAATGTCTTGTTGACGACACCACCGCACAAGTTCCACACACATTCCTCCCGCAATCATTGCACGCGAAAGGACTCTGTTCCAAAGTTTCACCCATATCCATATCCATGTCTACGTCCATGCTATCGCCTGCACTGTGCAGATGTGCATCACAGTCTTCACACCGAGGCAGTTGTAACAGAGTCTGCTCCTGCTGTATGGGCATGGAGAAGATGGGTTGAACAGGCGGCGCGGGTAGCTCTTTCCAGAAAGAATGCAGCGTAGACTTTTGCGGCTTCGATAAGGTTGGATTAGATTGTTGATGCATTGAAAGAGGGTCGGATGGGATAGGTGAGGCGTCGGGGTGATTACGTTGCGCGGCGAAGAGCATGTTCAGTGTATTTTCTGGCATGGACTTAGTATTGTACGGCTCAACAAAGTAAACGAATGAGTCTTACCATGTATCGCTCGCTCATCGGGTCTGTTGTCGCGGACCCCGCTTGCGCGTGCGGTTACCCCAGTCACTGCTCTTGACTCGACTCGCGCTCATAAAGTCCCACGCATTGGTTCTTGAGTTCGCATGCGCGTCTGCATCTAACGTCTTGTCGTAGCCTCTGGAGAGCGACATCAATAATTGTGTGTCTGGTGTCGGAACGGAGCCGAAGCTGGAGATGGAGAGCGGCGATTCATCGGAGGAGTGTTTGCGTTTGAGACCCATGATTGTGGTATTACGTGTTGACGGATGATGAGGTATTTTTTGAGGTATATCAAAATAGTAAATCAGCTGTTTATGAAGTAGTAAGGCTGTGTGCTAAGGGGAAAGTGAGATGAGATGGAACGGGGAGTGATGCTGCAAAGCGGTTGGCCTGGGAGACGCGATTGTCAGCGCGGGCGCGTCGCGTGATGGCGTGTCGATCGCATTGCATCACTATTTTCCCAGCAAAGATCCATATCAAACTTCCACATGTTATATCATGAGTACATACTACTTTGATAATGACAAGCCTTATGGAAGTATCGAGACGATTCAAAAATTCATAATGGCCAAGCACACCTGCCTGGAAAGGCGGCGGTTGCAGCTGAGGGCATTACGTCGGTAAGACAAAGCGTGAAGCTCACCTACCCCACCACCCCTCACGCCAACACCAACTACCCCATACAACACCACGATATTTTCTTCCAACATCTCTGTCAGAGCTTTCCGATAGGTTTTCCCCTCCTCAAAATTCAAGATGGTCACTCGTAAAGCCACCCATGCCGCTTCCTGGTATACGGACAACAAACAGCTTCTATCACATCAACTCGACGGCTGGCTCGGAGAGGTTCCCGATTCCACTACGCCCATAGGCTCCGCTTCCTCACAACAGGGCCAAGTCTCGATACCGACACCAAATGCCCGAGCCATCATTGCCCCGTATGCACCCTGAAAGAGCTATAGAGAACACGAGGCTCATGGACGTGCAGGCATGCCGGATACTCGTACTCAGGTCCTGCTGCAGCATGGGCCTACAAGAGCGCTGACTGGGCGAATGCGTGCGTTTCCAATCGTTTTGATCATGTCTTGCACCATTCACTAACTGCTTGTAGCAAACGCGTCTTCCTCCTGGGCCCCTCGCACCACTATTACCTCACTGGCGCTGCGACGACAGGCTGCGACAAGTACCGTACGCCCCTCGGCGATCTCACTGTCGACACAGAGCTAGTGGAGGAGATACAGAACGAGTGGGACCTGGAAGTAATGTCCAAGGGAGTAGACGAGGACGAGCACAGCCTGGAGATGCACCTACCCTACATCTACAAGATGTTATCGCTGAAGAACACGAGCTTCCAGAGTGACTCGACATCTGTGCCCCTAGTCCCTATCATGATTGGCAACACCGATGCAGCCGCCGAAGCCCACTACGGTTCCCTTCTCGCACCTTACCTCTCCGATGCTTCCAACATCTTCGTCATTTCATCCGACTTCTGTCACTGGGGCTCCCGCTTTCGATACACGTACTACCAGCCAGCCGACGGCTCAGCAGCAACCCAGCTTAGGTCAAGTTCCCGTGTGCCGAACGATCATCCCATACATGAGAGTATCGCGGCTGTCGACCATGAGAGTATCGACGCGGTTGAAAGTGGGTCACATAAGCAGTTCTTGGATCAGCTCAAGAAGACGGGCAACACCGTGTGCGGAAGGCATCCGATTGGTCTTTTCATGGCTGCGGTAGAGAAGGCAGGTGGAATGAGTGAAGGGAAGGGCATGTTCAAGTTCTTACGGTATGAGAGGAGCAGTTTGGTGGAAGGAGTGAAGGATAGTAGTGTGTCGTATTGCAGTGCTTTCGCAGTACTGTGAAGAGGATTTTATTTTAGCATCATGTGGAGCCCTCGATCGTAACGGGTAGTAATAGAGAAATAGACCAACGACTATGATCATGCCTATATTCCAACAATGCATCGTGACTGAATATTGTAACGCCGATCCATGCGACCAAGATATCCCAAAAAATGTATTGCAGCTTCCCAAATACACATCAAGATGGCCGCGGCTTTGGCATGGCACAATGCTTCACACTCCATGGCTGCATGCTTCTCCTCGCACCCAGCGTCTTTCTCTGTCCTGACTGATTCTGTATTTGGTTCATCGACGTCGTATGAAACGTAGACGCTGGCCGAATGCCAGATGCCGAAGCAAACGACGAGGATGTCGGCTTGGTCGGACTTGCTGGTTCTCTACCCTCCTTCCCTCCTTGATGCGTATCCTCCGCATCGGCTTTGGGAGGTGAACTAGACAAAAGGACGTACCGCGTGTTCTCCATGCCGGGTTCGGGCTCGGCACGTTTTGGCTTGGTGAGTATCGGACGGCTAGTGACTTTGTGATTGGGTATCGAGAGTGGTTGAAAGGGGCGAGGCGGTCGTGAGGTAGAGGGCTGAACGTTGGATATGTCGTGAAGTGGGGCATGAGTAGAAAACGAAGACTGCGAGCGTTGCAAAGATGGCGCAGTGCAGGATGGCGGTGTTTCTGTTTCCTCGGATATTGTGCTATTTGAGCGCTTGAAAAAGCTCGTAATAGCCCCTTGGCCTTTTGCGAGTGGCTTGACGGCTTTCGCACGAGCAGGCCTTGCTTCTGCTTTCTTGGAGTCATTGTAGGCTGCCTTGGAATTCTCTACGTCTGGAGTGCTTGCTAGTGTTCGAATACGCTCTGCTTCTCTTTGCATCGCCTGCAAGTCTCCAAGATCCCGAGCACTGGTGAAACCGGCTTTGACAGTCGGTATGGTGGTTGTCGCTATCGAGAATCCAGACGTTCTATTCATGGTGACTGCTACTGAGTCTGTGGAGAAAGAGCTCGAGGATTCCAGTTTGCGCCGCTTGAAAGACTGATCTGGTCTATCACCGCTGTGCTTTGCGCTTCTGTACTTATCGGATCCGTATGCGCCCCATGTTGGACCATCCCCGTCAATCTCCTCCCGAGTCGCTGGGTATCTATCATCTTCCGGATGTTCCAGCGAGCCAAGGGCACTCTTGATGTCTTCAGATGATGGACAGTCTCTGCGCAGAATGCGGGCTAAATCTGGTATGGTACTGCGTTTGAAAGCCAGGTCTGGCCCTCGATCGTTAAAGTGCTTCTGTATCTTCCGATCGGAGATAAATCTGGAAAGGGTCGTCTGCTCTTGACCTGACTGCTTGACTGGACAAGTCAGGTACAGCAGGCCTTGTGCTCGAGTCATACCAACGTACAACAAGCGTCGCTCCTCATCGTGATCGTCTGCTCGAGAGTGAGGTATAGATCCGTCATACACGGCAGGCATGAAGACGACAGGCCATTCTAGACCTTTCGCCGCATGGATGGTAGAGATGGTAACCTGGTCTAGTTCGCTGCCCTCCTGGTCTGCTGCGCTCGAAAGTGTGACATTGGCCAGGAACTTGGACAGGATATCTGCTGCGGTGTCTTTTCGCTGTTCAATTCCCTCTACCACTGGCAAGGCGTCGTCGGAAATCTCTTCCCCACTAGCAACTGCCGTAGCCATCTGTGTCGCCTGATTCACGAGCTCCTCCACGTTTGCCCACCGATCTTCCCAGTTATCCTTGTGCGTCTGCCTGAGGTAGGACTGGAACTGAATTTTGGTCAGGACATGCGATATGAGACCTAGCAGATTACAGTCTTCGCCTTTAGCAGGAAGAAGCTTCTCGCGCGAGGTGAGGATGACGTTGACGAACTGCTCGATACCCTTCTGTGCCTGGGCAGAGACTTTGCTTTCTGGTTTCCTCCTGCCCTGAGCGACATCGAGCACCAGCTTCCACAGAGTGACTTTTCTTACCTCTGCTTCTTCGAGTAGTGCCTTCACAGTGACGTCGCCAACTTTCCGGGACGGTGTATTGATGACGCGTGCCACCGCATCGTTGTGGTCTGGCTGACTGACCACGCGCAGATAGTCTAAGATGATCCTGATCTCTGCGCGGTCGAAGAACTTCGCACCAGCAACCATTCGATAGGGAATTCCAGCTTGTCCGAGCACTCTCTCAATCTGGAGCGTGAGTGGAGACGAGCGCACAAGTATAGCGTAGTCGTTGTAGCTTAGCAGTCCCGCTGCAAGTGTTTTGGTTCGGTGTATCTCCTCAACGATCCATTTCGCCTCCACGTTTGCCGACACTAGATGGCGGAGAGTAGGTGGCTCACCAACACCGTGGGTAGCAATCAGCGATTTTTGTGGTCGACTCTCATCCTGCTCGATAACAGCCATGGCCGAGGTTAGGATGCATCCCGAAGATCGATAGTTGTTCTCTAGGTTGATCACGACTGACTCCGGGTAATCGGTGCGCATCCGCAGCAGATTCTTGATCTCAGCCGACCGGAAGCTGTATATACTTTGGTCCGGGTCACCGACAATGGTAATACGTTTTGTTTGTTGAGCGAATAATCTCATCAACTCGTACTGGATGTTGTTGGTGTCTTGGTACTCATCAATTAGTACAGCCTGTATTGTGGAGACACATGATGGCGACTTTTTCAGTAGATCCACACACCGAAGAAGAAGGTCGTCGTAATCGAGAAGATTGGAGGCGGCCAAGTGTTCTTGATAAGAGGAATATACCATGGCGAATTCATTGTCGTTGACATTCTTGGCTGTCCGACGAAAGTCATCGGCCGTAGTGCCCTTGGCTTTGAGTTTGGAGATCCTGGAACGGGCATGCCCAGGTTCCACTGTGTACTGATGACGCGTAACGATTCGCTTCAGTATCGCTGTGCTGTCGCTAGTATCCGCAATGCCAAAATTCTTATCGATCCCAATCTCCTGACCGTACCGAGACAGGAAGCGCCGCGCGACCGAATGGAAGGTACCCAGGATCAGTTTGGCCTCAAGTTTTTCTCCAACAAATCCCTTGATCCGCTCCTTCATCTCCCTTGCAGCCTTGATGGTAAAAGTACATACAATGATGTTCCATGGCTGTAGTCGCTCGTGATTGATGTGGTACGCGACGCGTGCTGTGAGTGTTTTAGTTTTGCCTGAGCCAGGTGGCGCGAGCACCTGGATGACATTGGCGGAACTTGTCACCGCACTCTTCTGCGCATCGTTGAGACCATCCAACAATGCATCCATGGCGGGTCGTGTGGGGAGTAGCGTCTCATTGAGGTCTGGTCGACAGCGTGTGGCGTGAAGGGATCGAAGAACGCGCTAGGAACACGGTGCACGTGTCGATAAGATAAGCCAACTCTGCACTTCTCATCCCAGCCTAACGGCACCCGTCACAGCAACGGTCCCCAGCAAACTGCACGGATAAACTGGGTTTACAAGTCAGGCTCGGCTAAAGCTCTCCATACAAAAAGCGTAATGCTTCCGGTAGAATTTGCGCCGGCGGTGCCTCCATGAAGAGAGCTTCGTTCGCCAAGTATTAACTTCTCGTATTCTTCCCCGCAATGCGGAGGTACCTCAACTCGGACAGCTTTAAACCGACAACCCGGCGCGAAGTGACGATGATCTTCGGGTTTTGACTTGCATTGAGCAAGTTCGCCGACAGATGTTGAGGCTCTTCCCAGCCAGCTGTTCATGATGAGTATACAGCACCGAGGACTATAAAGGTTCGAATGTACCTAACATCCGGCCTGCATCCCGCGAAGTGTCACTTCATCCTCTAATCATGCTGGGACCGCGTGTTTTGTTTGGCACAGCACTTGCTGCTGTTGTCGTTTCGGCTGGCTATCTGCCCGGAGTCTCTAGCAACACTGCTTTCCAATACAATGCACGTCGACAGGCCACTAACAGCACGTCCCCATCTTTCAATGGCCCGTACAGTACCCGAGGCCGGGACATTGTTGATAGCAATGGTGAAAAGACAACTTGGGCAGGCGTCAACTGGCCTATGAGCGGTATGTCACAAGCATCGGACGAATAGTAGGTAGACATTGACTGACTTCCTCTATAGGGGAGTCTATGATTCCCGAAGGACTTGAGTGGGCATCGGCAGAAGAGATTCTTGATGATATCGCGGGTGTTGGCTTCAACTACATCCGCATGGGCTATGCTATCGAGATGATCGACCAGGTTTACGACAGGGACGGTGTTGATGTCCCACTCGAAGTTGGCCTTGTTAATGCATTGGGGTACGTTAACGGCACCAAAGTTACTAACGAGATCATCGCGAAGAACCCTGGCTGGACAGCCCAGACCACCCGTTTCGAGATTTGGAGCGACATTGCGCGCATTGCTGAAGCGAAAGGCATCTTCATTAGCCCAGATGTGCACACAGGAAAAGCGCAGTGGTGCTGCTCGCACATCGACGGTACCGCTTGGTTCGACGATCTTCACTTCAATGCGACACACTGGCGCCGCGGTCTTTCCTATGTTGCAAACTGGGCGAAGGACCACCCGAACGTAGTCAGTATGTCTCTCCGCAATGAGTTGCGCGAGTCTTGGAACGTCACCAACCTCTACTACAACTGGGACACACTTGTGGGCAATATGACCGCTGGTGCGGATGCGATTCACGATGCCAACCCCGATATCCTTATCCTCTGGGGTGGCATGCAATATGGACAAGATCTATCAGCCTTGACTAGCGGCAAGAACATTCTCACCGCCCCTTGCTACAAGTGCACAGCGATCAGAGACGCGGCAAGGAGGGAGCCAGTGTACTTCAACCTTGACGACCATCCATGGGCCGACAAGCTCGTTTGGGAACTCCATCTTTACAGCATGAGCGAGGATATCGACACAGGCACCTGCGACATCGTCAAGGCAAACTTCTACCGCAACGGCTTCAATGCCCTGGGCATCGATGCACCGGCCGCCTGCAACATCACGGGAGACTGCCCGAAGGCTGTCCGTGAGACACCCGTCATTTTGAGCGAATTTGGCAGTGCGCAGGACGAAACACTCTTCAACAACACCCTGCAGAACTGTTTGAAGGAGTACACCATCGACAACGATGTTAGCTGGATGATGTGGTCTATCGCCGGTTCATACAGGATCAGATCAGGGGTGCAAGGGTTCCCCGATACCTGGGGTATGACAAACTACAACTGGACAGGATGGAACTACGACCGTGGCATCGAGGAGTTCTGGAAGCCATGGGTGCAGGCGATGAACACGACGAAAATCCAATAGTTGTCTGTAGCGAAGTTAATGTCTATGTACGACACGCGAATGGTCAGTTTCACGGTTGGCAAACGCAATTGGTATGTCATTCAGTTCTTGCCATGAACAAACGGCTTTCACACTCGATTCCATCGATTCCATCGATTCAAGCTCCCCCACTCCCTGCATTCTTCCCCCAACAACCCTCCCATGGTCTCTTTGACTCAAACTTCTGCTTCTCATGGGGTGAAATCCCGTTGGGGCTTTCGAAGTGTACCGATCTATGATACATTGTAGCCCATGGCCCTCATGATCGCCTTGCCCTCCTCCACGTCGTCTGTCTCCCAGATCCTCAGCCCATAAGACTCCAGAAAAGCCTTGAAGCTATGGAACCCCCAAAGTCCTTGGACGCTTTGTAGGTGGTGGTAATGTTGGACTTGTCGGTATCGGAAGACATGCTATTAGTGACGTGATCGAGGTTGGGTCTTCGCAGATGGACTTTGGGATGGGCGTGGCGTAGTAGATGACTTTGATTGTTTGGGCTTTGAGTGAAGCAAGTAGAGGTACGTAAGGATTACGAAGAAGAGGAGGAAGAGGCCGGAGACGGAATCCGGCGGAATGTATAGTGGGGCATGGCGGAGGCTGGGGTATCCATCAGCAAAACAACGTAGCATGTGATTACGCGTGTTACCATGAACCTTGATATACTTGGCATTACAGTGTCATAGTAGCATGATCTCCAAAGATACTGCTATCTGTTGCTACAAGATTATACTAAAGCCCAGTATGCCTAGGACAGCACCCGTCCACCACTCGAGCTCGCTTCTTCTACCAGTACCAGTCCCCTGGCTTGAGGTGGTAGCCACTTTAGTAGTTTGGTCACCCGGACGTGCGGAATTGGTGACACTTGCCTCGAAGCCAGGCCTCGGTACAGTCATAGTGGTAAGCGCGACACGCACAGTGGCAGTGACAGCAGTTCCGCTCGAACTGACCGTGATTAAAGTGTTACCTGTGGCGTCTGTTGTCATTTCTAGCATCGTGGGATATATGTTGCCTCCGAGGTTGATAGAGAGACCAGGCGTAAGCATTACAGTCCATGATCCAACAACGAGTGAACCAGTGCCTGCTGCTGATGTTACCTGCAGATCGGACGCTTTATTTGTATCCCTCGGCATGCCCGAGCTGAGAGTAGTTGCTGGTTGCGCTGGAGCACTGCCTCCTCCATTGTCATTACTTGTTGGCGCAATAGTCTGACTGAGACTATTGGCGGTTGGAGATGCAGGCTGGACATTCGACGGTGTGCCACCAAGTTGGGAGAAAATGTTTAACAGGAGACTGTTTTGCCTTGTCTGTTGCGATGTCGCTCTTGTAGCACTGGGGTCAACTCCTCCCGCTGTGTTATCCCCAGATTGTCCAGACTCGTTCGAAGAACGATCTGTGTTCGCTGCCGTGACTAAGAACGGCTGTCCACTGTTGTTCCCACTCGCTCGGGTAGCATCTCCAGAATCGAACCCCGCCTCCACCGTGTTTGTCTCGATGTTAAGAATTGTCGGTCGAACTGTGGTAACGGTCGTCTCGGTCGGAGTCAACGTCACAAGACGATCGGTAGCTGGGACTGTCTCTCCCCAATCTGTCGCAACCGGAATCGCGGGCATCAAGTTAGGAGGTATACTCTCGCCGCAAGCGGCAGGATCTACAACACAACATTGTTCGGTCTGAGGATTACATTGCCCGACTTCTACAAGGCCATTTCCCCCGTCTAGATGCACAAGCTCCGTAGCAGCGGCGTCAAACGTTGCTGTGATCTCCGTGGGGATGAATGTCGCTTGGTCGCTGGAGGTAACATCGGTGCCGTTCGGTAGTAAAGAGGCCTCTGCTTCATATTAGCCTGTATCCTCTCAGGTTGGCTCGGCAATAGTTACACACGAGGCACAGCCGCAGCGGCGTTCGCTAGGAAGAAGAGCGTCAAAAGTTCTGGCGAAAGAAACATGTCGATGTCCTACAGCCGTCAATCTGACATGCATGAGAAAAGGCTGATAGCACCGAGCGCGCTCAAACGCTGAGGCCCCTTTTGTCCCGCCATGTTCTCTAAGTGAATAAGTTCGCAAGCTGTGCTGCAAGGAAAGCCTCCTCGTGGCTAGCGAGAGCGATGATGGCACGCCTAGGTGTACAATCACATGCCAAGCGCCGCGAGGCGTTGTCACAATCTCCGAACTCTCATGCGTCAACTACAACTTCACAACCAACGACAGCATGTTCTTCATTGCGCATATCCATACTTTCTGCAATCCTTCCAGATTCACGTCAGCGCTAGGAGTAACACCTGTCCTATATGGCCACCATTTCATATGAGATACGTCTTCTAGTTATCGCGGAACAGGGATCGTGTTGTGATTATCCGACACTTGGACCCTTCCGCCCTTAACGTACGCTGCACTAGGTTCTGGATGCAAATCTACCACCAATGAGGAGAAATGGATTCGAGAGTATCTTGTTTTCTCGGGTGGATCTACGAGATGTACAGGGTGTTGTCTACCGTTCTACATGCAGCCGTTAGAGATCACATTTAGAACAAAGCTAACAGAGCGTACCCCATGCGCAGGTCTGCAGATGACCTGCGCCTGCTAACAGACCGTGTTCGTCGACTGTATTGGATCCGTTGTGCTTTAAAATCTGCTTGCACCTTGGCCGTGGCTTTTCCAAACGAGGATGTGCGACTCTACTGCATCGTCGCCCTTCGCACTGTCATGCAGGACTTTGATGCCGACAATCTGAGTTCTCTTCGACGCCAACGAGCATGTGAAGGGGAACTGAAGTCGATACACGACGATCGCTCTTAAACATGACAATCAAGACATCTAACATACGGAAACTTTCTCCAACGACCCTCTTGTGGTTCTCGGTATAGGGCCAGCAGGTTGGGAAGTATCGACGTCTTTCAATCTGTCATACTAGACTCTCTAGCTAGACAGTCAGCGCGAAAATGGATTGAATGGACATTCGGTATGCTGTTAGTCGTGCAGCAGATGTTACGCAATACATTTTGGGTGCCAATGCCTACAAACATCCTACCTGAAGGCGGACTACCGTTGGGGCATTTCAACTCCTTTCGATTATGTCAATAGTAAATTCTAAGGGAAGGTACACTAACTACCCGGACAAGAAATATGAGGCTGGGTGAAGGTGGAAGGCGAAAGCAGTATGGGGAAACAGTAAGAAGCTCGACAGGTAACGTGACCAGCGCCGCTGGGTTTCAATGACATCTTTTAGGCAGCATTTTCGACTGTGGAAGTCACACGCGAAAAGTTTTCCATGCCCTTGGTCCGGCACGAATCAATTGCCTATTTGGTCCTCGTTGTAGGCCACCTAGGCTTGACACTGTGCTAGTCAGATGACTGCAACGTGGGTGCGCAATTTGATGGGTAATCGTAGCAGAGTCCTACGGGCAGTAGACATTGTGGTGGCAGAGTACTCACCGCAGTACGCCAATGTTGGTCATGCCTGTCAGTGCGACTCTGTCAATGGTAACGTAGTCGCATCAACAGTCACACTCCTTGACCAGCCTCCGCCATGAGCCAGGGTAGAAAAGACGCCTCGGATTCCAACTATGATTCATTCAGAGCGCATGATCCTCGCAGCGTCGTAAGATCTGACCGGCGAAGTTTCCATGAACACCTGCGACAGAGACAATCAACGAACACATCGGAGCAAAATGGCGTTAGTTAATAGGCATCCATCTCAACGACGGCAGGTACCCGCTACATCACCGTCGCGTTCTCGGCCCCCACACCTCATCGTCATAGCCTCACGGTGGTGACCGCAACTTCAGCTGTCATTACCTCTCCATGATACACACTGCAGGGGCCAACAGGACCGCATATCTATGGAAGAGGAAACTCAAGCCTCAATGTTCTGGCGGTCAAAAGTCGTTCATGCGGAGTGCGCCAACAATGCGGCGTAGCCAATCATACACCCGAAAGACATGCACCAGCCACAGCACAAGGAGGCGCAGCACGTTGGGTGTTCATGGGGTGCATTGAGGCCATGCCATGCTACCAGACATGATGTCGTCCGGACCTTTTCTAGGCAATTAAGACATCTGGTCGGATGGTATATAGAGGGTTGCTAAGGACGGCGGTTTTGTTTGCCCTGTTCACAATCTACAAAGTATAAGTACTTTCGATCCAGCAATACAACAAGACGATCACTTTGTTTGACAGTTCCATCAAATCGTTGTACATTTTCAACTACCGTTCCAGATCATCAGCCGCATCAGGCAACCAACAATGTCGTACTTGCACCTCACTCATACTCGCACCCGCGAACGCACACTAGACCACGACGACTACTACACCCGTCCCATGGGACGTCGTGACTCCCACAAACGCCGTCGCAGCATTACACTCTCCGACCTCGACGACGACGCCGACGACTACCCCTACTCCACCAACCAGAAGCCAGCCAAGCCATCTCGCGCCCTAACAGTCCGCGACCAACCATCCCAACTCGAGCGCTATAACATCGTCACCGACAACCGGCACAACCGTAACGATGCTGGCGACGACGATAGACTTGGTAGTCACGAAACAAGACGTGTATACAGATACTCTTCTGACCGCCCTGCTTCTCCAGAGCCTGAAGATCGTGACTTCCACTTGAGTGTCAACGCCCGGTTCGGCCGTCCGCATTCTTCTCATCATCCCCACCACCATCCCCACCATCACTCTTCCTCTCTGCTGTCACCCACATACGACCCTTTCCACCGTATCGACAAGTGGTGCGTAGACGAGCGATGGGAGTTTCGTGAGCGCTCTACATCGCGGGAGAGGAGCCGCACGCGCCGAGATAGTTTCTGGGGCGACTTGTATGAGGAGAGGGAGAGGGAGACTGGAGAGGAGAAGTGGAGGAGTTACCATAGGATTGGCGGGAGGGAGGCTGAAACGGAAGGTATCAGGCCGTTGAGTGGGTGGAGGAGGAAGAAGATTGTTATGGGCCATGATTAGGAAAAGGCTGGAGGGTTGAGAAGTGTTATGGGACTTGGACTGGGTCGCGTGATATTGCGTTTCTTTGGTGGTTGCTGCTTCTCGGTAGTATGGCTGTTGATTAGGCGTCGCGATAGATAGTCTTTCTTCTTTCGTTTACGCGTTCTGCATGTAGTGTCGAATGCTTACATATATGCCCCGAGTAGTATTTGATTAGTTGTGGAAGATTTGCATTCCACCCGTCGAACACGGTGCTGCCCTTAACGAACGCTCGAAGATACTTGGCACATTTTAGGTAACGAGTATCAAGAAGGACCCTCTTCACCATCTACCGTTCGAATTATCGGCAGACCACAGATCATCCAAAAATGTTATAGAACAGCAATAGGAAGTGTTCTTGTTGTCATTCGTATCTAAATGAGACAGTACCATGATACAGAAGCACGTGATTCTAACCTCCACCCATGATCATCTCCATTGGAGTGTCAGTGTATGCAGAAACGCCAAAGAATCCTCAACTGTATCGTACAGCGTCGCCCATCCGTGATATGCAAAACCCAATGTAACCGTATGCACCGCCAGGAGATGGACAAGAAACAGGCAAGAGGCGAAGTATGCAGAGATGCCACTAACCCGTCCCCCTCACCTGGCTATGTTGAGTTTCGATGAAGGCCAACCCTTGTGGGGAGGCAGCACTCGGTGGAAACCCTCAAGCCGCGATGAAGGGTGATGAGGGATGGCGACAGCACGACTAAGATCTTGCAAAAAAAAAAACGCATAACATCTTATCCTGCCCGCGCCGCCCAATGCACTCATGGTATCCTAAACTCCATAAACAATCAAGCCCATCTAGAAATGATAAAAGCCGACCGGTTGACTAGAAGAGACGTAGCTTCCTGGGCGGGCCAAGGGAGCTATTGAAGAAGGACGACTCTGTCGGGCGCTTCTTGACAGTGGTCAAGGCCTGAGGGGCAGGCTTGACAGCCGAGAAGTTCGGTTTCGAGGGCGTGGCCCCAAGGAAGATGGATTTGGACGGAGTCTTGATAGCTGACCTGCTGAACAAGAAAGACGATTTCTTGATAGGAGCAGTGCGAGGTGCAAGAGGGCTCTTGTCGTTGTCGAAGAACATGCCAAGCTCAGAATTTTCCTTATCGTCGTTGAAAGAGCGATCGAACTCGGAGCTTGTTGGTGTGCTGGGCATCTTGCACTGGGACGAAGGCGGAAGCGCGTATTTGGAAGGTGTTTTGAAAGGCGTGTAGGGCTTCGCCGAGGTTGTGGGAAGAGGAGTTGCTGGCTTCGCAACCGAGAGATCAACCAGATAGTGCTCTTCGTCCATACGCTTCTTATTCGACTCGCTGTCCAACACCCACCCGACGTTGACACACTTGATGGTTCCCTTGCTCTCAAGGCACTTCTCCAGTGTGGACATGCTTCCATCCTTGAAGAGAACGTGGCTTAGAGATGCATGCGATATATCTTGTACTACCTTCGCGCCGAGATCCTCCAACAGACCGCGGAAGAGGAAGTTCTGTTCTCTGCCGTTGCTTGTGACGTCGACATAGAAGACCATGCCCTGGAGGATGCCGTCATCAAGGAACAGATCGCTTTCGTCCGCTTGAACATCGGTCCAAGCGACGGTCTTCTTCGGGGTCTTAGCGTCCATAACCTTCTGAGGAGACCGCAAGGCGGACTTCTTCGGCGATGCTGGCTCAGGTGCTGCAAAAGTAGGGGCGAGCTTGAGTGGTGCCAGCTGCACGGTTGGCCTGGTCACAAACGGAGAAGGATCAACAGCGGTGACCGCAACAGCAATTTCACTAACTTCGCTAGCCTCAGTGATCTCGCTGATGTCGGCAATCTCGCTTGGCTCCTCGAGTTCGAATGAATCATTTTTGAGAGTGGGGTATCTCACAGGCGACGGTGTCTGCTTCTTGACGGACCGGGTAATCTCTTCCTGGAGAGCCGCCTCGAGCGCTAGGCTTGGTGTTGTGGGATAGTCGGGTAACTCCGCAAGAGCGCGACGAGGAGTCATCGGTGCCTTGATGTGGGCAGGAGTCTTGGGATAGCCCGGGAGCTCGGCCAATGCTGCTTTGGAGGTAACGGGAGCAGAAATATGGGCCGGTGTGGTAGGGTATGCCGCAGGAAGCTCCTCGAGTGCTTCCTGGTCGGTCACACCACAGACGGTTTGCGCGGGAGGAGTGGCAGGAATGTCGAGAATCGACCCATCCACGGGTGTAGCGGCCTGGTAAGGAGTACCTGGCTGAACAGGTATAAGAGTGCTTGCAGCTGGTGAGCATGAGATGTTCACCGTAGCCTGGAGGTCCTCGCAGTCCACCTCCTCCTCGATGTGAGGGTACTCAACGTGCTGAGAGCTTCCCGACACCTCTATTATGTCGTACTCCTCAGTCTCAGCAGCAGTCTCAGCCTGACAGGCCTCACCCTGCTCCACTGGCACATTCTCCTCGATGTCCTCCATGGCGACGTCATTGTATTCATGCTCCATATCATCGACCTGGGTTTCCTGTGCGGCGGCTATCACAGGCGCAGCGATGTGTTCAGGTGTGGTGGGGTATCCCGCGAGTTCTGCAAGACCCTCTTTGTTCGATAAAGGTGCGACTATATGGGAGGGTGTAGTAGGATAACCGGGAAGTTCAACGACGGCCTCCCTTGAGGTCATTGGAGCGACAATATGCATCGGTGTCGTAGGGTAGCCGGGAAACTCTGCAAGGGGCTGTTCGACAACCTCGACGACGGGCTCTTCAACTACGTCTACGGCTAGCTCTTCTGCCACCGCGACGGCTGGCTTTTCGATTGTCTCAGTGACTGGCTCCTCTAGTCCTTGCATCACTGCATCTTCGGTAGCCTCGATGGCTGGCTCTTCGACTACCTCGACGATAGGCTCTTCGACTACCTCGACGATAGGCTCTTCGACTATCTCAACGACAGGCTCTTCGACTATCTCAACGACAGCCTCTTCGACAGCCTCAACAATAGGCTCTTCAACAGCCTCAACGATAGGCTCTTCAACAGCCTCTTCAGCCGCTTCAACGACCGGCTCAGACTCGGCCTTCGCCTTGGGAATAGCAGCAGTCTTCTTTGTAGGCTTGCGGGCCGGTACCTCGAGAGGCGACTCTTGTTGGGCTGCAGGGACATTGCGCCCACGTGTGGCTCTGGGCGCGATGATGGCAGCGGGTGCGGATGCTGAGGCTTTGGGTACCAGAGGCTTGCGGGTGCGGGTTGCGGGTTTGGCCGGCTCACTGGTGGCGGTCTTCGCGGTGATAGTAGGCTCGCTCTTCTTGGTGGCGGGCGCCTTCTTTACAGGTACGGGTGCTTTGCGTACCCTTGATGCTGGCTTGGCTGCCTCTTCGGCAGAAGGCTCCTCGGCAACAGCAGGCTTCTGAACTTTTGGTGCAGGCGTCTTCTTTACGGCCGCGATCTTACGTGTACGGGTGACTGCTGGCTTCGGTGCCTCTTCAACGGCCTCGGGCTCTGCTGCAACGGCAGGCTCCTCGGCCTTGCGACCACGCGTCGCTCTTGTTGCGGGAGCAGATGCAGATGCAGCTTTCGTCTGAACCTTGACTGTGCGCGCCGTCTTGGTGGCGACCGTCTTCTTAGCCACGGGCGGCTCAGCATCTTCAGGCTCAGCCTTGGCCTTGCGCTTCAAGGCGGTTGTCTTTGCGGGTTTGATCGGAGAAGGCGCGAGTTCATCGATTTCCTCGACCGCCTTCTTCCTGCCGCCGCGCTTGGGAGGGGCGTTGAGTGTGTTTGAGGGCGCAGAGTCGACCTCTGGGGCTTTCTTCGCACCGCGACGCGTAGCGACCATGATGTTTGTCGATGTTCGCTGCCTTCGTGATGTGTCGTTGTCGGTTTGGTGAGAGACAGGTTCAGTCGAGATTGCGGATGTGCTTGCCGTGTTGTGCTGTCAAAGCGTGAGCACGTGCTAACCGCATCCGGATACTCGTTGCCCCAGCAACAATCGCTTAGCGACCAATAGCCGCCTTTTCGCAGCGGCAGGGCAATCGTGGAACGATGCCAGACAGCGCTCGATTGCGGAGGATAATCATGGCTAATCGATACGCAATCTATGTAGTCGGCTCCCCCCGTTGGTTTTCTCACATAGCTATACGTATTACTTCCATACCAACTCCACATATGAGCACCCTCGCATCTGTACTATCATCCCCTTGATCGAGCACAGCCATGCTGGATACATCCGCAACATTCGTCTTGACTTTGCTCAGCCTCTGGATCGCCAATGCATCTTCAGGCTCTGCGGAAATTTTGTGTCCAATTTCATCATCGCTCTTTCCAAGGACGATCTCCCACAGCCTGACCCACTCATCGTTTCCTGATGTGACAAGGAAGATACGTGATTTGTGCCTGAATAGACTGCACGATGTTACTGCAGAACCATGTGCACGGCTGGCGAGGATCGGCGGCGAAACATACGAAGTCGCAGGCGAAGTCGGCGAGTGCGAACATGTAGACCGTGCAAGGATACATGCCAGGCTACCATCATCTCCGCCGGAGACGATGAGCCAAGCGTCCGCATCTACAGGATGGCATGTCATAGCCTTCGACGAGTTCTGGTGTATCCTTGCCGGATGATGCCATGCTAATTGAAGGGTTGGCCCTGAGGAACCCGCCGACAAATCCTCTGTCCCTGTTGCTAGCGGCCATATGACTGCATGCCCATCTGTACCAGCTGTCAAGACTTTCGTTGCAGATAGGAACATGCATTGCGTCAGGCAGGATGTGAAGTAAAGGCCCTTTGCAAGAGGCTGCCACTTTACAGCATCAGTAGGGTCAAAACGGTAGACCTTGCGTTTGTCAGTGCTTTGCGACAGCAGGAGTAAGGGAACTAGTTCACCTTGATACTGGAATCCGAGAATGCCATTGCAATAGTATGTGCAGATCCCAACGTGATGACATCGAAAGACATGAGTCTCAGGTCCGCGTGCTCACTTTCTGGCATGTATACATGTTCGCACACTACTCCAATGTCGAGAGCAGTTGTCGACAAGTCACGGACCCGCCATACGTAGACTGCAAGGACGGTCAACAACATAAATCTATGATCAGGCAGAGGTCTTACATTCTTCACAGCCACCACTGCTGAACAAGTACTCGCCATCGTGCGACCATTGCAGATGTTGAATGCCCGTGGTGTGCTTGCGAATAGTCCTTCGGCAAACGAAGTCCTGCGTGTTGTATTGGGAGATCTTGATATCGGTATCTTCGGCGCCGGTAGCGACAAGTTGACAAGATCTACTGCCACCTTGTGGTGAAACCGCTACCGCCTTGATCTCACGTCCATGGCCGCCTGATCGAACGACAACATGATTTGCTCCGTTCTGACTGCAGATGTGCATACTGGAAGCTCGTGTCCACACTAGAGTACCTCCTATAGACGAATGTGACTGGAAAGCCCAACTTCTATGCGCTCCTCCGGTGTCAATGCTCATGACCTCCTCTTCGTTGGTAACGTCATAGAGATACCATTTTTTGCTCGAGAAGCCGTGTATGAACAGTCGGCTATCCTGGAAGTATAATCCCTCGATATTGGGTCCGAACGGGAGCGCAAGATTATGGACAAGCTCGATTGTAGTTGCAGACGAATCGATTCGGTGCACGTCAAGACGTCCATCTCTTCCGACTGAGAACAGATGACCAAGCGTGGCAACTTCGAATGAGGGGCACCATGTAAGTGAAGTGACTGCCTCTCCGCCGTGTGCTTTCTCGATGACTCTTAGCAAGGTAGCTTCATCTCCACCCTCCTCGCTTTTTTGAACGTAAAACAATGCAATCGATCCACGCCGGAATCCGACAATAACAAGGTCTCTCCCCGATGCTCTCGCATATGCCATGCTGGTAACAACGGAGCCAGTCGAAGAGCTTGCTAGGGGTATCTGTACGACCCTCGATATATTTGTACTGCAGCCAGGATCTACATACAATAATCGCGCTTCACCTTGACCAACGAGAGTTACGAGTAGTGTTGTCGAATCTGGGCCATCTGGGTCTGCCAACTCAGCAGCGAATATGTCTCCGACTTTGCTACCAACGGCATGGAGGTTTGCCAGGGTAGCTGAACTTTTGTTATACACATAGATATTGCCGCCGCCACCGGCAACATAAGCGAAACCAGGACGAGATCCACTCGTGCAAACGGAGTAACCAGCTAGGTCGTCCAGTCGGTTGAGCAAAGTCGAATTTGAGAGGAAACTTGGTTGATTTGGAGATTTGCTGGATGACAGGGTACCGACAAGCACGTTGCCAGAATTTGTCGTAAGCAAGAACGAGGTCTCGTCCACAAAGCAATAGCTCCTAAAGAACTCTGCTTTCTTGGAAAACTTTGGGTGCTGCGTAGGTACAGCCATGTCAGAACTTGGTTCAGCCGCTTGCGCCCACGATAATATGTCATTTATGGTATACTCTGCGATCGTACTGCGTAAGGTTTTCTCTGCTTGCCAAAGGCTAGTGAATGGAGTAGCGGTGACTTTACTATCGGCACCACCAGCAATAACCTGCTGGAATCCGGTCGGGTTGTCAAAGACCACTGTAGACCACACATTCTTTCCGCTATGATGCGCGGCGCTATCAAATTCCAGTAATTTGTAAGGGAAAGTAACGCTACCTCCGGGATTTGGTGTGAGTTCCCACGTTCTTGCAGTAGCATCTTCACCGGCAGATTGGAGTAACAATGATCCATTGCATGGGGAAGCTTCGAGGAAACGAACTGACCAAACGCGCGAGAGATGCCCCCATCCGATGGCGAGACAGTTTGAGCTATTAAACTCATCTGAGTCGAAAGCTTCGTTGGTGAAGCCGGTATGACGCGTCCTTGGGACCTCCAGGTCATTGTGATCAGCTTCCGAAGTAGTGGCACTCGTTATGACATCTGAAACGTCCCATATCCGGATCGTGCGGTCGTCGCTGCAACTTGCTACTACTTGCCTCAGTCTTTGGCAGCATTCGGTTGGTAGCTCTTTTGAAATTTGAACACCAAAGATTGAGCCTTCGTGGCCTAGAAAGACACGGTGAATGCGCGAAGCTGACGCGTCGTGAATATTGTCGCACCATGACCAGTATATTATCTCCCCAAATGCTGTGCCAGCGGCGACGAGAACTCGATCCAGATCCTCCCAGAAAAGGTGGGCCGAGTAGAGAATGGATCGGGAACTAGAAGTGAGGTCGGATACAGAGATGTAAAATCCACTGAGATCAGAATGTCAGTAAAGAAATTTCAATGTGACTACTCAATCTATGGTGTGCGCACTTGGTATTCTGGATTGTGTCCGACTTCTTTCGTTCAATTGTCACCTGCACTAGTGCGTTATGGGCAGTGACAGCAACGCAGGATGCTTTGTGACACTGGGCATCGTCATCCAAGCTTTTGGGTCGGGGAGCGAGATCAAGAATCCAATCTGAAGCTTTCGCGATGTTAGAGAAGCATAAGCTTAAGCCTTGTACGCCAGCTTGGCCTGCAGGATGGATTTCAAGAGCGCGGATCAGTCTTCCACCCCAGATGACTAGCTTTATGACATGAGCATTCTCTTCTGACAAGACACGTATACCATGCACGGCTTGAGCTTTGAAGACGCGTTTCGAGGATATGTATCGCGAGTCCTTGGCATGATGGAAGCGTAGAAAGGGTCCTTCTGCGGCGATCAGCAGAGCGCCGCAAGAGGCCAGTGCCGTCACGGGTACGCGAGTGCATTCATGCTAAGGTAATCAGCCATGTCCGCCGATGCACAATGTAGACTCACGTGTAGAGTTGGCAACATTGGCGAGGAAGGATTACATGCGAGGTTGGTGTTCATGATGGGAAAAAATTGGGGTTGAGTCGGCCCCGCGCCGCCGCAGGTGAAATGTGTGGCGGGGCAATGACGGAGCGTTGCCGCGATTTTTTGCCTGCCTCTGGCGCATACCATCTCATTAGCCGCCTGCGGTACTCGACTATCACCTCACTCAAGTGCCAATACACACAGGTCCCCCAATTATACCGCCAAAATGTCTCTCGCTGGCCCCCTAGGCACGAGTATCAACCCCGAGGAGACTGAGAACTTCGAGGATGTACGTGCGCCGCAAAGCAGGTGCATGATCAGTCTTCGCTAACAGCGTCTGCAGATCGAGAAGCAGTTTGCCGTCAAGGGTATGTTGCGCATAAATGACTACCCGCGACCAAGCTAACGACGATTCTCAGTTGTGCAGCACATGGAAACATACTGGAAGATCCTCGAGAAAGTACCCGGTTCCAAGCTGCGACTCACAAAGATTGACGACGAGATCTACGAACATCTCAAGAAGGACTTCCCCGAATTCGACGCGTCTGCCACACTCAACGAGGACGAGATGAAGAGTAAGGACGGCAAAGAGCAGTGGCGCAAGTTCATCGCCGAGTACGAGAACAAGGTGGAGGACTACAACTTCGGCACCATGCTCCGCGCGAGTCCCAAAATCGAGTACAGTCAAGAAGGCACAATATTTGCGGTGCGCATGCAATTCTACGCTATTGAAATCGCACGGTAAGCTATGAACTCGCCTGCTCGGCGCGCTGCATACTGACTTTGGCAGCAACCGGGAAGGTCTGAACGACTGGATATACGAGAAGGCGCAGGGCAAATAGATCGTCACAGCTTGATGCTGGGAATAATCAGTCCGAACCCGCATTTTCCGCAAAAGGAATGACAACAGCTAGCTGCATTGTCGACATTTGGACCGTAACTAGTCCGCGCTCACGAGCCAACTCCCCTTGTTGGCGTCCAACTATGCCCATCAGTGGACAGCCATTGTGCAAGCAACGTGCTCAACGGTGAGGCAAAGTAGTCATCCGATCATGGGCGTTATGATAAATGTGTAGCCTATGTGAGTCGTCTTTCCAAGCTCGTTGTGTATTTGAGAAGAGAAGAGCAAGAGTACCATGTACGCTGTGTCAATTCCAGTCTATCATCTTCTGAAAGTTTCGTTGAGACATTAAAACATTCTATCACCTCTCCAATGATTTCATGGGCTAACGCGACTCTGTGGCTTTCTACGAAGTCTGCAATTGGTGGCGTGAGAACAATGTTAAGAGCAAACAAGGTAAGCGATGAAAGCGGGTGTTCGAGAATATCTCAACACCACATGGCCGCCATGCTAGTCCGCATTTGGTAGTTCCTTCTGCGCTCACCCATAGCCCCGCTACCTCACTCTTGCCTCTTGTCAGTTTTGATACTTTGTACTCGTTTTTGCTCACGCAGTCGCGGCCCTCGGACAGCCAACATGGCGACAACTTCTGACACCAACGTTGCGGCTGCTCGCGAGCAGACACCATCCTGAACCGATGAAGAGCGGGATTACACATCGCAGGTCGGCTGGAAGGTGTTATTTGGCTTCACCACAAAACAACATGTTCCTGTACTCGTCAGTGGCATTGCCACAGCGGCTCTTGCTGCGCTTACGATGCCGGTTTTTGCGATTCTCTACGGTCGTGTTTCTGGAGAGTTCTCAAGTTATGCCAAAGGGGAGATAGGCAGCGACGAATTCATCGGCAACATGGCCAAGCTCTGCATAATTCTTACCTGCATCGCAGCCCCTCAATTGGATGGCGAACAGTGTCTACTTTCTCTTTCTTCTGGTATTCGGGGAGCTCCAGGCCAGGAGTGCGCGCAATGGAGCCTTCGACGCACTTCTCAAAAAGGATATGGCTTGGTTCGACATGCGAGAGTCCGGCATCGTTGCACTTCTGCCGACAATACAAATGTGGGTTTCATTGTCATGTTGAACTAGCTATAGATGACTCGTTGCTAATCAAGATCAGGCAGATCCGCGACTTGCAGCTAGCAGTGTCGTCTCCTTTCGGAGAGGCTGTGCAGTCACTCGTGCAGAGTCTCGCATCCTTGGGAGTCGCCTTCTACTTTTCATGGAACTTGACCTTGGTCATTTTGTGTACCGTACCAGTACTATACTTGGTTCAATCATTGGTCGCACGTCAGCTATCGCTGCGGGTACAGGAGCAAGCCGAAAAACTGCAGTCTGCGCTAAAGTACGTTACCGCTGCGTTGGCAAGTATTGAGGCTGTCAAATGCTTCAACGGCGAACGATACGAGCTACAAGTGTTCTCCAACGTCGTCACTCTCGCAGCGGAACTGTACAGATGGGTGGCCAATTTCCGTTCGATGCAGATCGGCATCATGCAGTTCTTCACACTCAGCGTCTTCGTCCAGGGCTTTTGGTACGGCAGCCATCTGGCCGACATTGGAGAAAATACTTCCGCAGAAGTCTTTACAACGTTCTGGGCAGCACTCATGGCAATGTCTGGAATGACCCAAATAATGCCCCAGTTGATCGTATTGCACAAAGGCAAAATGGCGGGCGCAAAATTGAGCTTGCTCACGAAGCAGATATCGACAGGCAACCAGCAGCTTGAGTCGCAAGGCCAGATGCGGCCCGAACGGTGCCCAGGTGATATTGAGTTTCGAAAGGTAGTATCTCTACTGTCCGTGCCTTACAGTCGCTAATTGAACAGGTCACATTTTCATATCCAACACGCGGGGACGAGATTGCTATTCGCGATATCTCGCTGTTCATTCCGGCTGGGGAAACGACTTTCCTTATTGGCAAAAGCGGTTCCGGAAAGAGTACACTAGGTCAACTCCTCGTACGCCTCTATCAGCCTTCCTCAGGGCAAGTTTTCCTGGACAGGGTACCGCTTGAAGAGTTGGATGTTCAGTGGTTGCGACAGAACGTCACGCTTGTCGAGCAACATAGTGTTCTGTTCAACGACACTATCCGCCATAACATCGCACTTGGCAGGATAGGCGATACGCTTGGTTTGCAAGAGATCCGCGACGCGGTCAAGTTTGCTATGTTAGAGTCTGTCATAGACCGACTTCCAAGTGGAGTGAATACCAATCTTGGTATGAAGGGTGATTCATTGAGTGGAGGGCAAAGGCAGAGGCTAGCTCTAGCTCGAGCCAAGATTAGGAACTCACCAGTACTGATTCTGGACGAGTCGACCAGTGCTCTTGACTATTTTACGAGAGCGGAGATACTTGGAGCCATACGAACCTGGCGGAAGGGGAAGACCACGATCATTATTACCCACGACATCTCTCAGATTCGATCTGAAGACTTTCTATACTTACTAGAGAACGCACAGGTAGTGCAAGAGGGATATCGAAAAGAACTTGAGTCTCAGGATGGAGTTTTCCAGACTTTCCTCGATGGGCATAAAGAGCCTGATGAGGACGATGAGTCGGATAGCGATGATGAGTACTACACAGGAGATGAGGCAGATGGTATCGTATCGCTACACAACGAGCCACAGATGACCCGGGTTGTTTCGGTAAAACGACCGGTCTCTGCCGTTCAATCTGGACAGCAGTTGCTGGCGCCATTTCTAGGGAGGGCTCGTACATCTTGGGCAGGCACTAGACCTGCTTCTCTAGTCACGTATTCAAGACAAACCTTTCACGAAGAAGAGGGTAATCGAGGCAGGCAGTCAGAGCTAACATTAACACCCGAACTACTGGACAGTACCGAAGCATCTTCAGGTACGATTGAGTTGAAGCAGCTTGGGAGCCTAGGCAAGTCACGCTTTACAAGGGAAGCGTTCTTGTCTAAAGACTACGACTCAAGGCCACGCTCTGGGGCTTTCAAAGATCTTTCAAGATCGAACTCACACAGACGCTCTGTATCATCTTCGAAAGAATATGATTCTCGTCCAATTTCCATATCTCCAACGCGAACAGCCTCACATACAGGCTCACATAAACCGCCTCTTCTGATCCGCAATTCTGTCCCGACCCATTTGGACACACCGGAGAAGCGATACAAAAAGAAAAAGCGTCTTCCCAAGCTTGGCCCAAGCCGTCGGAAGAGTCAAAAAGAGGAAGAGGACATTTCGGCCGCCTCCCTTCCTATGAAGGAAATCTTCATGTCCGTGTGGCCCGCAATAGACTGGGGTTCCCGTCTCTTTCTTCTCGGAGCGTTGCTCAGCGCAACGATTCACTCTGCGTGTACCCCGATTTTTTGCATGGGTATTCGCAGGGCTTTTGAGTACCTTCTACGATATTTCCGCCGATGACCATGAAGCCCGTAACTACGCCATAGCCATTCTTGGCGTTGCCGCCGTCGACGGCCTTACGAGCTACCTCATGTTCTTCTTTTCCGATACGGTGGCACAGACGTGGACTCTTTCGCTAAAGAAGGAGGCCATGCGCCGCATTCTTATGCAACCACGAGAGTTCTTCGACAAGGAGGAGAATAGCATGTCGCGGCTTGCCGAGACATTAGACCACTTTGCTGAAGAAGCGCGAAATCTTCCAGGAAGATTCGCTTGTATCTTCCTTGTTATTATCTTCATGATCATTATTGGCATCATCTGGAGCATGGCTATAGCGTGGAAACTGTCGCTTGTTGCTCTTGCAACGGGTCCGGTGATCTTCGCAATCACTCAATGCTACAACATGATCAGCAGTCGCTGGGAAAGATTGGCAAATGAGGCTGATGATAAGGTTGGTCAAGTGCTTCACGAGACTTTCGTTAACATTAAGACTGTCAGATGCTTGGCATTGGAGGATCACTTCAGAAAGAAATACAATGACGCGACCACCGATGCAGTAAACGTCGGCATCAAGCGGGCAATATACTCCGGTTCCATCTACGGACTGTCGTATTCTAGCATCATGTTCGTTGCCATATTACTCTTCTGGTACGGAGGGTTGCTCATATCGAAGAACGAATATTCCGTGACCCAAGTAAACGAGTGTTTCTTGGTGCTCATGCTTAGCGTCAACCATGTCAGCTACATGTCAAACTACGTCACTCAGATCAACATCTCTCGAGACGCCGGATCACGCTTGCTACGCCTCGCATGGCTTCCAACGGGCTCCCACGAACTTACCGGCACGACCCAGATCCAGTTTGCAGGCAACATTTCTCTAAACAAGGTCAACTTCAGATACCCAACACGAAAAGACGTTCAGGTACTGCATGATGTTTCCTTCAATATCCCACAAGGAAATTGTACTGCTATCGTCGGTTCCTCCGGCTCAGGCAAATCAACCATCGCCTCTCTCCTGCTCAAACTATACCAAACAGATGTCGAATCACCCTCGTCGTTGGAACCCGCAGGCGGCATGAGCGTCTCGAACCATGACGTCAAAGACCTGCACACCTCCACTCTTCGATCCCGAATGGCAATAGTGTCACAGACGCCTGTTCTCTTCCCCGGTACCATTGCAGCAAACATCGCCTATGGCCTCTCCCCTCCCCTCCCCGAAGCAAGCATGGACAGTATCCGCGCAGCCGCTGACGCAGCCGGTATATCTGAATTCGTCGACAGCCTGCCCCAGGGCTATAACACGCTCATTGGTGAAGGCGGAACAGGTCTATCCGGCGGCCAAGCCCAACGTCTCTCCATTGCACGCGCCCTCGTCCGGAACCCGGATATACTCATCCTAGATGAAGCGACCAGCGCGCTGGATGTAGCTTCCGCCAACATTATCCGCGATACCATTCTTCGTCTCATCAACAACAGTGACAGTGGCACCTCGTCTCCCGTCTCGCCGCCGCTGTCACCCCGCTACTGGGATGTTAAGGCGAGTGGTGGTAGTGATAAGGGTAAGGAGCCGAGGAAACGGATGACAGTCATTATCATCACGCATGCGAGGGAGATAATGGCTATTGCTGAGCATATTGTCATGCTGGATAATGGGAGGGTGGTCGAACAGGGGAGTTTCAACGAGCTGAAGAAGAAGAAGGGGAGTGCTTTTGGGCGGCTGCTGAGGGGTGTGAGGGAGTAGATAGGGATGGCATGGTGAGATGGGCCATGACTTGGATTCTGCGAGGCTTCTTTGTGTACAATCTAATGGACGTTCAACATGGTTGTTTTCTGTAATAATTTTGTACTCACTGTCAAAAGCAAAACATGTATTTTGTATTATTCATAGCTACGAATACTCTTTTTATAGCCCGCGTATACTTCCTACAGCTGATCAATGGCCAAATCCTGAAGTGCCAGAAATTCGGTGGATAGGCATGTGCGAAAGCAGTGAAACAGTTATTTGAACCTCGATCAAGGCAGAGGATAAGACCCTTTGTTCCAAGTGAACCACAGAGGTACCGTACTCATGTAGCGAACGAGGAGATTGTGCAATTTTGTTGTAAAGCAGAAAATGGACGCAAAAAATATATAGGAGATAGTGCTCGTGAAAACACACCAAATGAGAGGGTGTATTGTCCAAGAGTGTGATTGTACTCGGCTTCATCGTCAGATGTAACGACAGCTTTTGGGCTGACCATTTTGGAAAAGATGAAGGACATGATGCTCCGGCAAACTAGTGGCTAGGGCTTTCGCTCATCTTTCGACTGACGTTGGCATGATGTGATGCAGACTGAAAGGTCATGTAGTCACTGTATAGTCCAGTGCCTCTCCTGCTCAAGCCTCATTGTGTTCCAATCGCTCATGCCTTGATCGCCTTTGGCGTTCCGTTCGAACAATGATGGTTTTAGAAATTTCGTCTAATGCGTCGCTGCTGACGCTCATCGTTCGGTTGGCTAGTTTGGTTCCCAGAGCTTTCGCCTGCCTCCGCCACGAACTGGGCCTACCTTGGGGGCGGGACGAGAGAACGAGTCTGGGTCGAGAGGCGCGTTCGGATCGTGACGGGGAGCTGGCGGAGCTCGGAAGACTGGGCCCGGAGGGACGTATGCACCACGCGGTGCAAAATTTCCACGACCCCGGAAGGCTGGTGCGCCGCGACCTCGAGGCGACGGCATATGACCTCCACGTCCACCACGAGGAGACTGATGCTGGTTGGTACGTGCGAAATCGTTCGGATCGAAGACACGCTGGTTGTTCGTAGTAGCGGCGGGGCCTCGGGGAGCGCGCTTGAAAAGCACCTCATCCTCATCATCGGAGTTGTCTTCGGGCTTGGTCTCAACTACGGGGCTGGACTTGGGTCGCTCTGCCGCTTTCGGCACGTTTGGAGCGCTACTCTTAGCGGCGGTCGCTTCGACTTCTATCTTGTGGATGGTCAGATGGTTCTTGTACTCGCGATCTTCACGAGCGACAGCGTCACGGAGCTGTTCGAGGCGCTTAGCGCGAATGCCGAATTTTTGAGCGACGGTTTGCTTCGCGGAATCGTTAGTGAGGAGGATGAAGGACTCGAGAGCTGCATCTGGGTTTCCCTCTTTGTTGATGCGCCACAAGATGTGGTTAAAGAGGGTCTGGAGATGGACAGGCACGGCGCTCTTGGGCGCCTTATCGGCTCGAGCGACATCATTGCTATTGCGGGCGGTATACTCTGCGGATGTCTTGAGCAGCTTGGCTGGCTTGTCAGCGTGCATGGAGCCATCGACAGGCTTAGATGCCTTGCTCGAACGCGAACGAGGCGACTCGGGGGTCTTGGACACGTCCTCGAAGCTATGCGTGGAGCTGATGGAAGTGGCATCAGACATGTCGAGGGCGTTGAAAGAGCTTTCTAGGTCTTCATGGTAGTCGTCTTCGTCGGAATCGCTCTCTTCCATGGAGAGCAGTGTCTCAGGCAGCAGAAACTGCTCCACCTCTCCCCGTGTAGTATATGCTTCATCGACGCCCTCGAGGATAACACGACCGGCGGCTTCGTCGGACGTGACTTCGTCGAGCCACTTGACGGCTTCGCGGGCATCGGCGTTGATGCGATCGGTGCCATTTTTGAGGCGATGGAGCTGGGTGAGGGCTTGCTATCGTGTTAGTGAGGGGGCTGGGAAGCTTGCAGTACGGCAGCCTACTGTGCAGCGGTACAAAAAGGCGTATGGCGTCCTGGGCGATCCACTTGCGGATTCCGTCGCGGGTGCTCTTCTTGACGCCTGCGATCAAGGCGGTGTCATCGACGATACAGTTGAATACCTTGCGCTTCGGTGGCTCGGGTGCGCGCATGGCGGCCTCGGGCTTGCCAGACCGTGGAGGAATCGTGCTGCGACGCATATTTGTCGTTGATGTGCCTTGTAGGCGATGGTAGTGAGGGTTGTGGCAGCGATCAGTTATGGTGTGCGCGGTTGGCGGCAGACACAGGGCGGTTTTGTGAACCAAGGTTCCGGCTTGAGCAGGTCTAAGTGCGGGTTTGTTGTTGGGCGCCAGTACAATCCACATGTGACGACGCAGTGTTTCAAGGCGTGCGCATTATATTTGCACTCGAACGTGGCAGCGTGGAAGCGAGTGCATGTGAGTCAGTCTTGAGCATGGCGCAGAGAACCATAGTCGTTGGTGTGACTGTCACGGATGGGCAAGTGAAGTTCGGGCTCGCGTCACCGCACGATGATGAGGTGCTCACGCCAAGTGGGGTGCGCCACTCACTCAGCCACACTATCTGAACAGCCAAGGAAGTCTTGCATTTCATTCGTCTTTGATGCCTTTCAGTCATGTGCAAGAGGATAGATCCCAGCACTTAGTAACTCTCGACCTCCCTGGCGCTGCTCATATCTGGCATCCAGCCCTTGGGGCGCTCGTTGCCACGCACGGTCAAGCCGTACAGACCCTTCTCTACCTTGTCCACGCACTCCCGCATGACGGGCATCTTCTTTGTCTCCAGCTCTGCTGCGAACTTGGATCCTCCTGGTGCGTCAAATATCTCGAGTTGTAACCGAATCGCCCTCAGGTCATCCAAGACAGTCCGTGGCTTCTGGGTCTCACTCACAGCTGGTGCTTGCTCATCCACGTCCATCTTGTCGCCAACATCGTCTGGGTCGCTATCTTTCTTGAGTCTTTTGTTTGACTCTGTTTGTTTGCCAGATGGTAGCTTGCCGTTGGTTGCCATACTCGTGACAGAGAAGCGCATAAGCTCGCCAGTCATGTCGCAAACACCGAGAATGTAGTCTTCTGGCGTGAAAGAGATTGGTCCAGCTTCCCCACTCATAGTAGCGATGCGTGACTTGGCCTCGTCATACGAAATAAGTGATTGCGTTTCCAGGTAATGCTGAAAGCTGAGAGCTTCCATGAACTCTTGGTTGCCACCCGTGATGTTGTGTGAGTAGCGGTAGGCATTGAGACCTTGGAGATCGGCAGCAATGTTCTTATATCGATCTTCAATCGTCTCCCAGTACTCTGCGTTTTTCTTGGTGACCCACGATGGTACTGCTTGGCCGACAGTGCGGACCCTTTCCAGGTCAGTATCTGTTTGACGAGGTCATCATGAAGGTCTACCTCTGAAGTGTGAAGATACTGTCATATTGTTAGTTTTCTGCTAGATACATTCGACCCATGTCTATACATCTTCTTGCTCGACGCGGTGATGTCACGCGACGCCTTGATGATTTTCTCTCGTCGATCATGATGTTCGTCCAGCTCTGCACGGAACCCTTCAAACATCGCCACGAAGGGCGAAGCGGATTGTTCTGGCTTCTCGTCTGCCATTTCTACGTCTCTTGGTCGTTTGAAGCCCATGGATTTGCGTCGATGTGAGTGTATATACAACGTCAGACAAACTCTGGGATTGTCCGCTAGTGCACGTCCTCACGTGGGCGCTATCATGTTTATGGACTAGGCGCTTTCGGCTGCTCTTACTCGGGGAGCCCATGCCTCCTACTGCCCCAGTGTCATCAGCATTACCGTCCAGCATAACCGTTCGCGACCTTTTCGTTCTTGTACGCGTATTTGCAGCGCGGCTTTCTGAGTGTGTTGGAATCTTATCATTCCAATGAAAGCATGGCTCTTACCTCCTTTTTCCGCAGCCCACCATTGGTCTTCACAGCATCTATTGTCCTAAGAGCCATTTTCCTACTATACGGACTTTGGCAGGATGCAAACTCGCCTATGAAATATACCGACATCGATTACTACGTCTTCACTGATGCCGCGCGCTACATTTCGCGCGGTCAGTCCCCTTACGCACGAGACACGTATCGTTACACCCCTCTCCTTGCATGGCTCATCTACCCTACTGTGTGGTCCGGACAGTTCTGGTTCTCCTTTGGAAAAATCTTGTTTGCGGTCGGCGATGTGGCTACGGGATGGATGATGTTCCGCATCTTGAAAGAGTACAAAATGATGAGCGATGAGAGAGCCTTGAGATTTGCGAGCATCTGGTTGCTGAACCCGATGGTAGCTACTATTAGTACAAGAGGAAGTTCTGAAGGGCTGCTAGGTGTCTTCGTCACTGCACTACTCTGGGCAGTGCTGGCGAAGCAGAGACTACTCGCTGGACTTTTGCTCGGGTTTGCAGTACATTTCAAAATCTACCCGTTCATCTACGCGGCTTCTATCGTCTGGTTCCTCGATGACACCCAAACCGAGACGGAAGGAGTTACCCAGACACAATCAGCGACGTCACTTTTTGGCCGAGTGCACAAATTCCTCAACCCCGCAAGAATATACCTTGCACTCTGCAGTCTCCTTACATTTGCGAGTCTGAACCTTCTCATGTACGGCTTGTACGGGTGGCCATTCCTGGAGCATAGCTATTTCTACCATGTGACGCGAAGTGATCACCGCCACAACTTTTCGCCTTATAACACGCTTCTCTATCTGAGGTCCTCGCCGAAGCCTACGAGTGTGGAACCAGCAACACCATCTTTCGGACTGGAGCGTTTGGCGTTTCTTCCACAGCTGCTCCTCAGCGCAGTGTTCATACCTCTAGTGCTAGCAAAGAAGGATCTCCCAAATACGATGCTAGCGCAGACCTTTGCATTCGTTACCTTCAACAAGGTCTGCACGAGTCAGGTAAGTAAAGTACCGTTTTGCCAGCCTTGCATCGACACTCATTTTTTCTAGTACTTCCTCTGGTACATGATGTTCCTCCCATACTACCTTCCGGACTCAACGCTCCTGCAATCTTCGTCTATCGGAATTACTGCGCTTGTCTTCTGGGTTGCAGGCCAAGTTGCCTGGCTACAACAAGGCTTTCAGCTCGAGTTCAATGGCCATTCGACCTTTGTTCCAGGACTCTGGGCATCTAGTATAGTCTTTTTTCTGGCCAACGCTGGTATTTTAGGTGCCATCATCTACGACACTAAACAGAATGAACCGCAAAGAAATAGTGTGGTGGCAAAGAAGACTTTATAGCAAGACTCCCAAGGACGAGATTCCCACACAGTCATGTACTACTTCAGCTGGAGGAGCTCTACTCTATAGATTAAGTCTTGCACTCAAGTCTTCATTACACTGTTCAACACCCTCTCGTACTTCTCCCCTTCCATAGTCACCACCAATACCAAGACGCCTTTACCGGCGTTTTACTTAGCATCCCCCAAGACCTCTGCCAGGTCATAGTCCCAGAAGATCTTCTTGCGATATTGACCCTGCTGTTTCGCACACTTTCACAGCAGCCTACAACCCCCAAGAATCAAACAATCAAACTCCTGCTTTCTTTACAAGAACATGCAATTAGCCACACGTCAGAGGCACGTACAAATATTCATCTTTTGTACTACATAATATCCGAAAGCAGCAATAGCCTTACACTGAGAAGAACATGTTCTTCTCAGTGTAAGGCGAGTATTGCTACACCAACACACCAATCACTTCTCAGTGTAAGGCAGTATTGCACTTACCATACCCTACAAAAACAAGATTTCCAAACTTCACAATCGGCTTCCTGGCACCCATGTACCTCCTCCTCACATCTTCCTCCTTACACATCGTGCACACCCACCACGGTACCAGTTCTCCTCGTAGAAGATACGGCTGACTGGCTAGTCCGTACGGATCGCGTCCCTCGTGCCATCCTTGTTCGTGCTGATACAACTGGCGTTCTGCTTCCTCCGCCGCCGCATCATGTGCTTCGGGTGCAATCTCTTCTTCCGTCACGACTGCTGATCCTTTCTCGAGGGCTGGGCTTTCCGCCGGCTTGATCGCTGAGGGAAGGCTTTCTTTGGCGAGTTTTGCTTTGCTGCTTTTGCCGGCTTTGGGCTTGGATTTGGGCTTGGATTTGGCGCTCGGAGCGGGGAGTGTAATTGTAGTAGCAGCGTTTGGTGCAGGAGGAGGCGCTGCTACAAGGGTGTTGTTCTGGTCAAGAGGCCCCGGATTTAGAGACACAGTCGATTCGTTGTATGCGTCGTTTAGAGCGGTAGGTGTTATCTTTGGTTTTTTGTTTGACTTTTGCGTCTTGAAAGGAAGGCATTCGATGTCTTTTTCGGTATTTATGCTTGTGTTGATTGCTCTGGAAGACGATGAGGAGGAAGAAGAACATGAAGGAGTTGTAGGTAGGTTTACTTCAGGTTGGCGTATTGGAGTTGTATTTTTCGCAAGGGAAGTCAGAGGTCGCGTTGCATCCCCCATAATGCAACACAGATTGAAAGGAATTAGGACTTTAATCTCTAGTAGAGGAAGATACATATATTATATCCAAAAGAAATCATTATCTACGAAGGTCCACAGTTTGTTTTTGGGATGCATGACCACGTTTCTGATGCGTCGCCCACGGATCAATCAAGTACCAGTATTTCACGCGCCCAATCAGCCAGCTATGTTTGCTAATACCTATGCCGAGAATATCACGGAGGTGATGGATGTCGGTATGATTACCTTGGTTCAAAATCGAAGCCTATCAAAAAGATGAAACAAAGTACCAACCTTGACCTTCTCAGCCAGGTTCCTGCCTTCCAGACTGGAGGTATTCACTCATATCGCGGAATCACGGCAGAGCTGAAAAATATGCCTGAACAGGCTTGCTAGAAGTAGAAGTTGTGTCTATTTTAGCCCCAACTATATGTATTCTCTTTCCGCTTGCCACATACAAGATACCCTCTCGTTCGAGATACCGATGAATACAGTGTAGCTTGAAGCATACATACTTCTCGGTGACATCGCGAGGGTATTGAAAAGCCACATCACCCGAGGACTACTTCGCTATTATTCCCTGTCCCATATCATCATTCTTCTTCTCCAACACGTCCTCCACCTGAACTCTAACTTCCATATTCTTCACCACCACAGGCTTCACTTCCTTCCCTGTTTTTCCTCCCCCAATAGCTTCATCTCCCTTGACAGCTGTAATGCTAGCAACAACTACGACACCCTCCCCATCATCCATAGCCATAACCCCATATAAAATCTTATGCAGAAGACTACCCGGCGCTACCAGTTCTCGCTTGTAGGAGAAGCGCTCCGGGTCCGGGACACCGTATAGAATGGCTTGAAGGACGCCTGTGCGCTTGGCTTGAGTAGTAGAAGTACCATTCATAAGTGAAAACGT
Organism: Alternaria brassicae; assembly: GCA_004936725.1. NCBI lineage: Eukaryota > Fungi > Ascomycota > Dothideomycetes > Pleosporales > Pleosporaceae > Alternaria > Alternaria brassicae. The sequence continues at coordinate 563,658 of CM016506.1, read as the reverse complement.
AGTGCCATCCTTGGGTTGGAGAAACGATGGTAGGGAATACGGCCATGGCTTGAAAAGCACCTTGTCTAACGTTGTGGATTTCGATAACGCTGTGGGCGTTCGCATGATAATACTGCTTTGCTTTGGGAGGGGCAGCGGACGGGAGAAAAAAGGGTTGAAGGCTGAATATGTGGTCATCCAGCCCAAGTTTTCTCCAACAGGGAAGTCGAAAACTGTTCCGGTGTTGAAGAGGTTTGAGCGAAGTGTGCGGTGCGCGCATGGAGCAATGCGCTGGCTTGCAGCGAGTTTTGTGGCTTTGCAAAACATCGTGGTACTTTTGATGCTAGATTTGACTGTGTTCTTTCGGGAGTCTTGCGCTTTTTGTTCTGCTAGTGTTGGGTTGTATGGAAATTGAAGGTAATTTTGATTCTTGAGCCGGATGAGTGGCGTATGCAAACGACAAGATCTGACGGGAGCGAGGAAAAGAGTGTATGAACAACTCAGTCATTGAAGGCCTTCTGAAGAGATTGCGCAAAGCGCTGCTTGTGCACGGACAGATAATTTGGTGAAGGAACAGTGTTTGCGTACCACTACTTTTCACAACACTAGATCCATCAGCATTACGAAACTCGAAAAACTGGACGGGACAACTCGTCTCAGCTTTCACTTATTCTAGATTATGGGAAAACACCCGTGCGTTGATTGGCGAATTCTTTGCTCTTACCTCAGCTTCATAGGTGCGAGCCCACTACGGTCCACGGTACTGGAGTATCGACGTAGGCGACACACAAAGACTTCGCGTTGTTCTGACTCCCAACTAGCCCAGAACCAATGAAGAAGACCGAAATCTCATCCCAAGTTGTATTCGTCTCATGATATAGCGAATTATATTACTAGCGTATACAAGGACATGTGTACGGGACCACTGTTGCGTCTAAGTACAAAGCAGTTCATAAGCTTGACCAGAATTAGATATGTAGATACGTTGACCAGAAAAGAAAAGACCGGGGTTGTCAAGCATGTACAGAAGGAAACGGGTTGGGTATCCAAATTCGCTCAAAACGTGTAGATCGACCTAGAGGCAATGATGTGGTGGTATACGTGAAAAGGAAAAATGCGACCCTATCGCTTGCAAGGGAATGTTAAAACTCCGATCGTGAGAAGTAGTGGAGACTCGACTGAGGTCATTGAGAACAAAAGAAAAAGGGCGAATCAGGATGTAGGGCTCAGTCACCTTCCCACATAGGCGGTACCCACTCCTGTCCAGGGTAGCTAGTCGCCTTCATAGTGGGCTCGTCATCTTCGACGGCAGGTAGCTCGAACACTGGTCTGCTGTGGCTTCCGCGTCTCTCCCAGCCTGGAGGTCCGCCAGTGGTGCTACCGCCAACGCTTCTTAGGCTGGGGACCTGTCCACCACCAGATGCGCTACGTTCGAGCTCTCTAGCTCTCGCCCTTGCAGCCTCGCGCTCTTGCCTCTCGCGTTCTTGTTTTTCGCGTTGCTCCTGTTCGCGCTGGACGCGTTCCATGTGTGCGAGATTTTCTTGCTGCAGGAGCTGGCGACGCAGAGATTCGGCACCCATGTCCGGTGATGTGCGCTGGGGTGATGCAGCCATAGAGGCGGGTTGAGGATGCTGCAGCATACCAATTGAAGGTTGACGTGGTCGAGATCCTGGTTTTCGGCCGCGTGATTCATACTCTAAATCCGTCATGATGTTGGGTGGCCGGAGCGCTTCAGGACGAGTCTTATCTATTCCGTCGCTAGGCAAACCGGGACCATCGTATGAGGGTGGAGCTTCATCTGGTAATTGCTCGTCATAGTGTGGCACGGCTCTTGGTGGTAAACCATCATCATCACCGCGCGACGATGGGTTATGAAAGTGCTGTCGCTGCTCCTCGAACGAGAACGGTTGGGTACTGCCAAATCCAGGCCGTATAGGACTATGGGCGATCTTCGGGGGTGGAGGTGGAGGCAAACCGCCTGTAGCGGAATTCATAGGACTACTGATTACCGTCGGGTCGGGCGACATGGGTAGAGGGTACGCCGCGGGTGGCGGAGATTGTCCAGGACGTATCGGCGTGGGTTGTATAGGAGTCGCGCCGCGATGGACTATGGGCTGCAGATTATGACTAGACTGTGCAGCCTGCGATTCTGAATGGGGTTGTGAAGGACTCCGGGGTAGAATTTCTTTGAAACCACCGCCCTGTGCTTGAGCATGTGGGGGCACAGTCGTTGGGGTAGTTTGTTCAGGTGATGCACGAGGCGATGGTGAGCCAGCAGCTCTCTCAGCCTGCTGTTGTTGTTGGGCGGTGAAGCGCTCTTGCATGTATTGTCCCTGACGTGCTCGAACAATTTCCTGTTCAGTGGCACCTTCTGGGAAGTTGAGATGCCATGGTCGGTCTTGCTGATGTACTTCTGAGATACTGCTCATCCTTGACTTTTGGTAACGCTGTCCGCCAAGAGCCGGAGAAGAATTAGGCAAGGCTGGTGAATTTGAAATTGGCGATACAAGAGACATGGTGCTTGCATCTGAGTGCGATCGGCCGTTGGGAAGAGCTGGAGACTGTGCAGATACTTGCGGCGATATTGTTTGCATTCTCGGTTCCGAATCCTGACGATGGCATTGACCTGGTAGGGGCTGCTGCTCCTGATCAAGTGGTGATATGAAAGCTCCAGACACAGGGTTGTATGCAGCTGGTATCGGAGGCGCGTCGTATCTAGGTTCTTGCATAGGAGAAACAGGGGGCGGAGAGACAGGAACAGCTTCTTGAGAAATGTGATGAAGACTTTGGTCGGACGCGTTGTGGTAGGGGAAAGGCTGAGTATTGTTCAATTGCCGCTGTTCCACGTCTTGGTCTTGTTGCTGGTGCTGGTGCTGCTGGTGCTGCTGGCGTAGTTGCTGAACCCGCGCATCGTCATGCGGCCATGATCTGTCGTGTCTGTTTGCGTGTTGGTCTTGTTGTCGTGATTGCTCGCGTTGCGCAAGCCAGGCCTGATGGGCGAGTTGCTCTGAGGACGGGCCGGGCTGTAGTTGCCGTTCCGGTTGCTGCGCATAACGAGGGTCTCTATGGACATTCTGCCCGTATTCTGGTTCCTGCCTCTCTTGTTGTTGCTCCGCCTGCGGTGCCGCATAGACTCCTTGTTGAGATGTCTGCTGCTGTCTACGTTGCTCTGCCTGTTGTCGTGCGGCTAAAGAAGCTGCGTAGGCTCCCTGTTCAGCTGAAGGTTGCTCAGGTTGAGGTTTGTAGTATCCTCCAGGAGGGAGACCCGAACTTGGATGACGCATGTGTAGAGGAATATTTTCAGGTGTTCTACTAGATGGCCGTGCTGCAGTGCCACCATTGGAGGTATGAGTCTGGTGCGACTGCAAACCGCTCTGCCGAGCTTGGTGTTCCATCGCTAGCTGCTTTGTCTTGAGGAATGCAGAGCTTTCTTCTGGACGCGTACCGGAGATTGGATTTCTTACTTGTTGTGCCTGTTGATACTGCTGAGGTAGTCCTTGGGGATGCATGTCTGGTACCGGTTGAGACGACCATAGCTTGAGACCCGCGGGAGGCCCATTCTGCACAGTATGTGGCGGCAGTTGTCCAGGAGGATAGTAGGCCAAGCCGGACTGCTGTGGCTTGTATGGCTGTTGCTGTTGAGGTAACCATTGAGAGGCTGGAGGTTGAACTGAAGTTGCAGTGGGGCTCTGCTGAGCCTTTTGTGCCTTCTTTCCTTCTTTTGACAGCTTGTACCTTGCAGCCGACCCGTCGCCACTTGCACCACCTCGATTGAACAGAGCCCCAAATGCAGAGAACCTCTTCTTTTTGCCATTGTCTGTTGTTACTGACGGGGATACTTGGTAGGGCTGAGTCTGGGCGTGGGTCATTGACAATGGCTGCCGCGGTGGGTAGCTGTTTGAGGCCGCAGATGTCGTGGGCATCCTTGGATCACGATGTAGGCCTGGCGAAGGTACTGTAAGTGGAGTCTGGATGAATTGTGGTTGCTGACCCAGATTAGGGCGATTGGGTGGCACGAACGATCTTGTCTGTTCGATGGGTCTCTCTCCGGGCGCTTCCCTAAGTCGTGTGAACCTATCCATCACAGATTGAACTGGAGCACCATGACTAAGATTTGATGGAAGTGGCTTGGACTCTGAACTCATGATTGTGTTACCAACGCTCGGCGGGTGCTGGGAATTCGCTTGAGCTTTTCCGCCGAGGGTTTTCAACATTGACGAAAGTCTTGGTTTTGACGGCTTCTCTTGTTGTCTTGGTGCTTGTTCAGCAGACGAATGCGAACGAGTGGTAGTCGGTCGGAACTCGGCGTCTTGGTGTCGAGGGTACTGCGCTTGCTGCTGCATCATTTGCTGATGAAGTTCAAACTGATTCCTCGGTCCACCAGCCTGCGCATGTACCTGAGCCTCATGGGACCCCATCTGTGCCTGCGAGTAACCCTGCGTACTCTGCGGAACTGATTGCCCTGGAAGCATTCGTCTCCCTTGCGAATCATGCAACACATGGTCCGGACCCTGACTCGTCTGTGGTGGTTGACGGCTGACATTGGGATTCTCGGAGAGTACTTGTTGGGAAACTGGCTCACCCGAGGGACGCCAAGAGCCTATAGCTGGCTGGATCATCTTGCTACCAGGATTAATTGACTTGACGGCCTGGAAAATGTTCTTCGACGGACTTGGGCCTGATGCAGACGTTGCTTGGTGCCGTGACGTAATATGATCAGATGGTGGAGCCATGCTTGCTGGTGGGTTCATTGAGTACACTGTCTCCATTTGTCGTGATTGCTGCGATTGATGCCGATGCTGCTCAGGAATAGGAGGCATCTGCATTGCATTTGAAGCTGCGGCCTGGTTGATCTGATCTTGGGGTTTGCCATCCTGGTCCTCAGGTCCTGAGTCGAAGCTCATTGGCCTGTCGAAACTATATCTTGCATGCCCCCCATCACGAGATGCTGGTGCACTCCCAATATCGGAGGTTGAAGGTCGTGATGTCTGTGATCGCGGAGCGGTTCCAGGTACTTGAGGATCTGCAAGTCGCAAGGGCCGGCCACTCTTATCTTGCACATCCTTGACGACTCCGTTATGATCTGCATACAGATCAAAGTCATCGTCTCCGCCATTCGCTGTATGATCGCCATACAACGTCAGGACCTCCTCGGGGATCTGCGGTGGAGCAGCCGAAGGCTTCATGGTAGAATCAGGCTGCATGCGTCGGATGGTAGACGGAGTAGATCTTCCGGTAGATGTCTGCGAATATGGATTGTTCCCGTCATCTGATACCATGGCAGATATCTGCGAGAGCATGGATCTTGACCGCTCTGGAGCTAACGCAGCATTGTTCGAGACCTGCAATTGCTGTGCTTGGTGCTTGAAGTCCAGGAAGTTAGCCTGACCACGGAGATAGCCACTCGACATGGTGGGGTGCGAGTTGTCGTTGTGCGCTTCGTCAGCCTTGGGTGTCTCGGGGCCATTTTGGATGATGCGCGGAACCTGCACGACGGGCGTTACGCGGTCGCTTTCATCCCTCATCTTATCAGAATCGTCTCTAACAATGCGTGATTCAATCGTGGAGCATCTGTTTTCCCATGCTATATCAACTGGATCAGAAGTGGGATATCTTTCAACGGCGTCGACGCCTCGAGAGGGCGGCGTAGGGACACGGCGCGTCGAGGTGTCGCTGTCAACAGCTGCAGCATTGGCCCCCGCAAGGGCGTCGCTAAGCGAACTCTCCCCATGTCCTCGTATTTGTTGCTGGGTTGGGGCTGCAATCTCGCCAATGGTCTCTGAGTTGGGGTTTGGTGGACTCCTTGCGTTCTCGACGCGTTCCATTGCACACGCTGTTGCACGGACTTGCGCACGTTCGTCTGCGTCCCCGATTCCCCGTGTGCTTGTGTTGGGCAGCTGCAAATCACTCTTGGCAAACCACACGGGACTGAAAGCACGCTCTGTCTCTGTCTTCTCGACTTTCGACGCGATCCGGTCGTCTCTGGTATCAGAAGACGCATCTGATGTGGGTGTTGTATCACGTGTATCAATTACCTCAGCCTCGAACGAGGGGATCCGTTGGACTTTACCAGTACGCAAGCCATCATCAGGAAGACCAAGGGTAGGTGATTCAACATCGGAAGCGCGATCTCCATATCCTATTTGTCGCTCTGCACTGGAAAGCCCGTTGACCCTGCGATGGGGTAGAACTGGTGCGTTCCCATGAGAGGACGTGCTGTGTTCACGCTCGAAGAAGAGATATTCTGCACGGTTCTGAAGGTTTTCTCGAGAGCCTGGGAAGCTGATGGTATCCGTAGATAGTCGTTCAGTTGCAACGACATCATCCAGTTGTTGTTGGATCAGAACAAAAGGTGTATCCTCGTACCTAATGATTCCAGCTCCACGCATCTCTTCGCTATGCTTGACACCCACTGCCTCATCATTATTGTTCAACGTGATACCAGCAGATGTTCCGACAGGAGGTAGCACATGACTGATGCTATTAGCCTTCTGTTCCGCTCCCAGCGTTGATAAGGCAGCCAACCTTCTTCCACAAACAAGCTCCTTATCGCTGTCCTCATCACTCACATCCATGTGCTTGTTGGTGGACATGAACGGCTGTTGTAGATCAAGTTGCGAGGTTACTGGTAGTGGATCATGGTTTAATTGCGGTGGTTGATCGTCATCATCCATGTCGATATGCTCAACCTTCTTCGATGCTTCATCACGGAAGCCGAATTGAAAGCCATCACCTCGAAGGTCACCAGATTCGGCTGTAGGCAGATCCGGCTGGAAAGACCCCACAGGAGCACGGAGCATTATCTTATATTCCTCAGCTCGTTCTTGCGCACTAGGTGTAGGGTCATCCTCTGTGAATACTGGGCGATGCTCGCGATTGCTTGAGTCCCTCGTAATCGCTGCTGGCATCGAATGTCTATTAGGCACGATCGGAGGTGTCGAGTGCCGAACAACAGACTGCAGCATCCGAAGGCTAGCACTATCATGACTGGACCTGCGTCGATAGTGCTTGATAGCAACTTCATCCGGGATAGGAGGAACAGGGGGGACGTGGTTCCCTGAGTCTCTATCCGGATTTGAAAAAGCACTCTTTGCTGGAGAGGGCAATATGCCCAAACGCGACTGTGAAGAGCTTCGACGCGGCGGCGTAGTATTGAAGTACTCATTAAGAGCAGTAGGTGGAGTGCCGACCCAAGAGTCTGGGGCATGGAAAGAGTGCTGTCGACGTTCACCCATCAAATAGTGATGGAGCTCACGGGGAGGTGAGGTCTTTGGTGTCGAGCTAAAGACTGATGGGGCATCTTTCGGCATCACTACACTACTCGATCTGCTTCTGGATCGACTAGCACGGCGAAATTGTGACAAGAACGAGAAGCGACGCGTCTTCTTTTCTTCGTTTGGGCTTTCGTCCCTCTTTTCCTTTTCCTTGTCTGCCTTGGAGCGTATCAAATTCATTCTTGTAGACGCTCTTGATCTTCGTATCACAAGTTCGGGCTCTTCGGAGGCTTCGCGGGAAGAAGGCGTGGAGTCGGCCCGGGCATGAGAAGCCTGAAACAAGCATCACATCAGCAAAATATACTACTGTAGAGAAGCCGAGTCGACCTGGATTCAGACTTGAAATTACGTTCAGATGATTATGGGGCTACAGGCGAGGACTACGATCGTCAATGGTAGAAGAATGAACACGCCCCAAACAAGTTCATAAACGCCGCATTCGACGTCCATACGATTCCGTCCGATCATCCACCGTAATCCATATTCCAAAAGAAGCAGCTGTATTGGCAATCTCATCGCATGCCACACAAAGAAATGGATAGAAGAGATCATTTGTCTACCTTTTCGCGGCCAAAGCGACTCTTGCCTTTAGCAAACAATCCTTTAGCGCTAGTCATGCCCTTCCCACCTAGTACGTTGGCGGTATGAAGCAGATCTTTGCCTTTGAGCTGCATCTGTGGATTTACGATTCGCCCGCCAAATCCTGAGCTAGAAGGTGCACCAGTGGTGGGAGAGCTTGTGTTTGCGGGAACTGGCACACTAGCATTGTTATGCTGTTCGGCGCTCACATCGTGACTACTCGATCCTCCAAGCTTGCCGAATAGGGCCAGAGAGCCAGTATGTCTATGACGCATCGAACTTGTAGGGGCCCGTTGTACTGGGTAGCTTTGAATGGCAAGATCAGGGTTCGCTTCGAGCGCAGAGTGTAGCCAGTCGTTAAGACCATGATCATATTTCGCCCAGTAATCTCGCGTTGCATTGTAGGCATCAATCCGCTCAGCAGCTGTAGCCAGTGTCGCAATTTCTCGAGCACCTAGAGGCTTGTCTGTGGTAGGAGACGTTGGCGAAAAATCTTGCACAGCAGTGGGCGTTGTAGAATCTTGATTGGATGGCATAGTGGCGGGATGGTGCGTGAGCAGCTCCAACTGTTGTCCCTTACTCGACTCTGGCTCTTTGGGCTCTGGAGGTGACTCATGCTCCGCACTGAAGCGTGGAGGAAGATCCACGGCTTCGGGGTTGAGTTCTGTGTTGACGACATGGAGTCCCGGCGAACGTGTATCTTCTCGAGTAGGGCTGGTAATTGGGCTAGTAAGTGAGCGTGCAGGATCAAGGGGCGAAGAAGAATGTTGCTGCAGCATATCAGTGTCACTAACAGGATTGGGTTTAGTGACCGTGAAAGTGGGATCTGGACCGAAGTATGAGTCGGGAAGAGGCTCAGACGACTCTTGGTATTCCCGATCTGTAGTTCGCTCAACAGGAGAGGAAACCGCGGCTACCGGTGATGATTTTGTAGGCTCTGCTGTAGCCATGTCTTGCGCTTGCTCGTCTGGTGTTTGCAATTGCGAGTTGCTCGCCTCCCAACTGAATCGGTCGAGTATCACGGGCTTAGTCGGTTCCTCGGACTGCGGTAGGAAAGTAACGGTTTTTCTTGATGACTGCTCCTTGGGTTGTCGCTCAGTGTCATGCGAAGACTGGCGAGAAGCGCGGTCCTCTTCTGCCCAGTAGGTATCGTACTCACTCGGCAGGATCGAGCTAGCACGGTTTTCGTCGGGACTAACGGGCTGGAGTGAGGCTCGATTGGATTCATCAACCGAGGACGCTGGAGCTTTGAACGGGCCGAGGCTTGCGACGATTTCCTTGCGCAGACGATCGCTTTCCTGGTCTTCGGTGGAGGGGTCGGTACTCAACTGAGGATCAAGACTTGGTCGCTCAGGCTGAATCGTGAAGGGTTGTGAGGATCTCTCTTTCAGAGGCGAGGCTGGCGAGAATTTCGATTCCGGTGTATCCTTTGCAGGAGGAGTCGGCGGTGCACTTGAATTGCTAGTGATGGTACGATCTAACTGAAGTGGTCTAGGGAGGTAGACGTTTCCATGCTCGGTACGACGTCCCTGCTGCTGTTGGGTTTCGGATGTGTTATCATCGCCTCCCAGAGTCGTGCGTACAGAGTTGACCATGGCGGCTCCAGCATCTCGAAGCGCAGAGATTGGATCAGAGGTGTCCGTCTTCGCTGAAGATGCCCCAGCGACTGAATGCTTGGGCGTTGTTGGCGTGAGGTCAGAGTTGTTGAGTGGATCCGGGCTATTGGTGTCGAGGCTCAATTCACGATCCTGCTCACCGTGGTCTGAAGGTGTCATAGCCGTGGTGGCGTATGACTCCCACTGGCCTGGAAGATGAGGGCGGAATTCTTTGACAGGACTGCTGTGTCTTGAATGGCTGGCCTTTGTTGGAGACGCCGCACGTGAGTTATCATTGCTCCGTTCCCACGACTGGAGACTGTTCCTCGAGCGATTGGACTGTGTGGAGCCCCGTCTTGACGAAGCTACTTCTCCAAATTTACCAGCCAGCGCCTGCACACGGCCTTTGCTTGGGGACTCGGAGCGGTCGCGCGACAAAACATCATCGACAGGGCTTTGCGCATTGTGCGACTCTAGGAAGGCGTCTTGTGATCGAAGCTCGGCCGCGCCGAGTTCAAGTACACCCTCGTCTGGACCATTCCTTGCGGCAGTGGCAATGTCTGCTTCCCGAGTAGCATACGCAGAGGATGGGCCTTGGAGACCGCCTTCCATTGGATCGAATGTCTTGTTGCTTTCCGTTGTAACAAGAGCGGATTCTGGTTCGGGCACGTTCCTGCTCGGTGCTAAGACGGGCGAGCGGGCAGGACTGTCACCGCGTGTAGGCGTCGCAAGACCGGTGCGCGGTATGGAAGAGTTGGAGAAGTTGCGATTATGACCTGGCGAGGATTTGCGTGGAACGCGGTGCATTGGCTCGATGACGTTGGCGGATGTTGGCTGGGTGATGGGCGTCGTACTTTCATTAGGTTCTTCTGCAATAGCGGGCGTGTTACCTTCGGCTTGGGCACGGTTTCTCAGCGCTGACGCTGCAGCGCTGGGTACACGGCTCATGATTGGACTGATTCCGGAAGTACTACCAGTATTGCTTCTCAAGAGGTCCGAACTCGAATCGGCGTCATTCGATATGGGCGTTGGCGGGACCGAGCGGTTCTCATCAGCGCGGTTGAATGCTTGATCGACAACAGACCGCAGGCCCTGGTCATCCTGCGGTGACACACAGGATCGGTCTTGCTGGGATTGCTGTTTGTCCTGGTGCGGGGCTGCAGCATCATAATCAGGCAGATGATACTCGCTCTTGCGCTCGGCAACGGTCTCCATGGGCTGCAGCGATTGTGCACCTTCTGTAGGAGGGGCGATGTTGTCCCGTGTCGGGGAAGACAGAGAGTCCAACTTTGGTCGCGACGAGTCCAGCGGAGCACGTTGGCGGTCCTCGTCATGGCGCTTGTAGATCTCAGCTGGTCTGACGAAGGGCAGCGGCCTGTCGGACTGACTACCCTGGCGGGATCGCGGAGAAGTCGGGATAGGCATGTCTCCCTGTCCTATGCTACTCTTGCGAGGGGGAAACTGGGTGTTGATGGGTGGAGTGAAATCGGCAGGGACCTGTGATATGCGTGTCTGAAGGGGCGGGGGCATGGCAGAAGGGGTGAAGTCGCCTCTGTCTCCCGTGTCGTGGGCCTGGTCGTGACCAGCGACGTTTGTCTGTATTCGTGGCTCCTCATGCTGTTGGCCGTAGGCGTGCTGGGGGTGTGGTATGGTTGAGGAGAAGGCCCGCTGTTCCTCTCCCTGCTCGAAGGAATTCCTTCGGGCCCTGGGAAGAGGGGCTTGCTGGGACGGGTCGGTGAAGCTGCGCGATGGCTGCTCTAAACGCTGAGCATAGTATCGCTTCGCCGGCGCTTGTGCCTGTGGCGGTTCCTGGTTGACGCCGTACTCATCGTACTCGTCGTAGTCGCCCCAGTCGTCGCCGTCGTAGGCATTCTTCTTCGCCTGCACCCACTTCTTCGTTTTGGCACGGTTGACGTTGGTCTTGAAGGACACGGGCTGGCCTGCGGAGAAGGGCGACGCGCTCCGGTCGCTAACACGAGTCAGTCCACAAATGCGTACTACATGTATAGCTGTCACCTACAGCGGTGATCTGGCTTCCTCGGCCTGGAAGCGGAATGGGCCAGACATGTTGGAGTAGTGTTAGAGTTGGAGTATAGGATATGCACACCACTCTAGCTCTACTAGGGCGGAGCCCAAAGCCAGCTATATCCTACAGCGCATGCAATCCAGGGAAATGAGGGGATGTACACAGAGATGAGCTCTGCGACAAAGGTGCAGGCCAGGTGGTGTGCGATTGCAGCGCCGAGGACGTGGTTGACAGGCGGAGTGGTGGTGAGGGACAGGATGGTGATAGACAGCGTGGCTGGAGCAAGGCGGGAGGGACTCGATGAGGGCACGACCAAGCTTCCGGGATAACGTCACCTGCTGCGCGTGATGAAGGCCCGACCTGAAATGAACCCATGAAATACACAGTTACAGCAGAGTCGATGCAGTGAAGATGCAATACATTCATCGCCCGGCAGTACGACGACTCCTCCGCGCGGCTTGATGGCTCAGACGCTCAGAGAGACACTCAAAGGCTAGCGCCACTGTTGGACTGCGGCCCCATCAGGTGTGGCGCAGGTGACAGCCCCCCCCCCAAGTTGAGACATGGGGCCGCTCTGGGAACTAACAACGTTGATGTTCCCCAATTCACCCCATCGGCATTCCAACCCTCCACCTCAACATATTCCACATATTCCACCTTTTGCTGCTCGTCTCTCTACCAACTACTCGGCTCACCAGCGCGCACATCTGCGCTCTAAAGACCCCGTCCAGCGCCATAGTGACAGCCGGTGATTGTAGTCGTCTCTCCCACGCCACGTAAACGGACAGGCTTCTGCGTCGCATCAGGACACCGTTCGGCCGCGCCATTGCTGTCTTGGTACGTGGCTTGGGCATTCTAGCAACCGAGCGCATATCCACTTTTTGCCCCGGTGCAACTTTCACTCTTCCAGCGCGTCTGCACCGCCTCACTGTTCTGCCGACAGGTGGTGTGCGCCTCCCCTTTTCAACTCACCCGCAACGCAAAAAACCACCACCATGGCCGTATCGATACAGGACCGCACCGAGGAATTTCGCTCGATTCTCGCGCAGGCTCAGCGACGGCAGGCACAATCCAAGACGGGGCGCAGCGGCAGTCGCTCCTCACACAGCAAGAAAAGGCCCAGGCAAATGCCAACCCGCGCCGCCAACGCTCCGAGTTTGCGCGCAATGCCGCAGACGTCGCCCGAGGCGTTGCGAGCACCATGCAGAAACTCGAGCGCCTCTCCCAGCTGGCGAAGCGCAAGACGCTTTTTGACGATCGGCCCGTCGAGTTTGACGAGCTCACCTTTGTCATTAAGCAGGATATGACTGCCCTGTCAGGCCAGGTGCAGGCCCTCCAGCAGATGAATTCGAAGCAGCACCCCAAGTCGAAACCCGGTGTCGATCAAGAGGGAGAGCACAACAGCAATGTCGTGGGGCTGCTCAAAGACAAACTACAGAACGTGGGAATGAACTTCAAGGATGTGTTGGAGGTGCGGACAAAGAACATGCAGGCATCGCGCTCGCGCACAGAACAGTTCCTGTCAACGGCCGCCCAGCAATCCCAAAGCAGCCTCGAGCCAGGCCGGACCGATTCTCCACTATACCAGACACCCCAGCGCGGTCGATCGCCGGGAGGTTTCGGCCGCAATACCAATGCAGTCCAGCAAGACCTGCTCTCGCTAGAGCCTTCCGGGCCCTCGGCTCTGACACGGGGCGGACCTCAATCGGACGCCCAACTGCTCCTGATGGAAGAGGCTCAGCCCCAGAACGCATACATCCAGGAGAGAGGACGGGCCATCGAGTCAATAGAGTCCACTATCCAAGAGCTAGGAGGCATCTTCAGCCAGCTCGCCCAGATGGTATCTGAACAAGGAGAGCAGATTCAGCGTATCGATGCCAACACCGAGGACGTTGTAGACAACGTCGAGGGTGCCCAACGCGAGTTGATAAAGTACTGGAGCCGCGTACAGGGTAACAGGTGGCTCATTGCAAAGATGTTTGGTGTGCTAATGATTTGTACGTACATTCCCATCTCCAAAGCACGAACAACAAGCTAACACGGTGCAGTCTTTTTACTCTGGGTACTCATCTCTGGATAGATCTGCGCTCCAATGTTACCGCATATTCCGGCGTTCAGGGAGACTAGAGGCATCATTACCATCTCGGTCTGGCATCGTACTGGGAGAGCAGCTTTTGCTTAAGACGCTGCACGCCTTTTCACTTGTATCTATACTTTTTTCTGGTTATTTTCGCTTTGTACCTACGCTCCCATGAACACCATTACGTCATGAGCAGGTCGGTCAAGTCACTATTAATGAAACTTCTTCCTCTTTTACGTGCAATATACCTCGAGACCTTTTATTTAGAGTGTGCGGGGGATCTATGTATGTATCCAGTAGCCTGATCCATGTCTGTGCACTATCCGATTCTCACTTGCATGCCTTGGCTGCATATGTACAACATGCGGGTTCGGTAATCGCTTAGGCTAGCCACTATGACGGATACAGCAAAAGACCTCTGCAGGAGTAGATTACATAATGCGGTGGAGAACTCTACAACCTAGTCCGTTCCTGAGGCATGTTTGCCGCAGCCGACGTTGATATTAGCTTTACCCGAGCTAGTACAGATCGTTCAGGTCAAATATGTACGAAGTTGCGGAACAAGGTACCGTAGAACCAAACTCCCTGCTGGTACTATTAGAAGAATCCGCTTCAACCGCTTTGCGAACATAATGCACCCCCATCTTCTATCCTACTCCATGTGTAGCCTCGTCGAATTTCTCCAACGCTGCATTCCAAGCCCGTTGAAACCACGGCTCCGCCTCGGTCCAGCTGGTATATCTCTGGTAAACCAAACCAATGGAGATAAACATCCATATAGTTCGTTCGTCTTTGTCGGAAAAGTACGCCAGCGCTTTGTCTTCGCAGATCTGGAACATGCGCTTCGCGTCAAACGAGTAGTTTGCCTTGACAAAGGGAGCTACGAGCTCGAGCGCCGCTTCGATGACTTCGAAGCTCCGGAACTTGTTCCGCGTTCGCACGTGCCATGGGAATTTGGCCAGGACGTCGTGGAATGCGGAGTGGGCTTGTTCGAAAGCTCGGATGTCTGCGTTCCTGTCGCGCGCTCTTTGGTAGAATCTTAGCAGCTCGCCCCACGCTTTTAGCCACTGGACGGCTAGTTTGTCGACGTCTTTTCCACACTGTTCGATGGTTGTACGGAGTAGCACTTCTGCGTTGTCAGTATCACCATTGCGGGCAGAGCCCCGCGCTTGCTGAAACATAGTATGGACATCAGAGCGAGAGTCTCCGTTCCACATCAAGGGAAGCAGATTCACTTCACTCCCGGAGTCTGATTCCCACTCATCACCAGCAGAAGCAGACGGTGAAGTTGTCATGACAGTATCATGGTTATCGCCGCCGTTGTAGGGTGTCAAGGCACCCACACTTTGTGGAGATGGGCCGTCGATATTGATCGACGTTTGGTAGGCGACTCCATTAGGGGTTGCCATATCTGCATCAAGTTAGATCATGCTAGGTTCTGTGGCTTGGAAACTTTCCTGCTGTATCTGCAACTTGCTTCTTAGCTCTGTTTATAGTCATCTCTGCCCTTTGACTTGTCCACGTCAATCCACCAAATTCATAGACAGTGTCTTTTGGCTCTGGGCCACGCTTGCGCTCGTTGGCTTTGACTACCATGAACTTTGCTGTTTCTACTGGCAGGTTCTTCTGCCATCCCCATAGGTTGAAGCGATCTTTGTATTGCTTCTTTCTATGTTAGTTAGTAACGTTCAATCCAAATGAATGTAGATACCCGGGTAACATACGTTGCCGTGAAGAATCTTTCGCTGCTCATGAAATCCAAAATCCAGGGAAGTGTCTTATTTTGAACGAGATACAGATCTCGCAGTTCTGTTTTATGCTGATCCCATCCTGGATCTCCAGACCGTCGTTGATGTGCGATCGAACCACTAGGCTGTGACGGTTCTGCAGTCGGTGCGGAAGCTGGACCAGGAAGCGCATGACTGAACGTGAAGTCAATTGCTCGAGCCTGCGTGGTAGCATCAGAGGCTTCAAGGTTCGAACCGTTTTGTCCGAGGGCAGGTTCGAGGGTCACTTGAGAAGCCCATATGTAGTGGTCATGGGCACCTGCGTAAAATTGGTTGCCTGTATTCATATTCTCGAGTTCAATGCCTCGATATACTAAGCAGACTAGGTACACCTGTGAGGTCGTGATGAGTTACAAGCTTTATCGATTCTTCAGAAGTGTGATGCGAGCATCTTATATGTTCCCATCAGCAAGGCTGAGGGAGTGCCGACGGTAGGGGTAGTTTATGGGCGGACAAGCATACGACATCATTGGTCAAACAAAAGATCGCAAAAGGCCACAAAAGAACGGCGCTGGCTGCATCGGGGCGCAGCATTGTCACAAACAAGGGGTACTGCGTCCAACCGTCAGAGCATGCAAGCCGCCGTCCAAGGAATAAGAAATTCGTAGCCTTGAATGATGCACTGGCTGTGTTTTCACCGGTCAGTATGATCATGCAATCGGCTGTATGCCGCAACCGATACTGCAACGTATTATAGGCTTCTAAAGTTCCAGGGCTTTAGCGTTATGGCGGAACTTTGTAGGTGGCGCAGTGAACAAGTTCTCCAAAAGTTCCTTCAGGGATACTGATGTGGTTCAATAAGTGTTCAGGGATTTTTGGCGACGAACGTGACGTGGAGCGAGCTTTAGAGTGCTGGTAGTAACAGCTCCTGTTGACCATGATATCTACCTTCGTAGATGCCTTCTTTTAGGATAAAATACCTGTGTAGGTAGCCCGCATGCTGGTAGACAGAAAGAAAGACGAAGCATATGCCCTAGATGCGTCAGAAAGCGAAACATATTAGTTCGACAAAGGCATGGAGAGCGGCCACGCTTGGTTGCTGTTAACGTACCACGTCATTGCAAAGTACAAAAGAATTCGCGAAAGAACTGTCACACAACACCTACCAGCCTGGTTGGGCACAAAAAGCTCTTCACAACTGCATGCGGCACCACCGAGCGCCAGCCCCAATTCTGCGATGTACTGTGTAGCTGAACTGAACCATCACATGTACTTGGCCCCACCTTCTCTTCATAGCCAAGCGTCGACTTTCGTCATTACCCAAACAATTTCATTGGCCGCTACAAAAATACCCGTGGGCTAAGTCTTTATTTTTGTGTCAACACGACTTCGTTGTCGTTGCCTGCAAAGATAAAGCCGTGTTTACCAGGCATCACAGGTCCCTCTTCCTGGGTGGTTCTGTTAAAATAAGTGGGTTGTTCTACAATCCTAGCCAAGTTACAGTATATTGCCAAAAGCAACACTGTTGGTGAAGGCACTTCTCGGATCTTTCGATCCCGTCTGCACAAAAAAAGGCCTGTAGGTAAACCATTTTGGATGCAAGGTGAGGCGCCAACTCGTAGCTCCACACTTGCCCGGTACTATCTTGCAATACTTACAAAACAAAAGATCCAAGAGATCTGGTAATGTCTGCTGTGTATTTAAGAGCACATAGGTCTCACCCAGAGGCAAGAAGTTATCAGTGCTCTTCACACTTTGCAGTACCGTCTTAGAAGAAATCTCATTGTACTCCTGTATCTATTGCTATCTCTATTCAAAGCCATCTTGTCACCATTTGTGTGGCTCTTCTTCTGCTCCATACCGGGTCATCTTCAATATGACTACTCGACAAAGCAACGCTGGTCCTAGGAAGATCAAGCTTGGAGAGCCAACCACGAAAGAGGCCCAGGTCAGTATTTATGTACACTCCTTAGCTGTTCTGTGTGTTGATCAGTGCTTGTGTTGTAGTTTCGTTGTGATCCTTCTAGGCCACACATGGCAAACACGCAAACCTCCTTCGCATACATCGAGGTGCATCGAGAGTGGGATGACAAGGTTGCCGCATCGAGCCCAGTCCGCGAGACGACGGCATGCTCGACACAACCAATCATGCTCAAGACGTGGCTCGAGGGCAGGATGAGAGAGGATCCATACCAGGCCATCGGCGCAGTCGGAGTGTCGCACTCCCCCGATCAAGGAGTGGCGGGGCAGGATGGTGACACGTCAGACGCTGTCGCTAGTAGATGAGCGGTAGGACAAGATCGCGATAGGTCAGACGCTGCGACAGTAGGCTCCTCACGTTGAGCCGTTCGTCGAAACATACCTGCTTAAGCGAGGCTGTGTGCATGTGTGCCGCACATTAGGCGCCTGCTTGATGTATCATGCACGACCATAGTCTGCCTTGTTTGCCTTGTTCTAGACGTGTATATAGTTGAACGATCCAGCATCAACTCATAAAACCACAAGCACTTACAGACTACCCAAGATCTTTCGCTTTTCAGTTTCTTTGTGCAAACTTCCAGACTACTGCCTTCGTTATATTGTACGCACCATCATGAAGAGTAGAGGTCACATAGTACGTTGGTGTGTTCTCCGTCCAAGAATCAAGTTCCCTACCAAAGTAAAGAGGAATGACAAAGCCATGGCTGGACGGAAGGCAAGGTTGAGTCACGTCACTGCACGCGAAAGTTCCTTGGTGACTGATCCATCAGCCTCGTCCGATACTAGTAGTGAAGGCGAAGAACCAGACGAGGATCCCACCGCTATCACCACAGAGAGAAGAGAGAATGTCGTCGAAGAGGATCCATTTGCATTCGTCGGCGACACGACCAAAGGTCTCGATACGGGTGGTCGAGGCAAACTCTGTGAACTCCACAACTACGACTCTAGAACCAACTCAAAAGGCGAAACCATCACCTTGCGTACGGGATCCAGTTACGGATACAAAAATGATGAAGAGCAGAGCTCTGAAGCAGCTATCGTCCAAATACGAAACGTTCGTCATGGTAAAGTCACGGACACTTGCCTGAAGATAAATTCCCCATACATCCAGAGAGCACTTCGGGAAGTGATTGGCTCTTACCCTGGTGTCAACCTCGATTCATACTATGACATACGGCTGTACGACAAACCGAAATGCCTCTTTCACTATCGGCGAGAATTGGAACAGTATGCAGCGGCGGCAGATGATACCTCAATGAAGGAACACGTCATGTTTTGCCTGAAATACATGAACAAGGCACTGAGCAAGAAGATAGCGGCCTTTGATACAATGACGCAGTCCGAGGGCGCAGCTCCCATGGTCGACTTTGAAGATTTATGGATGGCTTTCAAACCCGGATGTCTGATGTACACCAGAAAGACTGGCCCAGAGTACGTTTGCAAACTCGTGAATGTGTACAGAGATGAAGACGAGAATAAGCGTGATTGCTGGGTAATCGCGGTGCAAAGGACTGAGTTCAACGGCAAGGAATTTGGATATGTCGGCTTTGACTGTCAGGTCCTACATTTTGACGGATTTAAATCCTTGACCGACCTTGCAGTCTTTCCCCTGGCATATTACAAAGAATACGAAAGGGTGCGCAGAGAGCTCCTACACAGAGGAAACAGATATGTCGCATATTCGGGAATTCATTATCGAAAATATGATGGTGTACCGTTTTCCGCCTGGGGCGCCCTCAAAGCGCTTCCAGGGCATGGAATGAAGCTCTGCGAAGCTAATTACAGAACCTGCAGACGCGCCATCGGATTATGATCGACAGCAACGAGTACTACACGACCTATCAGCTTGATAAACCGGAATTTGACCATGACACTCTTATCGGTACAGAACTGACTGGGGATCCAAATCTAACGGATGAGCATCTTCTGTTGTGTACGGATCGAGTTCCAGGGTTTTCGTTGACTACCAAAACCTGGGGTTTCTTCGAAGTCAGCCGCATAAACGACATTGAGTTCGATAGCACGGCGTTCGAGAACCTGGCTCTGGAACAAGACAAGAAAGATTTGATCGCGGCTCTGGTGAGATCTGGTCAAGGAAATGAAACGAATTACGACGACATGATCAAAGGCAAAGTCAAGGGGATTATCTTCTTACTTCACGGCCCTCCGGGCGTGGGCAAGACCTTCACAGCTGGTCAGTAATCCTTTATCTCTCAATGTCTTCGTGTGTAACTAACCCAATGTGACAGAGAGTGTAGCTGGGTTCATGAAGCGCCCGCTCTATACCGTGAGCTGTAGCGACCTCGGATCAGTCGGTCAGCAAGCTGAGCTACAAATCTCTGCTGCGTTATCATTAGCCACAAAATGGAATGCGATAGTACTAATTGACGAAGCCGATGTATTCATGGCGGAAAGAAGCCCGAATGATCTCCCAAGGAACGAACTGGTGTCAGGTATGCGGCTTCTGCTTCGCGCGTCCACCGAACTAACACGATCAGTTCTTCTGCGTGTACTTGAATACTTCGAAGGGATACTTTTCCCCACGACGAATCGAGTCGAGACGATGGACCCCGTCTTCAAATCCAGGGTTCACTTCACGCTTGCCTATCCCAGCTTGACTACCAAAGCCAGACGTGGCTTGTGGCGCGTCTTCGTTTCCTTGGGCTCAGCCCATCAAACTCCTGCGTGGACTGACAGCGACTTTCTCGACCAAGTAGCTGAGCACCAGCTGAACAGGAGACAGATAAAGAACATTGTTCGTGTGGCGTTTGCTTTGGCAAATGACAAGAATCGTGAAATGCAGCCGGGAGATATTCTTTCAGTGCTACGAGCCAGTACGTCTGTGGAGCACAGCCAACAGTAACGCGTAGGCGACGCGACACTGACCAACCCGAGAGCGCAAGCACAAGCCACTGGACTAACTAGAATGGCCCGTGATGGAAAAAGTGCAGGACAGCGATGGTAGGACTGAAGAAGTATGTACGGTAGATTTCTGGATTCGGAAGCTTAGTTCTGGGGAGAAGGGGTGTGCGGACGAGTAATGCCACATGCGTCATCGATCAAGGCGACCCTACGATGTAGAGTAGGATGAAACCAAAGTGCATGGTTATCCACATTCGACGGCTCCTCGCTGTAGATAGTCCTCGCGTCGTATCACCAACGTCGCAAAGAAAGTACATAGGGCCGGTTACTCAAGGATGACCCCAATGCCCACTGCTAGTCGAAATGGCAGCGCAACCAGTCTTGACATCGGAACGGGTCGGCACTAAGCTGCAATGCCGAAGCTATACGCCAATTACTTGGTAAGCTACCGGCAAAGGACTCGGGCTACATGACTATAAGTCGTAGAAGGACAGCTGACAGGCGCCGAAACTATGCATGCCACGTCCAAGTCAGGCCGTAAGTGATGACCCACGGCTCTTAGATGGTCACTAGGTCGCCCGATTGGTGGTGCGAAAGCTGGGAAGTGCGACATGACGAAAAGAACGGCGCAACATCGGCCGGATAGCTGCGTTAGTCTGACGGGCGCAAACCCATTAGCGGGCTTAAGCAGATGTCATGTTGATGTTTGGCGAGTGGGATGACATGCAAGCGACATGCTGAACGCAGCATCAGCAGATGATCCGCCTGCTGCAGAGAGGGCGTGTGGGCGGGTGGGCGTCTTCTATCCCACTAGCGCCCTTGCCTTCTGTCCATATGTCAACCACACTCTCACATCGACTTGCGTCCTCGACACCTGATCCGCCCTGTATCTACTGCACCCATCCGCTAGTCGCCCAAGATTGTGTGCCGGCCCTTGTCCTCTGACGCCTGTGCCCTGCGCAGAGAAACACAACTCTTTACGCCGCCGCCCGCATGTCTCGGTAGCGAACTCTTGACTTCAACCAACAGGCAAGTGCATGCGCGCTCCGGCGCAATGCCCGACCGCATATGGGACCAGACCGTCGCCCTCGGTACGGCTCCCATATTCGACGATGCTGTCTATCTCTGCGAAGCGTTGGGCCTGCCGATAGATCAGAATGAAGATCATCTCGACGCCGAGTTGGCCCTGCTCGCTCGCGAATCCGGTATCCCGGATCCTTATCGCTTCGTATCCCCACCGGAGACTATCTCTCGTGCAATCTCGACTACGACGTTGGACAGCGATCAGAGGAGTTCCCGCTCAATTCACTCCCAAGAGACGCAGTCAACAAGCTTCACGTCGGCGCCTTCCCGAACATCAAGAGACCATCTTTTCTCTAGCAGCGGCTCCACTACCAAGAGAGTACCTCCAACGCTTCCACAGGCTCCATCCATTGTCGAGAACCCTCAAGAGGTCGCTGAACATCCCGAGTCTGTCTTCAAATCAAGAAAATCATCGACATTGTCCATCACGCCTTCCGTCGTCCCTAGCTCCGCATCGTCACGGCAGGTGCAATCACGGAAGAAACGCAGCTCAGCCATCTTTTCCATGTTTCGAAGAGACTTGGGGTAGGTCATGGTCTGTGGATTTTAGAACCTTCCTGCTAAAAGTCTTTCCAGTAGTACTTGCACCACGTTGACCTCACACCACGGACACCACAGCAAGCCTCGGGGCGCAAAGCTGGCATGCGGTCACACGTTGTCTAACTACGATATTCGTGCACACATACAGGAGGCGTCTAAGAGAGGTTCATATGTAGCGCCTAAGTGCTGTGGAAGCGTAATACCTCGCTTGGTGCTGGACGTCGTTGAGACGAAACAAGAGACTCATCTTGCCATGGATAATACGGCCGATCCATCAGACGCTGCTTTCCGCGACTCTGGCTACTGCGAAATCTCAATATCAACTGCCGACCCGCCACATTCAATTAAGAAGCTTCCACTTTTGGCCAAACCTCCCACCTTACCACAACTCCCAACCAGACGTACCCGGCATGAGGCAATCAGTATTCACTCAGCGTTGGCTAACGAGGCTTTCAAGGGTTTCAGAACACAGCAGAAGGAGCAGTTTGAACGTGTTTCGTCTTTCGAGTGCAACCAAAGAAAAGCCTTGTCAACATACCATCGGTGCACAATGGTGCTTCTAGAAGCGCAATATAGGATCACCAGGGAGGAGCAAGTCGAAAAAGTAAGTGTAGATTAACCCATCGTGCTATATATTAGGTAACTAAATCTCCGCAGCACAATGACGACCTTGAGCGGTTGGAAGAACGACAAGTCCTCGCTGAACACGACCTTCTGAAAGCGCAAACTCAGGAAACACAAAATGTGGCAACAGCATTAAAGTATATTGAGGCTTACTGTCTGGGTACAAGAAACGACCAAGAGCGGGCGCGCACCGTGTCAGAAGAAGATTTCAAGAAGTTGGACCGCCAAAGACTGATTCAACAAGACCTTCCGAGAAAGCACGCGAGCGCGATCAATGTCTTACGGGCAAGGCAAGAACTGGACACCAAACGAAGGCTAGAGGCGCAGCATGCAAAGCTGCAGCAACTGGGTGTAGATCACGAGAAGGAGAAAGCTAGGAAAGAGGCGGAATATCAGGAAGAGTTGCAGAGGCTTGAAGCGGTTATCAAAGCAAGACGCAAGAGGCTGTTGCAGAGGTGGGACCTCAAATTTGAGATGTGGCGACGAGACTGGGAAGCGCAACACAACACGACCCTGACAGCGGAACTTGAACATGAGGACTGGCCAGCTCGCAAAGCTGATCATGTCATTTCCATACCTGAAGCAAGTTCTCTTGCTCCATACGTCAAAGCCGCGGTATGATGTGGCGACACATCTTCCTCTCGAATCTTCGCGTATATTCTTTCCCAGATACCACGTTTAATGTCAACAACCCGGCGTCATCATCATTGCTATTGTTATCTTACAGCGCGGCGTTATATCCGACGGGGATGTCGACATGGAACAATCTTCCATCCTTTGCTGCATCGGTGGGTTTGTATCTTCGCGACTATATACCTCTTTTGCGCACTCGCGAACAAGCATTTTCTCCATTATATTTTCGGCCACAATATGCTAGTTATGACATGTAATAGAACAAGAATCTTCTTGGGTTGGATAGCGAGATATACAATGTTTTTTGCCGTAACGAAATTCGATCAAACGAGGAAGCTTGAAATCACTACACCACCTTTCACACATCTTTGCCGACTAGTGACCCAGACTTCTGGGCGCAAAGAGATGCTCGACCCGACGACTCGGAAACATGTTTTAGACGGGGTGGGTGGGGTGGGGTGGCCCAAGCTTCGAGAACTGTCTGCACAAGCTTGTTGTGCTACGAGCGAGGTGGTGTGGTGTGGTAAATAGTCTAGACAAACTAGTGCTAGCAATCCAGTCGCCCAGGAGCTTGCAGTCTCCGCCTTCACGGAGCATTTTCCCGCCCCTACGGCGATTTAAATAGCAAACGAACGTCGTTCACTGGAATCGACGGCTTGGCATTGGTGTTGACCGAAAGAGGAAATATGCGTTTGTCACGTTATCTGTGGTGTGAGCATCGCCTCCTGTGGGGATGTGCGGGAGATGGACTTTTTTGTTTTGTGTTTGCATAACACTTTGAGGAATAAACTGAATTCACGCCATCTGTATGGCCGCAGCAGAAGAGGTTTGCAAGTATGTGGGACAATGTAAGATTGCTATCTGGGTATCATACTAAATTGTACGTCGTAGAAACATCATTGACTATCGATGAAACAAATTCCCGAAACGCTCATCAGCTTTTTATACCAGTCATGCCGCAATCGCGGCTGATGACACATTCTTAGCCCCGGGTGAGATGGCTGTTGTACTGCTCTACTGGAGCTAGCATATCCCACTGTAGACCCTCTTGGGCATCCATGGCCGGTGGCAGATGGTCCAAGCCCATGGCCATATCCATCTCGTTGTCATCTTTCAAGAGTGAGAGCTGATCGAACTGCTGATCGAAGAAGCCATGATGTGCATTCGTGCCCTTGGAGTCGAAGTAAGGAAGCATGGACATGTTGCCTTCCATGAAATATGGAGCCGGCGTCTCTGGCATGCTTGGCGTGGTAGAGTCGAACATGTTCGTTGAGTCGTCGAAGCCGCCAATCCAGAACTGTCCTCCGCTAACAGCATCACGCTCCTGGATCATCTCTTCGATCTCGTCCTCGGGGATGTTGTGCTCGGCGAGCAGATGACGACGTAGATCGCGGTCCATGTAGAAGCGGTACGCGCAGGTCTTGACCAAACAGGGTACCTCTCGGCCTTGTTCGTAGCCGACACCGGTAAGCATGGTGAGCATTGAAGCTTCCGGCTTCTTCTTTGACTTTGCAGCCTTTCGCAGCTGTTTACGGTTGCCGAGGCCAAGGTGATGTGTTCGAACGTGCTGATCGAGCGACGACTTGGCTTTGAAGGAAGCACCACATGCATTTTCTCCGTTCCAGGCTTCGAGATCTGCGTGCTTTGAGTTCCGAAGAGCGTCCGATGTACACGAGTACTTGAACTGCTTATCATGAACAGTCTGGATGTGGACGGTGAGGTTGTGTTTCCGGTTAAAGACACTCTCACAGCCTAGCCTGGGACAAACATATTGCGATTGTTCTTGTGGGTCACCGTGTATGGTGTCGAGGTGCGTCTTCAGATTAGATGCAGTCTTGAACTTCTGGCCGCACTCTGTACACACGGGTGGGTGTCGTTCGGTCGTATGTGCTTCTAACTCTTCCTTCGTAGCGAACGACGGAAGTTGTGTGGAAACCATGAGTGCTTCGCCAGACTCGGTCTGCATTGTTTCCAGTTCCGCACCAGCCACGCATAGCATACAGAAGTGCCCCTGCTCTTGCCTGTATGCGTGCGCCCTTTCCATGTGACGTTGTAATGCTCCCTCCGTCTGAAAGCCACTTGTGCATCTCTCGCCCGTCTCTTCATCTGCATGGGAACAAGTGTAGGGCTTGACTTCCAGGTGCTGGCTCTTGATGTGTGCCTCCAACGCCTTTGCCTTTCTGAACGCTTCGTTGCACGGGGGAAAGTCGGTACAGTAGAACTTGGACCCGTGGACGTCTCGGTGCCTCTGGAGCCTGCCATTGGACGTGAAACTCTTGCCGCATCCGTTCCAATCGCATGTGAATGTTCGCTCGGTTGCCGGGTCACTATGGGCGTTCTTTAGGTGGCGCTGTAAGTGGTCTTTGCGGGGAAACGTCTTGTCGCAGCCGGGTTCGGTACAGACAAATGGTCGCTCCTTGTTGTGGCTTCGCATGTGCGTCTCGAGGCGACATGGTCGGTTGAAGCGTTGCGAGCAGGTGAGACAGACGTAGTTCCAAGCGCGACGGGCCTCGCTCTCGGCCCTCAATGTGCCATTGTCGGTATAGTTGACTCTGTAATCGCCAGAATCGTCAGAAGCATCGTCCTGCTCGGGAGTCTTCTCCGCAGCACCTCCGGGAATGTTAGCTTTTTGTGACGACGTCATGGTGGCTGAGTTGTCGTACTTTTGCGAGACCTCTTCTGTGGCACAAGGCCAGTGTCCTCTGTTGTTTTTCGTTTCGGGGCCATAGCAATGCCGGCAACCTGCGGATTGCTTACGACAGGCGGCTCATGGATGCGGAGCACCATGGGCGAAATTCAAGCTCCACTATATTTTCCAGACGCCAAGACTTCATACGCTAACGCCGACGCCGACCCTTGCGGTTTCTGATCGCGAACTTTCTTTACCGTCGTATCGCATCAGGCATACACCCCATTCTCCACGCGTAATCCTCCACACCGCTTGACCAGACACATCTACGCGTGAAACTCAAGCCAACTGCAACTATGTCCGACTACGGCGGTGACGACTACGATGGCGGTGCTGGTGATATGTATGTTGGTTCCATCTCGTCGCTTTCTCCACCAGACACATAGGAGCATAGTAGAAGATGTTCCAAAATAGTCTAACATGGATAGCGACGAGCCTCTCATCGAGTTCGACGAAGAAGCCGAGCCCGATCTCATGGACGACGAAGACGACCAGCCCGGCGGTGGTGAAGACCCAGACAACGCCGAACCCAACGACGACAACGTAGTAGTATCAGGCGATGCCAACGCAGCGGCTGCTGCCAAAGAAGCGTCCAAGAACACAGTCACGAGTGAAAAGGACAAGAAGGTTCCAAATGACAAGCGCACAACCACTCCATACATGACAAAGTACGAGAAGGCGCGTGTTTTGGGCACAAGGGCACTTCAAATCAGGTAGGCTACAACCTGACGGAAGGCACGCGCGCGAGAACTGACACTATTGCAGTGGTAACGCTCCAGTGTTGATTGACGTGGAAGGAATGACCGACCCTCTGCAGATTGCTGCGAAGGAGCTGCAAGAGAAGAAGATCCCACTCGTTGTACGGCGGTATCTGCCTGATGGATACTACGAGGACTGGACCTGCGAAGAGCTTCTGACATGAGATGTTGGATGTTTGGTTGGATCTGCTACGGAGTTTTGTTTGGCTAAATATGGGGTACATCGGCGAAAGGAGTCTCTAAGTGGTTGCGCAATTATGTTCCGAATTTCACCCGAATTTCACCCAATGTCCGTTAATTCCAAGTCTTATCCGTTGACTCCAAGCCTTGTCCGTTGACTCCAAGTCTTGTCCGTTGCATGTGCCGGCCCGCTGATGACATTCCTGTAATAAGCCTGAAAGTCTAGAGGAAGGTGGGGTAGCTTGACACAGCTATTTGTCCCCGCACTAGGTAATTCCAGGTAGAACGTCACTCAATGCGTCTGCTTACAAGACGTCCGAGGGCCCCTCGACTTGTATCTGCATTCCAGCCTCTTACACGATTCTACACCACACTGTCCAACATGTCTTTCGAAACTACAGGTACCATTGCCTCCTTCGGGGGCAAGCTTCTCAAGTTGAAGCACAAGTCCGCGAGCACAAACACAGACATGGAGCTCAACATGTTCCTACCGCCGCAAGCACTCAAGTCCGGAGCCAAGGTTCCCGTTCTGTTCTACCTCTCTGGACTCACCTGCACCGGCAACAACTGCTCAGAGAAGGGCTTCTTCCAGCACGGCGCAGCTAAGCACGGTATTGCAGTCGTGTACCCCGACACATCACCAAGTGCGTTTTAACCGTGAGACCAAGTTTCGAGCACCTGACTAACCCACTGGCTAGGAGGTCTCCAGATTGAAGGTGAGGATGAAGCGTACGACTTCGGATCTGGCGCAGGCTTTTACGTCGACGCCACCAAGGACCCATGGTCGAAGGGCTACAAGATGTACTCATACATCACCAAGGAGCTTCCTGAGGCGTTGTTTTCATCCTTCAAAGAGCTCGACTCCAGTAAAGTCAGCATCACAGGGCACAGCATGGGTGGCCACGGCGCATTGACATTGGTGGGTCTAGTGCATACTTGTCAAGAAGGACCGCACTGACAACCACTGATAGTTCCTCAAGAACCCTGGCATGTACAAGTCCGTGTCCGCATTCGCACCCATCACCAACCCCATCAATTGCCCATGGGGTCAGAAAGCATTCAAAGGATACTTCGGTGAGGATCAGCAACAAAAGTGGAAAGAGCACGACGCGTCAGAGCTGGTCAAGCAATGGAAGGGTCCTCTAGAGATGCTCATCGATGTGGTGCGTATTATACAAGACAGCCTCTGAGTATGTTACTGACTGTACCAGGGCACTGGAGACAACTTCTACAAGCAAGGCCAACTTCTTCCAGAGAACTTTATCAAGGCAGCCAAGGAAGCTGGCAACGACAAGGGCATTCAACTCCGCATGCAGCCCGACTACGACCACAGCTACTACTTCATGGCTACATTCGCTGATGACCACGTCGAGTGGGCGGCGAAGCACCTGAACACGTAGTAAGTCGGCTTGACGACTGCTATCATGGTAGACTGCTCACTACGACAGAAGCGGCTCGGGTATCAAGGAAAAATTATAGAACATAATAGAATCGTTTCACGTCTCATAACATGTTGCTGCCGCATTAGTGATCAAATCAATGCTTGCTCTTCTCGATACCAACGTGCTTACTATGAGCGATCGCATGTTGTCGTGGTGGGTTTGCCGGCTGAAACCGTAGAGGTATGAGGAAGAGCACATCTGCACTGTCGTTGCCTAGGATGGCGCAGCGTAATGGATTACCCCGAGACTCAAAGTGTCTTGGTTGATTTATATACGTATAATATCGGTGAAATGTTTCCCGAGCCGCGACCATGTTGAAATCAAAGTCCCATGGCGCACGTGTCACTCAATCAAATTGGACGTGCGAACATCCCACCATGGGGCTTGGCGCGGCCACTTCAGTCACTGCACAGCTGTTTTTGCTTCCCACGCCTCGACAAAGACGCAGAACCACTTTTGCTTTTCTATGCCACAAATCTGGTTATCTAGAGCATAGAACCTAAAGCTCAGACCGTAGTTTCTTCCACGCATAAACCCTTGCGCACGCCGTACGTCAGCCCCTCGTGCCCCGCCTCTGCCTTCACCGCTGTAACGCTTTCACGATGCAGTCTCCCGCGCTTTGCTTCATGATTCGGTAGCACACCAATCCACTTATTCTTCCGCTCCATCACGCCCGATGTACACCTCATAGTCTGAACTATATATCGACGACTCAACTTGTGACTCAACGCTGCTTGCTCAGCCCTGGAAACACGAGGAAATGGAGGATCAGGTACGCACGAACGTTTCCACTCTCTACCTGTATGCTGACAATAATGAAGGTCGAGAATGCTATCCAGATCGCCGTGAACCCGACGTCGAGCCAGGAGCTGCGCGGCCAGGCTCTCGAATACCTGAACCAGCTTCGTGCAGAGGGCTCCGCATGGCAAGCTGCCCTTGCACTCTTCGCGCGCGAACCTCGCCCCAACGACTTCGTCCGTCATACTTCACTCGAACTCGTAAACAATGCCATCCAAGAACATCGGCTCGATGAGCAGAGTCTTGCGTACATCAAGGATACCCTCATGGGTTACATCCGCCAGTCCTACGTACCAGGCAGTGTAACTGCAGACACGAGCCATATCCAGAACAAGCTCATGCAGACCATCACTTATCTTTTTGTAACACTATACCCTTCTTCGTGGCAGTCTTTCTTCGACGACTTCCGGGCCTTGGCTGGCGACCAGTCCACCATCGGGAACGTCAACACAGCGACGACTTTGCTGTACCTTCGTATGCTCGGTCAAGTCCACGACGAGATCGCCGATCAGTTAGTCGCCCGACCAGACGATGAGAAGAAGCGCAATACAGAATTGAAGGACCTCATTCGACAACGAGACGCGCAGAAGATCTCGTTATCCTGGCAGGAAATACTCGCAAAGTGGAGGGAGACAGATTTGAATCTCGTGGAGATGTGTCTGAGGACCATCGGGCGCTGGGTTAGCTGGACAGACATCAACTTGATCGTCAACCAAGCCATGATCACAACCTTTCTGGAGATGGCGGGCCAACAAGGAATCGGTGATCCCGAGAGCGCTGCTGGAAAGGTGCGCGATGCTGCAATCGACACCTTTTCAGAGATTGTGGGCAAGAAGATGAGCCCAGCGGACAAGATCGAACTGATCACTTTTTTGAACTTGTCCGAAGTCGTTGGTCAGCTAATCAGCAGTCCAGCTTTGGCCGACTTCAGCAGCTCGAACTACGACAACGATCTTGCCGAGACAGTTGCTAAGCTCGTGAATAACATCGTATTCGATATCGTAAAGATTCTGGAGAACGAAGCTGTTGAAGAACATATCCGGCAACGCGCAGAGGATCTCATCCGCATCTTCACTCCCTACCTTTTGCGTTTCTTCGCCGATCAATACGACGAAGTCTGTTCGACTGTCATCCCATCTCTCACGGATCTCCTCACATTCCTGCGCAAACTGCAAAAGAAGTCCGGGTCAATACCTCCACAGTACGCCGCAGTACTACCACCTGTTCTGGATGCGATCGTCGCAAAGATGAAATACGATGAGACAGCCTCGTGGGGCGAGGAGGGCGATCAGACAGATGAGGCAGAGTTCCTCGATCTCCGGAGGCGCCTCCACGTCCTGCAACAGACAGTGACCGCCATTGACGAGCCCTATTACATCGAGACCCTCAGTCGCTTAGTAAACGGTACTTTTGGACGTCTGTCTCAGGGCGATCAGTCGCTGAACTGGCGCGATCTGGAATTGGCTCTGTACGAAATGTACTTGTTTGGAGAACTCGCAGTCAGAAACCAGGGACTATATGCGAAACGCGAGCCCTCTTCCGCTGCAGCTCAGCAACTTGTGACTATGATGAACAGCATGGTTGAATCTGGCTTAGCAAACTACCCTCACCCTGCTGTACAGCTACAGTACATGGAGATCTGTGTTCGCTACTACCAATTCTTCGAACAGAACCCTGGCCTCATTCCCAAGGTTCTTGAAAATTTTGTCAATTTAACCCACAACAACCATGTCAAGGTCCGTTCAAGGTCTTGGTATCTCTTCCAACGCCTAGTCAAGCATCTACGGGCACAGTTGGGTAACGTGTCCTACGACATCATTCAAGCGGTTGGAGACTTGCTCACAATCAAGGCTGAGCTTCCTGATACTTCGGAAGACGAGATGTCATCCGATGAAGAAGATCAGTCGGCAGACGCGCTTTTCAACTCGCAGCTCTACTTGTTCGAAGCCGTTGGTTGTATCGCCTCGTCCAATACTGTCTCTGTAGAGAACAAGAAGCTTTACGCTCAAACCATCATGAGCCCTCTATTTAACGACATGCAACAAACTCTCCCTCAGGCGAAGAATGGCGATGAGCGAGCTATACTCCAGATTCACCACATCATCATGGCCATTGGAACGCTGGCTCGAGGCTATTCTGATTGGGTGCCATCAAACAACAACAGTGCCGTACCCCAGAGTGAGGTCGCAGAGGAATTTGTCAAAGCATCCGAGGCCATTCTCGTCGCAGTCGAATCCCTCAACTCTTCTGGATCCATTCGCCACGCCGCACGATTCGCTTTCTCACGCATGATAGCTGTTCTGGGTTCACGCCTGCTACAACAGCTTCCCTCCTGGATCGAAGGACTCTTGTCGCTAAGCTCCTCTATGGACGAGATTAGTACGTTTCTCAAGGTGCTAGGTCAGGTCATTTTTACCTTCAAGTCAGAGATTGCCGGCATACTAGACACCGTTATGAGCCCAGTTTTGCAGCGCATATTCACGGCACTGGCGGTGGTTCCTTCGGGCACAGATGACGAGATCCAGCTGGCTGAGCTCCGCCGAGAGTATCTGAACTTCATTGTCGTGGTTCTCAACCAGGGTCTCGGATCTGTGTTCGTCAGCAATTGTAAGTCTAAGACAATCGACAACGCATAGCAACACTACTAACATTGTATAGCCAATCAAGCGACTTTCGAGCCCATAATTTCTTCTATCGAGACATTTGCTCGCGACACACACGACTACCCTACCGCACGCCTCGCCATCTTTGTGCTTGTCCGTATGATCTCAGTGTGGGGCGGACCCGACAAGGTCGGGCCCGGTGCGAACACTACACCCACATCTCCTGACACCGCTCAAGCACCATTACCGGGTTTCGACAACTACGTAGTGGATAAATTCTCTCCGCTAGCATGGTCGATACCAGCATCGCCGGGTTTCAACTCAAAAGACGCGCAGGCTAAGCAGGTACTTTACGAGGCTGCTAACCTGCAACACGAGATCATCAAGAAGGTCGGCGAGTCTTATGTAGAGCGCCTCAAGAGCGATCTCGGTGGCATGGGAGTCGGCGACGAAGGCGCTGACCAGTATCTACGCGCCCTTGCCGGCTCATTTGAAGGACCAAAGAAAGAGAAAGAATGGCGCAACTTCTACGTCCAGTTCGTGGACCGTATGCTTGCTAGCCGAGGTTAGGCTCTTAGTCCAATCGGGATTCGGGAAACGTAGTGGAGATGGAATTGATCAGCGGGTTTGGCGTAACATTTGTCTATAATGAAGGCGGCATCATTCTGCATCGTAGCGGGCGCCAAAAGGATTGGCATTGAGTTTGATTTCCGTGATAACCCCCAGCAGCTAGCTTACATTACGTAGTGGAGCCTTATTATAAAATAGATTTTGATCACTGTATACATTAAGATGCTCACAGTCGTTGGCTCTACGAATATGCTACGGTGCTTTTAGGGTAAGTTGTAGTGAGGTAACCCTCAAAAGTACGCGACTGTACGCGACGACAGGGTCGCGCCTGCACTTTCGCCCAACACCTTCGATCGAGACCCATGCCAACATCGCAGCCTCATCATCCACCTAGCCCATCTTTCTAATTCCGCCTCGTCCCGGCCCGAAACTAACATCCTTCCCTCAAGCAGCATGGCATGAATCCAGAGATGCAGCGTGATTGATGGATTGATGGCGACATCCCAGTCTGGAGTTGCTAAGGACCCACCCAAGCGCTTCGAGTTTCACACCCCGACCAACTGATTCGCCAGGACTGCACCGACGCAGAAGCGCGCTCCTAATGAAGGAGACATTTATTTTAGCGCTATGCTCGGTATTGGGTGTAGACTGTGCCGCAATGGATGGGAGAATGCAAAGGCAAAAGAGGTGTCGTTCGCTGTGTGCGAACTATCAGCCTCAAGCCTACCTGCCCGTACCTGACAGCTCACCGCTTTTCGCTGAACGTTCGTGCCGCTCTTCGCGATTTACGCCTGACGGAGCCCTTCCGAGTCAGCAACGGCAATCGCCATTATGAATGTTAACAAGGTTTCGCGATGGAGTCCTTTTCGTCGGCACGGATTGGGTGGACAGACTGTGGAGGTGGAAGAGAGGGATGATGCGGCTGCGGATGCGAACACGACTTCCGTGACTGTGAAGAAATCGAAATCGAAGATTTGGGAAACGACAGTTGAGAGGGTTGAGAGTTGGCCTGAGGAGGCTAGGCCGTTGAAGAAACATACATGGCTCTCGTATCTATATGGGATCGGAGATCTCATACTGGTGCTGCTACCAGTATACTTCATCCGTACGTGGTCGATACACTACGACCACGCTAAGCACAGCTGACAGGCATGCAGTACTTGGGGTTGCAGTCATCGCACTGAATGGAAAGCCTACCAAAGGATCTGACTTCGGCAAGAAGGTTGAGTTCGCCATGGATCTAGGCCCGACCATGTTTCCCATTGCCTTTGCAGCTATAAGCGGACGAAGCATGAAGATGATAGCGCGTTTCCTAGCGGAAAGAGGGGCTAAGATTAGCGTACGTTTGCGGGTTCCCCATATCACCATGCCTCTCCAAGACAACTGATTGACTTGTGCACCAGACCCTGGAATTACTCATGGCTAGTCAGTCCGTCTGGGGAACTGTCGAGAGCCAACTTACCATGCAGCGTTTGACGCTCGTTGGTATCAATCTTCTTTTCTTGTGGACCCTGTCACCACTGGGAGGTCAAGCCTCCCTTCGACTCATGACGAGACAAGACCTGAACAGTTACAATAACACGAAGCTTCGCTATATGACTACTGGCCCTGGTGGAAGTATGTGGGGTCTATCTTCTACCTACGTTGACAGTGGGAAGTTCGCGGATGCAGGGGCACTCTATACTGCGGCCTTGTTGGCACCTTTGGACACAAAGGTTGGCCCAAGAGACCCATGGGGCAATGTCAAAATTCCAAATCTAGAGTATCTCAACAACACTGGCCCAGATGCGGAAGGTTGGGTTACGGTTGGCAATATTCAGCAGCCAGAGACCTACTCTGCGCTTGTTGGACTATCAGTGGTTGGTCTTCCGCAAACGGGCAAGTCGAATTTCACTATTGAGTCAACATATCTCACAGTGGAATGCGGTCGCTTTAATCAAACACCATACCCAGGTACTGATAATGGCACCAACAGACTTCAAACGGACTTCGCTACACTGGACGAGCTTGTTCCGGGTCAAGTATGGCTCAACAAATCTTTAGCAGATCCTTTCGAGCCATCTGAGGGTCAGCGTACGTCATTTTTCATCGACACAAATATTGGATCGACATGGGATGTGGAAGATCCTACGTATGACCCACTCCTGGGTCGTCTCGACGCTTACATTGGCAATTACAACCAGACTCGTCTCGAGAACAAACTAGCACAGGAAACGAGAGAGCTAACATACACTTCGGTCTATGCAACCAGTTCGGATTCATCGGACTTTGGACTAAACATTGCACGCTGCAAGTTGGCTCAAAAACATGTTGAAGCCATGATCGAATGCGTTGGGGATCAATGCGCAACAAAGAAAGTCAGAAAATCACTTACAGATTTACGCCCTTCTAAGTTCACGCCTTTTGAACATGGCGTGATTATGGCCGGATTTGCTCGGCAATTTCCTATTGCGGTCGCCTTCACCACTGGGTCCAGTCCTAGCGAGCGATACCTTGCGAACAGTTCGGCTTTCCCTTTCGTACAGCAAGCTGGTCACCAGACACGAGATGTCATGTACACCAACCTATCCTTGATCGAGCCAGAGGTCTTCTCCCGGCGCCTGAGCTCGGCGATCAACACCTATTTTCAACTCACGATTCAGCCGACAGGATATTTCGGTAGCTTGTCGAAAAACTTATCGCTTTACGGACCCGATACAATACCGGTCACTGATATCAACAAATACTTGCCGAATAACCTTTCCGCTACGAACAACTCCTTCTACGACTGGTATCCAACGTTCGATGCCGCAGTACAGAGCAGCGAATCTCCATTCATTGGGGCGACAACTATAGCAATGACAACGATTGCTCAAGAGATATTCGTTGGCAATATTGCATGGCTTTCACTGCTCATGGTATCCTCGACGATAATCTTCGCAATAGGAGCTACGGCATTGATGCTAAAAAGACGCACACTGGGACCTGAGCTATTTGGTTATGTTACAAGTATGACTTACGAAAATCCTTGGATGAAGATTCCCAATGGCGGGACTGGGTTGGACGCTCCAGAACGCGCAAGACTCCTGCGGGATGTTCAGGTACACGTTGCTGACGTCCACGGTAACGATGATGTTGGACATATCGCCTTTGCCGCTGGTGTTCCCCTGCGAAAACTCGAGAAAGGACGTCTCTACTATTAAGCTCGATACCGCATAAGTCCGTGCGCCATGTGCCACTCCCAACTCCACGTGACATCAAGGCGCAGCAATCCAAGTGGTATGTTCGGAACAAACACATATCCTTGGAGATAATAAGAAGACCGAAATGCCTCAGATCATCGCGGTTTGTCAAACAGCAAACATCCTCCCATATATTGGCTATACGCCCGCATCGTCATGATTGAAGAGGCGGTACTCGAAACAATGGCGATGTTGCTCCCAATCGGCAATCAGAGGCGACATTCAAAATTCCCTCGGTCATAGCTGGCGCAGATCGTGATCGGCGAGCTGGCGCTTCCCAACAGCCAGTCTTGCACGGTAAACGGATGAAGGTGTGACTGACCCAGTGCAGCTCCAGAGAAAAATCAAGCTTCATTCTTAGGCGCGGTGGAGCAAGTAGCGGACGCCTTCGGCTTTTGGCGTCGAGAGGCTGTAAGCGGCTCACCAATGGGCCTAGGAATGCAGAGTGCGCTGGCTCGGAAGTGCGACGCAGCATAAAACACACGGGCGTCCGGACCTTTTGCCGATGTGCTAAGCGACTCAGCCCCAACCAATTGTCGTCCAGATGCAACATCGAAACGAAACGTCTCCCCTGAGGCCCTACACCGAGACATGGTGATCCTCGAATCCACGTATTCATCGCCTTCTCGCTAAGGTGTTGACGCATAACGTACCTGCGTCGGCTGCGCGCTGTTGTGGAATTCCCCTGGCTGAGAGCCTCAGCATACCTGGACCGCCCGTTTCATCCCGCAGACGCCTGCCGCTGAGGACCACCAATGTCTCCCATGTACCTTGTCCTGCGTTTACTGTCGCCCTCCAGACTGCTCGATTGATTAGAGGATGGTTCGAGGATACGCGTTATGGAGGGCCTTGTGGTGGTACCCAATAGTTATTGTACCCACCGTGTAGATCGTGACACGAGTATAAGAGACTACGGTGCCTCACGCCATGAACTCATCATCACAGCACACGCCCTCTCAGCAGCTTCTACATTCTTTGCATTGCAGCATTTTTTCAAAGACTAGCAGGACTAGATCACTCACGTTCTCTTCAAAATTTTCAGCATTCTACTGTCGTTGTACGATATCATTACTACCACCAACATCATGTCTTTCCGGTCTACCATCGTGGCTGCGGCAGCCATCTTCGCCACTGCCAACGCCCATGTTCTCATGAAGGCGCCTGTTCCTTACAGTGTTGACAAGCTTGACAACGGTCCCATAACCAAAGCCCAGTATCCCTGCAAGTCCCAGAATGGCTTCTCTGTGTCCACAATGAACCCCATGAAGGTTGGCGAGACGAACACATTAGAGCTTTCCGGCAGCGCAGTGCACGGCGGAGGCAGTTGTCAGCTTTCTGTAACTCTGGACATGGAGCCTACTCCAGACTCTGTTTTCAAGGTCATCAAGTCAATGGAGGGAGGCTGCCCCGGCGTGGACACCAAGGCGAACTCGTACGAGTTCACGCTTCCTGACAGCATTCCTAACGGCAAGGCTACCTTTGCCTGGACATGGATGTCAAAGTTGGCAGGTCAACCGGAACTCTACATGAACTGCGCACCTATCGAGGTTACTGGCGGCTCCGACGACAAGACTGCTTTTGAGGCACTTCCCAATATGCTGGTCATCAACCTCGACGAGTCCTGTGAATCGGTGCCAAACAAGGCCGTTGCATTTCCCAACGCAGGTCAAGATGTGATGAAGGGTAACACTAACGATTGGGAGGCGCCTGTTGGCAGCTGCGCTGCTGCTGACTCTGCTCCCGCTGATCCATCTTCCCTAGCTGGCGGGGAGCCATCTCCTGCTCCCACCTCCACGGCTGGTGGTGCGCCGTCCACTGTTCCCACCACTCCCGTGGCTGGTCAACTGTCTGCTGCTCCCACATCTGTCGCTGGTAGTGCATCATCTGCTCTTCCTTCCAACGGTGGGGGTGCCTTCGCTTCCGGAGCTTCCAGCGCTGTATCTGTCGCTCCTTCAGCTGTGCCTACTGTCCCAGGCACTTCCACCACGCTCGTTACCGTCACTGGATCCCCTACTGCTTCTTCGCCAGCTAAGCCCACCATCCCTGCTGGCACCGACTCTCCTGCGGCTCCTTCCACTCCTTCCACTCCTTCCACTCCTTCCACTCCTTCAGCTGGTGGCTCCTCAGGCGCTTGCACCGATAACGGCTCGATAGTCTGCAACGGCGCCGACCAGTTCGGTCTCTGCAACAACGGCGAAGTCGTGTGGCAAGCAGTCGCCACCGGCACACAATGCACCAACGGCAGCATCACCAAACGAGGCTACAATGGCCGCATCGCTCGCCCTCGCTGGTCCAACCGCCGCCATGTTCACTAGATGCACAAACAACCCGTTTTACGCATCACTCACGACGACACATGTTGAACATGAACTACACTCACACACTCGTTTTTCACACATTTTTCACTTTTGGAGACGAGGTCTGCGACCGGCTCTTTCTGTTGTACATACCTACACGTTCTCTTTGCACTTCTGGCGTCTGGATTTGAGGAGTTTTGCTATGACGAATATTCAGGGGGTTGAATATCGGTAGGGTCTTAGGATGTCTGTCGATAGTTGAGATCACCCTTGGCTTAGATGCCCTTGAAAATGAAACACAAGATTTTCGGTACAACGGCCTTTTCTCGCCACATGTTATTATGTGACTTTATCATTTATTCCATGTCGTGAAACATTGCAGCATATAGTCATTTGGTTGGTGAAGTTGTAGGTAGGAAAGTAGTTGATGTTGGTGGGTTGGTTGGTGGTGGCTGTTTCATACTACATGAAACATGTCCCTACCACCCACTCTACCATGCTCCATCTCACATTATAACACATCAAAGCCAACTAGGTGGTCAACTCTAACATCCTCACCTGCCTGCACACCCCATCATACCCATTCCAATCCATACACCCCGTCCTTCCCCTGATCACCCGTATGTACAATCCAGGCTCCCACCCCCTAGGTCTGAAACCCCACTTGCCCGGCCATCCCAGAGTGAGTCCAGCCCCGCTCTAGCTCTGCGCCACAGAGAAAATAGGTTTGCTCAGCCACCAGGCCCCCTACCGACGCCATTGCATGAATATCGAGGGTTTAGCATCCGACGCTAGTACAGGGACGGAGTATGTAGAGTTCTCAGTTATGGTTGAGAGAGATCTAGATGTCTCGAGGGATAGTGTTTAACCAAAGGAGAGTCCCTTTGGGGGATATCTGTCGAGTGGTTGAGTAGGCGAGATTATATTATTCGAATAGTAGGCAAATATGCTAATAGGACATAGGCATCTATCAGTATGAAGGGCAGGAAGTGTTGCGATGGCCTTGCAGAGTTGCCTTGCTTGTCGCACAAAGTGTGGCATGGATTCCGCTGGTTTTCATAGCAGCGTCCACGTCCAAAGACGACTCTTCGAGCAGTCTCTTGCATTTTTCGTTCTAATGAGATGGGTTATTGGTACTTGGCCGTTCCCGCATTCGGTGTTGCGTTGGTAGGACTGGCTAGTTCAACGGGCTCTCGTGATGTTGTGGGCAATTCAATAGCGGGTATGTCTCTGATTCTGTTGCTAGCCCTGATGCCTGATGACCTGATCAAGTTTTGATCTTACCCGGGGCTGTTGTCGCAGTTGCCGAAGTAAAAGCACCGGCGCTCCGTTGTCTTCGACATCTGTCTGGTCATCAGTATGTATTGACAAGCAGAATCTCACGTCTACACTGAGGACGATTGCTATATAGAATTTCAATTGCTGTTCAGGCCTTCCGTTGCATGTCGATCGTAGGGGAGTAGGCTAAGAGGTCAGTTCGCGAGCCAACCGTACAGCGCTAGCGTGCCGCCTTACCGGAACGTGTAGGTACCGGTCGTGTCGCGCCCCGACAATTCCAAGGCGCAACTCATCACGCAGCGTTGAAGATGACGTGACGACAATGGTTATTCTCCGCCCACGAAATGTCTGAACCACGACGGTCGACAAGGGCACGCGCCCGCGAGGAGGCTGCCCCAGCTGCCCCGGGAGACGCCCAGTGAGAAGCCCCCAAGAGGCGCCAAATCGACATTGAAGCGCAAGCGGACAAGCCTCGCCGTCAAAGATTCAGCGCCCTCGACGGCCGTCACTGACGGCGCATCACTGCGCCCCAAGCAAACACTCCCCCCTCCGGATAGTCGACGGCGCACCTCTTCCTACCCTTCCCGAACCACAACCTCTGGATCTCCCCTCGAGCGAATGGCAGACGATCCAGCAGAGCAGCGTGTTGGAGATGTCCTTTGAGCGGTCCAAGGCAGTATGGCTGTCCGGCGCCAACTTCCGCACCTTCCATGCCCACTTCAGTCAGCCCAAGAAGCTGGCCGACCGCACGGATGAGGACAAGGCGAAGACGGCGCGGCAGAAGGAGCTGCTCAAGAACTTTCCCCAGGTCGGCGCCGACAGGGTGAGTGTGAAGCTCGTGATAGAGCCGCATACCTTGCCCATCAGACTCTACGGCCCGCGTGAGGTGGGCAAGCCGGTGCAGAAGAAGGCTCCGACACCATCGCCATATGCTCCGTGGCCGAATCACAACCACAACCATAACCATAACCACAACCAGCCCAACCAACACACAAAATACCAAGGTGGCCAGCCAATACAGCAGAAGCCCCAGCCACGACTACCCCAGCCCCCCAAACCTGTGCAGGCGGCGCCCCCGCCTCAAGCGCCCCCCACGCCCGCGCCCGACCCCGTCATACACATGCTTGCGGCGAGAGCAGGCACAGACCCCGAGCTGAAGGCTGTTATGAAGATTGTCGCAGCTGGATCCGCAAGCAAGGAGCAGCTCGAGTTCTTCCAGACGCACATCAATGAGTTGACGGCCATTCTAGCGAGGCAGAAGGAAGAGAAGACGCCCAAGCCAATACAGCCCCCTCCAGCCCCAAAAGCTCCTCCACCGCTGCCCCCAGCACCCAAGCAAACAGC
This sequence comes from Alternaria brassicae, assembly GCA_004936725.1. Taxonomy (NCBI): domain Eukaryota; kingdom Fungi; phylum Ascomycota; class Dothideomycetes; order Pleosporales; family Pleosporaceae; genus Alternaria; species Alternaria brassicae. Next base: position 523,496 of record CM016506.1, on the reverse strand, counting down.
TCCCCCGCCGCTTCCGCGACCAGTCCAGCCTGCCCAACAGCCTATCCAGCCCAGCACTCCCAAACCATACAGTCCGCTTCCACTACAAGGCCAAATGCAACACCCTCCGCCTACACAACAACCATATCCACCATACCAAAACAACTACAGCAAACCGCCGCAACACCATCCAGCACCCCAGCCATCTGTCTACAACCCACCTCCGAGGACAACATACCGCCCGCTAGTCTTCAGTTTTGTGCATGGCAGTGAGGACAAGTTTTACTTCCCCTCGTATAGCTTTATGGAGTGGCTTCCCAATGGTACAGGCGCAAAGCTGTCGTTCTTGATCACCAAGATGAAGCCAAAGCCAGACTCAGACCCTGTCGTCAAGCCTCCGTTTACACCCGCTCCAAAGTCAACCCCAACACCCACCCCCACGTCTGGCCATGCGCCTAACCCGACCCCCAACGCCCTGCAGTCGAATCCTATGACACCGACACCCAACCCTACAAATACCACGTTTGCGACCATACAACCCGCGTTGACTACCCCTTCAACGCCCTTTGTACCACCTAAACCTCCCCAACGGATCGAAGACTTTGATGAGATGAACGAAATAGACAAGATTGAATTTTATCAGCCCGTCACTGTGCTGCTGCTCATCGAACACGACGATGGTGACGAAATCGCAAGTGCCCTACCTCGATCCATACGGCCACCCCATGTCGTAGAAAAGTACATGAATGAGGTGTTTGATAGATGTAAAAGAGCAGATGAAACCTATCTAGCATTCAGGTTGCCAAAGGACGGTGATGAATTGCCAGAGAAGAGGACCAGGAGTGGGGATGTGACGCCTGCGCTTGCGACGCCGACTCGGGATGTTGTCATGGGAGATGTGGGGGCGTCCACTAGCAGTTTGGCAGAGAAGAGGAAGGCTGGACGACCTAGGAAGAGTCTTGTCTAAGATGGTTCTAGATTCCTGTCGATATTCCGGAGGCTTTGAAATAGTCCTCCGTTGTGTACAAGTACAAATGATACCCAATCTTTAACGTTACGCTTTGTTCTATTGTTCCAATAGGTCACAAACTCGTGTATATGATGACATTGCGAATCTTGAAGGCTGAGAAGTAGTTAGAGATCGCTATGCTGCTTGTCATGTGCCTCCTGCCCACAGCTGAGATCTGAAGTTACCATCGTTCAAGTCCGATGCCAAGATCTCTGCTGCGGCCTGCTTATCCCGGTTAGACCACCCGCAGGATCGCTATCTATCAGTCGACATACGTTTGTTTGTGTCTTCATCCCACCCCGCGTCCGCATCAAAGTAGACTCGGCGCTTTGAGCACAGACCACTACGCTTTCTCTCTGTTACTGGTTTTCGACTTGTCCAAAATAGCGCAAAAGCGCACCACGTAGCCGACAAAGATGCCCAACTTCAAAGCCATCTTCACCAAGGCATACTGGACATTTGCCATCCTAGGTATCATATGGGCGGTTTCTGTGGGGCTGCTGGTGAATCCCACGGTACAAAGACAGTACGTCTCCCACTATCATTTGAACATATTGTCTAGATACCGAACCTGATACCGGCTCAGCGCTCTCTATGCCCATAAATTCCAAACCTCCCTCTTGCACAACGTTTCGAACCCCGAGGAATTTGGATTCGCAAGTAAGTACTCTGTGTGAATCTCTGCAATGCTTGTTTGCTGATCAAGTTTTACAGAGGGCCAGGTTCAGCCTTTTTGGCTTACTACTGCGGATCATGAGAGGCTGTTTTGCTGGCACGTGCTTCCTCTCGATGTTTATCTGGAGAATGAACATGAGCTTTATACCAAGGCTGTTTCGGGAGAGGTTGTAGATGAGTTGAAGGGGACGGTTGGGGAGAAGCTGTTGAGTAATGACCCGGAGAGTAGGGTTGTGGTCAACTTCCATGGTGTAGGTTCTGATTTCGTTCAACTCTTGACTATTCGGTCTAGAATGTGTCCCTCCTCTTTATGGAAGATGACCAAGTCTTTCGCACCTCGAGCCTTTTCCCTCTGCTATCTCAGATCACACCTTTCAGAAACAACTCTACTTCTTATCGCTCTAGCAATCCTTCTTCTCCCTCAACCTCATCAGACTATTCAACCGCCGCTACTAACCCGCTCGCGCAGAACGCCGGCCACCTAGCTCAAGGCCACCGTCCTTCAACCTACCGCTCCATCTCCGGCATCCCAAAAACCCACCTCCTAACCTGCGACTACCGCGGCTTCGGTCTATCCACCCTGAACAACCACCCACAAATCCCCACAGAAAGCGGTCTAATAACCGACGCTACATCCTTGATCTCCTACCTTACCGACGACCTTTCCCACCCCAGCACCCGCACCGTCCTCCTAGGCCAAAGCCTAGGCACCGCCGTAACATCAGCAGCCGCCCTCTACTTCACCCACCCAACCTCATCGCTAATCCCCCCCATATCCCATCCTTCCGCCCTGACGAATCCCGCACGCAAGTCCGTCGGCTTCGCCGGCATAGTCCTCGTAGCACCCTTTACCTCCCTCCCCCAACTCCTCAAGACCTACAAGATCGGCGGCATCCTGCCCGTCCTAAAACCCCTCCAGGCCTACCCCAGAATAGCAAACTTCCTCGCCTCGCGCATCATCGACGACTGGCCTACACTCCCCCGTCTGCGCGCCCTCGTCGCCGCCCCCGCGAGCAGGAAAACGGGGTTCCACATCTCGCTCGTGCATGCGCGCAATGATGCGGATATCACGTATTGGGAGTCCGAGGCCTTGTTTGAGCCGCTGGCTTCGCAGATGTTGGGTGAGGAGGGTGTTGTGGCGGAGGAAGAGAGGAGGACGATTCAGGGCGGCGATAGAGTCAAGAGGGGGGCTTTTGCGTACAAGAAGGTGGGGAATGACAGGGGGGATCGCATGGTGGAGTTGGAGGTTGTGAGGTTTGGGGGGCATAATGAGGTTGTGGGGTGGACGCAGGTTAGTCTTGCGGTTAGGAGGGCGTTTGCGAGGAAGACGTTGAGGCCGGGGTTGGATGTGGAGTAGTTTCTTTGGAGGATTTAGAAACGGGGGAGGATATGCATGGAGTTGGTGGAACTGGTGCTGGAGATGACTTGGAGCTGTTGAGGGGATATCATTCGTCGTCGTGTGTGGCGGCGTTATATACTACATGTACAATACTCCTACACCTTTCTACCCATCCATCCCACGAAGAAATGCGCCAGACGTCCGTCAATGCAGATAGATGTAAGATTCCACCCCTTGGATCATGAAAAGCCTGTCGTAGCTTTCCTACAGTTTCTCCCTTCCCTAGTGCCCATTCGAGCCCAGAGACCCAAGCTCAAGCATTCCTATCCTTTTGTTCTTTTTCATACTTGGCAACCAGCTCTCTCTGCAGCTGCGGCGGCGCAGGACTGTAATGACTGAATTCCATGCTGAACTCTCCTTTACCCTGCGTACTAGCACGCAACTGACTGCTAAAGCCAAACATGCTGTTCAAACTGCAATCCGCGTAGACGGTAAAGTCCTCGGGCCCAATCTCTGTATCATTAATAACAGCATTACGCTTGTTCAGCAAACCAACAACAGAACCTTGGAACTCGTTGGGCGCGGTAATGGTCGTCTTCATGAGGGGTTCGAGGACCTGTGGCGCACCAGCCTGGAAGGCTTTGCGGAAAGCCTGCTGGGTAGCATTCTTGAAAGCCATTTCCGAGGAATCGACGGCGTGGGTAGCTCCGTCGTTGATCACCATGGAAGTACCCAGGACCTTGTGGCCGAGAAGTGGGCCCTTGGCTGTCGAAGCCATGAAACCCTTTTCACAGGCGAAGAGGAACTTTTCCGAAATCGTACCACCAGAAATTTGCTGCTCAAACTTGTTCTCGCCTAGGGCTTCGCTCGGCTCCATCCAGCCTACTACACGCGCAAAGTCTCCTGATCCACCACTCTGCTTCTTGAGCGTGTGGTCAAAGTTGACGCGCTTGGTCATGGTCTCACGGTAGGCGACTTGTGGCTGTCCAGTCTCGCACTCGACGCGGTATTCACGGCGCATGCGTTCCACGTAGATATCGAGATGCAATTCTCCCATACCGGAGATGATGGTCTCTTGCGACTCGGCATCGGTGTGGACTCGGAAAGTAGGGTCTTCGCGCGTGAAGCGGCTCATGGCTTTGCTGAAGTTTGGTGTGTCCTTGGTGTGCTTGGGCTTGATCGACAGAGAAATGACGGGTTCGGGGACGAACATGGAGGTCTGATACGTTAGCTTGGCTACAACATAACAACGATGCTGAGTGCTTACCATGGTGTATCCAAGGCCACCGTCAGTGAAGGTGTCTCCAGACGCGCAGTCGACACCGAACACGGCGCAGATTTCTCCAGCACCAATCTCCGGAATTTCCTCCATGTCGTTGGAGTGCATGCGCACAATCTTTGGGATCCTAACCTTCTTGTCTGACCTCGCGTTGAATACGTTCATGCCCTTTTTCAGCGTACCCTGGTACACACGGATGTACGTCAACTGCCCAAAACTACTCTCTTCCAGCTTGAAAGCCAGACCGACAAACGGCAAAGAGTTGTAAGAGACTAGCTTCACTGGAGCTTCTGCTCGCTTCTTGTCTAGTGCCATGTTCTCGACTTCGGAGGGGTTTGGTAGGTAATCGCAAACGGCGTCGAGCATCGGTTGGACAGACTTGTCTGCAAGTGCTGAACCCATCATGACTGGTGTGAACTTGAGAGAAATGGTGGCTCGTCGAATCGCAGCCTTGATCTGGGGGATCGTTGGTTCCTGCTCATCCAAAAAGAGCTCTGCGATTTCATCATCGACATCGGCAAGTGTCTCGATGAGCTTTTGCCTCTTCTCCTTGCAGAGCTCAACAATATCCGCAGGTATGTCGTCCGTCTCCCTGATAGTCTCGCCCTTGGGTCCTTCGTTGTATATCGCCTTCATCCTGACGAGATCTACAACACCCAAAAAGCCGTCTTCGCGTCCAATGGGTACTTGAAGAGCCGCAGCCGGAATGCGAAGCTTCTGGTTGATCTGCTCGACAGCCTTCCATGGATTGGCGCCCATGCGGTCCATCTTATTCACAAAGGAAATCCTAGGAATGTTGTATCGCCTCATCTGCCTGTCGACTGTGATGGTCTGACTCTGTACACCGCTGACAGCACAGAGAATCATGACAGCTCCATCTAGAACTCGCAGCGCTCTCTCCACTTCAATGGTAAAGTCGATATGGCCGGGTGTATCAATCAGGTTGATGTGGTATTTCTCCTCCTTGCCTTGGTCGTTCTTCTTGATCCAATCACAGAAGGTCGCTGCGGATTGGATAGTGATACCCTTTTCACGCTCGAGATCCATAGAGTCCATCTTCGCACCCACGGCATCCTTGCCTCGGACTTCGTGTATAGCGTTGATTCGGCCGGTGTAGAAGAGGACGCGTTCGGTGGCGGTGGTCTTGCCAGAGTCGATGTGTGCTGCAATGCCAATGTTTCGTACTCTCGACAGTCGCTCCCATTCGACAGGGTCTAGGTTCTCGACGATCTTCTCTTGTGTCAGGGTAGACGGGTCCTCCTTGGCCTGCTCTAGCCTAAATTCCTCAATCAGCCTTCAGTTACTTTCTCGCCACGGCAAAGCCAGAATATGGCACATACACTTGCGCGGCCGCAGACTGCCATCTCCGCTGTAGCTGCGTTGTTTGACTGCCTATCCATGTGTCTATCTTGGTTCCGTTGGTGTACGGTGTGCGCGTTGCCGCAATTGTCGAAAGAGTGCATCGTGAAGGCGTCCTGGCAGCCGACCGAGCAGAACCGCGAAGACTGCTCGCGGCGAGCGATTGCGCCCGGAAAAGAGATTGGACCCTCATCTTGAACACTCTAAGATGCTTCAAGAAGAAAAAGAACGAAAGGACGACGCGGGGGTCTGCTGTCGCTTCGGAATGTCGAATTGCCCGCCAGGAAAAACTTGGGGACTATCGGAGTTTCGGGCGGAGGTGCCAGTCACGTGTCAGTATTTCCACGTATCCATGTTGGGCATGTCTTTTGCACAGTTGGAGAATAAAGTTGGCGATTTCGGAGTGAAGAATGGGATTGAGATCTACAGGTAATGTCTGCCAGCTCCTGCGAAGCCCATCGCTAAAAGAACAACTATACACGCAAATAGTCCGTATCCAAACCCATCTCTTCGCTCCTTGTCCTTAGGTATCCGCCCATGAATATCATTCGCGCCAAACAATCGCTCCGGAAAATGCTGTTAAGAAGTGAAAGAAGGGTAAGAAGCTCGGTAGATGGAATTTCCTTTGAATCCGTGTAGTTTGCGGTTGTCGCCACCCTGAGACAATGCCATGTGTTGCAGACGCAGGACTTTGCGACTGTTTGTGACTGTTTGTACCGCAATATATGAGATGCACGACGCCTCGTCTATCGGATGGTCTCCTCCTGGAGGTTTGGTGTCTGAATCTCTGCGACCGATGACTCGACATCTTGGACTGGGGTAGCTGCCTGCTCCGGCTCGTGTGATGTCTCCTTGATGGTGGCCTCTTCAGGTGCCTGCTCAGGATGCTCAACTTCCTTTGCAGGCTCGTCCTCGGTCTTGTGCTCCTCAGAGTGTTCCTTTGCAGGCTCGTCCTCTGCCTTGTGCTCTTCAGAGTGTCCGTTGGTTACTACTTCCTTTGCCTTTGCCGCGACCTCTTCCACCATCTTCTTCCCCTTTTGTAGAGTGCTGGGCTTGGACGCTGCTGGGGCTTTACGGGGTGGTGATGAAGCCTTCTCATGAGGCTTGTCGTGTGTCTTGCTAGAGCTAGCGGCTGTTGGTCGCATCATGCGCTCGAGGAAACCCCCCTTGGATGCAGCACTGGTGGTCGAGGTACGCGATTCGGGTCGTTTGGGCGCGCTAGGCGCAAGAGACGTTCGCGAAGTTTTCGAAGCCGCGGTCTTTGGCGGTGCAGCACGGGTTGTAGTGGACGGCTTGCGTGTGACCTTGGGCTCCTCGCCATGTTTAGCAGCTGAGGCAGCGGTAGGCGCGGTCAGACGAGATGGCAGGCCGACTGGACGGGTGGGCGACTTCGGGGCTGGCTTCTTGAAGCCAGTCGGCGAGGAGCTGTAACATCGTTAGCATTTGCGCATTGCTCCAAATCATATTGAACATACCTTTTGCGAGGGGCGGAGGTGGCTGGCTTAGGGATTACAGACTTCTTGCTCTCCACAGGCGCGGCGGCAGGCTTGGTTTTAGCTGCGGCAGCGGAGGTAGGCGCTGTAGCTGAGGAAGAAGATGCTGCTGGTCGCAGAGAAGTGCGGCTTGTCTTCGCAGTGGGTACCTTGGCAGCCGGAGCTTTCGTTACAGGAGCTGCCGGCTTTGCTGTCTTCACGGGACTGGGCTTCGGGACGGGAATCGTTGTCTTGGTCTTTGTAGGGGTTTTGGGTCCAGCCTTGGGAGTGGGCTTTTAGCGGGTGCGCCAGGTGCCTTTGTAGGTTTGGCGATAGAAATGGCGGCAGGCTTCTTCAGCTCCGGCTTCTTGATCGCGGGTGTTCCGTTGGCCTTGGCTTTGCTCTCAGCAGGGGCGGCAGCTTCCGCGGCAGCTTTGTTGCTCGAAGCTGCTACCTCGGTAGGCGCAGTGGGAGTAGTAGGCGCGTCGGAAACAGCAGCTTCCTCGGTAGGCGTTGCGGGTCGTAGGGCGAGCTCTTCCTGAGCTCCAGTCACAGCCGAGTCTGGGTTCTCGGCAGGTTGAGCAGCGGCTGGAGACGGGGCAGATGGCTCTTCGTTTGTGGCGGCAGCTTCCTCCTCGACGGCGGCCTCGTCGGCGATGGCAGCCTCTTCGACGACAGCGGCTTCCTCTGCAATGGCAGCCTCTTCGGCAACAACAGCGTCATCGTCGACGGCAGCTTCCTCCAGGGCAGGTTTGCGCTCTTGTTCAACAGCTTCCTCGCTAGGGATTGCAGGCTTCAGCGCAACATGCTCCTGTGCGCCTGTAGTAGCTTTGTCTGGATTCTCTGCAGGCTGGGCAGGAGCTGCTTCTGGCTCAGGGACTGGGGCGGCATCAACGACACTCTGTTTGGTTTCGGCACGAGTTTCCTCGACGGGAATTTCTTCAATCTCAGGAGCGGGCACAAAGACGTCTGCCTCGTTGCGCGCGGCTGCGAAGGAGTCCTCGGGAAAGTCGGAGCCCTTCATGATGGACCCCAGGTTGACCATGTCGGCGGTGGCCTGGTCGTGCATGGGCGGAGCGGGTATCGAGGATTCCCGCGATGCGACGGCCTGTTCTGGGACGGCCTCGGGGATGGCGACACTCTGTCTGCGCTGCTCCTTCTCCTCGCTCACGGCGCGTTTGAGGTCGGCAAGCTCGTCGGGCCTGTCCTGGCTCACGCGGAAGCTCTCTCGGCGGGTCGCGTTGACGCTGTTGGAAGGCGTGCCCTTGGTCTGGCCCAGGTCGGTCGAGTCGGTGGGCGGGTGGGCGAGCGTGGGCACGACTGAGACAAAGTTGGCGCGCACCTTGGACCTGGGGCGTTCTTGAGCGTCGGCCGCAGCCGCATTGTCTGTAGGGGAGCGGCCGCGGGGCTCGGGCGAGGCGGCGGCGTTGCCGTTCTCAAACATTGCGCGTAGATTGCGCACGCCGTTGGACATGGCTGCACGGGGACGAGGCGATCGTCAGTGGTGGCTATCAGCAACGCCGGAGTGGGCGTCGGTCGTGGGGAGGATCACGATGTATATATGAGGATACGTGGGAGATGGCCGTGGCCGCGCCTGAAACCCGGCCAATTTGTTTATGTACACGCAGTGACGACTGCGCGACAGGGATCTCGGGGGTTGCACAGGGAGGGTGCAACTTACAGCAATGGGTCTGGATATCAGGCAGCTTCCAATTGGCGTGTCTTTCAAGGACAGGAGTGGTGACAATGGGTGAACCCCTGGGGAAGCCGTTCGGTGCAAGGAGTCGATGGGTGTGCTCCGGAGTAACCAAGACAACTGGGCCGAAAGCATCATAGCGCTACAGTGACGTCTGGCCTCGACTCTAGCCTGCGCACAGCACAACAATGCGCCTTGCATGTATGTGCATTGTACAAGCTGACTTCTGGACACCTAACATCTAATTACCTCCGTGTCCTCGTGCCCATGCCCATGCCCCTGAGTGCCCTTGTTTGCACGCGAAAGCCGCCTGCTTCTCACTGCATACACCGCTGCGTGTAAATGCCGCAGCGTCGGACTGCTGAACACCCTTCGACCTCTATCCTCAACCATGCATACAAAGAAAAAGAAAAAGAAGAAGAAGAAGAAGAAGAAGAAGAAAAAAACACTTGCATGCGATTGGCACGTTCACGCGGATATAACGAGTGAATGGTCGGCGCTACACCAATCACGTTGCGTCTGGGCATAATTCCTGCGCAATTTTCTGTCCGTGGCCAATCACGAACAATGGACCATGATCCCTTCTGTCTCCTGATGATGAACGACACATGAGTAAGATGCAATAGCGCTCAGACAATCACAGTTGCTAAAAGAGCCCTTTCTGGGTGAAATCGGCATTAAAACACCAACCCTCCCAAATACATTCCCCGCTAAACAGGACTCTCCTGATCCTCCTCGCACCTTCCACTCGCCGTCCCACATCTCACATGCAAATCGTCTGATGCACCACCAATCCACACCCCATAATCTCCCTCCACAGCAGGAACAAGCCAGTTCTGCGATACAACATCCCAAACACTGACATCTTTCCGCGTCACTCTCATGCTGAGCGTCTGACTAGCCCCAGCCTCCAACTCCCTCGTCTTTTCAAAGTCTCGGAGCTGGATAACAGGCGTGTCGATGGTGACTTCGCTCGGGAACTGGATGTAGAGCTGTGCGACGGCTTTACCCGTGCGACGGCCTGTGTTGGTGACGCTGACACGGACATCGAATGCCGTGTCGAACAAGGCGGCATTTCCGCCTTGTGCGCCACCAGCTACAGGACCAACTCTCTGCTCGTTCGAGTAACCGGCTGGGTATGGGTACTTGGTTGTGGAGTTGCCCGTTCTAGCCGCAGTGTCGGCATCATTCTTCTCGAGCCAGGAGTAGAGGTACCGCCAGATGCGGTTGAAGTTTGCTGGCCAGTATGCCTCTGAGGGTGGGGGAATGGCAGTAGAATAGGTGGGTGTTTCGCCTTTCGCAGGACGAGCTGGAGGCGTGGCTGTGAGCGCAGTTACTGGCGTCATGGTCGCGTTGGAGAAGGAGAAAGACGTGTAGCTAAGACCGTGGCCGAAAGCATAGCGGGGTGTGATGTTGGCTTTGTGAAAGTGACGGTAGTCGATGTACAGGCCCTCTGTAAAGGTATCCTGTGGCTGCCCAATCTGATACCCGACGAGGCTCAAAGACTCCGGGTAGTCGTCCTCGGAGTTTGGCAGAGTGTACGGTAAATGGCCAGATGGAGAGACGTCCCCGAAGAGAACTTGCATTAGTGAGTCTCCGGCTTCTTGGCCAGGCAGGTGAGCGAACAGGACTGCTTTGACCGAAGGCAAGTCGTGCCATTGATCCATGAGAATTGGGCCAACAGTATGCACTACCACCACAACGTTGGAGTACTTTGCAGCTACGTCCTGGATGAGCTTATCACCATTGTGCCACAGGTTGAGGTTCGAAGAGGTCCGGTCTCCCGGGTTGTTCTCTACCGTGATGTAGTTCTCACCAGAGTCGGCCGTGACGAAGACAACGGCAGTGTCATTCGCGGATGGGTTCGAGTTTCCTGGAAAAGAGTCCGTGTTGAAGAACTGGTAATTGGCCCCGCGAGTCTTGAAGCCATCGATCGGACTGTTCATATACGGGTATCTCGCCGAGCCGGAGCCCCATCCCATTCCCAACGTGCCTTTGTTGCAGCCTTGGTCGGCGCATGAGTTGATCCCATCAGGGTTCTTCTCGGCGTCTGTGCCAAATATCTTCAGAGTGCTATTAGGGGACAGAGGTAACAAGCCATCCTGGTTCTTCAAGAGCGTGATGGCATCGCGGGCCACTTCGCGAGCAACCTCTGCGTGATTGGCTTGGACATCTACGAACTCGTTGACGACACCTTGAGGTGAGACGAGAGCGCCAGGATACAGAGGGCCTTCAGCATTTTGCGTGTTGGTATCGAAGTTTGGTCGTGGGTACCCTTGGTCCTGGCCCATCTGGAAGTAGGCAGCAAGAATTCGTGTGACAGCATCATTCAAGCGATCCAACGGGAGAGACCCATTCAGAACTGAACGCGTCTGCTCGTACATCCAGTAAGAGTTTCCGAAAAGTGGAATCGTGTGAATGTCGCCAGGCATGGACATGTCCAGCCCAGCCAGAGCTGAAGGAACGCCGGAGATTTGAGCCAACCAGTCAGACATGACGAAACCTTGAAAGCCAAGCTCGTCTTTCAGGATGCCGTTGATCAAGTAGCTGTTTTGTGAGCATGCGCTTCCATTGACAGCGTTGTAAGCGATCATTACTGAACCAACGCCGGAGCGTACACCTTTTCAGAGTCAGCCAGTAGTACGTTTCCAAGTCATGGTAGTAGGTAGAGTTCAACTCACCCTCAGCAAACGGCCAAAGGTAGAGCTCATGAAGCGTGCGATCGTCCAGATTGGAAGAGATACCAGGCTTGACTAGGTTGTACATGCGGTACTCTTCCTGCTCGTTTGCAATCAGATGTTTGATAGTGGCTATGACACCCGTGCTCTGAATGCCTTCAATGGAAAGAGCTCCGCCAAACGCCTGAAGGACAGGGTCTGAACCAAAGCCTTCCCAATTTCTGCCGCCACGAGGCTTGCGACCTAGAGGTCCAACCGACGGTCCGAGATGGACGTTGACTCCCTTGCCGCGAAACTCTTCACCAATTGCAACTCCACGACGGTAAAGAAGATCCTTGTCCCATGTGGCGCCAACCGTAATCCCGGCAGGAAACGCAGTGTTGTGGTCCGTGTTCCTTACACCTAGGGGTCCATCTTGCAAGCAGAGCTGAGGGATACCCACTCTCAATGCGCTGCCTGTATTTCCGACGCATCTTCCCATGAAGATTCCACTGCCGGCTGTGAGATTGGTCTTCTCGGAAAGCGTCATATTCGAGACAAGTAAAGATGCTTTTCGGTAGCTCTCAGTCCAGTCCGATGTCCATCCTCCATGAGGAGCTTGGTATAGTCAGTATTGCTAAACCTAGCACAGAATCAATTGGTTGACGTCGCTTCTAATTACATACAAGGGTAATATGGTGTCGCAACATATCCAGCTGGGACAGGGTCGCGTTGCTGAATGGCTGCGCCGGCAACGATTGTCGAGATACCTAGAACGAGAAAGGAAATCATGGTGAAAGAGTGACTTTAGGTAAGCAAACAAGCGTCAGGCAGGACGATAGCCTGAGACCAAACTCGGGAAGGAAATCATGGTCCTTTGTATATAGGCCCCTTACAGAAGCCATTATCCAATCCCGCAACACCGAGCCGGTGTGGATATTGCATTCTTACCAGAGCTAAGCTCGCGCTAGCCATGGTGTTGTATGGTAATGGACATACGGTGGGTGACACCAACGACGGAAACAGGTATAAGACCGAGCAGCATTGTCGTGAAACGAGGCTCAACGTTGGAGTCAAGGATTGAGGCCGGCTAATGATCGGGATGCTTGTAGGGCGGTTGACAAGGGCTTGCAGCTGTTGCGCAACCACCAGGAGTTACATAGATCACATGCGAAAAGCGAACGTATGTCCGTTGCCTAATGCGTGTTGGACTGCAATGCCAAGTACATGCTGAGTAGGTACCTAGACACAACGATGAACGTGCTCACGAGATCAACTACCTGTTTGATATCGAGTCAAGTTTCGACTGATTTTCAGTTGGCTCTTGTTTGAGACCCTGGGCTCACGACTGGGGGAAGAAGTCGTTATATTGCCAAGATGGCTTTCCCCTACAAGTTGCGAGTATGGAGTAACAAAGGCAGATTGATGCGATCCGGCGTAAATTGCGATGGCAGCTTTCAATACGCCACAGGCAGCCAAAGGCGTCACACGTCGCGTCGAAGCCGTGACGGTAGCTGCATGTGTTGGTTTCCAAGGCGTATCGATACTCCAGCACATGTCAAGATGCCCGTTGGCTCAGGCGGTCTTTGAAGGATTCGCCGGGTGATGTGAAGATATCAAGGGGAAGAGCGATTATGGACAGGCCCGAGGCAAAGCGACCCTGGCTGCATTAGCGTCTCCCTTTTCTGCTTCCTGAGCACCCATCAAGCAGCAACTCCGTCAACACCACCGCGTCAGTGGACCTGTGACCTCATGTTCAATCACGTCGGCTTTATGCAAATCTAAACCCCCCCGAGATGGCGTATTGGATGTGATCTTAGCATACAGCAACCGGGCTGCTGGCTCAACCCGAATCTTGGTCGTCGAGCCGGGGCAGCCGTTGCCGACTGAGTACCAAAAGAGGGCAACTAGAAGCGGTGTTGAAGAAGGTAGTAAGCAGTAAATACACACACTCGACATATTGCTCTATACCGGTGAGCATCCTCGAAACAAGAACATTGCTTCTGTAATCAGCAAATCCCCGGCTATGAGATGTCGCTCAAGCGCCCGTGAAGCAACGGTATAAATTGCGCTCCATAGTACCCAAGCTCGCGGACTGCGTGCGATTGTCTGTCCACGAATAGGGCGCGCTTCATAGCCAACTGCCGAGTTACGTGAGGTCAATTATTGCGGCATCGTCTTCCTTCCACAAATTGGCCAGCTACCTAGGTATCCAAGCACGCTCGCCAGCAGCACTGACTGAACGGTTGCTATTTTCGAGATATCACGTCCAACTTCGATCCAGAGACTGGGGATTCTACCTCTCGAGCATACGGGGCGGAACGCTCTTCTCGCGGTTGGATGGAGAATCGCAAAATGTGACGATGTTGGTATAAAGGAGGCTTGGTGCATGCTGTTGTCCATTTTTGTGAAATCGGATGCCGAGGTTGGGGCTGAGGAACGAGGCTGTGTGGACGACCACGCTGGAGCATTAGACGAACGCTTCTCTTGTGCGACGTGACCGGTTGTCGAACCCAGGAATTTTCTCGGTGTCGCAAGACCAAACTGCAGGCCTTTTCTCATCTACCGCTCGGCTATACCCATACTTAGAATATTTGGGTAGTGAAGCGTGGGGATCACCTGCATCTTCCCGTTTCTGCTATCGCCCCGGGGCCCCGTCAGTCCCGATCCGACTGCAAGTGATGCAGTCGAGCATTTGCGAAACACTGCTACAGCACGTCAGGTATCGATCTTCAACGTTGGTCAGAGGCACAGTAACGGACGGAAGCAGTTCGCGGGCGCTTCTCATGGGAGCCTTGGTCAGAAACGTGCTTTCGGTTCTTCCCGCGGTCCCGCTGTGATCTGTGATCTTGTTTGCTGAAACGACCCACAACCCACACTCGCCCATCCAGTGACCGCGCCTATAGCGAGCGCCTCGCGGGCTATCGGCCGGCCGCATGTTCTTTTTCTGTGTATGGGTCTGCTGTTAGAAAGCCTTCCAAGGCATCTTCCATCTTCCAGAGCACAGTGCACGGGCTTCGTGGGAACGGCTTGCTGACCTTCCACTCCACGTTTATGCACCTGCATCTATCTGCAGGTTCCCGAGCTCAGCCCTACTGAATATTGCTGACTATGTCCTACAGCTGTTCGACCTGATGAGGCACCCCTTACCCCTGTGTCGCTTGCCAAGGTCTTTATTTGGGCCCTATGCGCTCGTCGAATCAGCGCCAGATTAGCCGCCCTTCTCCTCCATTGCTGCCCCTCCACCACTCGGCAGCGGTATTATTCTTAGGCACAGCCGCATTAGGGAGTACAGTAGATATTCTCAAACAGGCGCTTCCGCTATAGTCACCCCTCCCTTGTTCGAGGGACGAACCGCTCACGCTTTGCGCTCCAACCATTCACAGGCCCAATTTTGGCCTGCCCTGGTCCCTTTTCATGGCGCTTGGAGTCACGACCCAGTGAACAGCCTCCTCCTCGCCTAGTCGCACATACCGTTCTCGGTAGATAGAGATCGATCCGGCGATTACAGAAACATGTCCTGGTTTCAAACAATTCTCCGAGAGGCCTACTGGTCTTTGTTGTCGACAGAGGCTCAGTATGCGGCTCGTTGTATAAAGACGTTCGCCATGCCCCTTGGTTCAGGTCTCAGACAACACAGACCCAAAGGTACGAACAGCAGCTCTTTCGTTTTCACTCTCGAGGATATCTCTTACCTTTCGTTCCCCATACGTCACTGTCGTTCTCCTACGCCGGCTCTGCCTTAATCATAATATCTTCTTCGGTCGCTTCCATTACTCTCCTCTTCATCGTCGCCGCGTCTTTCCAAATCTCCGTTCCAGTCATCACTTTCTTATCCCGATAGTCTTTTCTTTCAATTGGTCAACATGCCTAAGATTGAAAAGGGTCCGGCGCACCGCCTTTCTGTATCGATCGCATCAGCCGCAGGTGGCACTCGGAGCTCTTCCTGGTCGGCTAAAGATGATGAAACACTCATCCAGGCCAGGGCACAAGGCCTCAACTGGAGCCAAATTGGACCGAAGCACTTCCCTTCCAAGACCCCAAATGCTTGTCGCAAACGGCATGAACGGTTAATGGAGAGGCAGAACGCAGAGCAATGGGACGGCGTGAAGCTGGACGTGCTAGCACAAGCTTATATGGAAGTGCGACGGGACATGTGGAGTATGCTAGCTGCCCGGGTTGGAGAGAAGTGGCAACTGGTAGAGACAAAGGTATGTCATGTGCGATCATAAGCGATAATGGTACATCTGACGTTAACTTTGCTTAGTGTATGGAGAAGGGGCTAAAGAACCTTACTCAGGCCTATAGGTCAGCGCAAAAGAAGCTCGATAATGGTACCTACCACGACCATGAAGATAGTGGAGTAGGCGTTTCTGACCTCGAAGAAGAACAAGAGGATCATCATGTGGACTTGCACACCCTATCCACAATCCCCGATACTCATTACTCCGCATACCCAAGCTACCCCATCCAGCATCAACAACGGGTGCCGAGCATCCAGTCTATGCTGCAACCGATGCAGCAACACCAACAACATCCCATGCAACAGCCGATGCAACAATCAATGCAGCAATCAATGCAACCGCCCATGCAGCAAACCATGCCACCGCAGATGCAATACTCTTCGCATTCGCATCATCTCTCGCACCAGCAGTAGACCCTCGGTGTCGTTGCCAGCCAACTCGGCCCTTATTCAACATCTCTTATTTGTCTTACATCCCCTTGTCACGATCCTTACGAATCTTTATCTCGCTCCTAAGACGGCAAGCGGTTTCTTTCTGTACCAATACCCCATCGGGAACACCCCGATACTAAAGTCTACCACTCTGGTAGCTCTCTTCGCCAAACACCACCTCAACGATGGACACCGACTAGTCATAGTGGCAGTCTTCTTATACCCCTCACGCATTTGACATTCGCATGGAGGACTGTAATTAGGACGGAAAAACTGGACACTCACTTCCACCTGGACCAGCGACACGACGGAGGCCTATTTGGCGTTATTCATTTTCAAAGTTCTCAGTACATGCTGTTCATGGCAACACATGGGCATTGGGGTAAAACCCCCTTGTTAATTGTGTAGCCATACGTTTCTTGTCAATGTCAATCATTTCATTTTACTATTATCATGCATGCCTCATAGCAGTTATTGTATTATCAACTGCATGTAGCTACTTAGATCCTTGGCTGTACATGTATGGAGATTATTCCTTCCAACGTGACTGCCTAGGTAGCTGACAGCAGTCTCCATCCTACATACACAGAAACCCAGATGCATCAACTTCCCAAGCCTTACGTAGTCAAGTCTCGTTCTTGGTTGCAACACCAGCATAGCGCCCACTCGCATACAGCCCCCACCTATATTCTACCTCACCCGGTAAACACCAAACCAAACATAAGCACCAAAGAAAATCAATAGAATCGTGCATCATCTGGTAGCCTCTAAATATACATTGTCCTGTAGCGGTACGATAGCTACCCGTCCGCTCTACCACGCGACAAAGTATACAGCTCACGCTGGGCCGCCCTAACACGCGATGCCACGCGAGTCTGCCATCGATTTCGGGGATTGATAGTCCCGCGCTAAAAGTGTATCATGACATAACCACCGACCCAGGTGCACGCGCGCCAAACACCTGCCCCCCAATTTCTCACAATGCGCGAAACCACAATGTTTGAATGTGTGCGATTGAGCGATGCCCCGAGCCCCTCTCCTTCGTGTTCCCTATACCGATCCCCTCCCGGCACCTAGGATCATTCCTGCGAGCGCGACAACGGCTAGCGGTGCTATTGGTGCTTTAGTCGACTTCTTGTCACCCTCGTTATCCACGTCTACCGCGCCTTCGAGGGCCGTCCAATCGAGACTCTCTAGTCGGCTTGACCGTGGAGGGAATGCTGGAAAGACGCTGCTTCTTACTGGTGCTGGCATCTCGGTAGCTTCTGGGTTGGCCGACTATAGAGGCACGAATGGCACGTATACGTTGAATAAGACGTACCGACCGGTGTATTTTCACGAGTTCTGCGACAGTCATGAGGCGAGAAAAAGGTATTGGGCGAGGAGTTTCCTAGGCTGGACGAATCTGGAAAAGGCGAAGTCGAACAAGGCGCATGAGGCTTGTGGGGAGTTGGGACGGATGGGTGTGGTTGGGAGTGTTATTACGCAGAGTAAGCTTGATCTGGCAAACCTCACAACGTACACGTTGGAGAGGCTTACTCCTGGAATGCAATACTAACCGGTTCAACAGATGTAGATTCCTTCCACCCAAAGGCACACCCGCAGCTTCCCACGATCGAGCTACACGGCTACCTACGTAACCTTGTCTGCCTGACCTGCCGCAACGAATACTCGCGCCGTTCGTTCCAAGACCAGCTCTCTACTCTGAATCCCTCGTGGGCTGCCTTCCTCGCCGAAATGATCGAGTCGGGCGCGCTAGATACCGAGAGCCCTGACGAGCGTCGGAAGAGAGGGCTAAAATCGAATCCCGATGGCGACGTCGATGTCCCCGATGCCCCATACACCACGTTCAGATACCCACCATGTCCAACTTGCTTGGAGAAGCCTCCAAAGCACGCAGACGGGGGCACAGTCCGGGTAAAAGTCGACCAGGATGGCGCATGGGATCCAGCGAGCGAAGGCGGAGTGCTAAAGCCAGCTGTCATCATGTTTGGCGAGTCTATACCCGCGGCCACAAAGGTCGCCGCTGAGGAGGCTGTCGATGCTGCCGGCAGGATACTAGTCATCGGCAGTAGTCTTGCGACATACTCTGCCTGGAGGCTAGTGAAGAAAGCAAAGGAGATGCAAATGCCGATTGGAGTACTGAACATGGGCGGCGTCCGGGGCGAAGAAACCTTCTTTGGAGACGTTGAAGATACGAATACCGGCCGGGAAGCAGCCCGTTTAAGTGATAATGCCGAGAAGGTATTACCGCAGGTAGTGAGAATATTACAGGAGATGAAGGAAAGAGGGTAGTCGGAATACTACGAATCAAAAGGTACAAAAGGCGTTTGGCGAAGAGCGGATGTTGTTGAACATGGTGATGAAATTTGCCCTCGAGGCAGTGGTGCTAGTTAAACAATGCGCAGCATCCTAGGCGAAACCCTCCATCCAACTCTGATTCTGCGTAAATGTGATATCATATAAAGAAGCAAATCATCCACCCAATGCGCCCATGCTTGAAACGAAGGACAATCAATGGAGCTCCAGTTCAAAACCAGCGCCTTTAGGTACACCCTTCCGTATCTCTTCTCTCATCCGCCTCCTCCTCACCATCAACATCCTCAACAACCATTATAAATCCCTATTCTTGCTCCAACTTCCTCATCCCCTCAGGAATCACCGCCTGCCCCTTCACCCTCGCCTCCAGCAAGATCCCCAAATCTCTCCCAGGGACCGCCCTCAACTCCTCACTGCAGCTACGGCAAATACGCAGCTGACACCACGTACACGCCCACTTCCTGTTCTGATCGTTTTCAAGACACACCATGCAGCCCATGGACTGGAAAACATTGTTTGACCAGATATTGTGGCGGTGTCCGGTGTAGCAGGAGAATTGCGCAGGCGTTATACGCGGGATACAGGAGACGGGTAGGGGGATCGGCTGGCGGGTTAGAGGTACGAAGGGAGGGGGTGTTGGTGGAGTCGTAGGTTCGGCGGGTGCGTCTTCGATGGGAGATGTTGGGACGGAAGGACCGGGGGAGGGGGAGAGATTTAGATCTGTGCGGTTGGAGGATGTTGGGTGGAATGGGGCGCTCGTGGGACGGACGCTTGGGGAAGGCGAGGGAGGGTCGAGGGATGTTGTCCGCATGGGTATTTGGGTCTCGACTGGGGGCGTGGTGGTTTGAGGTGCCGGATCGGCTGGCATTGGTGCTTCTTCCTGTCCTACTGGTCTTTGCTGAAGTTCGGCAGCAGCAGTAGGAGGAGGCCCGTAGCTGAAAGGTATTCCCTCGCTCGGAGGCGGTAATGGTGAAAACGGAGAGATCTCACCACCCTGCTTCATCAAGACGGGCTTGAGCGTCGGGGAAGGTGTCATCTCAGGCGTAATCGTGCGCACCTCTTTTGCAGGAACTGGACGAGCCGGCCTTGTTGCCTGAACAGTATTGGTCAGCAATCAAAGATCCATGGTCGGAACAGGATCCGAGTACCCTTGAGTATGTGACATTGTCACGCAGTACGGCTATCGTACAAGTACTGGAGAAGGAAAGGGGAGGCGGATATATACCTTCAAGACGCTGAAGCCCGTACTGCTTTTACCACGGACGTGAAGAGGCGATGCCGGGGCTTTGACACGAGGGTTTGAGGGGAGACCTGTGAAGACTTTCTTGGGAGGTGCAGGGACTTTGGTATCCTCCTGTTCCTCATCTGGTGTTGGCGGAAGACGCGCTTCCATGTTACGAGGCTGCCCCTCTGGCATGCTTGCTTGACTATCGACACTGGACTTCCTGGGCATAGCATCTGCTCGTTGACTGTGTACGCTCACGTCCCTGGGTGCAGACGTAGAAGGTATTGGAGCGCCCTTCCTTCCTCGCGGTCCGTCAGCCAATTCTGCCAAGCTCTTAAACCTCTTGAGTCCTTGGTCTGGAACTGCTTTGCGCTTGATAACCGGCGAGGTAGTTGCAATAGACGTCTCTGTCGAGTCTCTACTCCAGTCTTGGGAAAGAATTGAGTCGTTCCTCAACAGATCTGCTGCTTGCCTTGATGATTCATTTCCCATATCAGAATGCTTAGTTGACTTCCGCCTCTCCGACTTGGCTGGCGGTGGAGGTGGGAGATCCTTCTCTTCTGATGCTGGAGAAGGGTGGGACTCAGATCGTGCTGGGAATACTGGGGTAGAGGGAACGATTGCGGTTGATCCGTTGCTGATGGTAAGCTTTAGAGATGCTGGTTTGGATTCACGAGATAGACTACGTGATTGGATCCTCCTCCTTGGTGGAGACCCTGGAACTGGACTTGCGGGAAAAATAGGCGCATCTTGATCATCTATGACCTGTTAGCAAATCTCGCTCAAACATCGTTGAGTTCAAGAGGTTCTTGCTCACCTCTCAATTGAAATTTCGTCTGCATTCTCAGCGCAGCTGGCAGTGGCTTGCGCGCAATGCTATCTGATCGTGGCGGGGGTGCAGGAAGTTCCTTATCTGCGGGCACAGGCGAATACATTGAAGGAGACGCGTCGCCTCGGCCAAAGGAGTTGCCATAGTCGTTGAGTAGCGCGCTGACAATATCTTGTCTGGAAGCAGGAGCAGATAATAAGCCCACTTGGGCCATGACTTCGGTCATCGTGAGTTCAGAATATGAAATATCGTGTATCAATGAGAATATATGGTGCGGTCAAAGAATGGTATCCAATGAGTGGATTGTGTTCGAAAAGACACGCTGATAATGAGTGTGTATAAGGAGCGTGGTAGCAATGAAGAGAGCGACTATGCCGTGGAGCAAAGCGAAGAGATAGGTCCAGCCTGATTATAGACTTTCTCAAAAAGCACAAGTCATGAAGGAAGGAATGAGAGGAGTCGAAAGGACGCGCACAGCAAACCCTCGCGGCGAAGCTGGACGTCTCAGGTACAAGAACGAACATGGGACACGGCTGACAGAAGAGTGGTCGGGCCTTTCATACGCATGAAATGTTTGACATATCAGCCAGGAAGAGGCTGGCCTGTCACAGCCGACGGTCAACGACTGCGCGGATTATCCATGCAAGGGTTGAAGCAATTGGAGATGACAGGATGGTCCCGAGCTCCACCGGGAAGCGGGATTCTATCGATTGTCCCGTGAAATTGGTCCACAGTCACATTGGACGACCCGACAATTTTAACATCAACCGGTCTTGAGCTGACCACAATAAAGTTCAGAATACAAAGCGACCGCACGTTCTCGACGTTGTACAAACGGCCCGACGACGGGAAGCTGAAGCACCACGTTGACGCGTGACGTGCCGGAGGACCGCTTTTGTTCAAATCACGGAACCCCACAAGTGGGATCTGCACGTGATCACCTCCCGCTGTGTTTCAGGCTACCGGAACAGCTCTTTCGGAGGAGACCAAGAAGATATGCCGAGGGGCTGGTCAAACCCATACCATAGTAGTTGCACATGCGCTGACGTGGGACGTTCGCAGATGCACATATCATTGGTGTCTGCCGTACATGGTCCTTCCATGTCTATCGCATGCTTTGGCGCAATTTCTTTTTCGGAAACAGATGCCTCGGTCAGAAACGAGATAACAATGATGTAGACAGGGCGTCTATAAATCGTTGGCGGGAGCGGGGCCAAGTATGCGATCGTGACGGATAGATTATGTGGCACTGGCGTCGAAGTTTCCAGAGTCCGCGGGTTGTGGCATCACCCTTCATATTGTACGGACGAGAGATGACCAATCACTAAGCATGCCTGGGATACCTGTGTTCGTGAAACAGTTTTCAAGATTGCTGTTTGTGCAAATGACTTTTGACCTTTCGATCATAGCCTATTATTGGTTCGGACAAGACACCTCACTCGAGGCGAACTTTGCACACATCTAAATATCGCCTTGTGTCTCGAAAAAGGCTTGTCGCAACGACAGCCAATGGTCTGGGTCAGAAGATCCATGGGTATCCCTCCAGCTCTGCAACAGTCAATCATGACCAAAAAAGAATCCCCATGCGCCATCGCTGATGAATAGTCGATCCTAAGCATCGATAAGGTCCAAGGTACAGTATTTACAAGAACAGTAGGTATAGGGTATCGCTCCATCACTGGAAGAAGTAGAGTACAAACATTAAGATCAAGGTTATCGTAGGTGTAATTGTGACGCTGATGGTTGGTGCGGCAGCTTTGAGCGGAGCGGCCGTGACATTAACGAAGGTCGAACCGCATGCTATTGAGATCTGCTGAGCGGCTGAGGTGTAGGTTTTCGAAAGAGGTTGCGTAGCGTTGTTTCCGTAAGAAGAAAACACGCTCATTGCTTGTTGTAGACATGAGTTGCAAGTTGGTCGTGATCCACCGGGAAGTTCTTGGCCGATGGGTAGGTAATATGGGTATGAGTCTCCTGGTGACGATGTGTTGCTGACAGCATTCGCGAAGCAATAGTTTCCTTGGTCATCGTGCAAGCAGCTTGCCTGATAGGATGACTGGTATGCGACGAGGCCGTTGTAAGCCTGCAGTACCAACGGATTGTCGCTTTCATAGTCAGACTTGCATGCCGTTTCTGACAGCAATTCTATTGCGAAACTGTCCAGGGTCGATTTGCATTGCGCTGCGTTTACTCCGCAGGTTGCATCGAGGGTTTGTGTAATGCGGAGTGTAGATTTGGAGGCATCGAAAAAACCTTGTGACGTCTGCAGCTTGTTAATCAAGGTTTCGTTTACAAGTCTTTCGTTGAACATACTTGGATCAATAAGGAGAAAGGGTAGCAGTTGTTGAAGTCTTCACTCGAACGCAGCCGGTTGAGGAATTTTGCGCATGAGTCGGTGAAATTATTTGAGAAGCCGGTATCAAATGGCTTGGGAACTCTGAACTTGTCGCTATCGGCGGTATCAGAGTCGGTTTTGATGGCTCGCTCCGACAGTGGAGCAGAGAGTATTTGGGTGACATCGTCGTCGCGTTGTAGAGGAGGCATCAACAGCGAGGCGGATGGCGGCGGGCTGAGGTCCAGGTACAATGACGAGCCTGTCCAGGCAAGGTCGTCTTCCACAAGCAGGGCCGGGCGATCACCATGTGCTTCCGTTGCGAACACGGGGGCAGCTTGGGAACTGCAAGATAGAAATACGACTAGCAGCAGAAGCAATGCGCGGAACTGAAAGCCGATGCGTGGTGACACTCGAACATATAAGGGGACACCACGGCAGCCGTTTTCGTGTTGCCTCTTCCGCGTTGGCAGGGGATGGTGCGACAGGATCGCTACCGACTCGCGTTCGAAACATTGCGAACCCATATCCAATAAACGATGCTGTAGCCGTTGATGGTGCTATTATTAACCGCAGAATCTCCTCGGAATCCTGGGGCCCATGACCGAACCTTCGTGATGGCAAGACGGTTTACGGTCGCTATCGGTGACTACTTTGTTCTGCTCCAAGGTTCCGGTACCTTGCAGCAATTCAGCAAATGTCCGAGGGCTTTTTGCGGGTCGCCAGGGGTAGGAGAACGATGGTAACTGGCAAACGGCAAAGAGCGACAACCAGTTGGGGGGACTTGCTCGTCAGTGTCGATCGTAACTCAAAAGACGGTTCCAACAGCCTTTCGTCGATTTGTTTAGCAGCCTCCAGAACATATCAATGCATGGGAACGGCCGGCCCTTATGATGATTGCCATGGAAGCTGCGAATCCTTTAAGCCACCAGCCCATTTCTGGTCTGCTAATAAAGGCATGACGGGCCCCCCGTGCCAGCAAGACTCGTTTCTTCCGCTGACGACTTACAAGCGATTCGGGTAATAGAAGCTTTCGACCAAATCACAGTCCGTGAGTCAAGCGGCTCTGATTGGTCATTCTTGCGATGGTCTCTCCAATGCAATATAAGTTAACCAGATCGAGCGATGTTCTGGCCAGAAAGACGGGACGCCATTGTCCCTAGGCGGCGCAGTTCCTGACGCCTTCGCCAAAGATTGCCCCTTGCGCGGCAACAGGGCTCATTCTGTGCAGCTGCTGTGCCGGTATTGGTAGGCAACTGCTACAGGGTGTCACGAGGGGCAGCGCTGCGATGGTAACTTTGCAACGATCTCTAGAAGTTGCGCTGCTTCCCACACGTCCGGGAGACGATGTAAGTGTTGCCTTTGTCTTGTTGAACGTCGACCTTCGATGAACGATGTATTGTGGTGTTGGTGATGTAGCCCCCCAAGTCCCTGCGCCAACGCGGCGGTGGCCCAACACTCTACACAGTATCGCCAAGCCAATAAGCCACTGCGAGCCACGTCCCTATCGGCTCTGTTCCTTGAGAATCTTTCGCGTCCTTGTCAGCTATAGAGCGTGAATCGACGCTTACATTGGATCGCACACCTCTTCGCTGGCTTCGTCGCGAATGCCGATGCGCGCGTGACTTGTATTCTGCTCGACCAACTCAGTTCCAGCCGACACCTCAAGCCAGACCTGCTTTATGTTCTGCGGCCTCAGAAGTAGGTGTGAATGTCAAGCAGAGGACGTGCACCGTCTTGTCTCTCAACCCCTTCTCGTTGTTGTGTCTTGTGGTTTTACTAAAATTGCACCACACTATCTTGTTAGCATGCCAACACTAATGGCAATATTGGTCACTGTATGCTATCGAAAACGATCAGTATGCGCCCCCTAGCCAAATCTGCGCCCCTTTCTACATACTTGATGCGGAGACACTCTCCGCATGAAGCTACTTCTGTTGCTCTATCTTCCACATAGGTCAACAGTCATTGTCCGGCTGCAGCGTTAGTGCTCACGTTCCGGCTCTCCACGCCCCCAAGGCGTGTGCATCCAAGCACCCGCTGTTCATCAACTCGAAACGTTTCCGAAATAGTACGAATCTAGACTTGACTACATGCGTGGCCATCACAGTCGTCGTCAGAGAACTTGCCAGAATCCTGGAGAGCACATCGATGAGCTAAGATCTTGGATCACCCCCTTGTTCAAGCGGTTGAGCCTAATATATCTCGTTCATAACGAGCGTGTCATATACCGATCTTCCGGCATCTGCAGGCTATGGATGGAACAGAGGACTGTAAGCACAGTGTCTGGACTTATAGAGACTAGAAGAATTACAGTTCAACTTGGAGGACCTATGTGGTATTGCTAGTTTTGCTATGTGGATGTGTCAATGGAGTGGCTCTACTAAGCCAACCTAGGGTACAGCACTGCTACTGATGCGGTTTGTGTATGGAAAGCTGCCCTTGGGTACACTCTCTGATCGGGAAAATGCTTGTAGCAACCCCCCAAATCCATGATAAGATCGATATGCTAGCGTTACATGTGGGTTTGATCGTAAGCGTATACCTTGAGAGGTAAGCTCTAAACAGTCACTGCTCTCAAAGAACTCAGAATGCAACTGGCAGCGCGATGCTTTGGAGAGTGATAGGAAAAGCAAAGACGTGTGTTTTCATAGAATACGTACATCACACAAACAACGTTGATTGATATCCGCGCTTGTCTTTCCCCAGAGTCAAGTGACCCTTGCTCATGTTTCCCTACCTTACAAACTCCTACCGAATTTGTGAATCTGTTCTATCTCTACACCATCGGCGCTGTCATTCACCTCAGTTCGTGCGCTCAGATCCATAGTTGAGCTCCCTCATCTGTATTCACACCCCCTTAACTCAGTCACCGACCATGTGCCTATCGGTACTTGCCACAGAGCTTGGCGACAATATTCTTGAGTACTGCAACCAGGCATCTCACATGGCTATGTGCTCAACATCAAAATATTGGCGTGAATTAGCCGAACCGTATGTCTACAAGAACCCGAGCTTCGCAATAAATGAGCCAAAGCATATGAAGCTACTCTTGTTGACACTGTTGAGGCGGCCGGAGTTGGCGGAATGTATAACGAGCTTCCAAATTACGCGCTCCATCGTACCAGAAAATCCCATCACTAAATTCTTCCGGTGGGTTGGGGTGGGGAGGACGAGGATGAAAATGAAGAAGAGCCTCCAATCAAGCTCTTTGTTGAAACAATTGAGCAGCAGCAGCGTCGAAAACAAGTAGTTGACGATGATTACCAGGCTCTACTGCCCAAAATGGAGGACATCATCAAGACCACATGGCCCAACTTGTGTTTCAATACGGTGTTGCAGTTGTGGCTTGGCTGCATGAACACAAATGGAGACGGGTTCGACCATATTATTGCACTCATTCTAACTCTGGCGACAAACATAGAGTACCTGGACATTCAGCTACCCGAGCATGTCAGTGTTCAGCTCACCCGCACGCTCCTCATGTACCATTGGACAGTAGAAGATGTTACTAGGGGCCGGCCTTACCCATTCTGGAAGCCGAGGAAAGTAATACAGTGGGGTGTGGACTGTGTGGGAGGTATCGGTATGCTCGTGGTCAGCTGGGCGCCGATGCCTGTAAAGGTGGAGAAGTACTATCTTCGAGACTACCACATTCATCACTTTGAGTATCCAGTTCCACGAGAGCATAAACGTGAGCCAAATCTGCACATTTTGGCTCCTTTTCATGTAGATTTCACGACCAAGGAGATGCATGCTGGGTTCAATCCGACACTCCGTATCCTGGACTTGCGTGGGTGTCATCTCCATACACTCGAGTTTGTGCGTTTACTTAGGATCGGATACTTCGAGAGCTTGGAAATCCTGCGGCAGATCAAGATTGGCCCTCAAGTACAGTGGTACAGTAACATACATGTAGATTGGCTCAACTTCAGTTTTCTCTTAAACGAGTCCTTGCCATGGTTCTAGGAATTCTAAATCTCTCTTCGGTGGAACGAGCCATATGTTCATTGGGAAAAATGAAATTCCCAGGATCTGAACGAGCCTGTAGGCGATCTGAGCATTATCTCAGGCCTCCATGTTCTTGCCATGGACCTTGGGCTACTGGTCCACTCCTTTACGGAAAATGCTATTACGGAATTCCTTGACCCCCGATAACAGTACTCCCGGAGAGACTGAAGCGTCTCAAGATTACTAACGTCAATCTTGGGTTCCTTGATCGTATTGTAAGCGAGTATGGATCAGCGGAGCGTCGCGACGTGTTAAGCCAGCTGATGGCGGCGTTGCCACACTGCAGCGCTTTTATCATCGAGACCTACGAAAGGCTCCCTGATCATACTGTGGAAGTCTTGAAATCAATCGGTACTGACTTGCGAGAGAAGGAAATGGACCTTAAAGTTCGGTGGAGGGATGCGAGGGGCAAGCGACATCATCATCTTGTCTAGGGTAAAAGTCAACAGAGCTGGGCTGGAAAGATCGAGAAAGTATTATCACTGGAATTCAGTATCTGGGATGAGGACGAGCCTAGGTTTGGCTACTAGTTCTCCGTATACAGACCAGGTCAATGCAGTGGAATTCGTTCGTTCAGGAAACATACAGGCTGTAATTGTAAATGAGACCATTACCTCATGACATCGATAAGAACATTACGTATACGGTTTAGACCCATGACGCCTATAACACATCTGGACTGATCTTTTTGGAACTGGAGAACAAAGGCGCCGATCTTTGCGTGAGGTATTGCGGTGAAGAATACTATGCACAATGAGCTACTATAGGTCGTCTAAGATGATAGCGTGAAACGGCGATGAGCCGAATTCCCTGGGATCGAGGCGGCGCGCTATCTGACCTGACGAGCTCGTAGCGCAAGATCCACCATTTCTAAGCACTTGCAATCATCGTCTCGGACCAACTTAGCGCGTCGTACGGACGTAATACTATGCTGTTAGGCATAAGTTTTGTATGTAGGCTGCTAGCAAGAGGCTGCAGAACCAGGGTACAAGGCACATGCTTACCTCATAAACCTAATTATATAACTACTTCTAATTAATGCAGAAATGTCGGAGATCTGAGCAGATCAGTGTCTCCACATGCAAAACTCATGTCTAACAGCATAGTATGTATGGTATATTGAAGACGTAGTGACTGAAGTGGTTCCTGTAGAGGTGACAGGAAACAAGAGCTTTGCCGGCACGGATACATCCCCACTCCGCATCCGCATCCTTGTGGTCGCGCCGTCCAACAACCAACAACCAACAACCAACAACCAACAACCAACAACCACGTTGCCAGCGGCCCGATAAACCAGCGGGAAACACCGGCTCGCTTACTTCCAAGGCCGTAGATCAAGCCGCGCTGACGAGCGTCATGCAACGATGATGACTATCCCCTCTTTTGGTGGGGACTGGGCGGTCTGTTGGTACAGTTAATTTCATCTTCGACTGTGCCATCACTTTTACTATTTCATCCATATTCTCTGCCGAAAAGTGCTCCCACAAACATGGCGACTCGATCGATCGTATGTGACCATCCGAATCCACAGCCATGGGGCGATCTTCAACTAATAGCTGACGCGTGACGCAGTTGCTTGTAGGGCTTGCCGCTCTCGCGCCGTACCTATACGAGCGCTACAGTATGTTTTCGACCATACTGGCGAATAGACCGGGAAATTTCGAAAACGTCAACAACTTCAAGAGCCATGAGATCAAGTTCCGCGACCAGCTCCGTAACTGCGAAGATGTGCTTTTTGAGGAAGGCCCGGGTATTGCGTTCCTAAGTTGCAACCCCGAAAGAGATCAATGGAATACAGTGATGGTGAGTAACCTCTTATGACGATTGCTTACAGAAGCGAAACTGTCTCTGTAAGTTGAAGACTCACATCTACAGGGTACATTCGCCCCAGCCTTAGATAAACAAAAAGGCGAAGACAGCCCACACATCTGGATTTACGATTACTCAACGCCCAATATTCCGGACTCAGACGCTCTCAAGCCGCTCGTTCTGACTGACTACAACAATGCGGCGGATTTTCAACCCCTCGGTATCGAGTTTGATGCCACGACATCAACGCTATATGTAATCAACCATTCCCGGAATTCTGGAAACATCATCGAAGTATTTCAGATTTCTGTCCAAGATGCAGTAGCGAAATATGTGCAAACACTGAAGCATCCGCTGATCTTTACGCCCAACTCCATTCATTCCCTGGGAGATGGAAAACTTCTAGTAACCAACGATCACTACATTGGATCCTCCATCTCTAAGCTCATGTCGCAGATGGAGACGTTTTCTGCAGCTCCCGGAGGTACTGTCGTATATACTGACATCCACAACCCGTCGCACACAAAGACGTTGGTTCGTGTACCTTTCGCCAATGGTATTGCTATGCTCAACTCGACGACCGTAGCTGTTGCTTCGTCAGCGAAAATGGGAGTGTTCCTCTACACTTTCAGTCCTGAAACGATCACGTTAGATTTCCAAAAGTTCATTCGCGCCCCCTCTAGTGTCGACAATCTTTCTGTCGACGCTTCTGGCAAGCTTCTCATGGCAGGCCATCCATTTGCGCCAGGGCTTATGAAAGTAAGCAAAGCTAGGGCGAATTGCAACATGCAGGGGTCGGAAGAGGAGAAAAAGGCTTGTGATTGTACGGCGGCTAGCTTTGTGGCTGAGTGGACCGAGGTCGGAGGACTGAAGACCTTGTATACCAACTCGGGAGACGAATTTTGCACCAGTAGTACGTTTGCCCGGGATGCAGGCAGAGACGTGGGTATCATTACAGGATTGTACGAGAGAGGGATCCTGGTGGCAAAGGGGACGATTTAGTCACTGCGGAGTGGGGGTCGGAGGTGGTTATAAGAAGTAGATCTGGTGAGGCCACATTGGACTCTATCTGAGGAGTCACAGTATACGCAACGACTAAGCAAACCAACATTGGAAGCTCTGGTATGTATAATGTTTACTCACCTCGATATACTTATCTTGCTCACTGCAGCTCCCTAAGCATCCGGTCCGCTTTCGTCTGCTGCTTCTTCTTCTTTTCCTCTGTCTCCGACGCTGTCCCAATGGTTCCATTTCCTGCAAAAGTCCCATACTTCCTCTTAAGATTGACTTTCAGATTTACCACTAGACTCGGTCTCTTGCAGCTCTCTTCTTGCTCGCTACTCCACGGTACATAGGTCCATCGCCTCGCCGGACCCTGTTGCTTTAACGGATCGCCGTCAGCGGCATACACCGAACCATTCACATTCTCCCCTTTGCCGTCATAATACGTTCCATGCATATGATGCTTGCGCTCCATTCTTAGTGCGCCGTCAGAATGCACAACGACAACTTTGACATTCTCTGGAGATGCCACGTCGTGGTTGATGGAATAGAACTTGGGCGGTAGATGGGTAATGTATGTTGAAGGGTCGAGAACGTAGCTTCCACAATCTCGAGGCTGTGGTTCCGGATAGAGTGGGTATGATGGGGGAGCTGCGTTCCGTCAATTATGTTCTTGTACAGCCCAATTGCGACTATCTCACCACACAGCGTTCCCTTTTCAGTGCGTGGTAGTCCCAGACGCATGAGGTTAACCTGTCCTTCTGACAAAAAGTCTAGTGGTATTCCATACAAACCGCAATATCGATCCCAGTGGTCCCAGGTTTTGATGTAAAGCGCCGGTGGATCACTGTGTTGCCTTATGCGTCGAGTGTAGTAATCCTTGCTCTGCGGTACACAACTCGGAAGCTTCTCGGTCACTACGTTTGGCGGGTTGTGAAGTGTCCAGCATGCCTTGTTGAAGGGGTCTTGTCTGAACCACGACGGGCGCCAATGCAGTGTTGAGTTGTCGTTTAAGCTAGTAAGCACAAGTAGATCTTGCTGACGACGTTTAAGCTGCATATCAGCCTCTATGTCATCTTGTGTCAGATCCCTAAATGCTTGAACTTTCAATGTTCGAGGTGTTGGCCTTAGTGACACAGTCGGTGGGCTGGTTGGAGTCATAGAAGTGTCTGCAGCAGCGGCAAGCGAGCATTCTGATACTTGCGGTTCGGGAGTATTGAGTCCTGAATAGGGTGGTGTGGTGGGATATTTCATTGGTCGCAAAGTTTCTAATCAGTATCGAGGTACAAGGTTGTTGTTGCAAGATTATTTGGTGCTTGATACGAAGAGATAACAGGATTGTGAGTAGCGTCGGTGAATGGTGAGTTTCCTAGTGCGCGTTCACTTTCATTGCTGTTTGTCGGGATCTAAGCATCGCAATCGCAGACACCCGCATGTTCGTATCACTCGACAAACAGAGTCATTTGTAACCAAGCGCTAGTGTATGACGTCCAGCAAAAAAGGGGTGCTTTTGCTACCTCTGACATGCAACAGAGCAAGAAAATGATGAGTCGATATATAAATGTATGTACAGTAGTTGACATTGATGCTCTGGCTACGAATGGTTCAATTATAAGTCACCATTAGTGATAACTTTCACTGACTCAAACCCTGCACAACCTTCCGTTCTGGGTTTGAACACCCTGCTCTCCGTCTTGAACTACCCATCGCTCACTTCCAACAGCAGTGGTCGCATAGAACACATCGGTAGGATCCCATTTCTTCTTGATCTGGCTCAGCTTTGGGTAGTAGCCTGCATAAAATGACTCTTGCCAGTCGGGCTCTTCGACACTGGCTTCGTTGAGATATGTGCCACCCCCCTCAGACACGGGCGAGATATCGCGCCAAGGCTGAAGAATTTTTTCCTGAAGATCTTTGTTCGCAAGTTTGAGTGCTTCAGGCGTGGAGTGATCCATCGACTTGTTCGATGAGGTGACCATGAACATGCCGCATTCGCGCCATGCTCGACTAATAGCGTTGTTGGTATTTGCGTACTTCACGGGAGTCTTATGGTATCCAAGGAGGTGTTTACCAGCAGAAACATGTTCCTTGATTAGTGCAAAGGTCTCGTTGAACTTTTCCTGGAAGTTGCGGCGAGGGACGATGCGATTTGCCGGAAGCGAGTTGTCCAGACCAATAGGGAAAGTGTTAGAGCCCCAAGCTGCCTGGTAGGCGGAGTAGAAGTCGGTATGTGCCACGCTCGCATGAGGTTTCGTAAGTGTGATGTTGTTGGCATCCAAATAGTCAAAAAATGGCTTTACCACCTTGTTGTATGATTCCGCGGTATGGTTTGCTGCAAAAAGGTACCCCATGTTGAGTAACGGCTTAGGCTTGTTGCCCATGATGAAGAAGCTGTAAATGCCTGACTCTGCCCAGTCGAGGAAGACTTCATAGAATTTTTTGGTACCCTTCCAGAAGTCTTCAAGGCTGTTGTTCGAAGCATCAAGGTACCAGCCTGCAGTAACGACGTTTAGCTTAGGGTGCACACGAACAATGACGGACACTACAACGGCGAAAGTACCGCCACCGCCACCTCGAAGCGCCCAGAACAAGTCGGGATTCGAGGCTTCGGATACAGTAATGAAGCGACCATTAGCTGTCACGACCTGAAAGGCGACAACATGGTCGGCTGACATCCCGTAAACACCGGCAAGAGGATTTTGGCCGCCACCAGCGATCATACCACCGGCCCACCCAACGCTCTGGTGAATGTCAGTCATTCTGATCAAACATGATATGGTCAGCATTACTTACCCATGAAACAGCACCAAGTACAGTAACATCGTATTTGTCAGCAGCTTCATAGATCTGCCTGACGGTAACTCCGGCAGCAACCTTGAATGCCGGTCCTGAATAGCCTGGGCCTTTGTAGTTGGGAAAATAGTCGATTTGGTCCATGTTGTGCATCCATAAGCTCAGTGCTCCGGCACCAGTAGACTTTCCCAGATAGCAATGACCAGTGTTCTTGATGACTAGGCGGAGGTTGGTCGCTCTTGCAAAGTTGATAGCAAGCTGAATCTGCGCCACGTTGGTGACTTTGACTGCGTACTCAGGGTATCCACCCAGAGTGCACGACTTGCCGCTGGTGTCGTTCTTAGGCATACATGTCCTACCCTGGAAGATGGGCCACATGTCTAGACAGATGGTGTTAGTGAACGCCTTGTACGAATATTGTAGAAGGGACTACACACTTGAGGTAGGATCTGCGTGATGAAATAGCGGATCCGTGAATTTACGGGCGACTTCTGTACATTTTGCACTGTCTTTCTTGCCCCATTTCGAATCGTAACATGAGGCGGCGATAGGCTTGGTTGGGATAAGTGCTCCACCTAGAAGCACGTTGAAAATGTCCCAGACGATTTCCCTGGGCCATCCCGAATCGCCAGGAAACGTCTTGCAAGATGCCGAAGCTGCGCGTCGTACACGCGCACCACTAGCAGCTGTGCTGTTGTCGAATGCGAAGTACTCTGCATACTCGGAAATGCCCTCCTCAGTTACAAGCCGCTCAATGACGGTATCCGTCAACTGTAGAATTTCGGCTTCTTGAAGAGGCGCGCCTGCCGCTGGAGTGGCTGGGACGAAAGCAGCCGCAGGTTCGACATCAGGGATCGAGGAGGATTGGCCAAGGACAGCCACCGGAAGAATAAGCAAGGAGAAGCACGCGGCTAGCCGCTGTATAGGCGCCATAATGAGACTAAGTTGTGGAGACGAAAACAAGGTAGAGAAGAGACGACAGCAAAGGGAGGCTCGTCGTTTTATCTCGTTCCTTTAGCCGTTCGGTAGATATGTTTTTGAGGATCTCTTGTGCGCCTCATGTGCATGATTCATGTGCAAGCGCTCTAGATGTTGCCACAGACTGTGGTTAGCCATTGAGTGTCGAACAGGGAAATAGCAGCGAAGCGAAGTAGATGGGATCACGCAGGGTCTGCATACAGCGGCCGGACCTGGTGAATCCGTGAACAGATCGTCCCCTCATTGCCAAAAGTTATCATAGCTCAACTTTGTTCTGTCCACACCAGGGAATGCAAAGACACTGGGGGTCGCAGCAGTTGCAAGCCAATTGAAACCTTCCGAACCCTGTAGCATCAGTAAGAAGCAGCCCAATATCTGCAAGTTCCTGTAGGATGCTGGTTATGCTAAACCTACGACTCGGGCATGCAGGTTCATGGAGCAAGTTCATCTGTTTAGTAGCGTTCGTAGCTAGGCGCTTGAACGATGGATGAGTATCAGGCGTGTTCTGTATGTAGGATTGCGGCACAGTCCTTGTTTACGTCTTTCTTCCCGCCACGCAGATTCAGACCGTTGGCTGGCAAAGGACTGCTTCAGGCACATGTTTATCCAAGTCATCATCTCAATTGCCAGTGCTTCACGTCGAACACATATGGAGCGAGAAAGGTACTACCATAGTACATAGGCAGTCGTAGCTTGATGTTGAAAGGGTGTGACTGGCGACAGAGCCTAGCGTGCGGCACGGTTCAGGCCCGGCCCACGAGCCGCCCGCACTTTCAAGCCGTTTGTCCCCAAAAGCTTGGCAACGGACCCTCCCTACTCCATTACACAAATCAGCCAGCTCAAGGCTTGTCACATCCCACATGCTGGATCCTGCTTGGCCCGTTAGATTAGTGAGAGATTATTTACAACGACTGCCGAGGCTATGTATCATGTTTGAAACAAACTCCCTCAACAATTTCCATACCGAGATCCGCCACACAGCCCTAGAAGTCCGAGGACAATCGGTGTGTGAAGATCTTATTCTAACATGACAGATGATGAGAAGCAGCTTCCAACGCTCGGATCTACAAGACCAACGTCTGCATGAGTTTTCCCACCTGCTGGCAGTATTGATTAGATAAACGAACACAAAGGTGGAAGATGGATCGTTTGGACCGTGTGCGGCTCGGGGAATTCGGAGTAATACCAGAACGAATCATCCGATCAATGTAGGAGCGTCATGTAGTGGAGTTGTAACTACATCTGGTGATATGTACGGGAGTTTCCAGTCTTCGAAGGATTGCGGCGTCATCATGAACTCCAGCAGAATGGTACAGCTTAGCAACACGAAGAGCTGAAGATTAGTTAATGCAACTGCAAGTGGAAATTTGGCACTTATATCTGCAGAGGTGGAACGAATGTATCTCTCAGCATACTCTGGAAGATTCTCTTCTGACATTTTCAACACCATGGCGGGAACTGGTCTTCAGCCTTTGAAGATCTTTCTTATTGTCTTTCCTTTCGCTCTGTCGGCCACTATTGTGGCCATTAGAGTATGGAGGAAGATAAAGGAGCGCCAATTAGCCATTGGTATGGTACAGCCGCGCTCTGTTCATGCGGGACATGTGCTGATATAGCTTACTGCAGAGGACATACTTCTAATCATCGCCGAGCTCTCATTGATCGCACTCACTGCGACGGTCTGGAAACGTGAGTGCAGATGCAGGCAAGTGAGTCTTCTGGCTAGCAGGTTTCTAGTGGTCGTGGTTTCTTACGCTGGCTACCACGCGGCGGACATTCCGCGGGGGGCTATAAATCTGGAACAAGTGCTACTCGTAAGTCCTTTTACACTTGGGACATCCAAGTATGTTTGCGTTGTGCTGACCTTCATTTTGCCAGTGGCGCTACATCAACAATGCGATATACAATAAGATCCTTGGCCTTGTCAAGATCTCGTTTCTAATCACGTTATTGAAGCTGCGCTGTACAAACCGGCTGATCATCGCGAGCCTGTGGTCGCTAATCATCGTAAACATATGTTTCATATTCGCTGCCACCCTTGGACACATCCTCAGGTGTCAGCCAATCCACAAATACTGGCACCCCGAAGTCCCTGGTTACTGTACCAA
This sequence comes from Alternaria brassicae, assembly GCA_004936725.1. NCBI lineage: Eukaryota > Fungi > Ascomycota > Dothideomycetes > Pleosporales > Pleosporaceae > Alternaria > Alternaria brassicae. Next base: position 487,953 of record CM016506.1, on the reverse strand, counting down.
TGACTCACAATACATCTTCGGTGTAATCGGTGTAACAATCGGTACCGATGTTCTTGTCGCATTGATTCCAGCATGGATTCTATACGACCTTCAGATGTCTCTGCGGAACAAAGTCGGAGTCATTGTATTCCTTTCGCTTCCACTCGTAGTCACTGCAATTGGCTGCTATCGTTTACATCGCTTCGTCATCTTCTTCAGTTTACCCGATGCCGCCGCCGAGGATCCGCACAACGTGAGAAATGCACTATCGAACATTGAAGCGAATCTTGGGGTGATCGCGGTATGTGGTCCGACAAACGTGTTCCACCACCAAACCGGCAACACCACCAAACCGGCAACACCACCAAACCGGCAGCCCCACCAAAATCAACGCGACGCTCTACACAATAGCTTAATAATAATATAAGATAATAGCGTATAATTCTGTAGATAGCTAGCTAATTACTGTCTATATAAATTCCGTGTGTAACCTTAAATATAACACTTAGAATACGTTAGTGGTGCGCGCTAACGTCCTTAAGTACTCTAAGCTTATTTAGCCTCTATAACCACTCTTTCTGCTTCTGCAGTAAGCTACTAGCCTTACTAAGCCTGTAGCGCTCCTCTATAAGCAATATATTAACGTCGCTAATCTCTTCTACGTTGCTGCCGCTAACTAGCTATATAAAGCTTTCTATTCTTTTCTATAAGTATAGTCGCTAAGTTTATTATAAGCTAATAACTTTTAATAAGCTAGTGTATAGCTTAGCTTGTTAGGCTCTGCGACTAGCGGCGAAGAAGGTCCTGTACGTAACAAGCCTGCTGCTGGAGCTAGGCTACTGTACGCGGCGTCTCTGCAGTCTATATAATGTTATTGTCTGCTATAGTCGCTGGTAGAGACGGCGTACAGACAACTATAAGAGACAATAGAACGCGGTCTAGACAGGGAGAGATAAGCCCTATTGCCTAGAAGCTAGCCTAGATATTCTGCTGCGTGAATACAGTTATCTAGATTTGTATATAGATAGTAAGGAAGTCTACCTTATTAATATAGTAGACGCCTTAGCGGGCGAGCTTCTAGATCTCGTAACTATACGCTCGCTTAAGCGGCGAGAAGCAGCTTATATTAAGCGGCTAGAGAAGGTGCAACGTATAAGGCAGCATGTAGAGGGTGATAATCTTATTCTCTGTGCAGTACTAGTTAAACTTAGGCGTAGCGTAGCTACTATAGCTGTCTAAGATAAGGAGCTAGTAGACTCTACGTATATAAGAAGCTGTATTTCTATTAAAGTACTTTACCTACTTAATACTAAGCTTATCTGTTGTCTAGCTGTTATCGCTGACTGCAACTACCTAGTTATTAGGTATATAGCGATACTAGCTAGCCTAGTAGAGCTTTCTAGACAAGATTACGAAGGGTAGAAGACACTAGCTAGACGCGTTGATACACTTAATAGTTATAACCTAGTCTCTGTTGCCTAGCTGTACAGTAACTGCTTAACCTATAGAGTTAGAGCTTGTAACTACCTTAGACGTCGCTGCAACGCCTATTATAAAGCCAGTCTTATCAAAGTTGTACGTGTCTATGTTTAGTATCCTATAGGCCTAGCGCGTCTTCTCTACAAGCTTAAACTACGCTAAGATTATAATAGGATTCTTATAATAAGCGCGCTAACTATAGAACTTCTTATTCTACTTAGTCTGTAGCTTAGACTAGCTGTTAATAAAGCGCGATACCTAGTTCTTACCTACAGGTAGAGAAAGTAAATCTTAGCTGCAGCTAGCGAGTAGAGCGTCTGCTATGCGTTGTACGTTAATAACCTAGGGTAGAAAGCCTTATTAATTAAAGTCTAGAATCTACTATATAAGAGACTGCTCTTTAGAAGGACGTAGCTTGCGTTGTAAGGTATAAGATACGCTGTAAGGTTAAGCACCTTAAAGGCGGCCTTAGAGCGTTGTATAAGAGACGTTAAATAGCTGCGCAGCTCTACTCTAGCTTCTAAGCTGCTTAGTATTAATTAGATAAGTAGTAAGAAGAAGTCTGCCTTATTCTTAAGGCGATAGCGGCTATTATAGAGGTGTTATAATTGTTGCTGTGTAGAGCGTCGCGTTGATTTTGGTGGGGCTGCCGGTTTGGTGGTGTTGCCGGTTTGGTGGTGGAACACGTAATCAAGTGGATCTTGGTAAGCTCCGACTGACACTTGTGCATACAATCATCGCTAACGCTTTCCGCCATAGGGCCGCTTTATTCCCTACCTCGATACCGCTCGACCGACGAATGCTTTTACACCGGACCCATCATCGCACTTGCGACAACGCTCGCGTGGCTATGTTAAGAGTCATGATGGTATAGAGCTGGAGCCAAACGATTTCGGTGACACATACCCGAGACACGTTCGGAATTCTTGTTGGAGGACCGATGATCACGATGCAGATAGCGAGAAACAGTGCATTACCGTCGAAGCAACCCAAGACGTCAAAGAAATCAGGGCGACGATAGTGGTAGAATGGAGAAGCACGCCGTCATGCTAATAACAACATCATCCTCATGTCTATGGATCACAAGGCGAAGCGATGTTAAGGTCAGACGATGTAGTTGTCGAGAAGGGCAATATGATGCGACTGGGAATGCAATTATGAGCTGAGAACGTTCAAGACCCTTCAAATCTCGCCGGAAAGCAAGATCTTACATGCTTGACATCCTATAACTACTCGTACCTGCCCTACTTCCTGAACCTCAACTCTCCACCTTTGCCGCGGTAGACCTTGGACGTCATACTACCCCCCTTCTGCACAACAACGCCGCCTTTCCTCTTGGGCGACTGCTTCTTCTCCGCTCCAGCAGCCTTTTCCATGCCATCGACTACCTCAGAGGCATCTATCAAATGCAGCTTATTACCCTTCGTGGGCTCGACAAAGCGGGATGGCGCCGGACGCGAGTTGGTGGGAGAGTCTGCAGTGGAAGTAACTGGCCTTTGGAGGGAAGCCATGGCGGGTCCTGACGCGGGCGCCATCTGGAAGATCTTGGTTACATTAGTACATAATGTCAAGTAGGTTCAACAGAGCGAACTTACGTCGTAATTGACATGCTCTTCCTTCTCCTCGTCGTCTGGACCAAAGATCGCAGCCAGCGTCTCGTCGCTGAAGCGAGTGTCCTCTTCGCCTTCAGTTTTGATCTGAGCCTCTGCGGGCGGGGAAGAGGTCGTGTCTCCAAGCGCCGTCTTGACAGCAAGGCCGCAGGAAGCCAAAGCAAGCAGGATCTGCGAGTCTGTACCCTCGATCTTGCCACTTTCCAACTCGCGTCCGAGTGAACTCAGCGTTTTGATGCTGAGATCGTAATCATCGATCTGCTGCTCGAGTACGGCCACTGCAGTCTTGATGGCTGTGTTCTTCTTGATCAAAGGGAGCAGCCCGTCAAGTGCTATCTGAGCTACACCGCGACGCTCCTCAAATGTCTTACGCGCCTCTTCCTTCATGCGCTCGAGCGAAAAGTGCTCTGCAGGCGTCTTCGTACTGGGCGAGAGAATGTCGCGCTCCTTGTGGGGAAGATCAAGCTTGACCCGTTCCTTGGCCACTGGCGTCTTCGTCTTTGGCTTCTTTGTTGTAGGCTTTGCGACGGATATGTTTGTGTCATCGGCCTTGCGCTTCTTGGGAGTCGCTTTTGGCACGGCTCCAACAGCAGGCTGTTGGAGGACTGGCGCAGTGCGCTTGTTGGCTGCTTCCACGACGTCGCTCGCACTCTTAATATGGGAGCCATTGTTTGCGATCTTGATCTTCTTGATGGCAGGCTTGAGTGTCGCGGAAGTGTGAATGTCTGGGTTCTTGATGGACTGGAGGATATTAGAGAAAGAAGGCATCTTGTTGGTCTGGATAGAAGGACTGGGTGTGTTTGTGGAATGTAAAGTGGATAGTAGGTACCGTCGGTTAATCTGCAGTATGGTAGAAGTAGAGGGGTAAAGATAGGAGCTATAAGAAAGTTCGAAGAAGCTTCGGTCAATACGAGAAACCCGTAGGTGAAAGTGAAAGTGAAGATGCATGGTATTGACGCTGAACAATAGCCCCCAACTCAAGATCCGAAATTGTGCCAAACTGAACAATAGAACAGCTACACCGAGACTATGACGATAGTGACGGTGACTAAGGAAGCTGATGATATGACAAAATGGAAGTCAAGAACAATACCGATAAAAGTCACATTAGGTCGAATATGCCACAATGGCAAGACTGAGCAAGCTTGCAGTTTCTGGTAGCATTTCCTATACCGACCTTATGCTATGTATGTGGGAGTAACCATCTGGGACTCATGATGCGGTTATTTCCATTCGTTTAGTACGTCATGCTCGTAAACCTTCGTTATATGGTCAGTCTAGACCCCCTACAACTCCTCCTTGTCGACGCCCTCAATAGAGACCAGCTCAGACTCAAAGACTACTCTATGTTAGCCTACATATCCGCCATGTATCCCAGTATTCGGACTTACTCAAAACGCTGTTGGCAGGGATGGGGCCAGCACCCCGCGAGCCATAGGCCCACTCAGGCTGGATTGTGAGCTTCCTCTTCTCGCCGGGGCACATGTCGAGCAGACCTTGGTCCCAGCCCTTGATGACCTGGCCGGTACCGACGGCGAAGTTCAAGGGAGAACCGCGGTTGTATGAGGCGTCGAACTCACTGCCGTCGCTTTCGAGTGTGCCGCGGTAGTGGACGTTGACCTTGTCGCCGACCTTGGTCATGCGCGAGCACTTGGCTTCGGTAAGGACCTCAGTCTTGAGGTGCTGTAGAAGACGTCAGGACCCTGTGCATACTGTATAGCTTCCTTGGGATACTACTTGCCTCGTTGTTGACAATCTCAGCGACGGCGGCCGCAGCCAATGCGAGGAGGAGGGTAACCTTCATCTTGGCTTTTGAATGGGAGGGTATTTTGATTCTGAGCGTTTACGGGTGTGTATAGAGCAAGGCGACGTTGCAATGGCGGTAAGCGGACGCGGAGGGCCCTTGTGGGGATGGGTGCCAAGCGGCGATGTAGCCCCAAGTTATGCAGGGATCTCTCCACCATGACGCGCTATTCCCTAGCGCCCTTTCTGCTGGAACGACAAGGGGAAGAGATTCAAGCGCGGCGTGTATAACGTGATGGAATGCTCGTGATCGCATCCGGTTGCGCATAAAAGAAACTCAGAAACTCGTTGCCTATAGCAGTCGTACCATGGTATAAATCTACGCCAGTGTTGCCTCTCCATTCTCTCCACCGTTACCATTACCGCCTGTCAAATTAGACATGAACTCCTGATACCTAAATACCTCCGTTCGGTTACCAAGACTCTTTCCGCCCTTGGCAAAAGCTCTCCTCCCACTGAAGCCTTCAACAACCATGTCAATCTCCCTTTCCGTCAACTTCTTCTCGCCCTGCTCAGGCGCCGTGTGCAGTAACGCATCCTTCAGCTCGGCCAAATCAATCTGCCCATCGTCGTTATCATCAAAGGCCTCGAACGCAGCAGTGAGTTCGTTTTGGTGGGAGAGGCTACCGAGCAGGTCGGATAGCGTTGTTAGGTAAGTGGCCAGGTTGATGGACTGGGCGCCGCCGAAGTAGGAAGAGAGTTGTGAGGGGGTGGCGGAGAGACCGAGTTGGGAGAGCATGTCTGCGACGTCGGCGGCGTTGACGTGACCGTCGTCGTTGCGGTCCATTACGCTGAAGGACTCGCGCATGCTGTGGAGGAGGGGTGGGGGGAGCTTGGAGAGGGCGTCGCTCGAGGCCATTCGCTGCATGGGGGCTGGGCGTGATGTTGGTTTGTGAGTGTCAAGTGGATTGTAGGTTTCAACTGGTTTGTAGGTCTCGACGGGTCTGTGGGTTTCGACGGGCTTGGTACTTTCTCCTGCCTTGTAGCTCTCGGCTGGAATCCAAGTCTCGACCGGCTTGTGTGTCTCGACCGGCTTGTGTGTCTCGACCGGCTTGTAGTCGTCGACTGGTGTGTAGTCATCTGCTAGTTTGATGTTCTCAACCGGCTCAGTGCTCTCGACAGGCGGCGACTTCTTCCTGCTGAAAAGAGGAGGTGGTGTGTCGTCCCTCCCAGCACCCTCAAACTTGGCTGCGATGGATGCTGTGCTTAGGGGACGTACTGTCATCTGCGACGACGAGGATACATTTCGCGTGGGCGAGGCCTGGCGTGCGGGTGAAAGATTCCGGGAAGGTGAGGGGGGCTCTGGGGTCCCTGTCGTCCCTCTTGTGTTCAGCCACGATGGCGGGTTTTGCGATGGGTTACCGCCGATGGATAGGCGGTTGGGCGTATGTGCAGGAGAGGTCGGCGTCTCTTTTGGCTTGAGCGGGGAACTGTTTGGCGTCGATGGCCGCAGGGTAGATGGAGAGCTCCCTCTGATGGAGCCTGGTCTCCTGAAGGGCGACTGGCGTGTGCTGTTGAAGGCGAGAGGAGAGGGCTTGTAGGGCGCGGGAGTTTCCGACTGCATCTTTTAGCCGTATCCAAGCGGCGATGCACGGGGGCAGACGTACCATTGTGGGGATGCTCGTTTTTGGTTCCGCGATGTCGCCGTTGGTCGCGTTGTTTGGTGTTGACAATGCAGATGCAGATGGCCTAGCAACGACGGCTGAGCCAGCCATGGGCTACCGGTGCCTAACCAATAAGACATGGATGGGGGCATGCAGGGTCCGCCTTCACTCGCCCGTCCCGCCTCTGGCAGCAGCATGTGCAGGTCACATGCATAGTCACCGCTTCGAACAGTATCCGGCAGCCATTCACGTCTGCCCTGCATATGTTTGGGAGTTTGGCTCCATCCCCCCTCTCCCCCCTCCTCCTCCACACAGCATCACCATGTTGTTTCGGAACGGTCCCATTAGGCTCCCCTAGCGCTGTCGATCCATAATGTAGCCTCAGTAGTGCTCAGGCACTCGTTATGAAGATGGAGACACCCATGGCGGAAGTAGTCGCACAGCGGCCCAACGGTCCTACTGCCGCTCAGCCTGTATCTCTGCAGCGCCAGCCCTCTTTCTCCTCGTTTCCCCCCTCGCGCTCGCCCTCGACGCGCAATGGCGCCAACCACAAAGCCCGCTCCCCGCAGCCCCCCATGCTGCGCGAGGGCGACGAAGACTCGATCCAGTCCGAGCACGACTCATCGCATCAGGAGCCCATGGCTGCCCTGCCCAGAGGGGGCTTGAGGCTGCGCTCGCAGTATCCCGCCGATGCCATTGAGAACCATGTCGAATACATACTGGTCGCCTCGTTCGACATCGACCGCGGCTCCATCATGGAACACCAATACCCGACCGCTATCAGTGGCGACGAGACCATGCTGGCCGAGCTCATGCTGCCCGACCAGGCCCATGTCCGAAGCCAGGACTGGACCGTCTTCTTCCTGCACAAGGACACCACGGCCGAAGAGGAGGAGCGCGAGGCACGGAGAGAGCGCAGGAGGAGGCGACGGCGGCGCAAAGAGGGTTTGCAGGACGACGACGACGACGCGACCGCCGATACAGGAGAGCAAGACGACGACTACGACGATGGGGACGACGACACCGAAAGCGAAGGAGAGCCAGACCCTGATGGACCACCGCTGGTCTATGTCTTGAACCTGGTCAACACCAAGCAAGACAACACAGTCAAGAGGTAGGTCCACCATCACCGTCTACGTGGCGAGACTAACACTGCGTAGAGGTGCCATCGTCAAGGCCATGGCAATATGCACGCGTCACCCCTTCTTACATATATACAAGCCCCTGTTGCTGCTGGCCCTCGAAGAGTACTTCAGAGCACCCGTCATCGACACTCTCGAGTCCTTGTACAACTCCCTCAACGCCATGGATCTGTCGCTCCTGCCGCGATTATCCCCCCTGGAGAACTTCGTACTGGGCGCCAGTGATGCCAAAGACATGTTCGTCGAGAAGTTTGAGCTCATGGTCCGGCAGCGGAGGAAGCTCGACGCTGCAAGAGACTCAGCTGAAACCTCGTCGGATCCTCAGTCACGCAAGAAAACATACGCAGTTCCGCGAGATACGCACGAGTTTGAGTCCAAGATCAACTACAACGGCATCCCTGTCCCCGTCAAGATACCTACCGCTCTAAGTCCGGAGACCGTCGGCGACTTTTCCCTGATCAAGCTCATTCAAACCTTCTCCTTACCTCACGCCACACAACCGCAGCCCTTTGCCTTGCATCCACATCTGACTACGAGCGGCGCTTTCACGCATCCCATCATCGTCCTCGTCAATGCCCTCCTCACTCAGAAGCGCATCATCTTCATCGGACACAACCGACCCTCGGGAGAAGTCGCAGAGGCCGTGTTGGCAGCATGTGCTCTAGCATCTGGTGGTATCCTCCGCGGCTTCGTTCGACACGCCTTCCCGTACACCGATCTTACCAAAGTAGAAGACCTGCTCAAGGTCCCTGGCTTCATTGCTGGCGTCACCAATCCTGCCTTTTCCTACAAGCCCGAGTGGTGGGATCTGCTATGCGATTTGCCAACTGGCCGTATGAAGATCAGCAACCGTATCGAGTCGGCATCACCAACAGAGGGCTCCCTGTTCTTCCAGCAGCAGGGTCTCCCTCTGAACGGGCCAGGTGCACCGCCAACCAACGGCATTGATGCGACTGGCGACACGCAATTCATGGACAAACTCCTCGAGAGTATCGCTAACCGCCACGGCGAGAATGCTATCCGTGCGAAATGGCGCTCGTGGGTCTTCAAGTTCACCCGTATTGCGGCGGCTTTCGAAGAGACCGTTTACGGCGCTTCCGCACTGTACATTGGCTCTCACGAGACTGATATTGGCGCATATGGTGTCTCCGGACATGGCTACGTCTGGCCAGATGAGGGTCACAAGCTTCGGGAACTCGCTGCCAACGTGCATCGTATCGAGGGATGGCGCAATACAAGAAGCTATTACAGTTGCGTTCAGGATCTTGCAAGGCACTGGAATAAGAGACCAGTGCGCGGTCTTGACATTGGCCATCAGCACGACAAGCTGCGCTGCTTGAAGCTTACGCACGATCAATCGGCGGCCATTTACCTTGCACTTGCGCGATGTGTTGAAGAGGCGGGTTCATTAACTGAGAGTGCGAATGCCTCGTCGAGTGACTTATCGTCCATGGCCCAGTCACTCACGCTCGCAAATGACCCCGAGCGTAAGTCAAGCTCCCAGCTCCAGTACGAAACTATCCTGCAGCTCCTTTGTGTCATCCCGGATGCTGGTCTCTTCTACCTTAGTTTGGGCCTGTTTCACCCTAGACAGGACGTCCGAATGGCTGTTGTTAGGTTACTAGAGAGGATCATGGATCACGCTGCCGGCCGACATTACTGGGGTCACCTGGGCCGCTTCGCCAAACTGGCCTTCTTCAGGGTTAAGAGGGAGGAGGCACAGAAGTAATGGTGAACATGACATTGTTAGAATAGTATAGTTCGTTCATGGAGTTTGTATATGCTGTAACGTAGACATCTGATTCAATGAAATATGTACACATGGTCCCCGTCAACATGCTAATTGCCATGCAATAAAGTGATGTTTACTGCCATTGATAATCCAGACACGCTACCAACCGTTGCAGTGGCACGCACGCGCATCCCTGCATCACATCTTGATTTCCGCCTAAAGACATACTCGCCCAAATTTCCCGCCGCGACCCCTCGAATGCGCCCGGACTTGTCATCGTGTCGCAACACCAGTCTCGCCCTGCCCGCACCTTCAATCACCCATTGTTACCGTCTGTCTATACGCCAATTGGACAGCGAGAATGTCTTCCAAACCAACGATCGAACCCCCAGCCGTCAAGAAACGCGGACGCATGAACAAAGTCGTAATCGAGGATACGGGGACAACACCAGAAGTTGCGACGAGCGAGACAACCGTGAAGGAGGTGGCTGCTAAAACGAGTGGGAAGGAGGAATTTGTGCAAGTCAAGAAAGAGGAAAAGATGGTTGCGAATAGCGGGGAAACTGCTCCTACTACTACTGCGAAGAAGAATGCGCCTCAGTCCACGACAATTGCGCCAGAACAGCCCACGCCCATCACACCGTCCACGAGCAGGATACTAGACGAGGTTGAAGCGAGGGGGACACTAAAGAAGGCACAGCAGTCTGGGAAGGCTGCAGAGAAACATGTCGAAGCAAGCGTAGACAACAACAAGAGGAGAAAAGCCAGCTTGTCGCAAACCCCAGCAACGGCACAATCAAAGACAGCACCAGCACCAGCACCAGCACCAGCACCAGCACCAGCACCATCATCACACTCGAAGCCAGCGCTATCCACAAACGCCCCCCTACCAAATACAAAACCCACTTCGCCTCCAAGAACAACGACCATTCCCCTCCCCTCAAAACCCACAATCGCCCCATCACCAATCCACCCCTCCTCACTCCGGAATCCCTCCGCAAAATCCACATCCCCCTCCTCCTCCTCCTCCCGTCCGCATAACCCCTACCCCTCCATCCGACCCTCCCCATCCCAACCAAAGCCCCGTCCCCCACCATACCAACACCAACGCCACCCCCAACCATACCAAAAGCAACACCCTACCCGCATGATAGAACCCACGCCTGACATCCGCCTGCCCCCCAAGTACAAGCCCGTAGCGCGCCGCGTGACAGCGATCATAGTGGGCTTGCCTATTATCTTTGTAGTCGGGTACGAACTGTTTGAGCGGTGGAAAGGTAAGGATGTTCGGAGGAAGTTTGTCGAGGATAGGGAGGTGTTGAAGGGGATAGATAAGAGGCGGGAGGGGGGGATATGAGGATCAAGGGAGGAGGAGGTAAGAGTGGAAGTAATGCCGTATTATGTATTTGTATGTTAGTGGTGGACACCACCGTATAGAGGCATGGATGGGATAACGAATATATACATACGACACCTCTCATTCTGCCATCTAAAGAGATAACCGTGTATCGAACGCTAAACAGGGGGGTATCGCCATTCTCATATGCTCTTGCGTACTTCCTACCTAGGTACCTCCTCTCATCCTTCTGATCTGCTCAGCTCAAAACAAGCGACGACCCACCATCTCTCTTCTTCCACCAAACAAAGGAAACCCCATGCAAAAGTGGCTGAGGAGCACTGATAAGGGCGCATAAAACTATGTATAAGAAAGTTATCTCGTGGCAAAGAAAGCTACATATTGCTCTTCTTCCTCAACAGCATCCCCCTCGTCCCCGAAGGATCAATCGGTAACCCCAATCCCGCTCCACTACCCCGCCGACTACCCGGCCTACTAGCCGACGGAGAATGTGTTGTGTTCGTAGGTACTGCGGGTTCAACATCTAATATCGGAGGACCAACACTGACGTCTGGTGTGGCAGGCCCCGGAGGATGGAAAAGGCGTTTATACCGTAACTCCGGGCTACTGGGTACGCCTGGGTTAGAAGAGTGTCTCGCAGCGGACGTCATGGTGAGATTGAGCATCGTACCGGTACGACGACTCAAGGAGCTTTGGGTAGGCGGTGCTCGTGGTTGTGTGGGCTGTGAGGTGGTTGGCTGCGCTTGCATGGTGGCTTGAGGGGTCGAGGGCCAGAGGATGGGAGTGTTGAATGTGGGTGATGTGGAGGGTGAAGGTGAGGAGGGACGCGATGTGGTGTCTGATTCAGGGTCGGCAAAGTAGTCGTGGTCTGAGGTGTCGTTGGCGGAGGACATGGGGTCGAGTCGGATGGTCTCGGTCCATTGCCCCTTAGGATTGTTTGTGCCGTAGGTTTGCTTTGATACGGGAGGCGGTTGGGGAAATGCTGTGAGTGCGACACGAGATATTAGAGGACTGGTAGGTGCAGATTTTCGTAGGATAGGGCTGGGGGTTTCCGTTCTGAGTTCAAAGCGGGTCATCTTATGTGTCGATTTTGCTCGCTTTCTTTGAACAAGATCGTAATCTTGAGAGCTTGTCCGCCTGATATTTAGGTCTTGCTGTGGTGTAAATACAAGCCGCCCTTTGAGCTTCTGGATCGTATCGTCCAAAGCGAGCTCGATGGCAACATGATTCTGTATGCGCGAGAGCTTCGGCCATGTAGCTCGTTGTCCAGCGAGCATGCATCCGACCATGTATTCTGGTGTGGGGTTACTCAAGACTCTGGGGAAGTCGGCGTAGTTGATCTTCGGGAAGATGTTGATGTCGCCTGAATAGCGCTGGCTGAGGACCGACCTTCCTTTTGTTACGAGGTTTGGGAGAAACCCGGTGTCCGCGAGCTGTTGGAGGCGGTGCATGACTTCTCCCTTGCAGAGACTAGCTGAAAGGCTCATCCAGCCGGGGCCGGTGGCAGTATCCTGTTGGGCTTCCGCAGCGACAATTTCCTCTTCTTTTGCTAGGAAAGGGACAACATGTGGGTTGACTTGCGAGACAATAAAGTGATTCACGTTGAACATTTCGGCCAACCGGGTCATTGGCAGGTCATTGTCCACCGAACCATCGATCCAGGTCGCGTCAGGGTTTGGATCCCAAGGTACTTCCTGGCCGGTCCTCGGGTCTTTGGCCAAAAGTGAAGCTTTCTTGTATACTAGCGGCACTGAGCAAGACGTACATCTAAGCGGGGTCAGCACAGAGATAAGTCGTTCCTTAGTTGTCCACTTACACTGCTGACCAGATCATAACATTCGGCGCTGTGATGTAATTCAGGAGTCTGGGCAGTTCGTAAAGCGATGAAGTCGAAACAGGTATGTTTAGGATACGACGGGTTCGATTGTAGGCTTCTTGGAAGGTCATATCGCCGAGCAGATCGCGCATCACCCTCATAAGATGTGAAATGTCAAAGAGCGCGCCAGACTTCAGCAGGCGCATCGCTTTGCCGACCACGCCTTCCGGGTGATCGGGGCTTTCGAATACGTTCAAATCTCCATAACAGAATTGGTGCATAACCTCCGGAACCTCTGCATCCGTCTTTGTGCATAGAACAGCACTGACGATGCTTCCAGCAGAGGCTCCTGATATGATGCGTGGGAGAAGACGAGCGTCCCAGAGACATTTGATCACGCCAATGTGGTTCATGCCAAAGGTGCCACCGCCTGAGAGTAACAAGGCACTCCGTCCAAAGGACTGTCGCGTTTGAAGAAGCTGATCGACCAGTCGTCGTGGCTCGACAGGACACCGATCTCCCTGCTTCTCCGAGACGTCCAACAGAGCCGCCATCGTCTGCTGCGCAGATTCAATGTACCTCTCAATGAGACGCTTGGTTCCAATATGTGAGTGTTTGTATAAGCGCAGATCGCCCATATCGCCCAATCCGCGCCTGAGCGTGGTTCTGATCAGGAAAAGCATCCTCTTGACATCGCAGCTCAAGCGAGCGTCGTCCAGCTCTTTCAGCCGGGCGGCGACCAGATCTGCATTGTATTCCGGTGTATCATCCTCTGCCTTCCAGGCTTCGTTTCCCTCCAAGACATCGAGCTCGGTCGCGGCGGCTTTCCATTGGTCGTACGTCTCGGCCTGCGTGGCGATCTCATCAGCATGTGAAAGGGTCACGACCAATCTAGAAAACCCACGTCTTTCATGTGCAGGTACAGGACTTGTCTACGATTTGCTTCCGCAGTCCCCACGGCTGGTTCAGGAACATGGTAGTCGTCCGCTGGCTCGCCCAAGGTCCCTAACGGATTCCTGGCCAGCTGCACAAGGGGGCCGAGGAAGCCGCCATGACTCTTACTTGTCCTTGACGATTTTTGCCCATTTTGTCCTCCTCTTACGTGCAGTCTCGTACTGCCGCCTGTGAATATCGTGTCAGACAACAATGACATGGAGCGCCGGTGCACGCCATGCGCGGATGTTACAAAGCCTGGCTTGGCCGGTGGAAGGTGGATCGAAAGATCGACGAGGGCGCGTAAAGGCAGGTTGTGGTGGTGCAGATGTAGAGGGGCTGTTGGTTGCTAGAAGTTCGTCGCGCTCGAGGGAGTCTATAGCCTAGGAATAGTGCCCTTCTTGGAGACGCGGTGTAGAATGACCGGAAATGGATCGACTGCGGGTGGTCATGCGCTCTCGGTCGCACAAGTCGCGGAAAGTACGCCACGGGTTTTCTGCCTCAACAATTCTGCTATGTAGTCGCCGGGTGACGAGACGTGCGCGGGAGTACAAGGCATGGATGCTTTTCAAGTACTCGACTCGTGCAGCGCATGCTAGGGAGCGTGGGGACATGAGCGTGGTACATCGTCATCGGCAAGGATGCAACTAAACAGACACTGCCGGGGGGTGGCTTCGCCTCGGGAGAGCTAAATCATCCACCAACGCTGAGACGCAACTCCCACCTGTACCTGCAGAGTTGGCAGACTACTGCGATGCAGCCATGGATCATGTGTTTGATGCCGCTGGTTATGTGAGCGTACAAGGGCCAGCGTCTTCCATCCAGCTATCGCTTTCTTCAAACTCGGGGTAGACGTGGAGAAACATGCAGACGTGGGGCAGCCATCCCTACCTCTTTTGACCGCCATCTTCGATCCTCTTCTGTCCACGAGGTACACATGCATGAGGCAGCAGTGCACACCCAAAAAAGAACAATATTGTTGGGTGTGACGTCGTCTGTTGCAGTCATTCGTACACGTACAGCGTGCAGGCTTAGACGTGGCGCCTCTTTCACATGTCAGTCTTACTGGGCCAACTGACTCAGCGGTTCAGACAGAAAAAAGGAAAGATGCAACACGACTCTTCATGCGAGTAATCACCTATACTCCATTCAAGCTACTGGGTGAATTCCGGCTTCGACCGCGAAACAATGCACGTGAAGTTGGGTCCTAACGTCGTTACCATACCGGGTATCATGCAACCGATAGATCGAGAGTGGAAATGCTACCAAACAAGCGCCCGAAACTCCTTGAACACCATATCCGACCCACTCACGACTCCATGAATCCTCCATACTACTTGAGGATTCTTGTTAGCCGTGGTTCGTCGCCTTCGGTACGGACAACGCGGTACGCCCCCTTGGGCCTCCCCTCCTGCGCGACTCCGAGAAACACCCTCTCGACATTTCTTAGGCGAGTCAGTGCATTCGATCCTGGTAGTGTCTCCGGTAGCATAAATTCGGTAAAGGCATCGAGCTGCTCAGGACGTAGGCGTCTCTCCATGAACAAGAAGTTGAACATGATGTTGTACGAGTCAAAGGCGATCAGGTTGAGCTGATAAGGCAGAGTCGCTGTCTCTTCGTACATCTGGCGGCAGACCCCATTGAGCAACGTGAAGGTAGTAGCGGGGGGTTTGACCCAGGGCTGAGATACCGTAACGAAGGGATTCCGTCTCCCGTCGACTATTGTGCATTGATACTTGAAGACGGGCACAACCGCCTGTACCTTCTTCGCCTTGGTAGGGTGAGCAGTCGTGTGGTAAGTCTCGTAGCTGATATTGATGGTCTTCCCACCAAGTGCATATGTATAGATGAGACTCCTCACATTCTCAGGGAGTTGCAGAAGAGGCGAGTTGGCCTGGTTCGCCGTGAATCTGGTCCGGTCAGTCTCTGCTCCTGAAGGACATGTTCTCAGGAAACTCACTTCTGGGCTTGCTCTGAGGTTCTAGATGAACGTTCTCCCATTATAGTCCACCGCGGTGCTGCGACCTCCTCAGCCTTGTACATCCTTGGCTGATAGGGCTCTTTCGGCTGCTCATTCTTGGTGATCCGCTCAAAGAACTGCGATGATTGCATTGGTGGCGCAGATGATATCTTGAGCGTCTTTGAATCGCCCGTGCAAGAAGCCTTCTTATACCGCGTCAAATTCTCATCTATGCGCGCTTGATGATGGGCTCTCTTATGCGCTTCCGCCGGCGGTGTTGGTAGAGAACCGTTCCTTGCCCAGCCACTTTGCTCTCGTGGTTTTTGCCCTGTCTTGATGATCTGTGCATAGTTCTCACGGTCGCCCCGAATACTGCTCTCACCTGGTTTCGGGGCTTGGTGCTGTTTGTTTCCAAGCACTTTGTCGAACACAGAGCGCGGAGGATACATGTCGTCATCGGGTATGGAAACTAGGCCTTGTAACCTAATCTTCTTCCCCTGTCGGCTCGAGGGCGGTGTTGGCAGTCGCGAATCATTTGAATCGGTATCTGCCTTGGTCCGCTTGCGACTATCGCCGACCTCATGCGCTGCATCATGGTCGTGAGGTACGCGGCGCTTGTTTGGGCGCTTCGAATAAGTGATTTTTCCCGCCATTCTGCGGCAGAAGTTGATGACTTTTGAGATAAGTGAGAGAATGGCGAGTATAGGAATTGAGTGAGCGAGCTTCGCTCATAACAAGTGGAGAGATGGTGCAACTGCGGTATTGTGGCAGGTGCGAGTGAGAGCGCCTACCAATCAAGAATAGCGATTGGTCAAGGGGACGGAAGACTGGACAGAACGCGCAAGGAACTAAGGGTGATGGCGAAGACGCAGGTTTCTGTTCACCTTACCGAGCACATCCGACGGTTGCCGCAGGTGTAGTTGGGCAATCAAGGTCAGGGCGTCGGTGTGGTGCGTGATAACGATTGCATTCCCCAGTTCCTCAAACGGTACTTGCGCGAGATCAAAGGCCCATGAAGCTGTGTGCGCCATGTTCCCATGTAGAAATCCATCTCCGCACTTGTCGCGGTCTCACGTGTGGTAGCTGTAGTCATCATGGATGCATCTGGTTAGCGTCCGTACCCATGTTATCGCGTGACCCTGAGGCCGCGGTACAGTACCGGTAGCGATGATCGGCCCGAAGCAATCATCATGTTCGAAATTCTGAAGTGTTGTAATGTCCGTATATGACTCTCTTGGACTTCATAATGTATTTACTGTGTCCTACACAAAATCGGGCATACTGTCACTGCGATATCCTTAGCTATGCACCTGTGCTTACTTCCAATCGCTTCCGACTATTATGGTCACATGTAGCTCAGGGTGAGAGAAATGGCCCTGCTCTGCATGATGTGAATCTTTCCTATCGGATTCAGTGGCTTCCTCCCTCATACAGGCTTCTTTTTGTATTCTCGTCTGGCTTTCTTTGAGCGTGCTCCTCATCGCCGAACTACACCGAGCCCGTCCATCGCTCATATCTACGTTTCGCTATCATTTGTGTATCTTTCAATACTACCTGGGTAGCAGTACTGCAGTCACGTCGTGGTCACTCACTCGTCGCTCCTGCGTCCCGGTCTGGAAGTCGCGCTCACCTCGACTCCAATCGGCAGCAAGGGCGAGCTAGCTGCCTTGTCAGCAACCTCGACCCTCTGATCACCCCTTCCCTCTTACCCACGTACAACAATCAGACAAGTTTGAAACCCACAGACTCAGCATATCCTAACCAGCTGGTTGAGCCGGTGACAATGCCGCTCATTATGCCCAAGAAGACAGGTAAGTCTTATTCACAGCAGTGCAGTCGCTTCTGCTGCTTTGGGACACGAGAGTGTTAAATTTTATATCATAGCTGCGACTGAAATCCTTGTCTGGGACGCCTTCCCTCCGCCACCTCGAGACGCCGAGTTTTGTACGTAACCCCCCACATGCGAAGCCCATGTGGCACACGCTGACTATCGGCCATGGTTGCAGGGCAGCCAGATCCTGGTAGTATTGCCCGACCAGGTGGTCTCCCAGACCCGCGATTCAACCGCGATCCTGAGCAAGACCGTCAAAGCAAGTCTTTCAAGAAGGAAGCCCTGATACTGCATCAACATCTAGAGCTTCCACAAATTCAGAATCCTCCTCGCATGTCCTGACGCCGGCTTGGGCCGTCTCATTAGAGAAGGCTATTGCAGAAGACGATAAGAAGCTTGATGCGTTAGCTGCCACTACCATTAGTCCAAAATTCATATCCCGTCCCGAGACGATCCGCAAGAAATCGATTCCTCCACATCTCAGAGGCAAGATTGGGGACGAGGACAAGGCTCCCTCAGCCGTCAGCTTCTTACAGCATTCACACTTGAATTTGAACCCAAACACCAAGGTGTTCGAGGGGCTAGCGATGCATGGGGACAGTGAGGAGGCTCTGGCCCCCACCATCCGCCCTCACCTTGACCATGATGTCAAGGTCAAGGTCATGCTCACACGTGCGATGGAACACGAAATGGATCTTGACAAGGTGGCGCCTGAGCGAAAGCTCATAGCTATGCAGCGCGCCGAGCTTGACAGATACCATGACAAGGTATACTCAGCTCATCAACAATGGTGGGAGGCCATGCAGAAAGTATAATTTGTTTGGATCACACAAGCAGGCTCTCAGCTTGCGATGCGGCTTTGGGTATGGTCAAGCCGAAGGAGCTTTATTACTCTAATGGGTGGCACATGCTAGGGAAAATGCATCGTAGGAAAAGCATTATCGACCCGTATATTTACAGGGCATGGTTAATAGTGAAAATCCTTCCATCAATAACATAAGTTTCAACATGTCTCTGTATTGTTCCCTGGACTCCATCTGCTCAGAGACAAATGCTCATCGTCGTCATCAGCAAACCCCAACAATGAATGGTGTCAAAGACACTTTGTCGACTGCTTGCTGACGTTTCGTTTCGCGTCTGTAGTGCTTATAGAAGTGAGACGGTTCTTCTCATGTCAATACAGCTGGGTCTTATCAATACGCCGTCAACAACGCAGATGTGTCGACGCCACGCCGTGATTCGCAGCAAATTTTACATCTCCGGCGAGACAGCATCGTCAGTAAGATTTGGAACAGCAACCCATTGGTAAACGCAATGAGCTTTCGCGACACGAGAATAACCTACGATCTTGCGAAGCATCTGGACTCCAACTCGATAGACTCCCTTATGCCAGAGACAAAGGCAAATGGCAAATCATCCATTCCACTCGCAACCTGCGACTACGACTCCGCTTCTGATACGTCAGTCAACTCGCGACCACTGTCACTTCTTTTCAAACCTATCAGCGAAGACGAACTAAACAGTTGTGCAACTCGGGACCTCATCCGTACATCTTTCGCTGCAGAAGAAGAAGAAGAAGAGAGTGCATCACTCGCGCAGTTGAGAGATGAGTTGGACGAGCATTTCCGACGTCTAAAGACAGAGTTTGAGGTCAAAAGAGGAGTCACCTGGACGCCTTTGCGGCCATGGGCGAGTGAGGAGTGGGAGTGGAATGATGAGGGCGGCGCTGAGGCCGAGGGGGGCTTTGATTGGTGTTGAGAAGTGGATGTGTGGGTAAGAAAGCTGAGCAATGGAGAGAGAGCAGATGATGTATGTTCAGCGTCGACGTAGTCTACATGTCATGGGACTGTGTTCATGTGGGTTTGCGGACTCTTTTTCTAGGCCAATAGAGGACATGGTAAATCTGATTTTGTGCATTTGAAAATCGTACCTTGGTAAAGCGAAGCAGATTCCTGCTCGCGTGCATTCCTCTGTTGGGACTGGAAGGGAAAGGGCGGTACGCTAGTATTGAACGGAGGGGGTTTGGGTGCATCATGTACTTGCAATGTTGATATATTCATGGTTCCCCGCGGTGTTCTGAACCAGACTCTAGTTCTTATGAGGAGAGTCATGGTTGGCCAAGTTGAGATCTGTCGAACTGCAAATGTGTTGGGGTGCTCTTGATTTTGCTGCGATTTCAAAGCGTGCATAACTGCATCCATGTACAATGCGGTCGTCGACCTTTGGCTGTGATATGCCGCTCTGCCTGGAACGGAATAGATGCGTATGGTCGCAGGCAAATGGGCGCGGGCGTTGTCGACGAACCATGGTAGCGGGGACGGGCCGTCTGGCGCTTCCGTGAATGGGTCCAATGCCACAACGTATATTGCGTGTATACCGAATTTTGTCAATGCCATATGGACTAGACGGTAACCATAGTAAGCATAGGGTGGAGACTTTCGTCCCGAGCTTTTCATCATGCATGGCGGCCATAAAATCCATCGTCTGCCCGCTCTCTGTCTTTCAACCTTAACTTATCCCAGACTACCGAATACTGTGCGCAGCTGAATTCAATCCAACGTTGGTTTCTTACGCCAGCCACCTTCGAATCTACTGTCTGGCCTCAACGACACCATCAAGACCATGACTGCATACGTCAGGAACGACAGCGATACACCCTCCGGCGGCTCTGTTGGCCGTAAGAAGCAAGCTGCGGATGAGATCGAAATGGTTCCAACACGGAGCCACCAAGCGCAATCCAGTGGCCCGCTAATGCTCACTGAAGCGAACTTGATACAGAAGACGGGATATGCGTTCACAAACAAGCACAAGTGGGCGATTCTGACTGTTGTCGGACTTTGCCAAACCAGCATGAATTACAACGCAGCAGTCTACTCCAACGCGATAGGACCACTTAACGAACATTACCATCTCGGCAGCAACCACTTCACCAACGCCAGAGCCGGCATGGCATGGTTCTTGATCTTGTACGGTATTGGGTGCGAGCTGTGGGCACCCTGGTCCGAGGAATTTGGACGAAAGCCAATCATGCAGTTGTCTCTCTTCACCGTCAACATGTGGCAAATCATGGCTGGTGCTAGTACCTCATGGGGTCACGTGCTTGCAGCGCGTCTGCTCGGTGGTCTCTGCTCCGCAGGTGGATCTGTGACACTCGGAATGGTCGCGGACATGTTTGATCCCGAAGACCAACAACTCCCTATCCTCTGGGTCAGCTTATGGAGCTGTCTAGGTTCAGTCATTGGCGGCATTTGTGGTGGCCCTATCGAGCAGTTCCTTCATTGGCGATGGAATTTCTGGATCCAGCTCATCCTTGGCGCCACTGTCCAAATCATCCACTTCTTCTTCGTTCCCGAGACCAGGTCAACGGTCATGCTCAACAAGGAAGCCAAGAGACGCCGCAAGCAAGACCCAGCGGACAACGTCGTTGGACCGACTGAACACGAGAAACTCGACTTTATGGCCTGTCTCAAAATCATGGGTCGTCCATACAAGATGCTGGTCTGCGAACCAATCGTCGGCTTCCTGTCACTGCTTAGTGGATTCAGCGACGCACTCATCTTCAGCTTCTTGGAATCGTACGGCTACGTATTCGGGAAGGATGGCTGGGGCTTCACGCCCAGCCAGCTGGGACTCGCCCTTTTCGCCCTCTTCATCGGTTATTGGCTGGCGGCAGTACTGTATTACCCTGTCATAAGACGCCACAACCAGCAGCGTAGCAACGGCCAGGTACTGAGCCCAGAGAGTCGCCTCTCAGCCCTCCGCTGGATCGTGTTACTCCTTCCCATTGGTCTGTTGGGGTCGGCATTTGTTGTGACTGGCCCACCTCTTCCCTGGATCGCTCCCCTCATATTCGCAGTCTTGATCGGTTGCGCAAATCTCGCCATCTACTTCGCCACGATCGACTACATGGTCGCTGCCTACGGAGGAACATATTCTGCCTCAGCCACCGGCGGCAATGGTTTTGCTCGAGACGTTCTTGCTGGCATCTGCTCCTTCTACACCGGTCCAATGTACAAGAATCTTGGTGTCACAAACTCGACGTGGGTACTGTTCGCGATCTCCGCCCTCGTGTGTGCCCCAGTCTTCTTCATCTACAAATGGGGCCCTAGCATTAGAGCTCGTAGCTCGTACGCCCAGCGGATCCAGGAGGAGAGGGAGAAGAACAATTCAGTCAATCAAGCAATGCAAGGGCAGGCATGAAAGGGAAATGGAAGAGGGTGTAGTACTGGTGTTCTCCAGATTGAGGGCCGTTGTCTGTTCGTTTTGCGATACCCAAGAGGTTCGTATTTGTTGATTTGGATTCTTCTTTTTGTGGCAAATCTGGGCATGTCCTTATTATCAGTCACGTAGGGCGGCTCTGCTGGATGGAAATTAGAATACCGTAGATGTTCGAATGATTGTTCTTCCTCAACTGTCACTTATGCGATATTAAAACAAACTCGTACAAGATGCCATTGTGGGACTCCTGCACTCTCTGGATTAGCAGCGCACCTGATGCATGACAAAGATCGTATTCTGATATGTTGTGGCAGTGAAGATCGATGTTGCTGAAAGATCGTCCGTCGAGTGGAAGGCGGCGTTAGTTAGCGCCTCACATGACAGCGCGTCACCCCGCGCATGGTCTCGACTCACTTTAGCCTAGAATCACGAACACAGCCAATACCACTCGAGACAGCCACGAACGCTATCTTATCGTAAAGGCAACAATGCGCATACGTTCTGCAACCAAATTATCTGCCTCATAATTTCTTCCTCCCAAAAACCACACAAATGTGGTTTCTAGAGCACGAGAGCCTCTTCGGAGGCAAGCGCGTCTGGCTCCGCCCCGGGTCGCAACAACTATTCGGTCGCACCAAGTCCGACGACGAAGATGGCCCGCAAGGAACGAAGTGGAAGATTGATAACAAAGCTGTCTCACGCAAGCATGTTATGCTGAAGGTCTACGACGCAGCATCAGAGGACGGCACAAAGCTTCACAAGAGGTCGCAGATTGAGGTTACCGACTTAAGTTGCAGACAAGGAATTACGATCGACGATAAGACGACTCTGAAGAGCCAAAAGGCAGCCGATGGATCGACAGAGTATAGTCATGAGATTTTGAAGGGTACTGAACATACCATCAGATTGGCTGCCAGCTATGCGCCATTCAAGATTGTCTGGCGCCCAATTGTCTTCACGTATGCCTCGAAAGAGTCAAAAGAGAGCAAGGCCAAAAGTGCGCAGTTACATACCCTGGATATCAAAACCACAGCCGACTTCGTATTCGACAAAACCACCCACGTTGTATCCGCGAAACGAAACCTCCCAAAAGTCCTCTCGGGCCTGACTGCCGCCAAACATATTGTCACTACAGAATTTCTTGATGCAGTCCTCAGAGTTACAGCGCCATCGGTCGACGAAGACAGCAACTATCTGCCTTCGAAGCTGGAACAGGACTTTGACACCTGGTGGCCAGCGGAGAAGGAATATACACCAGCAGTGGGCGCGGAACCAGTTTTGCGACCACAGGAGATGCTGCTACCTGATTCCTCGCGGGCAGAAGTATTCTCTGGACTGACCTTTGTGTTTCTCAACGAAGGCCAATACAGCAGTCTGCTTGATCCTGTCACTGGCGGAGGCGGCAAAGCATTACTATACGATGTACGACTGGGCGAGACAACAATAGAAGAGTACGTCGATTACGTTTACAGTGTAGCAGGGAAGAAGCGGCGCGGTAAACCTGGCGATAAGCTGCCCGTCATAACGGTGCGCTTACCTACGTATCCTCATGAGATGGAAGAATGGGCCACAAATCTTGTTACTGGAGTCGATCAAGCACTTGGCCAGCGCTCAGTGCTACAAAATGAGTTCCTCGACGTGATTATCACGAAAGACCGCGCCACAATACAAAGGCCACCTGCAGAAGTAAATACCCCTGCATCTACACCTGCACCAGAGGTTATGACAATTCGACGTTCCATGCGTCAATCAACACCAATGTCTCAGTCCAGAGCACCATCACAGGCTCCCCAGGAGAGCGCACCTCTAGCGGAAGAAGCTGCGAAGACCATTCCACGGAAACGCGTACATCGACCTAAAACGAGCCGCTTCACCGGCTTCGATGATGACGAACCCATT
Source organism: Alternaria brassicae (assembly GCA_004936725.1). Classification (NCBI taxonomy): domain Eukaryota; kingdom Fungi; phylum Ascomycota; class Dothideomycetes; order Pleosporales; family Pleosporaceae; genus Alternaria; species Alternaria brassicae. Next base: position 464,590 of record CM016506.1, on the reverse strand, counting down.
CCGAAGAAGAAGCTGAAGGTTGAGAATGCTCATCTCGAAGATGTGCAGCAGTCTGAATCACCCGCAGGGCCATCAAAGGCGGCTTCACAAACACGCACGGCAGCAGGCACACAGCATCAGACACCTCCACAGCCACATGTACAAAACACAATCGAGAAAGAAGAGCAGATGAATACCCTGTTTCCTACTGCCGCGAAGATGAGAAAACAAAGAGCAGCTACCCGCGCGCCATCAGCATCTGTCGAGCCTGAAGGAGAGGGCACTGTAAAGAAACCAGCCAAGAGAGGCGCAGAGACTCTGGCGCAACTCAACAGGGCAGAGAAGAAAGCCGAAAAGGACATCAACATCCGTGAACATACGCGGCAGCGCATCAAAGAAGAAGAGGAACGTCGTAAAGCAGACGAAGAGAGTCTGCGGGAAGCACTCGAGGGCATCGATATCACCGAGCTGAAGAACCTGGCCAAAATAGAGGAGATGCATGTGCTACCCCGGCAGAACAGAAGCACGGCACGTAACCAAAGTCAGACGAATAACGAGCGCTGGAACGCCGAATGGAACGGTCGCAAAAACTTCAAGAAATTTCGTCGTCGCGGTGCAGAACAAGGCGTTCAAGCCCCAAAGGTTCTTGTCACGCTCGAAGAAGCACCTTCCAAGAATACCCATGGCATCACTGACGCTTTCTTCCTGGACGATCCCGAGCCCTCTTCTCGCTCACGCGATAGTCGGCGCGGTCGTACCGCGGCAGTCGACAGCGACTCCTCTGAGCCAGAAGTCGGCGGCTTCACTCGGAGGCAGCGAACGACGCAGTCGCAGCCACAACAGGAGGTCATCAACGTCGAGGACAGCGGACCAGACGATGAAGAGGTCCCTGAACAGCGGACGCAGAGGAGTAGCGGGCGAACGCAAAGGGTTGTGGAAACGCAGCTTGAAAGCACACAGACGCAGCGGGGGAAGAAGAGGGGATCTGGAGCTGCGAGTAGTGGACAGCCTGCTGGTAAGAAGGGGAGGTTTGGTAGGAGGGATGATGATAGTGATGATGAGGAGACGGGGTTTAGATTCAAGCGAAGGACCTAAGATGTGTTATTAGTGGACCGCTGCTTTTCTTCTCGATTTTATGTCTATACAGATGAGCGCATGATACCCTTGAACTAGTGTAGCAATGGCGAAAAAGACGTCGATGATTGATGGCGAAGAATCCATGTGCGTGGAAATAGTTTTGATTCGTAATCTCATAGTCAATGGTATAGCGCCCCAACACCGTCTCCTGCTCATCGAGACGGAAACCCGACACCGCATTCTCTTGCTTCAACTGCCTGTCATATACACATGCCCAAAACTGTGTTGCATGACCCATCTCCCCAGTCCCAGCTTGCAGAGCTCTCATCATCCGCTTCCTCGTAGCGTCTTCGTCATCGTCCGCATATTTGACATGGTCGACTACAGATGTCATGGTCGGCTGATCGATTTGGTATATGGAAAAATGTGGCGATTTATCGCTTGCGCTCAAAGTAGGAACTGGAGCCGAAGAAGGCAACGCTCGAGTCCATGACCGTCTCGCCGACCCAGAGGTAGCTTTCAAACCACTTCTGGGCGCTTGGGTTCTCGCCAAACGTATCTGGCTTGACACTGGGACTGGGTTTAGCTTTAGCTCCGATCTTGCAGTTTGCGGTAATTGCATTGGACGTATGGAGATGGCTCGACACCGGACGTTGTGAAAAGGGGATAGGGTTGGGTGGCGCTTGGGGAGAATGAACGGATCGATGAGTGAGGGGACATACGTGAGGCCAGTTGAGCGTCGGACGCCGGCGAGGAAGGCGGATACTGGAGCGACGTTAGCGATGGGCAGAGCAGGAGTGTTTGCAGTGGACATACTTAATACCGCATCGAAGGCGTAATGTGCGACTTTGCCGAGCTGTTACTGGTGTGAGCTAGGGAGCATGCGACTCGGTGGTCCGACCGACAAAGTAGTAGGCACCGTAGAGTAGTAGGCTACATACAACCATGATGGGCGACTGTTGGGAGGTGGCGGAACGAGACGAGGTTATGTGAGGCTGGTTGAGGAGAGCGTGGCGACGGGGGCTTCAGGAGGTTATGGCGCGGGTGGGTAGGTGATGGTGGTGGTGTTGTCGTGTTGTTGAGCGAAGGATGCGGGATGCGGTGTACAGTGGAGGAGAGACCTAGTGTGGCTGGTGTCCTTTCCTTAGTCACTCGTCTGCATGTGATTGAGCTGGCAGGCGACTCCAGGGTGCCCTTGTTTCTGAATGTAGAGTACTACATAGTATGTGACATGTGCACCTGTCGATCGTGTTCCAGGTACCCATAGTTATCTGGACCTGTCTTGTCCATGTGCTGCCCTAGAGGGCCCAGTCCTTCGCTCAGATACGGCTGATACGCAGAATCGTCTCCACTAATATGGAACTGGAGCATATTGTCGCATCAATGGGACCCCCTCCCTTCGACCTCGGGCAAGTTATGCGGAGCAGTCGCGGGTGATTTAGGAGCGGACCCTACGACGTGCTGGACTTGGTATATAACAGGGCCTGCCGCGACGTGGTCCACGGATGCAACTTTCTTGCCCCCATGAAACCTCCAGGACACCACCCATCTCCGCGCGGGTAACCAACCCACTGTGGAAAAAAATCGAGACACGCCAGCAGCCGGCCGCGCATTGCAACAACCGCTCGCTAGCTAGATTCGCCCAGCGGGAACGCGGCGCCGAGATTTCCAATTGCTGTGCAAAAACAGTACGCGTTTGACGGCTTATCTGGGCGGCATGTCTGAGGGCAATGATGCAGCAACGTGGGTGGAGTCGAAGAAGCAAATGCGTGCCACGACCAAGACCATGGGACATATTCAGCAGTACCGTCAGCAGATCGCTCGGCGCATAACGAAAGCATCTTATTCAACCAAACCCTCTCCAGACCATTTCCTGACTCCAATCTGTTTCCAATTCTCATATCTAAACGGCCGCCGCTCAGGGTGCAGCAGCCCCACGTACTAATCAGCACAACTAGCGCCTAGACTAAGCTGCCCCTCCAAAACACGCTCAACAGCCAACAAAACTTCTAGCCTGTCGCAGTAGAAGATAAACCTCGTCGACCGCCATTTTCTAGCAGCCAGCTTGCCCAATTCTCTTCTCCCTCTCCCTCAACCGTCGCCAAAACAATTCAAGTTCTCTAAACAGACTCCTTCGACCGGCCCCGCACTCCGCGACAGCGACTCAGCCTTTCCCCTCTACCACCTCTTCTCTCTAAACACCACTCACAACAATGGCGAACGCGTACGTGTAGTATACTCTCTTAAAACTGACTTCAGCAACTTGAAATACTGGATTGTATCATCTATATCCACACTTTGAGCGCGTTGTACAAAGTCGCTTACCATCGCTTTGGAGTATACAACTCCATGGACAATCACTAATACCACCGACAGTCTAGACCACCTCAACTCCGGCAGGACCCGGATCGAGTGGCTCAGCCAGCTCAACACCGAGTACACACCTGCAAAGGAGTACCGGAGAACCTCCATCATCGGCACCATCGGTCCCAAGACAAACTCCGCCGAGAAGATCAACGCTCTCCGCAAAGTCGGTCTCAATGTCGTTCGCATGAACTTCTCCCACGGCTCCTACGAGTACCACCAGTCCGTCATCGACCATGCGCGCGAAGCCGAGAAGACACAAGCTGGTAGGCCTCTGGCCATTGCCCTCGACACCAAGGGCCCCGAGATCCGAACTGGTAACACTGTGGGCGATGCCGACATTCCCATCAAGGCTGGCTCCATCATCAACATCACCACTGATGACCAATATGCCACCGCCTGCGACGACAAGAACATGTTCGTCGACTACAAGAACATTACCAAGGTTATCGCACCTGGCCGCACAATCTACGTCGACGACGGTGTCCTCTCGTTTGAGGTCCTCGAGGTTATCGACGAGCAGACACTCAAGTGCAAGTGTGTCAACAACGGCAAGATCTCGTCCAGGAAGGGTGTAAACCTGCCCAAGACTGACATTGACCTCCCCCCGCTGTCTGAAAAGGACAAGGCCGATCTCAAGTTCGGTGTCAAGAACAAGGTCGACATGGTCTTCGCCTCGTTCATCCGCCGCGGAAGCGACATCACTGCCATTCGTGAGGTGCTTGGCGAGGAGGGCAAGGACATCCAGATCATTGCCAAGGTCGAGAACCAGCAAGGTGTAAACAACTTCGACGAGATTCTGAGGGAGACTGACGGTGTCATGGTCGCTCGTGGTGACCTTGGTATCGAGATCCCGCCCAGCCAGGTCTTCATCGCCCAGAAGATGATGATCACCAAGTGCAACATTGCCGGCAAGCCCGTCATTTGCGCAACCCAGATGCTCGAGTCCATGACCTACAACCCGCGCCCAACCCGCGCTGAAGTCAGCGACGTCGGTAACGCTGTCCTCGACGGTGCCGACTGTGTCATGTTGTCTGGCGAGACGGCAAAGGGCGACTACCCCATAGAGGCTGTCACCATGATGCACGAGACCTGCCTGCTCGCAGAGGTCGCTATCCCATACGTCAACGCTTTTGACGAGCTGAGGAAGCTGGCTCCCGTCCCATGCCCTACCACTGAGACGTGCGCCATGGCAGCCGTCAGTGCCAGTCTCGAGCAGAACGCTGGTGCCATCTTGGTCCTGACAACCAGGTGAGTCCGCCCGACATGTTGTACACTTGTGATGCTGGATTCTAACGTGCATTAGTGGTACCACGGCCCGCCTCGTCTCCAAGTACCGCCCCGTCTGCCCCATCATCATGGTTACCCGTAACGAGATGGCCGCCAGAGTGAGTTTCTTTTCCTCTTGTGCACAGGGATTCCTTGGCTAACCTGTGCAGTATTCGCACCTGTACCGCGGCGTATACCCATTCTACTTCCCAGAGGCGAAGCCAGACTTCAAGACGGAGCCATGGCAGGAGGATGTTGACCGCCGTTTGAAGTGGGGAATTATGAACGCTATTAAGCTCGGTGTTCTCAACAAGGGCGATCCAGTCATTTGCGTACAAGGCTGGAGAGGAGGAATGGGCCACACCAACACACTCCGCATTGTGCCTGCACAGGAGGACCTTGGTCTTGACCAAGACGCGTGAAAGTAGGGTTGGAGCGGAGACGGTCGATTCTTAGATGGAAGGTGTGGAGTGCGCGCTGCATAAGGCGCATATGCATGACTCGTTTGCGCAAATGACGGTCTGGCGCATAGGGACACAAGATTAGGTGTAAACACTAGCGGATCAAGCAAACTCTTTAATGACCACCTCTTTTTACGATTTCCAAGTGATCTTCGCATGCTAAGCCGAGCCGCGACGACATGAGCGACATTCCATTGCGAAGCGGCACAACACAGGAGAGCCCAGGGTGGAACCGTCCGTGCGCCAGCAACACTGGCCTCCTGTACACGATGGTGAGTCCGACGCACAACCCTACCACAACCCACGATGGACATATCTGCGCTAGTAAATCACGATGGGGAAGCATCGGTGCTACCGCGCCGTTCACTCTCCAACCCCCAATCTCTCTTTTCATCTTCCCCCGTCACCCCCGCCGCCAAGATACCGACGCCTAAACCCAGCCAGAAGCAGATGTCGCTCAAGCGGAAGCGCCACGACCCCAAGCCGATATGGGCCTATCGCGAAGGCGAAGAACTCCCGCCTGAGCTCAAGCAGCTGCAAGAGCAACAGCGCCAACAATCACGTCCACGTCCACCTGCAGTAGCCCAACCGCACCCGCACCCGCACCCGCAACCCATACCATCTCACCCTCCGCCCCAACCTCAGCCTTCCCCCAAGGCCGAACGAAACGGCCACGCGCCAAGCGAAACGGGCGCGCCTCCCCCAGCAGTCGGCGTATCTGGACTCGCGGGCTTCGAGCGACCCATCTCCGACGATGCGCAAATCTACGACGATGTCTCGCGCAACGTATGTGATTTCATATGGAACACGGCCGTTAACAACGGAGCTGTGCGAAACGCCATCGCGGATCCAAAGGTGCAACTGGAAGTCGAAGCGCGCTGGGGCCAGATCTTGGAGAAGGCGACGGACCAGCGACTGCGCGGGTTCTGGCGCACTGAAACCGTAATAAATATCGACATGTTGGATGTCAAGTTCGAGAGTACTATGACTGCTCAGCAACACAAGCGCATGAACCACTACCTCAACGCCCAAGTCCAGCATTCAAAGGCACCAGGAGCCTCGCGTCCCTCGATCGACTACCGACATACCTACGAGACGGACATGTTCTACGAGCTCGACCAGCAAGGCTTCTCCATGCTGAACCCTATCGTTCAGCGCCTGATTAGCGCATCTGGTAGCCGACAGAGAGTGCGTGTGACGCGCGACAAGAAGACGGGCGAGTTCCTGCGAGCCATCATAAAACACCGGATAGGCAATTTCGAAGTCAGCTCTCCCAAGACAGAGTGGGACTACCGCATCGGTATCAACCTCGAAATCGAGTTCCCAGGCCCAATCGAGAGTCTCACGCCCGCTCTGGAAGGAGGCAAGACACTGGAGAGTATGCAGCGGCAGAAGGACCGCATGTCGTACTCATGGCTGGGCGCATACCAAGTTGATCTGACCCAGGTCACGCAAGGAACCAGCAAGAACCACGAGCTCGAGCTCGAGCTGGATTCCGGTGTCCTCATCGCTGAGGCGGACAAAGCGAGGCGGAAGGAGGCGAGCAAGTTTGAGAGCTTGATCAACGGCATGATGAATAATCTGCGGGTTCTGTCGCGTGAAGTCACGCCTCCTGCTTCCGGTGCTTAGATGCTAGAGGAGCTGGGGAATGCGTTTTGTATTATTAATTATTGCTTTTACGGCGTTATGACCATCCAAGGGGAAACAACAAGCTTGGGATCGGTAGCATAGGGTGGAGTTTATATATTGGAATCAAGATACCCAATTTTCGCGACGTTGTATTACATCCGTTGCTTGACTTGAGCCTACTATACATGCAATCATGAACATGCCAACAAGCTGTGCAGGTCTTGCTGGCTGTACAGACTTAGTCTTTGACAACACGCAGACTGCTAGGTAGAGCTTATCGTGGGTGATGCGCAGGTAGCGTATTATGTCATGCGAAGTGGACCAGGGTCGCCGCTTCCGAAACTCACGAGCTACTGTTTAGACCATCACGTACACGATTCCCCGAACATCACAACGGCGCCACGCCATTCCCCCATCAACCACCCGCCCTCATCTTCTCGTCCCTCTTTCACTGCGACCGTCTCTACAGAGTCCGACGCCGCACCGCCCCAAAGTATCCTTTGACCCCCAGGCAATCCCGCAGGCGCCACAGCGCAGCTCCATACGCTTCTACCCACTTCCGCAACAACAGCTGCCTCCTGCACCCCAACCACCGACGGCCATCCAAAAACACCAGGCCGTACATCGCTCCCGCTAGAAACAACACAATGGTTGGCCTCACGTCCGCCGCCGGTGTCGTCGGCTTCCTCTCGGAGCCAGACCCGGCCTTGCGCTCATTCGCCCTCCAGCGGCTGAACGAGGAGATGGACCTACTATGGCCAGAGGTCGCGGGATCTGTCAGTCAGATGTAAGGAGCCCAGCGGAGCTTCTACGCGCTCTCGCCGGCATATCGCCATCAAAGCAGCTGCTAACATGGGTGCGTCATAGTGAGGCTCTCTACGAAGACGACTCATTTCCTGAGCGAGAGCTTGCCGCTCTGGTGGCCGCAAAGGTGTACTACCAACTGCAGGAGTACAACGAGAGCATGGTCTTCGCCCTGGGCGCAGGCAAGCTCTTCGACATCCACAAGGCCGCCGAGTTTGAGGAGACAATACTGGGTAAGATGACACGCACATCCGGGCTTTGCAGCTCAGCTCACGTCTACCTACGTCTTGAGCTGAAGCAGCGAGTCCATGATACCTCGAGCACAACCGGCTAACTTGCTTTTTCCTTAGCAAAATGCTTAGATACCTACATCGCCCTGTCCGTCATGCACAACCCACCTACGCCGGTCAGCAAGGCGAGCCAGGCCCCGCCGCAACTCAGCACATCCTTCTCCGGCAACGCAGCGGGAGGTGCCAGTACTGCAGCTAGTCTGGCTTCGCCGATAACGCCTTTCTCACAGTCCGCGTTACCCTCCAAGTCACTTCTCTCTAGGGAAGATTCGTCGACATTCGATCCTACTCTCCCCGGAGGAGGCAATGCTGGCGTGCCTGGAGCACACCCCACTCCGATGGTGTTGCAGCGAAATGTCCAGAAGAACCTCCACAGCACTGTACGGCGGATATTCGAGAGCTGCTATGAGAGCGCCAACTACAAGCAAGTCGTAGGAATCGCAATCGAGGCGCGGAATCTCGAAGTTCTGCGCGAGTCAATTGTCCGCGCGAGCCAGGATGGAAAGAAGCACGGCAAGAAGCCCGCGCAGCCCTCCACACAGAGCGAGGACTTGATGGAATACGTTCTGGACATCTGCATGAATGTGGTGCAAGAGCGAGGCCTGAGAAACGAGATCCTCCGTCTGATCTTGGATCTACTCAACGACGATCAAATCCCGAACCCCGACTACTTCTCCATCGCCAAGTGTGTGGTTTACCTCAACCAGCACTCGCTTGCTTCGAAGCTCATCCAACAGCTGATCGAGCGAGGCGACGACAAGTCCCGCGCAGTCGCATACCAAATTTCGTTTGATCTGTACGAGAACGGTACACAAGAGTTTCTCACAAAGGTCATGGACGAGCTGCCAGAAGCTGAAAAGGAAGAGGTGCAGAAACCATCAGAGGCAGGCGAATCGGACTCTCTGCTTGCAGACGTGGACACCAGCAACTCAAAGGGCGACCAGCCGAGCGAGGATCAGATCAAGGTCTTCAGCAACGTTCGCTACATTCTCCGCGGAACCAAGAGCATCGAGCTGAACCTCGAATTCCTGTACAGAAACAACCGCACAGACAAGGCTGTGCTCAACAAGGTCCGCGACAGCTTGGAGGCTAGGAACTCCATCTTCCATTCCAGTGTCACATTTGCGAACGCCTTTATGAATGCCGGCACTACTAATGACACATTCTTCCGCGAGAACCTGGAATGGTTAGGAAAGGCTGTCAACTGGTCCAAGTTTTCTGCAACTGCTGCTCTGGGTGTCATCCACCGCGGCAACATCACACAAGGCCAAAAGCTTCTTGAGCCTTACCTTCCCAAGGACAGCGTCTCCTCGGGTTCTCATTATGAGCAGGGTGGATCGCTATACGCTCTTGGTCTGATCTACGCTAATCACGGAAGCAACGTTCTTGATCTGCTCCTGAAGCAGTTCCAGAACGCATCTGAGGAGGTCATTCAACATGGTGGTGCGCTCGGTCTTGGTGTCGCTGGTATGGCCACTGGCTCCGAGGAAATCTTTGAGGCGTTCAAGAACGTCTTGTACACAGACTCTGCCATCAACGGTGAGGCTGTCGGTCTCTCAATGGGTCTCGTCATGCTCGGTACTGGTAACATCAAGGCACTTGAGGACATGATCCAGTATGCGCACGACACACAGCACGAAAAGATTGTTCGTGGTCTTGCCATGGGCATGGCGTTGATCATGTACGGTCGACAGGAGGCTGCTGATGAGCTCATCAATGGTCTCCTTGATGACCCAGACCCAACTCTGCGCTACGGAGGTATCATGACCATCGCTTTGGCGTACTGTGGTACAGGCAGCAACAAGGCCGTCCGAAGGTTACTACACGTTGCTGTCAGCGATGTAAGCGATGATGTACGAAGAGTTGCAGTCATGAGCTTAGGATTCATCCTCTTCAGGAAGCCTGGCAGTGTTCCCCGCATGGTTGAGCTTCTCGCGGAGTCATACAACCCACACGTCCGCTACGGAGCGACCATGGCTCTCGGTATTGCGTGTGCCGGAACCGGGCTTCCTGAGGCCGTCGACCTGTTAGAGCCGATGATGAAGGACTCAACCGACTTCGTCCGACAAGGTGCTTTGATTGCGTTGGCCATGATCATGGTGCAGCAAAACGAGGCAATGAACCCCAAGGTAGCGTCTATCCGGAAACAGCTTGCCAAGGTTGTCAGCGACCGCCACGAGGATGCGTTGGCCAAGTTGGGTGCTGCTCTGGCTATCGGAATCATTGACGCTGGAGGCCGGAATTGCACAATCGGCCTGCAAACGCCAACCGGCAACCTAAACATGGCTGCCATTGTCGGCATGGCTGTCTTCACGCAGTACTGGTACTGGTTTCCTTTGACTCATTTCCTGTCATTGAGCTTCACATCTACTGCAGTCATCGGTCTAGACCAGGAGCTAGAAATCCCGTCGTTCAAGTTCCACAGCAACACTAGGCCAAGCACGTTCGATTACCCACCAGATGCAGAGGTCAAGGCTGAGGAGGCGCCTGAGAAGATCAAGACTGCTGTCTTGTCGACCACCGCCCAAGATAAGCGACGACGAATGGTAAAGGAGCGCCAAAAGCGGAGGGAAAGCATGGACGTGGACCATACCCCTACCACGCCCAAGCCTGCGGACGACGACAAGATGGACGTTGACGAGGACGCCAAGAAGGAAGACGGCGAGAAGACCGACGGTACCCAGTCCGTGGAGCCATCAAAGAAGAAGGAGAAGGAGAAGGTCGGCTACGAACTGGAGAACATGTCGCGTGTACTTCCGCCACAAGTGAAGTACATTAGCTTTCCAAGCGAACGATACGTACCAGTGAAGAAGGTCAGTCACCGATACACCACATGCAAGATGCCCGAGCTAACACATCCTCAGCCAACTCTCGGTGTGATTCTTCTTACAGACACCAAGCCCTCAGAACCGAAGACGCTCTTGGAGCTCAAGGTAAAGAAGGCTGTGCCTGCCCCTGCCCCTGGCGCGTCGGGTTCCTCGAGAGATCATTCGGGATCAGAAGGCGTATCAGTAACAACTGCTGCAGCCCCGATTAGCGACAACATGGTGGATGAGGGTGAGGCCGAAGCGTCGACGCCGGGTGAGTTTGTCTACGAATCGGACACGAACCCGGATGATGATGAATAGAAGACGTCGGAGGTCACAGTAGGGAGCAAGGTGTATTGTCAGCAGCTTATTGGGAAGTTGGAGATGTGACACGGTGGAGGAAGGTCTTTACATTCATCATAGGTTACAGGGAGGCTTGTGGAGCCACCTTTCCCCGTCGCATTTTAGACTGGGATGTATGTATAATAGCCAGAGCAGAGGGTTTATCACTTTGACACTCAATGACTTCTGGTTTGCTTGAGTGGTGATGTAACAGTGTCGGTGTTGATCTTCCAGAATATTGGATAAAATAATATAAGACTCATCACACGACCGTGAAGATCCATTGTCCTTTCAGGAAACGCGAGCATATTAGGTCGGTAGTGGAAGGTGGGAGGTCAATATGGATAGATTAATAGGCCTGCCCTGCATTCCCCGGATTTTTCGGTCCGCTAGCTTGATTTGCGGGTGAAAAGGACGGGTGACAAAACTATTCTTCCAGACTGCATCTTTCGCAAACATCCACATCGGCAAAGGGTTTGTACTGTCAGCATTCCAAGTATCTCTTTGCACTTGTTGTACTGCCGCTCAGCGGCGAGATCTCGCAGGGGCTCTTGATGACGCGCTCACGCCGCCCTGTGTCAAAAGGTCAGGCAGGGAGTGCGAAGCGAAGGATTGCGACATGGTACGAACGAGCGGAAGGCGGCCTCGGTGGCTTCAGCCTTCCACGTTTCCGAAGGTCTCAGTCACTAATAAAACAATACTTCCATTCAGTACAAGTTCCTCTCCACCAACACCCCAGATACGCGCCTCCACCAACATGAAACAACTATGTACACAGTCAGATGAGAAGAGCAGCAGGGCATGAGCTACCAGTCCGTGAACAGCATGCGAAATGGCCACCACAAGTCCAACATTCCAAGCCTCTCATCTTACCCGTCAGCGCAGGCTCCAATCATTTCTCCCACCTCAGACTTAAGCGAAGTCGCAGGTATGCAAATACCTGGTCATCATGCGCCTACGGGACCCCCTTGCACTGGCTGTGCCACATCCATGCGAGTCTGCATTTTAGGAACGGGGTATGTATAGCCCACGTCCTCTTACTGGCGAGGCGATCTGGACACCTTGGTCGCGTGGATGGGCCATTGAATATATTACTGTGCCTTGCCTCTCCACTCCCGCTCCGCGATCCTGCTTATACGGTGCTGATGCGCGTAGGCCATGTTGTCCGTTGCCTCGGGTTTGAGGACGACGACGACGACGACTTCATTGTTCAATTCATTTGATTGACTTTTCAAACTTCGACAATCGTGTTTTTTGTGAGGGTGGCGCGAGTTAGTCGGCAATATGGATTACCGCCACAAGGGAGATGTTTATACTTCGCATACGGAGCGCAGTAGCACGACGCAGATACGCCAGGTGCAGAATGTTGCTTTCGCCGATGCAACGGCCAAAGCTAATGTTAGGCCATGGACAAAGGCAATGTTCAAGGTATGGATGATATATGTTCTGTAAGGATGCTGTTGACGATCCAATAGCTATATCTTTGCCTATTCATCGCCACACTAAACTCTTGTATCAACGGGTACGATGGATCGCTTATGGGAGCCATCAACAGTTACCCCCAGTACCGAGAGTACTTCGGCTTCGATACTCACGAAGGAACGCCCAGTACTGGAATCGTCTACGCCATATATACCATCGGCAACCTGGTCGGATCATTCGTCGCTGGTCCAGCTACAGACATCAGAGGACGAAAGTGGGGCATGTGTATTGGTACCTCAATCATCATCGTCGGTGCCTGTATTCAAGCAACATGCGTCAATCTCGGCGGTTTCATGGGCGGTCGCTTCGTCCTCGGTTTCGGCGTGGCCATCACATCGACCGCCGGTCCCGCCTACGTATCTGAGATGGCACATCCATCCTACCGTGGCGTCTGCACAGGCATCTTCAATACCTTCTGGTATGTCGGTGGTATCCCTGGCTCCTTCGTTCCCTACGGGACCAGCAACATTGCCGGCACATCATCCTGGCGTATCCCGATATGGCTCCAGATGGTTTTCGCAGGCATAGTCCTAGTATGCTCGCCTTTCTTGCCAGAAACTCCTCGATGGCTCATCGCCAACGATCGACATGAAGAGGCATTAGATACCATGGCGAGATTCCACGGCGAAGGAAACCGCGACTCACCCATTGTCAAACTAGAATACAAAGAAATGGTCGAAGACATTAGCGTCACAGGCTCGGACAAGCGCTGGTGGGATTACCGCGAACTCTTCAACTCACGCGAAGCCTGCTACAGAACCAGTCTAGTCTTCTGCATGGCCTTTTTCGGCCAATGGTCCGGTAACGCGCCTATATCCTATTACTACCCTACCATGCTTCAGGGAGCAGGCATCACCAACAATCACACCCGTCTTCTATACAACGGCATGCAAAACGTCGTTTCCTTTGCCGGCGCCATCTTCGGCGCCGTGTATACAGATTCCTGGGGCCGACGCCCCCAGCTCCTCGTCTCCACCGCGCTACTCGTAGGCGTCTTTGCTATCATCTGCGCACTTGTTGCTACGAATCTCAAGACAGGACCAGATGGGAAACCTATATACATTGGCGACAATGGCACACCTGAGATCAAGCGACCGGGGCAGGCGAGGGCGGTGATTGCGTTTGTTTTCATCTGTGGGTTCATCTACTCGACGGGTTACACGCCGTTGCAGCAGTTGTACCCCGTGGAGTGTCTAAGATATGAGAGTAGGGCGAAGGGAATGGCATTTTACAACTTTTGGGTCAACATCGCGAATTTCTACAATACTTTTGTCACGGGAATTGCATTTTCGGGGGGCCGGATGGAAGGTATGTTGCTCACTTTTTTCGTTTCTCTTCCTCCTTTGCCCTTCGCACCAAACATTCGCTAACTCAAAGTGCTTGTTTGCAGTACTACTTCCTCTTCATATTCTGGGACATGTTCGAATTCATCATCATCTACTTCTTCTTCGTCGAAACACGACGCCGCACCCTCGAGGAAATCAGCGACATTTTCAACGCAAAACAGCCTGTCAAGCATTCTTTGAACAAGACACGCATCATCGTGCATGGAAATGGGAGGGGTGTGACGGAGATGTTGGATAGGGAGGAGATGATCATGGAGAGAGATTTTGGCGTCGAGACGGATCTTGTGAGGGGAAGACGTGGGGAGAGGAGGACGAGGGACTCGGCAGGGAGTGAGGGCAGGCTTGTGAGTCGGGAGTCTGTGAGGGAGAGTCTGAGGGATAGGGTTATGGATGGGGGGAGGGGGAGTACGGAGAGCGTGGGGAGAGGAGTTGGAAGGTATGGAATGACTGGTTGGGGGGAAGACAGTGCGAAGAGCCATAGGATTACGCAGACGGCGGTCTTTGTGAATGCATTTCATTTCAATAATATATCGCTCTGTTAGGTGGCGTTGCTCCTAAGGGACGACGATTGAACATCTGCTTGGCTGTACTCCAACGGAAAGAAAGAGGATGAATCAGTTTGTTTCGTCGACCCGAGGGAGTATGGCATTGAGTGACTGTGGCGTACACAGTCCACACCCAATGTATTGTGATTGTTCTCATTAATCAGTAGGACATAATGACAATACAACGCATAAGATTAGGTATCTCTCCATTGCTAGCAACCGTTCGTGCATTGCTATTCAAACATATGCTTCCCTTACTGCTCATGCGTGCCCACAAACCTCGGCGGCAGATCCAGATCCCAACTGGGCCTTTCCACAAGCACCACTTCGGGCGCAGAGAAACTGTCGTCGGCGCTAATGGGCACAATACCCAGTATCGGGCGGTACTTGAATGTGTGCCACCATGGCTCGTTCTTTCTACTTTGCTCCACTTGCCCGACTTCTCCACCTCCATTGACCTGATCCTCCTCCGTCTCGCCGTTTGTCTGCTCACCGTCTTGTGTATTGGCTCTCCGCAGGATAGTGAGAGGCTGGGTGGTGTCTTCCATGTCGTCATCGTCTTCAGCGCCAGCCTTACGGCTAACAGCGTTGACGTCGACTGACTTTTGTTTCCCGCCTTTATCGGTGTCATCGCTTTGGAACTTGCGCATCTTGGTGACTGGTGTCTCTTTCTGAGGGACCGCATCACCAGCACCGCTGTTGTTCTTCAGCGCGTCGCGTTTCCGCTTCTTTCCTGCATGTTCGGCATCTGAGATTGCAAAGTCCTTGGTGAGGTCGAACATGAACAGCCACTTCTCACCATAAAGCCATATTCGTTGTTGGGATTCTGTTACATCCCAAATGCAACCCTTTGCGGGGAGGTCGAGCTGTTTGTATTCGTGGGGGTAACTGGATGGTGGGTTTCGTCTTGACCATTCAGAGAGGCGACCGGACATGACATCGAAAAGGTAGAGCTGATGTTCCGCAGAGACTAATAGTAATCGATAATCCGCAGTAGGTAGCTCGTGGGAGTGGGGATGGGGGTTGTTTCTTGTGGGGTGTACGGCAGGGTTGCCATTGGGCTCCGGCTGGTTTGAGGATTGTGAGCTGGGCTGGAAGGAGAGAAGGACAGGCGTTGAATCCAATCGAGGAAGCAAGTGACCGGATGGGTTTCGTATCCAGTGCTGGCCCAGATACATTATCTTTTCACTCGTTTGTTCTTCATCGTCGTCAGAATCGTCGTTGTCGGCGGTGGCTTGAGCAGCATCGTCAATATCAATCTCAGGTGCTGTCGTATCTTCGTATCCTTCAATGACCCAGGTATCGACGTAGCCAGCCAAGTCAACCACAGCGAAGACATTACCATCCTTGGAAAAGTCGGCATGTACAACAGATCTCTCGTAAGCTCCCGAAGGTCCGCTAAGAGGACTCTGTGTAGTGATGTCGCGATCAACTCGATAGAGGGGCTGTACCTTTTCCAATGCGCGAGGGGGGTCTGTAGGATCGTCTGTCCGGACGATTCTGACCAGCTGAATGTCGTCGGTCGCCGTAATAGCTGCGAGCCATTTGCCGTTTGACGCCAACTTGAGAGTCTTCGCGCCAGAAATGGATGGCATCTCTAGCCTGCGCACACGCAAAGCTTGTCCGGCTCCTACTGAGTGCATTAGGTGAAACAGCTTGACTGCGCTGGCTGTTGCAACGGCGAGGAGCCCACCGTCTCGGGAGACAGACACTGATATGATGTTCTCCTCTCCCTGCAAAGCAAGTCGCGCAACGACCTTGGGCTTCTCCGTGCCGTCATCTTGAGGCTTGACACGCCATATCCGTACTTCTGTGCCCCACCAGCTGACCAACAACCTTGCCTCTGGGGCGCTTGTTAGGGGGAGGAGTAGGAGGCAAAGCTGGAAGACCACGACTAAGCTCCTTGCCAAATGTGCGGATAGGAACAACGATGGGCTGGGTGTCGATACCTAGATGTAGCTGTTAGATATAGGCTTCGTAGAGATGTGCAAGTGTACGTACCTCCACTGACCACCACACTGAGCTTGTTGCCCTCATATGTTGTCATAGCTTTGACGTCGTGCTCGTGGTACCGCTGGTGCGACACCTTTCGCCATTTTCCGCTCTGTCCCTGAGATTGCCCCTTCTTGCTCGTGTAGAAACAGGTACGGCGATCCATTCCTGCGCTAAAGATGCTGGTACCGTCGCGCGTCACAGCAAGATCGAGCACGTCCGCTTCATGCCCAGATATCCTTTGCGTCTGACTGTAGTTCTTGCCGCTGTAGATTCGGATGTCGCCAGTGGAGTCTCCAGACACAAAGTCGCCATTTGAAAGGCACTTGACCTTCCATACTAGGATTTCCTTGGGTCCGCCATGGGGCCCGCTTCCCAAAGAGATGTTTCGAATAACATTTCCATTCCTCGTGTCGAAGACCCGGATCATGCTGTCAGCAAAACCTGCCAGAACCGTGTGTTGATCCTTGTAGGTGATGCTGAGGGCACGCGCCTTCTTGTTCGTGGCGCGAGATACGAAGCGCTCAAAGGTGAGATCGTTGTCGTCGGTAGACAGAAGGACAATGGTGCCGTCAGCGCAGCCTGCCACAAGCTTCTGGCATGAACTGTTCTGCTCGATTGAAGCGCCTTTTGTCGCGCTCTTCCTGGGTTGTGCAGCGAAGCACCAGACTTCGCTGTGGTTACCGTCCGAGTGGCGCGCCGGAAGACCCGTAGTGAGATCCCATTCTGTGACACTGCTTGAGTACCCGATGCTGAAGAGCCGCAGGCGTCCAGGGACTACCTTTCCATGCGCATCGCGTGAATCTGGCTCTTGAGTCCAGGCCAGTCCTTCGACGCTTCTATCCTTGCCACCATAGAAGACCTTCTCTTGAAGCCACGAGCCTCTTGCAGGATTCCAAATCTCGATGTTTCCGTTTGCGCGTCCAACCGCCAGCCTCAGAGAGTCAGGGTCCTGCTGTCCATGTTCGGGTTCCGCATGCGAAAAGGCGAGCGCGTTGATGGCAGATGGCGGGTAAGGCACGAAGCGGGATCGGTGGATATCCATGGTCGATATCAGGCGAGTTCTCGAGCGGCAGGATAGGTGAAGCTATGCGAACGTCTATGAGGCGAGCGCTAGCATTACAATACCACACTCATTGCAACGAAAGAGCTCAGTCGCGAACTTCTCTGGAACTCTTGGCGAGCCGACTTTGACTTTTCGGTGGGTCCACCGGAGCTCGGGGGCTGTTTCTCCGACATGTTAACGACCTCCGCATCACCTCCGCAACAGCCTCACGATAGTTTCGACCGAGACGGCCACAGCATCCCGAACGTCTCTTGATCGAGGCGTTCAGCGGCTTGCATACATCGTTACGTATGGAAAAGCTATGTTGGGTTCCTCAATGCTACCCGTCGCCGATGCGTCACGCCCCCACGCCCCGAGCTTGAATTCACCCTTGCGCAGCGCCAGAACCTATCCTTCCCTCTATACTACCCGTCGAGTGCATCCGAGCATTAAAACACATACAGAAATAGACGACTACGTCTTTCCTCCTAGCAAAGAGTTGAAAAGGACGAGCGAGGGCGCCTTGTGCGTCCAGGGGCACTTGGGGGTGTGGAGGTCACTGTTCGTTGGTGATGGAGCACAAATACATGCTGTTATCAGTATCCATCGCTACAACCCCAGATTGATTAGACATATGTAGCGATGAATGGTGTCCTGAAGGATAGGACTCTTCAAAGTCCTAATACTTGTGGACTCACCGTTTGTGTAGAGCTTGCAAACGTAGTTGCAGGTTCACAGTCCGCGGAAACACTATGCCAACTAGAGTTCTATAATACATGACGATGGTGTAACTTTGCGAAAAGGCAGAGTGATGATGACCTATGTCTCGAGGCGAGGGCTTCCATGTAGTCCGCTGAGCGGCCGTTGGCCAATTGTTTCGGTGGTCCAAGTCCGCCTCAGTCTTCTGACAAGCCGCTTGTTGGAGAATGCCCCGGCAATATTGCGCGAGTCGAAACTAGCTTTGCTGGTCGACGGGCGGTCCGAACTCGATATTTTAATACTCACGTCATTGAGAAACCGTTTGCAGAGGCGTTGACAACTTAACGCTGATTGGGAAAATGCATCCCTTGGTACAGACGGGGGGCTGCCGAGTGGCATTGTTGCGCCGCAACGACGTTGGTTTCTTTTTCGGTTGGGGGGATTGGCAAAGCTTTGGTACGATGGTTTTGATTGATGCTCGATATATCCATTGCGCAATAATAGCAACATAAGGATCTCCAGGGGCTGGCTAAGGATTATGAGTCCCACCCAGGTCCAGGCACTGGACTGAATCAAGACGAGCGTCAGGTCCGGTCCTTCCAAAGGGTTTCATGGCACCTGATGGTGGGCTGCAAACCATAAGTCTGCGCGTCCGCGGTGCGCGTCTGGCGCGAACGCCCAAGTGGCGTTGCGAGACACACGACGCACTGAGAAGCAAACATCGGGATGATGTCGCTATTGAAGCAGAGGTTGAACCTTGGAAGTCTCAAAGCGAGAGCTTGGACCGTCAGGCGGGGTATGTCGTTATTGCGGCGGGCCTCATCGTCCGTGGAGCGCAAGTCAGTGAGCCGGTGCGGAAAGACTGGTTGCAACAGACTGGACCCGTTGCTGCTCACGGTGCTTGATGCAGAAGGCATGTTGAATATTGAAACATGCAGTGTGGTCCCCGCAGCCACTGCCAGAGAGGTTGAAAAAGTTTGCTCATCACCGTCGTGCAAGCATGCACAGATGCTCTGACAAGTGCATGCAGTGGCCAGGTAACGCGTTTAAGCGATGAAGCTGAAGATTACATAGCATGCTTCCATGACGAGTTGCACGTACATAGTAGTACCGGGGGTCGCGGTTCTGCGGGCCTCGGCGCATCGTTGCTGCGGTAAGTAATGGACGTTTGGTCATACGGTCCATGATTGTCTTGACCAGATCCGCTTCGTCAAGAAAATTCCAGAGCAAATTTTGCTGACAATGAGCTGGTGGTGAAGATCGGCCCACTTGCAAGACGGCCAGCGCCGTGAGAGCGTCCGACCAAGGCAGCTGTGCACGGAGTAAGATCAGAAAATAGCCTGGATCCTTTAAGTTTTGTCGCGTGCGCACAGCTCAAATACTCTGAGACGCGTTTCTTTCGCGACTGTGACATAATGCTTGGAACCCGGACGTGCTGAGGTGCATTGGTGGCTTGCAATGGTACAGTTGCGGATGCCGGGTGGCCACTAAGCTGCAGCAACGACGTGAAGCAAGATTGTTAGAGCAGGATTCAGTGCGGAGTTGCCGGGTTAGCATCTTCCTTTCTCGATGAAGGCGGAAGACGACGCTAAGAGATTCGTCGTCGCGAGATGATGGGCCCAGCCGCCTGTCAATCACCGAAGCCGAATCACACAGAGTCTATTGAAGAACTTGCACAGGGCGTTGAAGCATGATGATGCGGTTGCATGGGCAACATGATCATCTCGATAGACTTGGCCACACTCACGCTCCCGCTCCCGCTCACCATATTTGACTTTGCTGTGGAGTTCGGCGGTATATGCTTGCACGACGTGGAGACGGATGTTGGTATTGCTATGTGCTGCGGCCGCGCGCAGAGCTGAGGCTGGCTACAGTAGGTCGCAGGCGCACCTTCCTTGCTCAAGATAACACATGCATGAATGCGTCTACGCACAATGTTTGCGTCGACTTGCAGTCTTGCAACGTCGAGCCGCTGGCAGAGGTGATTCCAAGGTTCGTTTGCATGCGGCAGGACCGGACCTCGTAATAGAAGGATCCCTCATATAAGCAAACCCCGCCATAAATCCCGCCGGTCAGCAAGGGGAGGTTAATCAACTTCGGAGTATGGCTGGTTTCTAGAAACTATGCACATTGCAGTCGAGGCTTGCCGGACCCACGGACTCGTCCACAGTAATTAGGAGAATTGGCAATCTTACCAACCATCTTAGGCTCCGACACGCGTTGCTAGTCAAAGCTACTAAACACGTGCATCGTCGCGTCAGAGGCACTAGAAACTACTCTCGTCGAAACACAAAGGGCATTGCGAAACGATCAAGTCCAACGGTCGGCCTTGAGGCTTTAGGATGAGGTCTGTGTTGCACGGGAAGTGCTGTGCCAGGGTCTCCTTTCTGAGTAATCTACCATGCAGACAGACGTGGGCAGAGCGTCTTCATGAGTCTCGAGATTTTACTCCTGAGTTTCTGACGTTTGCCATGTGGAGCATGACGCCGTTCTCGAGGACACGACCAAATCGGACTTGGGCAGAGATGGGGGGGGGGAGGGGGGGCGACGCATTACAAGGAAGCAACGTGCCGACAGGCGTCTTCTGCTGCTTTGTTTTCTGCTACAACAAAGGAGGAGCAGTTCAGCGTGTCCCAATGGTCTAATTATGACATGACCTCAGCTTCGTGTAGCATATCAGGGGAACCACGACTCTGAAGCAGACATGGATTTGAGATGCAAGCAGCGAGAGCGACGGGCACAATGCCATATGCAGGTCTTGGCCATGTGCAAAGCAAGTTGTCTCCTGTGCGCAGGCGAGGGACACATTGGACAGCGATCGTAGGCTATCCTGCAACCTTGGATAGCTGCATGAGTGGCCTCACCGGCGTTGGAGCCATGGCAGGGCTCTAATTCGAGCGGGGCCAGGGCGAAGATTACAGCCACCACCGCGCGCTGCTCAGACCGTCCGTCATGCCGGGTTGAGAAAAGCAGCTGCGGGCAGGCAGTATTGGTGCGAGCCCGCTGGGCGCAGTCGTACGCTGCAGTCAGTCAGGCCGAGTGTGAATGTCGCGGTCGCGGTCGCGGTCGTGTGCGAGGCCGCGGCCGTGACACCGCAGCGGGTGCGCGCGACAGCGACGGCGACAGGAGCAGCCCAGCACTGGGTTGTGGTGGTGATGATTGCGGAAGACACGGGACTAGGACGCGTTCAACGAGCGTGTTCCTGGCCGAAGCTTCCCAGACGCAAAAACGCCATGGTTGATCCACAATAGGGCACGACGACGGCGGAATACGCATCGGTTGGCTGGGCGCTGTGGGCGTATCAGGTTCCCTGTTCCCATGCTGTACGAGATGCCGTGCCTCAGATGCGGCTAGCGTCAACCTCCTAGGGCTTTGCTCGCCCAGTCGTCTTCTCCAAGCTACGTCCGTCTGTATCGTGCTCTCTTCTCACCTCATCTCCTCTCTCCTCATATCCCTCTTTCACTACGGTCGAGCACGGAGAAACTTTGGATCTGATGTGGTGCTGAGTGTTTCGGCTCCTATCTTTCCATAAAACTCCCCCAATCTCCTGCTCTCGGTCCCCTAAACCCGGCCGCCGTCTCTCCTCGAATAGGACTGTGAAGAGTTCAGACTCCCTGTACCTTCACCCTACTTCATCCGCCCACCTCCTGCCTCGTCTCTCGCTGGACGTAGAGATAGCTGAGAACACGTACTCGCTCTACTCCAGTCCTTCGCTCCCTGCACAGTTGTCCCTCCCGACATCTGTCCCATCAGCCTCGTGTCTGACAGTATAGCTTCCATCTCGGTAGGTCACTTGTTCTTTATTTCTCCATTCCGGACGCTTCCACCAATGCCGGTTTTACTTCCCCAAGGAGTGCCCAATGCCAAGGATTCCACCGGGAAGGCATGCCTAACGAACAACCTCGGTCCGGCAACGAAGAACATGGCAATGATCCATCGAGAGGGGGCTGAGGACGATGTGCAAGAGTGGCATGATATTGAAGTTGGCGGTCGCGGAGTTGGGCGAAAAAAAAACTTCCCTCGGTTCAAGGATGTTTGGTTCGACAGCGGACCTCGGACTGCGTTTTGCATCTACGACCTGGATAAGAAACTCTCTTGCCAACTGCACTGCACTCTCCCGAGACTGCGTATCAGATCTGCACCGTCGTCATGTCGCTCGTGACATCTTCACTTCCGCCAAAGCTGGACGAACAACGGCCTAAATATGGTGATCGAACGGTCGTTGAGAGGGTACCAATGTGCTGCTCATGGGACTGTCGTCTTTATACTGGGAGCTATGCATCTTGCTACACGTGTCGTTCTACGCCGCTACGTTCCTTCACCGACGTTCACCGCCTTCTTCCATCGTGGTCATGGCTTCATTTCGACTAGCGAGTTGGACCCTTACCTACACGGGCCCGGATCCACTATCAAGGAACGACTTCTTTTTCTGATCAATTGCTGACATGCTTTTCACATAGGTTGTCTGCTACTAGCTGTACCTGCTTCCCCCCAGCGCCGAATAGGACTTGCACTGTTCGTACTCACCACCGTCAACACCATCCTTCCACTCCAGGCTCACACTAGCCTAGATCCTAGCTGCCAGTACTGGAATCTCTTGATTCCATCTCTCAGCTCTATACCCCTAGCCCGGCGGACTCGTTAGCTCGTGCTCTGCCCAACGACCTCCCCTTTCACTAAGGGAGATACGAGACCGCGTCAATCAGTCTTCTGGATGCTATCAGTGCCTTTTTCGACTCCTTCCGCTGTCTTTACACGTGTTTTTGTACAATCCATTCGCTCTCTACACTAATTGTATTAATTCTGCAAAGGTATGGTGTTGCACTTCTGCATGAGTTCGGAACGCTCGCTAACGTAAATGTTTAGGCTCTGTCACCTGTAACACGTCCGACTCTCATCATCTGAGGATCACCGACTACAGACCTCCTTTTGCATACCAGCTAATCACACTCTTTGTACTTGTTGCCTTCCAGGCTGCCACTCTCTAATCAGGCTCATTATTTGAAGCTGTCCACTCACTAAATACCCAACACCCCAACCGACCGCGTCTTTCCCGGAGACCTGACGACTACCCGATACATAACGACCACATTATCAATATGGCGTACCACCAGCAACCGCAACAATCACGCTACGGCCAGTGCGATTCGTACTTTGTCGAGTCTCAAGATGATGGCGTCTACGCCATGCGAGCTGAGGCTAGAGAGCGTCATCGAGCTGTCTCTAAGATGCAGCAACGAGCAATCGCTGAGGAGCTCTCAAGAATGACCGCTGATGAATACCAAGAAGACATTATGCAACACATGATCCACATGGAGTCGCAGACCCTGCCGGACGTCAACTCCATCGACATCCAGACCGAGATCCAGTGGTTCATGCGTCCCTACCTCCTCGACTTCTTAGTTGAAGCTCACGCTGCCTTCCAGCTGTTGCCTGAGACTCTGTTCTTGGCTGTCAACCTTCTCGACCGCTACTGCTCGCGTCGCGTTGTCTACAAGCGCCATTACCAGCTCGTTGGCTGCGCAGCCCTGCTTATTGCCGCCAAGTACGGTGATAAGAAGGATCGTGTACCCACCGTACGGGAGTTGAAGTCCATGTGCTGCTCGTTGTACGACGATGAGATGTTCACCCAGATGGAGTGGCACGTTCTGCAAACCCTCAACTGGGTCATCGGCCACACCACAGTCGATGCATTCCTCCAGATCGCCCTCGCGGAAGCTCCGTACGATGCCGAGGTTGAGCATATGACTCTCTACATCGCTGAGATTGCTCTCTTCCACAAGGAGTTCGTGTCTACGCGACCATCTGTTCTCGCCCGATCCGCCCTCGCCCTCGCGAGATGTGTACTGTCCCGACCTCAAGCACGCAACACCGATTGGTCTGGTGCGTACGACCCACAAACGGTCATCGGTCTGTCCAACCATCTCTACCAGCCATCTCCGGTACTTTCCCGCAAGTATGCCTCCATGCATCTGTCCACCGTATCCGCCACCGTGGAGGAGTTCCTACAAAGGCAAGCGCAGATTGCGCGACGACAAGCCGCCCCGCCTACCCCTCCACCGACTGTCACCATCGAGGAGCCAAAGCCTATCGTCACTGTCAACACTTACGGACCCCAGACGCCTAACAAGAACCCATACGGCTCTGTCATGCAAAACGGATGTCCTACCCCGCCAATCACTCCAGAAGGCGAGCACTTTACCTACGGTCACGTCGTCAAGTCACAGCCTACATCCATGTACCCTACGACTCCCACCCCAGACCACCCAGCGAACGCGCAACACCAAGGCCAATACTTCCATCAACAGTACCTCCATCCCCAGCATGTTCAGTAAACCACCGCGCTCGTCAGCAGCTGTACACCATCACTGTCGAAAAATTCAACTGCCATGGATTGTCATGATCACGTCCATGTGTTCTCCGTTGTACCAAAAAATACTTGCGAATGAGCGTCATAGCATGGCCATTTCTTCCAGCATTTACAAGCGTCTGTTACTGTTATATTGCGATATCAAAGACGTCACTTTTCTGTTTCGAGCATTTCTTTTGTTAGGTCCGACCAAAAATTAAACGGTCGTCCACTGCCATCTCTGCACGACAGCCAGTCCTGCAGTTATAGTAGTGGAGCCCAGGTCAGGTCCAGCACCCTTTCTTCTTGGATATAACATCCATCTAATACGGGGCTGTTTGATCTGGTCTGCAGCATGTGGGGAGGAAAAATGTGGCTACAGGCTGAAATTGAAATATACAAGCCAGCACAAGCAGGCTCACTCGTAACCGTTGTTTGCCCAAGCGAGCAGATATACCCTTCCTTTCTCAATTCAAAACTTTTGTTGGATACCTTGTTTGATTTGTGAGCGTTTCCTTTTGCATAAGTGGAGGAATGGTGTGGGGAAAATGTGTGGAGTGTTGAAGGCATATTGTTGCCTGTATTTGCATGGCTCTCCAGATTGTTACTTTGACAGCCGGCCAAAGGGGTCACGAAGAGCTTTACTAGTTACTGAAACGGGTCCCCAAAATTCATGAAATGGTTTCCCATGTTCGCTTTTCGCACTGGCATACCATTGTTTCTGTGTTTCATCATGCAGTATTCCTGGTGATATATGTTGGGCGAGTGGATGTCATGCAATCCACGCCGCAGGGTACGCCCACTCGCCGCATGTTTCAACGCAAGCAACGCGATCTCAATTGCTTAAGATTGCCTTGCTCTGCTCATTCAAGCACGTAGACACTCCTTTCATATTACTCGACTGCAAACGCTGACGAGAATGCCTCTAGTAAGTATTACACACCCGGCGCCTGTGCGACCCTATCAGCGGTCCCATATACTAACCGCTCAAGATCTCTATTACTACCGCAAACTCAGGGACAGCAGGTTACAGATTGCTCCCACCCTATACCGACGATGACACCACTTTTGCGCATGACACGCTCTGTCCGCGATATGCCGAGTCCGATCCTACATCCGCTCCACCGTCCCCTGCGTCCATCGAGTCCTTTGAAGTATTGGACAGCATACCTTGGCGGAAAGGCTACATATCCCTGGACTATCACGAAAGGAAAAGCGGCAATACACTACGAAGTCGATGGATGAGAAACAAGGTTCGCACTATGGTGCTGCTTTTCCTCCTCACGTTGCTTGTAGCTGGCTGCGCGCTAGGTGGATACATGACGATCAAGTATGTGAAAAGCAACAATCGCACAGACGCAGCATGATTCATGCATTGGAGAGACACGGGACATGGACAAGTAATCATCAAGATGCAAGATCATGATGCTGTGGCGGACTATTCCCAGCCTCGTATTTATGAGTTCGGCATGTCGACTGCACCGAAGCCAGTGGACGTGGCGTTTTCCGGAGTACCCGAGAACGAATCCTTTGCAAGGAAGGGCCCTTGAGACAGCCAGCCACGTCTGCGGGAAGAGGCAAATAACAGCTTGGGCGACAAAGGAACATGCACTGTAAGACGGACGATGTTGCTTTTTTTGACAAGGGGCCAACGCGGTACAATATATTACTAGGTTGAGGCAGATCGATGCAACGCGACGCGATTTGGTCCCGTCCCCCTACAGTAGATTGCGCTGCGTTGGCGGCGAGAGGCTGGGATAACCCTACTTGAACGGGATAAAGTCCAGAAGTATATTTAGAGGCGTAATGCATCTCTTAGCAGACTCAGGACACATTTGAGAGACCAAGAAGCTAAAATGCAGAGTGCAAGATGTGATGGGGAGCTTCTAGATTAATACTCTAACTTTGGCATGTTTTGGAGATTCACTATCGCTGCTCACGTGAACATTGTCTTATCGTAGCACCGCGATACCGTACATGGTAGAACAACTCACTGATACTACCACGAAATACATACATGCTTACTCTTGAGCCAATATTCATCTGATATGACTTCGTATATCATGACGTTGATTGAACCCTGGACGCGATGTCTGACATTGACCGCAGCGCACCACTACTCCCACGCCTCACCACACTATCCATGCCGTCACCTCATAACCCATCATCAATGCCGTCCATCTCCAGTAAACGCGCGATATGGCCCTTGGTGCTCCTCCTCATCTTAGTGCAGCTTTCATCGGTTCTATACATATTACCCCTCAACCGAGCGATAGAGCTCCGATTGTGTCAAGAACACTATGAAGCGAACGATCCATCGGTGGTACAGCCCGACGGATCGATACCGGAGATGCTATGTAAAGTCAAAGATGTTCAGCGAGAGCTTGCGTGGTTGCAAGGAAGCATGGAGACGATGAGCGTTGTATGTGGTACGTGATAGAACGAGTTTGGTGGTTTGAGCGTGGCTGTAGCCGTGTGGGCTAATACCATTACTCAGACTTCATCGTGACGATACCGTTTAGCTTCATGGCCAAGAGACGGGGTATCAGGACAGTACGGTGGTTAAATCTTGTTCCGAGGATAGTCACAAGTGCCTGGGCTATCATTGTCGGTATGCGTTGTCCTGAAAATCGAAGTCACCATGACCATACAGGGTCCCTTTATCTAAACTGCGTCAGGAAACTTTCCACATGTCTTACCTACGAAAGCTATTCTTGTGGGTCCAATCTTCAATGTCTTAGGTGGCGAGTGTGTCTTCCAGTCCACAATATTCACACTTACTTCGGCTTTGACAAGTGAGTATGTTCAACGGTGAGTAAATACCTTCTATCAAGTAGAGTACGGCATGGAAGCAAGACTAACAACCAACAGAGCATCGTATTTCTCCTACATCAGCTCAACCTCTTACGTCGTCTCTTTCATGGGCCCAACCTTTGCCGCTTTCACTATGAGCGCCAACCTCTGGTTACCCTTCTGGCTCAACATATCTCTCCTACTATGCGCGATACCAACGATAAGCCTACTTCCCAAACCCCCGGGATTTTCAGAACATAGCACGACAGCCCACGAAATTCTATCCAACGAAGACACGGAAGAATCAGGACCCTTACTCGAAAGCAGAAATACTAGTCCGGATAGATATGCCTCCGCATTCAAAGCACCACCCTCGAGCGCCTACTACCAAAGCATCAAAACAACCATCCACCAACTAGTCCATCTAGCACTTGGCAGGCATAACTTTCAAATCCTACTACTAGACTTGTTTCTCACGGCACTGGCTAGTTCGGATACCAAGCTTCTGGTTCAGTACATCTCTAAACGCTACAACTGGACTTTTGCACAGGCGGGGTATCTCCTCTCAGCCAAAGCAACGGTGAACCTCACGTTACTCGCAGTAATTGTTCCACGTATCATCCGAACATCTATATCATCAAAAACCGTTCAGGGTTCCGATGTACAATTGAACATTCTATGGGCAAAGGCTAGTATTGCGGTGTCGGTGGTGGGTGTGCTGTGTATAGCGTTGGCAGGAAGGTTTTGGATGCTGTTTACTGGTGAGTTTCGTCACCTTTACACCTACCCGGCAATCAGCTCCGCAGATGGCATGAGCTGATATGAAATAGCGCTCATCATCTACGCACTCGGGTCAGCCCTTCCGGTGTTCACCATGTCATTGGTTAAGTCGCCGTTGATTGCAATCGAGGGCTCTGATGCTCAGGACTTTAGTATCGTCATGTTGACTAAGACACTTGGGTCTCTAGTTGGCGCGCCTCTGATGACGGTTCTGTGGGTCAAGGCTATCGAATGGGGAGGTGTTGGTCTGGGGTTGCCATATTTTGTGTCCTCGGTATGGTGACATGAGCCATGTACAAGATACAAACTAACTCACATTGCAGGTCTTGTACATGTCTGCGTTGATTTTATTTACAAGGTTACGGACCTAGACATCTCCGTGTTTGCTGGGGATGGACTGTATCTCGGAAACATAAAAGCGACTGATGAGTCGATACACCGCATGGTGAATCTGCGAAGTAAGCAATGCGATGGCACTGTACAAACTGCATGTGAGACATGTACTGACTTTGTACACCAACCTATAGGCGTCCATTTAACAAGCGAGTACAGAAGTGACGAGGTTATATCAAACACTATCTAATGATCGATCTATAGGGTATCATACCTCAATCCAAATCCTCAGTTCCATTTTTAGTGGCATGGCGAGACCTTTCCTACCCACCCGTCACATCTCAATCCATATCCTCGAGTCCGCCAGTATCACTTGGCAAGTGCTCTTCACTAACCATGATGCCCACCATACACTCACCCAGCATATTCTCCCAATTGACCCACGGATGTACTTCCATGAACAGTTTCGTCCCATCTTTGCCCGCCGCTCGTTTGAGCTCACCCTCGCCACCAGGGTGAAAGGGCAAGTAGGGCGAGATATTGTACACCTTGCCCTGATAGCTTGACCACGCGGGCTTACCCTTTCGCCCATTTTTCTCCTTCAGCATAGCAGGCGTGACGCGTATCATCGAGTCGACGCCTGACAAATTCTTGCCAGATTTTTGCAGATAGGCCCAGTCGAGTGGAGAGTGTCCTGGCGACAAGAGTACCTTGCCTCGCGCGTTTGGTGTCTTGAGCGTGGGGCCTGCGCTAGGTGGAAGACCCAGGCTGCCGTTTGAAGTTGGTGGGCCGCGATTCGGTAACGGGCCACGGTTCGGAAGGGGGCCGGTTGCAGGTACGCGCATTGACTGTGAGGAAGTATTGGGAAGGGCGCGAAGGTTTGAAGCTGCGACTTGTGGGGGTGGCATAAGGGAGGTCGTGGGTTTTGGTGGCGGGGCCATGAGGTTTGGCTTGCTAGGTGGAGGCATGCCGGATGGAGGGGACATGGCAGATAGCGTAGGTGGTTTGGAGGCTCTTTGTGCCGAGTTCATGGCTGGAAAGGAAGGCGGCGGTAGGTCATCGTCCTCGTCTTCATCGGAGCTCTCGTGCTCGTTGAGCGTGAAAGTGGGCACTGCGGGCGCATCCTGTTCAGGTTTAGGAGCGGCTTTTGGTGTAGACTCGGGCGATGGGCTCTTTGCAGACACTGCTCTTCCGTCTTCATGCTGTATGCGAGTCTCAGCCGGGGTGTTGTGGTCTGTCTCGCCATGCTGCGACTTCTCAGGTATCGACGACGCGCCAGACCGTGTGAGGCGAGTAATCAAGGCAAGCCATGTCGAGGGTGGGCGCTGGTAGACCAGGAATGACAGTGATAATGCAAGTATGGAGACGGCTACGAGCATGTCTTATGGCTGTGGAGGTCAAGGAGCGAGGGTTAGTTGGACCCTGGAGGCTGGTGAAGAGTGGGACGAGTCCAGGCTTCATGCGCCTTCAGGGTTACTCGGTAGGGCTGACGGGATTTGGCGCTAGCCATCGATGACTTCACGCGCCGCATGCCGTCACTATTACCGAGTTTGGAAACATGTCATGTTTGGACAATTAGACTTTGTCACGAGGCATTGGGAATTGTTCTATCACTTTGAGAGCACACAAAGTGATTCCTTCTCGCCCACGGCTAGACGCGACCCACTCTACGCGCCTTTATAACCTCGCGCCTACCCCACCACCCCTCTACAACCCGCGATCGCAAATGCAACCCTAGAGCTGAATGACCAACGCGCAATATTCGACACCAAATTATGGCAAGTGAACCTGCAAATCTGTCCGAGGGCATCTTCTCCCTCCTCGATACGGATCTGTACAAGTTGACTATGCAATGTTGCATACTCAAGTTCTTCCCCGATGTCCCAGTCACCTACGGCTTCACGAATCGCACGCCCGATAAGAAGCTCAGTCGCGCAGCCTTCAAATGGTTACAAGCTCAAGTAGATAGTATGTCCACTTCCTGTCTTTGGATACTAATTTCCTAACCCTATCAGAGCTCGAAAATGTAGCCGTGTCCGAGGAAGAACTCGGCTTCCTCAAGAAGACTTGCCCCTACCTTAACGCGCAATACCTCCATTTCCTCTCCTCATTCCGCCTAAAGCCTTCCCAACAGCTCAAGCTATCTTTTCAATGCGCGAATGACACCGGTTCAGACAGCGACGTCGGCGATTTCCATATCCACACCGAGGGCCTTTGGCTAGACACGATCCTGTACGAGATTCCATTACTGGCGCTTGTCAGCGAGGCATACTTCAAGTTTGTCGAGACAGACTGGAGCCATGCGGGCCAAGTCGAGAAGGCATACCAGAAGGGGCGGGGTCTGTTGGAAGGAGGCTGCATCTTTTCCGAGTTTGGCTCGCGGAGACGTCGCGACTACCACACCCAAGATCTAGTGCTGCAGGGTTTGCGCCGGGCAGCTGACGAGGGCAAAAAGGCAGGATGGAACGGGAAACTCTCGGGGACAAGTAACGTCCACTTCGCCATGAAGCATGGCCTTGTCCCTGTGGGCACCGTCGCGCACGAGTGGTTCATGGGTGTGGCTGCGATTACCAACAACTACGAGAGCGCAAACGAGACTGCACTGGAATACTGGACAGCGACATTCGGCGCAGGCGTCCTGAGCATCGCACTTACAGACACGTTCGGCACACCAGCCTTCCTCCGAGCTTTCAAGAAGCAGATTCCGCGCGTGACCACTGCCCTCCCTGGAGGCGCCACAACGCTGGCTTCATCCGAATGTGCCACCAATAACGATGCTGTGGAGACAATGTCCTCCACCAAGCCGCCTATTCAGGCACCGTACGACGGAAACCTGGGATCGCGACAGACTTATGCCGAGGTATTCGCAGGCGTGCGACAGGATTCTGGGGACCCATTAGATTTCATCAAGATGATGCGCGACTTCTACGACCAAGAAGGCACCAAGGATAAGAAGACGATTGTATTCTCCGACTCTTTGAACCTCGAACTCTGCTTCAAATACAAGGCTGCGGCAGAAGCAGCAGGTTTCCAGCCTACTTTCGGCGTTGGAACATTCCTGACAAGTAAGTACGGGGATGCATGCGTTACAAGGCAAGGCTGACGAAGACAGATGATTTTGTTGAGAAGTCAACAGGCAACAAGTCTGTACCCCTCAACATTGTAATCAAGATCGCTTCCGCAGCGGGGCGTCACGCCGTCAAGATCAGCGACAACATGGGCAAGAACACGGGAGACAAGATGACAGTAGACCAAGTCAAGCAGCGGCTAGGCTACCAGGAGAAGTCGTGGGCTGGCGGTGATGAGAAGACGCGTTGGGGGAGTGTAGGACAGCCAGCCAGCAAGTAGTGCGCTTTACAAATTGGGGTCCAATCAGCACAAGTGGAGGCGTTCATAAGCTGTGATGCGGTCTGCAAGGCTGAGTCTAGCGCAGACGATTCTTGCAACGACCGCGAAGCTGCGTCAGCACCTATTCGCCGGCTCGGAGAGTCTTTACGGGATGGGAGGCGAAAGAGGATGATTTAGCGGCAACAAATGCCATGGCAAAGTTTGCATTGCCCAACATGTTCCTCCCAGACGCCAAAGTATCTGCGGTGAGCCAAAATTAGAGTGACGTTGGGGGCAGCTTCGCCGCTGCGGGTCAACGACGCGCCGCTGCTTACCATCTCGATTGGGCCTAGTGCAGGCGCCTCCTGCTTCCTGCGCGCTCCACTCTCACGCTCAGCCCCAGGAAACACTCTAGAAGCTGAAACACATTTATCATCCGTCAACACCCTTTCTGCAGCATTGATTCGGGCTCAAGCGCGTTTGACATCAATTCACCTCCATCCTAGTCACGAGCCTACCGCTACTACAGTCTGCTTGACGCGTTTGCAGCCGGTTGTCTCAGGAGTCTTCACGTCCACTCATACCACGCAGGCTCTGTTTCAGAATGAGCGTAAGTCCCTTCTCTGTCCGACGACGCAATTGATTGCACACTCGTACAAGACAGAATCCGCTACACTGATATTCACATTTGATTTACACTTGCTGACCATGGCTGCTGCGGACCAACAGTACGGAAACAAGGGCTACGGCCAGATAGGATCTTCCGGCGGCAACCCCTACGACGCCCGCGACCAGAGCCCGGCTGGCTACAACAACTATGACAATGCCGGCGGCTATGGTATGTTTTTCGATGCGCTATGTCTTCGACATGTGTCTAACACAGTACAGGCGATGTAGAGATGCAGTCCTATCCAGGCGGTGGCGCGAGCGCGAACCCCAATGCCATCCTCGACGAATGCCGCGAAGTCGACCGCGCTCTTGACGATCTCGATGCACAACTCGGCAACCTCGACCGCGTTTTCAAGCAGTCTCTGGCGCGGCCCGACATGCCCTCGGGCGAAATCAACAACCTCAGCTCGCAGATCATGACCGGCTACCGGGGCCTCGTGAGCCGCGTCAAGGCAATCAAGTCGAAGCCCGACTCTGGCCACCCCAGGAATGCTCCACAAGTCGGCAAGGTCGACCGCAGACTCAAGGCGACCATCAACAAATACCAGTCCCTCGAGTCGGATTTCCGAAGGGATTCTCAAGCAGCTGCCGAGCGCCAATACCGCATTGTGCGCCCAGACGCTACCGAACAAGAGGTCCGAGACGCAGTATCGGACCCCGATGCGCCCATCTTCCAGCAGGCTGTAAGAACACTCCAATCCGTTGTCTATGTACATGACGATGCTAATTTCTTTTCTCCTCTAGCTCCTTAACTCGGACCGCCGCGGCCAAGCCTCATCCACCCTGCGCAACGTAAAAGAGCGCCACGAAGCCATTCAAAACATAGAACGTCAAATGGTTGAGCTCGCGCAACTGTTCCAAGACCTCGACCAAATTGTCCAAGAGCAGGAACCTCTCGTCGCCAACATTGAGCAAAAGGGCGAGGAAATCCACGACAACGTCCAGGCTGCCAACGTCGAGATTGATGGTGCCATTGTCAAGGCACGCAGCCGTAACCGCAAGAAGTGGTGGTGCCTCCTCGTTATCCTGCTTATCATTATTATTGTGGTCGTCGTTGCTGTGGCTGTCACACAGGTCAATAAGGGAGCTACTAATGCTGTTGCATAAGCTGCTGACATCAAGTAGCCAGGACGATTGTTTCGACGGCATTGACTTGTCGCGTCCTCGACTACGAAGCTTCTGTGCCATGTCCGTGGACGCTAGGCAACCATACCCACTCACAACCACCGTCTCCTTCTTACTTTATTGGCCTTTTTTCTCTCTACAAAAGGCTGGTCCCGTACTCATATGTAATACGCCTACCGCTCGGTGGACATACATACCCTCATCTCTCTTGTCATTTCTTTCTTTGGTTTGGAAAATTGCTTCTCTTCCGCAGGCGTTCCAACGCTCTACGGCGTTTCTTATTCCCAGCGCTGGCCGAATTGCATTGCAGGTTACTCGTATACAGTTGTTTAGACTTAGCTCACGAGCTATCGAAATGGAAGAGTGTTGAAACAATTTGTATCAGGTGCGACATGCGCGATTGGTTCCTACCATAATGAGTTGTTTAATACGCACACGTCCCCGATCCTCACTATCCAGTAAGTTGTACCTCAAGCCCCGGTCCGGCGCACTATGCGACTACCTACTACAATTAAACCTTGTGGAAACGGCGGCGAGAAAGGGTTACCCGGTGACGTTGTAATATATATATGTACCACGCTAAATCTCGACGTTAATCTAAATGGCACAGGAGCCGAATAATAAGCTGGGGCAAGAGGCACGATCTACCGACGTCTTAACCACTAGAACGCTTCTCTCATATATTCTAGAAACAAGCACGGAACATGCAGAAAACAAGCATGGCACCATACCGATTACGTTACGGAAGGAAAAGCTTGGGCGGAGAGATTGAGGGTATAAAGGAATAGTGATGCGTCGCTGTCTTGCTTACCAGCGCCTCATACTGCACCAGAACAACAATGCTTCGTCAAACAGCTCTCTTCTCCCTAGCCCTCGCGGCCCCTACCATCGCCCAGGTTACCGAGGACTTCGAGAGCGGGTGGGATCAAACCGCATGGCCTACTTATGCTCCGGACTGCTCCCAAGGAGGGAAAGTGACTCTAGATAGCTCGACGGCTCACACAGGCAAGAGCAGCATTCGCGTTGATGGAGCAGGAGGATTCTGCGGACACATCTTCGTCGGTACGACTAAGATTCCTGCTGGTGACGTTTACGTGCGAACATACCTGTACGTACTCATCTCATCCGCACGGTATCATCAAGAACTCCCACTGACACAATCACAGCAAAGTCTCAAAAGCCCTAACCGACTCTCACGTAACCTTCATCACCATGCCCGACTCAGCCCAAGGCGCAAAAAAACACCTACGCATCGGAGGGCAATCCAAGATCCTCATGTACAACCGCGAAACCGATGATGCTACCTTGCCCGATCTATCTCCACAGGGTATTGCGGCTTCGAAGCCGCTGCCGACGAATGCATGGACGTGCTTTGAGTATCACTTGGGTACGGATGGTAAGCACCCTACTGTACGAACTGCACGGTGGAACAACTACTGACCAATATTCCAGGTAGCGTAGAGACGTGGTTGAACAACGTGACCGTGTCGGGCTTGACGGTGGGCAAGGGAGCGACGAATCCTAACGCGGGGCAATGGACGAGGAGTAGTGTTAAGCCGAAAATTACGGGGGCGTATTTTGGATGGGAGAGCTATGGGGGTGATACCAACACTATGTGGTACGATGATATTGTTGTCAGTGGTAGTAGGGTTGGATGCTAGACGGTTACGAGGAAACGCTCATGTTATGAATTGTACATGTGTAATACCTGGTAGCAATGCGAGACAAGCACAACGGTGTTGGCTCCGATTCACATGTTTGCATATTTCAACATGAACCTAGCGAAGACTGTTAGCGTGAATCGCCGATATCTAGGGACAGCTCGGGAACTACGAGCTTCTCAGTAACGAATGCCAAGTATAATGGGGAAGAAAACACCGATAGGTAGGTAGAGTGGAAACTGTACTTTTGTGCATATAGACGCATCCGCCACTGGCGACGATGAGAGCAGTGTAGGCGTGATGAGCTGACTATCAACATATGCTTGCTTGTCTACGCCGCAGAGAATACGTCCCGCTTCCGCAGCTTTGTGGAACCTTTGTGTCAATGCGCTGGGGTGACACGACATGATCATTGTGACACCAGACCTGGTGACTCCAGCCTCTCGCAATCCGGTGTAGACAAGCGGATCTTCATTTCAAATTCCCTCACCACATGTCATCTGAGCATCGCAACTCCACCAAAACCACCAAAAGGACCGGCTATTACCCTTGGCGCAAGACCTTGGTGTGGGAGTTTCTTGCTGTGGGCAGCGCAGATGGCTTGCAGCGCGATACCCAGCCGATCAGCTATCGGCTGATCCCCATTGGGTTGGCGAACTTGGCTTACGACAGCCACTCCAAACGGACAGGTGAGCGGTAAGACCATGCGTGCCATGCAGCAAGGGGTCCGTACGACTACAGCACGAGGGCCGCTTTCATGATCACATGGCAGCTTCTACAACCTAGCACGCAGCCACGGCGGCGCATTTCCCAAGTGCACTTTGGCTAGCTTCCGCCGCCCGCAGACTGCATGCCCGCCCATTGCGCGAACAACGTCGAAACCAAGAGACGATGCGAAGACACGCCTAGACCCTAGGCTGACGCTCGCTTCCCTTTGCGACCTAGGAGCCGGGGCATTCAGATAGCGCTCAAGGCCCTTGCGAACGTTTGTTTCTAACCACTTGTTAAGAACCTGGGGTTCGCTTTCTTTCACCGTTCGCACGTTCGCACGTTCGTAACTCTGGGGAACCTTTTTGTGGGGGACCCGACGACCTTCTTCTCTACCCTTACTACCAACGCTGAGACGCTCGCGTTCGACATGTCTTCCATAGTAGCGTCGGCGAGTGCGGCGCCCACGTCGCCTATCAAGGCTCCGCCGCAAGCGGGTGTCCTTGAAGGCGTCAATCCAGTGCATTTCGACAAGAATCATCCAATTATCTTGTTCATTGTTCAGGTATGTTGTAGTTTACCATTTTTGTACTACACCGTTTTTTGCGAGAATTAGTTTAGCTTGGTGCAACCGACCACCGATCTAGTGCTACCAACATGTCTTTTTTGTTTGCGCGACGCCAGTTCCAGAGCGCTGGCCCTGTGTCTGAAAGAAAGAAAGAAAGAAAGAAAGAAAGAAAGAAAGAAAGAAAGAAAGAAAGAAAGAAAGAAAAAAAGACTGGACTTGAATTGTGCTGATGCCACTCGTCTCTGAAAACCACGAACAATTATGACGAGAAACTAACCATAATGTATGAAAATAGGCAGGCATCATCATCATCTTCTGCCGCGCACTCAACTGGCCCCTCTCCAAGATCCGCCAACCTCGCGTCATATCCGAAATCATCGGCGGTATCATCCTCGGACCCTCTGTCATGGGCCGGATCCCCGGCTTCCAAACCTCCATCTTCCCAACTGAATCCATGACCAACTTGAACCTGGTTGCCAATCTCGGTCTTACCTTGTTCCTCTTCATCATCGGATTGGAAGTCGATTTACGATTCTTACTCAGCAACTGGAGACCGGCGTTGAATGTTGGCCTGGCGAGTATGGCCATTCCGTTTGGCCTTGGATGCGCTATTGCTGTGGGACTTTACAATGAGTTTAAGAATGAGCCGGATACGGTTCAGATTGATTTTGCCATTTTCATGCTGTTTATCGGTGTGGCTATGGCGATTACTGTGAGTTTTTTTTTTGGAAGATGGGAGAAAGTAGTCCTTGACTGACTAACAGATTAGGCCTTCCCTGTACTATGCCGTATCTTGACAGAACTCAAATTACTCATGACGCCAGTTGGCGTCATTGTTCTCTCAGCTGGTGTTGGTAACGACGTTGTTGGTAAGTTGCACTTGATAACATAATTTGTAGTTTGCAGACTAACTTTCATACAGGATGGATTCTACTCGCCCTTTGCGTAGCCCTTGTCAACGCTGGCTCGGGTCTGTCAGCACTGTGGGTCCTTCTCACATGTTTTGGGTACATGTTGTTCCTGGTGTACGCCGTACGACCAGCATTCGTCTACATCCTGCGTCGCCAGCGCGCACTCCAAGACGGTCCCAGTCAAGGCATAATCAGTCTCACTCTGCTCATCGCCCTAGGGTCCGCTTTCTTCACCGGCATCATCGGCGTACACCCCATTTTTGGAGCGTTCATGGCTGGGTTAATTTGCCCACACGAGGGCGGTTTTGCTATCAAAGTTGCTGAGAAGATTGAGGATCTGGTCGGCGCTCTCTTTCTCCCACTTTACTTTACTCTTTCAGGATTGAACACCAATATTGGCCTCTTGGATTCTGGTATCGTCTGGGCTTACGTCATCGGTGTCTGCGCTGTGGCATTCTTCTCCAAGTTCATTAGTGCTACTCTTGCGGCTCGTGGAAGCAAGTTGCTATGGCGAGAATGCTTCGCTGTAGGATCTCTGATGAGCTGCAAGGGACTGGTAGAGCTTATCGTTCTGGTAAGTAAATACTCTCCTCGCAGCATGGAACTAGGACTAACAGCTACAGAACATTGGGCTTAATGCCAAGATCCTCAGCACTCGAACCTTCACCATCTTCGTCGTCATGGCCCTTGTCACTACCTTTGCGTCGTCTCCTTTGACCATGTACTTCTACCCCCCATGGTACCAGAAGAAGGTCGAGGCGTGGCGTCGCGGCGAGATCGACTGGGACACCGGCAAGCCTCTGGATGGTTCCGAAGATGGTGCCGAGGGTGTGAACTACGAGAAGATGGCAGCCGAGAAGATCCAACGGATGACCATCTACCTCCGCCTGGACAGCATGCCCAACCTCCTAGCTTTCACCTCACTCTTTGGTGGAAACGCAGACAAGCCAGCGCCCAAGACCCATCCTTCCAAAGACAACAGCACAAGCAAAGAGACAGGCGAAACAACACTAGTCGAAGCCGCACCGTCACGACCCGTAGAAGCCTACGGTCTCCGCCTGCTTAACCTCACTGACCGTGGCTCTTCCGTCATGCAGGTCTCGGAGTTGGAATCCTACACAGCATACGACCCCGTCGTAAACACGTTCCGCACTTTCGGTCGTCTCCACAACCTAGCCGTCAGCGGCGAAGTGCTCGTCGTACCGGAGTCCTCCTTTGCCGAAACCCTCGCAACACGTGCTTCAGGCTCCAACTTCCTCGTCCTCCCCTGGAGCGAAACAGGCGGCATGTCCGAACAAGCCATTATTGAAGACAAGGGAACCAAGAACAAACTCGCCGCCTCAAGTTACAATTCGTTTGTGCACGAGACGCTCGAACAAGCTAGTATACCCGTCGCGGTG
Organism: Alternaria brassicae; assembly: GCA_004936725.1. Lineage (NCBI taxonomy): Eukaryota > Fungi > Ascomycota > Dothideomycetes > Pleosporales > Pleosporaceae > Alternaria > Alternaria brassicae. The sequence continues at coordinate 425,835 of CM016506.1, read as the reverse complement.
CTGATCAACAAGAATTTTGGAGGCAGCAAGAACAAAGAGCAGAAGCAGCGGGGCAAGCTTACCAGAACATACAGTAGTGTCAGCTTGTCGAGCGCTAGGGATAAGGATGTCACAGCACCCATTGCGGACCGAAGCCACCACGTCTTCTTCCCCTTCTTCGGCGGCAACGACGACCGGACTGCGCTGCGCCTAGTCCTCCAACTGGCCGAGAACCCACAAGTCACTGCCACAGTTGCTTACTTTGATGTTCCCGAATCTGCTATTGGTCCTCTTTCCAGCGCTTCACCAATCTCCTCTACAGTGCTAGGCAAGAACGGAGAGGCTGTAACGACGACAACGACGACTACAGCCCGCGATCAAGACGCTGCCTTCTTTGCTTCGTTGCGCGCCTCGCTTCCTGTGGACTTGGCGAACCGCGTTGTCTTTGAGACTGTGGCGTCTACTGCGCCGGTTCAGGATGTTATTGCCCGCGCGAGTATCGAGGTTGGCCAGTCGCCGAGGAACGCAGGCGATCTCATCGTGCTGGGAAGGAACGTAGCGAGGAACAGTGTCTTGGAAAAGGAGAACACAGCAGATGAAATACGGAGCAATTCGAGTGCAGCGGGAACGCTGGGCGTGCTCGCGGAGAAGGTTTGGGAAGGGAAGCTGGGAGCTAGTATGTTGGTTGTCAAGGCAGGATTGTGATGGCATTGTACCCTGGTGTTGGAGGTGCTTGGATATGAACTTGATGATAACATGACCATTTGGGATGGAGTTCAGTGTTAGGATACCTCTTGGCTGAAATGAAAGGTTGCTTCATGCTTGCGTAATCCAAGACTGGTACCCATATCCCCACAGGTGGCACATTCTCTGGGATCAGCGACAAGGAGTCATCGCTCATGACGCTTCCCCCCGTTCCATGTGGCGGTGGCTTGAGCTCATTCAGCGGCTGCTTCCTGGTCTAATGGATTTTCACTGGAGACTGTGTTGTCAATCAAAGGTCACGACGGTTGTGCGGCTCCGCATACAACGTCACATCGTCCATCAGTAGACTTTATAGCCACTGTCCCCAACATCAACCAACCTGGGAGCCCGTCATAAGGCCTGATTGCGTACGTGTGCGCGGGTGGGAGCGGCCTCCGGGCGTAAGGGGCATGTCACCAGAGTACACGTGCCCCGTGAGCATTTGGTACATACGCGTACCCTGTGCAACTGCCGTGGTATACGTACTCGATGCTTACCTGCGTACGTGGGGTGTGTATGCAAACCACGGTCCACGTCATCTTCCCCGGTCGTGCTGCGGCTTTTCTGAGACCGGAGTCGCAACCCAGTGATTCATCATTGATTGACAAGGAAAAGTTTGCATGAGCCATTGACAACGTCACTGGAAGATGGTTGAAAGGAAAATCATCGAGTACGCGTCCACTGTCATGTCCACTGTGTGACGTTTTGCTCTTTTCAAAGATGGCTCCACGCGTGTGCAGGCCGTTCCGCGATGGGTCAGGGTGGAGGCGGAATGTGGAGGTGAGGATGAAGATGATTCCGTGAGCTCCACCAACGGACCATCCCGGACTGGATAGTGAAGAAGCGGTGACGGCAAGCTAGAAGGACATGGAAGGAAAGAAGCAGGCGTGGGTCGAGATGGTTATCAGTTGTCGGCATTACGAATGTCGTGGATGCTAGAAGATGATTAATGAAGGGTGGTGTTTCGAGCGCGTCTGGGTATGGCCGCGTAGACGTGGGGATTAGTACTATATTATACTCGCATGCTAGTTGTAATGTACTTTGCCTGCAGCGGTAGGTGATGGATGTGTCTTCTCTTTACGCACCGGCCTGCAAGCAAAGATGAGTGAGTTGAGGCGGCAACTGCTCAGCCTTACGCAGGAGTAGGAGGATTGCGGGAAGATGGAACCGTTAGTTCTGGAAGATGGCATGCACGTACGGAGTCCAATGATGAGGCAGGGAATGCACACGTCGTAATCGGGTTATGACTTGCAGACGATGCGCCGAGAGATGGGCCAGCAGAAGCTCCGTGCCGCGTCTGCGCCTCTCAAGGAGTCGAAGAGGCGGCTACCCACGCGACTTGGATGCAGGTTGCTTGGAGAAGAAAAAAGCACGGGAATTTCACGATTCCCGCAGAGAAGACGGTGGCGTTGTTGCCAACTGTGGAGCAATTGATGGAAATTCAATAGTTAAGCGGTCGCGGTCAGTGTGCTGGTGGAGTCTCGATGTAGACGGACGCGTGGCTAGCGAAGATCAACGTCCCCACTAGTCCACCAGAGGGCGCCGCAGAGGTAACCGCAAGAGGAAGCAAGGAGCGACAGGGGAGATTGAAGGCGGAGTACTCGCATTCGCGTGCAGTCGAAGGATGCGCTCGACGCTCGACGAATGTACCCATTGTACTGTTGCAGGTTGCAAGGAGTATGCAGAGTACATAGGGAGTAGCGCCAGGGCAGCTCCCGTGGAGCACCTTCATTGGCAGCTATAACGTAATGTGGAGCGGCGCGTCATGACGACGTGAGGGCGGAATCATGGAGCAAGTTCAAAAGCAGTAATTCACGGGCCGTCTATCGTAAGCTCGTGTGCGTAGGAGTAGAGTTGGACATGCCCGCCAGCAAAGCTTGAGTAGCTTCGAGAGCGAGCAAAGTGTGCTTGGCACGAGGTACGAAACAATTGACCACGGGAACGGGTGGTGATTGCGACGCTGATGCCAAGGCAGGCGATTCTAGAGGGCAAAATGGTTCAGTGAGGATTGCGCAAGCTGTACATGGTGCGAAGGTGCCAGGCTAAGCGAAGCGTCGGCTGCCCCTGCATTGGGGAGAGAGTGAGTGAGTGAGTGAGTGAGTGAGTGCATGGCAGAAGCAGCGGGAGAAGATTGGCGTCGGTTAGAAAAATCTTGTTGTCGAGCATATGCGGGCGGGAGGTAAGGTGTGGATGCACAGGCGGGTGGTGGTGGTCACAGAGAATGCGACGCTGATCTGACTGTTGTTGCGTGGTCGCAGGGCTTTTGGGCAGACGGTGGGCGTTGTGGGTTCTAGACATGTGGAAGCCGCGACAGGGCCGCGTCAACCTGGCCGAATGGGGTAAGCGCAAGTCGTCGTCGTCTTGCCCCATCCCTCAATCAATTACCCTCGTCCGCACCTGCTCGACCTACGACTCCACCACCTGTCGACGACCAGCACCGTGTCATCCAGCGCTGCATAGCCGCCTGCAACGAGAGAAAGACAGACAGACAGACAGACAGACAGAGAGAGCCGTCCGCCATCTCTTCGCGCCCAGAGGATTCCCAGAATATCTGCCTGTGGCTATCTCGTTGCTGCGCCGCTGCCATCATCACCGGGCTGTGCACCTGCCAATCCGCAGCCTGTCGAACACGCTTTACACCACCGACGCCCCGTCACCCCGACCCCGACCCCGATCCCAACACCTAAACACTCACCACCGCGCACAACGACACTGCGACTGCAGCTCGCACCCGCCCACGATGGAATACAACAACAGCGCCCACCGCGCGAATCAACAACAGCAGCAACAACAACAACAGCAACATGTCGACACTGACAGGCTCGCCGCTGAGATGACGGAGCAGTTTCGCCAGGTCCTCAGCACAAAGCGCATGACGGAACTCACATCTCGCTCCTCTCACTCCCGCCCCTCATCGCCAGCACCCAGGGATTTCGGCACGCCCCAGCCGCCGCCGTCGCAGTCTGCCCCGCCCACGTACGCCTCCATCAGGAACATTCCGCTCGTCCCCGAGGCGCCCCGTGACGCGCGCTCGCTGCGCTTCAAGAACATGCTGCACTCGCTCTCCAACATGCCCGTACGCTGGGAAAACCCCGGGCTACTCGATGAGGCCCTTCGCGCCATCCCGCTCGAGCAGATCTACAACGAAGCCGAAGAGGAGAGCCAAATACTGCAGGCCGAGGGCGAGAGCATGGGGAAGAAGGCTGCCTGGGGCTACCAGGACTGCGTCGTCCGCGCATTACTCCGATGGTTCAAGCGCTCCTTCTTCTCCTGGGTCAACAACCCGCCCTGCTCGCGATGCTACTCGCCAACCGTGGCTGTTGGCATCACACCACCACTGCCCGACGAACAGGCCCGTGGCGCCAACCAGGTCGAGGCTTACCAATGCTCCCACGACGGCTGCAAAAACTACGAGCGCTTTCCACGGTACAACGACGCCTTTGTCCTTTTGCACACGCGCAAAGGTCGATGTGGCGAGTGGGCTAATTGCTTCAGCATGCTCTGCCGCGCTGTCGGGTCAAGAGTACGCTGGGTGTGGAATGCCGAGGACCACGTCTGGACCGAAGTCTACTCTGTCCACCGCAAGCGATGGGTGCACGTAGACGCCTGTGAAGAGGCATGGGACAAGCCCCGGCTATACACTGATGGTGCGTTGCTTCTTCAACCCCGGTACCCTCCATCCGCTAACAAACTTTCCAGGCTGGGGCAAGAAGCTCTCCTACTGCATCGCCTTCTCAGCCGACGGTGCCATGGACGTCACTCGCCGATACGTCCGCGACGCCAAGCACGCTGCTGAGCGCAACCGCGCACCAGAGGCAGTTCTCCTTCACATCATGGACGAGATCCGAGCAACACGACGCGCCAACATGTCCAAGCAGGACAAGTTCCGCCTGCAAGGTGAAGATATTCGCGAGGCCAAGGAGCTCCGTGCCAGCGTCATCTCCTCCATTGCACACGCCGTCAGCAAACTCCGACCCGAGGACATTATCAACGCCCAGGTCACCCGCCGCCTAGACCCAGACGCCCAAAAGGCATTGGAGGGCCGTATGAGTGGCAACGCCCAATGGATACGGTCACGCGGCGAGGGTGGACAGCAACAGAACCAGCAAGATCCCCGAAACCAGCACCAGCGTTGAAACCCACCGACACCTCCCCCACTCACCTTGGATTCACCACACCTGATATCTTTCCATCGTGCCATGCCTACAACGTAAGCCGAGTCCAGCGACAGTGTTCTGCACCTAGCTCTCGAGCATGTAGGGTTGGATGGAAGTCGAGATACCCTTCCGACATGGCCCCGCGACATTCGTTTACGCGGACGATACCCCCACTTGTACAAACATAGAGGCTGGGATTCATCGTCACTTCGATTCATTTGCGCTGGCGTTCCAGGCGCAACACTCAAGAGACATATGCGATAACCTCTAATGTCTGCACCTACCTCAGCAGAGGCTTTTCTTACTACTTTGGCATCACTTTGGCGACGGGTTTTCACTGCTTAACTGCAATCTTCACTTCAACTTCTTTTGTGTGTATGTGCACGCGGGGTTTTGCGGCACTGTTTATACCATTTCGCCATTTTGGATCACGATTTGCGGCCTTTCCTTTGTCTTTTCTGTATGTTTATGAGCATTTTTTTTGGGCAGTTGTACGCACGACGTATGAGCTTCACGTTTCAGTCATCCGTGGCACTACTGGTGGCACTGTGTAGAGAAGGATGTGTTGTACACGGGCTGTGTGGGGATCCGTGGCAGAGAGCTGTTGCGGTGATGTGTACGAGGGGTTGACGCGCGTCCATGGCGCCCAAGATACAGGGCTTGCTGCACGATTAGTGCAACAAGGACGCGAGATAGAAAATCAGAGCCAAGATTGGCGATGTTTCTGCAAACCACATGCACCGTTTCCACCGCTTTCCCTCCTCAACAAGTTGCGTGTTTGCACGACTAGGGTGCAAGCTAGCTAATCAAAATCGGCAGGTGCAAGATTTGCGGGGACGCGCGTTAAGAGTACGCAGGCTGGTCAGGAACACGGGAGGACATGTCTAGGCTTCGCGCTTGACTGTCCAAGTCGAAACATGCATTCCAAACGTCAAACAGAGGAAGAAATGATAATGCAACAAGGCAAACGTCATACATGATTGCAAGCGGTTTCATGTCCAAGATTCTACTTGTTGCACACGAGAGTGCAGGATAGCTACGAACCATGTGAGATCAGCATCATCAGCCCGGCCCTTCGTTTCTCCAGCTCTTTCCCAAACGAGTTAGCATGTGCCGCGCGCAGGGAAAATAATCCAAAAATAACCCTCTCCAAGGAATTACTACGGTAGAGTGGGTGACATTGTGAGACAGACAGTCAGGCCGTGTCGCCAAGCAAAACGCGAGATTTGGTGACGGTATCTGGAGAGCTGAGACGGTGAGGGATTCGTGCCTTGATAATCATGTGTATATTTGCAGTGTGATTGTGTTAGGGAGCAGCATTACCGCGAAACATGTTGATCATGTTGCCATGGTGTTTGTCAAGCCGTTGCCTTTCTCAGACCGGGTACTCCGATGGCACTGCATACCTCAAGACCGATATAATACCGTACTCAGGCCTAGCCAACGCGCACTCACACCGGCGGTGCTTCTACGCATGCCAACGCCACACACGCACCATCCTACACAGCAGAGTTGTGTCAGCACTCTTGGCCCACCATAACTCATAGCCGTCGCAAGCCCACTGAGGCTGGTGAAGGCTAACCCAGGATCAGCCACTTGAATCCCGCCCCTCACAGGCCGCTAGGACCCGCAGCTGTGTGGCCGCTCAGCCCCCTTCGCCTGGGCACCTTGCCTTGAGCATTTCAGCTGTTGCGTTTGAAGCAGTCTGTACAAAAGCTCGTGGCGACCCGCACTTGGACTGCCCGCCCATTAACTGTTCTGTCGTTTGACGTCTAGCCTGCTTCTTCGACTCGTATCCACGCCCGCGGACTCGCAATCACTGCTTCCTGAGTGACATCAGTCAGCCTTGCTTGGTTTACCGCAACACCAACCACCACCACCAACAACAACAACAACAACAACAACCGCAAACATGGGCAAAGTCGGGCGCTTCGCGTGTGTCCTCACGCCCATGTGCCTTACCCTGGCATCTCTAATATGCTTCGTTATCGTCATGCTAGGCCAAACGCCATGGTCGGGCAACAATGCACCAGCAACAGCCTTGGGGCGCGATCTATATTTCTTCAAGGTATGCCTCCTCTCAGACTCACGAACAAGCACGTCTAACACCGCGAACAGGCGAATACCGGCAACATAACAGCCGACCCCGATACCATCGCCGACAAGATTCCCGAGGGCATCACACCCGATGCCGCAAAAGAGTTCCTCTCTGCCCTGAATGGCAAGCTCTCGTCGAAAGAACTCAAGGACTTCTACCAAGTCGGTCTCTTCTCCTACTGCGAGGGCGAGCGCGATGCCGAGTCCGGCAAGGAGACCATTACATACTGCTCTGCGCGCAAATTCCAATTCCATTTCGATCCCCTGGCCATCTGGCAGATGAACAACACCAACATCCAAGAAGTTCTTGGCGACAAATACGACAGTGGCATGAACGCATACAAGAAGGCTGCTGGGTGGATGAACTGGGCTTTTGTCATTACCTTGGTTCTTACCGCCGTTGAGTTTGTGGTGGGTTTCTTTGCCATCTTCTCGAGATGGGGCAGCCTTGTTACTACCGTCATCTCTACCGTAAGTTCGCTCCTCGACAATTTCCTTTACTTGTAGCCCCATACTAATTCCATCGCCAGGCGTCAGCCATCTTCGCCATCCTCGCCGCCGCCACCGCCACCGCAATCTACGGCACCATAACCGGCGTCTTTAAGACCGTTCTCGAGCCTTACAACATCGGTTCCTCCATGGGCAGCCAAATGCTGTCCGTCCTCTGGCTTGCCGTCGCCTTCTCCATCGGCTCTGGCTTCTTCTGGTTGATCAGCGTATGCTGCTGTAGCGGAAAGAGCGGCCACAAGAAGATGGTTGTCGAGAAGACCCCATACACTTACGAGAGGGTTGCCAGCCCGGCCTTTGGTCAGAGTGGGCACCAGATGTCAAGTTGGCCCAAGAGTCAGCAGGACCCGCCCAAGATGGGACAGCCGACGGCCTATGAGCCGTTCAGGTCGCGCGTCTAAGTCTGGGGACCGAGGTACTGCGTGATTGAGACGTTTTGGAACGCATTGTGCAAATGAGAACGCACGTGTTCTTTGATGACATGTACGACCATCTTTGCGGGTATTTTTTCTGGGTACTATATATATATACCCCCACGGCGTTTGTTTTGTAGCATTGTTATGGATTTGGTCTCATGTGGCTTGAGAGGGTTTGGATAGCTTTGCATATATCGATGTGAATGACACCAAGTACCTCGGTCACTACCAGTTTGATGCTCAATTTAGCCTGACGCACTTGCTTTCAAAGTCCTCATGGTCTCAGGGGGAAACGTAACTTCTCGTTTTCCCCATCACCCCGTCAATCTGAGAAGCCTCGTCGCTCCGTTTTCCTATAAGCTGTTTGGTCAATTCATGTCTCTCGCATCATATCTATCCTGGTTGTATTGTTCGATTTCGTTTCCCCAGGAACTTCCACCAAAGGACTCCGAATAGTAGGCTTGCCACCACGAATATCACGAATGTGATCAAAGTGATCATCGCACGATCCCAACCCTCTACAAAGTAGATACCCCATCCTTCCGCCGGGTCTCCCTTCCGACCCTGCAAGGGCCGATCCAACCTTGTTAGCCGTGCTCAGAGGCCATCGATCAGGGCGTGGTACAATGTAGTGCCGATCACCAGATTGGTGGCTGTATGGTGCTATGTGTACTTTGGTGCCCGAGGAACGTGGCATATGGCTCACTAGCTCAGCTATACCGCCTTCACGAAGCTCGACCATGTCACTGTAAAACGCATCACCACAATGCTATGTAGCAGTCAGTTGCTGAGTGTATTATCCAAATTTGGGAGCTTAAGCAGGAGAAAACTCACGCATCGCCACCGCAGGCGTATCTTGTTTTGTTCCAAGACTGGCTCGAGAAGCCCCAAGGTGACGAGAAGGTGGTCCATAGCAAGGGAAATTGAATCCGGTGTGAGATGAAGGCCAGTAGCGACGGAGGTAATGTCACATGCTCTAGCTGAAGATGAGGTCAGTGCCTGTCTCACATATCTGAACCATTTGTGCCAGCTTAGAATCGTCTTGAATTGAGTCGCCGGCTTCGAGATGCGGTTCTTGATGCTTTCGTTGTATGTCGATATGCTTTTGGCCAAGGTTTCTGTTCGATCTGTTCGGGATGGAGTAGGTACAACAAACGCATGCAATTGGTTGCGAAAGGTCCCGAATGCTTTGCTGTTGACTAAGAATTCACGGAAGCTCAGAAGATCTTCAAAAGCTGCTTCGTTTACTGGGGCCGGTTCAGTACCGTCATCTTCATCGTCGTCATCGTCTTCATCGTCAGAGCTCCCGTCGCTTACTTTACCATTCCCGAACCCCGCGACAATGCATTGCGCCAGGAAAGCCGACTGCACTCGAACAAGCTTCGATGCCAGGTGCTCCAATGTCTCCGAAGCTTCGCTTGCCAAACAATCTGCATACCCTCGGATTAGTCGGCGTAAATTTCTCTTCAGCCTCTCCGGTCCAATGTCTTGCATTTCTATACCGCGCTTGTACAAAGATGACAATACTTTATCTTCGCACAGAATTTCGAGTGATACCTTGGTAGCTGCTGTGATCTGAAATGCAGAGTAGCCACTGACTCCGGACAGAATCGATACCGAGGATGCTAGAGATGCCGACGAGAAGACCGATGTTGAGGGTGAAGGTGGTCCAGACGTGCTGTCATTGTAGTTCCATGACTCCCATATAGTGCTGCTATCAATATTATCGTCTGTAAGTCGATGGTCGTTGTCCAGATCCGGGACTGTTTTTCCTGGAGTGCCTGCATCATTTGCAGTGACTTGGATTTCTGCTGGTGCCCCCGATTCTTCCCGTAATACCATATTTGGGTGGTAATGTTCTTCTTCGGTGACAGCATCCGGCGCCGAGATAGCGTTTCTCTGGCGTCCTGCTTCGCTGGATGATTTTGATACGCTTTCGTCGGCCAATGGAGTTTTGGATAAAGATTCGTTATGGGTGAGCGGACTCGGTACAGGTTTCGATGGGGTATGATCCAAGTGTCCGGACGACGTTTCGAGTCCAATATTCTGTTGTGTATACTCGGGTGGTTGCGCTTGAGGTAGTTCTAGTTGTTGCAACAGACTGCGGCTTGAGAGCGGTGGAGTCGGAATCGGACTAGAGGAGTGTCCAGTATGGTTGACTGGGGAGTCGGCTGGCCAGTTGTCATGTTGAACTACCAGTGGCACTGGTACAGGGGAGCTTGGCTGAGCAGGCGGAGATGATACAACAAGATTCGCAAGGTTTCTTGGAGCTGTGTCCAAGATATCTTTCGACGTCTGACGACTACGAGCTTGGAAAGGGGACCGCCGGGCATCATGTAGTGCTACGTCTGACGGTCGAGACACCCGCGGCCCTCTGTCTCTTCCCTTGTTGGCTTCGTATACAGTACAGCATGAACTCAGCCAGTGAATACAGCAAACGGGACAGCCCGTATCGCTTTGGCAGCTATTGTCGCCGCCGCAACGGCAACATTGTCACCGATACACTGCAGGATGGTCTGGCATACTTGCGATCAATCTATACCAGATGTTTAGAGAGAAAAGGAGGGGATTTGGTAAGAAGGTGTATGAATGAAGACGTCAATATTGGCGTTGTTACTCAGCCCGCTGTTCACCAGACTGAGCATCTGATATGTCCATCTACGCGTCTGCCTTGCAACCCCACCACGCAACCTCTAGCATGTACATGCCGAATCAGCCTCGTGTGCGCCGCACAAACACACGGCATCTGTTAGGATATCGATTGATGTGCGGGATTTGATTCATTAGCCTGAATAAAAATAATCTGTGACAAGGCTTCACAATTGTTGTAGCCGCGAAAGCCAGGAGGCTCGACCTAGCGCCCAATTACATCTGCCTCGACTGCACAGTAGACTGAATGGGCATACTGGCAAAAGGCGGATGTAGCCCCTACTATCGCAGCTAAACCCGAGGCTTCCGCCCTCCAAAAGTAGCGAGCCTTTCCTCCTCCAATGATGGAGATTCACAAATCGGCTATCTTCTTTGCTTAAAGTACCCTCGAGTTGACAAGGCGCTACAAGTATATAACCGACGTCACTTTTTGCAACGGTCGTCATCACGTAATCACCTTGCAAATATCTCTACTCAAGGTAAATGTAACTAGGTCATCATTTTTCGAGAGTAAGCAGAACAATGTCGCCTAATTCATGATGTTTATGCATGAGTGAGTCCGCGATAAGGCACCCTGGTGCTTACACCATCCAGCCGATATCTGGCTTTCCGACGAATCGGAGGAGCTGCAGGCACTCACCTCCAATGGCGACATTCAACAATTCAGCCTTTTTTTTGTCAGCCGCACTGAGCCTGGGTTTTGGTACATGCGGGATCGAATTACAAATATGGCAGACTTTCTGTGGCTTCGGACGAAAACTGTCGAATATCTCCATTCAAACGTCGTCGTCAAGATCTCCCCACTGCCACTCTACCAGACTTGCTTTTGGCTGTCTCTTGGATGCTGATCGCACCTTCGTATTGCCTTTTCACAAGCATCGCGACCGGATAGCTTGAGGACTCGTTGGTGAGCATGTCTTTCGGGTGGTAAATTGGCTTATCTGGCTTGCATCACACCGATCCTGTGTACCAAGCATACCCGCATCGGACTTCTTCGTGCGTTCGACCGCTTAGAAGTGAGCCTAATGTGTACTTGCCTTACACATGTTGCAGCCATTGGATGGTGGATGCTCAGATCTTACCTCCGATCACGTTTTATGTCCGCTTACTCCGCTAATACCATACGCACCTTTGCTGAACTACTGTCAGAAGAGAATTCGACGAGTCGCAACACTGCAAATACCGGGTCGGGTAAGGACTCCCTGTATCCTGTCCTATAGCCTGCTGGTACGTGGTGGAGGGTAAGACTTAGCCCGTAGATTGTGACTGCTTCAGGAGCTACCTGAGACACGTACGAACAGCACGCCATATTCGCTTCAGACTCCGCTGACATATCTTGGAACTTTGTTGTTCTCTTGTGCCAAGATCCGTACTTCATGATGCGCAAGGGAGTCTGACAAACCTCCATGTCGGGCATGTAAGACGTGGAGTTAAGGTAGTAGCCGGAATAGAGAATATAAGCCCATAGAACAGACTCTCGGTGCTAGTACAACATCACCACGTTTCAAACATCTGCCCTACCAGCAAGTTTCCCTCATCCGATACTCCAGGGTCGCAACTACTAGCTATATACATACTTCGTTGCCCTCTCTAGTATCTCCTTTCAATCGCATAGCCTCTACGATAACATCGCCAAAATGTCGTATCTCTTCAGACATTCTAGTGTTGGGACCTTAGCACATTACATTAAGCATCGCAAATTCGACTATGCCCGCACAACGGCAAAGCCGATATCTGCTTCATCGTCGACCGACGACCTCCCTTTCCCCAAAGAAGACGTCATCGTAGATGCGGCTACTGGAGCAGAGCTTAAACAGCACCAAACCACGCTTGTCGATTGGAGTGGACCGAGCGACCCAAGCAACCCTCAGAACTGGCCTCAATCCCACAAGATACTTGTAACTGTCTTACTCTGCATCTACACCTTCGCAGTGTACGTCGGCTCTTCGATATACACGTCCTCACAACAAGCCGTCATGGACAAGTTCCATGTCAGCCACGTTGCTGCCTCGCTGGGAATTGCGCTCTACGTGCTGGGCTACGGTATTGGATGCCTGCTCTTCTCACCGCTATCTGAAGTACCAGCTATAGGAAGAAACCCTCCTTATGCGATATCTGGCTTTTTCTTCATCATCTTGTGCATACCGACCGCACTGGTAGACAACTTCGCTGGCCTAATGGTGCTGCGTTTCCTCCTAGGATGTAAGCGACCCACTTCTCTCTTCACATTTGTGGTACATACTGACTTGATACCCCAACAACCAGTCATGGCCTCGCCCTGCCTCGCAACCGCCGGTGCATCTCTCGGCGATGTATGGACCATGGCCGAATTCCCATTCGCTGTCGCGCTCTGGGCTGCCGTTGCAACACTAGGTAAGTTGTGACTGTACGACGAAATGCATGTGAGACATACACTGACTTTGTACCTCCACCGCTACAGGTCCTGCGTTAGGCCCGACTCTGTCTTCGTATGCGGTCAAGGACTTGGGATGGCGCTTCTCGAGCTGGGAACTGCTCATCATCGCCGGTCCCGTATATCTCGCCATACTGTTGATCTTGCCAGAGAGCTCTGGACCAACCATTCTGTACTACAAGGCAAAGCGTATGCGAGAAGACACTGGAAACCAGGAGCTGATGTCGGCCTCGGAGCGAAAGCAGAGGAACATGAGAGTCAGTAGCTTACTGTTCGATGCGCTTGTCAAGCCTTGGGAGATCAACGCCCTGGATCCTGCTATCTTGTTTACGACGGTATACATGGGCCTATGCTATGGCATCTATTACACATTCTTCGAGGTAAGTACCCGTGATAGTCAAATTAAAGCCAACGTGTACTGACACATCCATCCTAGTCTCTACCTCTCGTATATCCCGTCTACTACGACTTCAATGCTGAGTCCACAGGCCTCATCTTCCTATGTATCCTACCAGCTTGCCTGTTCGCCTTCACGACACATGTGCTGTACCTAAAATACCGCGTGTTCCCACGCCTTATGAACGGGACATTCGGCGAGCTCGAGAACCACCTGTGGCCTGGTATGGTTGCCAGCCCGGTTATCGCAGTGGGTTTGTTTATCTTCGCATGGGCGTCAAGACCCTCAGTCCACTGGATGGTGCCTACCATTGGCCTCAGTCTGACGGTGTTTGGCATCTACTTCATCGCCCAAAGTATCCTGCTCTACGTTCCCAACATTTACCCAACATATGCAGCCAGCATCTTCAGTGCCAACAGTCTGAGCAGGAGCGCGTTCGCTTTCGCGGCGATCCTATTCGCAAGGCCCATGTTTCAGGGTATCGGGATCGATGGTGGTGTGAGTTTGCTGGCAGGATGTATGGTACTGTGCTCTTTGGGCATCTTTGCGCTGTACAGGTTTGGCAAGACGTTGCGAGAGCGGAGTCGCTTTGCCGTTGTTTGATGATGGCGAATTATCAAGTGTAGGGCCATCAGTTGCCGCCAGGTGAAGAACAAACTGGAAGAGCGTGTAGAGACTCACGAGTTCTCTTGTTCCTGATTAGAATTAATGGATATATGTGGACTTGATACTCCAGCTCATTGCTAAATTTCCACCAAGGGCAATGTGAGGTCTGCTTAAGCTCGTAAAGAGGTTCGCGGCGCCATCGTATTTGACGAGGATCGGCGGATGTCAGCTACCGAAAGGTAATGATTTGCACCCGCCGTGGGTCTGCACATCTCCTCCAGGGCTCGCACCGACTGCGCGACCCACCGCAGTCCCTGGGCTGCTCACAGCACGTATCGTATCGTCCACGCAAGAGATGTCCCAAGACAGGCTCCAACGCAGTATGTCCGCGTTCTAACACCAGGTTCCTCGACCGGCAGCCTGGGAAGACGCGCTTCACCCCGAGGTTACACCCTCAGGTTACACCCTCCTAACATTTGCACGTTCATGATAATGGAGCAACGGCACTGGAGACGAGTCATTCGCACGACTAGCTCCTATTATCGTCAAACCATAGGCCTCCTGCCAGCGCGTTTACTAGTCCCCTGGACGTGTCGTTTTCGCGAATCCGATGGATTGCGTTCATCGCGAACTTCGCGCGGGAAAACCTAGGTAGTCCAAGGCTAGACCCACCACATGTGTCCACCAAGAACGACCCGTCTTCAATCTGGGCTCGCTCATTAGACGGCAAAAGGATTGTCAGGCGGCAGGTATATGAAAGGGCCGCCCAGAACAACAGGACTACCGGTAGAGCGCTCGCGCACATGGTGCATTTGTCTGATTAGAAAACCTCACAAGAGAAAGGGCGGACGAAGATAGAAACCCTTGTTGAAGGATGCGATTCTTACAGGGCTGAGAGGATCTATCTCAAAAGGGAATGGTTAACGCTCGGTGCCCCTGGCTTAACAACCGCTTGAGCCGTAGCCGACGCCTTTTCAATCACAACCCACACCATCTTGCTCGGACCCGTTCCTCCATTGGGGTGAAACCACTGCACTAATGCAGCCATGAGAGAAACTCTATAGGCAGCCACTGCAAGACTCGGTGTTTACATTGTTCCGACTGCATATTCAGGAGGTCGCTGTAGTACCATACCATTCTCTGGCCAACCCACCCGGGATTGCCGATCCGGCGCAAGATGTAATGTCATGACGAGCAGAGGCCGTTGGCTTCATGTACCAGCTCGTACAACAGAAAGACAAGCAACCATGCCCCTGGGACGCTGAGCTGACTGGCCGTCCTGGGCCGTTCCTCCAGACACCCGCTACCCTCCTTCCTTTTGCCGACGCTCCAAGGAATTCTCTCTGCGATTTAACCGAAATTTATGCTATCGATACTTAGACACGGCCCATTCACCGGTCTTGAAGCTAGGGTAAGGCGTCACACGGAAGCGTTTCCAAAAAGCCATATTGATGCTTAGCGCTCGCGCATGCGCAGGTACAGTTGGACGCCCTACGATACTTGGGGCCAGAAGCGGCTAGATTCCAGGCATCTCTACCAATGGTATGGAACTACCGCAGCCATCGTCCTGTTCCTGCAGCTATACCGTGCCGTCTCATTCTGCACGATGGCTTCATGCTATCAAACGGCGCAGTCAGCGTCCGTCCCATCTCGCTCATGCAGGTACAGCACTGTGGGCCAAGACTAGATATAGTGCAATCTCCCATGTCTTCTTTTCTCATCGTCAGTCGCACTGCTTTCCAGTTCGTCGTCACGCCACTCCTTCGAGTCTACATCCTAATTGCAGCATTTTTGCTTGCGTCCTTTCGTTGAGTCCGCTCATCACAATCCTTACTGGCCCCCGGCCGTCCTATCATTGAAAATCGCATATCGTTACCTATACTGTTAATACTATAATCATGTCTCCCTCAACCTTCACTCGCGCTGCTTTCGCAGCTGGGCTTCTTGCCTCTGGCGCCTCTGCGGCTTTTGACAATGGCGCTAAAACAAACATTGCTATGTACTGGGGACAGGGAAACGCTCAGATCCCACTGTCCGAAGTTTGCGCCGATCCTAACATTGATATTGTTAACATTGGCTGTAAGTAATACAAAATCTTCACGCAAGGATTAGAACCCCTCTATGGACTTGGATGCAATGCTGACAATGTTGATGTTGAATGATAGTCATCAACGCATTCCCTTCGGTAGTAGGCTCATACCCAGGAAGCAACCACGCCAACGCGTGTGGTAGTGCAGTATACTACGATCCGGTTCTGGAGAAGGACAGCAAACTTTACAGTTCATGCCCTGGCGTGGGAGAAGCCATCACTGCTTGCCAGAAGAGCGGCAAGAAGGTCATGCTCTCTCTCGGTGGTGGTTGGCCTACAAACTACTATCTGCCATCCCCCGAAGTCGCCGAATGGACCGCTGAGTTCCTGATCAAAGCCTACGGTCCTCCCACCGCTGACTGGGCGGAAAAGGGCCTGCCTCGTCCCTTCGGTGATGCGGTCGTTGATGGCTTTGACCTTGATCTCGAAGCACAAGACTACGACATGCCTTCAGCTGAGTACATCTACATGAACTATGACGTCTTTGGCAAGTACGTCAAGAGCAAGTCAAGCATGCTTCTCTCTGCTGCCCCTCAATGCATCGTCCCAGACGTCAGGATCTCGCCTGTCCTCAAAGCCGTTCCTTTTGACTTTATCTTCACTCAGTTCTACAACACCCGAATCTGCTCTGCCGCTCAGGCGGTCGAAGACATCAAGGCCAAGAAAGCCAGCACCTTCACTTTCGACAAATGGATCTCTGAGATTAGGGCCTCTGCGAACCCCAACCTCAAGCTCTACATTGGATTGGCCGCAGGCGAGGGTGGCCTCCCCACACATAAGGAAGACTACCTCAAGCCTGAAGACGCGAACACCCTGATCACAAAGTACAAGACCAACCCCAACTTTGGTGGTGTGATGCTTTGGGAGGCGTCCGTTTCTGTGAGGAACCCAACATACGGTAAATCATACGGTACATGGATGAAGTATGCTGTTGAGGGTACCTTCGATAAGAACTTCCACGAGGTTGTATCTTCCAGCACCAAGATCTCAACGACCTCTACTAAGACCTCGACCACCGAGACGCCTTCCAGCACCCCTGTATCGTCTACCAAGGTCTCGTCCTCAACCCCTGTCTCGAGCAGCAAGATCCCTTCCAGCACTCAGATCTCGTCCAAGACTTCCACCTTGAGCAGCGAGGTCTCCTCCAGCACTCCTACTCCCAGCACCATGGTCACTAGCAGCAAGGCCTCCTCTTCTGCTTATGCTACCTCAAGCGCAGCTTCTTCATCTGCATACGTCACCTCTAGCTCTACTTCCAGTAGTAGCAGCTCCGTGTACGTTCCATCAAGCTCATCCGTCGCGGTTTCGTCCTCTGTAGCCTCCAGCTCCTCCATCACCAGCAGCTCAGCCTACGCTACTACCTCTACTGAGAGCACCAGCTCTGTTGAGACTGTCAGCAGCACCATGATCGAGTCATCTTCCATCAACACCATGTCTGCCACAAAGGAGAGCAGCTCGGCATACGTTCCCCTCCCGACCGAGACCTTGAGCTCTATCGAGACTGTCAGCAGCACCTTCATCGAGCCTTCATCCGTTGCTACAATCTCCGCCTCAGGGTCCGCCAGCAGCTCCGTCTACGTTCCTTCCTCGAGCAAGACCCCTGCCTCCAGCGGAGTCTATTCATCAGCCTCTAGCTCGAGCGACATCTACCCAACCGGCACATACTCCGCGACTACCCCAGAGGGTGTCTCCTCGACTTCTTGCAGCACCTCCAGCGTTGCATACTCCACTGGCGCTAGCTCCAGCGATGTCCACTCAACCGGATCTTCCACCAGCAGCAGCGTGTACTCTGAGTCAACCCCTGAAGGCGCGTCTTCCACCCCGTACGCTGAGTACAGCATGTCGTCCGTCGTCTACTCATCTGGCATCTACCCCACCTCGTCCTCTGTCTATTCTGCTAGCAAGGGAATGGACTACCCTGTCTACCCGGCCGAGAGCTCCAAGAGCGATGCTACTTCTAGCACTGGCTATGAAAGCGTCTCATCGGTGACCAAGAAGCCTGAGCACTCTGCGTACTCCAGTGTTCCTACTAACTCCACCACCACCGTCGTCACCAGTAAGTCCTCTCTGAATATCAACATCCATTGATCATTCGCTAATACCTCCCAGCTACCTACGTCGATGTCTGCCCCACTGGTCTGACCACCGTCACCACCACCTACGTTGCGACCGTCTGCACCAAGTGCGCCGCGAAGCCCACTGGCTCGACCGAGGTCCCTGAGGGGTGGACCACCAGTGTCTACACTGCCAGCACTGTTACCGTGACCCTCACCAAGCCCATCGTCACTGCCACCGCCGACGTGCCCGTATACCCATCGTCTGCTCCCTCGGTCGCATACCCTGCGGACTACCCGGCCAAGCCTGTGTCCTCTGGCAAGTCTGCATACCCTGCCGTCCCTGAGGCGTCTATTCCTGCGTATCCAGCTGCTCCCAAGCCCTCCAAGGCTGTTGAGTACCCATCTGTCCCTGAGGCTTCCAAGGCTGCGGAGTACCCATCTGCTCCACAGGAATCCGTGCCCGCATACCCAGCTGCTCCTCACTCTTCCAAGGCTGCTGAATACCCCTCCGTTCCCGAGGCTTCCCAGGCCGCCGAGTACCCATCTGCTCCGCAAGGATCCATGCCTGCCCACCCTGCTGTTCCTGAAGCCTCAGAGGCGGCTTCTTCCTCAGCCGCTGGCTACCCGTCCGTCCCCATCGCTTCCGAATACCCCAAAAAGCCTGTCGAGCAAGAAGTTACCAGCACCGTCCACATCATCTCGACCCTGAGCAAGGTCTCCATTCCCACTTACACCCCTGCTCCTTACCCAACAACTGCTGGAGGTGCCCCTTACATGCCCGCCGGCTCTGCCGGCGTATACCCTACTGGTACTGGTGCGGGTGCCGGTAAGCCTACCATGCCCGCGGAGTTCACGGGTGCTGCTAGCCGTGCTAGTTCTGGATTCATGGTGATTTTGGGTGTTGTTGCCGCCGTTCTAGTTCTGTAGGTTTGCAATGTAAGGGTTGTAGAGTAGTTTGGATGTTCACGTTTCTCATGTCTTTTGGTACGTTTTTTTCTAGATACCACTATACATAGTTTTATATCATGCGAGTACGCGCGATCATTACTTTCCGTTGCTGTATCTCTTCTTTGACAACGCTCTTCCTGTTTGCATGCACACATACAAGATGCTATAAGTCTTGCGCGTCCTCCAGTGAGACGTCTGCGTGCACCAGATATCCGGTGTTGTTTCGAACCATGGACTATTGATGCAATGCTGACTGTAGATGGCTTGGTGATATTCCGCGGTGAACAGTGTTTGCGACATCACAAGCTGGTCGCGGCTTATTCATGATGCAGGGTGGAAGACGAGTGCTGCAGATCGGCAGCGGGAGGACATGGGGGAGAAGCTTGGAGGTTCGAAACGTGGTGGAGCAGGAAGCAGTCCACCTGACCAAGCTTGAGTCTGACATGGCATGGCCTAACCTAAACAAGCAACCCCGCTATAAATTAACAACAAGAATAATAATTTAGCGCGCACACAGTTATAATTAATTTAAGATATGTTAATAACTAATTATTTAGAACCTTACGTTTAAAAAATAGAGAAACCTTTTCTAAGAACTAGAATTAGCCTGCCTTTATTATCCTTCTTATACTTAGGCATACTAACAGGTAGCCTATTTAGTAGAAGATAATCCTTATAATTAGCCTAAATTAATTAGTAATTAATTGCTAATTAATTTAAGTAGAAGCTACTTATATTACTATTTAGCTAGCCTTAAGCTCTTTAGGCGGCTAGGTTATAGCTAGTATTTCTATTTAAGAATGTAGTGTAGGTAATAGGCGTAGTATTATAGTCTAGAATTTTAATTAATTATTAATCAATCTTGCTAAAGTTTGCTTGGCTAGACCCTTGGTCTTAGCATGCTATGTCAGACTCGAGCTTGGTCAGGTGGCATGTATCCACGTGGTGGTGTGATAGGCTGAAGCCTAGTCAGCTTATTCCTCGATAGGATCTCGGTTACGTGCGCAGGGCGCACTATTTATAGAACCTAGGTAGAGCTTAAGTACCTAGATTCTGCACTAGCGCGGCGGGTAAATAATATTCTAAGCCGCCGCCCTCTAAATAACCTTTAGACTGTAGCTATTCTTAGTTTCTTTCTCTATTAAATATAACTTTAGTATACCTATATAATAGCTCTCCAAGCGTAGCCTCTTATATTTTATATTTAATTCTAATTAATAGAGCCTTATAATAAGACTCTATTAACGCAACGCGCGTTAAGCTTCTTAACCGCCTCTTCTATTACGTGCGAGTAGATTAACTTGCTGCATAAGATTAGTATTACTCTACTACCTAAAAGGCCTTTAGATAATAACTAGGTATAAGCTATTATAAGATTACTAGCTTAAAACTGCAGCCTTATAAGACGCTTAGTTAATTATGCTACTAGCCTTGTATTACGCTAGCGTAGAACGTGTGTTCTTATGCGCTAAGAATACTGTAGAAAAATCCTTATATATTACTATAATAGTACTAAGTAATAGACTCTGCTAGTTATAAAAGACACTATAAGGTAGTAAGTAATAGTAGTTAGAAAAACCCTATAATCTCTTTAAAGGCTAAAGGGGCAGGTCTAGCCTGCTATAGTACTAAAAGCTATCTAAAGGCTAGTTAGCGCTACTAGAAAGATAGCTATACTTACGTCCGCTGCGCAAGTTCTATTAGTCCTCTATTAAATAGGGTATAGGCCGCAATACTAGCTAACGTAACTGCTAGTAGAAAATTGCGAGCGTAAAAGAATATTAGGTTTCTAAGGGACGCGACCGCCTAACAACTACTAAAGGTTATTTAGAAGAACTTGCTACTAAGAGTAAGCTACAAAAGCTCTATATAGTAATAGGCAATAGAAGCTTTACTAGCCCTTGCTGTAGAGAAGTAGGCTACTACTTAGTAGCTTATAAGAAGCTAGCTGCTAGTGCAAGAACAATTAATAAGCAAATACTGATTAGAAGCCTTATAAGAGAAGCAGGTATACACATATAAGAGACTTAAAAATAGAGAATAACTTATCTAACCTAAACGTTAATAAGCTATTAGCTTATATATTAGCTAAACACCTCGCTAGAGTGCCTAATAATAAGATATAGCAAAGTATTGTCTAAATACTTAAAAATAATAGGTAGAAAGAAGCTATAATAGCGCTAATAATTAACAAGATTATAAGATAAATAAAAGGCGTAGTAGAGATATAAGAATCGCCTAAGAGTCTACTAAAAGCTGCGCAGAATATAATAGTAGTAATAATAGTAGCCTTAACTTAGCTTACGCAAATAATAGCTTTAATAACCTTCTAGTTAGAAGCGCTAGAGTAGTAAGAGAACCTATTACCTGTTATACCTTAGACGCCTAAAGGTTCTTTAGCAGCAGCTATTACTCCCCTACTTATAGAAGTAAATAAGAGGATAAAATACCCTTATCTAGAGCTGTTTAACAGGGAGAGAACTAAGTACGCTACCTTCTAATATAAAATAAAGGCGAAGCTATATAATAAGTATAATAGCATGTTAGATAGAATAAAGATTGCCTATGTTGTTAGCTGCTGTTCTAAATAAGCGTTAGACGTAATTCTCTTATAAGCTAAGCAATACTAGAAGTATTATTTAACTAAAGACCTTTAGTACTTCCTTAACTAGTAGTATAACAACCTCTACTTAAAGGCGAAGGCCTTTAACTAGCTATTAAACTTGCAATAGAGAAAGCGCGTTATCTAAGACTACTATATAGAGTTTAACTAACTTAAACTTTAATTAGGTATATATATTAATAACACGTAAAAGAAGAGTATATTTACTAAAAGCCTTAACGCTAAGCTATAGAGAGCTCTTATACTTGTTAATAAAAGCCTCTTATTTAAGAAGTTTGCTTATAAAGCTACTCGCGTGTTAGATAGTCTGTACTAAGTAGTGTAAAGCTATAAGCTTTCATAAGGCTAATAATGTTATTATAGCTTATCTAATACTAGATAAGCAATAGAGAATAACATTATATATGACGTCACTATTACGTCACTATTACATAACCATGACGTCACTATTACGTAACCATGACGTCACTATTACGTAACCATGACGTCACTACTACATTACTGTTACATTACTATTAAGTAACAGACTACACAATATATCAGAATGTACTCTAGAGCTTTCTAGCTATTACTAATCATTAGTAATGTAGAAAGTACTAGAACCTCCATCTCCTGTATATAAGAAGGCTGTATCTTCTTTGTTAGTTCTGTGTCTAATCCTTTAATCTTTAATACAACGCTATTGTATCTATTTTATCTCTTACCCTACTTCCGTTGTAACTATTATATTATATTATATATAATATAATAGTCTCCTCCTTACTAAAAGAGGAAAGAGATCTACAAGCTCTATTAGATCTCCACTCCCTCTTTTCTACAAGTAGGCCTAGCAACACGTAGTTAGAAAGAATATAGCCTATAGCATAGCTAACTAAGTTATACTTGTACGCTTTTACTACTAGAAAATATAGACTAGGAACCTATAAGGGTTAACAGGGCAGAAGCGAAGAACTAGAGGCTAAATAATAATTAGATTAGGTGCTACTCCTATAGTAAGAAGGGGTATATATCTAGACACTGTAGTAAGAAAGGCAAGCTTAAAAGTACTAAGGTAAGCTAAGCAGCGCGGCGTAAGCTATTGTCTAGTTATAAGTATTATTTAGAGGCGTCTAATAATAATAACTTAGATAAGTTAGAAAAAGAGTAGCTCTAAGCTAAAGTCTTAACTTAAAGCTTCTAAAGATAGATTAGTAAATAAGTAGAGAATAGAACTAGTTTTAACACTAGTATATAAACACTCTACCCCTTATAGCGCATTTAATTATAAACTCTATATACAACGCTACTACGTTAATAGACAGTAGGTGTTTATACTATACACTAGTTAGCAGGAAGTTTATACGCTAAAGCTACTTTAAGCGCTTTATAATTACCTTTTAGATAATTAAAGAAATTAATAGAAAGTTATTAAGAATTAAGAAAGTCTCTTAATTTAAGTTTAATATACATAGCTACTAAGAGGTCGCCTATATATATATAATTAATAATATAGATAAGAACGTTATTCTAAGAAAAGGGTAGATAGACTACTAGAACGTTATAATTGCTTTAGCAAAGAGAAGCTTATATATCCACTTAAAAGGCATTTAGGTAAGGTGCGATAAGAGCGCTGCAAGCTAGAACGCTATCTACTAGGTAAGCGCGGCTACGTTTGTGGGTCTTCTAAAAAGATCTAAGAATCTAGAGAAGGGAGTGCGCGTATTTACTGCCTCTATTACAGATATTAATAAGGCGTTAGTGCTAAGAAAGGTAGTAGACGTAAGATTGTTACTTCTAAAGCATTACTAGAGCTACTATAAGCTTTTTAACTTAAAGAAAGTAGCAAAGCTTTCTTTATATAAAGAATCTAGAGTAGACTATTAGATTAAGTTTAAGGCAAAAGATAGTTAGCAACTATAGCTACTATAGAGTCTACTATACAGTATATTAAGAGGCGAGTTACTAGTACTCTAAAAGAAGCTTACCTTCCTGCTTAAGAAGGGGTTTATTTAAGTAAGCAGCTTACTAGCGTTAGCACTAGTGCTATTTACTAAGAAGCTTAGAGAAGAACTCTAATTATATATTAACTACTAAGCACTTAATGCGATCACAAAGAAGAATAGATACCTATTACCTCTTATTAGGGAGACGCTTAATAACCTAAGCAAGGCAAAGTAGTTTACAAAGCTAGACATAATTGCAGCCTTCTATAAGATCTGTATTGCTAAAGGTAATAAGTAGAAGACAGCTTTCTAAACGCGTTTTAGACTATTTAAGTAGCTAGTTACTCTTTTTAGTATAGCTAATTCCCTAAGTACTTTCTAGCAGTACATTAACTAGACCTTAAGAGAGCACTTTAACAAATTCTGCTTAGTATATCTTAATAATGTGCTAATCTATACAGATAGTAGTCTGCACTAACACTAAGAGTAGGTCTAAAAGGTTCTTAGTAAGCTCGAAGAGGCAGGCCTCTACGTAGATATTAAGAAATGCAAGTTTAAAGTAAAGTCTACTAAGTACCTTAGCTTTATTATTAACGCTAAGAAGAGCATTTGCATAGATCTAGATAAAGTTAAGGCTATTAAGGACTAGAAGGCTTCTAGGTTAGTAAAAGGCGTTTAATTATTTCTTAGCTTTATAAACTTCTACTAAAGGTTTATTAGAGACTTAACTAGAATAGCTACTTCTCTTACTTAACTAACTAGAGATATAAGCTTTACCTAAGAAACTAAAGAGTAATTAGCGTTTAATAAGCTAAAGAAGATCTTCCTTATAGAGCTAAACCTTGCTACTTTTAACTCTAAATGCGACATAGTGCTAGAGTACAACTTATTAGGCTACGCAGTTAGAGAAGTATTATTATAATACAATAATAAAGAAGTACTATATTCTTACGTATACTTTTCTAAGAAGAATAACGCTTATAAGTGTAACTACAAGATTTATAATAAGAAGCTACTTACTATTATCTATTACCTTAAGAAATAGAACGCTAAACTGCGTTTAGTAAAGAGCTTTAAAGTAATTACTAACTGTAAGAATCTTAAGTACTGTATAAAGCTAAAGCTTCTAAGTAAACGCTAGGTGTGCTAAGCCGCGCTACTAAGCTAGTATAATATAGAGTTGCTATACTAGCTAAGTAAATAGAATATAAAAGCTAATATACTCTTAAAAAGAGAGTAAGACCTACCTGCAGGTGCTAAAGATAAGCGTCTTTAGAAGCAGATAATATAGGTCTTAAAGCCTATATCCTAATACTATAAGAAAGCTAGCGAGAGTAAAGAAGATCTAGCAGATAGCTAAGTAATATTAGCTAGAATACGTGTAGGGCGCACTAGAATACGCCCTAGGTCTACTAAGGGACTATTAGACACTATTAGTAAGAATAGCGCAGCGCAGCTAGACACTACCTGTAAAGATAGTGTAGAGCAGTTAGAGTATAAAGAAGAAGCACTTGCAGAACAGGCTAAGTTAACAGACTTAGCTACAGCAGATAGAAGCTTTGCGCAGCAAAATAAGCTAAAGAAGTTATAGCTAGAAGCTTTAAAGAATAATTAGTAGTATAGAGACGCTAAGCAAGCTATAGTTAACTAAAAATAAAGGTTCTCTCTAAGTATAGGCGTAAAGTATTTAATCTTAAAGTATTTAGTAAATAACTAGAGAGCGCTATTATACTATTGCAGAAGATAGGTACTAAATAGTAAGAACTTACGCACCTAAATTATTAGTAGAGTCTATAATTCTCTTTTAGCTAGCTACCTAGGCAGAGAGATTACTTATTAGATGCTTGCCTATAACTTCTTCTAGCTAGGTATAATAAACAGTATTAGACGTTACATACAGAACTGCAATATATGCAGAAGAATAAAGCTTTAAAGAGAAGAAGTCTGAGAACTACTTAAGCTACTGCTTATCTTTAATTGCCTCTAGAAGAAAATCTTAATAGACTTTATTAAAAGACTACCTGCTAGTAAAGGTATAAAGAACCTTATAGTAGTAACTAACTGTCTAAGAAAAGAATCTATCTTTATCCTACTACTTAATATAAGAATAGAGATAGTAGTCTAAGCGTTTCTTAGGCACGTAGTCGCTTACTACTAGCTACCTAATATTACAAGCAACAAAAGGAACTCTACCCTTAATAAAGGAGTTGGCGCGGAGCGCTAACTAACGACTACGTTAGAAGGTAACGATTAGCGCGGGGCGCTAATCACGTAACTAACATCCTGCTAAGGCTAACTATCTAGAATAGCAGAACTACTTAGGATAGCAGAGCTATCATAAACATCCTTTGCACTTAGAATAGATAGAATAGTAGGAATAGATTGCAATAAGTATATAGAATAGATAGATTTTATTATTACACTTATTATAGTTAACTTAAATAGTTTATCTCTTATACAGATTATTAACTAGTTATTCTATTATTTATAGAATTAGTATTATTACCTTTTAGTTAATAATAATAACTCTTTTCTACCTAATTATTCTATATAATACCTTATAGACTACTGCTTTAGTCTATCTCGCCTTAGTACAGACTAAGCCTAGAGAAGTATAGCCTAACTCTATATAATACTTTAACTACTTTAGATATTAGTAGACGTTTTAACTAATAGGTTGCCTAATTAAGATTTATAATAGCGGCTACAGGAAATGCTTAGAATAATATAGCCTAGGGTTAGGGACCCCCGGCACTAGCGCAACCTATACTAAAAAATAAGAAGATGCTTAAAGTATCTAACGCTAAGTTAGAGGAGAACTGTAATATTAAAGAACTTAAGAATCTTAAGTAAATAGCTACTACGCAGGCTTAGTAATTAGCTAGAATATAAGATATAATTAATTAGCTTGCGAGTTAGCTAATAGCTACACCTAATAAATAACCTGTTACTACTAGAAAACCTAAGATAGCGTTACCTAAGAAATATAGAGGAGATAGAGACAA
This sequence comes from Alternaria brassicae, assembly GCA_004936725.1. Taxonomy (NCBI): domain Eukaryota; kingdom Fungi; phylum Ascomycota; class Dothideomycetes; order Pleosporales; family Pleosporaceae; genus Alternaria; species Alternaria brassicae. The sequence goes on along the minus strand of CM016506.1, from coordinate 399,226 downwards.
ACTACAAGTCTTTTTTACTAATATTAATCTATACTGCGAATATAATAAGGTACCTAATAACTAAGAAAAGATTCTTATAGTAAGCACGTATATAAAGGATAAGGCCTCTAACTAGATGTAACCCTATATAAACAACTACCTGCTTAACGCAGACTATAGAGGCACTAAGAAATAAATAAAAACCCTATTTATAAGTAAAATAGAATTTAAGAAAGAAATAGAATATATCTTTAGAGAAGTAGACGCAAAGAACTAGGCTAGGAAAAAGATTACTCGCCTAAGGCAGACTATGTTAGTAGCAGCCTATACAGCGGAGTTTAAGCAACTACAGGTAAGAATTAATTAGAATAACGCGGCACTTTAAATAGTGTTTAAAGCTAGCCTTAAGAAAAATATTAAGAATAGTCTTATATACTATAATAAGCCTAAAACTCTACACGCTTTAATAGAGTTAGTAACGCGCATTAATAATAGACTTTAGAAATAAAATAATTAAAAGAAATACTTTTAACCTAACTTAGCTAATACAAAGAGGCAGCGCGGCAGATATAATAGAGATAAAGACACTATTATAACTAGCAAGGTACAGAATAAATCTAAGGACAAGAAGACCTAAGAATAGAGGCAAGAGAGCCTCTCTAAGAAAGAACGCTAGAGGCGTTATAATAATAAAGCCTGCCTAAAGTGCGGCAAAGTAGAATACTTTATATAAGATTATAGTAAGAATAGAATAGTTAAATAAGTAGCTATTAAGATTAGAATAATTAGACAGGGCACACTATACCTAACTTAGATAGAGCTAGATAATAACCTAAGTAATATAGACTTATATAAGGAAGCGCGCTTAGCGACTAAAGAGAAGTTTATAATAGTGTTATAACCTAAGGTTATAGTCTTAGTAGAACTAAGAACTACAGACTAGAAAATTAAGAGTAGAGTTGTAAAGGCATAACTAGCTAATAACTAGTATTAAATATATAGAGAAAAAACGCACTACACTAATAACTGTAAGATTTAGAGACAAATTATAATTATTAGTAAAGATGCTAAGAAGATTAGGCGCGAGGCTATGCGCTAATAACTCTACTTTAATAATATAGAAGCTAAGGTCTTAGACTAAAAGGCCCTTAAAGTAGAAGATACTAATAAATATAAGAAACTATATTAGTATAATTGCAAAACTAATTGCGCGTTTTATAAGGAAGATAAGAAGAAATACAGAATAGACTAAGACTAGTGCTATTACTTTAGTCTATAGGCTGACAAATGCCTAGCAAAAAACTGTTATATCTATAAACTAGAGAAGGTGGATATTTATAAGAGACTCTTATAGACGTAATGCAAGAATAAATATAGCTTCTACTAAAACTAGTTTAAAGAAGCATACAAGGTAGACAACTACTACTACGCTACTCTATTAGCGGACATTTGCAAGATCACAAATTGTCTAATTTATAAGCTAAGGAAAGCTACCTACCTAAAGAAAGTTACTAAGAAGAAGATACCTTACTTAGACCTTTACTAGACTTTCTATTATAATAATAAGTGTTTAATACACTATAGCTTAAAGAATAATACAGGCTACTTTTCTAAGTATAAGGGAAAGAAGTAGCTAAAAAACTAGAACGCCGCTAGAGATAAGGTCTTACTAGTAAAGGCGCACCTATAACAACCCTTAGGAAGGTATAGGATACTATTAGTCTAGCAAAATAGTTACTTATAATTATATTTATACAAGGTTAGAAGATTAAGGCGCTTGTAGATAGCGGGGCCGCATAAACAATAATCTTATTCTAAATAGTAAAGAAATATAAGATACTGTATAAAGTTAAGAAGACCCTAATACTAATAATACTAGCTAATAAGAAACTTATAATGTATAGAAGCAGCATAATAAGGTTAGAGACTAAATTAATAAAGCTATAAATAGCAGGCATAGATTGCTAAATAAATATTAACATTATAGATCTAGAAGGACTAGACATATTAATTAGTTATAACTAGCTAGACGCCTATAACCCTGCTATTAACTAGCGAATAAAAATAATACTTAGAAGAGAACCTATATATAAGATTACTAGAGTACGTAGAGAGATACGCCTAACAAATTAGAGCTTAACCTAGAATAGGAGATTTAGCAAAATCTTACTATATAAGATTACAAGAATCTATGTAAAGAACCCTTAGAAAGTAAGAGTTATCTAGATAAGATAAGTCGCAACTACAAAGAAAGAACCCTTACTACTAAAGATACTAAAAGAGTATTAAACTAATAAGTTTAAGAAACTCTTTAAGAAAAATAAAGCTATAGATTTAGCTAACTATTAGGAATAGAATTATAAGATTATTCTAGAGGAAGGGGCAAAGCTAAGCCTAGAACTAATATACCCTATAGCGCCTAAGCATAATGCTAAGCTAAGAGATTATATCTAGAAAAACTTAAAGAAGGGATTTATCTAACCAAGATTAGGCCTAATAGCCTTGCCTATCCTGTTTGTAAAGAAGGCTAATAGGAAGTAGCGACTATGTGTTAACTTCTAGAAGCTAAACAGTGTAACGCAGAAGAACTAATATCTCTTACTACTTATTATAGAGCTTATAGATTAACTCTAGAAAGCTAAGTAGTTTATAAAGTTTAATGTTTAGAAAGGATTTTACTAAATTAGAATTGAAGAAGGCTATAAGTAGATAACAGCGTTTAAAACAAAATATAGACTATTTAAGTATACAGTAATGCCTTTTAGGCTAATAAATGCCTTAGCAACATTTTAATTAGTTATTAATAACACGCTCTACAAATACCTTAGAATCTTTGTTACAGCGTACCTAGACAATATACTAGTGTACTCTAGCGGAACGCTTAAAGAACATGTTAAGCATGTAAAGAAAGTGCTTAGGAAGCTAAAGGATTATAAGCTATACCTGCAGCTAGAGAAGTGCAAATTCTATATTAAAGAAATAGAGTTTCTAGGCTTTATAGTGTCTATAGAGGGAGTTAAGATAAACCTAAAGAAGATTGCGGCTATACAGGAATAGCTAACTTCTAAAATAGTTAAAGACGTGCAATTCTTTCTAGAATTTGCTAACTACTACTAGAAGTTTATTAAGAATTACTTAAAGATTATAGTACCTCTCTTAGAGATTATAAAGAAGAAAATAGGATTTAACTAGAATAAGAAATAATAAGAGGCGTTTAAATAAATCAAATAAATCTTCTTTAAAGCACCTGTACTAGAGATGTACAACCTAAAATAAGAAACGCGAATTAAGACTAATGCGTTAGATTATGCACTAGAGGCTATACTATTATAATAGTACTTAGACAAGAAATAGAGACTAGTATTCTACTATTTAAGGAAGTTCTCTAGAGCAGAACTTAACTACAACGTTTATAATAAGAAGCTACTAGAAGTAGTTAATTCTTTTAAACAGTAGGAAGTCTATTTGTTAGGACTACTATACTAGATTAAGGTCTTTACTAATTACTAGAACCTAGCAGAGTTTATAATAACTAAGAAACTTAACAGACAGCAAACCTAATAGGCTAAGATATTAGCTTAGTTTAACTTTAAGATAACCTATTAAGCTAGAACGCTTAATAGAGCAGCAGACGCGCTAAGCAGAAGGTCTGACTTACGCGAGGAAAACTATAAGGAACTATATAAAGCCATGTTTAGGAAAGCACCTAATAGCACGCTACAATATAACCGGCTAGAACTAGCTAGAATAGCTAAGGTAGCTAAGCAGGTAGAATTATTACAAACGCAATAGCAATAGAAAGCAGCTAACTAGCAGTTTAAGCCTAACAAGAACAGCTCTAACAAACTATTACAGAATAAATAAGAGTACTAAGATATAATTTAAGGAGATTAAATATATATACCTCTACACATAAGATTAAGTCTTATCTAGAAACTGTATAAATCTTTAGAGTTTAGGCATGCAGCGACTAAAAAAATAGTTAGACAACTAGCTAAGGTGTTTACAATACCACGCTTGCGAGCGAAGGTGCAGGATATTCTAGGCAACTGTTTAGTATGTTATTAGAATAAGCTAAAGAGACATAAGCTCTACAGCCTATTATAACCCTTACAGCCACTAACAAGACTATAGAGCAGCGTAATAATAGACTTTATAGTAAAGCTTCTGAAATTGCTAGAACCAGCATTAGGACAACTTTATAATACTATTCTAGTAATTGTCGATTAATTAACTAAGGCATTAAAGTTTGTACTAATAGAAGAAACTATTACAGCAGAAGAATGCGCGTATAAGGTCTCTAAAGTGATAATATTAGAGTATAGGATGCCTAAAGAATTTATTACTAATAAGGATAAGTTATTTACATTAAAATACTAGACAATATTTCTAGCAAAATTAGAAGTAAAGAAAAAGCTATTAACTAGCTTCTACCTAGAAACAGACAGCTAGACAGAAAGAACAAACTAGACACTAGAATAGTATCTAAGGATATATATTAATAAGCTGCAAGACAACTAGGTTAAACTCTTACTAACAGCGCAATTAGCCTATAATAGTATAAAATTAGCGACTACAAAATATTCGCTATACTACGCTAATTATAGATATAAGCTGGTCGCTTATTAAGATCTAAAGAATATAGAAAGTATAGTAGTAGGCGCAGACAACAAAGCACGCCTTATGCAAGAATTATATAAAGAATTAAGTAAGAACATTACTTATAGAAACCTTATATTAGCTAAAGCAGCTAATAAGCAAAGGATTAAGAGACTAACCTTTAAGAAGAGAGATAAAGTTTTCCTATTATAATAGAACTTAAAAACTAAACAACTTTACAAGAAATTAGACAACTTCTAAATAAGACCTTTTAAAATTCTAGAGAAAATAGGCATAGTAAACTACAAACTCTAACTGCTACTAGGCATGCGCGTCTACTCTGTCTTTTACAAAAAACTTCTAGAAAGAGCACCTCTAGATACTAAGCTAGCAACAGATATAAAGCTTAAAGATAATAAGTATAAAGTTAAAGAAATTAGGGACCTGCAGAAAGTTAGTTATTAGTAGAAATACTTAGTTAAGTAGCAAGAATAGCTAGAAAGCTAGAATACTTAGAAACTAAAAGAAAATTTAATAAACTGCAAGTTATAAGTACTTAAGTACTACTAGAAACACTTAGAGAAGTAAGGACTAAATTCTTAAGAGAAAAGAAGTAATTAAAAGAAGGGTTAAAAGAAGCGTTAGCTTATAACTAGCCTAAGTTAGTTAATAATCTAGATAGTAATAGTTTAGTTGCTAGAAAGTCTATATCTAAGGCAGAATTCCCCTTAGCCTGCTCTTTTGCACAATTCTAGAGATTTAAAATAGTAAGATCTTAATTAGTAAATAACTGCTTTTGCGCCTTAGCCTCTAGAAGCTTAAGTTTACTCTAAGCTAGCTAAGCTTTTAGACGCGCGACCTTAAGACGTTTCTCTTATTTCTTCTACTAAACCTTCTTCTACTCTTCCTTAGACACAAACAGGCTATACTTAGCCTTTACTAAAATACAGCTAGTACAGCAACCTGTTGCAGTATCTATAAAATAGCAAAGATTCTTCTCTTTATAGCGCTTATAATAAAAAGTTATCTCTAAACTCTGCTCTTTTATATAATTAGTATAGGCGCGACGCTTAGAAGTTAAACTCTAGAGACAAGAATAATAGAAAGACAGAACTTTAGGCATAGTTAGAAAGGCAGAGTAAGAGAGGAAACAGTTATAATATAATAGACCTACAGAAGCTTTATATGCGACCTGCTTACTAAAACGCGGCACAGAAAAATAAGAATCTAGAGTATTAGAATAATACGCCTAAGAGAGGGGATAATATTATAAGTAATAAAAGAAACTTTACTCTTAATAAAGGAGTTAGCGCAGAGCGCTAACTAATAACTACGTTAGAAGGTAATAATTAGTGCAGGGCGCTAATTACGTAACTAATATCCTGCTAAGGCTAACTATCTAGAATAGCAAAACTACTTAGAATAGCAGAGCTATTACAAACATCCTTTGCACTTAGAATAAATAGAATAGTAGGAACAGATTGTAATAAGTATATAGAATAGACGGATTTTATTATTATACTTATTATAGTTAACTTAAATAGTTTATCTCTTATACAGATTGTTAACTAGTTATTCTATTATTTGTAGAATTAGTATTGTTACCTTTTAGTTAACAATAATAACTCTTTTCTACCTAATTATTCTATACGATACCTCACGGACTACCGCTTTAGTCTACCTCGCCTTAGTACGGACCGAGCCTAGAGAAGTATAGCCTAACCCCGTGTAACACCTAACGCGATTATATCTAACTAAGGCAGCTAGTTTATAAGCCTATTATAGAAGCGCCTTTACAAGATTCTAAAGATTAAGCAGTAACTATTAATAGCCTTCTACTTATAGATAGATAGGTTAATAGAGCAGATAAATAGTATATAGGAAGCGTATATCTAAGCGTTTATTAGCTAGGCATAGAATAACTAGGCACCTCTTTACCTTATAGCTTAAATCGCGATTAATAGAAGGGACGTAACATTAATAGAAGTATTCTTATTCTTTCTATAATATAGTTACTACGTAGACCCGCTGCAGCTAGAAGTACTTTATAGCGCTAATTATAAGAAGTATAGTGCTAAAGAGTATTTAGAACGCGAGAAGGCTAAGGCTATTGCAGCTAAGTTCTAGAAAGTGTTTAACCTAGTTTAAGCTAGTATAGCTAAAGTCTAGATTAAATAAGAGAAGTAGGCAAATAAGCACTATAAGAAGGCTAGAAACTATAGAGTTAGTAATAAAGTCTAGCTTAAGCTTAATAAGTAGTATAGTATAGGCTAAGAGTCCTGCAAGCTTAACTAGAAAAGCGCTAAGTATACAGTTATTAAAGTAATTAATAGCTACTTAGTTAAGCTAGACACCCTACTAGGTTACTACTCTATCTTTTATATTAATTAACTTCGCCTTACTAATACAGACTCTCTACTAGACTAAGCATAAGATAACTACTAGCTACTACTGCTATAAGTTAACAGCGAGAAGAAGTAGATTGTAGAGGATATAGTCGCTAAGCAGCTTAAACGCTAAGGGCGAGGATAAAAGCTATACTATAATATTAAGTAGAAAGAATACTACTAAACATTTCTAGAACTAGCAGAATTATTAGAGAAGATAGAGGCGCTAGAATAGTAGTTAGCTTATATAAAGAGCCTTTAAGACAGTAATAGACGCTTACTAGAGCGTTTTTAGCAGATTCTACTCTTAAGCAGAGAGAAGAAGAGGGGTATTATAATAAGCTAAAGCCTAGTTAGCTTATTTCTTAATAGAATCTTAGTTACGTGCGCAGGGCGCACTGTTTACAGAACCTAAGTAAAGCTTAAGTATCTAGATTCTGCACTAGCACGGCAGGTAAATAATATTCTAAGCTGCTACTCTCTAAATAACCTTTAGACTATAGCTATTCTTAGTTTCTTTCTCTATTAAATACAACTTTAGTATACCTGTGCGATAGCTCCCTGAGCGTAGCCCCTTACAGGTGGAGACAGCCCAGTCACCTTTCGTCATTGCCGCGCGAACATCGAATACGCGCAAACACGCAGCTTTCACCGACGCAACAGACTTGCCTGTCAGAGCGCCGCGATGCCCATACAGAAGACATTTCACTTACGTATCGTTCCACCTGACTGAGATTCACGGCGTCGCCTTGTGTTCGCCTAGCTGTTTGTGGAAAGCATCGCCGCTGGTACCATTTGCCCACGCTACTTCCTCGAGCTACCTCTCACGTATCTACAAACGTCTGGCAAGCCATTCAACGTGCCACAATGAAGTATACTGTCTATGATCGCCTACTGAAGCGCGAAGTCGGACAACAGCCCAGGAAGTATTCCGACATTCGGTCGATATACGGCGACCGCAAATGGATTGACGACCTTGACATCGTGAACGAGCTAGAAGGCCACAATGGATGCGTCAACGCTCTCAGGTATGCCACTAACCTACACGAGCACCAGGAGCACAATCTGACGCTGCCAGTTGGTCAACCTCAGGCCGCCTACTCGCCTCTGGCTCTGACGACCATCGCATCAACATCCACTCGTACCATCCCGAATCGTCCATCTCGCAGTTTAGCCTCACTACTTCCATCCAAACGGGACATCGGTCCAATATCTTCTCCGTGAAGTTCATGCCGTATTCTAACGATCGCACCATTGTCAGCGCAACAGACGATGTGAGGATATTCGACATCGAACATTCAGGGCACTCGGCCCTCGGGTCGACTGGCAGACCTAACAATGGAGGAAGCGCAAGCAGAGCACGCAGCAATGTGACACTCACAGAAGGAGACACCAACGCAAAAGCATTCCGTTGCCACACCGATACCGTGAAGCGGATTGTCACCGAAGACAACCCCTTCTACTTCCTTACGTGCTCGAATGATGGAGAGGTACGACAGTGGGATGTACGGCAACCCTCCAAGGCATATCCACCTGCACGAGACACTATGTTACCTGCATGGGCGAGAGACGAGGACGCTTCAGATAGCATTCCGCCGCCACTTATCTCATATAGTCGCTATGGACTGGATCTCAACACGGTGTCTTGCTCGCCTAGTCAGCCGCATTATATCGCGTTGGGCGGAGCACATCTCCACTGCTTCTTGCATGACCGACGCATGCTTGGCCGGGATATGAACAACGAGCGAGGGTCCAGACTTTCCAGTCCAGGAAACTGGAGTGAAAACGACGAAGAGCTCTTAGGCAAGGCAACACAATGCGTCAAGAAATTCGCGCCTAATGGAAAGCAGCGCATGAACAGGAACGATGGTGGCCATATCACAGCATGCAAAATCAGTGATGCCGAGCCGAATGAGCTCATCGTGAGCTGGTCTCAGGATCATATTTACAGTTTCGATATCCTGAGAGCTCCGGATGCCAGAGAGAACGTGACGCCCGTCAAGATGTCAAATGGTGGATCTGGCCATCGCATGAAGGACACAAATAGGAAGCGCAAGCGACCAAAGTCCAGCACATTGTCTCAAGAAGGCGTCGAAAGAGCCGAGTCAAGACCACGGACTGAAAGTGCTGACGAAGATCTGGCGCTACGAGTGACGTACGGAAATGGCCAGAGCGAAGACATCCGTATTCATCCCCCCGCCGAGAACCGCCTGACACAGGAGGAATTGAACAATCTGCAAGCATCAGACCATTACCGCATTGCAAGTACAACTGTCAAAATAGCGAAGCGCATTTTCGATCTTGGTGAGCTTGGAGAGTCCGGACTTCAACTCGCGTGCACATCCATTGTAGGCCTGGCGAACTCGATCTTGCCCGACATGGATGATCTAGATAGAACGTGGGGCTATCCTATCGACCCGGATCCTGTAGACGTCGCAGTTCAAAACAAACTACGCGACAGCAGAGCAGCTTCCCGTCGCTTCGTGCAAGCAGCTGGAACATTAGCACGCGTGCTGGGAGGACAGCTCTTGACTGGGTCCAGCTCTGATGCACTGATCGCTCAGTATTTCGCTTCGATACAACCAGCGCCCCGAGAGCGTGACCTTCCACGACACGAACAATTTGGATATGACTTCTTGAAAGCCATACTGTTGTGGATTGATAGCGGCCCCGGAGCAGTCGTAGAAGGGTTTTCGCGTCGGAGTGGTAGTGCTCGCTTCCCTATTCCATATGATTCGGATATGGATGCTATCCAAGAGCGATTGATCCCATATCTAATCGAGTTAGCAGGCGACGATAGCATTGTTAACGTGGAAGCTTCAAAGTTTGAGACAGACGCTACTCGGATTTTGTTCCATTCGGAAATTCAGGCTGTCGATGCATTTGGCTATGCACTCACCGTACCCTTTGCCGATCTCACTGGTGACGCGGAGTCCATCACAGAGTCGAGATCATCTGATGAGCCCACACAGACTCGAGCTGCAGCCAAGCGGAGATGGGTGTACCAAATTGGGAGAGGTGTACTGCGTAATGCCGCCAAGGATATTAAGTTTGCTTTTGTGGATCGCGCATTTGGCGGTCAGGGTATATCAGACAAGACCATCAGGGCGGAAGAGAAAGCATTGAGAGAACGACAAGAGGAGATCGATCCTTTGGTGGATGAGGGCCCGGTTCTAGATGCGGAGCTAGTCAGCGCATCAGCACGGGAGGGCAGCGATCAAGAAGAGGCTGTTGAGAGTGCAGATGAAGATGATGACGACGACACCGACGGTGATGTAGATTCAGATGACGCAGAAGAAGACGATGACGACTCTGATTCCGTCGACGAAGAAGGACTACAACGCACGCGATCCGGACACATGCTCTGGCGATCAGACTTTAGCCGCAGTCGCTACAGGCGATGGAAAGTCGAGCGCGACATAGCTTGCGCCCCCCACACACGTGTCTACACCGGCCATTGCAACGTCAAAACAGTCAAAGATGTGAACTACTTTGGCCTGCAGGATGAATATGTTGTCAGCGGGAGTGATTCTGGACATGTATTCATCTGGGATCGCAAAACAGCAGAGCTTGTGAACATCTTGGAGGGAGATGGGGAAGTGGTGAATGTCATTCAGGGTAAGTTCTGGATACATGAATTGGGTAGAAAGGGGAGTTGCTGACATGTTACGAACAGGTCACCCCTACGAACCCACAATGGCGGTTTCCGGTATCGATCACACGATCAAGATATTCTCTCCAGATGCCCAGCTTCAACGCAACGCACGCAAAGGCGTTGGCGTGCAATCGTCAGATCCAGGTTCCTTCTCCAGTCTCAATTTCGGCCGTAGACGTCGCAATCACGCTGCTGAACCTTCCACTGAGACTGAAAGTGAGCCTGCCGTCGATGCTCGCAGCGACAGCGACGACGAGGTTGCGCCTGGTGGGCTGAGCAGTCGGAAGAGGATGCATCAGAGTTACCAGATTACGAGCCAAAACGATATGGATAGGAAGGGAGGAAGGGACGATTATTTCATCAGCCAGGCTGTTTTCGCGCAGTTGGCGAGACATATCGCGAGGGGGCAGGGGGCTGGAGGTGGAGGTGAGGCAGGAGAAGAGGGCGGACCAATTGTCATCACGGAAGAGAACTGCAATATCATGTAGGCTAGATTGGATATCGAAACGACCTCATTATGCTTTTCGTCTGTCCAGCCATCAAACCAATTATGTTGGCACAATTAAATGTTCTTGCGTCCGCTCCAAGTTTTACTCCTATCGACGAAGGTTACCTCTCATACCCCGATGCCGCAATCATTTAGGACGCCTTCTTCTGCTTGGCCTTGAGTGCCTTCTTCCGGTTGCTCCTTATCATGACTACCGAGAGAAAGCTGCCGACGACCGTGGTACCCAGGATGAGGAGGATGACTGGGATGCGGATGGCCCAGACGCGTGGCAGGAAGAGGGAGTGAAGGATGTGGTCGTCGTCCACGAAGGGCTGTATAAGATTAGAACATGACCCAGAGCCAAGTAAGTGTATATAAAAGCATACCATGAACAGAGTCCAGACGGTGTAGTAGATAAAGATGGCAGTCGCTGCGACGAGCATGCTGAGACCCACGAGACGATCGGCCTTCGCATTGTTAGTACCTGTAATCTTCTACCTGGGCGGGTCTACCATACCATTGTGAAGTTTGACGAAAGAGTGAACGAGTGTATTAGCCTGGAGTATTTGGTGGTTGCAATCACCTCGCTGTCCCTTCCCCCCCCAAAGTCGCGCCAAGCCAAGGACCCCTGTCGGCGAAACCGCGGCCCGTTCGCCGCAACCTTGGATCGCCCAACCGCCTGTGAGCTAAACTTTTGCGAAGCGCGTCACTCTACGCCTCACCACCGACATCCTTCACCCTCAACGCGACCCACTGACCGAGCATGGAAGTCGCATCTGCCGTTCGACTGCCCTCGCCGGAGCCGGAGCTCGACGACGCCAAGGAAGTTCCGCGCAAACGCGAGCGCTCGCCATACGATGGACCGAGTGCTGGGCCATCGAAAAGAAGCAGGAGGGAAGATGAGGAGGATGACCGTCGCAATGGGGGCATAGGCCGTCGCCCTGCGCCGAAACCCACGACCGACGACCTTCCGGATGATGACTCGCGATTGAACCTCTTCAAGAATGCCTTCAGCGCGAACCGCAAGCTGCCCGTTGACGATTCCAAGACACGTGCCGGAGGCGCGTATATCCCTCCTGCGCGACTGCGCGAGATGCAAAAGTCGATCACCGACAAGAAGAGCCCCGAATTCCAGCGCATGGCATGGGAGGCGCTCAAGAAGTCGATCCAGGGTTTGATCAACAAGACGAATACGGCGAATATCAAGATGATCGTGCCAGAGCTGTTCTCGGAGAACTTGGTGCGCGGGCGCGGTCTGTTCTGCAGAGCTATTATGAAGGCGCAAGCGGCTAGTCTTCCCTTTACGCCTATTTATGCAGCTATGGTCGCCATTGTAAACACAAAACTGCCTCAGGTCGGCGATCTGCTGGTCCGACGTCTGATTGTGCAGTTCAGGAAGGGCTTTAGGAGGAACGACAAGGCCGTTGCGCTATCCAGTACCATGTTCCTCTCGCACCTCGTCAACACACAAGTCGTCCATGAGATCTTGATCGCCGAGATCCTACTTCTCCTGCTCAACAAGCCCTCGGATGACTCCGTTGAGATTGCAGTCGGTATCATGAAAGAGGTCGGCGCTTTCCTCGACGAGATGAAGCCTGCGATCGCCAATGCCATCTTCGACCAGATGCGCAACATCCTCCACGAAGCCGACATCGACAAGCGAACACAGTACATGATCGAGGTTCTTTTCGAAGTTCGGCGCACAAAGTACAAGGACAACCCGGTCATAAGGGAAGATCTCGATCTGGTAGAGGAAGAGGATCAGATTACCCACAACCATACGCTTGAGGGTGATTTGAAGGTTGAAGATGGTCTGAACATCTTCAAGGTTGATCCTGATTACGAAGCGCATGAGGAAGAGTATGCGAAGATCAAAGCTGAGATCCTGGGCGAAGAGGAGGGCAGCGACGACGACGGATACACTGATGCTTCATCTGAGGATGAGGAAGACGAGGAAGTGAAGGCCATGGACGTCAAGGATCAGACCAATGCGGATCTTGTCAACCTGCGCCGAACCATTTACTTGACCATCAAGAGCAGTGGTGGCTTCGAGGAGTGTGTGCACAAACTTATGCGCATCAACCTGCCGCATGGTCTGGAAAACGAGCTCACAACCATGATCGTCGAGTGCGCCAGTCAGGAGCGCACATACGAGAAGTTCTACGGCATGATCGGAGAACGCTTCTGCAAGCTGAACAGAATGTGGACCGATCTTTTCGAGGAAGCATTCGCGCACTACTACGAGACTATCCATCGTTTCGAAACAAACCGCCTTCGCATCATCGCGCAGTTCTTCGCCCATCTGCTCGCATCTGACGGTATTGGTTGGCACGTCTTCCAGGTGGTCAAGATGACGGAAGAAGATACCACTTCTAGCTCACGTATCTTCGTCAAGATTCTGTTCGAAGAGCTCCTAGCTTCACTCGGTCAGAAGGTGGTTGTAGAGCGCTTCAAGGACCCTATGCTACAGGATAGCTTTACTGGTATCTTCCCCACGGATGCGGATGACCAGAGCAAGACGCGCTTCTCCATCAACTTCTTCACCGCCATCGGCATGGGTGTGCTCACTGAAGGCATGCGCGACTGGCTCAAGAATAGTGCGCCCAAGCCCAAACCACTACCCGAGCCAGAGAGCGACTCGGACGGCCGCAGCGTTTCGTCAAGATCGAGCTACACTTCCAGTAGCTACTCGCGATCCCGCAGCCCGGTTCGCAGAAGGCGCGACGATTCAAGATCTAGGTCTAGATCTAGTTCAAGAGGACGTTCATACACGCGCAGCCCTTCGCCAGCTCGTAAACGTGGAGGTCGTGGCAGAAGCGACTCATACAGCTCCGCGTCCCGCTCTCGATCACGTTCCTCAGCACCCCGCAAACTCAAGAGCAAGCGCTCCTACTCATCCTCTCCATCTCGATCACGTTCTCCGGCACCCAGGAGACGGGGCCGCAACCCTTCATCTTCAGTATCTCGATCCCGTTCCCCGCCGCCAAAAGGTAAATCAACACGGAAAGGACGTAGCCCATCTGAATCCATATCCCGCTCCCCAACTCCGCGTCGTAGGAAGTACACTACATCGCCCTCTCGTTCGCCGTCCCCGCCACCGCGTCGTCGGCGTGATTCCAGCAGTCCACCTCCCAGGCGCAGACGCGCTTCGAGCAGTCCACCGCCATCGAAGGGGAAAGGGAAAGCGAGGGACGTTAGTGATAGTCCTCCGCCAAGACGCAGGAGGGATCCCAGTAGCCCACCACCGGAGAGGGTTAATGAGAAGGGGAAGGCGATAAGGAGGGATGATAGTGCGAGTCCGCCGCCGAGGATCAAGAGGGATGATAGTAGTCCTCCACCGAGGAGGAGGGACTCGTAGTATGAGCTCTGGGGCTGGCGACAGATGGTGTGAGAAAATCGATGAGGATCGAGGACAGCTAGAGGTTTATAAACGGACGTTGCATCTTTTCGGCCTGTGGAGACGTGGGAGTAGAGAGAGAGTAGCATTTGTATATTTACTGGAAGCATAATTGCAAGATTGAGCGAAGGGGGTGAGAAAACCTCAGTATCGGTGGATCATGGTATATCTACAACAAACAAAAACACTACCGCATCAGGACGCTTTTATTCACCTGCAATTACACTCTCTGTCGCCATCCCAACTTAAATTCTCATAAGACACACAACTCCACTATTCTCTGTATTGTCAGATCAATCCATAATCCTGGAGGTATGCTCAGCCCTCAATGCATTACTCGCCGAAGTAAACACCACCAAAACAGCTGCATAACTACCATCGCCCCATCTATTAGCAGCTAGACTCACTCAACTTGGAGATTTCATGGTACATACCTCGCCCCCACAGTAACAACCTCAATAGTCCTCGCCTTCGTCCACGTACTCAGCGCCGAAAGGAAGAACAATACAGTAACCATGATGGTGATGAGTCGCCATAATGCATCTTGAATGCAAAACAACACTATAACCTAGGATCGGTGAACAAAGTTAGTTCATGTCTCATATGTAGTTCTGACAGGCGCGAGTAGTATAGCAGCAGCAACCCAAGAAGTAACCGCGCGGCTGAAAGAACGAAGACGTGGGCCTGCGAAGAAGATATTTGGGTCTTGTGTCAAGTCGCCACGGCCCGGGTTCAAAGCTTCTGGGAGGAATCTCAGTTTGCGGGTATGGACGGCGAGCCTGCATGCTGCTCTTTCTATTAGAATCTCGATGTAGTTGACGGCGCTGTCGAGAGCGCCAGTCAGGTTGGCTACATCGTCTTGATGCGAGAGGAATTCCGTTTCTGCTCGAGCTATGCCACCGGTGCCTTCCAGCCAGTTCTTTATGCTGGTTATGTCTCTGGATGAAGCGGTAGGGAGGCGCATCATAGCGTCATATTCTGATAGTGATGCTTGCAGCTTCTTCAATACTTCGAGGCGCGTTGTGTTTTCGTCTCGTCTCGTGCAGCCTAGGAAAAGCCTTCGTGGCTCGTTCTCATCAACGGAGTCGAGCGACGTCTCTAGTACGGCAATCTCATCTTGCTTGAGAAGTAGTAATCGTAGCCTCGCTCTGGTAAAGCGTCGGAAGTTTTGGAACGCGGGGTGGATATTGAGAAGAGCTGCGAATTTGGGATAGCCCGACTTGAAATCATCGACTAGATTGAACCATTAGTTATATTCAAGTTGGAACTCTGATAGAGAGATGCGGTGCTTGGAATGCACTTAAAAACTGCCCCTTGTAGGTAGGAAGTGTCGACATGGCGTCTGGAGATTGCAGTATGCCCTGACGCCCAGCTACTAGTTCTAATAGCCGACTGTAGCTGCATGGTCTTTATGGTCGTGTTTAACAGGCCAACAGACGTTTTCGGTCCTCGAATATCCAATGGTTACTCTAGGGAGATGCAGAAGATTATGCATACTGATCTTCGTGCTTGCGTCCTTCCTATTATGTACAGGCTGGCTTTCCCCATCTACGTACGTCTGAGACGTCCAATTGGGTTCGTACACGACATGAGATAGTGGTTTAACGCCCTTATTAACAGTCTCCCGGGTGACATTCGGGATACACGACATGAAAGGAGGCAAAAGGTTTATCTGCCGTGCGACAGGGACGATTACACGGACTATATCAAGGCTGCCTAGACTCTAGTATCCACTGCCTACTCAGTAAAACCTACATTAGAATTCTGAATTAAAACTCGCTACACCCTACGCCATGGATGATCCCAATGACAAGGATATGCCTACTGTGAGTGTGGTAGGATGATTATATAGAGACTAGCTGACCATGCAGCCACCGCGACGTGATAGACCTCTGAAAGACGAAGAGGGAAGACGAAGTATCAAGAAATACACCGGAGTAACGCCAGACTTCTCTTGCAATATGCGATCAGCTTGCACGCTGACTAGCTACTAGGGCCTCAAGTTTAGAGTGGGTGACAAAGTCTGAATCAAGCATGGGCTCAGAGGGCCATACACTGTCTCGGAATCTCATACAGGCCCGAAATATACGCTTTGAAGAGTCCGATGGGAGTAAAGTTGATAATGGAAAGAAATTTCCTGAAGCTGACCTAGACCATGTCAATTGACGAGCCATGTAAATCAGTCTTCATGTGGGAGTGGCATCTACATGATTGGCATTCGTCCAAGCTTCTGCAATACCATCTTGTCCATCGCATCAAGCAGCCTACTTTTCCGTTCGTCGTCTTGCGTCACGCCAAAGTTCGATGTGAGACAAGCCCTCACTGCATCTCGGTGGTCTGACCCAACATAGTGTGCTAGACTACCCTGTACAGTTTCTGTCAACCAATTCACCATGTCATCTTTTGCCACCTTTCTGGCCTCATTTTTTGGTACGGCATGTTTTCGCCCTCTTTGCTGATGCTTGGCACGTTTATCAATCGTCTCACGACAAGATTGCCAGAGCCCAATTTCCAGTAGCACAACACCCAAAGAGTAGAGATCGTGTTCCTTCTTGTGGCCGTCTCGCACCTCGCCCTGGCGGGCGGGATGCCGATATATGTCAAGTTCGATATTTTCCACGTAACGATCAATCGAAGGTTTCGCATTTGGACGCGCGAAGTCGAAGCCATGCAGCAAAGGTGCAGTAAAATCCCACCTGGCATTGAAGCCTCTTGAGATAGGCTTCAGAAAAATAATGTTGTGAGACGATATGGACTAATGCACCCAATCGACTCGATGCCATTGTTCGACCGCTTTCACGATCCGACAAGCCATAGTCAACCGTTCTTCGAGCATAGGTCGCGACTGACGATCCAGCGTAGCAATAGCATCGTACAGAGTCACAGATTTCTTTTTGTAGTGGTTGGGTATGAGAAAATGATACACAAATCGACGATTGTATTCTTCGTGCTTCCATTCGTGGAGCTGGAGACAGCAAAATGACTGTGGTTTCTCGGCTTCTAAGACAGTTGCGAGAAGACCAATACGGGCCTTCATATCATTGATCTCTTCAGGACTCTGGTGTTCGTCGTACCTCTTGTACTCCTCCATCAGTCGAGCTGGAGGAATAGGTATAGTAGATTTGACCATAGTAGCGTTACCTCTCAGCTCAGGCCGCTCTTGACAATAGATGATCCGGCGCAACTGCAATGAACTTCTCATTCCGAGCAACTTGGATAATGGATCTGCTAGTGCTTCATCGATCATGGTGAGATCCGAAGACAAATCGGACATCATGACTGCTCTCTAGAAAACCTCTAAGATCTGGGTATTTCCAGCATCCAATCTCTTGATGAAGCTAGTTTCCAGTTTGACCATATGGTCTTCATCGTCTGCGGAGCTCGGCATGCTGTGTTGTGTTTTGTACTCGTGAATGAGCTGTTGAAGCGAACTCCAAACGTTACCAATCTGCTCCAGAACGGAGATGTCCAGCGACTGCGCAACAACACCGGACCTCGATAGGAGAGAGTTATCGATGAACTCGTTGGTCTCTCCAGTCTTTTCCAAGACTTGGTTCACATCCGTGTATGCGACAAAAGCCTTTGGAGCTTCTGCGCGTAGCTATCTGACAATCTCTTTCAACCCAGCCTGGGTCAATGGATCTCGAAAGCGGATAGTAACATACAATGCTACCCTCCAATGTTTCTCAGCATCATCATACTGTTTGAGCTTCTCGAGCAGAACACTCCGTTCAGTCATACCTTCGCGAATAGAGACGTGAAACAGGATTGTGTAAAGCTGAGCTTTTCGATTGATTAGTATGCCATGGAGTTCAGAAATTGAGACGCGGCCGTATTTCTCGATACGATCTTGCATGGTAGCAATCATGACCGTCGTGAACGAGTCGTCATCTCCTGGACTGGGAGTCCGATCCTGGGCGGCGGCAAGGAGCTCTACACGACCAGCGCGTCCAACGTAACGTAGTACGGTGAGGTACGGTACGGTTGTACGCCGTACTTGTACCGTACGTACTGGCCTCTTATTGGCTCGAGCCGTAGTCGTAGTAGGTGAAGTTTTGGGAGCCGTAGTACGGTGTACGGCCCGGAGATATCAGTATTTAGGTAGGATCGCCCGTGAGGCTAAAAAAAGAGCCTAGAGGGCCTATACAGCTGTTTTTTTAGTGTTGTTTGTAGCCCCTAGGCCTAAAAAAAGCAAAAAGGCAACATACTGCAGTAGTTCTAACTAATACTTAAAGTACTCCTAGTTAATTACAGAGCTCTATTTACTAGTCTCTAACGTGTTACTGCACTACGCTGTTATAAGTAGGTTATTAGAGGCAGCAATGCCTCTACATACACACAGGGTGCTGTAGCCTGCCCTGCAGAGGGTCCTCGCGGTTGTTACTTAATAGAATATAGGGGAAGTAAGTAGTATATAACCTTATCTTTAGGTTGCCGCAGTAAATAGTAAATACATAAGGATGTACAGCTATCTTGAGCGCAGCCTAGGTGTTCTAGACGTTGGAGGTTAAGTATAGCCCTCGTAGAGGCTTCTCACCTCTTACTATTAAGATATATAGATTCTAGAGGCTTTAGAACAACAATACTAGGTGTATAACGTATTGTAAGCCTGTACAGGGTGCTTTTAGCTGTATTGTTAACCTATTAATTAAGCTGTAAGCCCTAAGGCTTATAGGGTTATCGCGAGACGTTAAAAGCGGGTAGCTAGGAGGTAGCTAGGTTAAGTTTAGTAGTATAGAAGCTTGCCTGTACGCTCTTTTTTGTTAGTATAATTAACATAAGATGTCTTAACTTAGAAGCTTCTTACGCGCTACTTCTTCTACTCCTTTAGCTAACTCTTCTACGTTGAATCGCCGTCTATTTTATGCTGCTGCTGCCCGGCGTGAATTACTAGCTAAATCGCTAGCTTAATCCTCCCTAGTAACGCCTACGCCGTCAGGCGTATTCTCGCAAGTCTTAGAGTTGTATTCTAGGGATTATAAGAGCCTCTTTAAGGTAGACTTTAAGCGCGTGTACAAGTCTAGTGTACGCCTTAATCCGCGGAGACTTAGCTACTTAGTAAAGCACAAGAGCTAGCTTGCCGGCAAGCGTAGAATCTCTACAGTATAAAGATATAGAGCGGATCTCCAGTACAACAACCTAGACAGCAAGCTAAGGCAAGTCTAGTTGTATAAGCGTTGCTACAACACCTATAGCAAGCACGCTGCTTAGTTTGTTAACAGTTATAAGCATATCGCGAGCCACATAGCGAAATTGCACTAGATTAACGTTAATACAGGCCTCTTGCCTGAGGTTATTATAGAGACGCTAAGATTCAACTCCCTATTTAACGCTGCGAGAGTTGCGGGATTAAATAAGCTAGTATTACATACGCTATAGCAAGAAGAGCAGCTGCAGTCTGCCCTTATTAACTAAGTAATACTAAAAGACGTCAGCTTTGCAGTCGCAACCTCACCTAAGTTATAAGGTTTACTTACCTAGAATCGCAGCAATCTCCTAAGGGCGCTGCCAGCCTTACGCTTAACAATCGCTAAGTACATATAATTAAACTTTAAGCGCAGAAAAGATAAGATTAAGACACTTATATTAGCAGCGCACAGTAAGATTAATATAAGCGTAGACGTATAGACTTTAAGTAACCACCTAAGTTTCCTCGCGGTTGTAGCTTATTTTACAGGTAAGAGATCTTATTAATAGCTCTATTTTAACTTTAACTAATAACTCTAGACGCCTAATACTAGCAACGCGACGTACTTATCGGGTTTCGCAACCTCTACAGTGATCATACAGGCGCTGCGCAGGCTGCTGTAATTCTCCGCGTCCTTAAAGGCTTCAAGATAGCACCGCGACTCTACTGCTTTATAGGTAATAACGCTATAAATAACAACTCTAAGCTTATTAACAGCCTTAATAATTACAAGTTAATCTGCCTTATAAGTAATAACTGCATACGCTGTGCTAGGCATATTATTAACCTCGTCGTTAAGGCGACGCTGTACAGCAAAGGCGTAAGTCGCTTTAAAGCTGCCCTCGCGGCAGCGTCCCTAAGCAAATAATATAAACTTTTTAGAAGCTATAGAGTTGTTAGTAAGCTATATAACTTTGTTAACGCAGTTTGCGCGTCTTACAAGCGTTGCAAGTTGTTCCTCTCACTCTAAAAAAGACCCGCGCGACGACGACGACGCCTTGTACACCTACAACACGCTCTAACTGCGCTAGAATAGAGGCGTACGCTAGCACTTAGTATACTATATACTCCTCCGCTGCCTTAAGCTTCGCAATGCGATTACGCGCTTTATAACAAGGCTTTAATAATAAGCGTCGCAGCGCCTTAACAACAAGTACAATCTACTTACTAATAAGCTTACCAGCGAGGAGTAGAAGGGCGTACAGTAGCTTATTAACTTTCTATAAGCTGCTGTTAAGATAACGAAGCGCCTTAAAGGCAACAACAGCGTCTCTAGTTATAGGTTGTTATAGCAAACTCTGCCAAGTTTACAAGCTTTGTAGCGACTGTACAATAACACTAGGCGTGGATTTAATAGTCGCGATAGCAGTAATAGTAAGTACTTTGTTGCTGCTATTAAACATAGCTTCAAGAAGCTTAACTTGTACTTTGCAAAGCTTATTATAGAGCCTAAGATTAGCTATTACGTTGTCGCAACTGCTCTCTACCCCGCCCTACGCCTCGCCTAGTTTTAAACCTATTAGAAATAATACGCTAAGTAGGTAAGGCGCGCAAAGGACTCTACAAGCAGAGTTTTTAAGCTCTATATAGCGGAGGAGGTTGACAACAACGACTTAGCGTTGCCGCTGCCGCGTTATAAGGTACCGGGCGGCGACAACAGCGACCTCTACAGCTAAACAATAGCTATTAATCTTATATACCTTACTAGCTTAAAGTCTTATAAGCGCTAAAAGCGTGCAACCTAGCTTAAAGAGTACTTTAACAACCTCCGCGATAACCTTACTAACGCTAGCAAACAACAACTTAGCCTTCTCTATAATCTGTGGCGCTGGTGGCTTAAAATTAGGCGCAAAAAGTACCTAGTCGTCTTCAAGATCGCTACTAACTACCTTTCTATACTAGTAACTAGTTGCGAGTGTAAGCGCTGTTTCTTTACTGCTAAACGTACAATTACGAACGATTGCAACTCTCTTAGCGCAGCTATAATTAAGGCTCTATAACTATAAAAGAACTAGTTACGTTACAGCGTTATTAACAGTAAGGTATTAAAACTATAATACTACGTACAGCGTTAGGATAACAAGCAAGGCAATAGCAGCAAGGGTAGCGGCAGCGAGGTCGCTGACGGCAGTGAGGTCGCAGGCAATAGCAGCAACACCAGCTTTTTAGGCGACAATATACTTTAAAAGCTTTATAACAACCTTACTTTTTTTTTTATCGCGGATTACCTAATTAAGTATAAGTACGCTCTGTACTTGGCCTGTGCGACTGTACTACGATTACGGTCCGTACTTAAGGACTTTTTGGCGGTTACCGTACGTACAACACCAGAAATCGAGCCGTACGTACCTCACGATAGGCCCAAACGTACCGTAGTACGGTACGTTGGACGCGCTGTACACGACCAGGTGGCTCGTCGACCGTGACACCTCTACCCGCTTGTGCTGCATAACAGCAATCAAGCAGCAGAAGAACATCGAACTTTATATCTAAGAGCGATTGCTGTATCTCATACCACCTGAGAGACGGATCACCACTGGGGTAGCTACACAATGTCAGTGGAAAGATATGCCCAAGAAGTCATTAGACTCACGCCTGCCAGACTGCTCTTCGTTGTTGAGGCCCTCCAATTCCAGTAGCGTTTTTGTCATCATCTTCGTCTCCATGGCCGCCGTAGTGAATGATCAACAGACAGGGGGCGTCGAGAGCTCGCATCCGCCATGTTAGGTTTCTTTGCTGTTCGACGATAAAAACTTTCAATTCAAGTTCACTGTCTTCTTGACCATCGAGTACAGGAATTGTGTAGAGCTCCGTCTCGAACAGCAGACCCTGGAAGAATTCAATCAATTTGTCAGCTTCTTTGGTATATTCTTCCGGTTTATCTGAATTCTCCCAGTATACGACCAGGGCTTTGACAGCGGCGTAACGTTGTGAAGGGACCGGCTTCTCCAGGTGGTGTGAGAGATACTGTTTCGCACTTTCAGGGTCGACCGGAGGTTCCATGAGACTCGGCAATCGTGTGGACACCAATAGTGATGGTAATAGGAGTCAGCCTGCACCGGAGTGGGCGAAGAGGCGGAGCCGGTATTGTTCTCTGTCACAGTATCTTAAGTACTAGCAGGCTCTTGTCCATCGATTTTATCCGTAGTCAGCTTGAAATATCGGCGTTTAATATGCTACCGATCAGCCACGAGCCTTGCATAGTATGAGGGTGACACGTAGTAGCCTAGGTTTGCATATTCACAGGGTGTGTCTGCCACGCCCCTTTCCCAATCATCGCATGTCGATCCATCATAACGATCGTCGATACAATGATGATAATGAAAGAGATTGTGGAGCAGGGCGTTGTAGATCAGGCTGAGAACGTATGATCCTGTCTACTTCGCAGTAACAAGACAAATGTGGCCTTTGCAGGCGCCACTCAGTTGTGTATGCCGTTTATGGGAGAGCGACAAGACCTGTGTCACTCTCTAAACCTGCCAATACATTGATTAAATGGATGACGCATATAACAGAGGGCACTTTGCGCGAGGCTGAAGATAGACGTATTACCCCTCTTTCGCCACATACAAAGCCGTGTATGTGCAGTGTACGAGTGCTCACATAGAGCACATGTGCAGCTGATAACATATTCTTTGAGACGGGATGTGGTTGACCTCAGCGATCTCCTACACAACCAAGTTCCTCCCTTATACACCATTCTCTGACGTAAGGGCTTGTACTCCAAATCCAGACATGGTAGATGAATGATCAAGTAGGGAGCTCGATGAAAGTGGTACCGCGCGAGAAGAGTCCGATGGCGATACGACCGGGTGGGCAAAACCTGAACAAGCAAACCGAAGCCTGTCCTATTCGGCATAGTCAAGCTACAATTCACAGTACCGGGTACATTTCTGAACGCGCCTCAAACCAATACTCCGGAGATGATGGAACCACTACGGGTTCGACCGCCACACGCACGAAGTTGGAGGACCTGTTTAAAGAGTTGCGACCCGAAACCTTGGCTGGCCCTGTTTCACTGATCGGCCTACCAACCAAGATCGGCGAAGGTGGACAGTTTTACGTTTATAGACAGGAAGTAGCGTTCCTGGATCGGGGAACTTTCGATGCCTCAATTGTGGCTGTCAAGCGGCCATTGTTGTCGAAGACTGATCTGAATTCTGATACCCCTATTGACCTGACGGACCCAAAAGCAGAGGAAAGTCTGGGGCGTATCCGTAATGAGATACAGGCCTTGACAACCCCAAGATTGCGACATCATCCAAATATTGTCAAACTGCTGTCATGGGCGTCCGGGGAAGAGTGGGATCGCCCGCTTGTTCTTGTGCTTGAACTCGCGCACGAAGATTTAGCAAAGGCCTTAAAACATGATGAAGATCCTCCTGACTTCATATAAGTGCGATTTTGTAGCGACATCGCGAACGGGCTAGATGCAATCCACGAAGCGCACTTTGTGCGTGGCGATTTGAGGCCTGCAAATGTCCTCACATTCCGTACAGCTGCTGGATTCGTTGCGAAATTAGCGGATTTCGGCTTCTCCGCTACCGAGGGGAGCCAGGCTGTCGGCGGTACGCCTGGTTGGCAATCACCAGAAATCAAACCGTCTCTCTTAGGAGACTGTTTCTCGTATGGATTGCTCGTTTGGAGTGTACTGATCCTCAGAGGTGAAGTGCCTCCGCATCCCACAAGTCAGTCAACGAAGGAACTCGCACTAGCGCACGTAGAGGCGCACTACGATCGATATGGTAACCCGGTGACTGAAAAGATCATGACTGCCTTGAGTGGCCTGCTTGAGGATGAGAAAACCCAAAGACCATGTCGAGCGGATGATTTCTTCGTCTGTGCAACGAAACCGGACCATGAATGCCTGTGAGTAGTACACTCACTGTCCAGGATTGCACTAACTTTTGATAGTCAGGGGAGTAACGGAGAGAGGCGATCCACACGTCCTTTACAACTTCATGCCCAGTAGCTACAGGTGGGAAATCCAGCCACGATCCGCATCGTTGTTGAATGCTTTCTATCATACGTCGAAAGAGGACGTAAAGGCTCTAGAATCAATCGCACCAGAAGACGCACTAGCTATGGGTCTCTATTTTGCGGTAAAAGCGGTTGCTGAGAACACGAACCACCAGCAAGTCCGAAAAGTTCTCAAGATCTCGGCAAACCAGGGCGACCGTATTGATCATCAACAAGTCCACTCCAACGCTATTGCTTGCGATCTTGTATCGAGACTCTGTAAAACACTTGGTAAATTCCATGGTCGTGAGGAGGCTACCAGATGGCTAGAAATGGCGGTGGGCACTGGCTCTGTACACGCAAGAGCTGGTCTGCGTGAACTTGATGCCGAAAGACTAAACACGATGCTAGAGTCCTTTTGCAGTCGCGGTGGCTATAATGTGCTCTACCAGAATATGCTCTACGAGTTAGCCGCTTGCGGACATTGCAAAGACTTGAAGAGGTACCTTGATGAGCATCGTGATTTGCCAATCAACGCAAAGTCGGAAAGAGACGAGACTGCGCTCTATGTTACATGTGCCCGCGGGTCTTGGGAGCATACCGGGCTGTTGCTGCGTATCGGTGGCGATCCTTCCATAAAGTGCACTACATCCAGGATCACTTGTCTGCACTGGACCTTTGCTTTCGAGGGTGGAATGTGCGAGATTGCTGTCAAGGAGATGCTCAGAGTTGGAGCAGATATCGACGCCTTGACACTCCCCAACTTCGAACTGCCTTTTCCTCATTATCCTTTCGTGTTATCGGCCGGGAGCCTGGATGTCTCGGTCTATCTGCTGTGGATCTGGCCGCTCTTCACAGAGATCAATATCTCTTGCAAGTGATGGCTGCGCGAGCAGATTGCGTAGACATCAATTCCGCTGATGAAGAAGGGTTTACCGCCTTTCACAGATTAGCCACCAGCCAGATATTGCGCACGAGCCGAAGAGTAAGATTCTCTGCGCAGATGTTCCGTGCGTTGGACGAAGCCGATTCATTGCGAACATTAATCGAGAGGCTAACGAGTAGCGCTAAAACTGCCACCCAAAAGCAATTGGGGCCTACCGATCTGCGCAAGTCCAGCTACACTCCACTGATGCTGGCCATGTTGGAAGCAGACCACATTTTGGTCCAAGCCCTATTAAGTTGCGATGCGGGTGCCAACACAGAAAACGTGTCGCGCGCCACTGCCTTATTCCATATATCACATAGAGCGAATACTGAGCAACCTCATCTTTTCGAGTGCGTCCAAACACTCTTCGCCTAGGGCGCGGACGTGAATCACCGCTCTTGGACTGGAAACGCCCCTCTCCTTGCGGCAGCGCACGGCAAGGTTCATGATATATTCGACTTCTTCCTCTCTCTCGGCGCTCATATCGACGAGAAAGATAAGACAGATGGCTCGGTATTTCCAGGAAAGAGTGTATTCGCCTTCTTCGCTTCGACTGACAACAGTAGCGATGGAATCTTGCTGCAGCTCCTCACAAGATACGTCTTCTATTCGTCGGAGCCTGAGAGAAAGAGGCGGGTCGTAGAAGAGGGGTCCGATGTTGGCAGCACTCTTCTTCACGAATGCGCAGGATTCACCATGACAGATTGCGTCAAAGCACTTCTCTGCAACGGTGCTCGTGTCAACGCACTCGAAGGTAAAACTTCAGGCGGCGTATCGTATGAAACTCCTCTAGATCGTTTGGAGAGCACCAGAAGTTTCAAGCTGAAGATGATGTTGAACCGCAATACGTTATCGCCTGATCAATCGAGCAGGCTTCAAGCCCGGCGGAACGAGGTAGAGGAACATCTCAAAAGTGCAGGCGGAAGACCTTGGACATCTGGCATGATCGACGAGTAGCAGCCATGGTGGGCATTGTTTTGTCGAAATTGAGCACTTTGGCGAGGCGTGTAATCGAGGTGATCGGGGGGCTTTCTGGGGATTCTTCACACTATGTACAGGCTGCTCTGATGAGCATGACATGTCGTCGTTGGGCTTTCTATCGAACCTAGGTCGTGTTGAGATTGCGGATGTTTCCGATGACGTAATTGGCGTTGCCCTGGCGGCCTTGTCTGACGCGTTCATCCGCAAGCCCAGCTCAACTATTCGCAGTGTACATACTGCGTGCTCTCGCAGCTCATAAAAGACGTGGACTTTGAGATCATCAGTCCAATGCGACAACATGCTCGAGAAATCAGCAGGTGGCGAAGAGCATTGAAGAATGGGATTGTAGTCGTCGTTTGTGGAAGCGAGAAAAGGGACCGCCGAGCAAGGATCATCGATAGCGAGGCAACAACCATGTGGTTACTGTCTGGCAACAACTCAGCCATACACCTTCAGACCTGTGCATTTTTCTTTTACCTGTTCTGGCTTGACTTTCACTTCCACAAGGTACAGCCGTTGGTGGCAAAAGCGTCAAAGGGTAGTGCGCTGCTGTTGTAGCCGCGACAAGTCCACGGTCGCGTCTTTGTCTCTTCATCACTCGCACTCGCCCTGCATTTATCAACCCCACCATGCGACTATCTATCGGTGCGCTCCCACATGTATGATTTGCATATAACTGTGCAAGGTTTCATTACTCACCAATTTCGCAAAAACCACGTTCACGCTCCCTAGACTGGACACGCTCATCCAGTCAACACAATTGTACTCACGATTGAACGCCAACAGAATGGCCACCAAATACGAGTTTGTGAAATGCAAATCATGTGCTAGAGTCCTCGCTGCAGTGTCCGCCACGGGACTCACGCCGGGAATATCGCCCGGCACGTCACACGCAGGATGTAGCACATGTCAGCAATTTGACTCTCTCTACGACGCGATACGAACTGCGGATACCGAATGGGCTGTACTGGAAAACAAGCGCGATTCCATCACTAAATCTTTTGCGCGGGAGAACCACATGAGAGCTCACATGCAGTTCGATAACTGGTTGATGACTGTTGAGGCGCCCGGATCACCAGAAGACGCGCAAGAAGGACAACCTGAAGACAAGGACCTGAAGGAACGGAGTGTCATCAATAGGGACAAAGAGCAGATGCCTGGTACTAAGCGGCGACGCTCTCACTCTCCCACTACCCAGCGACCTGGAGACACATCAGATCTAGCACCGCATGAACAACAAGGTATATCGCTTTCTCCCCAACCATCGCCCAAACGATCGCGCAGCGTAGCATCATCAACCGGACGCAAGCGGCTCAAGTTTTCCGATTCAGTCGAGTTCCACGACAATTACAGGAGCAGTGAGCAGTTCCATCGACCAAGCGAAACGTACGTACGAGGGAGGAATGCGCCGCCTGAAGGGTCCGAATACATGGACACCAGCGGTTCTGGCCTGACCTTCCTTAAGTTTACCGGTATGAAAAAAGTAGGCTCCAAGTGGGTTGAGCTGAGTGAGGAAGAGCTTGCAAAGCAAAGCGAAAAAGCAAGGACGTGGGCGGCCTTGCGGAAACTCGCAACTGCGGGGAAGTCGAACGCCGAACTAGCGGATGGCGATCCAGTTGATGAGGTGAGCCAGAACGAAGGTGCTCCTCCGGATGCTCGTGCTGCGCGGCTTGCAAGACGGACCAAGGAAGCTTCGAGCGCAGAATCACTGCAGATTAGAGATACGACAAGCGGAAGGGACCGGGAGACGTCACGAAAAGAGGAAAAGCTACAGCTTGAACGTGCACCAGACGGTGTTGAAGGGACAGCGGTTAGTCCAACACTTAGCTTATCGACGACGACAACGACGACGACAACAACAACAACAACACATGGTGATCATCATCATTTGAAAGGAAGTCTGGATCGGGTGGAGAATGTTGAAGATGACGGTCTGGGGCGAAGAAATGACGCTGTTCCGGAAACAGCAACCCTGGCAGCGATGTGTGGCGATCAAGTGCAGGACGCAGCAAAACCCCACCATGAGCCTCGCATGTATACCCAAGTAACTAGCGAGGCAGAATGCCAGGGCAATGCAGTTCACCCACGCATCAGTACTGTGGAGCCCCAGCCGACAGTCTTGTCTGGAGACGGTTCGTCACCAACCGGGCCAATGGAGAATCTTTCCTGCAATGCTCACGATACACCTGGAACTGGCATACACGAATTGCCGCCGAAACCGCTGAGCTTGCAACCGACCTTGGCCAATCATGGGAATTCCAAGGCGGCAAGCACGGAAAGCCCAAGTCAGCCTCTAGGCGCTCACCGTGATGCTTGTGAGGCCCTAGTGCAGAAAAGAGGGTTACTACACAGTGGCACGAGACCAGTTGCCCAAGCCACACCTGTGCCCTTGGAGGAAGCGGTCGCGGTAGAGGCTCATATCAGAGAGTCGTCGGCGGAACAGGGACACTCAGCCAAGGGTTTGAACACGTTACCATGACCTGATAACGACGCCCGGGCTCAGGGCCATTCGAATGCGGCTATCGCTAGCGTTGCCATACCGAAAGACCCTGATCGCCATCCCGCAGCCAGAACTTGTACAGATGCAGAGGAGACGCAGATGCTCGCAGGGGCCGTGATCGGCGAGGCTGAAGACACTTTGAGTCAGAGTCTCGCTTGAGAATGCACTTGTTTCACCCCCGATGGTGACCGACATTCCTCAAGGACGTAGACGATCGAGGAGAGATGTCTAAGGGGGCCTCGATGGATCTGAGCTGCCGTGTGGGTACCGTGTTGCATGTCTAGCGGCAAAGCCTGCGCCGGACACTTGCCG
The DNA here is from genome assembly GCA_004936725.1 of Alternaria brassicae. Lineage (NCBI taxonomy): Eukaryota > Fungi > Ascomycota > Dothideomycetes > Pleosporales > Pleosporaceae > Alternaria > Alternaria brassicae. The sequence goes on along the minus strand of CM016506.1, from coordinate 369,854 downwards.
TTGCTCCACGTTTCGGCGTCAACGCTGTGCCGCAGCAGCCTTGGCTCTCGTGTATAATAGCAATAGCATTTTTCAATGTGTAAATACTGGCCGCGTGTGCGACCTTGCTAGTGATGTGTTGTGGTTGTGATTGTCATGAATGTCTGTGCACTCCAGTCACAAAAGTGATGTTGGTATGCCCACTTTCTTTCCCATGGAACCGATGAGGGGAATGAGCATCATCACCCCGCCTCGACAGATTGCTTCCCCTGATATGGCTTCTGTTTCGTTTGGAAGGAGGCTAAATGGTGGGGGCTCAGTAACAGTGGAGAGGACAAGAGGAATAATTCTGTACCATTGCTCTGGGACGACTGCGTCAAGTTCGCCTCGATTCTCGGGAAGAAGAATACGGCGTATCCGGGGCTGGCTGGCACACTACGCATGATCCCAGCTGCAATCATTGCAACCAAGCTTTGTTGAGATGGTATACATGTTCCCTAATGGCCGGGACCCGGGTTACGCTATTCCTGAATCGCGCATCGTGGCGACTACAAACTTCCTTACCGATTAATGCGCCAGCCAGCGGAAGCGATGCATTCCCAAACAAGCAGGATCGATCGTGGCGGAAGGGCCGTTCCAGCTCAGCCGGTAGGTGTGTCCAGGTGTGTAACGCACGATTTTCTGCTTTCTTTTTTTTTTGTGGTTGCTGCCAGACTGCCGGTAAGCGTAATAGCTTGGATCCAAGGTACGGTGTTGATCAATGCTTGTTGTTGGGGGCCGCCTTTAGCCTCTTTCGGTACCACGCGGCCATCGATAACTGCTTGTCGACACTTTCTGGTATTTCCTGGGATTCTCGATAGAAATGGGACGGAAGGAAAGGCGGAAGAAATGATGAAACACGTGTGAGTTTCACAGGAATGAACATCTGCACTCATATGCACCATCGCACTCTATGGTGCACCCAGTTCTAGACATACTCTCGTGTCCTACTTCTCTTCGTTTTCTTCTTGAATGCCTCCTCCTACGTCCAAGTGACGTCCAGTGTTTGTCTTGGCAAAAGAATCCAGGGACGAAGTTGGTAGGAAGCTAGAAGCGTCCGTGCAACGCTCAGATGCTTCTATACGTCTAAGTAAAGTACCAAGTTTCGACTCCATAGTTATCGAGTCCCGCGAATCCAAGGGAACGAACTCCTTGACCTCTGTCGACTCGTTCTTGCCTCTACTTTGAGTATTGCGTGCTTCTTTCATATGACAGAAAGCGTTGGGGTCATTGTCCGGCTGAGTGAGCTGTTCAGAGTCTGGCGGCCTCCTAATGCAGTCCCAATGCTGCCATCTCACAGCATGCATGCGCCCATAAGAAACTAGTATATATGCTGTAATAGCTCGTGGTACATAAGCAAAGAGTCAGAAACATACTATAGCTTAGAGATGATAGAATGACATGTGAGCACGAGGAAGTACAGAAATCTTTGCAGTCATGTCATAGGCTCTTTTTCTATTTCAATCTATTATTACGGAAGTTAAACTTGCATCACACGGAGCTATCCTGCTTCTGCATAGGAATGAAGCGCCGCTAGTTGCCATAGTATCTGACTACGATGGATAAAGCGCCGAGGAAGTGACTGGTTTGCTCACCAAGATAGCGATGGCCAATTCCCAACGTTCGGTCTCATGTCCCGTAGTCATGCATACCATACTCACGGTTGATTCCGCAACTACGGCGAAACATCTCCAGCCCGCGATACTCGGTTCCTCTACCCTGGCCCCAAGCACATGTCAGGAAGATACAGTAGAGACTTTGGATGACGCGTGCACAGACCCGCGGTTCTATTATTCCGCTAGATACATCTAGCCAGCTGACAAGGGTGCAGGCAGGGGCCCGCCAGAAATTATCCCGCGACCCCAAGATCAACACCCCTCACATTACCAAATGTCGGTGACCTCGCTTCCCCATGTCAACGTCCGATTTTCACCGGCTTTGTGTCTGACGAGTCTGCCGATAACACGTTGCCATCGATAGGACTGCTGCAGCCTGCACGAGAAGATGTACTACTGTATGTAAAATAGATTGGCAGTCGGCTAGAGCGGCACCTCTCCTGCATTTAGCGTGGCAGCGTATTACTCGACACCAAGCAAGGTGTGGATGGGTGGCTGGTAAAGGCGGAGACGGCTCTCATGTCCACCGTCTCAGACGTTGTCGCCCGCTGTCACGGCAGCAAGGACAGGCAACATGCAAACAGCGACGTAAACTTAAATTCCGCCAACACAGTCTCGACGCCTCTGGCTCACGTACGCTTCACCGTACTTCTAGACTGCGATCGCTGACACCTAGACAACACATGACCATCTTCAACGCTTGCCTAGGCAGTCGAGATGCCGTGGGGGCTACAAAAGCTACATCGGGCGTGGATCGGCCACAAGCATAGTCAGTACTCTGGAGTAGTGCGAGCCTAAAAGTCTTCGATGATATCTTAGCTCGAGCCCAACCACGAGGCACGCACGTTCCCATCCTACCATGTATCACAATATCTCGTGCGTGCTACCGCATGAGGTTAAAGTAGCGCTGGAGCATGGCGTCAAAGCGTTATGACCTGCTGTACCGGTGGCTAGACTAGAGCTCCGCTAGTGAATTGAAACGTCTGTCACACTGTCGGACCAAGCTTACGCAAGACTCGTTCCAGTTGAGACTCATCATGGGTCATGGATGATGATGATGATGATGACTATTTCGGCTATACAGACATCCGTAAACAAACATGTCAAGATACTCACAGCAGATCCATACGTCATTCTCAGACCACAATTTCTGACACCTACTTTACGCGTCCTTCGTCTCATCTCCCAGTGCGCGGCTAAACCACGGAGCCGCAACGAAGGATATCGAAAAAGGTAATCCGATGGCCCTTACACCATCAGCTCACCTGCGCACTAACGAAATGCATGAAAGCCTGCAGTAGCGTATGCTAGGCGCCGTTAAGCCTCACTAACCTGCAGCAGGAAATCTTCGAGAAGCCTTTGTATCCTATCCTTCGCTTATCCAGCGGTTAATGGCTACGCCATCGTGCATAGGTGGAAGCGGTGTCTTGCTTGCATGTGCATATGCAACGTGCTACAGCTCGACTCCTAATATCGCGAGACTTGGGCCCTGGGGCAGCCACCATCCGGTCAAGTCAAGTATCGATATCACCTAGCGTCGATATCGCCTAGCGTACCTGCAGCGTTGCGGTGTAGAAAGATGCATAATGTTCATACGCGGTAAACGCTCGGTTGGACATGGACAGTACTCGTCGGCCATACTCTACATATCGAAGGATTCAAGGTGCATGGATATGATATCATCAAGGGCAGTTCCCGTCACGTCGCCAGCAAAGTTCAAAACACTTGCATATTCAAGCATCAGACTACCAAGCATCCTCCACAAAGCCCCCGCCAAGACACCGAGCCAGGATATCTGAATGGTAAAGCCCCGACTCGTGACGAGGCACGTACCTCGTTTCTTCCCGTCCGAAGCGTTTCCTGTAAGACCAAACTCTAAACCACGTTTCTCTATCCGCCGAGATTATTCACCAAAACATCGTTTCGAAGTAGTCAGCACTTCTCTCACTAAGCCTCACAGTTGACACAGGTCTTGTGACACCGACTTTTCGCGGCGTGCGCAGGTGCACCCGAAGATGTGGTGATTGTGATATAATGATCCTCGTACCGCCGAAGCACTGCCACATTGCACCGCGGACAAAAGTCCCCGAGAAACGAGACGCAGTATCCCAGGATGTCTCGGACGTTTTCCAAAGGTATACCTTGCACTATTAGGCCTGCGTCATAACTCGCTTATCCCAGCTCGCGGATTGGGCCGTCATGACCAGGCAATATATGCAGGGCACGCGAATGTGTCTCGCGCGTGCTATGGACACTGCTATCCGGTCGCGAACCGGATCCGCACTGGCGGCGAAGAAGGAAAAGTGGGGGTCCAGCTTGTGCTTGTCTCTTGGTCAAACACCGACCGGTACATGTCGCGCGTGCCTAGCGGACGCGAAGTCTGCCTTCTGGAATGGAAAATCTGGCGTTGGTTTGCAAGTGGAGAATCTGGAATCTCTTGGGGTTCCAAGTGGGTATGGGGTAAGTGGGATGCTATTCAGGATACACGGCATTCAAGTGGTAGCAGTCACAGGGATTCATCTTCTGCATGATGTTGTCATGTTTGTTGGTGCATCTCTACTATAGAGTAGGGGTCGAGCAGATTAGCAGATCACGTATGCAGGAGATGCATGGTACATAACCAATCAAGTAGTCTTCTGTAGAGCGCGATAAGCTTCTATTCCATCTCTATGTATACATGTTCTCTACGTCGGATGTGGGCTAACGTCGCAATCCTAATCATCCTCCTATGTAACATTCTTCTTCACACGTCCTTTCCACAATCTGAAGTTGCAGCCCGTGCGGTCGCATTGCAGCAGACCGTCCGATCACCGGCGTTGCGCTCGAAGAGGCCTGGCGACATGTGTCGGTTTTGGGATTGACAGTTCGTGTTCCTCTAGTCTTCCGATAGTTCCCGCACCGTGGACAAGGGCCAGGCGCACGCTAGTAGTGGCTCATACAGGCCCTCTAGATCCTAAGCTAATATGTCGGTAGTACCTAGACTCATGGTTGAGGCTGACAGCAGGCTGGCGGGCTTGCTAAGGGGCAAAGTTTGTGTGGCTGTTGAAGCCTCCGAGTAGAGCGCCTCATGTTACCAGACCATCTGATTCTTCTCCTTGCCACTGCTCGAAGAGTTGACGCACTCGATACTCCGTGGCCCAACCAATGTCGGTCTCGATATCTCGTAGAAGATGTAAAACCACTTGGCGTTCTCGTGCGTCGCTGAGGCACTGGCCAGCAGTGAACAGGGGTTGCACAGAGTGGATCCGGACCGCTTCATCTGACCGAGCGAGCGAAATGCCAACAATTTCGCGGCTGTGCTTCTGGCAGGTGGCCAGAACGGACTGGTAAGAGTTCATGCGGGCAACGACAGTGCTGCGCCCCTGGGTGGACTCGTGTGGCTTATTCATGAACAGTAGAATTTGAGACATGTGATACGTCTGCATTGTGGACGCGCACATGGGGATCGAGTACCATACCTCGGTAAACATGGACGCGTTATCGTTGGCGGACATCGGTCCGGATACCTGCGAAGGTATCCTGGCGGAAGGTTTGAATGTGACCGGGAGGCCATCGTGCCAGACCTGGAACTGCTTGCGTAGACTGAACCAGTAGTCCAGAAGGGTCCGTTGAGGAACACCAGCCCATGTCATACCAGCTTCGTTGGACACTTCGTCGCCTGCAGCCATGAAGTTGACTAGCTTAGCCATGAGCCAGACAAGGGCATTGCAGATGAGATCTTCACTCATTACGATGTCGACATCCGCAGGAAAACCGCATGCCGATGTGTTACTGGGCATAATGTATCCTTTATCATTGATCCTGAGGCCAGCTTCTCTCCATAATGAGAGGTCCTCGGTATCCAGCCTGGTATTCGACTTGTTGATGAAGGCTGCAAGCATATCCTGTCTGGCAATGTTCCAGAAGGTTGCTCGTCGAGCTTTTGATGTAAAGTTGAAGCTTGCGGACGGCACCGATGATGTGGGGGTTGGTAGTTGTAATGGCATAACATGCTCTTGTGAATGCACGAGAAGAGACTTCGCACCGTTCAAATGCTTTGCCCAAGCCGAAACGGAAGTGTCTAGGAACTCGTAGACACAAAGAATGGCCGAGGCTGCCAGAAGCTCATCGGTGTTCGATAAAAACGAAGTGCTGCTTGAAGTCCGCCTTCGCTTGGGTGCTGATCTATCGTAGGCCGAGTTAGAGTGTCTAAGTTCGGACTCTGATTCATCGGGAGATAAGGCGACATCCATCTTGAGAGCGTGCAGCAGCAGTGATACAGCTGTGTCGTAGTATACTGCTGCCTTGTGCTTCCAGTCAACTAATGATGCCTCGGGGTACTGTTCCATACGAGCTTGGCGCGTCATGTTGCCTCCCATAGCAGGTTTACAAGCTTGGACACGTGCCAGAGCCTTGGCAGCACACGCAACAGCTGCGTACTTGAGTAGCGGGTTCTCACGCGCCTGTACGGGAACGTAAGAAGCGAAGTAAGTGCCGAGATCGAACAGATCCATCCAGTAGCCTGGACCTTCTGAAAACCACCGGAGAAGGAAAGCAATCTCGTGATCGTCTTGAGTAGAGACAGCACTACCCGATCGAGGTGGTGAGCGTCTTGAGCTTGCTATTGAGACCGAGCGATACATTTGGTCGCCGGAGTCATATGGGGAGTTGAGACGGGGATCTATCGGTGGCGAGGCAGTGGTAGTAAAGTCCATCACGGGATGTATGCGTCGATTGCATAGTGAAAGCGGTGGTGAAAGTGGTGTTCCCACCACTGAGGCTGGAGGTGACTGCATGAGTGGTGGCAACGCCTCCAGGTCAGGTGTGTAACAGAAAGGAACACTGGTCGGAGCCATATCTGGCCCCATGCTGGATGGTGTACTAGTTACTGAATGGAAGTTGCTGTGTGTGCGCCATGAAGGTAGAGAGCGAGCCTCAAATGGTCCTGGTGACTCCATCGAAGCTGTCGACATTGTGTCGAAGTCGGGTGTACCGGGATCAAGGTATGGATTAGTTGTGTTGATGAAGGTTACTGCAACGCATTAGCCGAGCCACATGGGTCACATGAGAACCTTGGAAAGGTCTCACCATGCTTGGGGATGTCCATCCAGATGGCATCGTCGTCAAAGGTGTTCTTATATGCGTAGAAGCCTTTCAGTGAATTTTCGTCTCCTGAGTCTTCCCCGTTCATGGATGCATTGTGCTGGTGGCGAAAGACGATACCTGAGCTGGGAACACATTCTCTTGAGGCTTTGGTGCATTGTCCACACACAGGTTTCTTCTCATCACACTTCAGCTTCCGCTGACGGCAAGTGAGACTGTGGCAAACGTCAGTAGGCGACAGCTTAGGAAACACCAGTCTACGTACCATCCGGTTCGTGATCGCATTTCAGAGTGGTTCTATCGTGTGGGCCTTGTTGCGAAGAGCTTAAGATCTCATAGCCTCGTGCCGAGGGAAGTGGGTAAAATAAAGCATCCACATGAATCGGAGAAAGCTGCCCTATATCTATGCCAGTATGTCGAGGGCGATAAAGCGTTTGATACTCGACAGTTAGATGCGGGGTCTAACATGGGTTCGCGCCAGTTGCGGATCCACCGTCACCGTGAGCAAGGTTACGAAAATCGACGAAAGGATTGCTCCTGGGCTAGTGCACGAATCTGAATCGTGCTCGCGTTGCTCAATGTAGCTGGTGTGTGAGAAGCCAGACCTCAGTGTAAGGAACTAACATAGGCCCGCCGCGCCCATGCCAGGTCGCGTCAAGCGCCGCAGTCAGCCGAGCCATGGCCGAGCAACGGGTTGCAATGCAGACACTACCTGAAGACGCTGCGAGCATTCGCTGGGGGAAGACTAGCCGGATGGAAGACGCTAACTTGCCACTGAATTTAAACTTTTCTCCTGGTCGCTGCATGTTTGGCTAGGGATGCGTGTCGGCCCTTCTACCTGGGCTACCAACGCATTAGAGGCGGGTTTCCCTGTCTTCACGACCGGAACTCCACTTCCTGCCTATGAAAGATGTCGGACCTTCCTCCACGACCCGAGCAAGCTTTGATGATAACACGCTCAAAGCGTTAACAGCGGCAGCGCGACGAACCTATATGATCATCGCGTTTTCTAATCTTCCATGAGCACGCAAGCACCGCAAGATGATGCGGTCCCCTTCACCGCCGCTCACCCGCTCACCCATGTCCGCTTACGCTTATGGCAAGGGCCGTCACTATTGCGACACCTTCTGCTTCTTCTTAGGACGTTCTGGTACCGCCTCGGCGGCGTCGCCGTCACTCTCCGCATCTCCCATTTCGGCATCGCTGTCGGAACCGCTGCTCTGATGATCGGAATCGAATTCCTCACCAACCTCCGACTCCGAGTCTGCTTGGAAGTCTTCATCAACACTTTCGTCATCCTCGTCGGCACTACCGCGGTTTGCTGGTGCTCCATCATCGCTGGATGCAAGATCTTCATCTTGAAGAGCAGCTGCGAGAATGGCTCCGGACTGCATCACTATGTCAGCCAAGTTTGCGTAGGAGGAAATGATATACTAACGTCGTCTGCCATCTCGTTCTTGGTCTTGATGCCTTTTGCGCGGAAGAAGCTCTCCAGTGGTTGTTGCTCCTCACTACGCAGTGTCAGTTGCAATGTCTTCCATCATTTTGGACGTATTCACTCACCGATTGATGTTGGAGAACTGATGTTCAGCCTGGCCGTTTTTCATACTGAAAGTGATATCAAACGTACGGCTTGCAGCCATGGCTCCACCAACACGCGACATTGTCACAGAGGCGATGTTGTCCATGCTAATGTAGGTTGCTGGCTTGGGGATGAACATGAATGCTTTGTCGAGGCAGAACAAGTGGCCTTCGTTGGCCTTGATCGAACACTTGACGCCCGACTGCTCGTGGTGGCTGATGAAGTCGCGGGACGGTCTGGTGATGCGCTTTCCACTGAGACCCTTGAAGATATCGGCTACAACTGTAGCAATGGGGGCCTCGTAATGCGACTGCAGCTTGTCCTTGTACTTGTCTTCCAACAAGTCTCCCTTCATGTTGAGGTCAAGGTTGACTTCCTCATCACGCTTGAACTGCATGACAAGGAACGGGTATCGCGTCTGACCCTGTCTGAGGGGAGGATCCAGACCAACGGTGATGAGCGTGTGCATGTCGTCGGGTTTGGGCAAGACCATGAACTTCTTGACCATATCAAATTGAATCTTGTAGTCGTATGTCTTACCACGTAATCGGAAAGAGCTCTCGTACATGTCAATATCAAATCGACCTCTGTCATGGCGTCAGCTTGTCTTCCAAGACGGCAAATGCGAGCATCGTACCTGGGTGTGAGATGCAGTATATCCAAGAAAGTAGCGAATGTGTCACCGGCGACTTCACCAATCTCAGCCTTCTCCATTAGGGTCTCGTAGAAGAGAGTGGCGGCATTAGTCTCCTCGACGTCCTCAGCGCCAGAAGCATCTTCGCCATCCTCTGTCTTCTCCTTCTTCGAAGCTGTACCGGGTATGTAGAAGCGCATCTCCACAAGCTGATCTCGTGCACCTGCAGATTTCTTGCCTCTGAATCTGGCTCCTCCCAAGTTTCCATTTGCGCCGCCGTCACCTTCGGCCGGCAGTGAGAAATCGACAGCGACTTCGTTCTTGCCTGCCAGATTCGTGTTTGACACCTCGGTATATGGCACTTCGAAGGCAGGGCGGTTGGCGACGTTGAAGGTAAGTTCGGCCTTGCCAAAGTCGGCCTTTCCCCAGTTCCAGCCGCGCAAGGCATGCTCCCGGTTGTCGAGGCCTATGCCATACCAAGACTTGAAGACCTTGGAGACGCGGTCGAGATCCTCTTGCTTGAACCCATCGAGTTGTATGACGCCGTCATTGCGCGAGAGAATCTTGATTTCGTATCCGCGCGCTGCTCGGCTCCACTGCGCTTGTTGGATCTGTGACTGGTCGCAAGTGTACGTTTCGCCGCCATTTGCAGGCTTCCAGCCAAAGCCAGAGTCTGAGAACCGAGCCGCACCAGGCTTCCGCGAGAGATTGAGATAGATATCGTTGAATGCCTCCCTGCGCCGCGTTAGCTCTGCTTTTCAGGCCTGCTGAGAACCTCGTCTCCTTACATTTTCGCGATCGCGTCAAGATTTGCAATATGAACAGAGCCGTAGGGTTGCAGCACTGGAGAGATGGAGCTGTGAAGGTCGAGCGTCGTGGACGGAAAGATGTTGCTCTATCACTTCGCAAACGCGCTGTTTGCTTACGTAAATTCCACTAGCTGCTCAACACACGTGACAGCGCGTCAGTTACCGCGTCTACTGGCGTCGTCCACAGTTGACTTCACCTGCGACGCTCTGTCTATACCTGAAAGCGAGAGCTTCGGCGGCAGTCTCAGATGAAACCTACTGGCTCATCCCCGTCCGCCCACGAAGCTTTCCTCATTCCATGCCAACTTCCATAAAAACACCACACTTTGCGAACTTGACCTACTGGTCCCAGATCTCTTTTGTCGCGAGGACTCCCTGAGCTAACGGTGCGTGGTGTTGAGGACCCTCGGACTCGCAATATTTCAATACCATCGTTTAGGGACGCTCCCACACTGTGTAGCACGACTGAAGTCCTTTTTGCTGCTACATGACTTACTCAGCATGGAGGGGGAGAGGTGAGCTTGGAGCTACCCCGCCATACCTTTGCTCAGCTCTCCCGAAGCAACCGAAGCACTCCATCATGCCACCATGACGGATACGAGCGCACAACAGGCCGAAAGCGACTATTTCGCCAACGAGCCGCCGCCAAAAGATCTCAAGACCAACACGACTCTGGCGCGCGAGTTCATTACGCGCCATGCTGATGAAGGTCGCCGCGTCGTGCTTGTCACCTCGGGTGGCACCACGGTACCGCTAGAGCAACAGACAGTCCGCTACATCGACAACTTCTCTGCCGGCACTCGAGGAGCCACCAGCGCCGAATACTTTCTCCAAAATGGCTACGCCGTCATCTTCCTGCACCGCCAATTCTCGCTTCTACCGTTCTCGCGGCACTACTCGCATAACACGCGCTCGTTCCTCGACTACATGAAGGAGGAGAATGGACAAGTGGTGGTGGATCAACAGCACCAGGACCAGATGTTGCGCGTCTTGCGGCAGTACACCGAGGTCAAGCGAGAGAACAAGCTATTGATCCTGTCCTACGTCACCATCACCGAGTACCTGTGGAACCTGCGCGAGGTTGCGCAGCTCATGCGTCCACTTGGGCCCAAAGCCATGTTCTATTTGGCCGCTGCCGTGTCCGACTTCTTCGTACCACAAGATCGCATGGTCGAGCACAAGATTCAGTCGAATGAAGAGTTCCACCAGAGTGCACATGGCACCCGCGGGCGCCATGTAAAGCCACCAGCCGCGCGCACCGAGGGCAAGAGCCTAATTATCGATCTTGAGCCAGTCCCCAAGTTTCTGAAACAGCTCGTGGATGGCTGGGCGCCCGACGCCATGATCGTAAGCTTCAAGCTGGAGACTGATCCTTCCCTGCTGGTCACAAAAGCCAGATACGCATTGAACAAATACTCGCATCATCTTGTAATCGGAAATCTGCTGCTCACTCGAAAGTGGGAGGTTGTATTCGTGTCAGTCCTCGATGGCGAGAAGTGGATTCGCGTGCCTAGTAGTCGCAGGACGAAGAGTTTATCGGGCATACCTTCGCTCGTCGGACAAGCTGATCCCTTGACGAAGAAGGACGTTCAAGCGAGTGAGTCCATCGCTACAGAAAAAGGCATACCGCAGGGTGAGCCATCATTGGAAATTGAATCTTTCATCATCCCCGAGATTGAGAAGATGCACACCAAACTCATAGACCAAGCCCGAGCCAAAGCTCGAGCTACATAGCAATCTTACATGCATACTGAGTAAGCATTGCACTTCGCTATTCGCCGCATATATCCTAGTACAGTTCGATGCATTGCACAACATCTTACGCGTGTTTATTAGGCTTTCAACTACACATTACATTGGCGTCCACGCGTTGCTCATTCCAAAATGACCCTCCACAGTGCTGAAGTGTGGCGTATCGTGGCGCCACAGGTGACCAGCAAGACAGCACCAAGACCAACTATGCCAGCAAAGACGCCTGCCATAGTACCAAAACTGTTTACATAACCCGCCTCTTGAACCCATGGAACCACCCCATAGAGGAAGCCAAATGCCACAATGTTCTTTAGCCCGTTCACCAGCAACAGAACATCCGAGTTGACCGGCAACGCGCAGTCGCTGACGTATGCCATTGTGATTGTTGGTACAGCGGTCAGGGCGATCGAGATCATGCCATAACCGAAGAAGAGCGACACCCATGCAAGTTCGTACTGTACTCCGTAACCGAACACGAGGCAGCCTGCTGTCGTGATTACCAATGGAATTGCCACCAGGTAGAGTCGACTCTCTGGCTCGTAGATACCGAGCAATTTCCTTGTTCGCCGTTTGCACCAAATATCCACGAGGTTGCCTGTATTCAGTCAGTATATGCTTTGCGGTATTCGAGTGAGGCAATTCACCTCCTGCCCAGGCACCAATCAAGTTACCCACAATAGCCGGAATGTTGATCAGACCGTTGATCTGCGGACTCCAGTTGTACGGGGGTGCTTGTAGTACAAACGGGTTGAGGATATTAACTGCGACAGTAAGGACCAGAGATATGGAGTAGCAGAGAAACGCGTATATGACCGCAGGATACATGATCATCGGAAACGGCCTGCTCGACGTTAGTACTACATTCCCATTCGGCACCACTCCTACATACCGCAAGAACATCTTTGCCAGACTTGTGTCTGAGACACCACTCCAAAGGCTCAACTCCTGCCTCCATGTGTTCTTTGCATTCTGATGCAGAATTCGGTTACTTGACTTTGGCCGTAGGTATTTCTCATCCGCCATGACAATCTTGTCGCTTGAAGGGCAAATGGCCACACCGACGCCTTTGATTTCTTCGCGCGTGTATCGCGTCTCGGGAACTAAGAAGAAGATTGCAAGGAAGTTCAGCGCAGTCAGAATCACGGCGATCCACTTGTGCCAGCGCCAGCTGAGATTTGTTACGACAAAGCCGCAGATCAACGGTCCCAATGTGTTGCCTCCTGCGATCGCATTCATGTAGATACCCATCTTGCTACCTCGTTCATGCAGGAAGTACAAATCATTGACAATTGCTGCGCCCAGGGCTTCCGTGGAAGATCCTGCAAAAGCCGCGATGATGTTGCTCCACAGTAGACTCCTGAACGAATTTGCCATGGCGCTCCATACGTAGCATGCGCACAGAAGCGCACTGGTAAATACGAAGACTGGCCTCTTCCCGAGATAGTTGGCTATTGGTACCCAGAAGAAGTTGAACGCGCCCAGTACAAGAATGGGGTATAGGAGAAGATGCGAAGTCTCGTCCATTGACTTGTCGAATTCGATCGAGAGGATGTAGAATGCCGGCGCTAAGCCTCCGATGGCGAAGTTGGTCAAAAACGTAAAAGCGCACACTGAGGCGAACGCGACGTGCTTCTTCCATCGTGGCCAGCGAAGAGGGTCGTTAGGATCGGCGGGCGAGGGCTGTGGATAGAGAACAATGTCTGCCGGCGCGTTTTCGTCGTACGCAGCTAGACGCGCACAATCAGTTCTGCAAGCAAATTCAGAAAGCTTGCGAAAATCATACCTTGCTGTAGTACCACTGTCCCATCTGTCCGATCTAGCTCCCGCAGACTGGTGAAGTTGGACCCCATCATGAAACCAGCAGCGAACGTGATTCTTCAGTTTGGGCAAGAGACAGCTACCCACGACCAAGACCAAAACCGAGCAGTGGCGTCGCTATCGCTTTTGGTCTTGTCTTTCATCAGCGACATGGGAAAAGTGTTGGAGCAGATGATGAACATTGTTGACATTGTGGTCGGACTCGAGGCTATCTATGTGGAGTTCCGTGCGTGCGAGACAACATCACGGTCCTAGTCAGCTGCTAACTTCTCGAGCGCTGCAGGAGACTAACTGTGTTGATATACAAATGCTGCAGTGTCCCCGTTTTTGCTTGTTTTGTTGGCTGGATGAAGATGGTTAGGTCAGGGTTGAGGTCATTGCCCGCGAACGCTCATGCAGTGTCGGGGCGTGCGGGGCCGGTTGCAATCCCATGTCCTCCAGTGATCGACGGCTAGAGTCGATGCTAAATGTACGCGGATCGACAAAAGTAACGTTCAAGTGTCATGGCCTATACCAGAGTGAGTGGCAGTAGCGTAGATTTGTGCGACGACTTCCGACGGCCACGGTCCGGATGGACTGATCAGTCGATGGCAGTGTAGATGTCGATGTCGAGATCGAGGTCAACAAACATACTGGGAACCGTGGGGGTCCTTGTCGTGCACACGACCCGTAGTTATTACGATGCTGTACAGTAAGGTTGCGTCTGTATGCGTTGACCCTTTTGCTTTGTCAAGCCTGTGAACGCCCGCAACCTTCCTGGGCCAGTCTGGCGAGAGATGACGAGGAGAAGATAGGATGTGTTGTCGCAGCTGCCAAATTGCCTGGAGGCTGAGGTGGGGTTTTCTCTCAGCTCGACGAAGAAAAAGCCTGCATCATGTCGGAGAGTTTGCGATTTCTGACGTGATGATCAAAAATGATCCGTGCATCTTGTTGTCGCGGCGCCATCCCGTCCCGCCTCGCTAACATGCGCCAAGACCTTCAGCGTGGACGCTGCGGAGATTTCAAACCTTGGAACCACAACCTCATCCTTCCCCAGGTATCCCAACTAGCACCAGACGTTATACTGTGGACTGACCCGGCTTTTACCGCTCACATTTTTAACTCAGGCTGTTGAGGCGGTCGACATATGCCCGGCCCTGAGACGCTCAATGATACTAGATGTGGACGGATTCCAAGCTGTGCTTCCGAAATGTACCACAGTAAAGCTAGGCGCCGACCTGCACATGGCACTGACAGGGCAGTATGGACAGACCGAATGATGGCCGAGTGGACTCTATGTGTAAGCTGTCTTTTCTTGACAACGGCGATGCTCGTAATCTCGGCTCAATTTGTCACGATAGCTTTTATTCCTCGCGTCCTGTCCCAGCTGATGCGACTACTCGTTGGGAGGCTGAAAACGTCTTTTTATTCTATCCTTCTTCTGGGACCACCAAGACACTCTCAGAACGTACATCGAAGTACGTTCCATTGATGCTGTACGACAACAATGATACCCAATCCAAGGCCCCACGACTTTCTCTACAACCGCACAAATGAGTTGTAGTAACACGACTTCTCTACCAGCTGGACTCAGCGGATCTAATGCCCATATTCCGATTCGCCAGGGCGTCTGGCAGGAAGATCACCCGAGCCATCAACGCGCACTACGCATCATTCTGCATGTGCAGACATATCGTCAGTGTTTTGGACCGTTTCTCGACAGACGCCATCACGCAAGTGGCATGCTGACAAGACAGTGCTCCCTTGCTTCTTTTCTTTTCGCCTAAGACCCCTACCACATCGGGATCACGGTGACGCCTTGCGTTGCACCGCGTGGCGCCTATTGGACCAAGCACATATCACACGTCCAGTAAGCAGCCATAGAGACACGGAGATTCCCTCAGCTACTGCAAGCTCATCGGGCAACGATACATGGTGTACAGCGCTGCCCAGTCCGGGGATGCGGCGCAACATAACATCTGATCCTAGCCTACACCAAACTCTCACCATCTCCCGCCACCGCCAGATCTTGGTGTATCGTTTGGGACGGATCTGTAACCTGATAGACATCGTGTCTCACCGCTTAGCTCCCGCATGTTGGATTTGTACAAGTATATATCGTGTGCGGAGCCACAGGTCTTATCAAGGTTTCCTCGCATCGATAGACCTTACAACTCCCTTTCCTCACGCCCATAGTCTTCTCCGGCACATATTATAACCACGATATGGCTAATTCAACTACAATCATGGTCGCCTCAAACGAAGCCGAGCCATGCGCAAGAGACGCATCGCCTTTCAAACATCCTCGACCACCACCAGGTACGCCTGCGAAGACTGCGCAGCTCTGGGACAAATACGAGCGACAGGCCATAGAGACGGCAAGGAAAAGGGAAAGGAATACACAGCCATCACAGCCCCAGCGGTTATCAATCCCAAGTAGCGGCAAAGGGTGTCGACCAGAGGATGTGTCACCGACGCGGCCAAGTTTCGACTTCAAGTTCAGACGAGGTCATACCCCCAAACCCTCAACTACAGTGGCTACCTGCAAGATGTGCACGCTTCCCATCTCCTACACTTCTGGAGTCTGCGAAGGTTGCACGAAAATCATTGTCCTGCCCTCTGCTAGCGGCGAAACAACTCCGCCTCTCAGTCCTGCCGCACGTAACTTTGCCTCCACTGACCTCCCTAAACTACGCAAAAACTCTCTGAACGACGATGTTATCATCTCGGCCTCTTCATCACGACGAACATCATATTGCCCACTACCAGCGCACCTCGCAGACCCATCATTCCGGCTATCGGCGTTGCTGCCACCACCCGAGTTTGACTCTTACTCGGTACTTGGGCGCAGGAGGAAGATGTCCCTTACAGATCCGAACGAACCGTTCCTTCGTCTGCAGATCGCGCAACAATCACATGTACCACGTTCGGCGATGAATTCGCCTCCCATAACCCCCACGTCACCGCCATGGGCTGCGCAGTCTCGATCTTCCACGCGACGTTCCAGTCTCGCGAACATGGCATTGTTACCAATACCTGCCTATCCGCATGCCCGGAACGATAGTCTGGCACTATCAGAACATAGCACTCTGTGCCCCTACACATCCACAGCCACGACAGCCCGACCAAGCTTAAGTCAGGTTGACACAGCACTGGAAAATACGACTAGCGCTTGGGATGATTGGGACAGTGATAGCGAAGATAGACTAGGACGTTCAGGATGGATGGGTCGGCGTAAAGTCAAGAGTCGGGTTGACGGCGCTAGGGAAGGGCAAGGCAGCATGGACAGCACGGGCAGCAACTGTGAAGCGACAAGACCTAGCACCAGCCCCAAAGAAATGCTGAAACAAGGTAGGAAGAGCAGCAGTAAAGAAGACCAGCGGCTGGAGAGAGCTAGGGCCGAGTCTGCGGAGAATGCGAGAACATCGAGGCGGGATCCCGAACAGAAGGCAGCGAAGAAGACGAGTGGGTTCATTAGGGTGATCAGTTGTGGACTAGGGAACCACGATGATTGAGTTTGCTTACATGTCAACATCTTTCTTTTGTTTGAGCATGGTGTCTGGGTTGGGCGATATATGAGGGATGATACCAGGTGTCGGCGCAAAAGTGGTTCTTGTATATTGGTCTCTCAAACAACACTACTACAGTGATTTTTTTTTGCATATATACTCGACAATAATAAAGAATGTAATACGATGCCTATCTGAACACTCTAGTAAGATATCTCATTAAAAGTAAGCTGAAGACGACATTGCGCCGGTCATGATGATGATGATGATGATGACCACGAGTCTCAATCACTTTCCAACAACACACCAATTTTCTTCCCCAGAAGTTCAGATGCAACGTCGCGCCTCACCCATTCCTCACCCCCGCCTACCGGATAAATCCGTGACCGCCAAATGTTCCCGTGTTCTATATGCCCAGCCGCGCGCTCCCGCCTGATCCACCCGGTACAAGGCGAGATATGCGGGTAGCCCGGCGGTGACCGCAGTGCCTGGCCATGACAGGGTCATTCGGCAGAGCGGAGGGCGCTTAGTTGGGTAGGGGTAGGCAAAGATGCTGTGGAAGGGGAGAAGTGGTGATGTTCAAGCTGGGGGGTTTAGGTAGTGTTGGCTGAAGAGAGGAGACATGATTTATCGTTTCGTGGTGAGGGGTGCTCGGTGCAAAAGTTAGCTGATTGATTATAAAGATGATGTGACGACATTTTTGAATCACCCGATGCGGTTACGCTATTGACAGCGGGAAAATTTATTAGTTATGAAGATAAGATAACGTAACAGCATTTTCTAAATAACTTAATACGGGTACTCCCTTAACAGCAAGACAGGTCGTCGATGATGAAGATGACGTGACGACACTTTCTGAATGGCTTGATGCAGGTAGTCTATCGACGGCGACAGAGTAGTCTTTGATAAACTACATCTCCAGCACGCAACTCACTGCCTTTTCACGCAGATGAGAACCCATCAAGTTTCCCAAGTATGGGCCGAAGCCGTGTACATGGCATCTTCAGTGGCGGGTGCGTGAAAATTGCAAGCCAAGGGAAGAGTCCAAAGGAGTCAAGTCAGGTTCGCGTAGGCCGATGGAACGAGGTTTGGGCTACTCAAGTGAAAGTGTATGTTGACAAATGATGTGGAGGATGTCACAGTTGTCTTCAGTGCCGACGTTTCCGGAGTCGCACTATAGACATGTGCAACAGAAGGACGTCCGGCATCTTTGACGAGTCGTTGTGCTGTTGGACCGCGCCGCACATGCGAGTTGGTCGCCAACTACGGCACACCACTGCACCCTCCATGACTCCTTTTGGCAGGATTGGCAGGAAAAACCACGTCACAACCCACCATCGATACGAGTCGGACGCCACAAGTTGGTGGAAATTTCGACGATAGCAGAAGTTGAAGCATGGGTGCAAGCTCATGTAAGCTCTAAGCTACGGTAGTCGCAAGCCTTTGAATAGTTTGGGGCCCATTGTCGACGGACTCGAGCTATCTCGACCGGCGCTGTGGGGACAGAAAGGCACTTGAACTACCGAGAACTACACGATGTGCGGGAATGAACGCGCGGCGACGCATGAAAACGAGATGAAATGAATGCGTTTGGGCCGTTGTACGAAACCGGCTAAGCTTCCCGGTCTGGCGAGTTGGATCTGCAGCATGTTTGGAAAGGTGATACAGACCAAGGGAAAAAGAAGTCGTTGGTGGTGAACATGGCAGCTGGCAAGCAGAGTCTGGCTATCGGCACATGTTCGGGGATTTTTTAGGACAGAATAAGGGGGTGTTGGTTCTGGCCTGGTCATGAAGGTGGTGGCGGTGTTGGAAGGAGGCTGGTGTCGGGTGGCTGGACGCCTTTGTGAGTATCCGTGCAATCGGCCAAATATGTGAGCGTCGGTGTTGCTCCGGTATTGGCGGAAGTCAAAAGGCGCGAGACGTGCAGCACGGTGGATGGAACGAGATTGGCAGATGGCGTGAGCGTGTCTCGTAATCAGGTTCGAGGTAATTTCCTTACGAACTGCTCATATCCCGATACGTGGACGGAACGAGGTGGACTTGATCGACTTGCATCATAGTTGCTTGTAGCTCACAACGGGGATGTCACCAAAGCTTGTCACCTCGTGCCGTCTGTAGGTCGGGCGACAGGGTCGTGATAGTAATGGTCCACTTGTTGGGCTAGGAGTGTGTGTGTGTGTGTGTGTGTGTGTGTTGCGTGGGAATACGGAAGTGTTTAGGGTTTCTAAAAGGCCCGGCGGAAAGCATGATGGCGGTGTGTTCAAGGGGCGTCAGCAGAATGAGATTGTTGTTTGTTTACAACGTTTGAGAGTTTGCCCGGCGTAGGGTTCCTACGACGCAAATCTGCAATAAAACTCTTGGTGTTGCAGGACGTGCCTGCCCCTGATGCAAAATGGAGCCCTGTCACGCTAAGCTTATTATGATGGGTCTGTGGGGCGCCATGCTTTGTCAGTTGCTACTTTGGGCAAAAGCCATCTCAGGCGTGCAGTGGTTGCAATCTCTTCGACGCCATGTGGCCAACTTGCGAAGCTTAACTGGCGTTGGCAAGGCTTGAGTACTTCCGTCTGCTTGGTGACAGCGCTTCAACGTTGCCAGGACGATGCTTCGCTGGCTTCGCCGGCTTCGCCGGCTTCGTCATGGTCCCTGGACATCGTGTTCCTGAGCATCGTGTGCCTTGACGGCAGCTTCACTGATGCGGCCCACCTTTTACGAGTGCGCATGTAGGCATCCAGCGTCTGTCCGTCCCTCCCCCCCCCACCATCAGCATCACATCAGGCCCAGCGCATGCCGATTGCCGTCTTCCCCCCTCTGACGGTCGATTGTGAGCCAATCCCTCGGCCCAGAAATAGAAGCTCGACGAGGCCAATCCCCGCGGTGATCTTACCGCACAGGGCTGGCATTGGCTGGCGGGTGGAGATTGACGCCCGTGCGCTTTAGGGCTGTCCTGGAGCAATGCCGTTATTGGTCGATGCGGCCAATGTGTGCCTGAAGTTTCCTTTTCCAGTCGCAGATGGCCGACGCGATGACTAGCACAGCTGAACGGGTTTCGTATAAGCCCATTCCACGCAGGTAGTCTGGGTGTGCCCGCTTCTGGGTGTGCACTATTACCATTTCGCGCCACCTTCAGCACTTCACTCTTTACCACACTCTCTTGACAGCTGTCACTCGTTTCCAGCTGCCTCGACACCATACGCCCAGCCTCTCTACTAATACTTAATTCGTTTTTGCCAGGTACGTACTTTCCTTCTGAGCATTCGGTACCACACGGGCTCCCCCAGCCGCTTCCCAAAATACGTCGCTTTGCATGCTGGTGTTGGCCTTGTTTCTTTTCTGCAACACCAGCCTCGCGACACGACGACCATCTGTCCGCCCTCCAACACAACCACATGCTTGTCCCTGCGTCGCCCCCCCCCCACCCTCCCTGATCATCAATGACATCCATCCCCTACATATGTCCTTGTATTCCTCATTTTAGAACATCATCTCGAATGATCGCTATCTCTTTCCGTTGGCATACACACTCACTTTACCACACTCGTTTCTAACACACTCTGATAGGTGGAGCCTCATCATGAAGGCATCACTTCTCGGCCTCGGCGTCCTTGCCGGATTGGCCAGCGCAAACGTCAACTTCTCATGGGTGAACCCCAAGTGCAACCACAAAGATGCCGTCAACACTTGCTTGACAGGCCAGTACTGCGACGCCTACGACGTGTGCGTACCGGAGCTCAAGAGCCCCTTCTCCAAGCTCGTCTCTCGATCCTCGCTGCGTGTGGTCCCCGCCAAGAGACAGGCTGCCAAGTACTCTACCGACGGCCAGTGCGGCCCTGCCCACGGCAACCTGCTTTGCGACGCCAAGAGCACAGTCTACTCTGGCACATGCTGCTCCGAGTACGGATGGTGTGGAAGCACACCTGCTCACTGCGGAACCGGCTGCCACTCTGGCTGTGACAAGGGTGGTGCGAAGGCTGCGCCCAAGCCTGCGCCCAAGCCTGCCCCGGCTGGTACCCCCAAGGCTCGAGACGACGGCCGCTGTGGAAAGGACTTTGGCGGCGCTGGCTGCGACGCCAACGGTGCTTACGGTGGCTGCTGCTCTTCGTACGGCTACTGTGGCAACACGGACGGCCACTGCAGCGCTGCCAACGGATGCCAGAACGGATGCAAGGGCGCCACTGCGCCGGCCAAGGGCCAACCCGAAAAGGCCAACACGGCGCCTGTCTCCAGCCGTCCTCCCTCGACTACGACCTCTGGCGAGCCAGTCCTCGGTAAGCCCACGACTGCTCCTGCCGCCGCTGCCAAGCCCACGGGTGTCGCCACCACGGACGGCAGCTGCGGAGCCAAGTTCGGAAACACCGTGTGCGGTAACTGGGCCCAGGGTAGCTGCTGCTCCATGTACGGCTACTGCGGTAACACGACCTCCCACTGTGGCGAAGGCTGCCAGAACGGTCCTTGCCTCAACGCTCCTTCTGTTCCTGCTCCGGTTGCCAGCCCTGCGCCCCGTGCCGCCAAGGCCGGTAGCATCGCGCTCAAGGGCCGCTCTGGTGTCCCCGTCATGCACGCTGGTCTGATGCCCAACGGCAAGGTCGTCTTCCTCGACAAGGTCGAGAACTACACCGAGCTCAAGCTCCCCAACGGCCAGTACGCCTACTCTGCCGAGTGGGACCCTGCCACCAGCAAGCTCACCCCCTTGGCCTACAAGACCAACGCCTTCTGCTCTGGTGGCATCTTCCTTGCTGACGGCCGCTTCGCTTCTCTCGGTGGCAACGCTCCTCTCGACTTCATTGATCCCACTGTTGGCGATGGTTTCCGCGGTATCCGCTTCCTCAAGCGCTCCGACACGGACAAGTCTCTCGATGGACAGGCCTGGGACGAGCCGGGCACTCAGCTCGACACCCCCCGCTGGTACGCCTCCGTCCAGATCATGCCCAACGACCAAATCTTTGTCGCGTCTGGATCCAAGAACGGTCTTGACCCCTCCAAGCCCGAGAACAACAACCCCACCTACGAGATGCTCAACGCCGACGGTACTCCCCAGGGAACCAGCTTCAACATGGAGATCCTCAGCAAGAACCAGCCCTACTACATGTACCCCTTCTTGCACCTGATGAAGGACGGCAACGTCTTCGTCCAAGTCGCCAAGTCTGCTGAGATCTTCAAGGTGGAGACTGGAACCGTTGTTCGCATGCTGCCTGACCTCCCCGGTTCTTACCGTACCTACCCCAACACGGGTGGATCCGTCATGCTTCCTCTCTCCTCTGCCAACGACTACAACCCCGACATTGTCATCTGCGGTGGCGGCCCTTACCAAGACATTACTGCCCCTGGTGACCCATCTTGCGGCCGTATCAGGCCTCTCGATGCCAACCCAGAGTGGGAGATGGACTCTATGCCCGAAGGCCGTGGTATGGTGGAGGGAACTCTCCTCCCCGACGGTACCGTCGTCTGGGTCAACGGTGCTAGGGAGGGTGCCCAAGGTTTCGGTATTGCCGAAGACCCTGCCCTCGAGGTCCTTCTCTATGACCCCAACCAGCCCAAGGGCAAGCGCTTCACCACCGGAGCTGCCTCCACCATTCCCCGTCTCTACCACAGCGTTGCTCTCCTCCTCCTCGACGGTACTCTCCTCATTACCGGTTCCAACCCCGTCGAGCAGCCCATCCTCACCCCTGACGCCAAGAACCCCTACCCTACCGAGTTCCGCAACGAAATCTACACTCCTCCTTACCTCCAAGGCAACCCTACTCGTCCTTCCGCCGTCCAGATCTCCTCCAAGGACCTCAAGGTCACCCAGACCTTCAACATCAAGTTCACTGCTCCTGCCAACGCCAAGGACGTCAAGATCACGCTCTACTATGGTGGATTCGTTACCCACTCTCTCCACATGGGTCACCGCATGGTCTACCTTGACAACACTGGCTTCAAGGCTGGTGCCACTGCCCAGAGCTTGACTGTCACCATGCCTCCTAACAAGGCCATTTCCCCTGCCGGTCCTTATGTCATCTACGTCGTTGTTGATGGTGTTCCGGCCATGGGTCAATTCGTCCACGTTTCATAGGGCAGCATCTGATGGTATGAGGATGCAATTGGATGAGATGAATGTGTGCCTGATTCGATAATATTTCTTGCATCATCGTCGAGCTCGCGTGTTTTCGTATCGGTGCGTTTGTGTATGGAAGGGCTCTTGATAATTAGCGCTACCACTTCAATTCTACATGGAAATAAAGAATCTCTATGTTATTACCTGCCTTGGTCCATGTGGTGTTGGGTTTTCATTTTTCACGTTTGCCAACATTGCGTGGGGACTGCTTGGTGCCACAAATAGTTTATTGCTTTGATGTTGACCAGTTGATGGTGAAATCGTCTCTTTACAAAACCAAAAGCCCCACCCGTCTTCACACTTGCCGACTTCAGCAGCTCAGACATGCTAGTTCTCGATCTTGATCTTCTTGGTGTCGTTGGCAAGAGGCGAGATGCTCTTGCGCTTGAGACCCTCCTTGACCCTGACATTCTCCACGTCACTGTCCCTGCTTCCACCAACAAACCTGCCTTTTGGTTGCCAATCGACAAAGTCCACAAGCATCGTCTCATGGTACAAATCTCTCAACTGGGTCGGAACATGGTACCTACGTTCCTTGCCGATAATCTCCCACATCCACGCCATACACTCGCGCATCTTGGGTGCTTTGTTCCTCGTCTCGCCGAGCGCGTCTTCCATGACGGCCATCTTGTTCTTCAGCGCCTTGGTGGTCTGGTGCTGGTCTTGGAGAGGGGATTCCAGGCGAGGCAACGTTGGTCTTGCCGGTGGGGACAGCAGCGGCGGCAGCGGCTTTGTTGACATTGTCCGACTGCAACCGCCAAGATTTCATGTCAGTACTTGTCTCGGACGTATTTCGTACCGTCACAACTTACCTCGGCGCGTAGATTGGCGCTGACGCGGCAGACACGGAAGCCTTCTTCGGCAATCTCCTCAGGGGTGCCATGGTTGGCGAGGCGGGCGCGGATCCGTTGGGTATCGGCGTCCTTCTCCATTGGTGCCGAAGAGGGTAGTTTGCGGGTGTAGGGAAGGGGGATTGTGACAGCGCGTTTCAGTGCTGTGGGAGTGAGACGTGTGCGGTTCTTCTTGGGCGTACGCGAATGGATTCTCTGGCAAGGGGTTTGTTAGGATTGTAAGCTTGTAGAAGCAAAAGGCAGGTTCATCAGAGTTTCAGCTTTGACAGAAGAAAGTGGTGGGGAGAAGTTGTGTCGGGCGTGCGACAGGTTGAGGATATCAGTCGTCACATTGGTTAGCGGATCTTGAGCAAACGGTTCTTCACTTTCACCTTCACTCGAAGCCAATGGAGATGACAGTATTGAATATCAAGCTCATTCCTACCTGCCATACAATCTCAACTGCAAAAAAACAAGGCCGTGACCTGCCCAACACGCATAGTAATACACCCAAACGCCTTGATATGCGTTCGTTCCAACACGTCACACCAGCTTCTCACTGCTCATTTCCGCTTTGTTTTGGAATAACCTTTCCAGAGTCGACGATTATCTGCGTATCAAGTCTCTTTCCCGTGTCACCATACTCCAACCGTTTCCATGTTACAATGCGTGCTTGGTTCGTATCGATTTCGAAGACGCGTAATCGGCGGTGGTAATTGTTGTAACCACCATACCCACCGAAGCCACTGCCACCGGCGTAGCACATCCATAGCTCTGGTTCGCCAGTCTCGGGTTCTTTAGACAGGGCACAGTAATCGTTAACGTGGTCGTGACCACATGACACGGCACTGATGTCGTATTCGACTAGGGCATCTTTGAAGTGGGTATTGAAAGCCGGGGCGGTGATGGGCTCAGTCCAATTTCCAACGCGCTTTTCGTGTTGCCATATTCTGGATGCTTGTGGGTGTAGTGGGATGTGGATGAAAGCCATTTGTGGTGGGTGTAGTGACTTGCGCTTCCTTCAAGCCTTCAGTCGAACCAGTCGGCTTGAGCCAGTCGTAGCGGTAGTGGGTCTCGTCTGGCGAGTAGGAGTGGGTGTCGAGGAAGTATAGGGTCAGAGCCGAGTGTTTGCTGCTGTGGGCTTGAATCTCGACGAAGTAGTTTCCGACGCCGTCTATAGTGTTGGGACCAGGCTCGCTGACGGAGTAGGGTAGGGAGTCGTAGAGGTCCATTTGCGTGTGGCGTGAGAGTGTGCCTTCGTCGTCGTGGTTGCCGAAGATGGCTGCGTACGGTATCTTGCGCTCTGCGAGGGGGTCGACTATCTTGAACAAGGCCTGAAGGTGGTTAGCTATTGTGTCACTCAAGGGACAGGAGGCGGCCTACACTTTGGACATCGGGTGCTGTGTCACCATTGACCTGGTCGCCGGACAAGACGACAAAGTCTGGCTTTTCATCATCGAGAACTCTCTCGACAAACTCTATGGTCCTGGGGTCGGCATCGCAGTGTCCGCCGTTGTGGTCTTTCGGCTCCGGGTCTCTGCAGTGGCCCAGGCCGGTGCTGAGATGTAGATCGGATATCTGCATGATCTTGAATTTGCCATCCTTCCTGATCTTGGGGACAGGCTTCTCCACCTTGGCTGCCGGGCCTCTTCGGATGCTGAGGCGAGGATCCGTGCTCGCTTTGCTCGTCTCGAGATGGAGGGCTCCGTTCTTGACCAGTTCCCACCCAGGACGTGGTTCTACTGCATCGGCGCCAAACAAGATGTCTACGGCCGTTACTGCCTTGTTCGAGTCGCTCGCGTGACGCTTCAGCGACCGCTTTATCCAGATGCCAGCTGGCCGCGACTCCCACTTCTCCGACGCCTGGGCCTTCTCCCCCACAGAGGGATCAAGCTTGCCAGTGCGAACATCGATGATGACCTTGTCTTCCGTCTTGAGCTCCTCTTCCCGCTTGCGCTTGATGTGGACGTATGATTTGGTAACCCATCCGGAACCGAGGTATAGGTCCTTTTCGACACGATGCCACTTCTTCTGGTCTAACATACATTTGGAAAGAGGATTGATGGTTGTACATGTCTGTACGGTGATGTCGGTGATGATGAGGCCGTCGTGATGCAGTGGCATGTGACTGTGGACAGATTGAGGGAGGACGCGGTAGCGATTGTCGAGGAAGAACAGGGCCACCGAGACGACAATGGTAATGGCGATGAGCTGTATGCCCGTCCGTACCTGTGGTTGTTAGTGCTGACTAGGATGATGCCGTCTCTCTACTTGCTATGCGGCGCGTCATGGTCGAAGCTCTTGGGGCTGTGAGTAGTGGCGCATAGATGGAGCCAAAAGTCAAATTCAGGAGGTGTGTTTTCCACAGCAAACCGAGCTCATCCCCATGACATGGAAGCTTTCGCTGGAGGGGTGGTTCCGAGGGGGTTTATGAGGGGCGCATGTGTCTTGACCGTGTGCAAGGTGGTGCTCCATGATGTTCTTGGCTGGCCCGAAGCCTGGAATCCCCGATCGTCAATGGCGATGCAGGGATTGGGTGCGGAGAAGGCGTCACCTCCGCATCTGCACGTCTTTGCTTGTACATGCATGATCAGCCATGCGCCCTTCTTCTCTGCACCAGCTACGGCGTGCTGCACTACAATCACGTGCGCGACAATTCACGAGCGGCTCCTGCCTGCATCGCGCGTTCCAAGGCAAGACGTCCGCTTCCACCACCTTGACTCGGCTCACAACCGCATAGAAGGCGATGTTGTGCTCCTGCGCGAGAGCAAAGAGACTCACGATGGCCGCCTCGTGAAACTACATGCGTCCAAGTCGACGGGCACACACAGAGGCCTTGTCAAGCATCAAGATGTGATTGGAAAAGAGCCACAGCAGATAGTCAGCTCCCACAAGGGCGCCTCCTTCCGCGTCCACGACCCCACACTGGCCGAGTACGTCAGACTGACTCCACGCCTTGTGACTCCAGTGCGTATCCGTATAACCTGCTCGTATCGCACCTACACTTATGCCAGCATTGACTAGATCTACCCTTCAGATGCGAACCTCGTCGTGTCCCTGCTCGACATACACGTCGATGCTCCCTCCGCTAGCCCAAGCACCGAACCGCCATTCGAGATGCTCGAAGCTGGTACGGGCCACGGAGCCCTGACGCTGCACCTTTCTCGCGCCATACACGCCGCTAACCCACCGATGCCGAGAACGCCGTCTTATGCAGCAAGCAGAGAAGAAGCCGAAGCCGAAGCCGAAGACGCAATATACCTTGGCGAATCTTTGTCAGACCTACAAGAGTTGGGACTGGCGTCGTGGATGCAGAATCGCCGCGCTATCATACACACGCTAGACATATTCGACAAGCATTCGAAACATGCAAAGAAGATTGTGCAAGGGTTTCGACATGGCATGTATGCTGGTAACATCGACTTTCACGTGGGAGACGTATCCGAGTGGATAGCCAAACAGAAAGCGTCGAGGAAGACCGAGGAGCCTTTCTTGAGCCATGTCATCTTAGACCTGCCCAATGCGCCTAGTCACCTTGCTAACGTCGCTCGCGCTTTGCACGTCAATGGCCTGCTCGCCGTTTTCAACCCAAGTATAACCCAGATCGCCGAATGTGTCGAAACTATTCGCGAGCAAAGAATGCCATATCTCCTTGATCGGGTCGTCGAGCTGGGTGCAGGCACAATTCGCGAGTGGGACGTTCGCGCCGTCAAACCTAGAGCGCCCAAAAAGGAGGCTCAGGCAAAGCAACCTCCTGAACCACCGAGTGACGAGAGTTCAGATTTGGAACTAGGCCAAGAAGCACGCGATATTGAACTAGCAGAAGAATTGGACAAGCAAGACGAAAAATACGTCATGGTGTGCAGACCAAAGGCTGGTCAGATGGTTGTCGGAGGCGGCTTTCTGGCTCTCTGGAAACGCATGGCAAAGACTGACAACAAGAAGCCAGCGGAAGAGCTTGATAGCAAAGAGCTGGCTGAATAGACGTCCAACGTCACCAATAGTACAATGGAGAATCACGACTCTGACCCGTCAATTGCAATCGCTATTATTTAAGACTACTCAAGGGAGGAGATGAAGAGGGAAGCGTCATGTGAAAATGATGAATTATGCACCATCCCATCAAAAAGGCTCCGTTTGCCAGAAATCCAGGTTAGTAGGAGCGACTTGACCTAGAAATGTCTCGTCGAAGCCAAAGCCGTAGGATCCAATGAGATCATACATGTTGTACTCGTTCGCCGCGTCGACGCTCTCATCGTGGCTCGTCGTGGCAGCCTTGACAGGATCGAAGATTTGCGCAGCGGACGGAGACGTGCTTGGAAAGCCACCTTGTGTCACCGAGCCGGAAGGCGTTCCAGCAACATCAAGTCGTTTCAGCAAATCATTGATACCCTGGACAATGTGTGTGGTGATATGTTTCTCGTTCAAGTTTTCCGCCACCTTGGCCAAAAAGGAAGATGATCGTCGAGACAAGGACAACACTTGATGAATGTTAAAGTTGAGGCCTAGTCCCACGGGCTCCGTCGCCCACTCTGGCGACTGTACTTGTGCCATGCCTCCCCACGTCTTTGCCATCTTTAGCAAAAATGTAGCGCAGAATGCGACCATGGTATGCGTGAAGATTGGCACTGCAGTCATGGCTTTACGAAGATCTGGCTCTTCGAAAATCAATGTGAGCGTGCTGGTTGCGGCAGTAATGGCAATGTTGGCTGCTTCGCGACGATCGTAAGATAGCGACTCAGACGTTGCAGCACTGGGAGGAGGTAGTGCACGCAGCGCGAGTGAGTTGAGCTGAAACCTAGCGAAGTGGTAGTATAGAACGACGCCCTTCGACGGGTATGATCCAATGGCTGGGCTGTCGGCGGATCTAGCTTGCCATGCGAGTCGCCATTGCTCGATTGCAAAGTTGAAAAGGCGGAGTTGTTGAAAGTCTGGCTCCGTAAGTGGTTGCTCTGGATCGCTACCATAGGCGATATACGCTTCCGTCAAGATCTTGAACAGAGTGACCTGGGCACCCAGTCTTATGTCACCTGGCGTTGTCTTTGCACTGTCAAGGAACTGTTCGATGTTCTTGATCGCGATGTCTTCGTGCACGATGGATGGGCGCCCATATGCAATGCTGAATTGTTTGTCGCACACGTATAGCGCGTACCACAGGCGGACGTTGTCGCGCTGCTCTTCGTGCCCTCGCATAAGCCTCTGGTAGGATGTATGCAAGTTCATCTCCACGGCATTCCTTACAGCAAGACCTGCTAACTTCCAACTCAGATTGGAGAGGTAGAAGGCAGCAAGAGCTAGTGCGCGAATATCATCGAGATTCTGTGGCCGAGCAAGAAAGGCGCTGTAGACCAACGATACAAAGATGTTGTAGCACTTTTGCAACGCTTCGTCTCGACCAGGGGTATGTAGCGCCGAGATGGTGAGCACAGCCGCAGTAAGAAGCGTAGATTGGCGGCGCACTGCATCCAGAGAGTCGTATGGGAAGAGTACGCCAGCCCATAGGTAAAGACGTATGTCTTGCATATACCGTCGGAATAGATCCTCAGCTTCCGCCAAAGACACGATGCCTTGAGCTATGAAGTCTTCTTCGACAGAGTTGGAGTTTGGCTTCCACCGTACGCTGCTTCGAAGGTTCCGAATCCGCGTAAGGTCGTATAGACTCCTCATGGGCGCTGTTACCAAGCCGGATTCTTCACCCGACTCGCGCTCCACGGAAGTGTCTCTTGTCATATCCATGGGCGGTGGAACGACGAATGTAGCACGGCCATTTTCAGACATTACATTTGTCGGACTGATGGTCATACTATGCGTGCGTCCTGAAGGCAGCTGGGGTGAGTCTTGACTGACTGGACTATCCAAGCTCGGAAGTTTATTGTGCTGAAGAAGACGCTGCACCGCCGAGCGCAGCTGCCCCAATTCGGCTGTCGCATTGGATTTCCAACTGAGGTTATTAGCAATAGCAATAATGGCACGTATTTTGAGCACCTACGCAGCATCTTCATCCAGTAGGCGTTGGTTCAGGTTGTATGGGACGCATTCAGTTCCGCTTCGCAAGCACTTTGCACACTTTGCTTCATTGTCGACAGGTTCACACTTGATTTTGTGCCGTTTACACTCCGCGCCTGCACAGCATGGGTAAGGAATCGTGATTGAATGGGGCGCGTTGACTTACAGGCTCTAATTCTCGGCGTGCGAGGTGCAGGTCGGCGTCCATCTTCATGATCCGCATCCTCACTCGGACGCTTCAGTGGAGACATTTCCAAGGTTCCATGCCATCGGGCCTGCAAAGAATAAAACCGTCAGAGATCTTCGCGACACGACATTCGGGCTCAAGGCACCGTGCTCGCACTCGCGCTCGTGACACGATGAGATTGTGAGGAGGCTAGCCAGCCATCGCGGAATCTCCGTGCTTGACCTAAATGAGCGACAAAGTGGGGTCGTTCATGCACGTCACGCCGCCTATGAACCTCCTGTGCCACATCGGCGTCCTCTCTCCTCGTCACGCATCTCACTCTCCCGACTAGAGATACTCAGGCAAAATTCCGGAATATTCCAATGCCACAATCTGTGGTACGATTTGCTTATCGAGATGCGCGAGCAGATATGTACATTGCAGCCTTGAACAACGAGCACCAGCCGCAAAAGTCCATCTGAAGACTGTCTGTTACCAGGATCGAAAACAGGATTGCAGTTTTGGTCACAAGTGATATACCCGCCATTTTCTTAAAAGAACATTCAAAAGAATGGTGAAACCCAGCACATCAACATCTTACACAACCCCTCTCTTCTCTCGTCCAGTTACTGCGGCCAAGCACACAAACCTCCACAATCACTCCCTGTGGTTAGAGGATCACAATCGTCCCTAGTATCATCAACACAAACCTGCCTCGGATCATCGCACTTGAAATCCGCAATCCCACCGCAAAACTTCTCTCCCACGCAAATACCCAACTGGTCACAAGCAGGACCGCAAGAACCCGGTTGGAAAGGATCCGTAATGCAGACCTGACCGACAGGACATTCGAGAACTTGGCCTGCACGACCGCCGCCACAGATCTGGTTGGTGGGGATACTTTGACGGTGAGTGGTCGGTGTGGGAAAGGGGGCGGAGGTGGCGGTCAAGGTTAAAAGTGTTGAGCTGGGGTAGGGTGGGCAGACCTTTTATGTGGTTAGTTGGATGAAAGTTGTGACGAAGGAGGGTAAGATTATACCTGAAGAACAGGCTCCGTTCCACCACAAAGTTGGTGACATCGTTCGTTGGCTGCATTCTGGCAGTAGCAAGACTCGGGCCATGAGGCAATGCAGTTGACCAGAGGACATTCGCACATCGGGGCAGGTAAGGCCTCTGGCACTGGTACCGGATCTGGGAAGGTAGCGCGAGCTTCAAAGTCGATAGGAACAGTGCAGTTCTGGTAGACTGGCTCTTCGCCGCCGCACTTCTCGAAGCACATTCTGTCTGCGTTATTGCCACAGTAGCAGCTATCCGGCCATGATTGGATGCACATGATGTCCTCACAGACGCAAGTGTCTATCTGTGGTGCTGGTTCTGCCACGGTCACGGGTTCTGGAGCATGAGCCTCAGCATCAGAAAGGCTGCAGTCCTGATACATTGGCTCTTGACCACCACACTTCTCGAAACAAGTCTTCGTTGCATTGTTACGGCAGTAGCAACCCTCTGGGAAAGAGAGAACGCATATGACATCCTCGCACACACAAGTCTCGGCCTGTGGCGCTTGGATAAGGACTGAAGCTGGAACTGGAACTGGCTCAGGTTCTAGAGCACGAGCTTCAGCGTCAAGAACACTGCAGTCCTGGTAGGTTGGCTCTTCACCACCACACTTTTGGAAGCAAGCTTGTGTAGCGTTGTTGCGACAGTAGCATCCCTCTGGCAAGGAGAGAGTGCAAAACACTTCTTCGCAAACGCATTGATTAGGTGCGGGCTCTGGTGCGTTCACTGTTGAAACCGGCAATCGAGGACAGCGCTACAAAATTCTTGAGTCTCTCGCTTTGATTCGGTGGGAGGTATGGCTTACTAGGATACGGGGAACGTATTCAGGGCATTTGGCTTTGCACACGTGTTCTCGGTCGTTGAGGCAATTGCATGCTTCCTGTGGGGATCTTAGATAGTGCTCTTCTGTATCGTCTCGTGAGGAGAATCTTGTGCATACCAGTGCATCGTCAGCCGGACAATTCGGAGGTGGACATGTTGCTACACAGTTATCGGACTGCAAGTCCTGCGCCAGCCCAAGTGCGCAGCCAAGAAGAGGCAAAAGGACGAAGAGGAGCTTCATCGTCGACAACAAGAAGATGGTCTAGTAGTAAAGATGTGGTGGTGTTAGAATACACACTTGGTTTTGAGTTTAATGCAATAGCAGTCGGCCCTAATAGGTAAGGGGCAACCACGCGGAAAGCCTCGGACACGCAAATCTAATTCTGAACCCAACAATACACTCATCTCACATCTTCTCGGCCAAGAAAAAGCCTCTGAGACCTGTTAAAGCGCTCTGAGGAGAACCAAACTGCGCCTTCCGAAGCCACCAAACTCTGTGTTTTGGCGGGCACGAATTCCTGGTTGCCCACCAGATTACTTGGCATCGACTGTACCAACGCGCACCTTCCGGTGGGTGATGATGCTGCATTCCTCGAAAGAGGAAGTATTCGCAAGGGCTATTTGAGACAACAAACAAGTCTAGTCTCAGATAGGGCAATGTAGACTTTAGTCCATGATCCAGTCGTTTTCTTGTGCTGTGTATGGGAATTCTGTTCAATGCCAGGCATGGAGCGAAACGCTACAACGTCCCGCGTTGCGCTCTAAGTCAGTTCTCATTTGTTTCCCGATGAGTGGGACGGCACGTTGATTGAATGGAGGCTCTTGCTGCTACAACATACGACAACTTGGTTTGTATATGTTAGGTAATGCAAGTGCAGACCGGGTGGTTAGTCGAGAGTTCCCGGGGGTTGGATACCTCAGCTGGAATGTCACACGCTTTACTGTTCATTCTACCTTGTTTCAGGGTGATCTGGAGCCCCAGAATGATTTACGTAGGACGCTGACGCCAAGACACTTGGCCATTATCCTTTCCATTCATATCGTTAGATCCTAGGTCTGACAGCTCCCGTAATACGTAAGACAACCGTCATCTTAACGGATACTTCTGTGCCAAGTCTAAGCACATCAGACCTGTTGGGTAAAGTCGAATGTTCTGATCACGACCAGCTGGTCAATGTTAGATTTAGTGGACAGCATTTACCTAAAGTAGCATCCAACAGCTGTAAAAGGGAGTGTCTGGTTAAATGAGTAGGGTGTGCAAAGACTATCTAAGGCTATGCCAAGTCGTTGTCGAATAGGCCACTCGCTAACGTGTGTTACGTTCACGACCCAATGCAAGTCCAAATGCAACGCCGTTATGATTCCCAGGGTATAGACCTTCCATGCAACCAAAAGCCTTCATGTCAAACGTAACTCGTGAAACGATAACATTACCGATTGCGATCGACGTCTTCAGGCGGAGAACGTTGCTGGAGACCGGTAGTAGACCGGACTGCATCGAAGCCGCGCCACACTACGGTAGAAACAGAAGACGCAAGCTCCCGCAACGAGGTCCCGCCTTCCGTTACTCGTGAGATCTCTCCAGAAGCGCGCCTAGAGTTAGCCCTGGACCGACCAGCCTCAACGTCGTCATTAAGCGGGGATGAATCAGTAGGTGCAGATCTGGACATTGGCACATGCCGTGATGCAGACGGTGACTCGTCGCGAGCCTCAGCTGCTTCGGTCTGTATATCGTCTTCGCTAATGGGGAGTCGGGGTGAGCGTGTTGGCGATGCTGACTGTAGCCGATCATGCCAGCTCCGACTCAAAGATCGTACAACATCACCTTTGCAAATGGGGCAAGTCCTCCGGCGCGTGACAAGCCAAGGTGTTCTAATCATGTCAGATCGAAAACATTGACAGAAAGGAGGTGGATACTTACATACAATCCGCATGGAACTCATGACCACACGGAAGGCTCATGACTTGACTAACTCCATCAACGTACTCTTCCAGACATACAACGCATTCTCTTTGGCGACCGCCATAACGTCGCCTCCACGCCGCGAGTCCTGATTCTCGCTTTTCTACCTCGCGATCACGAGACCCATGCTGCACAGATGTTGAAGTGGCTGGTGTCTCTGACACAGTAGTCGAGTGCGAACGAGCTTCTGGTGACCTAGATCGGGTAGAAGAATGTTGAAGCAATGGCGTAGTAGGGGAAGCTGCACTAGGCGTCGCCGAGGACGACGAATCGCTGATGGTCTGATAAGTCCTGATCGGCAGGCGTTCCACAACGGACTTGGGTGCTCTCCAACGGCGACGTCGTATGCGAGATCGAAGGAGGAGTAGGGCATATACAACTGTCAGAGTGACCAATGGACTGACAACGAGCACGAGTAAAGTATCGAAGAAAGGGCTGCTTGAAACATCCGTGGGTGTCAGTGTGACCCACAGGCCTTTATGAGTACCAGCAACAGGGGAAGTCCTGACAATGCCAGAGTTCGCGTCGACGATCGATGTAATGCTCCTAGTGCGCGCGTGTCTGGCCGGCGATAGCGACGCAGAGTCATGTCTGGAGCCCGCCCACCAACCCCAAGGCTTCTTTCCACCTTTCTTCACGTTCGCTGGGGTATACTCGCCACTACCGGGTAAAGCATTACTGTCAGCTTTGGTGCTCACTGGAGTTATACTAGCTGCTGTTGGAGCTTCGCTCGTTGATGTCGTAAGAAGCACAAGGTCAGGATCCCGCCAGTCGTGTTCTCCAATGATGAATCCATCTGCAGCTCTGGTGGGCGTCGGCGTGGATATTGCTGATTTGGTCTTGATGGGGTTCTGATCGTCTTCCCAGTCGCTAGCCTTGACCCACCCAAGGTCGCCACTGTTGGGTAGTCTTCGACTGCCAGCCTTTGGAGAATCATCGCTTGTGTCAAGACCAAATGTAGCTAGAAGCGAATGCAGCCAGCCGACGTGCTCACCGACTGTAGTCTTCTTGCCAAATGTCGATGGGTACTGCTTACCATGGACCGGTGCTTGCGCAATTCGTGGCGTTTCGGAAGGTGTGAGATTGCTCTCGGCAGTGTTATCAGATGCATGTACAGAGCTCGAGAGTATGCCGTCCGCCGGGAGGAGCGAAGACAAAAGATGCGCAGTCGTGTGTGAAGTGAATAGAGACGGAATCGTGATATTAGAGGTATCTCCTTTGGCGTACATTCGAACAAGAGCACCGCCACGCACGTCGTCGCCTACAATAACAGCTACTCCTCCGCGTGACTGCGCCCATTGGACTTTGGCCAGGAATCCACAGCCTCCTCGCTTGAGGAGTACGACCTTGCCAGTAATTTCGGCGCTCTCTTGGAGTGACTGTATATCGGCATGTTTGAATGCTGAGGTCACATGCATGTTGGAAAGGCCTGATTGCAGGTGGTCGTCTGTACCATCGTCCACAGCGACGTTCTTAGCGTTGTCCATGTTGGCTTCGTGATGGCCTTCCTTTGTAGGCGAATTTCTGGCCAGTAAGGTACCCTTTGCTATATCATTGGCATGACCGGATGGCCGCGAGACAATGATAAGGTCATCATCGCCCTCTTCCCAGCCGGGGACGTCGCTGCATCCTAACTCGCCCCCAGCGCCCATTGTATCATCTCCGAAGCCACTACCAATCCATAGCGCGCCACTCAAGCCCTCTTTTGGTAGTGCTGGGCCAAACGCGGCAGGTCTAGCGAGGAAAAAAGTCGATTTGTCGTCGGTCAAACTGATGATGGCAGAAGGTGGAAACAAGGAGCTGGGCGACGTGAAAGAGAACGAGGCTTTGAAGCTGTCTTGACCCGATGCAACAGATATCCGCTCTTGCTCTTCGTCCTGCGATGTCCCTAGTATCATGTATAAAAGCAGCGCAACAGCCACGAGGCTCGTCGATAACGACAGCAGCAGACGGAGTGGGCGCATGCTTGCGGGAGCAGCCGGCGGCGGCGGAAGAGGTGG
Source organism: Alternaria brassicae (assembly GCA_004936725.1). NCBI lineage: Eukaryota > Fungi > Ascomycota > Dothideomycetes > Pleosporales > Pleosporaceae > Alternaria > Alternaria brassicae. The sequence goes on along the minus strand of CM016506.1, from coordinate 334,118 downwards.
GATGAGAGAAAAGCAGCAGGATGGGCTGGATATCTAGTGGAGTTGAGGCATCGACTGGGGTCAGGAGACAGAAGCGACGTGATCCTGTTTGGGGTGGATCACGCGGGGCGGATCGAGAGTGAAGGATAGGAAGCGATGGATGATGCGGTAATAACACACACACGCAACACACACAGGCGGGCAGGTCGTCACTACTTGGGTGGCGCAAAGCAATAAATGGCGCACATAAGCAAGAAGACAGATCGCAGCGAGTGCAGATAAGCAGGGGGCGCAATCAAGGAAAGACAGTGAACAAGGACGTAGTTTAGAGTGAAGACAAGTCGCGGAGCCTGATGATGTCGTGACGGTTCGGGGGACCCAGGTGGAACGGGCACGGGCAGCTGCACATGCGCGTGATGGATGCCAAGCATGTTACCCCCCGCAATCGACTATGCTGGAAGCGTCAGCAACACCAAAATCACTGCGTCAGCCTCATCGAGACGGTCATACCTTTGGCCTCTCCATGAACTTGGTGGCTGAGGTTATCTTCTGCTCGCGGGCTGATGCGACAGGAAAGCGGCAATGACGTCGATCCGGGGTTTCTCGTAATTTGCGGCCCATCCAGGTTCCGCCATTGAACGACACGTTGAGCGTCTCTGATTTGATCACTCCATGTGTCTATTTCCATCTGATTGCAGCCGCTACAAGGTTCATAATAGTTTGTAGATTCAAAGGTACAGATTATGATGGGAGAAGTGAGGGCCTTGCAGGGGAGACGGCTGGAGATGCCGCCATCACTCGTACTCTGCCCATGGCCCGCTCCTTCCTTGTCACTTCAACAGAGCTGCTCGCAACTTCTGCTTTCGAACAGAGCCCAAGTGAACCGGCAAGTGCCTTCGTCAAACGTCGACATGCCTTCGTCTTTTGCTCCTTCCCTCCCCTATCGTGTCGTCACGCTGCTCTCATCTTCTTCCTTGCTCGACCCCCGACTTTACCACTCTCATCCTTTCAGCTCCTCTTACGTCCAGCCCTATCACTAGCTTGTATACCTCCCTGTAGCCTTTCTCCTAGTTGTAGCATTCTTACATCTCACCTATCTGGCTGTCTGCCTCAGCCCACAAATCTCTCCTCTACCCGACCTAACCGCACGCCTGATATTGTAAGTATTTCAGCCAGATCTCTCAGGATCATCAGCTTACCCTGGTAGCCCACAACCGAAACTATGAACCACCAACGTCCCTCGGAGAGCTTCATGGTCTTGCCAGGCATGAAGCCCAAGTACACCGAAGATCCCAATCGTCCTGGAGAGCCACGCTTAGCTGGTTTTGGATGGCTACCAAACAGAGCTCGTCATCTCTTCATCTCCTTCGCGGGTGAATTTGTCGGCACATTCCTCTTTCTCTTTTTTGCCTTTGCTGCTACTCAGGTCGCCAACAACCTCCGCGGTACTAGGTCTATGGATATTGGATCCTTGTTATACATCTCCTTGGCGTTCGGTTTCTCGCTAGCAGTCACCGTATGGGTCTTCTTTCGCATCAGTGGAGGCCTGTTCAACCCAGCTGTAGGTACATTGATATACAACAACGGGAACATGTTCGCTGACATATTCCAGGTCACCATCGCCATGGGTCTTATCGGGGCGCTGGGCTGGATCAAGGTTTTACTGCTGATAATCGCCCAACTACTTGCCGCCATCACCGCTGCCGCCATTGTATCTGGCTTGTTTCCAGGACCGCTGTCTGTGAACACGACGCTCAGCCGGGAAACGTCTGTCACACGAGGCCTTTTCATTGAAATGTTCCTGACATTCATGCTGCTCCTCACCATCTTCATGTTGGCAGCAGAAAAGCACAAGGCAACCTTCATTGCCCCCATCGGCATCGGCCTGGCTTTATTCATTGCTGAGCTAGCTGGTATGCGCCTGCAGCTCTTGCGCTAAACATTCTCATACTAATCTGAACAGGTGTTTACTTTACCGGAGCTTCCTTGAACCCAGCTCGCTCTTTCGGGCCTGCCGTTGTCACCGGCGTATGGCCTGGCCACCACTGGATCTACTGGCTGGGTCCTCTTCTTGGTGCCATTCTCGCGGTCATCTTCTACTGCCTGATGAAGATGCTCGAATACGAGACTGCCAATCCTGGTGCAGACCACGACGGCCGTGAAGCTTATCATGAGCACGAAGTTGGCAGGAGCGCTACGCATTACGAAGTCACTCCTGGTGAGCCGTCCATACTTCCTCCAAGACACGACTGACCACTCTATAGCCCGCCATGCGACTGATGGAACTGATGAGCATGACTTTGCGAAGCAATTGCGAGCTGGTACCATCCAGCCTACCCTGGCCCAACGTCAGGCGATGCCGTCTCTAGACACAATCTCGACGTCTACAAGCTCCGTCGAGAAGCCCATGGCACCAATGCCAGTACACATGCAGACGTTCGACGGCCACCGATCCGACATTGTCAACCATCCCGAAGACCGTCCCCGCGCCCACCATAAGCGCGGCTCGTCGCAATACGGGACGGCATCTGAGTCCAGCTACCGCAACGGGCCAAGTGCCGAGTCAGGCAGCTCAGAGTCATAGACCGGCTCGTCGACCGACTCGAGCTCACGATCTAGCCATTCGCCAAGCGCATAGGATGACAAGTCGTCGAAGAAGGGTGTCTACGACGGCGTCTTGTACTGGCCTTGCTGCTTCTTGCCACACTTTATACTCCAGGCTTGCTTTTGTCCTCACAAGTAGATAACCGCTGGTGCGTGTCCTTGCGTTGGGGAAGTTGTGAAAAGGGCTGGGGCATGTCGATGGTTCGCTACATAGGGAGTCTCTTCTTCCTCGCTATGAATTAACGCATTTGTCTTTTAAAGCTGATTCAAGGTCTACAATGCTTGATCCAGATCACCTCGCCTGAACAACACGTACTCCAGCCTCTTCTGATGATTACCATGATAGACTTGGATTACAGTCCTCTTCTCCACTGACTCGCTAACAAGGCCCTTGAGTGCTAACAAGGCTCTTGAGCAAGCTCACCGCTATGCCTTTCGAAAAGTCACTTCACGTCCGTCGAAGGCATTACGACCATTCCTACATATACCTATCTTGAGTGACTCGAGTGAAAAATCTCGAGTAAAAAATCTTGTGTCATGTCAACCATGAGCTGCATCTCAGACACCATCCTCTCCACGTCAGCTGGCTAGGCATAGTATGCATTGATTCTCACAACTTCTACGTGCCCTAACATCTTCGGGAGATGTTCATGAAGGTCATGTAGCTCATGTTCGTCGCACTCACTGAGGTTTCAACTAGAAGTGTATGTTGCAGATGTTGTTACGCCCCTCTTTCCAATGGATTTGGTGGAGGGGTAATTGACAAAGCGTTCTTCTTTCGCCAACTGAGGAGAGATGGTAGAAGATGGTCTACTTCTCCACTCGCAGTAAATGTGGCGATGATGATTGAGGACCTTGCAGCTTGCCAGATCCTCCATGTCCATCCTCTTTTCAACTTCACACATCACGTCTTCACATACCGTGCGAAGCGTAAAAAACCTTTTCATTGTATAAATATTCACCTTAGTATACAGGGCCCTTCCATGCGGTATACCATTCCACCGTCGCTCGCCTCAATCGTGTTGGTAATCGTCGTCGCGTGGTCGAGTGGGCGTGCGGGTATGTGTAGGACACCGACCAGTTTATTGAATCAGAGATGCCGTCAAGGCGTCCGTTATGTAACAAGGTGTGTGCCGGACGCGGAAGTCATGCAACCACATCCACATCTACCAGCGAACCACTTAAGCCTCTGGGGAGGAGAGTTCAGAGACGGATGTGGAGAGCTGCTCAGCTGATACACGCTGGGCTTTCATCATCTGGCAACTTTGTTAGTGTGCGCGCGAGAGATAGAATGACGTGGGGGAAGGCTCACATGTTATAAACTGGAGGGATAGCAAGAGGAAGGTGGGTGTGGGCGATGGAAGGCTTTTCAAGCTTCTGCAGCGTGATCTGAGCGGGCGCTAGTCTGATTTTAGATTAGTGGAAGCCACGGCTTGGCGTGTCGTTGCAATCCACTTGGGAGCTCTCTGGACACGCCAGAGACGCATGTACAATTGTCAGCGATCGGTCTATTGTTGCGAAAAACCATGAGTCTCATTCGCATTTCCCGCCATGTAGTGAGCCGAGGAAGCGGTCTACGTAACTTCTGCGCACAGATTTCAAAATTTTGTCGAACACCTCGACGCGGGACTACACCAAATCACGTAGGATTATGTTCCAGACATGCATGCCGGAACTTTGCAAGCTCACTTTCTCCTTCGCCCGAGGATCATGTGAAGAAAATTCTCCACGATTTCAAGGCCACCAGTATGTTTGCATTACCGTTTCAAGGCCTAGCGCTGATCAGATTGCAGTTCGACCATCAGCCTGGGAGACACTAAACTCAGCATGGAATCATGCACAAGAGCCAAACAGACCTGCTGACTGGGAGATCGAACTTTCTGGATACATAGGCACAAGACGAGACGTTAGCAATCAGCTCTCTTTCACCATGCTCCGCAACATGAACCAAACATTTGTCATCCAACTCGTCTCCAGTCCTCGAGGCAATGAAGCTGATGGACCAGATGCCCATGCCCGCTTACGATCAATGAAAGAGTGGACTCCCGTCATCGTAAAAGGAACGCTTAAGGAGCGTAAACCAGCCAAGTCAAAGTTGGTGGAAGGCATAAAGTTGATCGATACTCGCGAGATTACCGTGAAACATGTCCAGCCACTCAATGACATACCCGACGATATCGTCATCAAAAATGATACGGTATTTGGTCCAAATCGACGGCATCTACAGCTTCGTACAAACTCGGAATTGCGTCAAAATATCATGCTGCGGGCGAAAGCAATGTCGCGCGCAAGATTGCACCTGAACGCGACGAAGTGGAGAGAGATCGAGACGCCCATACTTTTCAAGTCGACACCCGAAGGTGCAAGAGAGTTCCTCGTGCCAACACGGCAGAAGGGGTTAGCATACGCGTTACCGCAAAGTCCGCAGCAGTACAAGCAAATTTTGATGGCCTCCGGCATCACGAGGTACTACCAATTTGCGCGGTGTTTTCGAGATGAGGACCTGAGGGCTGATAGACAGCCAGAGTTCACTCAGGTCAGTACTATACAACGCATAATCAAGTCTTCGCTAATTGTGAAACAGCTCGATATGGAAATGGCCTTCGCTGGCGAAGAAGATGTCATGAACGAGACCGAAGGTCTAGTCAGAGAACTCTGGTACAAGGTCCTGAAGCAGAAAACACCTGAAAAGTTCCAGCGAATGAAATACCAGACTTCAATGGCGCGCTACGGATCTGACAAACCGGATCTACGCTTCGAACCGCAGGTGTGTTGAGACGCCACAATATGAATAATGCTCTGGACTGATGATGCGCAGATACATGACATAACTATGCATCTGACACCAGATCTCATAGGCAAGATTACCTCTCTACAAAATCCTGCAGTCGATGCCATCAAGATTTCGATATCCGAGGATCCCAACGTTACCCGCAAGTTCGTCGCCGACTTCCTTGACAGCCCAGACGGGAAGGTATATTTGGATAATCCTGACGGTCAACCCGGCGTTTTCGTCGGCGATTTTTCTCAGCCTGGGCACGGAACCGGACCATTAGGACGTCAATACGAGATGGAAGGTCCAAAAGCCCTCTCGGTAGAGAACGGTGACCTTCTTGTCCTGCAAGCACGTCCCAATGTGCCCTTCTCTGGTGGCTCAACCATGCTCGGAAATCTGCGTCTCGCTCTTCACAACAGAGCTATAGCGCAAGGTCTAATCGAGGCGCCTGCGAAGGACGACTTCAAGTGGGTCTGGATCACAGACTTCCCGCTGTTCATGCCTTCAAGCGACAGCGAGCCGGGTCAGGGCGGCACAGCAGGCTTCTCATCGACTCACCACCCTTTCACTGCTCCAAAAACGCCGGCGGACGTTGATCTGCTACTTACAGATCCTTCTGCCGCAGTGGCAGCACACTACGACATTGTCGTCAACGGTGTCGAACTTGGTGGCGGCAGTCGCCGTATCCACTCCACAGCTATGCAAGAGTTTATCTTCAAGGATATTATCAAGATGAAGCCTGAACGTGTGGAGGACTTCAGACATTTGCTCGAAGTACTGAGGAGTGGGTGCCCGCCTCATGCAGGTATCGCGTTGGGATGGGATAGGCTGATGGCTGTCATGTGTAACAAAGAAAGCGTAAGGGATGTCATCGCTTTCCCGAAAAGTGGGAGAGGCGAGGATTTGTTGGTGACGAGTCCGAACCGGATGACAATAGAGCAGCTTGGTACGTATCATCTCGAGTTGAAGGATTGAATATAAAGGATGGTAGGCCTGTCGGGTGTACGATTACTTGTTGGATTATGTATCAGCATACAGCAGCGTGATGTAAGAACGAACACCGTCTGGCAAACCACAATCCTAGTTATCACATGGCACTGGACTACAGGGAGGAGCTCAAGAATGGCTGCGCAAAAAGGTGCTCTGAGATTGAGAGCGGAGCAATGCAGTCACACTCTGATGGGGCTTGATGGGCTGCCGATCCTGGCTAATAATATGAGTCGCATCGTTACACAACGGTCGTACCAGCGCTTACCTAGGGGCAAATATGTTTCTATAGGTAGTTGAGCAATTTCATTGATACTGACGTGCTCATTTGACATAAAGAACAGGCATGCCTAAATTGCACCACGCTCACTCTCATGCCGTGCGTGCACACGAATGCTTGCAGACCCGGTGCAGTGGAACCTGAATACGCCGTACAGGCGTGTCGATTTCTGCTCGCAATATGATATAAAGCACACTGCAGATTCTGTTACTTGTGAACTCAACCTCGAAACGTCCCACGAATTCAGCAAAACAAGTCATCCATCATTTGTCATCCATTCAAATTTCCTCCCCTTCCCCTCATCATGGCTGTATCTGAATTTCAATATCCTGAGGAATACAAGTCGCAGATAGCTTATGTAGACGCCAAAGACAGGCGCACTGATGCCGAGATCCTACATTCGCTGACAGTGAATACACCAGTCACGTCCGAGAAGAATATCTGGACGTACTGGCATGCTGGTGTCCAGAAGATGCCGAAATGGACGCAACACAACATCATCAACTGGGTGCGCCTCCATGGCCCCGATTGGACGGTTCGAGTGCTCGATACAGTACCGGATTCCCCAAACCATGCATTGATTTGGATCGCAACCGGGGATCTTCCTGAGGCTTTCGTAAAAGGTACGATGACGGGCCCATACGTAGGACCCCATAGCGCCGACTTTCTGCGTGGCGCAGCACTGTATACGTATGGTGGAGTGTGGATGGATGTTGGATGTATTCTCTTCCGCCACCTCGATAGCGTGTGCTGGAATGAGCTGGCAGACGACGCGAGTCCGTTTAGTGTTGCCGCACCACTAGTATTCGGACAGCTCATCGCCAATCACATTGTGGCGTCTCGCAAGGGCGATGAATTCATCAAGAATTGGTGTGTTGTGCACGCATCAAAACGTGATCTACTACCATGCTGACTTTGGACAGGCATCTGATTTTCTTGGAGCTGTGGAAAGGACGCACTGACTTTGCTGGCGTAGTGCAGTCGCCCCTAATCAACTTTATGCAGATGCCGAGTTTCGAAGACCTCGCCGAAGCAGGCTATAAGTGGGATTGGAAACTGGATGAGAAGACCACCATCGCATACGTTGCACAGTGCATCGCCTGGATGCGCTTGACGTGGCTGCAAGAGCCAAACGACGGCTTCGATGGCGTCAATTACTGGGCTAAGAAGGTTTTGTTGTGGAACGCGCTTCCAGAAGACTTCCCTGCTGAGACGACAGTTGGATTTGATGGCGCAGATATCCTGAAGATTTTCGCCACGAGACTAGACGCTGATGGAGACGTAGGATACGAAAACGCCAAGACCGCGGCGTGGACAATGATTGCGCAAAGTGTCATGCAGAAGATCACCCATGGTAAAGAGCTGTGCTATAAGCCTCATTGTGGTACGTTGCTTGACCTTTCGGAGAACGAAGGTAAAGATGCGGCGCCTGGTTCATTTGGAGAGCTGCTGCGTTACGGTAGTGTACATTTGGAACAGACGAGGAAGATGCAGTACATGAAAGCCGCTGTTGTGGATTCCGCGTTGATCATTCGCAAGGGCGTACTGGAGGCGTGAGTGGAGAAAGCATCGAGACGCCATCGGGATGCAGGCGCCGATAAACTGGCTCGTTTCGGTGTGATCGAGTCATCAGTAGTCAACGTAGGAGACCTGCGTACTAATGAGTGCCCAGATAGAGGCAGTGCTATCCATTATCATCTAGGCTCCGAGAACGAGACTTGTGGTCAGATGAGCGAGTACTCCAGTCCAATACTTTGGCGGCGACGAGAAATCCGTGCATCTGTGACGTCACAGCTTCACTCTAGAGTTTCCCCGAAGACAAGCCAAGACGGGCGCGTATGCTTGGAAATTGCGCTTCCTCTCCGCCGCCAGCAAGCTTGGAAGTCTCTTGTCACATGCAAAGGCTGACCTGGAGTCTCAGCACAAAAGTCTTCGGCGGCTCCGGTTTCGAAGGTCTCGCGCCACGGTCACTGCGCCACAGTTCCAGCCACATCACTCCACTTGGCTGTACACGGCTCTCCTACCGGCCGTCGATGACGCTTCACTAACGTGCGGACGTCCAGAACACGCCTTACCGTAGTGGTTCAGATGCCGGTCTTGCTATACTGAGAGCATGAACATAGAGCGGAGGATGTGACATGTTGCAATCGGGGTGAGACTGAGTAGACTGTTCACCAAGGCAAGGCAGAATCGGGTGAGCGCATACGGAGGGGATGGGTGTCACTGGCCGATCGTTATTGGAGCGATCTGAGACTGGCCTCAGGCCGCAATGCACATCTAGATTTTGCTTTCATCGACAAAGACAAGGGAACACGTACAGTTCGATGTCTTGTCACTTGTTCGCAAATGGCAAAACGTGGCTCAGAGCAGGCTATGTGCGTTAACGATTCTCATGGCCGTTAGTTTGGACTAAGTTTTGAGGTAATCTCTTCGACCTTGAAAGAAAAGCAGAGACAAGGGACATAGGCGGTACAGTATCGTCCTTATGCGACGACCTCAGGCAGAGATCTTATGTAGACACCTGCGTAGCTGGAACTCACATAAGCTAGGCCCAACACCGTTTGGCTGACTGCAAAGCCTCAGTGGCGCTGGCGTGGCGCAGTATACGGCCCTGCTAGCCTCACTCCGATCTACACGTTAGGCAGGCGAGTGACACTCAATCGCAACTTCAGTTCTATTGCACGTTCTTTCTTCTCATCCTGTTTTTCTGACAGCTGTATCCAGCGGTTGTCCGTAGCGACGCGATGGGAGCGGACGCCCAGGGTCTCCACGCTTCATTGCGCTCGGCTCTGGCCTGCACTGCCCCCTTTCCAAGACTGCCGGACTCTTGACACCCGCTCATCTCGCTATTAACACCGTTAGCCGCTAAAAGCATCAAATCTCGCCTGCCTTGGCGGCGAGTCTGTGGATCAAGCATCGATGCGACGTAGGGTAGAAGGCTGAGTTCTGGTAGATTCTACAGGGGCTTCGGCGTGTAAGTGTCATCTGCGCTGAGAAGGCGAAAAAGCGCCGCGGAATCATTGTTCCTGAGGAGATACTAGCTGCCAAGAGAGGCTCTGACAAGAGACGTATTACACCGAGTGGACTAATATCGCGCACCAAGCGCCTGGCAGTCTTGGATGAGATCCACACTTACACAGCCCGCTCCGTGAGTATATGGTGGCTTGAGATGCGTCCTCAAACTCATTACGGTCCAGCCCTTACCCTACCATCACGCATACGCCAGTCCTCGCAGTACAATTCATAGCTACATTTTCAGACATCTTCACTGTAGCATCGTTTATTCCATCCAGGATGGAGTCCGGCAAACTTGCCCCTCCAACGCTCCAAATCAACACGAGACATCGTGCGCTGAGTCAGGCTGACACAGTCACTTCACAAACATCAGACCCATTCCGGACGCCAATATCGCCGAGTAATGCGTCCACAAGCGGTATGTCTACCGTAGTGGGAGACTACGACGCGGCGTTGCAACAGGAGTTGCGCGCTGAAGCTGCAGCGGACACCAACAACCCGTTCGCATTCACTCCATCACAACTCAGCAAACTTCTGAACCCCAAATCTCTCGCTGTATACCAGGCTTTGGGTGGCATCCATGGCATCGCAGCTGGCCTACAATCGAACATCCACACTGGACTAAGTGCCGATGAATCGACTGTTCCCCAACACATCTCCTTCGACGAAGCAACGAACCCGCAGACACCTACCAAAGAGAAAGAATCGAGTCGACCGCCGAGCGATGGAAAGCCATTTGAGGATCGCATTCGCATACATGGACGGAATGTGCTACCACCGAAGAAAGTCACGCCCCTGTGGAGACTTATCTGGAATGCTTACAACGACACGGTATTGATCGTCCTTACTGTGGCAGCGGCGATATCTTTAGCACTTGGCCTTTACGAGACCTTCGGTGCCTATCACCCACCGGGCTCCCCAACACCCGTTGACTGGGTTGAGGGATGCGCGATTATTGTGGCGATTGTCATCGTCGTGCTTGTCACAGCCGTGAATGACTGGCAGAAGGAGTCGGCCTTTGCGAAGCTCAATGCAAAGAAGGAACAACGCGACATCAAAGTCACACGCTCTGGAAAAATAGCAATGATCAGCATCTACGATGTCCTGGCAGGAGATATTATACACTTGGAGCCCGGAGATGTCATTCCCGTGGACGGTATCTTTGTGGACGGCTCCGACGTCAAATGCGATGAGTCTTCCGCTACCGGAGAGTCGGATGCCATGCGAAAGACTCCAGGCGCTGCCGTCATGAAGGCGTTGGAGTCAGGACAGTCAGTGAAAAATCTCGATCCATTTGTCATCTCTGGCGCAAAGGTGCTAGAAGGTGTCGGTACCTTCATGGCGACCTCAGTCGGAGAACACAGCAGTTTTGGCCAGATTATGATGTCTGTTCGCGTCGAGATTGAGGCTACGCCACTCCAAGAGAAGCTCGGTAAACTCGCCATGTCTATAGCCTATCTGGGAACTGCAGCCGCAGGTATCTTGTTCTTCGTTCTTCTTTTCCGCTTTGTTGCTAGCCTATCTGGCGACGGCCGAACTCCGTCGGAGAGAGGCTCAGCCTTCATGGATATCTTAATCGTTGCCGTCACCATTATTGTGGTAGCGGTACCAGAGGGTCTTCCGTTGGCTGTTACATTAGCACTCGCTTTCGCAACAACAAAGATGCTGAAGGAGAACAATCTCGTCAGGATTTTACGCGCCTGTGAGACTATGGGAAATGCTACAGCCATTTGCTCAGACAAGACTGGTACTTTGGTAAGTGCTACGTCCCGACGATACTTAAACATACTCTAACATGTGCAGACAACTAACCGAATGACGGTCGTTGCTGGCACGTTTGGCACTACGCGCTTCGTGCACGCCGATGCCACGTCGGACAAGGACCAAACAATCTCAGCATGGGCATCGCAAGTTTCATCTGCTGCGAAGCAGCTTCTCATCCAATCTATCGCAATCAACTCGACTGCGTTCGAAGGCCAAGAGGATGGTAAGCCAGTCTTTGTCGGCTCTAAGACCGAGACCGCGCTTCTTGAGCTTGCGAAAGACCATCTCGGACTTGTCTCCTTATCGGAAACCCGGGATAACGAGCAGGTTGTACACATGTTTCCTTTTGACTCCGCAAAGAAGTGTATGGGTGCCGTCGTCAAACTTCCAAACGGCCAGTACCGCCTTGTCGTCAAAGGCGCTTCTGAGATCCTCCTCAGCTTTGCATCCGCCTTCGCGCATTTCGAGAGTCTTGAGGCAGAGCCACTTTCTGAGGAACACCGCCAGGTACTGACCGATGCGATCAACGAATATGCGAACAGGTCTCTCAGGACTATTGGCATGGTCTATTGCGACTTCCCACAATGGCCCCCCGCCAATGCTACACTTACTGAAGGTGGCAGTGTTGACTTCGCCTCCCTGCTCCGCGATCTCACGTTCTTCGGCCTTGTTGGAATCCAGGACCCTGTACGCCCCGGTGTGCCCGAGGCGGTTCGCAAGGCACAGAAGGCTGGCGTTACTGTACGAATGGTTACTGGCGATAACATGCAAACTGCACGAGCGATCGCAACAGAATGTCTTATCTATACCGAAGGCGGCTTAGTGATGGAAGGACCCGACTTCCGCCGCCTTTCTACTGAGCAGCTGGACGAGATGCTGCCACGTCTGCAAGTCTTGGCCCGTTCTTCACCTGAGGACAAGCGCATTTTGGTCACTCGTTTGAAAGCACTTGGCGAGATTGTTGCTGTAACCGGCGATGGTACCAACGATGCTCCAGCACTCAAGGCTGCCAATGTTGGATTCTCCATGGTTTCCGGTACCGAAGTCGCGAAGGAAGCCTCTTCAATCATTCTCATGGATGACAACTTTTCTTCCATCATCACAGCCCTAATGTGGGGTCGAGCTGTCAATGACGCTGTGCAAAAGTTTCTCCAAGTAAGTTGCCCTAAGCTTTCCGTCTTTATTGCCGACGCTAACACCAGTAGTTTCAAATCACTGTCAACATCACCGCTGTCGTTCTTGCGTTCGTGACAGCGATCTACGATGAGGAGATGAAGCCAGCACTACGAGCTGTTCAGCTCCTCTGGGTCAACTTGATCATGGATACCTTCGCTGCGCTCGCACTCGCTACCGACCCACCGACTGAGAAGATTCTCGATCGCCCACCACAGGGTAAGGGCCCTCTCATCACGACAACCATGTGGAAACAGATCACCGGTCAGAACATCTACAAGATTACAGTCATCTTCGTACTGTACTTCGCTGGTGGCGATATTCTCAACTATGACCTTTCCGATCCCAACAAGCAACTTGAGCTCGACACCGTCATCTTCAACAGCTTTGTGTGGATGCAGATATTCAACATCTTTAACAACAGACGCCTCGATAACAAGCTTAACGTGCTCGAGGGCATACTTCGCAACTGGTTCTTTATCGGCATTGTCGTGATGATCATTGGCCTGCAGGTCCTTATTGTGTTTGTCGGTGGCCGCGCATTCCAGATCAAGCCAGGAGGTATCGATGGCACGCAATGGGCCATCAGCATCATAACTGGTTTCATTTGTATCCCATGGGCGGTTCTGATCAGGTACTTCCCTGATGAGTGGTTCGCTGCTATTGCGCGCGTTGTCGGCAAGCCCGTCGTGGTGGTCTACCGTTGGTGCTGCACAAGCATGCGCAAGATCAAGAGCTTGTTCACTAGAAATAAGAAGAACGAGGAGGCAGATACTGAAGCAGGTCCTGCGCCAGCAATCGTTGTGGTCGCTGATGACTCGAGTGTATCGGAAAACAGGAAATGAGTGCAGCTATTCTTCAGAGGAATAGATTGAATACCTGTGTAACACTAGATTAGATGAGATATGATACCCCAGCATTACAAACAGTTTCCAAATATCACCTTTTTTCATGCACTCCAACTGCTATTGCTCTGAGAATGTAATACAGAGGGGTGACAAAAAACATGATTAAAAAAAGTAACTAATTTTTAAGACTAATAACTCTGGATCTAGAATACATCAGGAAGAGTTGGAAAAAAATCGTGCGAAAAGGCTGGGAAAAAGCTGCGAATCTGGCGAAAAGCTGAGGATCTAGCGAATCTAGCTCATTGCGCGAATAGCTGATATTAGGACAGATTTAAGCCTGTAAAGGGAACGTGAAATAGGCGAATAACTCTACTAGCTCTATTAGAGCTACTACAAGATTTATCGCGATAAGAGCTACGTCAGGAAAACTTAAAAAAGTTGCTGGTAGGGCTAGTAGCCTGCGACCCGCCAGCGGGTCGCGCGATCTGCTACTTTGCTAAATTAGCTACACTTAAGTTTTATAAAAGGATGTTTGCTAGCTGTCCGCGCTGTTTGCGCTGTCAGCTAGTATTCGCCAGATTTGCCAGATTTACTAGATTCGCCAAATTCACTAAGTTAGCTAGAATAGCTAGGATAGCTAGAATATTAGTTAATGTAAGGGGCAACGCCAAATTAAACAGACTGCTCTAGTCACATAACGTACATCTTAGCGCTAACTAAAGCGGAAAGGCATAAAGCCTATAAGAGGCGAGTTATACGCGTAAAAAGAACCTTTCTTTTTTTTTTAGCTTTCTTCTTATCTATAAAGATAAATGTAAACTTGTTAATAAACCTCTTTTCGCCTATAATATAAAAAGAAAGATTTTATATTCCTTACACTTTCTTCTTATGAAAAATAAGTTAGATTTAAGAGTAATACTTGATTATATAAATACACAACTAAGTAATAGCTATAAAGTAATAGACTTAGTAAAGTTTTATAAGGTAAGAGGAGTAGAAGCGTTCTTCTAATTAGAGAGTACCTTATATAGACATTTATAATAGAAGCTTATTAATATATTTCGCAGTCTAAGAGAGAACCTTAACTAATTAGTGTAGAAAAGAGGGGGTGGAGATCTAATAGAGGCTAGGAGATCTCTTTCCTCTTTTGGTATAGAGGATACTATTATATTATATAATAACGTAAAGCATCACCGAGCCGGCTATATCACCGAGCTGGCTACTTTGTCTTAGCATCACGAACACTACGTACAAAATATAAAATTACTCTACATTCTCTATAGATTCTTTATATAACGTAGCTATATTAGATTTAGAATCTTCTTTTATATCTTTCTAATATATATAAGCGTTATATCTAGTTCTACTATAGTTACTACAGCGCTATTAAGCTAGTTAAGTTTTTTCTTAACTACCTCCACAACTACTCTTTTTAGACCTTATATAAGTAGTAGAAGCACTTTTAGCTACCTATAATGCGCCTACACTAAACTCTATTTTACTATCTATCTAAATTTGCTTCCTTTTATATTCTCTACGCTTTATTAACTCTACTACTTACTTTTTTAAGCTCTTGTATGCAGGCTTTAATAAGAATATTTTTATATAGTATCTTTTTAGCTTCTTTAATAAGCTTTAAGAAGCCTTCTTTAGCGCTTATTAGTAATTATATAAAGAAAATTTTTATAAGCTTTAACTGCAACCTAAATTTGTACGTATCGCTTAGTATTCTAGACTACTAAAGCGTTTCTAGTAAGGCTACTAGTAGTAGCGTATAAAGACAGACTTTAAAGCAATTAATAACTCTTTACGCGTTAAGAGGAACTAATTCTACTACTTTAAAGGCCTTCTTACAGTTCTTATACGTAAATACGTTAAAAAAGGCGTCTTTAAAGGCTAGAAGAAAGCCTTCTTTATTAATATAGTAAACGCGTTAGCGTGCTAAGTCTAATTTATATTAGAAGTACTTTAGCTTTAATAGTAAGAAATACACTATATTAAGTAGCTGTCAGGACCTAAACTCTAATGGTTCGTTCCGGCTTACGCTAAGCCGCTTAGAGGTATATAGACCTCCTAACTGCTACCTTGCATTAGTAGCGGTTTATCTCTAGTCTACTAAGGTAATATACTATTATCTTAACTATTCTTGTGTATCTAGTATTTTACTTAACTATACAGCCTAATATTTAAACCGCTTACACTATAATACTCCTGTATATATAATTTTAGAATAATAGAATCTAAAGCTGCTCTATCTGCTTTATCTTCTTATAGAGTAAGAAGAAGTTCTACACAAAATAATAACGTTAGTAAGAATAATATAGAATACGTCTCTTTAAGTTTTTATATTCTAATACCTAGCTTTAAGGACTAAACTAGTCTAAGATAGCCTACTATAGGCTCTGCTGCTCTAGTCTAGCTTATTAGAGATTAAAGCGCACTGCTACAACCTGCTTATATCCTTTATAAGGAATTCTAGAATACAGTAGTAGATAATAACTTAGACCTTAATAATATTAAGCAAGAGCTAGAGAAACTTTATAAATAGCACTAAAAGGAGTAGAATCGCTAGAAGCTAGTATAACTCTAGAAACTTAAATACAAGATAGAATAGAGAGACTTATTAGTTCTTAATAAAAACTCTTTCTGCTTACATATACTCTAGAGAGTAGAATTGCACTTAAACTTAGAAGCTCTGCGCTCTAAAAACCTAGAGATGTTTACAAACTGCGATCGCCTACAGTATAACTGCTAGGCGCGCAATTATAAGTTAATTTTCTATAGATTACCTATAACCTTTAACTTAGAGATTATAAAGATAGACTTTAAAGTAAGGTTTCTAAATAAAACTGTCTAAGCTATATAGAAAATCTATTATAATAACTAAGAATAAGCAGATCTATTATAGTTACCTACTTAGGCGTAACTTAAGGCAGTAATGCTTAAATGTTTAAGACTTAAAGTAATACACTGCCTTACAGCCTATAATAAACTAAAACGCATTAAATAAAGGTAAGACTAGAATCTTAACCTTCTACTAGCAAAGCTTAATACACTTTAGAGTAAATTAGAAGAGGTCTCTAAAGATTAGTAGAGAATAGACTTTATAAGTTCTTTACTAATAGATATTTAGAAGAAGTTACTGCTTAGAGATTTAAAGAAGTTTAATATAGTAACTAAACTTAACACTATAGCGCGTTTCTACTGAAATAAGAATAAATAAAACGCAGCAATATTAGACTATTATACTTAAAAGAAGAAGGTTTATACTTAAACCCCGCATAAGAAATATACAGGGCCTTTTTAGACCTAGAAAAAGGCTAAAAGGGCTTTTCTAACAAAAGCTAATAAAAAGCAGAGTAAATTAGACTATAATAGCCTAAAAGACTCTAATATAGTTTGTTAGGTGTATAATAAACCTAAATATCTCTAGAGGTATTATCTAAAGGTAAAAGAGGCCTTAAAGGTTCTATTTAATCTAAAGTTAGGAAAAGATAGTAGGCAGAAGAACTAGAGTTCTTCTTAGCTGCCTATATTACTTACTCTCTAGAGATACAGAATTTAGAACTTCTTTATAACGCGCTTTACCTAAAGCTAGCTAAGTTGCTAATAGCTAAGATAGCTATTAGCTAATTAGGCTTTATAGAGGCCCTAATTAATAGAGGTTCTTAGCTAAATTTTATTTCTACTATACTTGTAAAAGAGCATAACTTAATAGTCTATCTCTTACTAAAGTTACTAGTAGAGAGAGTAGATAGTAAGATATTAAAAGTCTATAAAACTATAGAGGTTGCTATTAGAATCTAAGATTTGCGCAGAATAGAAGAAACCTAGAATATACCTTTTATAGTAGCTAATATTTAGAAGTACTAAGTGTACTTAAGATTACCCTAAATAGATAAATACTAGCCTAAGATTAGCTACGCTACTAGGCGAGTAATCTTTTAGGGTTAAAAGTTTAAAGATAAGACTATCTTTAAGAAGATTGCGCTTAAGAAGGCTAAACAGTTTAAAAAGACAATACGCAATTCTATATTAGATATATATAGCTATCTTATTACTTTAGTTATCTAAAACAGCCTAAAAGAGGCTAGAGGGGCTAGATTACCCTTATAATACTCTAAATTTGCCTAATTAGGATTAGAGGATAACTTAAGAGTCTTAGCAGACTATAGTCTGCAGAATCTAGCTATTAATCTGCTGCCTAGGGCTATAGTTTCTTATTAGTTGTTATATAACCTCTTAAAGACAGAGCTTAAGTTATTATAAAAGTACTTAGATAAGTACTTATCGCGTAGCTAGATAAGACACTTAAAGTCTCTAGTAAGAGCGCCTATTCTATTTGCTAAAAAGAAGAATAGTAGTATAAGGCTGTGCGTTAACTATAAGGGTCTAAATAAGGTTACTATTAAGAATTAATATTCTTTACCTCTAATTACTAAGTTCTTAGAAAGACTAGTAAGTGCTAGATTTTATACTAAGTTAGATATTAAGAAGGCTTACTATAGAGTTTGCATCTAAAAAGGTAATAAATAGAAGACTGCCTTCTATATAAGGTATAGCTATTTTAAGTATATAGTAATACTTTTTAGCTTTATAAACGCCTCTGCGCAGTTCTAGGCCTATATCTATTAAGTTCTTGCTAGATTAATTAATATATTCTGTATTATATACTTAGATATTATTCTTATCTTCTCTAATATAAAAGAGAAGTATATAAGGCATATTAAGGAAGTCTTGCGCAGACTACGTAATATAAAGCTATATCTTAAGATTCTAAAGTGTAAATAGCATACCTAGCGCACTAAGTACTTTAGCTATATAGTAACGCCTAAAGGTATTAAGATTAATAAGAATAGAATTAAGACAATCTAAGAATAGCCTAAACTATATATAGTGTATAAAATTAGAGTGTTTATTAGCTTTATAAACTATTACTAACAGTTTATTACAAATTTCTTCTAATCAGTCTTACTATTAACTAAATTAACTTAGAAGAGGCTAGAATTAGCTAGAGGCGGCTAAGCTAAAAAAGAAAGAAAGCTAAGTCTTTAATCTTAATAAGAAGGCTAAAGACGCTTTTTAGAAGCTAAAGAACTTCTTTCTATAAGTTCTAATCTTAGCTTACTTTAAGCGAGACAGAAAGACAAAGGCAGAAGTAGACGCTTCTAGAGAGGCGATAGCAAGTATTCTAAGCTAATACATGCTAAAAGAGAGTAGAAAGGGCAACTAGCGCCTAATTAACTTCTTTTTGCGCAAACTTATTATAGCAGAGTATAATTATAATACTTATAACTAGAAGCTACTAGCTATAGTTAAGAGCCTAGAGTACTAGCGTTAATACCTTAAGAGTATATACTTTAAACTTCTAATAGACTAACGTGAGCCACAAGCGAGAGCTGATCACACAAGCGAGCTGATCACTAAATGCGGCACCCTACGTTCAAACGCGAACAACTTAACACCACGATAAGCTATTACAACGTATAGTAGCTTAAATTAATTGTCTACTTCTACTGTATCTTTTTTGGCATGTGCGCTTGTTATGCCCAGTTTCACCGCATGTCTTACAGCGTCGGATACCACCTCTACTACCACCTGCGCGCAGCCTCCCATCACGCGCCTCCTTCTCGAATTGACCATCAACGTCCCTTTGCTCAACTATTGCCTCAGCCTCTACCTGCGATAGGGTCCCTCCTTCCTGAATTCGCTTCTTTTTACGCTTCCTACGCTCAGAAGCAGCTCTATTTGCTGCCTCAAGGTCAGCTACCCTAGCTGCTAAAAGCACCTGAGAGTGTACTATAATATCCGCCCCTTTTTTAAACTGCCTTATCATCTCAATAATTAATGCTGGTGATAAGCTATGGTGCCTCTGAATCCGGTCAAATATAAGCGCTGATTAAGCCTCTATTTCAATAGCGTTGCTTGGTGTTTTAGGCTGCCAGGTGGTAAGCCCTGGTAGCGGTGGTGATGGCGTACGAGGCTTGACTTCAAGCTTTGATAACACCGCCCCTAGGTTATATGGTACTAAGCCAGTTGCTCGAAAGCTAGATATGATATTCTCCTTTAAGAACGCGCTACCAAATACCTAAGTAAAGGTGGTTAAGAAGGCTTTCTTGTCGATGTGGTTGATGTGGCTATTTGCCAAGACATTGATCTCCTTCTTGTACGCCCGCTTTAAGGGAGCAAAACACCCCACATTAAGGGGCTGTAGGATATAGGAAGCGTGCGGAGGCATACAGAGGGTAATAATCTTGTTCTCCTCGCATAGATCTTGGAAGGCAAGTGACTTATGGCTCTCATGGCCATCAAGAATAAGCAGCCGGTGACTACCCACTGTTCGAGCCTCTGTATGCCGGATGAAGTGCTGTAGCTAGGTGATACTAAGCTTATTTGTCGTCTAACCGTTATTACTAACACCTATTCTCTAATCCTTAGGGTTATAGTACCAGGCTTGGTCGTGGTGCTTTGCTTTGAAGATCAGAAAGGGTGGAGCAACCCAGCCTCCAGCGCTGATCGCGGCAATCAACGTTACCCACTCACGATCGCCAGGCTGAACTCCCAATGGCTTGAGGCGCCTTTCAGACGCTGTGACCACCTTTACTGACCCTCCAACACCTATCTAGAAGCCAGTCTCGTCAAAGTTATAGGTATCTTCGTCCAAGATACCGTACGTAGCTTTGACGCTACGTACAAGATCAAACTAGGGGCTGATAATAGCTGGATCGCTGCATAGAACTCTCTGGAGATCACGCTGCCTAGTTACTTGAGATTTGATACTAGGCTTGCGGCGTATGAAGTTGGTAGCCCAGTTCTGGCCAACCTGGGTACCACCACGTGCAGCAAGTAGCTGATCAGCCATTTCTCGTACGTAGCTAAGCGTGGGAGCAAAACCTCGCGCGTCAAGCTTCCTTATATACTGGATTATCGTCTCTTCCTCGTGCTTTACTAGCTTTGATGAATTGGGATAGATATCGCGTCGGGCAGGTGTTTTGGCGCGTCGGGTACTAAGCGTGCTTTGAGGAACGTTGTAGATAGCAGCAGCGCGTCGCTGACTTAGTGATGTATTAGATTTCATAGCTTGGATGGCAAGGATTAGCCTATCTGCGCGGGAAAGTGATTCAAGATCAGGTAGTTGTGACATTGTGATGGATAGCAGGAGGTAGTGTTGTCTTGGCAAAGTGATCAGCTCGCTTGTGTGATCAGCTCGCTTGTGGCTCACGTTATTAGAATCTAAAATAGTTTATAGAGACAAAGACTCTTAACTAATAATAGGTAAGGTCCTATATTATATTATTAGGGTTTAATTTTACTATTATCTACTAGCTAGAGACTACTAACCTAGCTAACAGCCCCTCTAAGAGACTAGATTATATAGTAGAGGCTTAGAAACTAGCCTAGAAATATAATAAGGCTTTTGTTTAGCCAATAAAAAAACTCCTCTAGAACAGTAATAAGAACTCTATTCTAATTGCTGCTATTAAGATATAAGCGGCGAACTACACAGAGAAGTAAAAGGCTCTTAGTAAGGCACTTTAGATGTTCTAATAGAAAGATAAGCGTTAAACCCTAGATCCCTGCAACATAGAAGAGTAGGGTAAGATAGAAGAAGACTTAGTAGCTATGTCTAACAAGTCTAAGCCTAAAGAGGCTTAAACTAGGCCTAAATAGGTTAAAACAGCCTAGCAGGGGGCATATACCTCTATAACAGCTAACAAGAAGGCGTAAGCTATCTAAGAATATTACAATAGCTTACTAGCAGGCTACTTTAGGGCACAACGTACTCTTAAAAAGCTGCAGCGCTGCTACTCTTAGAAAGGCATGCGCAAGGAAGTTAAGCAGTACTGTAAGGACTACTTTATTTATAGAAAGTTTACTCTAGTAAGGCACTAGCCTTACAGACCCCTAGAGCCTCTTCTAGTTTTAAACTATCTATAAGAAGAAGTAATAATAGACTTTATTATAGAACTGCTCTTTAGTAAGATATTAGAGGTAGTCTATAACGCTATCCTAGTTATTATAAACAGATTAACTAAGATAGCCTATTATATGCCAGCATAAGCTAATTAGGACAGCTCTAATCTAGCCTAAGCCTAGATACGCGAAGTTATCTAGCTTTACAGAGTTCTAAAGCGTATTATATTAGATTAAGAGCTCTTAATAAACTCTGAATACTAAGATACTTTTCTCTATTATTTTAATATAAAAAGAGTACTAATATTAGCTTTCTATCCGCAGATAGATAGATAGACAAAGCGCTAAAACTAGATACTAGAATAGTACCTTTATTGCTACTATACACTAGAATAGGATAACTAGGCACTGTAGATCTTAGTAGAGGAGTTTGCATATAATAATAGTGTACACTCTACTATAAGGGTTACTCCCTTCTAAGCCTACTATAGCAGGCACCCTAAAGGTGTAGACTAGCCTAATATAACCTAAAGTAAAGGTAAAAGCTTTATAGCGCTTAGTCTTGCAGAGAAAGTAATTAAACTATAATAAGAATATTATAGAAAGATTGAAGCGGCTAACAACTACTAGAAGGTGTACGCTAATAAGTATTATATAATAATCTTATTTATAATAGGGGACTAAGTTTTAGTCTCTAATTAATATATAAGATTAACTAGACTTAAAAAGAAGCTAGACTAGAAGTTTCTTAGACCTAGTAAGATTGTAGCCTACGTTAGTCTATTATTGTTTAAGGTTAACCTACCTAGTCTATAGAACGTCTATTCTATATTCTATGCGTCTCTTCTAGAGCCTTACAGCCTAAAAGGGGCTACTCCGCACCTTACTATGCCTATTTAGAATACACTGCAGGAATATAGTAATAATGTATATAAAGTTAAGCAAATTATAGACAGACAGCAAAACAAGAATAACTAATAGAAATACCTAATTAAATAAATAAGTTACCTAGAGAAGAAAAACTTATAAAAGAGAGAAGGAAATATCTTAGCTAATACTTTATAGAAGTTTTAGAATAAAAAAGAGATTTAGTAAAGAAAGAAGTCTAGCAAGCTAAAGCCTATAAGGCGTAGCTAAGGACAGCCTTATAAAGAGAGAGAATAAGTTAATCTAGTATAGGCTACTTTAGTGCAAACTAGGGTATACCTTTACCTTTTTCTTCTTATAAAGTAGTTTTTAGGTGTTTAATAGTACTTTAGGCTAAAAAGGGCTAGAATAATCTATTCTAGGCTATAATAATCTAGAACGCCTTCTTACAACCTTATCTAGCGGATCTAGAGATATTAGGACCTATCTATAGCTACTAGATTAATAATTATAAAGATACTAAGAAGAAAATTAATAAGTCTAAATCTACGCTAATGTAGAAAGGGCTATATAGCCTAGGTATTATATAAGGAAATTTCTACCTAATTCTAAATTATTAAGGCTTGTTATAGACTATTATACTCTATAAGGCGTTATATAGGTCTATATTATTATATTCTAATTCCTTCTAGCCTACGGAGGGCTATTCTAGGCTATTATAGCCTCTACTAAGTTATTCTAACCCTTTAAAAGGCAGTACCCGCTAACTTAATAAGCAATCCTCTTAGAGAGATCTGCTACCCTCTTATTAGCCTAATAAATCTTTTTAGTTAGACTAGTTTTTTAAGCCTTAGTAAGACTAGCTACTATATAAGTATTAGTAGCCTCTTTAAGATTAGCTTAAGCAGAAGCGAGCTAACGCTAGTAGCCCTCTATAGTAAGATTGTTGTTAACACGCTATAGTATAGGTTAGTACGCCCTAGAATAGGCTAGAATAAGGCAATCTAGCCTAATAGGAGTTACTAACCTTTCTCTTAGTAGGAGTTCTATTAATATTATACTTCTTAACCTTATTCTAGATAGTATAGATAATAATCTTCTCTTAAGCTCTATTTATAATATCCTTAGTAGCCTTAAACTAGGCTTACTTAGAGGGACAAACTCTAGACTAAGAGTTACTGTTTCTAGAATAAATCCTACTATAGAGTTAAAGGTAGGTAGAGTATAAGCTATAGAATCTAAGTCTTGTTAGCTATAATACTCTATAAGATCCTATAATAGGCTATAATAGGTTATAATAGAGGAATATAGACACTTACGCAGTAAGCTTCTTTAGGATTCCCTTAAAGGCGTCTATAATGTCTATACAGTACTTCTTCTTCTTCTTAGAGGCAGTTAAGGGAGTAGTAAGAGTATTATTATTAGTATTAGCTCTAATATCTATCTAATCTTCTTAAAGGCGAGTAAAGCGGTTATAGATAGTAGCAAAGTTAATATATAAGTTAGCAGAAGGCTATACTTTAAGTTAGTTCCTGCTAGAATAGTTTATAACAGGCTATAACAGGCTGTTATGCGGTATAAGAGAGTATTCTAGGCTTATATACCGCAATGCAAGGCTTTCTATAGAGAAAGCAGCGAGCACACTCTAAAGCTAAGATAGTGTTTAAGGAATTAGGTAGAGGGCAAAGGCAAGCAATAAAATATTCTTAATTTCTACTCTTATTGCTTAGATCTAGAAAGATACAACTATAATAATCTATAGATTTAAGTTTACCTCTAGCAAAGGCATTAATGCAACTCGCACAGGTATACTAGATTAACTTGCTATACCTAATGTAGATAGTAGACGCAATGTCTTAATTAAGGGTAAGCTTCTTAACTATAGTAAAGAATAGGCTAAAATAGAGTAATATAGTCTGTATAAGGCGAGAATAAGGGATATAAGGTTAGAACAGATAATAATAGTGCGAACTAGGTTAGAAGTTACTATACTAGCCTAGTTAGTATAGTAATAGGCTAAATCGCCCTAGATTACCTTAAAACAGCCTATATTAGGCTCTTCTTAGGGGTTTTATCTAAAGAAAGAATTTGGAGAAATTACTTATAATTAGTTAAAGGTAAGTAGTAGAAAATAGGTATAATAGTCTCTAAAAACTAAAATACTTTAAGCTTAGGCCTGTATAGGTTTTAGCGCGCTAGACCCTAATTTTTTAGGTAAAAGGGGAATCTTTTAGTATTTTTAATAAGTTAGGCGAGGTAAAGGTGAAAATTTATCTTTATGTTAAGACCTTTTATTATAATTAATACCTCTAAGCTAGAGACTTAAATAGCCTAAAAATAAGGCGTCTTACCCTCTTATAGGCTCTTCTAATATAGGATAACCTCTCTTAGGGTAATTAAGTTTAAGAGAGAGGATATTGTTAGGACCTAAACTCTAATAGTTTGTTCTAGCTTACGCTAAGCCGCTTAGAGGTATATAGACCTTCTAACTGCTACCTTGCATCAGTAGCGGTTTGTCTCTAGTCTACTAAGGCAATATACTATTATCTCGACTATTCTTGTGCATCTAGTATCTTACTTAACCGTATGGCCTGACAGATAGATATAATAGCGTTGTATTAAAGATTGAAGGATTAGAAACAGAACTAACAAGGGAGATACAGCCTTCTTATATACAGAAGATAGAGATCCTAGTACTTTCTACATTACTAATGATTAGTAATAGCTAGAAAGCTCTAACGTACAGGATCAGTAAGCTGGCCAGATCAGTAAGCTGGCCACCCTACCTAACTTAACGCGACCCTCTACATAATAGCTCTGCAACAATGTTAGGTAATAGTATAGAATTTTAACGATAGCAAGTCTATTACTGTCTATATAAAGTCCTTACATATTCTTAGATATAGCACTTTGTACACGTTAGTAGTGCGCGCTAACGTCCCTAAGTAGCCTAAGCTTATTTAACCTCCGCAACTACTCTTTTTGCCTCTGCAGCGAGCTGCTAGCCTTGCTAAGCCTGTAGAGCGCCTCTATAAGCTATATACTAACGCCGCTAGTCTCTCTTACGTTGCTAGCGCTAACTAGCTATACGTAGCTTTCTATTCTTCTCTGTAAGTATAGTTACTAAGTTTATAGCTATCTAATATTCTTTAATAAGCTAGCGTATAGCTTAGCTTATTAGGCTCTGTAACTAGCAGCAAAAATAGTCCTGTACGTAATAAGCCTGCTGCTAAAGCTGCGCTACTGTACGCGGCGTCTCTACAGTCTATGCAACATTATTATCTGCTATAGTTACTAGTAGAGACAGCGTACAGACGACTGTAAGAGACGATAGAACGCGGTCTAAATAGGGAGAGATAAGCCCTGTCGCCTATAAGCCTGCCTAGATATTCTGCTGCGTAAATATAGTTGTCTAGATCTATATATAAGTAGTAAGAAAGTCTACTTTATTAATATAGTAGACGCTTTAGCGAGCGAGCTTCTAGATCTTGTAACTGTACGCGCGCTTAAGTAGAGAGAAGCAGCTTATATTAAGTAGCTAGAGAAGGTAAGAGGTACAAGGTAGCATACAGAGAGTAATAATGTTATTCTTCTTATAGTACTAGTTAAACTTAGGCGTAGCGTAGCTGCTTTAGCTATCTAGAATAAGAAGACAGTAAACTCTACGTGTATGTAACGGGGCGGGCTCACCGAGCCGTGCGTACGACCACATACGCCATCCCTCTGCGCCAAAAAGGCAGAGCACAAGACAACAAAGCTAAGCGTTGTCTTGCGTAGTTAATACTTAAGCCTGTACAATTGCTATTACAATTAATTACTAAGGCGATACAATTACTACTAAGGCTTCGCCTTAGCGTTAGGGCGCTAGCCTATAATAATACCTCTCTTGTCTAGGTAGAGTCGCTTAAGTACTGCTTAGCCTCTACACGCTACTTGCGTGTGTAAGCTAAGATTAATCCTACGCAGATTTAAACCTTAGACTCTTTAGAGTAGCTTTGTTATAATGTAACAGGGCGGGCTTACTAAGCTATATATACAACTATATACGCTATCCCTCTGCGCTAAAAAGGCAGAGTATAAGATAACAAAGCTAAGCGTTGTCTTGCGTAGTTGATACTTAAGCCCGTACGATTGCTATTATGATTGATTGCTAAGGCGATACAATCGCTACTAAGGCTTCGCCTTAGCGTTAGGGCGCTAGCCCATAACAGTGTACAAGACGTCGTATATCTGTTAAAGTGCTTTACCTACTTAACACTAAGCTTATCTGTCGTCTAGCTGTTGTCTGATACAGCAACTAACTAGTCTAGCGGGAGGTGTTGATACTAGCTAGCCTAGTAGAGCTTCCTAGACAAGATTACAAGGGGTAAAAGACACTAGCTAGACGCGTTAATACACTTAATTGTTGTAACCTAATCTCTATTACCTAGCTGTACAGTAACTACTTAACCTACTATATTAGAGCTAGTAACTACCTTAGACGTCGCTGCAACGCCTATTATAAAGCTAGTCTTATTAAAGTTGTATACGTTGTTGTCTAGTATACTGTACGCCTAGCGCGTCTCTTCTACAAGCTTAAACTACGCTAAGATTGCAACAGGATCCTTATAATAAGCGCGCTAACTATAGAACTTCTTATTCTACTTAGTCTATAACTTAGGCTAGCTGTTAATAAAGCGCGACACCTACTTCTAGCTAACAGGTTATAGAGGTAGATCTTAGCCGCGCGCGGCGAGTAGAGCGCCTGCTATACGTTATACGTTAATAAACTAGAGTAGAAAACCTTATTAATTAAGGTCTAGAATCTGCTAAATAAGCGACTACTTCTTAATAGTTAATAGCTTACAGTTAACAGACGTAGTCTTAGATTGTAGCTAGGTACCTTAGAGACGCGTCTGTAGAGTTAATCTTAGAACGTCGTACAATGTCGCGAGCGCGCGGAGAGATTATAGCAGGTTATTATAATAAAATACTATAGCTAGACTAATTCTGCCTTCTCTAGATAACTATTAAGGACGTTGTTATAGCGTTATAGTTGTTAGCGCAAACAGAGGCGCGAGGATTCAGTAGGGTAGCTAGCTTACTAATCTGGCCAGCTTACTGATCCCGTACGTTAGAGTACATTCTGATATAACGTATTCTATCAGTAAGCTGCGCACCCCACCAAACTTGATGCGACGCTCTGCACAACAACTACTATGCCGCGACAACAACGCTCTATACAGACTTCTCGTGAAGGTAGAATAAGCCTTGCTATAGCTGCGTATTAAAATAATAATAAAAACTCTCTCCGCGCTCTTGCTAAAGCTTATAACGTGCTAGAATTAACTCTTCGAACGCGCCTCCGCGGTATCTAGCCTTAATTAGAGACAGTCTCTGTTAATTAAAAGCTATAGCCTATTGAAGAGCAGTCTCTTGTATAGTGGATCCTAAAGCTAGATTAACGAGGATTTCTACCCTATATTATTAATGTGCGACAGATAGCAGACGCTTTACTCGTTGCGCGTAGCTAGGATCCGCCCAGTTCTACAGCTAGCGCGCTCCCTATAAGAATCCTGCTATAATAGCTGCCTGGTTTAAGCTTATAGAGGAGACCTGCTAGACGTACAGCGTCCTAGACTAAGATATCTACAACTTTAATAAGACCAGGTTTGCGATAGGCGTCGCTGGCACGTCTAAGGTAGTTACTAGCTCTAATAGAGTTGGTTAAGCAGTCGTTGTACAGCTAGGTAACTGAGAGTAGGTAACAGCGATTAAGTGCGTTAACGCGTCTGGCTGGGCTCTACTACTATTTAAATCCTCGCTGGTAAGGTTTACTAGAGCAGTGTTACAAGCAACAAAAGAAACTCCACCCTTAATGAAGGAGTTGGCGCGGAACGCCAACCAACGACCACGTTAGAAGGTAACGATTAACGCGGGGCGCTGATTACGTAACTAACATCCTGCTAAGGCTAACTATCTAGAATAGTAGAGCTACTTAGAATAGCAGAGCTATTACAAATATCCCTTATACTTAGAATAGACAGGATAGCAGGAACAGATTACAATAGTTATAAATAATAGACGGATTTTATTATTACACTTGTTGTAGTTAACTTAAATAGTTTATCTCTTATATAGATTGTTAACTAGTTATTATATTATTTATAGAATTAGTATTGTTTGCCTATTAGTTAACATTAATAACTCTTTTCTACCTGATCATTTCTATACGACACCTCACGGACTACCGCTTTAGTCTACCTCGCCTTAGTACGGACCGAGCCTAGAGAAGTATAGCCTAACCCCGTATAACAAGCAGCTGGTACCGCAACCTCCTACTAGACTGGATTGTCGGCGTCTTAGACAATAGCTAGTCAACTAATACGCTTAGCTTTAAGTGGGTAAAGCATTTTAACTAGTATATAGCGTCTCGTACAGCTAGAGTCTATCGCGTTCTTATTCTAGACAGCTACAGCAGCTACGCTACGCCTAAGCTTGACTAGTACTGCACAGAGAATAAGATTATTACTCTCTATATGCTGGCCTATACCTCCTATCTTCTCTAGCTGCTTAACATAAGCTGCTACTCGCCTCTTAAGCGCGCGTACAGGCGTAAAATTAAGGAGCTAGCCCGCTAAGGCGTCTACTACGTTAACAAGATAGACTTCCTCTAAGTCTATACACGTATCCGGCTAACTGTATTTACGCAGCAGAATATCTGGGCTAGCTTCTAGGCGATAGGGCTTATCCCTCCCTGTCTAGACCGCGTCCTATCGTCGCTAACTGTTGTCTGAACGCCGTCTCTACTACAGACAACTACAGAGAACAACGCTGCAACGTAGACAGAAACGCTGTATATAGTAGCGCAGCTGCAGCAGTAAGTACGCTATCTAAAAGAGTGACTGCGCCGGCAGTTAGGGAGACTAATATGTGTTGCTATATACTAGCTTACTAAGAGTGCTTAGCTAGTAATGCAATTAGTAATAATACTTGCAGAGAAGAATAAGAAGCTGCGTACAGCTAGCTAGCGCTAATAATAAAGGCAGAGATAGTAGCGTTAATATCTTACTTCTAGTAGAGTACTTTAGGTGCAGCAGGCTCAGCAGCTTGCTGCAGAGGCAGAAGGGGTAGTTATAGGGAGTAACTAGAACTAGACTAGCCAGCAACGTCAGCGCGCGCCGCTGACGTGCACGAAATGTCACATTAAAGGACACACTTAGACTTTATATAAAACTATATAATACATTATATCTATAAATTATATCTAAATTAATTGTGTTGTTGTAGAGTTATCGTGCAGAGCGTCGCATCAAGTTTGGTGGGGTGCGCAGCTTACTGATGTGCGCAGCTTACTGATAGAATACGTTATTATGTAGTCTGTTACGTAATAGTAATGTTATAGTAGCATTATGATTACGTCATAGTGACGTCATAGTGACGTTATATATAATGTTATTCTCTATTGCTTATCTAGTATTAGATAAGCTACAATAGCATTATTAGCCTTATAAAAGCTTATAGCTTAACACACCCCTCTAAGCTTTTATAAGGTTATTATATTCTTATAGCTTAGTTTCCTTTAGGCTTAGGTAATAAGTGAATTTCTACCTTAAAGTCCTTTGTTTTCTGTATACTAACAGATTTAGTTAAATTGTCTGCTAGTAGAGTTGCTGTAGGCTAATAAAGAAATTTAATTTCTTTATTTTTCACCTTTTCTCTAATAAAGTAGTACCTTATATTAACGTGCTTAGTACGCGCGTGATATAGAGGATTCCTTGCTAGTTCTATACCGCTTTAACTATCTGTATATATTATAATTATTCTATTAAATTTATTCATAATAGAACTAATCTCTTTTATAAGAAGATTTAAATATATACTTTCTTTAGTAGCCTCTATAAAAGCTAAAAACTTAGCTTCTATACTAGAGAGTGCTACTGTTTTTTGTAGTTTAGATAGCCAAGCTATAGGGCTATTATTTCTTTCTTTATTATTAAGCAAGAATAAACAGCATGTAGTAGACCTTCTACTAGTATAATCACCCCCCTAATCTGCATCTGTAGAGCCTACTAGATTAATAGTTCTATTAGGCTTTTAAGATTCAGATTGCTCTCTATTACTTATATTTAGGCTATAATATAGTCTTAATTCTCTAGTATTTTATAAATAACCCTACAGATAGTCTACGTTACAAAAGTATTTTATACTAGGTTTAGACATATATTTAGCTAGGCAGTTTGCTGTATAATCTATATTAGGCCTAGTAAGTATAGTAATATATATTAGAGAGCCAATCTCCTGTTAATATCTTTTTATATCTTCTACACTAGCTAGTTCTTTATCACTTTCTAGCTTAGTATTAGGAGGTAGAGGAGTTTCTCTAAGTAGTAAAGTCTTGTTTACTAGTATCTATATTAAGATCTAGGCCGCTAGTATTATCTAATAGCTTATTTAAGCTACTTTTACCTATATGTTCTAGTCTTTTATGTAGTAATATAGCATTCTCTCTGCTATCTTAGCTATAGCTAGATAAAGCTTGTTCTAGCTTAGCTTTGTTACCCTTATTACTATAGGTTAAAAAGGTAGCAATTCTTCTAGGATAATCTCCTTTAGCTAGGATTTTACTAGATTTAAGTAACAGGCCTTCTTTTAAAGTAAACTTAAACTCTGCTCCTTTTTCTAGAGCTTTGTATAGGCTAAGTAGGTTTACTTTAAACTCTGGGATTAATAGTACATCTTTTAGTACTACAGCTTTTTTAGTACTAGTCAATACTATAGGCACGTCTCCTTTAGCCTTTGCCTTTAGTATTGTATTAGTGTTACCCTATTTAATATAGGTATTACTAATAGGCTCTAGAGAAGTAAATAGTTCTTCGCTAAAGCACACATGCGTACTAGCTTTACTATCTAATACCTAAGTAATTTCTTTAGAAGAATTGCAATAATGTAGTTTTCTATATTGCTTTCTTCTTTAACTAGATTTTTTGTAGTTAAAGCGTCTTCTTCTAGAATACTAGTAGTATTAGAGGCCTTAGTTTGCTTCTTATTGTTAGGACGGAGACTAGAATCTCTTTTCTAGTATTGATTAGCTGTATGTCCTGTTCTTTTACAATAAGAGTACTTATTACTACTGTTATAAGAGCTATTATTGATCTTTTTACTATATAAAGACATTTCTACGTCTTTATTAGTATCTTCTCTATTGTTATATAGAGAACCTTGATATTGAATCCCTTGAAGACGCCTAGACTTGTCTAAAACTTGGCTGTAAATAAGGTCTCGATCTATTTCCTTATTAGATCTTAGATCCTGTGTTATAATTGTAACTAAATAATTAAATTTGCTAGTAGGATTATTTAGTATTAAAGCAGCAATGAATTTTGAAGATAGAGTTATATCTCTAGCTTCTAGGCTATTTGTAAGCCTTTTAAGCTTCTGTAAATACTTTTCTACATTACCTTTATAGCTGGTTAATGTAGTATTAATAAGCTCTTTGCACAGTAAAAAGTCTGTACTAAAACCCTTAGCACAGTATAGGGCTTTTAGCTTATTCTATAGAGTATAAGGAGACATTATTTCCTTTGTTTGTAGAAGTGGGCTATCTTCTAAGCTTAATCTAATAATAGACAAAGCCTTAATTTCTAACTCCTTTAGTCTGGCTAAATCCTCTAAGACATAGTCTTATAGAGTTAGAGTAGAAGAATCTATAGACATAACGTTATAGCATCCTTCTTTAACGAGAACAGCTTCTATTCTTAGGGCCTAAATGTTATAGTTAGAATTACCCTTTAGCTTAGATATTCTAATAATGCTGCTGTCAGCTATTTTAATAAGCCAGAAATCTTAGCCTAGGTTACTAGATTTTACTAGCTTTGCTTACTATTAAATCCCTTAATAGTAGCGTAAACGACAAGCGAATTCTACTATTAAAATACTTTATCGTGGCTTTATTAGCTTGTTAAAGCAGTAATTTTATCATAGTTACAATCACCTAGTTACTGTCCCTACTACGAGCGAATTCTTATAAGAAACTCTAGCTAGGTAATAGCAAGTATAATAAATTTGCAATTAATAGCTATAGCTTGTTCGCTTTTATTATTGCCAGCCTTCTCTAAAGCTAGTCTTAATATAGTACTCTTTTCTATTATATAATCTATCTATAACTCTATTAAGGCTTGCCAGACCTTATAGAGACTTACTTAATAGCTAGTTACTAAGTAAGAGTTTGTAATGCTCTGTCTAGTAACTATACGCTTTACTAGAAGCTATTTCTATTAAGCTTTATAAATAGCTTATATAATAGCCTGCTATAAGTTTGCCTTTAGTTCTAGAATCACCTAGAGCTAACGTACTAGTATTACGACTAGTTTCTTCCCTCTGCCTTTTAACAGCGGTTTAATTATTATATAATTAAACTTGTTATAGTCTTACGTAGGGCAATCTTTAGTTAGACTTGTTTTCTAGTTTACTAGATCTTTCCAATTACTCAGAAGTCTAGTAGGCAGGGTCTATCTGCTAGGATACTACACTTGAATACTTCAGAAATCCCTTCTAAAGTATAAGGATTATTTATTAATTCTGTTAGAGCTATTTGCTTTTACTTTAAAAGATCCTCTTTTAAAGTACTAGAACTACGTTAGTCCTTACGTCATATTTATTTTATCTGTAGACAGTAATTAGGACTTAAATAATTGCTTTTTATACTAGTACTATAGTCTAGTATTAAGCTAATAAGCAGTAATTATGTCTTCAAAATTTACTTCAAAAGATCCTCTTTTAAAGTATTGAAACTGCTTTAGTCTTTACGTCCTGTTTATCTATATATAGACAGTAATTAGTACTTATAACAGAAGCTTTTTATACTAGAACTTAGGTACAGTATTAAGCTAATAAGCAGAGTGCTTTAACAGAGCCTCTAAACTTTTTGCTCTAGTATAATAGACCGTTCCTATAGAGGCTTAGTGTCTACACTAGCGTGGCACTATAGCTAATACTCTAAACAGTAGTAGTTATATAAGTCTCTATACCCTAGGTCTAACCCGGGCTCATAACCTGTAGAAAAGAGGGGGTAGAGATCTAATAGAGGCTAGTGGATCGCTTTCCTCTTTTAGTAGAGTGGATACTATTATATTATATAATATATAATATAATAGTTACAACGGAAGTAGGGTTCGAGAATTAGGTATAATAGCGTTATATTAAAGATTAAAAGATTAGACACAGAACTAACAACGAAGATATAGCCTTCTTGTATATATAAGGTAAAGATTCTAGTACTTTCTACATTACTTATTATTAGTAATAGATGGAAAGCTCTGAAGTATATTCTAATATACTGTACAGTCTATTACATGATGTTAAATATAACAGTAACCTTATAGTAATACTATAGCGACATTTTAGTAACATTATAGTTACGTAATAGTACTGTTTTATTTACGTAATAATCACGTAATAGTGACATTGTAGTGACGTTATATATAATGTTATTCACTGTTGCTTATGTAGTATTAGATAAGCTATAATAGCATTATTAATCTTATTAAAGCTTATAGCTTTACAGTATCTTAAAAGAGCCTAAGTAGGCTATCTTTAGGTACGGTACTATCTTATGCTATAGTAGCACCTACACCGCCTTTACTCTACTAAGATAATATATAATAGTATAAGAAGCTAAGACTGCTTGATATAAAAGTGTTTAAGAAAAGCTTATATGAAGACTAAATTAAATAGAAAACGCGCGTAAAAGCAAAACTCCTTATAGATTAATAAGCTTATTCCTTAAAAAGATTTGGATATGCTATATTATTACATATATAAAAGATTAGGGTTTTACTACTTCAAGAAAATACATTATAAGTATGATGGAAAGCTCTTCTGAGCTATTCTTAGCGCAGCTTTAGGATTAGCTTCATAGATTTTTTATAGACTCTATTGTTATGGGCTAGCGCCCTTGTTATAGGC
Source organism: Alternaria brassicae (assembly GCA_004936725.1). Classification (NCBI taxonomy): domain Eukaryota; kingdom Fungi; phylum Ascomycota; class Dothideomycetes; order Pleosporales; family Pleosporaceae; genus Alternaria; species Alternaria brassicae. Next base: position 299,965 of record CM016506.1, on the reverse strand, counting down.
TAGCGCCCTAACGCTAAGGCGAAGCCTTAGTTGTATCGTTAGCAATTAATTATAATAGCAATTGTACAGGCTTAAGTATTAACTACGCAAGACAACGCTTAGCTTTATTGTCTTGTGCTCTGCCTTTTGGCGCAAAGGGATGGCGTATGTGGTCATACGCACGGCTCGGTAAGCCCGCCCCGTTACATCTATAATCTATAAGAAAGCTATATAGTAGACCTATATAACTAAGGTAGAGAGAGGCAAGTTTATTCTCTATGTGCAGGCTTTTAACTTAAGGTTTTAAGAAGCTAGCTTAGAAGATACAAGTAATATATAGAAGATTAATTATTCCAAGAACTCTTTAAATAAAAAACTATTATATTACTAAGTAGGCTTTCAGCTGGAAAAAGATAAGTTATATAAGAAATATATATATAGGATACGTATTATGTAAAAAGATTATAAGGCTGTAGACATGCTTAGCTTTTATATGCTAATAGCGACCTTGTTATATACTACGCATAGTAATAAAAACATAAACGATGAGACTCGTAGTTAATATCTTCTAGTGATAGGTACATGCCTTAATAATATAGGTAGTGTAACTAGGACCTCCCTTACTCTTCTAGAATGTTTTTCTTAATTACTTCTCTAGTATATTCTTTCTACATTGCTAGTAGGTTACTCTCTAAGTCTATTAGCTTAGCTTTTTCTAGATAGACTTCTATCCTTAATAATCAAGAGGAGTTACTGTCTTGCCTAACAAATTAGTATTTATTCCTAGTCGTTAACTATGTAAGAATAAATCTCTTCCTAGAATAGTACTTATAGTAATAGTTCTATATTAGTCTAATAAGAGTATCAATACCTCAGTACCTAATCATTCTAAATATACTCTTTTAGTAAGCCTAGTAGTAATAGAGTCTTAGCTATTTCTTTATAAGACAACTAGTCGCGTCAGCTACGCATTAGTTCTGCTTCTATACTAAGTTATATAGTATCTCTATAGGCTGTGCTATTTGTATAGGTATTAGTATATAAAGACACTATTACTAGAATATTAATGTATTTTCTTAGCACAGCTAAAGCGAGAAGGGTGTACAGGTGTTATACAGTTATATTTAAGAACTAAAGAAGTGTATTGTTACCTATATAGGCTTCTAAGATACAAAAGAAATAGTAAAGACTAAGTAATACGAATTCTATAAGTCAAGTGTTAAGTTATCGTTTTATATTTTTCTATATTAAGTTAGAGTAGATATTTAGTGTATAAACTTGCGTTCTAAGTTGTGTTTAGAAAAGTGTCTGAAACACCAAGGATATAGTCCTTAGCAAGAACTAAGCACTTCTTGCATCAGCACAGTAGTAGTTTACTTCTTATATAAAGTCCTAGGCTATATTCATAATTTCTATTCTCTATATTAGTTTTAAGATTATAGCTTTACTAAGGTAGTTCTCTACTACTATTTGGTTTAACTTTTCTTGCAAAAGAGTGAGGCTTATCATAAAGTCTACTGTTAAGTATTACTATAGATTACTAGAACTGGTAAAGAATAGAAGTAACTATATCTTCTATCTTTTTATAAGGTACTTTTTCTGCAAAGCTTATAGTGTACAGCTGTTCAAGTGTATAAAGACACTATCACTAGGATGCAGATGCATTTCCTTAGCACAGCCAAAGGGAGAAGGATGTACAGGTGTTGTACAGTTGTATTTAAGAACTAATAGAGTATAGTAGTGCCTGTGTAGGCTATTAAGATATAAGATAAAGAGTAAAGACAGATTAGCAAGAATTCCCCAAAGTGTGTCCTTTTTTAATAGTTATTGTTGTTGTTGTTAAAGGTTAAGTTTTAAGTGTTCTTAGTTAGATTTTTATAGAAAGGCGTCCGAAACACCAAGGATATACTTCTCAACATTAACTAAGCAGTTCTTGCACCGGCACAATAGTTTTCTTTAAAGTGTCTAATATGCCTGCTTATTTTAGGCTGTTACTATTCTCTTACTATAACTTTATACATCTCTTCTTAGCCTAGGTAGCCTGCTTATAAAGATAGGTAGGCTATCTAAATTATGCCTGTACGTGGTAGTTCTTATTGAGGTACTTAGATATATATTCTCTATATAAAGTACTTATCTAAGTAAATTATACAGTCTTCTAAAGACACAGCTATCTTCCTAGTTATAGAGAATGAGTGTTACCTCTCTTATACAAGCTAGAGTACTCTCTCATGAAGGTTATTCTTAGATACTACCATAGCCTAGCAGTTTTATATCAACTTTTATCTATTTAGTAGCTAGTGCAGTATATGTAAACTCACTTATATAACTAGCGAAGGTAAGGCAGTAATTTATACGCTGTTTCATTAATTAGCTAAAGTTAGTATTTCAAACTTTCTATTCATAATCTTGTTATTATTTATACTTTATAGTATGTCTTAGTCTTATCTAGAGAGAGTAGTAGCTTATATATTCTTCTTTTTTAGCTAGTATTTAATCTATGCACTTCTAAATCTTAATAGCTCTATTAACTACTTTATATAGCGCGTTATTATCTATTACATCTTAGTAAAGTATTAAAGATTCTTATAATTTATGAAAACTATAACTTCTTATACTCTACTAAGTTTAGTATTCTATTCCTTCAAATAGTACATTATAACTAGAAGTTTCTTATTATAAATAAGATTATGATATGAACAGGTAAGGAGTTTATACGATAAGTAAGTAACTAAATAATGTACGCTATCTAGGCCTTTTCGGAAAAAGTACCTTCTAGTACGTATCTGGACTAGTTATATTCTAGAACTTTTAGTAGTTCTATATTAAAAGGTATAAAAACCTTAATAAGAAGAAAAGCGTTCTTGATTATGTAAAGGTACATCTCTTACTCTATTTCTTATCAAGACTTAGCGCCCTTACATATAAGTTAACCTAGATGCTTAGACAGCTATATAAAGGGAGAGATAAACTTTTTATAAAAGTTTTTAAATTCTAAAAGTTCTTGTACGCTTTTAACATTTAAAAGTAATTCTAGTCTTAAATAGCCTGTACTTTCTTTAAGTTTATAGATATTTCTTTCTCTAGTTCTTTCATTAATTTTAAGTACTTTATACGCTATATATTGGATTTACACTTCTTTAGCTGTAGCTATAGTCTTGCTAGTTTAAGTTAGTCCAACACTGCTTATACGTAGTTCTAGTATCAGAATAGTAAACTGTTTATAAAGAGAATGATACTATAAAAGTACGCTAAAGCATGTTTGATTAAGAAGTCTCTTAAAACCTAGTTTGTATAGCACTAGAATATGCTTAGAGTATCTACCAGACTAAAGGATGTTACCAGTATTTATATAAGCTAAATTTTGTCCGAAAGGCTATTATCTACTTCTAGCCTTCTATAATTATAATCTTTTAAAAGGCAGCTATTACAAATAAGTCTCGTATACTACTTAGCATATCTAATTTAGTATAAGATTTATTGAATAAGAAGTAGTAGTGTGCCGTTGCAAGATGTGCTTAGTTAATACTAAAAAGTATATCCTTGGTGTTTTAGACGCTTTGCTTAACATTCAACATTTAACAACTTATAATTAAACTTACAATCTGACTGCACACACAACTCTACTTAACACAGAACTGAACAGTTAACTTATAGAATTCTTGTTACTTAGTCTTTACTTTTTATCTCGTATCTTAGCAGCCTATATAGGCAACACTATACTCCTTTAGTTCTTAAATATAACTATATAAAACCTTTACACCCTTCTTGCTTTAGCTTTGCTAAGGAAATGCATTGGCATCCTATTAATAGTGTCTTTATACACTCTAACACCCCTACAGTGGGGATTAGTTCTTCTGAGTAATAGTGTTTAATGCTTTATGGTTAATATAGCACTGCAACCTGCCGCCTAGCTTACGTAGAAATATAACTAGTTATGCTATAAAACAATAACTTAATTATGTAAACCTTTAATCTCGAAGCTTTTATAGTATCTATCTTAATACCAATATTTCATCTGTTTATGTACTATACAGAAATCTATACAAAATCTTTAGGTTCGTAGTATTCTTTTATTTTAGCTTTAGTTAATAGTGAACCTTAATCTCTTGTAAGAGTAAGAGCTCTTTATTTATTTTTAGTTAGAAGTGTAACGGGGCGCGCTCACCGAGCCGTGCGTACGACCACATACGCCATCCCTCTGCGCCAAAAGGCAGAGCACAAGACAACAAAGCTGAGCGTTGTCTTGCGTGGTCGATACTTAAGCCCGTACGATTGCCATTGCAATCGATTGCTAAGGCGAGGCTTCGCCTTAGCGTTAGGGCGCTAGCCCATAACAAGGGCGCTAGCCCATAACAAGAAGAGGTATACGAATAATAATAGATAATCTCGAAGTTGCTAGCATACTTAATTAGCTATTGAGAGTGACTTAATCTAGGAAGCCCTCTTAACATTATAAAGGTTGGCTACAAATATCTTCACTTTATTCTTCTCTTATTAGTATTATTATACATGCAATTAAAAGGCTGTAGTAGAGACTAAGAAGAAGTCTATCATCTATTTCTATAATTCTGTACTGCGTACAGAAATACTATATTAAGGCAGCCTTAATATGTGTTAGTATAAGTAAATAATTTTACTAACTCTCTCTAGTTTTAATTTCCTTAGAGTTATATTATAATTATATGTTATAGAGTTAATCTACGCAGCAGCTTGCTGCTTTAGTATTCCGATATCTCATTTAAACTCTATAACGGTATTATTAGAGCTTCTTTCTTTCTTTACTCTATTAATCTAGATTTACAGTATCTTTATATAGAGTAAGCTCTTGAATTATATAAGCTTTTTAGTTACAATCTTATAAGTGCAGCAATGTTACATAGTACAAGTGTTACACGAGGTTAGGCTATACTTCTCTAGGCTCAGTCCGTACTAAGGCGAGGTAGTCTAAAGCGGTAGTTTGTAAGGTAGCGTCTAGATGTTTAGGTAGAAAAGAGTCATAAATGTTTACTAATAGGTAAGCAATACTAATTCCATATAAAATAGAATAACTAGTTAACAATCTGTGTAAGAAATAAACCATTTAAGTTAACTATAATAAGAGTAATAATAAAACCTTTCTATTCTTATATCCTTGTTGCTATGTCTATTATTCTTCCTATCCTCTTTAGGAAGCACTCTTCTGTAGGAGGTCTAGAAGGTTGTAACATTCTTTATACCTGTAGCAACTCTTCTTTAGCGGGAAGCCTAAGCTTAGCGGGAGGCTATATTACGTAATAACTGCCTTGCAGTAATTATTGCCTTTTAACACAGTTGCTTGATAGTCTCGCACTATGCTGCCTGGCTTAGGGAGAGATCCCTTTTGTTATCTTGTAACAACAAGACTATTAGGCGAATGTGTTAAAAGGTAATGATATTGCAGGGCACTACATATTTAAATAACATTATTCTCGGAAGGCGCTATTAGTAATAGCATAGCCTGAGCCTAATAAGAGCTATTAATATCTATATCTACTGTTAGACATAGCAGAGTGAAAGGTCAATAGTAAAAGATGAAGTAATACGAATATAAAGATAGAAAGGTTTTATTATCACTTCTATTATAGTTCACTTATATAACTTGTCTCTTATCTAGATTACAAACTAGTTATCCTGTTATTTATAGAATTTGTCTTGTTATTTGCCTATTATTAATCTATAATACCTCTTCTCTATCTGAATCGCCAGACAATTACCTTACAGGCTAACCTCTAGCTATCTTGCCTTAGTACAGACTAAGCTTGGAGAAGTATGGAACTATCTAGTATAAACTTCATATAATACATGAACTACATACAGATCAAGTGGATGTAATTAATAAATAAGTTGCCTGATCAATATTCACAGGTTTTTACTTTGAGTAGCTGCTTAGAATAATATAGCTTAGATTCTAGAACCCTCAATATATTTGCTAGAGAATATTAATATGCTTAGTATATTAGACTCTAAGGTAAAGAAGATTTCTACTATTATAGAACATAGGACTCTGTGGTAATAAGCCAATAGTAAGGTATAGTAGATAGATAAAATGTAGAATATAATTAATTCGCCTGCTAGCTAGCTAATAGCTACACTAAATAAATCGTTAGTCTCTACTAAGAGATCTAAGATAGTAATATTAGAGAAGTATAACAGGAGCTGCAAAGAACTTTAAGTATTTCTTACTAATATTAACTTATACTGCTAATTCAAAAAGGTACTAATAAAGTAAAATAAGATTCTTCTACTAAGTACTTCCAATATAGAAAACGGCTTCTGAGTAGATACAGCTATATATAGATAATTATCTACTGAATATACTATTGAATAAAACTAAAGAAGAAACCTGAACTATAGTCTTTAGTTAGACTAAGTTTAATTTAGAAATGGAATGTATCTTTGAAGAAGTAGACGCTAAGAAATAGGCGGAAAAACGTATTACTTACTTAAGGCAAACTGAGTTTGGATTAGCTTATACACCTAAGATTAAAGAACTTTAAGTGAGGAATAACCAGATTAATATAGCACCCTAAACAGTATTTGAAGCAAAATTAAAGCAAAATGTTGAGAATAGCTTTATACACTACAACAAGCCTGGAACGCTATAGGCTCTAATTAGGCTAGTTACGCGCATTAAAAATAGGCTGTTAGAATATAGTAATTAAAAGAAGAAATACGTTTAACCTATAATAGATAATGCAAAGACACTGCGTTATGCTCAGTATAAAAGACATAGTAATACTGTTAAAGCTAGCAAGGTATAAGAGAAGGCTAAGGATAGAAATACTTAAGTAAGAAGACCTAATAGTCTCTCTCAAAAAGAACGCTGGAGAAATTATAATAAATAAGTATATCTTTGATATAGTAAAGTTAGATACTTTGCTAGAGACTCAGGTAAAGAATAAATTAGATAGACAGCTTTTAGATTAGAATAATTAGATAAGGAACGCCTTCCCTAGCTAGAATAGAACTGGATAATAATATAAGCAACTTAGACCTCTATAAGGAAGCACGCTCGAGCAGCTATAAGATTATTCTCTAACTATAACTAGTAAATAAGATTCTTATAATATAAATCTTCAGAGCTACGAAATAAAAGGTTAAGAATACTATTATATTGAAATTACTAGCTTAGAACTAGTATAAGCTATGCAGAAGTAAGTCACACTATACTAATAACTATAGAAACTAAGAAAGAATTATGATTACTAGCAGGAACGCTAAGAAAGCTAGGTATAAAGCTACATACTAATAACTTCACTTAACAACTCTATAGCTAAGGATAAGGACTAAGAAGCTTAAAAAGTAGATGGTACTGGAGAATATAAGAAACTGTACCAGTATAACTATAAGATAAACTGTGAGTCTTATAGAAAAGATAAGAAGAACTGCAGAATAAACTATGGCTAGTGCTGTTATTTAAACCTTTAGGCAGATAAGTATTTAGTAGATAACTGCTACCTGTTACAAGCAACAAAAGGAATCCTCCCTTGATAAAGGAATTAGGACTAGGCGCCTCTCAACAAGCGCCGACAACAAAGGACAACTAGTGCGGGGCACAAAGGGGGTCACGTAACTGACATCCCGCCAAGACTAACTATCCGGGATAGCAGAGCTACTTAGGATAGCGGAGCTATTACAAACATCCCTCACACTCGGGATAGACAGAATAGCAGGAACAGATTACAATAGGTATAAAGGATAGACAGATTTTATTATTACACTCGTTGTAGTTAACTTAAATAGTTTATCTCTTATACAGATTGTTAACTAGTTATTCTATTATTTATAGAATTAGTATTGTTTATCTTTTAGTTACAACAATAACTCTTTTCTACCTAATTATTCTAAACATTACCTTACAGACTACCGCTTTAGTCTACCTCGCCTTAGTACGGACTAAGCCTAGAGAAGTATAGCTTAACCCCGCGTAACACTTTAACTACCTTTAGATATTAGTAGACGTTTAACTAATAGGACAGCCTAATTAAGATTTAGTAATAGCATTCTAGAGTAACGCTTAGAATAACATAGCTTAGGGTCTAGGACCCTCTACGCTAGCCTTAGCAAATAACGAGACGCTTAACGCATCTAACTTAGAAATAGAGGATAAACCTAATGCTATAGAGCTTAGAAATCTTAGGTAACAGGCCCTTGTTTAGGCCTAGCAGATAGCTAAAATGCAGAATATAATTAATTAGCTTGCAAGTTAACTAATAACTACCCTAAACAAATAATCTGTCTCTACAAAGAAACCTAAGATAGCGGCACTTAAAAAGTATAATAGAAGCTGCGAGGAATTGCGAATATTTCTTACTAATATTAACCTATACTGCGAATTTAACGAGGTACTAACAGAACAGGATAAGATCCTTATAGCAAGTACCTATATGAAGGGAAAGGCTTCTAACTGGATGCAGCTATACGTAGACGACTACTTGCTAAACGCGCAGCAAAACAGGACTAAAGATAAGACCTAACGTGAGCCACAAGCGAGCTGATCACACAAGCGAGCTGATCACTAAATGCGGCACCCTACGTTCAAACGCGAACAACTTAACACCACGATAAGCTATTACAACGTATAGTAGCTTAAATTAATTGTCTACTTCTACTGTATCTTTTTGGCATGTGCGCTTGTTATGCCCAGTTTCACCGCATGTCTTACAGCGTCGGATACCACCTCTACTACCACCTGCGCGCAGCCTCCCATCACGCGCCTCCTTCTCGAATTGACCATCAACGTCCCTTTGCTCAACTATTGCCTCAGCCTCTACCTGCGATAGGGTCCCTCCTTCCTGAATTCGCTTCTTTTTACGCTTCCTACGCTCAGAAGCAGCTCTATTTGCTGCCTCAAGGTCAGCTACCCTAGCTGCTAAAAGCACCTGAGAGTGTACTATAATATCCGCCCCTTTTTTAAACTGCCTTATCATCTCAATAATTAATGCTGGTGATAAGCTATGGTGCCTCTGAATCCGGTCAAATATAAGCGCTGATTAAGCCTCTATTTCAATAGCGTTGCTTGGTGTTTTAGGCTGCCAGGTGGTAAGCCCTGGTAGCGGTGGTGATGGCGTACGAGGCTTGACTTCAAGCTTTGATAACACCGCCCCTAGGTTATATGGTACTAAGCCAGTTGCTCGAAAGCTAGATATGATATTCTCCTTTAAGAACGCGCTACCAAATACCTAAGTAAAGGTGGTTAAGAAGGCTTTCTTGTCGATGTGGTTGATGTGGCTATTTGCCAAGACATTAATCTCCTTCTTGTACGCCCGCTTTAAGGGAGCAAAACACCCCACATTAAGGGGCTGTAGGATATAGGAAGCGTGCGGAGGCATACAGAGGGTAATAATCTTGTTCTCTTCGCATAGATCTTAGAAGGCAAGTGACTTATGGCTCTTATGGCTATCAAGAATAAGCAGCCGGTGACTACCCACTGTTCGAGCCTCTGTATGCCGGATGAAGTGCTGTAGCCAGGTAATACCAAGCTCATTTGTTGTCTAACCGTTATTACTAACACCTATTCTCTAATTCTTAGGGTTATAGTACCAGGCTTGGTCGTGGTGCTTTGCTTTGAAGATCAGAAAGGGTGGAGCAACCCAGCCTCCAGCGCTGATCGCGGCAATCAACGTTACCCACTCACGATCGCCAGGCTGAACTCCTAATGGCTTGAGGCGCCTTTCAGACGCTGTGACCACCTTTACTGACCCTCCAACACCCATCTAGAAGCCAGTCTCGTCAAAGTTATAGGTATCTTCGTCCAAGATACCGTACGTAGCTTTAACGCTACGTACAAGATCAAACCAGGGGCTGATAATAGCTGGATCGCTGCATAGAACTCTCTGGAGATCACGCTGCCTAGTTACTTGAGATTTGATACTAGGCTTGCGGCGTATGAAGTTGGTAGCCCAGTTCTGGCCAACCTGGGTACCACCACGTGCAGCAAGTAGCTGATCAGCCATTTCTCGTACGTAGCTAAGCGTGGGAGCAAAACCTCGCGCGTCAAGCTTCCTTATATACTGGATTATCGTCTCTTCCTCGTGCTTTACTAGCTTTGATGAATTGGGATAGATATCGCGTCGGGCAGGTGTTTTGGCGCGTCGGGTACTGAGCGTGCTTTGAGGAACGTTGTAGATAGCAGCAGCGCGTCGCTGACTTAGTGATGTATTAGATTTCATAGCTTGGATGGCAAGGATTAGCCTATCTGCGCGGGAAAGTGATTCAAGATCAGGTAGTTGTGACATTGTGATGGATAGCAGGAGGTGGTGTTGTCTTGGCAAAGTGATCAGCTCGCTTGTGTGATCAGCTCGCTTGTGGCTCACGTTAATCTATATTCTCTAGTTAGACTAAATTTAAATAAGAAATAGAATAAATCTTCAGAGAAGTAGACGCTAAGAATCAGGCAGAGAAACGTATTACGCACCTAAGGCAAACTAAGTCTGTATTAGCTTATACAGCAGAGTTCAAATAACTACAGGCTAGGATTAATTAGGATGACGCAGCACTTTAAACGGTATTTAAAGCAGGATTAAAGGAAAATGTTAAGGATAGCCTTATACACCACGATAAGCCTAGAACGCTATAAGCTTTAATTAAGCTAGCTACGCGCATTAATAATAGGCTATAGGAACGCAGTGATTAAAAGAAAAGACAGTTCTAGCCTGCGATAGCTAATATGAAGAAACCCTGTTACGTTAAGTACGACAGGGACAGCGATGCTGTTATAACTAGCAAGGTGCAAGAGAAGGCTAAGGATAGAAACACCTAAGGGAGGAGACCTAATAGTCTCTCTAAGGAAGAACGCTAGAGGCGTTACGACAACAAAGCATGTCTCTGTTGCGGCAAAGTTGGACACTTTGCTAGAGACTATAAGGAAGAATAAGTTAAATAAGCGGTTATTAAGATTAGGATAATTAGATAAGGAACGCCTTACCTGGCTAGGATAGAACTAGATAATAACCTAAGCGACTTAGACCTCTACGAGGAAGCACGCTTAAACAGCTACGAGATTGTTCCACAACTACAACTAGTAAACAAGATTCTTATAATGCAGACTCTAAAAGCTACTAACTAGAAGGTTAAGGATACTGTTGTGATAGAATGATTAGTAAAGAACTAGTGTTAGGTATATAGAAGCAAGACGCACCATGCTAACGACTGCATAAACCGCGAAAGGATTATGATCACCAGCAGGAACGCTAAGGAAGTTGGGTATAAAGCTATACACTAATAACCCTACTTCGACGACCCTATAGCTAAGGTTACAGACCAAGAAGCTTACAAAGTAGAAGGTACTATTAAACACAGAGAGCTATGCTAGTATAACTGTAAGATAGATTGCGAGTTCTATAAGAAGGATAAGCAGCGTAGCTAAAAGAACGAAGATAACTGCTGCTATATGCACCTATAGGGAGACGAGTGTCTAGTAGACAACTGCTACCTCTACGAACCAGAGAAGGTAGAGATCCACGACAGACTCTTATGGACGCAATGCAGGAATAGATGCGCTTTCTACTAAGAATAGCTTAAGAAAGCACGATAGGTAGACAACTACTATTATGTCACCCTATTAGCAAACATCTGCGAAGTAGCAGATTGTCTAGTTTACAGAGCTAAGAAGGCTAAACTAAGGAAGAGGATTACTAGGGAGAAGATACTTTATTAGAATATTTACTAGAGCTTCTGTTACGATGACAGTTGCACAATCTATTATAGTTCTAAGACTAACACAGGCTACTTTCTAAGGAAAAGAAAAGGTAAGCAGTTAAAAAACTAGGATGCTGCTAGGGACAGGGTCACACTAGCGAAGGCATACCTAAAACAACCCTTAGGAAAGTACAGGATACTAATGGCCAAGCAAAGCAGTTGCTTGTGACTGTATCTATATAAGGTTACAATATTAAGGCGCTCGTAGATAGCAGGGCCGCACGAACGATAATCTTACCTAGAGTAGTGGAGAAACACAGAATACTATACACGGTTAAGAAGAACCTGGTACTAGTAGTATTAGCTAACAAGAAACCTATAGAATATAGAAACGGCATAATACAGTTAGAGACTAAATTAATAAAGCTATAATTAGCAGGCATAGAGTGCTAGATAAATATTGACATTATAGAACTAGAAGGACTAGATATGTTAGTAGGTTATAACTAGCTAGATGCCTATAACCCTGCCATTAACTAGCGAAAGAAGACTATACTTAGCTAAGAACTTGTGCACAAGGTTGCTAGAGTAAGACGCGAAAAGCGCCCGACGAATTAGAGCTTACCTAAGAAAGGGAGATTTAGCAGCATCTTACTGTATAAGATCGCAAGAATCTATGCAAAGGACCCTTAGAAGATAGGAGTTATTTAGATAAGAAGAGTCGCGACTACAAAGAAAGGACTCTTACTACTAGAAATACTGCAATAGTATTAGACTAACGAGTTTAGGAAACTCTTTAAGGAAAATAAGGCTACAGATCTAGCAGACTATTAGGATTAGGATTACAAGATTATCCTAGATAAAGGAGCTAAGCTAAGCCTAGGACCTATATATTCTATATCGCCTAAGCATAACGCTAAGCTAAGGGACTACATCTAGAAGAATCTGAAGAAGGGATTTATCTAACCAGGATTAGGCCTAATAGCCTTACCTATCTTGTTTATAAAGAAGCCTAACAAGAAATGGCAACTATATATTAACTTCTAGAGGTTAAACAGCGTTACTTAGAAGAACTAATATCCCTTACTACTAATTACAGAGCTTATAGATTAACTTTAGGAAGCTAAGTAGTTTACGAAGTTTAACGTTTAGGAAGGATTTTACCAAATTAGAATTAAGGAAGGTTATGAATAGATAACAGCGTTTAAAACGAAATACAGACTCTTTAAATACACAGTTATGCCTTTTAGATTAATGAACGCACTAGCAACCTTTTAATTAGTTATTAATAACGCCCTTTATAAATACCTTGGGATCTTTGTTACAGCATATATTAACGATGTGCTAGTGTATACTAGCGGAACGCTAGAAGAATATGTGGAACATGTTAAGAAAGTGCTTAGGAAACTTAAGGAATACAAGTTGTACCTGCAGCTAGGGAAGTGCGAATTCCACACGAAAGAAACAGAATATCTAGGCTTTATAATATCTACAGAGGGAGTAAAGATAAACCTGAAGAAAACCGCGGCTGTATAGAAGTAGCTACAACCTAAAATAGTTAAGAATGTGCAATCCTTTCTAGAATTTGCTAACTATTACTAGAAGTTTATTAAGAATTACTTAAAAATTACAGCACCCCTCTTAGAGATTACGAAGAAGAAAATAGGTTTTAAGTAGAATAAGGAACATTAAGAGGCGTTTAATTGGATTAAACAGATCTTCCTTAAGGCACCTATACTAGAGATGTACGACCCGAAACGAGAGACGCGAGTCGAGACCGACGCGTCAGACTATGCACTAGGAGCTGTATTATTACAGCAGTGCCTAGACAAGAAATAGAGACTAGTGTTCTACTATTTAAGGAAGTTCTCTAGAGCAAAACTCAACTACAACGTTTATAATAAGGAACTACTAGGAGTAGTTGATTCCTTTAAACAGTAGGAAGTCTATCTACTAGGACTACTACACTAGATTAAGGTTTTTACTAATTATTAGAACTTGGCAGGTTTTATAATAATAAAGAAACTTAACTAACAACAAGTCTAATAGGCTGAGATGTTAGCTTAGTTTAACTTTAAGATAACTTATCGCGCCGGAACGCTTAATAGAGCAGCGGACGCTCTAAGTTAAAAATCTAACTTACGCGAAGAAAGTTATAAGGAACCTTATAACGCTATATTTAAGAGAATGCCTAACAGCAGTCTACGTTACAACCAGCTAGAACTAGCTAAGATAGCTAAGGTGGCTGAGCGGGTAAAAATACTACAGCAGCAGTGGCAGTAGAAGGCAGCTAGCTGGCAGTTCGAGCCTGACAAAAACGGCTCCGACAAACTACTACAAGACAAACAAGAGTACTAAGATATAATTTAAAGGGATTAAACATATGTACCTCTACATATAAGATTAAGTCTTATTAAAGAACTATATAAGTCTCTAGAATTTAGACATGCAGCAACTAAAGAAATAGTTAGACAACTAGCTAAGGTGTTTGCAATACCACGCTTGCGAGCGAAGGTGCAGGACGTCCTAGGCAACTGTTTAGCTTATTACTAGAATAAGCCTAAGAGATATAAGCTCTATAGCCTGTTACAACCCTTACAGCTACTAACAAAACTATAGAGCAGCGTAATAATAGACTTTATAGTGAAGCTTCTAAAATTGTTAGAACCAGGATTAGAACGCCTTTGCGACACAATCCTAGTAATTGTATGTTAATTGACTAAGAGAGCAAAGTTCGTGCCTACAGAAGAAACTATTACAGCAGAAGACTGCGCGTATAAGGTCTCTAAAGCACTGATGTTAGAGCATGGAATACCTGAAGAATTCATAACAGATAGAGATAAGTTATTTACGTCTAAGTATTAGACAACCTTCCTAGCGAAGTTAGGTGTAAAGAAGAAGCTATTAACTAGCTTTCACCCTAAAACAGACGGCTAGATAGAACGGACAAACTAGACGCTAGAATAGTATCTAAGAATGTACGCTAATAAGCTGTAAGATAACTAGGTTAAACTCTTGCTAACAGCACAATTAGCCTATAATAGCACAAGATCGGCGACTATAAAGTACTCGCCGCACTACGCAAACTACAGATATAAGCTAACTGCTTATTAAGATCTAAAAGACGTAGAAAGCATTATAGAAGGCGCAAATAACAAAGCACGCCTTATGCAAGAATTGTATAAAGAATTAAGTAAGAATATTACTTATAGAAACCTTATATTAGCTAAAGCAGCTAATAAATAAAGGATTAAGAGACTAATCTTTAAGAAGAGGGACAAAGTTTTTCTATTATAATAGAACTTAAAAACTAAGCGACTAAGCAAGAAACTAGATAATCTCTAAATAGAACTATTTAAGGTTATAGAGGAAATTAGTATAGTAAACTATAAACTCTAATTGCTACTAGGCATGCGCGTCTACCCTGTTTTTCACAAAAAACTCCTGGAACTAGCACCTCCAGATGCTAAGCTAGCTACTAACGTAGAGCTTAAAGACGACAAGTACAAGGTTAAAGAAATTAAGGACCTGTAGAAAATTAGTTGTTAGTAGAAATACTTAGTTAAGTAGCAAGAATAGCTAGAAAGCTAGAACACTTAGAAACTAAAGAAAAATTTAACGAACTGCAAGTCACAGGTACTTGCGTACTACTAGAGACACCTAATAAAGAAAGGACTAGGTCCTTAAGAGAGAAAAGGTAATTAAAAGAAGAATTAAAAGAAGCGTTAGCCTGTAACTAGCCTAAGTTAGTTAATAGCCTAGGTAGTAATAGTTTAGTTGCTAGGAAGTCTGTACTAGGGGCAGAATTCCCCTCAGCTTGCTCTTTCGCGCGATCCTAGAGATTTAAAATAGCGAGATCTTAATTAGCAAATAACTTCTCTTGCGCCTTAGCTTCTAGGAGCTTAAGTTCGCTCTGAGCTAGCTGAGCCTTTAAACGCGCAACCTTAAGGCGTTTCTCCCGTTTCTCCCGCTAAACCTTCTCCTACTCTTCCTTAGACACGAACAGGCTACACTTAGCCTTTACTAAAATACAGCTAGCATAGCGACCTGTCGCAGTATCTACAAAATAGCAAAGGTTCTTCTTCTTACAGCGCTTACAACGAAAAGTTATCTCCAAACCTTGCTCTTTTACACGATTAGCACGGGCACGACGCTTAGAAGTCGAACTCTAGGGACAAGAATAACAGGAAGACAGAACCTTGGGCATAGTTAGGAAGGCAGGGCAAGAAAGGAAACGGTTACGACACAACAGACCTATAGAAGCCTTATATACGACCTGCTTACCGAAACGCAGCACGGGAAAACAATAATCTAGAGTATTAGGACGATACGCCTAAGAGGGGGGATAATATTATAAGTAACAAAAGGAATCCTTCCTTAATAAAGGAATTAGGACTAGGCGCCTCTTAACAAGCGCTAATAACAAAGGACGACTAGTGCGGGGCACAAAGAGGGTTACGTGACTAACATCCCGCTAAGGCTAACTATCCGGGATAGCAGAGCTACTTAGGATAGCAGAGCTATTACAAACATCCCTTACACTTAGAATAGACAGGATAGCAGGAACAGATTGCAATAGGTATAAAGGATAGACAGATTTTATTATTACACTTGTTATAGTTAACTCAAATAGTTCATCTCTTATACAGATTGTTAACTAGTTATTCTATTATTTATAGAATTAGTATTGTTTATCCTTTAGTTACAACGATAACTCTTTTCCACCTAATCATTCCATACATTACCTCACGGACTACCGCTTTAGTCTACCTCGCCTTAGTACGGACCGAGCCTAGAGAAGTATAGCTTAACCCCGTGTAACACTACCTTTATGAACCTAAGAATATAGAAATCTATAACAGACTTCCCTAAGTATAATGCAACAATAGATATTCTTACTATGAAGAGTAACTTAGGAACTTATAATATATAGGTAACTACTATGACGTTACTTTATTAGTAAAAATCTATGAAGTAGCAGATCATCTAGTCTATAAAGCTAGGAAGGCTAAACTACGAAAAAGAATTACTAGAGAAAAGATACTTTATTAGAATATTTGTTAGAGCTTCCAGTGTAATGACAGGTATACTATATACGATAATAGTAAGTATAGCTTAGGCAGCTTTCCTTAGAAAGGAAAAGGTAAGTAGGTAAAAAACGAGAATATTGCTAGAGACAGGGTTATACTAGCAAGAGTATACCTAAGTTGTCTCATAGAAAGCTGTAGAATACTAATAGTTAAGAAAAATAGTTACCTATGTCTAAATTTATATAAGTTTAGAATATTTAGGCGCTTAGCGATAGCAGAGCTATATAAATAATAATCGTACTCTAAGTAGCAGAGAAACACGCATTATTATACTCAGTTAGGAAGAATCTAGTACTAGTTTTTGTACGGGTGTTGGAGAGTATAAAGACAATATCACAAGGATGTTAACGCATCTCCTCAGCACAGCTAAAGGGAGAAGGATGTACAGGTGTTGTACAGTTATATTTAAAAACCAAAGGAGTGTAATAATACCTGTATAGGCTGCTAGTAAACAGAAATAAAGACTAAAAAACAAAAATTATACTAAGCATACTATTTTTAATCGTTAAGGGTTTAGTCATTCCCTAGCAAGTGCATCTAAAACACTAGGAATATACATTTTAGCATTAACAAAGCACTTCTTATCCTAGCATAAACCTTCTCTTTCTTAAGTTATAGTCCTATTATAACTCTCTAGTAATTTATTAAAAGCAGTAAAGGAGAATTGTATAAATAAGTAGCTATAGTAAACAGCAGCAACTTGAAACTAAAGTAAAATCGAATAAAAGTAAATAAAAGCATGAATAGAAGAAATCAATATATTACAAAGCTTCTTGTGGTCAGCAGTTATATATACTTACAGAATCTAGGTGTAATAGTGTTGTTGCAGCTTCCTGTAGCGAAAACCGCGCAGGAGTTAGTGAAGATAAAGCTTGCAGGTAAAGGTAAAGGTAGCTGCCTATTTCAGATTGCGCGATTCATATGTCTATATTAATTAACAAGAAAAATACTATATAAGCTGTAATTACCTATGGGGGTGTTCTCTAAAAGCTGATAACTAATTGGCTGGTCTTCTTCTAGCTCTAAAGACTCTAGGTTTGTAACTGCAGTAGATATTCTAAATAAGATATTTATACTTCTATACGAAAAAATCTGCCTTTTCTACGTGGTAGGCGTAGGCAAATAGTTATAATTATAGTAGTAGTTAAAATAGTGTCATGTAATTAGTCAACAGAATTTAGATGTCATTTTAAGCACCTAAGTTCTGTGCTTTCGCAGCAATCTAGCACTATAACACTAACCTACTAATAAAGAAGCATTTACAGGACTAAGCTATTATATATATTATTACTCTACCTCCTCGTTCTAAAAAGACATAGACTATTTCATAGCCTATTTAGTGATAGAGAAGTCAGATATATCTATATCTAAGTTTCTCTAGTTTTATAAGTCTTTAACCTCTATATCTACATTACTTAGAGTGAAGAGAGTATCTACTATCTTCTTAATATTAGCTATAGCTTCCTTTACAATCCTAGAAGTAAAGGTAGCTCTTTTATTTAATAGCATAATACATCGCATTTTTGCATCTACATTTCCTCTCTCTTAGCAGTGCATCTTATTAAGACTATACATCTTCTTATAGGGTGCTTCTAAGAAGTAATATATCTTATTCTTCTTATATAAAGACTAACGTAAAGCATCACCGAGCCGGCTATATCACCGAGCCGGCCACTTTGTCTTAGCATCACGAACACTACGTACAAAATATAAAATTACTCTATATTCTCTATAGATTCTTTATATAATATAGCTATATTAGATTTAGAATCTTCTTCTATCTCTTTCTAATATATATAAGCGTTATATCTAGTCCTGCTACAGTTACTACAGTGCTGTTAAGCTAGTTAGGTTCTTTCTTAGCTACCTCTACTACTACTCTTCTTAGACCTTATATAAGCAGTAGAAGCACTTTTAGCTACCTACAATACGTCTACATTAAACTTTATTATACTACTTGTCTAAATTTGCTTCCTTTTATATTCTTAACGCTTTGTTAACTTTACTACTTACTCTTTAAGCTTTTATACGCGGGCCTTAATAAGAATATTTTAATATAGTATCTTTTTAGCTTCTTTAATAACTTTTAAAAAGCCTTCTTTAGCGCTTATTAGAAATTATATAAAGAAATCCCTTATAAGCTTTTACTGCAACCTAAATTTATACGTATTGCTTAGTATTCTAGACTGCTAGGGCGTTTCTAGTAAGGCTACTAGTAGTAGCGTATAAAGACAGACCTTAAAGTAATTAATAACCCTCTGCGCGTTAAGAGAAACTAATCCTACTGCTTTAAAGGCTTTCTTGCAGTTCTTATACGTAAATATATTAAAAAAGGCGTCTTTAAAGGCTAGAGAGAAGCCTTCTTTATTAATATAGAAGACGCGTATACGCGTTAGAAATACTTTAGCTCTAATAGTAAGAAATATACTATATTAAGTAGCTAAAGTATATACAATAAATAGGCAGGTATACAGAGGGTTAGAATCTTTTATATAAAGCAGTAGTTCTTCAAATTCTAGTTAAGATAGCTTTTATAGCCGTCTAAAATAAGCAGCCTATAAAACTCTACCTAACGTAACTTTATATGCTTATTAAAGTGCTTTAACTACTTAAGGCTAAGCTAGTTATTAGTCTAGCTATTTTTAGATACTAATAGCTTCTAGTTATATAGTATTTCTTTCTTCCTATACTATACAGAGATATATACGCGTTCTTTGTAGATAATAAATAGTAAGATTATATACCTAGCAGCGTATATACTCTAGATATTTATAACCTACTCTCTATTACCTAGCTAAATAAGGTTTAGTCTTATATAACGTTCTAAGCCTGTAACTACCTTTATTAAGCTAATAACTTCTATCTAGAAGCCTGTCTTATTAAAGTTATAGATATTAATATCTAGAACTCTATACTTAGCTTTTGTCTCTTGTATAAGCTTAAACTAGGCGCTAACAACCTCTAAGTCTTCCTAAAGTATTCTTTAGTAATTCTTTACTTAATTAAAAGCTATCTTAAGCTTCTCTATATAAGAAATAAAGTGTCTAGGCTATAGCTTGCCTACTAGTATTCTACTATGTATAGCTAACAGCTTATTAGCTATATCTGCTACCTTATAAAGCTAGAGGGCAAATCCTCGCGCGTCTAGATTAAGGATATATTATATAATAGTTTGCTCTTCTACTAGAGAAAGCTTTTAACAGTTTAAAGATGCTTAGCGTTAATTTATAATTCTGCGCAGCTAATTAGAGAGCTACTAATATTATACACTAAAGGCTGTAGCAGCGCGTTACAGAGTCCAAAATTAACGTAAGGTATAAGTATAAAGAGTAACTTCAATTCTACCTTCTTTATATAATAAATTAACATTATCTTAAGATAGCATTCTATTGCATACGTAGTGTTCGTGATGCTAAGACAAAGGAGCCGGCTTAGTGATATAGCCGGCTCGGTGATGCTTTACGTTATAGATAATATTCAACTCTTTTTACTAACGTGAGCCACAAGCGAGCTGATCACACAAGCGAGCTGATCACTTTGCCAAGACAACACTACCTCCTGCTATCCATCACAATGTCACAACTACCTGATCTTGAATCACTTTCCCGCGCAGATAGGCTAATCCTTGCCATCCAAGCTATGAAATCTAATACATCACTAAGTCAGCGACGCGCTGCTGCTATCTACAACGTTCCTCAAAGCACGCTTAGTACCCGACGCGCCAAAACACCTGCCCGACGCGATATCCACCCCAATTCATCAAAGCTAGTAAAGCACGAGGAAGAGACGATAATCCAGTATATAAGGAAGCTTGACGCGCGAGGTTTTGCTCCCACGCTTAGCTACGTACGAGAAATGGCTGATCAGCTACTTGCTGCACGTGGTGGTACCCAGGTTGGCCAGAACTGGGCTACCAACTTCATACGCCGCAAGCCTAGTATCAAATCTCAAGTAACTAGGCAGCGTGATCTCCAGAGAGTTCTATGCAGCGATCCAGCTATTATCAGCCCCTAGTTTGATCTTGTACGTAGCGTCAAAGCTACGTACGGTATCTTGGACGAAGATACCTATAACTTTGACGAGACTGGCTTCTAGATAGGTGTTGGAGGGTCAGTAAAGGTGGTCACAGCGTCTGAAAGGCGCCTCAAGCCATTGGGAGTTCAGCCTGGCGATCGTGAGTGGGTAACGTTGATTGCCGCGATCAGCGCTGGAGGCTGGGTTGCTCCACCCTTTCTGATCTTCAAAGCAAAGCACCACGACCAAGCCTGGTACTATAACCCTAAGGATTAGAGAATAGGTGTTAGTAATAACGGTTAGACGACAAATAAGCTTAGTATCACCTAGCTACAGCACTTCATCCGGCATACAGAGGCTCGAACAGTGGGTAGTCACCGGCTGCTTATTCTTGATGGCCATGAGAGCCATAAGTCACTTGCCTTCCAAGATCTATGCGAGGAGAACAAGATTATTACCCTCTGTATGCCTCCGCACGCTTCCTATATCCTACAGCCCCTTAATGTGGGGTGTTTTGCTCCCTTAAAGCGGGCGTACAAGAAGGAGATCAATGTCTTGGCAAATAGCCACATCAACCACATCGACAAGAAAGCCTTCTTAACCACCTTTACTCAGGTATTTGGTAGCGCGTTCTCAAAGGAGAATATCATATCTAGCTTTCGAGCAACTGGCTTAGTACCATATAACCCAGGGGCGGTGTTATCAAAGCTTGAAGTCAAGCCTCGTACGCCATCACCACCGCTACCAGGGCTTACCACCTGGCAGCCTAAAACACCAAGCAACGCTATTGAAATAGAGGCTTAATCAGCGCTTATATTTGACCGGATTCAGAGGCACCATAGCTTATCACCAGCATTAATTATTGAGATGATAAGGCAGTTTAAAAAAGGGGCGGATATTATAGTACACTCTCAGGTGCTTTTAGCAGCTAGGGTAGCTGACCTTGAGGCAGCAAATAGAGCTGCTTCTGAGCGTAGGAAGCGTAAAAAGAAGCGAATTCAGGAAGGAGGGACCCTATCGCAGGTAGAGGCTGAGGCAATAGTTGAGCAAAGGGACGTTGATGGTCAATTCGAGAAGGAGGCGCGTGATGGGAGGCTGCGCGCAGGTGGTAGTAGAGGTGGTATCCGACGCTGTAAGACATGCGGTGAAACTGGGCATAACAAGCGCACATGCCAAAAAGATACAGTAGAAGTAGACAATTAATTTAAGCTACTATACGTTGTAATAGCTTATCGTGGTGTTAAGTTGTTCGCGTTTGAACGTAGGGTGCCGCATTTAGTGATCAGCTCGCTTGTGTGATCAGCTCGCTTGTGGCTCACGTTATCCTTATGTATCATTTGATATGCTCTCGAACATAAGCTCGAAGAAATTATAAAAGAAGCGCCACCTAGATATGTACGTAATCTTTTCTAACAATTTCTCTATATAGAGGCTAAGAAGCTTACTCTGCACTACCCAAGTATTTTCTTTTAATTAAGACAAGCAAAAGACATTAGAAGTTTGATAGAAGCCACTTTACTCTACATCATATATAAAGATTTTTATACTAAGGAGGAAGCTTATCTTGCTTCTTAATTGTAAATATCTATAAGTAAGTTAGTTAAGTGCTACAGCACTAGTTCTCATTCTGATAAAGCTTAGAGAAGGCTTATATTACTATATTAACTACTAGACGCTCGACATTATCTTAGAAAAGAATTAGTACTTATTCCCTTTTATCTTAAAAACGCTGTCTGAACTTATTAAGCTAAGTAGTTTACTAAGCTTAATATAGTCTAAGCTTTTTATAAAATCTATATTACTTCGAAAAAAATAGAAGAATGCGCTTTATATAGCTAATTTATTTCTCTGGCTTAGCTAGTACTTTAAGTACTTTCTAGAGATACATCAGTTATATTTTGAGAGAATATTTATAAATCAACGTTTTAGCCTATATTAATAACATTTCAATTCACTCTGAAGAAGACTAGAAGGACTATAAGCGCCAGATAAACAGCGTAATCCAGAAACCAGGAGAAGCTAGACTTTAGCTAGGTTCCGATAAGTCTAGGCTCTGTGTTAAAGATAAAATATCTCAGCTTTATTATTAAAGCTAAGAAGAAAATATCTATAGATCTTAAGAAGATCTATTTAATAAGAGCCTAGAAATCTCTAAAGATATTAGAGGAAGTATAGAGCTCTTTCAGATCTACTAATCTTGACTAGAGCTTTATGAGGAACTTTTTCTAACTACCTGCTCTAGTTAAAAATATTAATAAAGAATATATCCAGTTTGTTTAAAGGAAGTAATAGAAATAGGCTTCTAGTACTAAGGAAGATATTAAATTTAGAATTAGTATTAGCCTAATTTGATTCTAACTCAGAGTTTTACCTGGAAACTAACGCTTCTAGACAGGCTTTGAAAAAAAGCCTAATATAAAAAGAATTTAATAGTAAGGTTTTAGTAGTTACCTTCTTCTATGCAAAATATACACCTGCTATCTACATCTATAACGGGTATAATAATAAACTTCTTATAGTTCTTCAATACCTACTTTAATAGTAGAAAGAATAATAATTTATTGAGACTTTGAAAACCTTTATAAACTATAAAAATTTTAAGTACTTCCTCGAAGGATGACTACTTCACAATTAATATATACGCTAGTCTACTCTCTTTATATTACTTAACTATGCCATTTAACACTAACTAGATTTCATAAACTATATAGCAGACGCGCATTTCTACTATAATAAGAGTATACTAGCAGATAAACTTAAGAAGAGAATCTAGAGTTGCTTCTTCTAAATCCTCATATTATCTAGATCTCTAGATAATGGCCTAGAATATTCTACTATTATACCTATATGAGTATAAAAAGAGAAGAATAGAGAGATAGAAACTCACTTAACTAAACTAGCAGAGAAGTAGCGCTGCGCAGAGAAGAAAGATGGAAGGTACGAATAGATATTCATTGCAATTGAATCTAGCTGAAGAAAGTTTCTCCTAAAAGCGAGACTAAAAACTCTTATATTATAATATAATAACTTCTATAGGAAGCTTTACTAAATAAAATAGTGATAGGTATCTAATTCTAATGAACTGCGTTTTTAGCATAAGCTTCAACGTCTATAAAAGCCGACCTACTAGCTATTTAAGAAAGAGAATAGTTATAAGATTCTAATATAGGTTTTCTTTTAGCATAGAAAGTTAAAAAACATCTAGTGGTATATCTATAACTATAATAATTGTAGAAGGGTAAAGCTTTAGAGAGACTCAAAGCAAGGCTCTCTTAAACTTATACTTAACCTAGTTAGAATCTAGAAGAAACTCTTTCTAGATTTCATTATTAGCCTCTCTCTAAGTAAGACATATACTACACTTATAGTAGTTATATATACGCTTAGAAATAATATAACTCCTATACTACTCTATTCTTTTAATACTTTACTAGCGGTATGGGAGCTTATTAAACTAACTGTATTATACTACTGGCTTTTTATTTCTATTATCTTTAACTAAAGAGCTGAATTTGTAAGGCACTTGTAGGAGGAACTCTGCAAGATACTTAATACATATTAGCATCTTTCTACTACGTTCTATCTTTGAACTATTAAAGCTACTATAACAATAAACAGTATAGTAGAAACATACTTCAAGGATTTTATGAACTAGTTCTACGATAACTCGGCTATAATATACTTTATAGCCCAAATCGCAATTAAAGAATAAGTTATCGAATCTATTAAAGTTAGCACATTCTTTTTCTAGGAAAGCTTTGAGATAGATCTTATATAGCTTTCTAAAAAATATTACAATATCTATCACTTTATAAAACGCCCAGAGAACTATATAAAGCTTGCAGTAAAGAAGCTAAAGAAAACTCCAAATTCTTTATAGTTTATAATAGGTAAAGATTAGTAAGCTGAAGAACTCTATATAAATAAAGAAAAGAAGTAAGACTTTATTTTTTAAGAAAAAAGACTAGATTTAGTTATAGTATAGAGTACACTTCTTCTATAAAAGTTTAAGTAAGAAGCTTAACTAAAGAACTCTCAGTATCAAGTTAAAGAAATTAAAGAGAATACGAATATTAGGCTAGATACTTTACCTATAGTCTACTATGTTTCCTATAAAGATTAGTTAAGACTTATCGAAGCTAACTTTATACTAAGCTAGTTCTAAAGTCACCAGTAGTTTTATAATATCTATGTAGATAAATAGAAGAAATAGCAAGTAAACTCTATTATATAGAAGAAGAGTAATGGGAAGAACTTAAAATATTCAGTTTAGTAGGTAGAATATAATAACTCAATATATAAACTAGTAAGATTTGTACACGATACTGAAGTATTTTAAATTTAAGAAAAGTTAACAAAAGTACTAGGGAACAGCTATAAATATCTTTTGAAAGCTTTACTATAAAATATTTGGAATAAGTTTCTTATACTTAGCTATATATTATAGAAGAAAGTAGTTAGAAAAGTAAACTATGAATCCTTTTTTAGGCTAAAAAGCTAGAGGTTGGAAGCATATATACCTATTAACTTCAAAAAAGGATTCTTCTTTATAAATTAACTAAACT
Source organism: Alternaria brassicae (assembly GCA_004936725.1). Classification (NCBI taxonomy): domain Eukaryota; kingdom Fungi; phylum Ascomycota; class Dothideomycetes; order Pleosporales; family Pleosporaceae; genus Alternaria; species Alternaria brassicae. Next base: position 274,656 of record CM016506.1, on the reverse strand, counting down.
AACTACGTAGAGGATGCAAGAAACCTGCGTAAGAAGTTGAAGCTCTAGTTAAAGTATTCATAGCTATCTTCTTACCCTTACCCTTATTATCATACCTAGCCTTAGCAATTTCTTGTCATACTTAAAAATTAACTTAATTACATTCTTATAACGCAGTGACTTTAGAATTTTTATAAACTAATTATAAAAAGAAGTAAGCTACTATATAATAAGTAGTAAAATAAGTAGATATAATATTTTAATAACGTAAAGCACCAGTGAGCCGGCCACCCTAGTAAGCTAGCTACTTTTTCTTAGCATTGCGAAAACTATGTACGAAGTGCAATGCAATCTTAAAATAAGCCTAACTTATTATATAATGGCAGAATTAATCTTACTCTTTAGGCTTATAAATTAGGCTAATTTAAGAGACTGCGACAAGCTGCTGCAGCCTTTAGCGTACAATATTAGCAGCTCTCTAATTAGCTTTACAGAATTATAAATTAACGCTAAATACAGCCTAGAATCTTAAAGCTTACTATAATAGAAATGCAAACTATTATATAATACATCCTTAACCTATACGCGCTAGAATTTACTCTCTAGCTTTATAAGGTAGCAGATATTGCAGATAAACTACTAGCTATATATAGTAGAATACTTATTAGTAAGAACTAGGCAGAGGGCTTTGTTTAGCGTATAGAGAAGCTTAAGATAGCCTTTAACTAAGTAAAGAATTGCTAGAGAATACTCTAGAAAAACCTAGAGGTTATTAGCGCCTAGTTTAAGCTTATATAAGAGATAAAAGCTAAGTACAAGGTTCTTAATAATAATATCTATAACCTTTATAAGACAGGCTTCTAGATAAGCGTTATTAGCTTAATAAAAGTAGTTATAGGTTTAAAGTATTATATAAAACTAAACCTTATCTAGCTAGATAATTATAAGTAGATGACAGTTATCTAGAGTATCTACGCTGCTAAGTACGTAACCTTGCCCTTTATTAGTTATAAGAAACGCGTCTATATCTTAGTATAGTATAAGAAGGCTTTAATACTATATAACTAGAAGCTCTCTATATCTTAGAATAGCTAGATAAATAATTAGCTTAGTCTTAAGTAGTTAAAGCACTTCAATAAGCATATAAAGTCGCATTAGATAAAGTTATATAGGCTGCTTATCTTAGACAGCTATAAAAGCTACCTTAACTAGAGTTTTAAAAACTTCTGCCTTATATAAATGATTCTAACCCTCTATTTACCTGCTTACTTATTCTACGTACTTTAGCTACTTAATATAGTATGTTTCTCGCTATTAAAACTAAAGTACTTCTAACGCGTATAAGGCTTAGTATTATAACGCGTCTTCTATATTAATAAAAAAGGCTTTCTTCTAGCCTTTAAAGACGCGTTTTTTAACGTATTTACGTATAAGAACTGCAAGAAGGCCTTTAAGGCAGCAGGGCTAGTTTTTATTAACGCGCAGAGAGTTCTTAATCGTCTTAAGATCTGTTTTTATACGCTACTACTTATAGCTTTACTAGAATCGCCCTAGTAGTCTTAAACACTAAGCAATACATATAAATTTAGCTTATAAGCAATGCTATTATATAATCGCTAGAAGATGCTAAGGAAGGCTTCTTAAAGCTTATTAAAGAAGCTAAAAAGATACTATATAAAAATATTCTTATTAAAGCCCGCATATAAAAGCTTAAAGAGCAAGTAGTAGAGTTAATAAAGCGTAAAGAGCGTAAAAGGAAGCAAATTTAGATAAGCAGTATAATAGAGTTTAGTGCAGGCGCATTATAGGTAGCTAAAAGTGCTTCTATGCTTGTTTAACGTTTAAAAAGAGTAGTAGTAGAGGTATTTAAGAAAAGACCTAGCTAGCTTAACAACGCTGTAGCAATTATAAAGAGATTAAATATAATACTTATACGTATTAAAATGATGCAGAAGAAGATTCTAAATCTAATACAGCTATATTATATAAAAGAATCTATAAAGGATGTAGAGTAATTTTATATTTTGTAAGTAGTGTTCGCGATGCCAAGAAAAAAGTGGCCAGCTCACTGGGGTGGCCGGCTCACTGGGGTGGCCGGCTCACTGGTGCTTTACGTTAGACTTACTAGCTATAATATAATGTTTATAAGTCTAATAGCGCTAGTATTAACTAGAGACTTATAATAGACAAAATTTGCTTAAACCTCCTCTTAAAGAGACAGGTTAAAGCAACCTAGAACTTATTAAGTTTCTTAGTAGTGTACTTCTTAGAGCTAGCTGAATATGCGTTATCTTAGCTAATCAGCCTATAAATATTCTTGATATTATCTAAGAACTATAGCACTATTAGCTAAAAGAAACTAGAAATGGAGCTAGAAAAAGAACTTATAAGATAGTAGGTAAGGCACTTAGTCTAGTACTAAGTGTAGGCTCTCTTACGCGCAGACTTCTATTAAAACTTGTATAAACTTCTTTTATGGATATACTAGCTATATTTATAGTACTCAAAGCTAGTAGTTAGCGCCTTTGTAGTAAGGTCTTATGAGCGCAGAGCCTAGCTAGAGAGAAAGAAGTTATTACTACTATAGCTGCTATATATTAGAGCTAAGAGAGCTAGACTTAGCTTGACTCATGCCTTTATCATAGGCAGGCAGAGTTATAGAGAAGGTAGAGAAGAAAGTAGAAGTTATAGAATAGAAGAAGTTTATAATAATGATACTTAGAAGTCAAAGTGAAAAAAAAGCTCAAGTAAGAGTAGCTTTTTATATAGAAAATACAGAAGCTGCAAATCCTCTTACTATGATTAGAGACTTACTCAAGATTAGATAATAATAGCTATAGATAAGGTAAAGGACTTCAAGTAAAGTAAAAAAAATCCATGTTGTCTTACTATTAAACAGCTAATAGAGTGTATAAAGACACTATTATAAGGATATTAATGCATCTCCTTTGCATAGCTAAGACAATAAAGATATACAGGTGTTATACAGTTATATTGAAAAGTTGAAGGAGTGTAGTAATACCTGTTCAAGCTGCTAGTATACAGAATTGAGTCTAATAAGCAAGAATTGCTTAAAGTATATTATTATTAATAGTTATTAAGAATGTAGTTCTTATCTAGTAAGTGCATCTAAGTGCATCTAAAACACTAAAGATATACCTCTTAGCATTAACTAAACACCTCTTACACCAGCACACTATAGTTAGAGACTTACTAGAGATTAAGTAATAATAGCCAAGATGAAGTAGAAAGCCTAAAGTAAAATATAGAAAACGCGCAGAATTAAAGTTATATAGGTAGGGCGCTAACATAAATATATAATATATAATGAGATAACTAAAGAAGTTATAACGTTATAATAGCGTACTTTTAGCTTAAATTAGCGCCTAAAACAAGCCAAGGTAAAAAGCTTTTTATGATAAGATTAAAGATATAAACGCGTCCTAATATATACAAAACAAGCTTAAAATTGATCTAGTATAGAGTAAAATAATAGATATAGTAAAAGGTCTCTATAGAATGCGCAGAGCGCAAGCATCTAGTTAAATTCATAATTTTAGGCGCTTTTTATAAGATCATAAAAGCCTTTAAATATAAAAACTTATTTCTATAATAAGCGCTAAAGAAGCTATAGAGGATAGTATAAGTAAGATTATAAAAATATGTAGATTATGCGTAAACACATTTCTCTCTAGAAAAATATATAAATAAAAAAAGTACCCAGAAAGATACTAGAATAGTAATAGCTATAGCAGACTATTTATAGAAGGGTCTAATACCTAGTTTACAAGGAGCAGTCTCTATTATAGAGAATATCTTAGACTAGGCTTAAAATAGGTAATCAAGAGATACTAAAATATCAAGAGGCTTATACTATTCTTAATAAAAACAGACTTTGCCTTAAAAAATAAAGAAGTTCTACTAACCTATACTTAGGTTAAAGCTTTAGTCGGAATACCTTTCGAGTTTATTTACTCTACGCTTGTATAATGGGTTACAAAAAATACAAGTTTAGGTATACCCTATAACTTAGTAGATTCTTGTCTAAATTGGGTCATTTTAACGGCGTTTAGAAGAGAATTACCTAAAGGTTCTTCTATACTAATACTACGCTTAGCTAGCTAGGCTATTACGTAAGTTATACTAAGAAAACGGTTTTTTATACAATAACCTAAATAACAATCTAACCCTTAAGGTTAAGAAGTTAGGTTGTTAAATAACTTTTAAACTAAGCGGGATACAGCTTAGTAATGTATCACATAATAGAAGGCTAGACGTAAGGGCTATCTAATAACGTAGAAATTACCCGACTTGGACAAGCGATTAATAAGATACATAAAAGAAGAATTGTGGGTTATAACCTATTTGCCAGCGTAATTTACTTTAATCTAGCCTAATTAGAGTTAAGACATAGATGTTACACGGGGTTAGGCTATACTTCTCTAGGCTCGGTCCGTACTAAGGCGAGGTAGACTAAAGCGGTAGTCCGTGAGGTATTGTATAGAATAATTAGGTAGAAAAGAGTTATTATTATTAACTAAAAGGTAATAATACTAATTCTATAAACAATAGAATAACTAGTTAATAATCTATAGAAGAGATAAACTATTTAAGTTAACCACAATAAGTGTAATAATAAAATCTGTCTATTCTATATACTTATTGCAATCTATTCCTGCTATCCTATCTATTCTAAGTGCAAAGAATATTTGTAATAGCTTTACTATTCTAAGTAGTTCTACTATTCTAGATAGTTAGCCTTAGCAGGATGTTAGTTACGTAATTAGCACCCTGCGCTTATTATTACCTTCTAACGTAGTTGTTAGTTAGCGCTCCGCGCTAACTTCTTTATTAAGAGTAGAGTTTCTTTTATTACTTATAATATTATCCCCCCTCTTAGGCGTATCGTCCTAATACTCTAGATTATTGTTTTCCCGTGCTGCGTTTCGGTAAGCAGGTCGTATATAAGGCTTCTATAGGTCTGTTGTGTCGTAACCGTTTCCTTTCTTGCCCTGCCTTCCTAACTATGCCCAAGGTTCTGTCTTCCTGTTATTCTTGTCCCTAGAGTTCGACTTCTAAGCGTCGTGCCCGTGCTAATCGTGTAAAAGAGCAAGGTTTGGAGATAACTTTTCGTTGTAAGCGCTGTAAGAAGAAGAACCTTTGCTATTTTGTAGATACTGCGACAGGTCGCTATGCTAGCTGTATTTTAGTAAAGGCTAAGTGTAGCCTGTTCGTGTCTAAGGAAGAGTAAGAGAAGGTTTAGCAGGAGAAATAAGAGAAACGTCTTAAGGTCGCGCGTCTAAAAGCTTAGCTAGCTTAGAGCAAACTTAAGCTTCTAGAGGCTAAGGCGCAAAAGCAGTTATTTACTAATTAAGATCTTGCTATTTTAAATCTCTAGAATTATGCGAAAGAGCAGGCTAAAGGGAATTCTGCTCTAGGTACAGACTTTCTAGTAACTAAACTATTACTATCTAAATTATTAACTAACTTAGGCTAGTTATAGGCTAACGCTTCTTTTAACTCTTCTTTTAATTACTTCTTTTCTTTTAAATATCTAGTCCTCGCTTTCTTAGGTGTTTCTAGTAGTACTTAAGTACCTATAACTTGCAGTTTATTAAATTTTCTTTTAGTTTCTAAGTATTCTAGCTTTTTAGCTATTCTTACTACTTAACTAAGTATTTCTACTAACAACAAATTTTCTGCAGGTCCCTAATTTCTTTAAGCTCTATGTCTATTACTAGCTTAGTATCTAGAGGTACTCTTTCTAGAAGTTTTTTATAAAAGATAGAGTAAACGCGCATGCCTAGTAGCAGTTAGAGTTTATAGTTTACTGTGCTTATTTCCTCTAGAATTTTAAAAGGTTCTATTTAGAGATTATCTAATTTCTTACATAATTATTTAGTTTTTAAGTTCTATCGCGACAGGAAAACTTTATCCTTTTTCTTAAAGGTTAGTCTTTTAATTCTTTGCTTATTAGCTGCTTTAGCTAATGTAAAGTTCCTGTAAGCAATATTCTTACTTAATTCTTTATATAATTCTTATATAAGGCGTACTTTATTGTCTGTGCCTACTACTATGCTTTCTACGTTCTTTAGATCTTAATAAGTAACTAGCTTATATCTGTAATTAGCGTAGTGTAGCGAATGTTTTATAGTCGCTAATTTTATACTGTTATAGGCTAATTGCGCTATTAGTAAGAGTTTAACCTAGTTGTCTTGCAGCTTATTAATATATATCCTTAGATACTGTTCTAGTTTCTGGTTTGTTCTTTCTGTCTAGCTATCTGTTTCTAGGTAGAAGCTAGTTAATAGCTTTTTCTTTACTTCTAATTTTGCTAGAAATGTTGTCTAGTATTTTGATATAAACAACTTGTCCCTATTAGTAATAAATTCTTTAGGCATTCTATGCTCTGATATTATCGCTTTAGAGACCTTATACGCGCATTCTTCTGCTGTAATAGTTTCTTCTGTTAGTACGAACTTTAATGCCTTAGTTAATTGATCGACAATTACTAGAATAGTATCGCAAAGTCATCCTAATGCTAGTTCTAGCGATTTTAGAAGCTTCACTATAAAGTCTATTATTACGCTACTCTATAGTCTTGTTGGTGGCTGTAAGGGTTGTAATAGGCTGTAGGGCTTATGTCTCTTTGGCTTATTCTAATAACATGCTAAACAGTTGCCTAGGACATCCTGCACCTTTGCTCGCAAGCGTGGTATCGCAAACACCTTAGCTAGTTGTCTAACTATTTCTTTAGTCGCTGCATACCTAAATTCTAGGGATTTATATAGTTTCTAGATAAGACTTAATCTTATATATAGAGGTATATATATTTAATCTTCTTAAATTATATCTTAGTACTCTTATTTATCCTATAATAGTTTGTTAGAGCCGTTCTTGTTAGGCTTAAACTACTAGTTAGCTGCTTTCTATTACTATTGCGTTTGTAATAATTCTACCTGCTTAGCCACCTTAGCTATTCTAGCTAGTTCTAGCTAGTTATATTGTAGCGTGCTATTAGATACTTTTCTAAACATGGCTTTATATAGTTCCTTATAGTTTTCCTCGCGTAAGTCAGACCTTCTGCTTAGCGCGTCTGCTACTCTGTTAAGCGTTCTAGCTTAATAGGTTATTTTAAAGTCAAACTAAGCTAATATGTTAGCCTATTAGGTTTGCTGTCTGTTATGTTTCTTAGTTGTTATAAACCCTGCTAGGTTCTAGTAATTAGTAAAGACCTTTATCTAGTATAGTAGTCCTAACAAATAGACTTCCTACTATTTAAAGGAATTAGCTACTTCTAGTAGCTTCTTATTATAAACGTTGTAGTTAAGTTCTGCTCTAGAGAACTTCCTTAAATAGTAGAATACTAGTCTCTATTTCTTGTCTAGGCACTATTATAATAGTATAGCCTCTAGTGCATAATCTAACGCATTAGTCTTAATTCGCATTTCTTATTTTAGGTTGTACATCTCTAGTACAGGTGCTTTAAGAAAGATTTATTTAATTTATTTAAACGCCTCTTATTATTCCTTATTTTAGTTAAATTATGTTTTCTTCTTTGTAATCTCTAAAAGAGGTACTATAATCTTTAAGTAATCTTTAATAAACTTCTAGTGTTACACGGGGTTAGGCTATACTTCTCTAGGCTCGATCCGTACTAAGGCGAGGTAGACTAAAGCGGTAGTCCGTGAGGTAATGTATGGAATGATTAGGTGGAAAAGAGTTATTGTTGTAACTAAAGGATAAACAATACTAATTCTATAAACAATAGAATAACTAGTTAATAATCTGTATAAGAGATAAACTATTTAAGTTAACTACAACAATAGTAATAATAAAATCCGTCTATTCTATATACTTATTGCAATCTGTTCCTGTTATCCCGTCTATTCTAGGTGCAAGGGATGTTTAGGATAGCTTTGCTATCCTAAGTGGCTCTGCTATTCTAGATAGTCAGCCTTAGCGGGATGTTAGTCACGTAACCTAGGCCCCGCCTTGGATCCACATCCTTCTATTGTGTCTGCCTAATAGTCTCTCTTTATACAGCCTATATAAGGAAGAAATAACTTCTTATTACCTTATAATATTACCCCCCCTCTTAGGCGTATTGTCCTAATATCCTAGATTATTGTTTTCCCGCGCCTAGTCCGGCGGCGGTAGTAGAGGTTTAGGTGTTCCTGTAGTGTCGTACCCTCTTTTCTTTCCTCTTCTTACTTCTCTTAACTATGCCTAAGGTTCTGACTTCTTAACGTTCTTAACTCTAGAGTTTAACTGTTAAGCGCCGTGCTCGTGCTAATCGTGTAAAAGAGCAGGGTCTTAAAATAACTTTCTATTGTAAACGCTGCGAGGAGAAGAACCTTTGGTGTTTTGTAGACACTGCAACAGGTTGTTGCGCTAGTTATATTTCAGTAAAGGCTAAGTGTAGCCTGTTTGTTTCTAAAGAAGAGTGGGAGAAGGTTTAGCGGGAGAAACAAGAAAAGCGTCTCAAGGTTGCACGCTTAAAGGCTTAGCTAGCTTAGAGCGAGCTAGAGCTTCTAGAAGCTGAGGCGCAAGAGCAGTTATTCGCTAATTAAGATCTCGCTATTTTGAATCTCTAGGAGCGTGCGAAAGAGCAGGCTGAGGGGGACTCTGCTCTAGGTACGGACCTTCTAGCAACTAAACTATCGCTACCTAGATTATTAACTAACTTAGGCTAGTTATAGGCTAACGCTTCTTTTAACTCTTTTTCTAATTACTTTCTTTCTCTTAAGAACCTAGTCCTCGCTTCCCTAGGTGTCTCTAGTAGTACTTAAGTACCTGTGACTTGCAGTTTGTTAAGTTTTCTTTTAGTTTCTAAGTGTTCTAGCTTTTTAGCTATCCTTGCTACTTAACTAAGTATTTCTACTAATAACTAACTTTTCTTAGGTCTCTAATTTCTTTAATCTTGTACTTGTTGTCTTTGAGCTCTATATCTGTTGCTAGCTTAGTATCTAGAGGTGCTGGTTCTAGAAGTTTCTTGTGAAAGACAGAGTAGACGCGCATGCCTAGTAGCAGTTGGAGTTTGTAGTTTACTGTGCCTATTTTCTCTAGGATTTTAAAAGGTCCTACTTAGAGGTTATTTAGTTTCTTGCTTAGCTGTTTAGTTTTTAAGTTCTATTATAATAGAAAAACTTTGTCCTCTTTCTTAAAGGTTAGTCTCTTAATTCTTGGCCTATTTGCCGCTCTAGCTAATATAAGGTTCTTGTAAGTAATATTCTTACTTAATTCTTTGTATAGTTCTTGCATTAAGCGGGCTTTATTATCTGCGCCTACTGCAATACTTTCTATATCCTTTAGATCTTAATAAGTAGTTAGCTTATATCTGTAGTTTGTATAGTGTAGTGAGTACTTTGTTGTTACTAACTTGGTACTGTTGTAGGCTAATTGTGCTGTTAGCAAGAGTTTAACCTAGTTGTCTTGCAGTTTGTTAGCGTATATCCTTAGATACTGTTCTAGTGTCTAGTTTGTCCTTTCTGTCTAGCTATCTATTTTAGGGTAAAAGCTAGTTAATAGCTTTTTCTTTACACCTAATTTCGCTAAGAATGTGTCCTAATACTTAGACGTAAATAGTTTATTATAATTAGTAATAAACTCTTTAGGTATTCTGTACTCTAACATTAGCGCCTTACTAACTTTATATGCGCATTCTTCTGCAGTAATAGTCTCTTCTGTAGGCATAAACTTTGCTCCTTTTGTGTGTCAGCACACGATGACTAGAACTGTGTTGCATAATCTTCTAGATCCTAGTTCTAGCGATTTCAGAAGCTTCACTATAAAGTCTATTGTTACGCTACTCCATAGTCTTATTGGTGGCTGTAGGGGTTGTAACAGGCTATAGAGCTTATGTCTCTTAGGCTTGTTTTAGTAACAAGCTAAATAGTTGCCTAAAACGTCCTGTACTTTCGCTTGTAAGCGTGGTATTATAAACACCTTAGCTAGTTGTCTAACTATTTCTTCTAGCAATATATGTCTGTATTCTTTAGACTTATGCAGTTCCTTAATAAGACTTAATCTTATTTATAGAGATACGTATGTTCAGTCTCCTTAAATTATATCTTAGTACTCCTGTTCGTCCTGTAACAGTTTGTCGGAGCTGTTTTCGTCGGGCTCGAACTGCTAGCTGGCTGCCTTCTGCTGCTATTGCTATTGTAATGTCTCTACCTGCTCAGCTACTTTAGCCACTCTAGCTAGTTCTAGCTAGTTATACTGTAGTATGCTATTAGGCATTTTCTTAAACATGGCGTTATGTAGTTCCTTGTAGTTTTCTTCTTGTAGGTTAGATCTCCTGCTTAGAGCATCCGCTGCTCCGTTAAGCGTTCTAGCTTAATAGGTTATCTTAAAGTTGAACTAAGCTAACATCTTAGCCTATCAGACTTGCTGTCTGTTGAGTTTCTTTGTTGTTATGAACGTTGCTAGGTTCTAGTGATCGGTAAAAACCTTGATCTGGTGTGGTAGTCCTAATAAGTAGACTTCCCACTGTTTAAAGGCATTAACTACTCCTAGTAGCTTCTTATTATAAATATTGTAGTTAAGTTCTGCTCTAGAGAACTTCTTTAAATAGTAGAACACTAGTCTCTATTTTTTGTCGAGGCACTGCTGTGACAATACAGCTCCTAGTGCATAATCTGACGCGTCAGTCTCGACTCGTGTTTCTTGTTTCAGGTTGTACATTTCTAGTACAGGCGCCTTAAGGAATATCTGCTTAATCTAATTAAAGGCCTCTTAATATTTCTTATTCTACTTAAATCCTATCTCTTTCTTTGTAATCTCTAAGAGGGGTACTGTAATCTTTAAGTAATCCTTAATAAACTTCTAGTAGTAGTTAGTAAATTCTAAGAAAGATTGCACATTCTTAACTGTTTTAGAAATTAGCTATTCCTGTACAGCTAAGATTTTCTTCGGGTTTATCTTAACTCCCTCTGTAGACATAATAAAGCTTAGGAATTCTGTCTCTTTAACATAGAATTCGCACTTCTCTAGCTGCAGGTATAGCTTGTATTCCCTAAGCTTCCTAAGCACTGTCTTAACATGCTTAACATATTCTTTAAGCGTTCTGCTAGAGTACACTAGTACATCGTCTAGGTACGCTGTGACGAAGATTCCAAGGTATTTATAAAGGGCGTTATTAATAACTAATTAAAAGGTTGCTGGTGCGTTCGTTAATCTAAAAGGTATAACTGTATACTTAAATAGTCTATACTTTGTTTTAAACGCTGTTATCTATTTATAACCCTTTTTAATCCTAATTTGGTAAAATTCTTCCTAAACATTGAATTTTGTAAACTATTTAGCTCCCTAGAGTTAATCTATAAGCTCTATAATAAGTAGTAAGGAATATTAATTCTTCCGCGTGACGCTGTTTAACCTTTAGAAGTTGACACATAGTCGCTATTTCCTATTAGGCTTTTTTACAAATAAGATAGGTAAGGCTATTAGGCCTAATCCTGGTTAGATAAATCCCTTCTTTAGATTCTTCTAGATGTAATCCCGCAGCTTAGCGTTATGCTCAGGCGCTATTAGGTACATTAGTTCTAGGCTAAGCTTAGCCCCTTTATCTAGAATAATCTTATAATCTTAATCCTAATAGTCTGCTAAATCTATAGCTTTATTTTTCTTAAAGAGTTTCTTAAACTTGTTAGTTTAATACTCTCTTAGTATCTCTAGTAGTAGGGGTCCTTCCTTTGTAGTCGCGACTCGTCTTATCTAGATAACTTCTACTTTCTAAGGGTCCTTCTTATAGATTCTCCTAATCTTATAAGGCGAGATTTTGCTGAATCTCCCGTTCTAGGGTAAGCTCTGATCTGTCGGGCGTATCTCTCTACGTACTCCAGCAACCTTGTGCACTGGTTCTCTTCTAAGTATTGTCTTTATTCGCTAGTTAATAGCGGGGTTATAGGCGTCTAGCTAGTTATAACTAATTAACATATCTAGTCCTCCTAAGTCTATAATATTAATATTTATTTAGCAATCTATGCCTGCTATCTGTAGCTTAGTTAACTTGGTTTCTAACCTTATTATACTGTTTCTATACGTTATAGGTTTCTTGTCGGCTAGTACTACTGGTACTAGGTTCGCCTTAACCTGATATAGTACCTTGTGTTTCTCTACTACTTAGGGTAAAATAATTGTTTGTGCGGCCCCGCTATCTATAAGCGCCTTAATCTTCTGTTCTTATACAGATACAGTCGTAAGCAACTGTTTTGCTAGGCTATTGGTATCCTGTACTTTCTTAAGAGTCGTTATAGGTGCGCCTTTACTAGTAAGACCCTGTCTCTAGCGGCGTCCTAGTTTTTTAGCTATTTCTTGCCCTTATACTTAGGAAAGTAGCCTGTGTCGTTCTTTAAGCTGTAGTGCATTAAGCACCTGTCATTGTAACAGAAGCTCTAGTGAATATTAATGTGAGGTATCTCCTTCTTAGTAATCCTCTTCCTGGGTTAGGCCTTCCTAGCCTTGTGAATCGGGCAATCTGCAACTTCGCAGATGTTCGAGAATAGTGTACAGTAGTAGTAGTCGTCTACCTTGTGTGCTTTCTTGAGCTGTTCTTGATAGAAGTTACATCTATTCTTGCATTGCGTCTATAGGAGTTTGTAATAAGGATTTATTAGTTCTGGTTTATAAATATGGCAGTTGTCCGCTAGACACTTGTCTAGCTATAGGTTTAGGTGACAGCATCTGTTCTAATCTGTCTTGTATTTCTTCTTGTCTTCCTTATAGAACTAGCAATTAATCTTACAATTATACTAACACAATTTTTCATATTCTTTAGTATCTTCCTCTTCTTTAGACGTTTCTTAGGCCTTGCCCTTAACTTCTAAGTTCTTAAAGTAGGGTTATTAGATCACCGCCTAGTGTCTAATAGCCTTAGCGTCTTTACTAGTAATTATAATTTAGCTTCGAATCTTGCAGTTGTCGGCGTAGTGTGCGGCGTCTCCGCATATCCAACACTGCTGGTGGGCTAGACGTTCTAGAACGTCTTTGCCTTTAACTTTCTAGTCTGTGGTTTTTGGCGTATCTATAGCTAAAACCTTATTATTTTTCTTAGCTTATAGAACGATTACGAAAGCCTCCTTGTCTGCTAAGCAGGCTTCTTTGTAAAGGTTCTAGTTACTTAGGTCGTTATCTAGCTCTATCTAAGTCGGGTATAGCGTGCCTTATCTAATTATTCTAATCTTAATAGCCGCCTGTTTAACTGTTCTGTCCTTGCCGTGGTCGCGCGCGAAGTGTTCTACCTCGCCGCACCTTAGGCAGGCTTTGTTGTTATAACGCCTCTAGCGTTCCTTCTTAGAGAGACTGTCCTGTCTCCACCCTTAGGTCTTCTTGTCTTTAGGTTTGTCTTATACTTTGCTAGTTATAATAGCATCGCTATTCTTATTAAATCTTCTATGTTGCCTTTTTACGTTAGCTAAGTTAGGTTAAAAGTATTTCTTCTAGTTATTTTGTTTCTAAAGTCTGTTATTAATGCGCGTTACTAACTCTATTAAAGCGTGCAGAGTCTTAGACTTTTCGTGGTGTACTAGACTGTCCTTAATATTTTCTTTAAGGCTAGCTTTAAACACCGTTTGAAGTGCCGCATTATCTTAGTTAATCTGTGCTTATAGTTGCTTAAACTCCGCTGTGTATACTAACACTAATGTAAGCTGCCTTAGGCGAGTAATCTTCTTCTCGGCCTAGTTCTTAGCGTCTACCTCTCCGAAGATGCGTCCTATTTCTTCCTTAAATCCTGTCTAGTCTGTAAATAAGGTTTAAGTCTCTGTCTTAGTTCCTCTATATTCTGCGTCGAGCAGATAATCGTCAACATAGGGTTGCATCTAGTTAGCTGCCTTATTCTTTATGTACGTACTTATTATAAGGATCTTTTCTTAGTCGTTAACTACCTCGTTGTACTCGCAGTATAGGTTGGCATAAGTAAGGAACGTTTGTAGTTTCTTCTAGTCTCCGCTATATTTCTCTAGAGCTGCTATCTTAGGTTTTCTAGCAGTAACGGGTTTTTTATTAGGTGTAGCTATTAGCTAGTTTGTAAGCTAATTAATTATATCTAGTATAGATGCTATTTGCTAGGCCTAAGTCTAGGCCTGTTGCCTAAGATTCCTAATTTCTTGTATATTAAGGTTATTATCGCTTTTAGCGTTAGATGCCTTAAGCATCTTATTATTCTTAGGTACTAGGTGTGCTAGGGCTAGAGGTCTCTAACCCTAAGCTATATTATTCTAAGCGTTACCCTAATAAGCTATTATTAAATCTTATTTAGGCAATCTGTTAGTTAAACGTCTACTAATATCTAAGGTAGTTAAAGTATTACACGGGGTTAGGCTATACTTCTCTAGGCTTAATCTGTACTAAGGCGAGGTAGACTAAAGCGGTAGTCTGTAAGGTAATGTATAGAATAATCAGGTAGAAAAGAGTTATCGTTGTAACTAAAGGATAAACAATACTAATTCTATAAACAATAGAATAACTAGTTAACAATCTGTGTAAGAGATAAACTATTTAAGTTAACTATAACAATAGTAATAATAAAATCCGTCTATTCTATATACTTATTGCAATCTATTCCTGTTATCCCGTCTATTCTAGGTGCAAGGGATGTTTGGGATAGCTTTGCTATCCTAAGTGGCTCTGCTATCCCAGATGGTTAGCCTTAGCGGGATGTCAGTTACGTAACCCAGGCCCCGCCTTGGATCCACATCCTTCCATCGTGTCTGCCCGATAGTCTCTCTTCATGCGGCCTGCATAAGGAAGAAACAACTCCTTGTTACCTTGTAACATCTAGTAGTAGTTAGTAAATTCTAGAAAGAATTGCACGTCTTTAACTGTTTTAGGAGTTAGCTATTTCTATACAGCTGCGATCTTCTTTAGGTTTATCTTAACTCCCTCTATAGACACTATAAAGCCTAGGAACTCTGTTTCCTTAATATAGAATTTGCACTTCTCTAGCTGCAGGTATAGCTTATAATTCTTTAGCTTCCTAAGCACTTTCTTTACATGCTTAATATGTTCTTTAAGCGTTCTGCTAGAGTATACTAGTATATTATCTAGGTACGCTGTAACAAAGATTCTAAGGTATTTGTAGAGCGCGTTATTAATAACTAATTAAAACGTTACTAGGGCATTTATTAGCCTAAAAGGCATTACTATATACTTAAATAGTCTGTATTTTATTTTAAACGCTGTTATCTACTTATAACCTTTTTTAATTCTAATTTAGTAAAATCCTTTCTAAACGTTAAACTTTGTAAACTACTTAGCTTCCTAAAGTTAATCTATAAGCTCTGTAATAAGTAGTAAGGGATATTAGTTCTTCCGCGTTACGCTGTTTAGCTTCTAGAAGTTAATATACAGTCGCTACTTCTTATTAGCCTTCTTTACAAATAGGATAGGCGAGGCTATTAGGTCTAATCCTGGTTAGATAAATCTCTTCTTTAAGTTCTTCTAGATGTAATCTCTTAGCTCGGCATTATGCTCAGGCGCTATAGGGTACATTAGTTCTAGGCTTAGCTTCGCCCCTTTCTCTAAGATAATCTTGTAATCCTATTCCTAATAGTTAGCTAGATCTATAGCTTTGTTTTCCTTAAAGAGTTTCTTAAACTTATTAGTTTAATACTCTCTTAGTATCTTTAGTAGTAAGAGTTCTTCTTTTATAGTCGCGACTTGTCTTATCTAGATAACTTCTACTTTCTAAAGGTCCTTCGCATAGATTCTTGTAATCTTATGCGGTGAGATCTTGCTAAATCTCCTATTCTAAGTTAAGCTCTAATTTGTTAGGCGTATCTCTCTACGTACTCTAGCAACCTTATGTATAGATTCTCTTCTAAGTATTGTTTTTATTCGCTAGTTAATAGCAGGGTTATAGGCGTCTAGCTAGTTATAACTAATTAACATGTCTAGTCCTTTTAGATCTATAATGTTAATATTTATTTAGTAATCTATACCTGCTATTTATAGCTTTATTAATTTAGTCTTTAACCTTATTATGCTGCTTCTATACGTTATAGGTTTCTTATTAGCTAGTATTATTAGTATTAGAGTCTTCTTAACCCTATACAGTATCTTATATTTCTCTACTATTTAGAATAAGATTATTGTTTATGCGGCCCCGCTGTCTACGAGCGCCTTAATCTTCTAACCTTATATAAATATAATTATAAGTAACTATTTTGCTAGACTAATAGTATCCTATACCTTCCTAAGGGTTGTTATAGGTGCGCCTTTACTAGTAAGACCCTATTCTTAGCAGCGTTCTAGTTTTTTAGCTGCTTCTTTCTCTTATACTTAGAAAAGTAGCCTGTGTTATTCTTTAAGCTATAGTGTATTAAACACCTGTTGTTGTAATAGAAAGTCTAGTAAAGGTCTAAGTAAGGCACCTCCTTCTTAGTAACTTCCTTTAGGTAGGTAGCTTTCCTTAGCTTATAAATTAGACAATTTGTGATCTTGCAAATGTCCGCTAATAGAGTAGCGTAGTAGTAGTTGTCTACCTTGTGTGCTTCTTTAAACTAGTTTTAGTAGAAGCTATATTTGTTCTTACATTGCGTCTATAAGAGTCTCTTATAAATATCTACTTTCTCCAGTTTATAGATGTGACAGTTTTCTGCTAGGCATTCGTCAGCCTATAGACTAAGGTGACAGCACTAGTCTTAGTCTATTCTGCATTTCTTCTTATCTTCCTTATAGAACGTGCAATTAGTTTTGTAATTATACTAATATAGTTTCTTATATTTATTAGTATCTTCTACTTTAGAGGCCTCTTAGTCTAAGACCTTAGCTTCTATATTATTAAAGTAGGGTTGTTAGCGCATAGCTTTGCGCCTAATCTCCTTAGCATCTTTACTAATAATTATAATTTGTCTCTAAATCTTGCAGTTGTTAGCGTAGTGCGTTTTTTCTCTATATATCTAATACTAGTTGTTAGCTAGTTATGCTTTTATAACTCTGCCCTTAATTTTCTAGTCTATAGTTCTTAGTTCTACTAAGACTATAACCTTAGGTTATAACACTATTATAAACTTCTTTTTAGTCGCTAAGCGCGCTTCCTTGTATAGGTCTATATTGCTTAGGTTATTATCTAGCTCTATCTAAGTTAGATATAGTGTGCCCTGTCTAATTATTCTAATCTTAATAGCTACTTATTTAACTATTCTATTCTTACTGTAATCTTTTGTAAAGTGTTCTACCTCGCCGCACTTTAGGCAGGCTTTATTATTATAACACCTCTAGCGTTCTTTCTTAGAGAGGCTATCTTGCCTCTATTTTTAGGTCTTCTTGTCTTTAGATTTGTTCTGTACCTTGCTAGTTATAATAGTATCTTTATCTTTATTATATCTGCCGCGCTGCCTCTTTGTATTAGCTAAGTTAGATTAAAAGTATTTCTTTTAATTATTTTGTTTCTAAAGTCTGTTATTAATGCGCGTTGCTAACTCTATTAAAGCGTGCAGAGTTTTAGGCTTATTATAGTGTATAAGACTATTTTTAATATTTTCCTTAAGGCTAGCTTTAAATACTGTTTAAAGTGCTGCGTTATCCTAATTAATTCTTGCCTGTAGTTACTTAAACTCTACTATATAGGCTGCTACTAACATAGTCTGCCTTAGGCGAGTAATCTTTTTCTTAGCCTAGTTCTTTGTATCTACTTCCTTAAAGATATATTCCATTTTTTTCTTAAATTCTATCTAACTTGTAAGCAGGGTTTTTATTTCTTTCTTAGTACTTCTATAGTCTGCGTTAAGCAGGTAGTTGTCTATATAGAGTTGCATCTAGTTAGAGGCTTTATTCTTTATATACGTGCTTGCTATAAGGATCTTTTCTTAGTTATTAGGTACCTTATTATATTTGTAGTATAGGTTAATATTAGTAAGAAAGACTTATAGTTTGTCTCTGTCTTCTCTATATTTCTTAGGTAATACTATCTTAGGTTTCTTAGTAGTAACAGGTTATTTGTTAGGTGTAGCTATTAGCTAACTTACAAGCTAATTAATTATATCTTGTATTTTAGCTAATTGCTAAGCCTGCGTAGTAGCTATTCGCCTAAGATTTCTAAGTTTCTTAATATTGCAGTCCTCCTCTAACTTAGCGTTAGATGCCTTAAGCATCTTCTTATTTTCTAGTATAAGTTGCGCTAGTGCTAGAGGTCCCTAACCCTAGGCTATATTATTCTAAGCATTTTCTGTAGCTGCTATTATAAATCTTAATTAGGCAACCTGTTAGTTAAAACGTCTACTAATATCTAAGGTAGTTAAAGTATTATATAGGGTTAGGCTATACTTCTCTAGGCTTAGTCTGTACTAAGGCGAGGTAGACTAAAGCAGTAGTCTGTAAGGTATTATATAGAATAATTAAGTAGAAAAGAGTTATTATTATTAACTAAAAGGTAATAATACTAGTTCTATAAATAATAGAATAACTAGTTAGTAATCTATATAAGAGATAAACTATTTAAGTTAACTATAATAAGTGTAATAATAAAATCTATCTATTCTATATACTTATTATAATCTATTCCTACTATTCTATCTATTCTAAGTGCAAAGAATATTTATAATAGCTCTGCCGTCCTAAGTAGTTCTGCTATCTTAGATAGTTAGCTTTAGCGGGATATTAGTTACGTAATTAGCGCCCCGCGCTAATTGTTACCTTCTGACGTAGTTGTTAGTTAGCGCTCCGCGCCAACTCCTTTATTAAGGGTGGAGTTCCTTTTGTTGCTTGTAACAATAGACTTGTCTAGAACGCACCTAGAGCTTAATTAAAAACTTACAATACTATAAAAACCTACCTCTTGCTATAAACCAATCAATAGTTAATCTATTCTAATTATTCAAGCATCTCTCTCTTGACTAGCCTGTAACAAGTAGAGCTTCTGCTCTTGCAGACCCTCTGCTGCCTGAAAGTCTGCTCAGGTGGTTTTATCTTGAGTCGATGGAGACAACTGTGGTACTGTATGGGCCCTTAAAATTCGAAATTTTGCTCAGCCATAGATTATTTATAGTACACTATGGATTCACAAGGGCTTATATAAGAAAAGAGATTTTAAGGTATATAAAACCTCACAGGTGTTATTCTTGATACTCCAACTTTGAGGTTACACTTATATAAAAATTCTAACCTTTAGAGTGTCTCTTTCTTCCTGTCACTCCTCTGTGTACCGCTACCGCTAGCGTCGTCACTCGCCAGGGTATCCTTCAAGCGGATAAAGGTCATCCATTGCCTTGTTGCAAGCGTCGCGCGTAATACGCAAGTACATTTCTTGCAGGCAATCAATGGACAGCTGACCGACTCCACGATATACCCCTCGCCATTGTCGATCTGTCGTCTGCTCTTCCTCCCGATTCCAGTTCGCATCGATAGTCTTGACGATCAGGCTGTCAAACCTTTGGGATTCCTTGCCTGGATCGGTGTGAAATTGCAACCCAGCTAACATATCCACTGCAGCCGCGTCGATCACGAGACAGACACTGTACCGGCATTGAGGTAGCCAAGCACGACTTTCGGATATCAAGTCAAGGCCTCGCATCATTGCGCGAAAGTTCTCTCGCACGCGATCGTCGCTGGCACCCGCCAATTCTTCCTCGTCCTTGACCAGATCGAACTTGAATCGTCTGCGCAGCTCCTGCTTCTTATCTTCCGGTCCTTCTTTAGCTGCAAGAGAACGCTCGACAACCTTCACCCAATTACACATTGCCTGCTCCAGCTTGCCAAGCGTCGCATCTTCATAGCTTGTCAGGAACACGTAGTATCCCCACGTCCCATCATAAGGCCTCGGTGAGCGGACGTCGTCCTCCCATTCAGTAGTCGCCCAACTGTCTATCAGCTTCAATAGCGTTTGTAGGTCGCCTAGTTCAGCGTACATAGCAGACCCCTGGTGGTAGCCTATAGGGACATTCGCCAATCGATCTGCAAGCGCCATATCCGACGTGTACCGTTCCGTTCGGAGGTCGGTAACTGATCCATAGCCATAGCCTTCAGCGGAAAAGGCTCTGCGAAGAGGTACTGGTCGAGATATGAGCGAAGGGTCGATGGGAATGATGGGTGGCGTTGCTGCGCGACCACGACCGCGTCCTGTCATCTTGAAATATAGCTGTATGGTTTGAGGAAAGCAAAGAAGGAAAAAGGCAGGAATGTGGGATGGGTAACGTTCCATGAAAGCAACTGGCGGGAGAAGCTGGGCCTTTCACGCGTCTCAGAACGGGAAGATTGCCTTCGCTTATTAGGCAACCGTTCGAGCCGTCCGGTTGATGCCGCTTCTGCCTCCGCCTTCTCTATCTGTACCTTGACTCATTTTGTTATCGCTATCAAAGTACTCAGACTTCTTTAAATGAGTTCCAGATCCACGAGCAACGCTGCCATGTCCTCTGCGGTCTGTTCTTTTCCGGAGGGAGTGCAATTGCTCCCACTATAGGTCAAGATATACTTTCTCTCTCTTCTTCATTAGCGAAGGACGAGACCGCTTGTAGTAACTATCCTAAACTGTGACATCAAACGAGCGTAGCTTGGAATGCTTAAGGCTTTGTCATCCAAGTACTACAAGCAGTGCTCTTGGACGCGACTTGCAAATATTACTAATTACGGAATAACACTCGACTAAAGGAACGATAAGTATGTAACGCAAACATGTGATAAGCATCGAGAATTGTTTACGCAGCAACCGATATATTTTCGCTACTCACTAAGGTACGATCATCTACTAGGCCTATCCTAGGCTGTCCCTACGCACTGGATCGGCTCCTAGAAGGAGGCCTCCAGAACTCCAGGTCTTCCTGCTTACACCCGTGCTGCTTCCTAGCCATGTTCGCCCTGCCTGATTTAGCGCGCTGACTCCGCTGTCGATATTCTCGTGATCAGCTGTACAACACGAATCTTGGGAAGGTCGTAGGAACGTGTTCGCGAAGCTGTCAGGCTTTGGGTCCATGTTCTCGCAGCTCTTCACGAGGATGTGCGGATTTTGTTGAATGAGAGGGAGGGATCTAGTGTCCTGTCACCGCCCGCCGCCGTAATACGCATTGGTCTAACTTTCTACCCTTTGTCTTTGCTACTATGCAGCATCGTGGAATCGGCACGGCTATCATCGTACACCCTGTCTAAAGGTTTAGAGCTCACGAGACAGGAAGAGCTAATTCTTATGTCTGGTAACCATGAACCCTAATCAGATAATCTCGACGAAATCGAGTGCGCTTGCTCGGAATGCTCGCTGATGCCTGCATATAATCGAAGTTGTTCTTACCATGTTCTACTCAGACACATCCCAGACGAATTCTAAACTACAGAATTAGCGTTCATGGCTCTCGATGAGGAGAGGCAAAGAAATCTCCATGCCTGTATGATGAACAAGCATATGACCAACGGTAGAATTGCGCGCAAACGAGATCGCATTGTATGTCAACTTGCGCAGCCAGTCGTTGCAGAAGTGAAAGACCGTCTGCAGCGAGTTGGTGAGCGGTCTGGACCCTGTGACCTTGCTTCGCAAATCTCACTGCCGACTTTCTTGTTCGTACTTGTACATCATTCATAGTTCTATTGTCAAATTCAGGTTATTCCACGCCTTGATGAACGTGATAATTTGAAGAGCCACGCCTGCAGCCCATGTGAAGAACTTTGGATAGCTTGGTATGGTCGACTTTATCTTGACGTATATGAAACTGTTCACAAAGTGAAGACCGATGTGAGCTTCTGACATTGAGTTAATCCTCGCTGTGATGTATCGTCGGCTTCAATTTGTCTCCGTTCACCTGTTCAAAGAAACCCCTAATATTTCAACATCATTTACTCTCTCCCGAGGTCGTCAAAGGTCCCGTTGAAGAGATGAAACAGTTCCAGACAACAGGAAAGAGATATAAAACATGATCTCACCCAACCTCACTCAGCTTCCCGCCAATATCGCTCCGAACGCAGAACGGCGTATTCTCCATGTTATTCTGATGACAAGCTTCTGCACTTTCGGCTTGTGTGTACAGGGGATGTAGACAGCCTTTGTAGTAAACCTCCAACGTGGACACGTCTCGAGAATTGGCAGTGTCGCATTATCCGTTTGCAGCTTTCTTGAAAATAGTATATGCTGAGAATACGAACTAATCAGCGGGCGCGATGCCTTGACTACAGTTCCACATCCTAACCAACCGCATAAATTGTTCTTGCTCCACCACCACAACCTCTACATCTACAGCTGAATCTTATCCGCCATCCCCTGCCCACCCATCCACTCAATGTAACTCTCAATACTCTTCTGCATAGCATCCGTCGCCTTCTCAATCAGCCCCGTCAACGGCGTCAGACCAGCCTGCTCCTTCATGATATCGATAAAATCATTATTAAACGCATCATTGATATTCACCTTGGCAACACCACACTCAATGCACTCCTTGAGCAACTTCTCCTGGAACCATTCTCCCCCCGCGCCATGCAACACCAAAGCGACACGATCCCCCACCTTGGCATGCACATTGCGCAGACGCTGGTAATCCAGTTGCGGGCCCTTGGGACCGTATTTCCCATGTACATTTCCAAAAGCAGGAGCCAGCCAGTTGATCCCCGTAGCGACGAATTCCTCCGCTTGATCCGGCGTGGTAAGAATAGCTTCGAGACCCATTTCGCTCAAATCACCCACTCCATCTTCCCCACCATCAATCCTACCTGGCTCCGCTTCCGTAATGATGCCGCGCTCGTTACAATACCTCACCAGCTCCGCCGTCTTCTCGAGGTTATCGTCAAAATGGCTCATGTCGACCATGATGCCGTCGAAGCCTTTGTCAAAATTCGCGGCTTTCTTGACAATCTCGGGCGTTTGCGCGTGGTCCATGTGCAAGGCTATGGGCACGCTGGCGTTGTCGGCGGCTTCGCGGGCGGCGTGAAGCAGGATTCCGTCAGCGTAGGTTATGGCCCAGGGGAAGAGTTGGATGATCAGGGGCGCGCGTTTGGCTTCTGCTGCGCGGACGGAGGCGAGGATGCCCTCGACGTTGTAGCAGCATGTTGCGCAGATGGCGTATTTGTTTGCGGCGGCATGGGCGACGAGCTTGACGGCCTTGTTCTGTGACAGATCTGGTGCCATGGTTGCAATGGTCTTGATGTTTTCTCAAACAAGGTTTTGTTCAAATTGGTAAGAATTTAAGGTGAGAAGAGTGATTGAAGAGTGCGACGTGATGTGAGCGATGATGCAACCTCCCCTCGTCGTTCCGGTTGCATTTCCGATGTTCCGATTTCTACTCTTATGGTGGGGTTGTCGGCAACTGCTCTGCAAGGTGAGCGGCGGAACCACCGATATTCGGGTCATTTGCCGGCGAATTGCAGGGCTTGAGATTGTGGCCAAGTCCCCGCGGACAGCCTAGTCGAGCGTTACTTACCGCGGCCTTTGCCTTACCCCATATGTTGTCCATGACCGAGCGTAAATCCTGGGGTAACATAGATGGAAATGTCATTGTTGTAGGGGCTCTGCCAGGTCAATCTTGCAAGGAGGACAGATATGTCGCAGTCGCAGTTGCAGACTAGCTGATTCCGCCTTCATTGTATAACACGTGATGCATATCGCGAGTGCTTCAGAATGCTATGCGATCATCAATGTCAATTTCATCCGGTCTATCCCACTCTAAACTGAATCGTTATAATGTCAACTTCGCTCAAGTCTTGCGCTGCCAAACATCCCCTAGCCCATCAAATCACCCAGCGCATTGACATAGGCCGTGGGAACGGTCGTTGCACCTTCAGCCAGAAAGTCTTCTTTCTTACTGACACCCGTAAGCACAGCCAGTGTTCCGCCCAGCTTTCCATCGATGCCGAATTGAATATCTGTATTCATTCTGTCTCCCACCATACAGGTCCTACTACGATCAAACTTGAATTTGCCCTCCACGGCATCCATCATAGCCTGACTCGGCTTCCCCAGAGACAGTGGCGACCTACCAATGGCTCTCTCAAGCGAAGCGCCTGATGATCCGGCACCCGGGAATAAGGTACGTGCATTCGGTAGCGTAGAATCAATGTTCGTAGCAAGATACACGGCACCGCGCCGCAGGTACTGGAACGCAATTGCTGTTTTCAGGTAGTTGGAGTGGAAGTCAAGACCACTCAGTACAATACCAACATCTGGGTCGAGCAGGCTGCCATTCGCAATAGCCTCGAAGTCTTCTGGCTGCCGAAATTCACGGTTGTACGCGGGGTCTGTACCGCCAATGTATGGGACGCCTTCAGCAT
Organism: Alternaria brassicae; assembly: GCA_004936725.1. NCBI lineage: Eukaryota > Fungi > Ascomycota > Dothideomycetes > Pleosporales > Pleosporaceae > Alternaria > Alternaria brassicae. The sequence continues at coordinate 250,491 of CM016506.1, read as the reverse complement.
CAAGTTCTTGTTCTACGCCGCTTTCGCCGAGGACAAAGACTTTGTTCTTTGGTGCAGGAAGCTTGAGGATGCGGGCAATGTATACGGCGGCGCTGTAGGCGGATCCAAAGACTTCCTCCTGTTGTTGCGTCAGCTAGTGTGATCCTATACAGCCGCGTGTCACGTACCACCTCGGCGGGAATACCGAGTTTTTCAAACTTCTTCTTGTAGTCCGCTCGTGACTTTGTGCTGTTGTTGGTGACGAAGACTAGTTGTTTTCCTACGGCCAGTTAGCACGAAAAATGTGCTTTTTGCAACAGGCGATCATCTTACCTTTACCCCTCAGCATCTCCAGCGTCTCGGGGACCTTCTCGTACAGGTGATCGCCGGACCAGAGAACGCCTATTATTCGTCCCGATCAGTAGATGGCCACATGATATGTGCTGCTTGAATCGCGAGTGCAATCAGAATGCCGGGTAGGAAGAAGACGGGCACACACCATCGCAGTCGAACAGGAAGACCTTGGAACATTTTGTAAGTTAGAAATCTGATAGCAAGACATTTTGAAAACATACATCGAATCTGTCCACAAACTCATCTATGGCCTTGTTATCGCCAGTTAGAAATTGCGGTTTAGCCATGATGTCACTCGTCTTTTTAGTCTTTGGCGCGTCAGAATCAAGACGGCAGACGGGTGAAGAATGACAATGGTGGGGTGCTTGGCGTGGACCGTGGCCAAGATCAGCAGCGGAAGGATACCGACAGATGCCGGGTTTATCCTACTATTGTTGTTGTAATCACGAGACCACAGGGTACTCACAGACACCTTGGATGCTTCATCCAATCTTGCATTCTACACTATGTTCCACTCAATCGTGCTACATTTATTCATCTACATCCGACCACATCATTCGTCACAATTTCAGTCGATCCAGTCAATCCACGATAATCATCTTTTCCAACTTCTCAAAGTTCTCAAAGAAGCTATGGAATAGGTTGACGGCGTGTTCAACATCGTGCGCACCGCCCGTCTCGCGGATGCTGTGCATACTGAGCTGAGGGTTGCCCAGATCAAGAGTACGCGCGCCCATGGCCGCAGACAGCATGGGACCGATGGTGCTACCACACGAAGAGTCGTTGCGGACGACAAAGAGTTGAAGCGGGACACCTTCCTTGGTCGACTTTGGGTTGTACGATGCCGCTTTCGCGCGACGGGCTGCCTCTTGAAGCAGGACTATACCTGGTGAGTTGGTGGCGTACCGGGCATTGGCGTTGATCTTGATAACAGTGCCCTTGTTCATCTCAGGCCTGTGCTGGGATTCGTACTTGGCCGGGTAGTTGGGGTGCACGGAGTGAGCCATGTCGGCGGATATAAGGAACGATGTGGCCAGTGTTTGCTCGTAAGCGGTGGCAGTATCTGCTTCAACTTTTTCAAACGACTGGTCGGAGTTACTGTCAGAGGCGGGAAGAACTGACAGTCGGCGGATCACAGCAGGCAACAGGTTGGAGTCTGCTCCCTGTGCGGTTTGGGAGCCGATCTCTTCGTGGTCGAAGCATGCGATCAAGCGGATAGTGGAGTCGTTCTCCAATGCCGACGAGGCAGAAAGACTCGTGATGATACCCTCCACACTGCAGTAAGTCATCATGAGGTTGTCCAGTCGTGGAGAAAAGATGAGCTCATTGTTTAGGCCGCCTATGACCGATTTCTGTGTGTCGTACAGGACCATTTCAAAGTCTACGATATCAGCTGGCTCGGCCTCGGCCTCCTCAGCGATGATGTCGAGGATGTACGGATGATGCCTTGAGGTGGGGGCAGCGAGTGGACCCTCGGTCTCTGTGTCCTTGCCATCCTCCTTGGTCTCTTCGGTCTTGCCCTGGCGGTTCAGCTCTGCAGCGACCAGACCAGCAATAGGGAGCAACTGTGTCTCCTTGTTGAACTGAAAGTTCTCTTGGCGATCGAGATGGATAGCCAGAGTGGGTATCCGCAGGATGGGCCTCTCGACCTTGACCAAGCGCTGCTCGATGTTACCGTCCTTTGTCCGTACCATTGCCCGACCTGCAATGCTGAGGTCGCGATCGAACCAGGTATGCCAAAGACCCCCGCCATATGTTTCGCAGGCTACTTGAATAAAGCCGTCGCCTGTTCGCTTGGACACGGGCTTTATGCGCAGGCAGGGAGAGTCGGTATGAGCGCCAATCATGGCGATGGGGTTGCCGGCCTTCCATTTCTTGCCGATCGCGAATGCGACGATGGAGGAGGTGTTACGGGTAAGGTAGTACTTGCCTCCGGGCTGGAGGGTGGGCGCCCATGAATCGCGCTCCTGTTAGTTGTTACTATACGGTGTTGATGACCAAGCCGTGAATGACATGTCCATATCAGACTATCAAGACCCGCCAGGGATGCATACCTTGATCTGCTTGAAACCTGCCTGCTCTAGCCTCTCTTTTGTTGACTTGACAGCGTGAAAAGCTACCTATGGTCAGTGTGTGTAGCAGTGACCATGGCACGCTACGTACGTGTCGGCGAAGCATTGACAAAGGAAAGGAAGTCCTCGGCCGCTTTGAGAGAGGGTTTGGTCGCCATGGCTCGAATATGCAATAGTACAAATTTGGACTGTGATACAGCCAGGGGTAAGGCCGGCGCGCAGTGGAGTAGTGTAGTTCGCAGCTTGGATGAAGGTAGCATCAAGGATTGGACACGACGTCGACAAGCTGGGCGCGGGCGGTGTGGGGTAGCCATGGTGAGGCGACTGAGCGCCCTGGGACGTTAGCGCTAGCCTCCATTCGCCGGACATGCACGCCGCTCATTGGACGAGGCGTCGCCAGCGCGTTCAGAGGGAAGGAACATCAAAACATGCGGATGTGGCAGCCACGACGTGACAGGCTCTTGCCTCGCGCGACGCGGCGACTGCTCTCACTGTGTTCAGTGCTGGATCGAGACGACAGCCCTCACATTCATCCTCCCTTTCACCATCATACAGCTTAGCCTGGCCCAACACCGGCCCATTACTATTGTCTCTCGTTACGTGCGCCCGCCCGTCTCTCGTTGCTCCCCCAGCACCTGGCGGCCGTCTAGCATACAAGCTCCGACCCGCAACCACAACAAGGTCACCGCCGCCCACCCCGCCCGTTGCGCGCCCACCACCAACACCACGGCCGCAACACCCGTTATTATTGCGATTCGATGCGCACCGCAATTCAATAAAAGCACATCTATTGTTGGCACTCGTATGTGTCGCGACGACCTGTGATTGGCTAAGAGGAGGGCAAACGACTTAGGAGCTATCCATCATCACAATACCACGACTCCACGTCACCGCGCCTGTCAACCCATTGTTCTCAACTTCACCTTCGTTTCAGGCGGCCATTGTCCTGCCGGCTACCATATCACTGCGACCCCGCATCTGTCATCACCCGCACCTCGCCACGACTCCCTCACTTTCTTTGGTACAATGGTCCATACGCGCAGCAACAGCAAGGCACAGCCCGGCGCATTCTTCTCAATGGCGCGAAATGGCCAAGGGGAGACCATCGTGGCGAATGCGCAAATCGCAGAGGACATCGCAACCCCGACGTTGATATCACCACCCGAGTCAAAGACGCCTCCCACCGCCTCACACAAGCGAAACCAGATCTTCCCCTCCAACCTATTAAACCAGAGCTCGGAACCCATAGATGCCGCGGCACTATCAAAAGCGCTTGGTCACATTGAGCAAGCTGGCCGAGTTAGGGAACGGACGCCTACAGCAAGCCCAAGCCGAAAGCGCCCGCGCATATACGGTGACAGGTGAGATAGGCACCGCAGCTGGAATGCCTTCACTATGCTGATTTGGCGCAGATTTATCCCAAACCGCGCAGGTCAAGATCTCCAAGCAAGCTTCAACCTCCTCCACGATGAGGCCTCACCAGCAACCCCGTCCAAGGCCAGGCGCACTCCACACCACGAACTGCACTTCCAGAAAAGTAAGCACCCCGAAGTGTCTACTGTACAGTCTCTAACCCGCTTTAGCTGAGGAAGCGAATCGCACATACTCCGCTGTACTGCGCCAAGAGATGTTCGACGGCTCAGTGCCTCAAGCCTTTCCTCAGAGTTTGTCTCCGACCGACAGTACCAACATGCGAGGTGTAGGACGCTCACACACTCCCCCAGCTAGGACTACAGCCTCAATACCCCCTCCTTCAGGGACGCCTTCCACCCCGCACAAGAACCTTTTTTCATATTCAGGCCAGCCAACTCCGTCACGGACGCCTTCAACCCGGCACGGCATTCTGAATCTCAACGCCCGCTCGGATCTATACAGCCTGTCGCCAATCAAATACAGCAGTCAGCGCATGCTTCTCAGCCCCCAGCGACAAGCCCGTGCCGTCTCCAAGGTGCCATACAAGGTTTTGGATGCACCGGATCTCGCTGATGACTTTTACCTCAATCTTGTCGATTGGGGTAGTCAAAACACCCTCGGAGTAGGACTCGGCTCCTGTGTCTACATGTGGAACTCGAGTAGTGGCCGCGTCACCAAGCTATGCGAACTACAAGATGATTCTGTCACGAGTGTCAACTGGATACAGCGTGTAAGTCTCGTCACCTCTCTTCACACCTTGCACACGCTAATGTCTTCCAGGGGTCACACATTGCCGTTGGCACAAACCGAGGTCAGGTACAAATTTGGGACGCACAGACTCAACGACGACTTCGTACCATGACAGGCCATACAGCTAGGGTCGGTGCCCTTGCATGGAACGAACACATTCTCACTTCAGGATCGAGAGACCGCACAATCTACCACCGCGACGTTCGACAACCGGAGCAGTGGCTTCGCAAGCTTGTCGGCCACAAGCAGGAGGTCTGTGGTCTCAAATGGAATCAGGAAGATGGACAACTCGCGTCTGGAGGCAACGACAACAAGCTCATGGTCTGGGAGAAACTCAATGCCGAGCCTACATTCAAGTGGAGTGAGCACCAAGCCGCTGTCAAGGCCATTGCTTGGAGTCCGCACCAGCGTGGTCTTCTTGCTAGCGGCGGTGGTACAGCAGACCGAACTATCAAGTTCTGGAACACCCTCGTCAATTCCAATGGCCCGTCAGCTTCAGCCCTTGCATCGGCATCCGCTGCCGCCTCAGCTGCGTCCACCGCGAACGTTCCTCTATCGCCTACCGCACCGGCAAACCTTATCAACAGCCTGGATACTGGTAGCCAAGTCTGCAACCTAGCGTGGTCAAAGAACAGCAACGAGATCGTCTCCACGCACGGTTACAGCCAGAACCAGATTATCGTCTGGAAATACCCAAGCATGCAACAAGTCGTTTCCTTGACCGGCCATACATACCGCGTACTTTACTTGGCTATGAGTCCAGACGGCCAGGTCATCGTCACTGGCGCTGGTGATGAGACGCTTCGCTTCTGGAATGCATTCAAGAAGAAGGAGCGCACTGGTGGTCTCAGTAGCATGGACAGCTGGGGCGTCATCCGCTGAATTGTGTCCTCTGCTCTGCTCTTCTGCTAAAGTGTACTATAGGACTGATGTCGAACCTCGCCACACCTCTTCCTCACTGAACTCATGAATAGCTTTTATGCTACTCGAAAGTTATGACACTGACGTGTCTGTGTAGATCATCACAGCGCGCTACTGGTCCAGTTTTTTGGTGACGTTCGCACGTTCAGTCCACCTGCATCCTTTGTTCTACGACTTCAGCGGCATTTGTATGGTTATCATCGAAACTCATGCTTTTTTTTTCTATGGGCATGGTTGGTTTCATGGCGTTATAAGCGGCTCGATACCATGGAATGCTCTTATGGGCGGCGTTGGGGTGCAGGCAGCCAGACATATGCTCCGACTTGAGTGGCGGTGAAACTCCCTGCTATGAGCCTGGGGAAGAACTGATCTTGTAGGCCCATGGCCTTTGTAGGTCTTCTCTTCTCAACATTCTGCAACCTATCATAGGGTGGTTGTGGTTCTCTATGCATTTGCTTTGGCGGTCCTTTTCGAGGCCGAAGCTGGAGTCTGGGGTTATGTCAAGGAAGCTCAGTTTGGTATATACGGCCTTGGTTTGGCCTGGGCTGGACTCCTTGCGGCTACAATTGTACATTATCAGATCCAAACATCCACGGCAATCAAGCGTGAAACTCTGAACCATTCATCATCTTCCAGTCCACATGAAATTAACGATATCGAAAGAAAGGTTGTTTTCGAACATGGCAAGCGCCAAAGTACCACATACCACCCAGAAGATGTCGACTCCAAGCGCCATCGAGTTCATGCCTAGCCTTTGTGACCCCGTGGTTTACCCAATCACCCTTAACCCCCGTACTACCACCTAACCCTAGCACCACCACTACTCTTCCATCTTTTCCCCTTCACCTGCACCCACAACCCCCGCATTCCCCTCACCCAAATGCTTCAACAACCAACTCCTCTTAAAATACGTATTCGGATGAACAATGGTATCCAAATCACTCCCCGACCAACTACCCTCATCCTTTACCTTTTTAATCTCCCTCTTGTGACTCCACTCAAACACCCTGTTACACGCAACGTGATACCGCTGCTTCCCCACATCCTCCTTGACCACCTTCAAAACATCGCGGTCATTGACGCCCACACGCTGTAGCATAGATAACAAGTTATCGGGGGTGAACGTGCGGTAAGGGCAGCCGTGGGATTGTCCAGGGCCAGGCAACGGTTCCGTGAGGAGTTTTTGGCAGGAATACGGTGTGTAGCCTCGGCCGCGACGATTAGCGTCGCCGCCTACATCGCCGTACGCGTGGCGGATATTGTATTTGTATTCTTTCATGAAACTGTCGTCTGTGATTAGCTTGAAGCTGCGCCGCCAGAAGACTAGACACTCGTCTAGACTCAGGCCGATACCTTTGAGGAACAGCGTGTATTGGAGTCGGCCATAATGCTTCAGGTGGGATTGGTCGCGCAGTGTGCTGTGAAGATTGCGCATGCATAGCGGGAAGTTTTGGGATAAGGAGTCAATGGAGTTGGCGGTTATGGTGGAGAGACCGTCGATATTGGCGTCTGAGGTCGAGTATGCGGCGTCGGGGGCGGTGAAGGATTGGGAGAGGTGGGCGAGGATGGGGGCGAGGCGGTCGTCTTCGTCAAGGCGGGGGAGGGCACGCGCTGTTAGCTAAATCGGGTTGTTAGTAACGTGTCTAGAGGACAAGGATAGCGAGGTGCATACCTCTAGTGCTTCGTCGAGTTTCTTTGCGAACTCGGCGACTACCAGACTCATCTGTTCTCGTTGCGGGACATATGCCTTTCCCCTCTTCAAGAGAACTTTTCTCTGCGACACGAGCTCAGGCACTCTTTCCCAGTCAACCTTGAACCACTCCTGGTCTTCGCCTTTTTTAATCCCACTCGCAGCGTGCAATTCATCTTTCAATTCCCTCTTCTCGTCCGCGCCGACCTCCTCCCACTCCAAATTCAAACTCTTGACAAACTCCTGCCTCTCTCGTATATCGTCGTCCTTGAACCGCAGCGTAAACAACATCGTCTCCAGTCTCGAAAACCGTCGTCTTAGCTCCTCCGTCGACGAAAACGCAAGACGCAGTATGAAGTGAGAGTAGTGGTCTCTCCGCCTCTCTTCCTGCAGTTTCTGACTTCGCGACGAATCGGATCGCAGCGGGAGGTACTTTTCTAGTATGCTCTTCATGTATTCGCCAGTCTCTTCGGGGCTTTTGTTGCGGAAACTGCATGCTTCGAGTTCTGAGAGGACTGTGTCATGCATTGTTAGCAAGACCTCGCAGTCATCTGGCTAATGCGCTCACCCTTCAATCGGTTGATGGCCCACGTCTCAAACTCCTCCAGTGTGATCTCTGCCGTGGGTGGTAGCACGTAGAAGTTGAGCCTGTGTGTGTAGTCCTGCGCCTGGAACTCCGCTTTGGCGAATTGTCGCTTCTTGTAATCCAGATTCGCGCGGCGCTTGGCGTCGACTCGGGAGTAGTCGTGGCGGATCATGGTGTGGTGGTTTTGCTGCGTTATTATGCGGCTTGAGCGTTTCTCCAGGTTGATGATGGTAAAGTGGCAGGCGCGTTCGCGTCGACGCGTAAATTACGCTAGGCCTTGTTGGGCACACGCGTAGTCGACGCATTCATCTGGTTGACAGTCAACTTCCATGCCCACAAGAGCCGAGTTTCACCAGAGTGCAGAGAAGATTCTATTATCGTTGCTAACTCCGCTGGACAAACGACGTCCGTATCACCGACCCAGGGGAAAGGAATGATAGTACATGTTCATTGTGGCTTTCCACACCGATCAGTTTATTATGTTGAATCATCTTCGGTATTATTTTCCATGATTGAAATTACAAAGACGCGTATATACTCCGAGTTTTTTATACTGTTAGATAACTCCCAAAGAGATACCAGATCTCACATCCCACAGCCATTCAAGTAATAATCACAGTATGTACCAGTGAGGATGTTTTTCGTACCAGGAAAAACCCAGAATGATGCCATCATCCTTATCCTCATCTAACACAACGTTGTCTGACTTGCTTCTAGTTGATATAGCCATAAAGTAAGTATAGAGGCAACGCAACGGCTCAGGTCTTACTAACCTTTATGCCTCAAACATCTCGATAGGAAAGGCATCAGCAATCGCCTGATACCCCACTACATTCGGATGCAGCCCATCACCTCCATTGTATCTCGGATCCAACTGCTCCGCATTCGCTTTATTCGCCACCATCCCCGCAAGATCAACCGTATGATCGAAATTGCCACTCTCCAAGATCCACTTGTTTACCCTCTTTCTCGTCTTTTCCCTCTCAGCACCTTGGTAACTGTTACCCGCAAACGGCGTGATCGTGCCACCGATCGTGGTGTACCCAGCTTTCTTCGCATCCGCAGAGATTTGCTTGAACGCTGCGATAAGGCGGTCGCCGATGGAAGTTTGGGTGGCGGCGTTGTTGGCGCCTCCGCCGATGTCGTTGACGCCTTCGAAGACCATTACCCACTTCACGCCCGGCTGTTCGATAGCGTCGCGCTTGTAGCGAGTCAAGAGAGTTGGGCCGAGACCGCCGCTTAGGACTGTGTTACCGCCTGCGGCTTGGTTGCAGACGGCGACGTTGAAGTGGTTCGAGGATTGGAGACGGGCAAGTACGAGGTCGGGCCAGCGATTGTTCTTGTTGTCATCTGATCCTCGTCCGTCGGTGATGCTATCGCCAAGGATCATCAAAGAGCTTGTGTTCGCTGGTACGTAAGCTTGAACGGCACTGACAAAGTACCTATAGCACCATTAGTATGCGCAAACTCAAAGATTGCGAGCTCTTGACATACCAGTGCACGCTGGAAGTTCCAGAGAAGGTCGTTGCATTGACCTTATTCCCCGTCACAAACCAACTCGTTGTCCTACTGCCCGGATGCCCAGTAATACTACTTCCACTCTGTCCTTGCTGACTGTACAGGCTCACAGTGAGCATGCTTTGGGGCTTGACTTCGAAATTGATCTCATCACTAGTGACGACCTGACCCTTTGGTACCGTGAAACTGCTCTTACCACCAACAGTGATGGCTGCCATTGGAGAGGCTTGAATACCACTAACGCCCGTCGCGCCACCTGCAGGAAGGCCCACGGAACCTGCGGTTATGGGAAGGTCGGAGCCGCCGAAGGTGTTGGAGATGGTGATCTTGATCTTCGGGGTGCCGACGGACATGTGAAAGGTTTGGCGGAGTGTCGTGTCGCGAAGAACGCCCCCAGAGCTCTGCAACGGTGTTAGACTCTGTTACAACGGGCTTTAGAGTGCAGAAGAGTTTGCATACGAATTGCGCTGGTGGCATATTATTCGCTTCTACCAATTGTGGCATGCTGGCCCAGGTGTTGATCCAATGCGATTCATCTTGTCGCTTGTCGATGGCATTAATCGCACGCCCATGGATGGGGGAAGCCACCAGAGAAAGCGCTATAGAAGCAACCGAAAGAATCGAGGTGTAGAACATTGTGACGAAAAGTGAATTGGCTAGCGACTTGAACGGAAAGAAGGCATTGTGGCAACCGAGCCGTATTTAACCACTCCATTAGGCATTTCGAATTAAGCTTTTGCTCGGTTACATAGCGTACTGCAGTTTATTTCCAATTTCAGTAGATGCGGCTGCAGCGCCGATACAACAAGTGCATATGATGTGGGGAGACATCTGTCCAGCGAATGGATGTTTTGGAGTAATTAATTACGCATGGTATAGAGTGAACGTGTTATGGCCAGTGCCTTTTGTCCTTGGAAGAATAGCCGGATGCTTGGACCGACCTGAGATTGTGCAAAGCTATTCTCTACAAAAGAATCAGCGCAATTCGCTAAATGTGTTGTTTCACGACACTGGTGTCTTCGCTGAGATTGGTGTTTGCAAAGCGCACAACATGGCGCCTTCGCAGAAGGGAGATGACCAGCACAGGCGGGGCTTGGTACCAAATGTTTTGATCTTACACCGCGCGCACTCGTTTACCGTCTTTGATGAATGATCCAGCATTCGAATGATGGTCGGTTGGTCGGACTATAAGACTAGTGCAATCAGGGTCGCGTCCATGTGGTTACTGTCGAGGATACACAGTGTCCTTTGAGGACTTCGGAACATTTGGTACAGATGACGTCATCTGGAACTCCATCGAAGCTAAAATGTAATCAAACACAGAACCATGTCATCATAGGAAGGCCTGTATATGTGATGTTCAATATGCGTGGAAGATTGGTAGAAGACGAGTCAAGCTATGTTGGAGCTTCCTTACAACTACCGTACGGCAACCGGATGGGGTTTAGACGTGCACGTTCCACTGTGCTTCGAGCCTTCGCAGCATCATCGTCATCGCCTGACCTCACGTCTTCTCCATAAGGACGACCTCGGCTCGAGCTGTACCTAGTCCTTGATCCCACCTCTTTGTTCAGCTGCCATGCCCAGATCTACATTGCGAAACCGAGCTCTGTGCAGAGGTGTGAGTCCAATAGACATGACATTAGTACAGGTGGCTGTTATAACATCACGTCACGTGTGAACTGTCCATGAGAGGTGTGTATTACTAAAATGAACTTATGCTAAGTGTACGTTTAGTAGCCAGTTTGATCATCACGGATAAGTGCTCATCGCGATCTTGACTGCATCCACTGCTATCCTGTCGCAGTCTAGGACACCGGAAACCTTCGTTTGACGAGTCTTCTTCGCTTGGTCGTATCGATCCTGGGCCCACGCAAACTTAAGGTGCAATCCTTCTAATCGAGGGAGCTGTGCATTGCTACCCAGTGTGCGTTTCGTTACCGTGAAGTTGGTGTTCATTAAGCGCACCAGCTCTGCCCATGCGATGAGTTTCTGGAAGGCTTCATTGTCTACGAAAAAGCGGCTTCGTACAGAAGGGTTCCACCCATGAAGGAGCTTAACGATAGGACTTACTACGCCTGCATACCAATCAGGCTCCGCACGATTAGCTTCCCACAAACGAAAAACCTCTTCTGCGTGATGATCGACATATTCTTTCAGTAGACGGAGCTGTGCGGACGCAACGCCCTCGTCTGAACTACACGTTACGGTCTGGCTTTGTCGTGGAAATTCAATGGTTACATCTACCTCCAATGAAGTAATCTGCGATCCAAAGATGGCTTCAATATCGCTGCCGATTCGATCGGTAAGAGTGCGCTTGCACAAGATTATGCGACAAACAGGACACCTGCCGAACTGCTGATCAAACTTGCGCAAATCATGCAAAAAACACAACTCGTGCATGGAGCAACCGCAACCTGGCTGCACAATGTGGCGATCTCGCGCAATCCGATGTAGCTCACCACACAGCTCGCAATGTTCAACAGGTACAGGGTTCGTAAGGGAACGCGCTACAGCATGGCGAAGAAGAAATTCTTTCTGGCTGGGCAGTGAGAATGTTGCGATATCGAGAACCTGTTCAAAGAGTGAGCTCACTCTGACGGTCTTGCGTGCGTGATTGAACGTACCACTGATGGCCTGTTCGTGTCGAGCCCTGGAGGCTATAGCCTTCAACTCCGACGCCGTATCCCGGTCTCGCCCCTCAAGCTCTTTCAGCGTTGCAGCGTGTCGTTGGCGTGCAAGTGTAGTTGGAAGCTCGACTGGTGAGTGACGAGCGGGGACTGCTGCGAGCGGAGTAGAATTTGTCATATCGCGGTCGTCAAAACCAAAGGGAACCGCTGTGTTGTGGTTGACACCCGGTAGTTCGAAGGTCGATCTACGAGGGGAAAATTCTGCAACTGGAATTTGGTTCGCCATATTCCCATACGTCTGATAATGGAGGCGGTCTCTGTACCACAGATCATTGTTGAACGGCGAAGATCTACGGCTGCTTATTGACCCATGATCATCCTCCCCGCACAACTCAGCAGGATGTTTGGAGATGGGCACATCACTCGTAGCATCTGGAACTGAAGTTGGGTGGTTCGCGTTCTCACCGCAGTTACGAGGCATGATCTTCGTTGCTTGAGCCTTTGGAACCTGCGCATCTGGAAATCGTTTGATTAATGCACGGATCGCTTTGGCCTCATAGGCTGCACGTATCGAAGACGTACTGAAAGTCAAATACGCAAGCCAGTCTCGTACGGGAGCCGGATCGGCAGAATCTTTGTCCTCGTTTTCACCCGCCTTGCGTTGAACCTGGTACCAGGGGGTAGAAGTTGAAGCACGACTTTCCACGCTCGGTAGTACCGGTGGACTCGTCGATCGGGAAGGGGGCTCAGTACCCATGGGTGTGCTGAAAACCGTTTCAGTACCGGGCCGAGCCGTCCAAATCGATGATCGGGCACGCTGCCACACTTGAGGAGGCATCTCCGGCTGACGGTCTGATGTTGAGGCGCTACGACAATGGCCTATGATGAAAGGTGCTCTGCGCTCAGCTGTGCTCCGTTGTTTCATCTCCAGCGAGACCGATGGCCGATGCTTCTTGCTGGTCTCTTGAAGCAATCCCAGGTGATCAGGCCAGCCCTTTACACTAGATGAGTACGCAGGAGGTGAATCGCCATCAAAGCACTTCCACTGCTTCTTCGTAGCCGTAAGCTCGCCCTTATATACGCAGAAGAATTCCGCACATTGCTCAATGATCTTGGAGTTTCGCGGCGTGCCATAGTCATGGCTCCTAGGCAGTAAGCAGCGGCAGACAAAATCCTTGTCTCGGCTGGCATAATGGAACTCGCTGGCGTAGACGCCTTCTTTCTCCCACCTGTCTTCTTGTCGATCATGGTATCCCCAAAAGTCAGCGATGGCGCAGGACTCGAGACCGTGACGTTCCAGGTACAGCGTAAGATCCGCGCTTAGGTGCCTCGATTCGGAAGCCACATAGGAAGTTCTCTCGAAATGTCTCTTTGGATCGCTACATCGACAGACATATATACGTTCTTTACCGAGGTAGTGTAAGGTCCGTTCGTATGGTAGGAGAGAGGTATCAAACCGGTGAGAAGACTGTTTAGCTCTGCGGATGTCAACGTCGCCGGTGCGCTTGCTACGTACAAAGGCGTGGTCAAGAGTGCTTTTCAAAAGGGATGGCATTTCTACTTGAGCGCCCCAACTGTGTGGGTGGGGGCAGGTAACTTGAGAAGTCGTCTAGGCCGGTATGGACCAGAGCAGTGTAGAGAGAGGAGTCTGATCATCTATCGTGACTACTTGAGCTTCAGAGGTCTGTGCAACCTTCTCAGAGTGCAGGCTAAAAGTTAAGCACTCTTTTCGTCACGCTGTGCACGGAGCAAGCACAATGGCAAAAATCCGCACCGCATGATGATATCAAATTCGTGTCGAGCCAGACACTCACAATGCAATCGATCACAACGATCGTCTAAGCGCACTGTGATACGACTGCCTTGGATAACGAAACATTCACGACCTCACGATGCTGTCACATGGTGCTCCAGGCTTTCACTGGCAATGAAACTCGCATGCAAGTGAAGACTTGGATCTTCGACATAGTCGACGCATTTTCGAGAGCCTTAAATCCCACTCCCTTAGCCTCGCTAACCGTTCCAGCAATTTCTGGTCTCGATGTCCCCTAAGCATCCGACTCACTATCCTCAAAAAGATTGTCCAAGCCTGACTCGTCAAGTCCGACGTTCTCTTCCACTCCAACGGATTCCTGTACCTGGAGAGGGAGTGGCTCTTTGGTCTTCCCCACGGACCCTGGATTCTCATCTGCAATGCTAGAAGGTTCCGGACCCTTCAAGATGGCTTTCTGCTCCGGTGAGAGCTGTAAACGTTGGACCTGAACAAGTCTTGCCGCCCACCACTCCTCGAAGCGTGGCCAATTGGGCCACTTCTTCTGGTGCTCCAGACGCCGACAATCTTCGAAATCTTGCCTGTTCCGCATGTCAACTCTTGAAATTCCCCAATCAAATGCGGTTTGCGTAGCGGCTTCTTTTGGTAAGGATTCGCGTGTTGTAGTCTCACGCTGCTCGGATGAATGCGATACTGGAACAGTTGAAGGCCCAGAACTTGCATCGTCCTCAGGCAGTGTCTGTTTCCAGTCTTTCCGCTTCTTCTCTGTCTCAATCTCCCACGGTCTATTGATTGCCGCCAGTCGTTGTTGCTTTAGTTCCTCCTTCTTTTTAACGCTTTGCTCTGCTTCGCCCCCTCCATCCCGTGCTTTCCCGTTCACTCGCTTTTCTCCCGCTGTCTTCTGAGATTTCCTCAACGCCTGGTTCTGATATGTCGTCCAGGTCATATGACTCGGATGCAAATCACCTTCTTCGATCAAGCGTTCAACTTTTGACTTCCACGTCGTGACACTTCTCAGGATAGCTTGCTTCATTTGGTCCCTATCCAGGCCAAATTTGCAACAATCTTTATTTGTCCACCATGAGTGCATGCAGCTGTAACGACCGGTCTCTGAATTGGGGATGAAGTCGTCAATGTCAGTAGAAGGGTATTCGGGAACCAGAACTTTATCAGAGGGGTGCTTGATCGTGCCTGGCGTGTCAAGCTTTGGCGGCGCTATTGAAACAGCAGTAGGCTGGGAAACGGGGCTTTGATCCTTTTTCGTGGTCTTTTCGTTCGCCGGCACCGGCTCAGATGCGAGCGACTTACGCGCCTCATTGTCCACGGTCACACCGACAAGTGACGTCCCACGAGCCTTGATCATCGATTGCTCAACGTCATATATCATCGCCTGGTCGACAGCAGTTTCGATGGCTTGCTCTTGCACTTTTGTTTTCCAGCACGCCCATCTGTGCGTTACTACAATCTGGTCGAAGGATCTCACCCACTCCCTCTCTTTCTGCATCAAGTACTCTCTGAATCTAGCAATCTTCTTCCAACCCTTCTGATACTCCTCGCTAGCCTGGTCATATTTGACCATCTTGCGCGCCTCCTCAGTCATCATGCGATATGCGCTGTAGCGTAGCGAGGGTGATAGAGAACGTAGGCACCACACGTCACTTGGCACCAGATCATGTCCGATACCCCCAGGAGCTCCTAGAGTGCCTTGTTCGAGCGGAATAGCTGGTATGAAGTTGATTTCCCATTCTTGGAGGTCTGCTTCTGCTTTGATAAGCCATTGGGTCTGCTCGGCATAAAGATTCTCCAATGCTACTTGTTCGGCAGTAATGAGATAGGAATCATCCTTGCCGTAGCCTGCTCCAGTAAGGGCCCAGAAAAGTCTCTCTTCTATCGGCTGCTCCAGAGTTGGAGTGCTTGCAGTCACTAGTGGTTGCGAAGAGATATTTGGTCCATGATTACGCGAAACTTGGGGTGTAGGTGGCTCTGGCGTATACGTAGCCTGCATTGGTGGATCGGGCCGTCCATTTGCAGGGTATTGATATACATGCCCTGAATAGCCATATCTTGATTGCGGAACAGGCGGAGGTTGGGATGCTACGGCGAGGCCATAATGTCCAACAAGATCATCATAAGCAGGGTCTGAAGCAGAAACTCCACTCTGAGAAGCTCTATATCCCGTTTCAATTCCCTGTGTATTCTTCATGTATGCATCTGACGTAACTGGGTACTCAGAATGAACTGGAGGCGACGACGAAGACGATCGCGGAGTGTATTCCAGAGGTGCTTGAGGATAGCCGCTGGCGAAGTCGCTGGGATATCTGGGCGTCGACTGAAACCCGCTCTGGCGTTGCACCTTCAACGATTCTGCTGGTTCTTCTGTGCGGGCACGTTTTCGGGCGCGCCATGTAGCTGCCAACGCGGGCGATAGCGACGACATCGCGGAAAATGGTCCAGGCAATGAGTTGTTTTCCATGACGCTGTGTCTTAAAATTTGGCTCCCAAGGCTGATGAGTATCAGGGCGAGTTAGTTTACGCAATGGGTTGTGGTTGAGAATCCAGAGGTTCTGACTACGAAAAAGAGTTGAGAGTAACGTGGACGTGAGCTTTTACGCTTATCAGTGAGTCGCAGTTGAACCGCTTCCGCCACGATGTCGTTATAGTAGACTCGCGCTCACCCGCAAGCTCGCCTTCCCTTTCACTTCCCATAGATGCTCCTACATAGACTTTGGGTACCTGCTGTGTAGGAAATGTAGGGATAGGACTGGATGGTGGCGGCCTTCACCGTGCAGTTGATTTCACTTCGATGGATGCCGGTGACATTCATCTCGAATGTATTGCCTGTCATAAGGCTAGCACTATAGCATGCACGTTCCTTTCCTTAGCGTCGTCAAAGTAGCCGCAAATGATGTGAACGGAATAGCGAAGGTGACTGAGCTAATATTGTATATGCTAGCGACCGTGCGAGAATGTGGCTGGCAAGTAACCATCGCGCTTAAATACACACTAAGTGCTTGATATTATACCCAAGAGCAAAGAGCTCCAAGCAACGAGCTTGCGATTGCTGATATCCACAAGATATTATGAACTTCTTTAGTGGCCGCGACTGCACCGCCAGTGAACTGCACCAACTCGCTCGTGCTAGTTCTCGTCGGCCATCCAATCCTTAGAGTACCGTCATTATTGGGGTTTCCATCAGTGTTACTCACGGTATCGGTAGCGGTGAAAGAAATCGAGCTCCCAATTACGGCAACAGGTGTCTCACCGGGTGTAGGTGAAATCTCGATATCGTGGATCGTGGTCATGACGACGGGAATTAAGGTTTGACCATTTGGAAGTAACAAACCTCCTCCAGCAGTTGCAAAAACGAAAGAGAATCCAGATGGAAGAGCGCCCGCGATAATCGTCGTACCTCCAAGAACCATATCGCCCAGGTTTGCAGCAAGCGGTATAGTCATTGAACCGGCAATAAGTGCTGAAGTATCGAGTGAGATTGGCATGGTGCCGATGACCGTTGTCTCGCCTGGATCAAGTTGTGTGGCAATTTCGCTGACGTTCACAGTCGTTCCATCTACAACCACCACAGACGCACCGAGTATCTGCGTCACTTCGAGTAGCGGGATAGTCTGGGTCCCTCCGATGACTAGATTGGAGCCCGAAGCGTCTAGCGAGACGAGAATATCATTGACGACGATTACCTCACCTGGATCAAGTTGAGTAGCAATCTGATCGAGGTTCACGGTCATGCCGCCGATGACCACTGACGCTGGTTGAGTTGATGGCGTTGATGGACGGAGATTAACCGCCCGAGTGCCACCTACGACAATGAATGTAGCGGAAATGTCGAATGGCATTGGGGTATCGTTGATACTCGTCTATTCTCCGGGAGTGATTGCACCCACTGCGCCGCTCACGAATATGACCGAACGTGATGGGTCGATCGCAACAGGACCGATACCAGGTAGAGTTGTGGCACGCAAGTAATTGGGATTGAACATCAGGGTGGTAGTAGGAAGATCGACAGGCGATGCAGGTAGTGTGTCTGGAGGTAGCACGGGCCCCCTTGACGACTTTTATACTGGAGGGCTAACAGTAGGTTCTGGTCGACTCGTGGAAGTATCCTGAGGTAACGAGCGAGTAGTTCGCTCTCTGACGGGATTGACCGTGTTATCTGGCCCATCAGTGGATCTTATAGGGTCGATATTCGTAGTAATGGTTCCAGTGGGTGTGGCCTGGGGGCTCTGCACAGGCGTGCTGGATTTACTTCGCTGCGATCAGCCCTAGATATTACAGATAAGATTTCGTTCCTTACATAGGCTCTACAACGGTAGATTCGAAGGTAGCAGGGTCAGGCTGATCCGTAAAAAATAGTGTTGAAGCAGTGAGCATGGTCTGAGTAAGCGTGATCACAATTTCCGATCCCGTAAATGATACGGTTTGAGTTAACACTGTAGTCTCAATCCATATCGGACAAGCAATTGGTACCTCTGTAGAAGTTGGCGTTATGGCCAGAGAACTGTTTTGGTAATGAGATGTTCTAGATAGAGTTAATAAGCTGCTGATTTATCCTTGGACAACATACTTGAAACGAATCAGAGTCTCAGTCTGTGCTCTTTTCTCAAGAGTTAGACTGGTGATGACATCCAGGCTCTCAGTGCTGGCCATCATTGCTCCGTTGCTCAATGGGGTAACGTGGACAGTGACAGTTGTCCAGTAATCTGTCACTGTGAATGATACGTAGGAAGTGGACGATGGGGGTTGAAGAGTGGATGTGTCAGTTCTAATGCTGATTGTCGTGACCATGGCGGTAAACTCTGATGCAGACGGCGCAAGGTGAACGATGTTTGCGGCAAGACTGCAATTTATATTCAATATGTCAGTATAGAGGATAGCATGTTTTCTTGACCTGGCAGTTACTTGTGAAGAGGAATGCAACAAGCATGATCACTCTCATCTGGTACTGTAGATACATGCTGTTCAAAAATCACCACATGTTGGAGAAGCGTGGGGACGTCGTGGATTCGATATCTCGTATTGAAACAATGGCAATATCTTAGGCAAATGGAAAGTGAGTAACGAAAGCAGTACCAGAGCTTTGCTGCTTCTCGATTTGTGCTTTGAAGAATGGGCCCGCCATCCATGTTTCTTTAGCCTTGCGAATGGCCCCCAATTGTGATCTCGGCACTCGGTTCGTGGTTGATCAGAATTAGCCCAACAATCTCGATCCTGAGGCAAACAATAAACTTTGACTGCTCGGCAGCACGAACAACGTTAAGGCTGAATAGCCATTTAACCATCGTCTAACATTTTCTATTCGTAGCGGGATAGGGCCAGCCAAAAAAGCTCAGTTGCGAATAAGTACGAGCGCACCAAAGCTTGCAAGAAAGCATCTTTCATGACTTACCCTCAAAGTCCACCGCATGTGGAGTAGCATCGTTGATACTATTTTGAAGATCTTAAAGATATGACAAAAACGCTGTCGATCCCTGCATCTGGGGGTTGGTCAGGTAATGATAGAAGTTGGTCAACGTACTGTATACCTGCCGAGAGCTGCGAGTGTAACCGAATCTTGTGCTGACCGGAATAGCTTCCTTGTCCAAGCAGGAACACCAGCACAAACATTCGCGGTGTTGCCTGCAATCCAAGCTCAGAATATTTGGCTTCCAATAGCCGATGAATGCATCAGGTTACAAGGCGACTCTCCCTCTTGTGGCGGCTCTTGGGGTGCAACTTCATTCCATCAACGTCCCAGTCCTGGGTTTCAGGCGAAAATGTCATCAACTTGGACAGCTATCGGCCTTTACGAACTCGGCCTAGGAAGGAAGTACGGAATCAACGGAAATGACCTCCACGGATTCGATAGTGTTGGAGTCGACAGCTTCACGATGGATAAGCTGGCGGTCACCGCATATGCCTCGCCTGGCTTCTGGAACGGCCAGATGGGGCTATCACCGTTGCTACTAAACTTCTCTGAGACGATCAGTGCACCGTCTTTACTATCTGCTCTCAAAAACGAGGGCCGAATACCAAGTCTATCGTATGGGTATCAGGCTGGTAGCCAATACCGCGAAAGAAAAGTACCCGCAAGCCTGGTCCTTGGAGGATATGATCTTTCGCGGTCTTCGGAGCCTCTCACAATTGACATCAATTTTGCCGACATGAGCAGAGCTCTGACAGTTGGGCTACAGGACATTGTCGCGACCAACACACTAAATGGGACGTTTTCTCTGATTGAGAACGAGCGTATACTCGCTCCAATCGACTCTTGGGTTCCAGAAATCTGGCTTCCCAAGTCGGTCTGTGATCGCTTCGAATCTGCTTTTGGCTTGTTGTACCACAATGGGACCGGGAAGTACGTCCTCACAAATTCGGCTAGAAATCGGCTCCGTGAACTTGATCCCGCTTCAACGTTCACCATTGGTACCAATGCCGTGACGGGCGGTAACACTAAGGTCATCCAGATTCCCTGTGTGGCTTTTGACCTGCAGGCGGGATATCCCGTCTTCGCGAACGCGACGAACTATTTCCCGATTCGAAGCGCTGATAACGAGAGCCAGTATGCGATCGGCAGAGCACTCTTGCAAGAAGCTTACATTGGCGTGGATTTCGAGTCTGGTATTTCCAACGTCAGCGCAGCGAGATGGGATGGCCTGAAGTCCGAGATTGTTACAATTTCAGGCGATGATCGTGATGATGGAGCGGCTCGAAAAGACGGCTTGTCAGGTGGTGCGGTCGCTGGCATTGTCGTCGCTTGCTTGACGACGACGGCGCTGTGTATACTCACGTGGTTTTTGGTACTGAAGCCCAGGCGAAGGCGAAGGCAGAATACAGCGCTGGCTATGATAGACGAGGAGGTAGCACACCACGTTCTGTATTCGGCTCCGAAGCTGACAGATGCTGCCCTCCACGAGTTGCCAGCAAAGCACGGTCACAGCGAGCTCAGAGAGGTTGAAATAGTGCCTGAGCTTGGAGGTCAAGAGCTTGTTCACGAATTGCCTCCAGAATGCGTTCGGTCAAGCTGGAGGACGCATGAGGCGTGTTGGAAGGCAGGAGGGAGCGCGCTGATGACTAATGACACTACATAGTGGTTAGCTCGTTACGCTTCCATCTTAGGCCAGGCGTGTCAGCTCCGCAACGCAGGAACACCCCATCTGTCGGTAGCTTGGTCTTGAAATATATAGCAAGGAAACACACTTGTGACATGGAATTGGCATTGATCAAACGATTATATGCGCAACTCTCCCATGTCGTCTCTTGCTCATCATTTTCCCTCCAGATATTTAGGTACATAGTTGGTCTGGACCACCGTTGCTAGCGATGCAGTTTGCAAATTCTTCAACTCAATATCACATAGCTGACGATAGAGTACGACAATTTTTTTTGATATCTCAGCTTGGACGCTGTGCAGTATTTCGAAGTGACGTAGCGAAAGGTATATCGAGAATCGCAACTGACCATATCCACGCATAACACGGCACATTTCACTCTATATACATGAAGGTTCGCAAATCTTATGACTAGAGGCCACTATCGCCAAAATGATCATCCACGCTGTTGAATAACGACGCAATCCACCATCTCTAAACTACTCTTTTCCCATCGTTATTACGTGAAGAAAGCCTAGAAAATAGTCTTTCGACTTGTAAACGGAGACGGAAGGATGGTGCAGGCTTAGCTCGTGTTATATTGTAAACTATCACCAAACAACAATACTCACTGCGTAGAGGCTTGCTACTGGTGGTCCTCTGGAGAACCCGCGGCTACGACGGTCTATCGTTATATTGATAATATCAAGTATATTAGTGTTGGGCATATCAGTGTTTGTTCCATAATCAGACAGCTAACCTAAAGAGAAGATACTAACATCTTAGCATACATCAGACAAAGAAGAGCAGAGCTTAACAGACTGATCAGAGCCGTTTTTCTCTTGCACAAAGAGCCCTTGAACAGTTTGTAATATGCAACTAAAGCTGCAATTAACATAATTTCTTGAACTTCCAAAACCATCTCTCACTTCACCTCCCCTACACCGGCTTCTGCCCATACGTAACATGAAACTGCACATACGTATGAACCCCCGGATCCCTAACCTCCCTCCTCGCCAGCGCCAGAATAATCTGCAAATCATCCGCATTCCCCCCCAGCACCTGCGTATACCCCCCTGAGCATATACGCTTCAAACCCGCCTTCAAGTATCATAATCTGCTCCAACTTTCCAATAATGCGTAACCTTTTCGACCTTGGCCACGGGCCCATGGGCAACTTGAAAACCTCATCTTGCACGTTTGCGAAACCCGCGTTTTTCATCTGTGCAGCCCAGGAACGCGGAGCGTCGAGCGGTGCACCCATTTTCTCTGCGATTTCAAAGTATAGACGGCCGGACTCTAGGTAGCCGCTGTTGGGCGGTATAGTGTTGTCGTCGGATAGAGCGCCGGGGATGGTGCTTGCTAGTTGGATCCAGCCACCTGGCTTGAGATGGGTGTATGCTTGGCTGATGAGACGGGGCCAGTCGCGTACGGCAGTCATGAGATCGCGGCCGTGGATGAAATCAAAGTGTTTCGGCCGGTATGGCCAGTCTTCCTCCACGTCGTCGATTTCAAACACGCAGTTTGGTGGCACAAAAGGTGGTTGTGTCGCTGCTATGTCGACGCCTATGACTTCTGTGTTGGGGTACTTGTCGGCCATGTCCATGGCCCATATCCCCGTGCCGGTTCCTAGATCTAGGACCCGGCTATTGGCATCGGCAAACTTCTCTTCGGAGATGGGCGCAACGAATAATCGGTCTTTGAGCAACAGGGTGTATTTGTGGTGTTGGAGGTCGTTGCGATCTAGCTCTTTCTCATCTATTGGCATGCCATAGTCGTGTTTGCCATAGGATGGGTATAGACGACCTTCTATCTCTACGCCGCGTCTGACTTCTGATAGGATTGATGAGAGAAAAGACGATGCGTCTGAGTCGGCGTAGCTGCGCAACGTCAACAATGCGTTCCGCCGCGTCATCGAACCGGCTCACCCTTCATCTGTGGATGCTTCGCTGGTATCATCCTGTGCCTCAATTGCATAGTGCGCATGGCTCTCTTGATCGAATTCGGAAGAAGAACCGGCGTCGATACCCGAATCATGCGCGGAGTTGTGCGCAACCTCTGGTGGTAGGTTTTGTGCTTCGACATCTTGATGATGTGCCATTTTCGGAATATCTAATTGCAAAAGGCAAACCCGTTCTCATACAATTCAGGCTAGCATGTGGAGTAGCTGACTGCAAGGATAGGGGGGAAGTGGGCGTGCAACGCGGGAACGTCCAGGATTTCGGGTTCTGGGCTTTAGGCCGGAACTTGAGCTAAGCAGCCCGCCACTCTCGGACTGTGGCTTTTGTTCGGCAAAGAATTGTCCGATGAGGGGTCAACGACTTGTAGCAATATCAGGATTCAAGGCTGGCGTTGTCTATCTCCCAATCATCGCATTCCATCTCCAAACTTCACCATGGCGGCCGATTCAGCTCCGAGCAAGGCTGCTCTTCCTCTACTCGACAACATTGCGCAATTCAGCGATGGTTTCAAGAATGGGAGCCCTGGCGCAAGAGAGGGGTTGTTGGACGCATGTAGGAGCCTCATCGCCGAAGTCAGCCATCCCTCCGAGAATATGCTGCAATTGCTATGGGCGCAGCCCGCGCATCTGAGTACACTTTGGATGGGCGTGGAAGTGAAGCTCTTCCAAGCTATGAAAGACGTCCCAGAATCTGGTGCTACCGTTCAGGAGATCGCGAACAAGTGTGTCAAGAATGTTGACCCGGTTCTCGTTGGGCGTATGCTTCGCCATCTCGCTGCCATGGGCACAGTCCGCGAAACTGGCCCTAATACCTTTGCAAACACGCCCACTTCTTCCGCATTTGCGGAACAATCGTATCAAGACTCAATACTGTACATTGCCGAAAACTTCGCGCCGGCGCATCAAGCCATGAAGTCGTACTTTGAGCAGCGTGACTGGAAATGTCCAGACTCGGGTCTCGATGCGCCATTCCAGCATGCGTACAATTGTAAAGGGAGTCATTACTTTGAATACTTCCAGAAAAACCCTGAAGTGGGACGGCGCTTCGCTAGTATGATGGACTCGTGGAGCAAAGGACGACCGCGATGGTTCGCAAAGGATTACTACCCTGTCGAAGATCGGCTGGTCAGTGGCGCTGATAAGGATGCACCATTCCTTGTTGATATTGGCGGCGGCTCTGGACACGACATTGAAGGTCTGAGGCAGGCGTTCGAAGGTCAGATACCAGGAGCGTTGGTGTTGCAAGACAGGCCGGAGATTGTCGAGCTTGCTAAACTTGGTTCTGGCGTCGAGGCCATGGCACACGATTTCTTGACTAAGCAGCCTGTGAAAGGTGCGCGGGCATATTATCTGCATTCCATCATCCAGGATTGGAATGATGAGGTGAACACTAAAATACTGAAAGCGATTGTACCGGCCATGAAGAAGGGGTACTCCAAGATCCTTGTGAACGATTTTGTGGTTCCGAACCAGGACGCGCACTGGGCGCAGAGTAAGTCTCTCGATCGCGTAATGTGACCGGCTGCTGATGTGAAGTAGCATGTCTTGATTGGGAACTCATGACCAGCCTTGGAGCGCGTCATCGAACGGAAGAAGAGCACCGAAAGATGTATGAAGGTGCGGGTTTGAAAATGACGGGTGTTTGGCGGCATCCGCTTAGTCTTGACTCTTTGATCGAGATTGAGCTGGCTTGAGTCGGGTTCCAGACAGCACCGCAATCGGCTTGTGTGTGAAGATTCGATCGGGGATTTGCCTCTTTTGTATAGCCTCGAGCTCTTGCTCAATCCCGTCGCTTACGAACATATGCGAGTGGAGTTTTAGGTCACTTGCAGTCGTTGCATCCCAATGACCTTTGAAATCGCATGATCTTTCAGTATAGGTACAAGTCCTTCGAAAACGTCGATTCAGACTGAGGCCACAATGAAACAACACTCCCGTATCATGAAACAACCATCATCTTCCTCCATATAGCGATGTTCTCTGAAATTGGTTCTCAAAACTTTCCATGCTCTGGTTTCAAGAGGAAACAGCAAAGGTCCGTCTGGTCTCAATCTGTGCCTGGGAAGTACTCAGGGTTGTCGAGGAGAAGTTCTGATGGGTGCTCTTGCGAATCGAGTCGTGTTTTAAACGTTTCCATACGCTGAACACATGCTGCCAGACGACTTTGGGGTCGAACCAGTGATTGATTCTCGGCGCCGAAGCTCCGCAAGAGAATTGTGAACCCGGTAACGTTGGGAAAATCGACGATGGGTGCTGAAACAGAATTCCGCGGTGGATCTGTAGGGCCCGGGCCGCCTAAATGTAAATTCCTATAATGAAAAGTACTGTTGGAGGCATGTACTATTTGGTGATATCATTGATGGATGCGCACAAATCATTTGTGCTACGATTTAGTGAACGTACTCCTCTAATATAAGTAACACCAATATAACGACAACACCACCTCACCCACTTGGACCATAAACGTCAAGTAAACCATACAACAAGTCCACCCAGCCTAAGCTAAAACGACATAAACCCATACATGGAACCTTAGCCCAGACCATACACAGTCACGTGACAACCATTATCCACAAAGCCCCACCATCTACTCGTCCCGCCTTCCCTACCACCTCAACACATTCGATCCACAGCAGCTTACCAAGGAAGAATCCCAGGCACGTTTCAGAAGATACGCTTACATTGAAAGTACTTTTGATCATAGAGCCAGAGCTGACATACTAGTGGGGGTGGGGCATATTCCGCATTCAAACAACACATCCATATATTGTCGCGACTGAAAAAAACGCCAACTTTTTCAACATTTGTGAGACGTCGTCATATCGGGGTATCATTTGAATCATAAACTAACCAATCCTTTTTGACCTCATGTGGTCTTTTGCCGCTTCTTCGCCTTGGCTAACGCTTGTGTTATCGCTGCAAGCTCTTCCTCAACCTGTGCGTCATCTTCACTCTCTTCCTCAGCATCGTCAGCTTCAAGAAGTGTACCACCTTCTTCGTCGTCATCATCAGACTCGTCGTCATCGTCCATCTCCAGGCCATATTCATCGCTGAAGCCGCTGAAATCATCGTCATCGTCGTCGGTCTCGTCTTCCGTCGCACCCGTAGCGTCGGTCTTGGCAGCAACACTTCCAGTAGCCTCGCTCTCGCCACCGCGCTTCCTCTTCTTGCTCATCTCACCCATTTTGCCCTCGCGCTTGGGGTTGATGGGTCCGCTGGCGTCGTCACCTTCCTTGTACGGCGGTGGTGTAAACCAAGGGAGCTTTCCTCTGATCCAGTCGTTCAGAACCATCTTGGCAGCACCGTCGATGTCGGCTTCACCACCCTTGAGAAGACGACCACTCTTCCGGCAGATCAATTCCAAGAACGCAACATCATCATCGTTGTAGTCCGATGCCTTGATGTCGTACGTTCGCTGGAGGTGACGCGGCTGTACTCGTTTCAGAACCTCTTTAATGTACTGTGCTGGGTACTCGACATTCTCCACACGAACACTCCCGCGAAGCAGGAGATCCTGATCCGTGTCGCTCTGGTTCGGTGGAACGATACCAGGACAATCGATCATGTAGATACGCTTCATCAGGGTGATGTATTGCCAGACCTTGGTCTCACCAGCGATGGGCGCAACAACGCACACCTTCTTTTTCCGGAGGGTGTTGATGATGGATGATTTACCAGTGTTTGGGTAGCCGACCATGCCAACCGACACCTGTTTACGGTCGCTGTGAAGAGAGCTGAATTGTCGGAGAAGGGCAATCAAGGAACCTTTACCGAAGCTGTTATTGATGGAGGCGTGGAAAGCGAGCGTCGGGAACTCTTTGCTAAGATGGCGTACCCAAGCGGCCTGTCAAGTGTCAGTGCTTGATCATCAACTTGACATGACAATGTGTATCGATGATGGAATGTGCGAAATATTACTAAGAGTACCGCCATGAAGGAGCCTGCTGGTGCAGAGACGGTCCTCAACTCAAACAGATCACGCGTGACTCTATTGATCGACAACCAAGACGGTTGCAATCGACCCGGGATCAATACGATCTTAGGACAGCGAGCCACTTTTGCTCTTCCCAACTTGTAACAGAACCGTATTCATGGAATAGGAGTAGGTCCTTGACTTAAGGAGGGTGTGGAAGGTGAAGCAAAGAGAGGTGTAGGAGGGAGATGAACTTACAGCAACCTTGGAAGGAACAAGATCGACCTTATTGAGGACGAAAACCAAATGCTTGTGAGGTGCCTCGGTGCGGATGTACTTTTCGACGGAGCGGCAACGAGTGCCATCGGGATCACGGGCATCCAGGACGTGGAGAATGACATCGGACGAGTCGATGACCTGGTAGCTGATTAGGCACGGAGCGCTGAGAGCGTGGCGTGAGTGCTTACCTTGTACAGTTCGTTCCAGATACGCTTTGATGTACCCTTCATGAAGATGAACTCGCGCGCGGATGTAAGCTCGCCATTGGGGTTGTCGGCGAAAGACTCATTGTCGTTGGTCTCAGGCTCGCCAGACGTGCCCGACAGCAGCTTGGCCTGCTCGAGACGCTCCACGTATGTCTCGTGCATGCTTCCCGTGCGACCAGCAAGATCTTCAATGGAGCTGAAGTCAAGCTTTGGCCGTTTCCGTTGAGCCTTGGGGCCAAAGGTCTCTGAGAAGGGCTGGCTGCCGACGGCGATTTTAGCAGCATGCTGCTTCAAGCCGGGAATTTGGCCTGGTGTCTCGATCAAGCTCATGGGGAGCTTGTTGCGCTTCATCAGGAAGGTGGTAGGGTCCGAGGCCTGCGCCTGTACGGCCGAACGGAAGCTTTCCAGCGCATCCTGCGATATCACTCGCGTGTTGTTGAACCACTTCCTGTTGGGCTCGACACGGGCGACGGGCGCATCGCGGTTTTGGTAGACGGCGGCCTTGGTGACATCTCCCTTGGCATTGCGCTGAGCTTTGCCGTCTGTGAGGCGCTTCAGGACTTTGACCTTCTTCGCATCGCTGGGAAGCTGTCAGTATAACTATGCAAAATAAACCTTGCAGGCGCAAAGATGGTGCAAGACGAACTCTGCTCCCGCGCGACATCTATA
Organism: Alternaria brassicae; assembly: GCA_004936725.1. Lineage (NCBI taxonomy): Eukaryota > Fungi > Ascomycota > Dothideomycetes > Pleosporales > Pleosporaceae > Alternaria > Alternaria brassicae. Next base: position 222,698 of record CM016506.1, on the reverse strand, counting down.
TAACAAACATACCGGTAGAAGTTGGTGCCCTTGACCTTGACGTTGCCCATGCCATCGCCCGTCTTGCCCTCGCGCTCCTTGCGGGCTTTCTCTTTCTTCTGGACACCCATTGCGACTGCTTCCGGTGGTTTGTCGAGCTGGGGGAAGAGTGAAGAGTGCAAGTCGACGAGCCAACGGGCAACTTTTTTTGAGAGGCGGGAGCTAGGCTGCATGGGGCACAAGGGCCTTGGCACCGACAATTTCGACGCAGACGCGACGACATCAGTGACCACCGCCGCACCTCCGCATCGCCGTGCCAGAGGCGACACCGCAGCAATGCCGCCAAGAATACCTGTCCGCGTCCTGTGGGCGTCGCCTCCACCCGCGACGACTGCTAATGGCTGGGGCAGCAGTCTTTGTGTCCGGGCCCTCTCCTCGACACCCACATCTTGCGCCCTCGGCCCGCAATCACCAAACTACATCGAGGTCCCGAAGCCGCTGCAGCCTACCTACCCGGCCAAGCCAGCTGTGAAGGGCCATCTTCCGATCCCGAGGGATGTCTTCAAGACGAGGAACAAACACCCCAAGGAGTCGGATATTTTCATCGGCAGGAGCACCAAGGAGCCCAAGGACGTCAAGGTCCCCGGGCCATACAGCCGGGATGCCGACTACCGGTTATACAAGCAGCGGTTGGCGGACAAGCGGAGGGAGAACCTGAAGGCGGGTGTCAAGGAGCTGCACGCGCGCAAGGTCACATCAGAAGCGCAGTACCTGGCCCACATCCAGGCCATTGGTGCTAAGAGGCGGGAGTTGGCCACGGCACCGCGTCGCGAAGTCGACATCCTCACCGAGGCATCCGTCTCCAAAGGCATTCGCGACTTCCTCACGGACAACCTCCCTCCCCGACCAGACATCATCAAAGCCCGCAGCCGGGCATACCAGCGCCGGGTGGCTAAGATACAAGAGGTCCGCGCATCCCGTCTACACGATCTGTACACAAACGCGCGCGAGTTCATCGTAGACGAGCAGCAATTGGATGAGGCGATAGAGACAGCCTTTGGTACCGAAGAGAAGCCAGTAGGCTGGGACCATAAGGGCATCATGGGCCCGCGGGAAGACGGCAGCAGGGAGGGGCTCAGCCCTTGGCATGGACCCCTGCCCGAAGGTGTGGGCGACATGCTGAACAAGCTCAGGGGTGGCGAAGGTGTTGGCCTTGCCAAAGAGCGCGTCAAGAAGTTGGCGGAGGAGCTCACCGGCGGCAAGTTTTAGAGACCGCACAGGAGCCATGTATCAAATACTATGTATCGCAATGTTTGGAGACCTCGGACGAACATCTGATGAATAGCTCTCCAGCTGCGTGTGCAGTCCTGGCATCCAACGAGTGATTGGTTCTCGTGCTAATCACGAGAATGCGATGATTCCTCATATTCGGTCGAGGAATTGGGCAATGTCTTCAACGGGGCGTTTGAAGAACGGGCGGTACACATGCGATATCCCCCTAGAAGTAATCACTTCGAAAACTCACCTGGGCAATGATATCCCTCTAACCCAAGCGTTTGCCCGGACTCTCACCTTCACCAAGGCCTGATTGGCACTAATCTACAGACCGTGAACGACCAGGCTTCCACTCTTGCCTCTACTTATACTTTACTATACCTCCCCTCGACCAGTCCCTTGATAAGCTCCACTCGACCATCACCTCGAGTCCGACTCCACACCCTCAATCTCAGTCATTTCCTCTTTACCCCCAACAATTCTCTCCAGCCAACCCCCACCATGAAACTCTCCATCTGCATCTCCCTACCTATCGTCTCCCTCGCCACCCCCTTCACCTCCTCCAAAACCCCCATCACCCCCCTCGGCTCCAGCACCGCCCACGACCCGCTCAGCCAAGTACCCGCCCACGAGCGCCGCGGCATCGCCTACAACGACGTCAAGTACGCAAAGTACTTCCTGTACCCCAACCACGACCACGTGACCTGGCGCTACAACTGGGACTCGTCGTCGCCGCCATCGGACGCCTGGTTCCGCTACGTACCTATGCTGCATTCGCTGCGGGATGATCACACGGGTAGGTGGAAAGATAATGCCGAGGCGGTCGCGCGGGATAATTGGAAGCAGAATGAGACTGCGACGTGGCTGTTGGGATTCAATGAACCGGATAACTGCATGTGAGTTTTTTTTCGATTTGAGAAAATGTGGTGGTGCTGGTGGTGGGCTACATATAGTCGATGAGTGGCTAATGAGACAGCAGTCCTGATGCGGGTGGCTCGTGTATCGATGTGCAGACCACCGTCGCAGGCTGGAAGAAGCACATGCAGCCGCTTTCAAAATTCAACAGCAAGATGTACCTCGGATCGCCGGGCGTTACGAATGCGGCGCCAGATGATAGCCATGGGCTGGGGTGGCTGAAGAAGTTCTTGGATACGTGCGATGCGTGTACCGTTGATTTCATCAACCTGCACTGGTAATTCTCTCACTGTTGTGTACCGCACCGCGCTGTACTGTACTCGTCCTACCGGTATACCGGGTTATCATGATACACACATACTAACCATCGAACCCACAGGTATGGCTCCGCCCGCGACCCCCAAAACTTCAAAGACCACATCAACGACGCGCGCAAGTTCGCCGGCGGCCTCCCCATCTGGATTACCGAGTTCCACGCCGATGGCACGGACGACGAGGTGCGCGCTTTCCTCGACGATGTGATGCCTTGGATGGACGGCTCGCAGGATGTCCATCGGTATGCGTACTTTATGGCGAGACCGGGCAAGGGCATGTTGATTAATGAGGCGGAAGATCGGCTGAGCGATATTGGGATGAAGTATAATCTGTATCACTTGCATCCTGGGAGTGATGTTGAGGGGGCGAATGGGGAGAGGTGGTGGGAGAAGGGGTTAGGGTACGTGGAAGGCCGTGCGAGGGTGGACCAACCGAGGTACATCTAGACGAGGAGATTCTGTTAAGATGTTATAATTGTTAGATCGGAGTGCGAGATTGTTTGGTGTTTAGATCCCCATCTCTTACCATCTAGCATCATTCATTCCCCATCTCATCTCTCGCTACGCAACGTCCAAGGCTGTCCAATAGTCTGTCTAAACCCACCCTCAAACACATCAATCGTCTGATGCATATCCATCCCACTCGCAATCGCGAGCTGCAGCATAATCCTCGCCTGAACAGGATGCACGAATCCCGCCTTGGCGAACGTAGGCGTGCGAGCCGGACTAGACGGGCCATACACACTGCGCGTTCCAACGACAATCTGTAGCCCGCTTTCTAGCGCTTCAGCAATCTCTTTCTGGCCAGTTGGTACGCCCGTGTTTCCAGTACCGGCTATCACGACACCTTCAGCTCCGTCGGCACGCGCATCCAGTACTAATTTGCCGTCGAATTCGCGGGCTGCATACAGGATGTCGACTTTAGGCAGCGCCGGGTAGGTAGGATACGCAGAAACAGTAGCAACATCGAACTAATACTTGTACAATGGCTGCGACGGCGTATCAAAAAACACCGGCAAACTATTAACGAACAAGCCCAGATCACCACCAGCCGTGGGACCAAACGCATCGGGATTAGTCGAATGCAGCTTAGTAACCCAATACCCAGGTATAATACGCGCGTTGAAAGCAACCATGAGGCCGCGGTTCTGCGATGCAGGGTTCGCCGCTAGCATTACGGCGTCGAAGAAGTTTGCTTCTCCGTCCCGGGAGAGGTGGGTGAAGGGGCGCATGCTTCCGGTTCCGACGACGGGTTTGCCGCGGTTGATGAGTGAGTCTATGAGGAAGGCTGTTTCTTCGAGAGAGCTGGTGCCGTGGGTGTATACGGCGCCGGCTATGTCGCTATCTGCTGAGCATAGCGCGTCGTGGGCGAAGCGAGTCATGTTCATGACTAGGGCATCGTTGGTCGCGGTTGAGCCATCGTCTTCTGTAGTCCAGTTTGATACGGCGAGTTGGGTGTTGTTGAGGAGATATGGATTGCGGGCGATGATGTTCTCTGCGGTTTGGCTGAGCTGGCCGTATTGCGTGTCGTCCAGAGCGCCGTAGATGGATCCTCCGGCTATTGTTCCTCCGGTGAATCAGACGCTGGGGTTCGTCAGTTCAAAGTCTACTGGGTTGATTCTTGGTGATATACAGGACTTTGGGCAGGCTACTGTTGCTACCGAGCCATGTCAGACCAAGTCGCTCACTAGCTGTAGTCGCTTGACGTGGTTGGAATGGGGAAGCTGTCGGTGCGGCACTCGCGATAGTACCCAGGGTAGCAGCGATAGCGATGTTAGAGAGGCGCATAGTGGCTGAGGACCAGTACTCAGAATATCCTAGGCTATATGGTGTACGCTCTCATATATGGTCTTGTTCTTCCTCTTGATTCCACTTATCGTGGCCCGACTCTCCGCGTGCATTTATTCTGACATGCCGCCATTGATAAGCCGTCATCCCACGTTGAGTATCACAACATGTTGCATGATATCCTCTCGGCGTCTGGCTTTTGAGCAAGGTGTTTAACTCGTACTACGAGTAGCGACCAAGTTGTTTATCGTTCCTGCGTTATCGTCGAGAGATGCGCGGAGCTAAGCTGTAAGACCTCACGTTTGCCAAGAGCGGGGATAATCACTCTGACCAGGTCGTAGGAAGCTACACATCAGTGTGAAATGGCGGGTCAGTAATGCATTGCAGTGTTAATGCGATCTCGTAACCAGATGCGAGTCTTAGGAAATAGTTTCGCTGTGGGGGGAGAAGATGACGATGACAACATCGAAGTGAAGCTTATCGATTACGAGACGAAGTCCGTAAAAAAGACTCCGTACGGAATATGGAAGTAGACTGAATCGTAGGATAGTCTACCTGGGCTAAGCTAGAATGGGATGGGCCCATATATATAGGACGTGTGCACGGATCACACACAGTCATGTGACACTCCGGAAATTCATTCCGAATCTCCTCATTCGCCTAAAGTATGTTAGTTCTGACTACTTTGCTGGTGAATAGCAGACCATCGTGAACCACATCGCCACAGGAAGCCCCAGGTCCGTTCCGTAGCCGAATAGTGCCGCAATTGGACCCGTAAATTACGTCTGATACATACACAGTGTAGCGACTACCCATTCCACTATCATCGCAAAAAAAAGCCGCGAAGGCATAAGACAGAAGGTTTCTTCTGTCCCAAGACCCTCGATCAATAACGACTTTGTGGAAGATTTTACCATCGTGCACCGTGGTGGTAATCCAGATGATAGTCCAGTACCTAACCAAATTAAGCCAGTTGACGAGGACATCAAAGAGCCAGTCACCGCTCGCCATGGCGACAATAGTGATGATGGCGCAAGAAAATATACTCCAGATAGGCATTGAAATCTTAGCAAACGGCGATCCGAGTTGTTACCAATTCAGTGCTGCAGTGTATGAACCTGGGATACACACAGTCAGAACGACGCAGCAGAAACTGCCGAAACTGCCGAAACTATTCAGTGGGCGAAAGAACTCAACAACCAGTGCAACGATACCATCAGAGCCCAAGGATTCTGGCCATGTAGGGTATTTCAGCAATTCAGGAACGAAGCCACTCAAGCAGGTCCGAAGAACAAAGTCACCACAAAGGAAGGGCATAAATGTTTAAGACAGTTGACGACGTTGAGTTGGACACGTGGGAAGCAACAGAGCTCTAGGTTTCCCAGAGGCAGAGTCATCATCGTCCCTAAAAACTTATTAATCGAAAATATCGCCAACATCAATGGTACTCAAAGCACATTATCATGCGCAAGTCATAGTTCACCAAGAGAAATGCATGTAACAAGACCGGATAAAAGTCTCAAAGGCTGATGTATCGTCATTTCCAGTAGTGCAGAGCCTGAGGTTGACTACTGTGGCAAACTACCCGGTATGTAGACTGCTCGTATGACCGGACAAAAATTTAGCAGGGCGTTTTTCACGATTATAACGGCATAGCTACGAGCTGAAATTTGAAACCCTCTATGATCATATTACTCAACAGTGAGTGGAACGATGCTTCATATCCTGATATACTTTAACTCTTAATCCCTTCGAGTCTTCAGGCATTACAGGGACAACAGTATCACTGGTGATGACTAGATCAGCAGCACTCGTCTCAAACAACTCCAGTGTCCCGACATCATCCTTCCCCTTGACCTCATTCGTACTGTAAACCCTGAATAGCGCTGCGAGCGTGAGATAAAGCTCTGTATAAGCGAGGTTGATTCCGAGACAAGCTCTGCCACCCTTACCAAATGACACGAGATAGCGGTCAAGGCGTGGGTTATCAAGCCAGCGCTCGGGCTTAAAATCGTGAGAATCGGGAAAGACACACTCATCAGGGTGTACCAGGCTGCTGGTCATACTCAAAGGTATCCTGGGTGGGATATGCCATTGGCGCTGATTGCCGGCATCGTGATAAACGAGGGTCTCATCAGGACAGATGCGGTGTAGGCGGTGCGAGATGGCGTGGCTAGACGTACGCCTTCTTGGACCACACCAGTAAGGAAAGGCAGAGACTCAAGCGCTACGAGGTTGAGTGGCTGCGAAGGATTGGGAATGGCGGCCTCTAACTCGGCCTTGAGCTTGCGCAAAATATCAGGAGTGGCGAGCACGAAGTACGTCGACACGCCCAGCGCCCAAGCAGTAGTAATGGTGCCTGCAGCAACAACGACTTCGCCCTCTTGCCAAAGACGATCCGTAGACTTGTCGTAGTCTGAGAGCTTACTGTTGAGTATTTCGTGGAAGATGGTGCGGCGCGTCTTGTCGTAGGAGTGCGTCTGGTGTGCGTGCTGGATCTCGGCCACCTGACGCTTTACGCTAGTCTGAGGCTGAGAGTACGCGCCCATGGCTGGGCTCAATTTGAGCAGCAGTGAGTCAGGAAGCATCGTCAGCAGGTCCATCAACCATGGGAAGTGCTTCAGTATATGTCCAGCTTTACCGCCCTGCAGCATTGCGTCCCGGAATGATGGATCAAAGTCTGGGGCCTCTAGACGATGTTCGCTTCTTCCAAAAGCGTAATCTTCAACAATACCTGCACGATAAGACTAGTATTAGTGTCTGGTCACTAGAGTTCGAGAAGGTGTCTTACCATTGGTAAGTGCTGCGTAAGCATCATCCAGCTTCAAGGTTGAACCAGAATCGGCAAATTGGCGTAGGCGCTCTAGCAGTATACCCATATTCCGATCAACTAGTGGTTGTAGAGCTCGTACACTCTGCTTGGAGAAATACGGAGAAAGAGAAGCCCTGCGTACGCGGTGCTCGTCGTGCTTGAGTGTGCCGATCAGGCTCTCATCGACGCCAAAAGACCGGGTTATCCAATCCCACTTGTCACGCCTGCGTCCACTGCCAGCATAAACTGTGTCGAAGAATTCGAGATCTGCAATGTGTATCTCGTCCGGATTGATGCGGACAATAGGTCCTTGACGCCAGTCAGTTCAATCCGTCAGTATATGAATCAGAGCAAACGCCTACCATATTCCTTGTGAAGCCGGCCAAGCTTGAACGTGTACTCGGGTTCAGCGACGACATCGTACCAGAACTCGTACCAATACGTCCATGCCGCAAGCTTTGGCCCCGGGAAGTGAGCGATTGAACTCAAAATAAGGCGATACACAGTGACATAGTAGAAGTAGAGGGCAGAGACCACAAGCAGGGACACCAAGGTCACAGGCAGGTCTACCATCACAAGTGTAGAGCTCAATACCGTCATATCTGAAAGGTTTTGTGACTTTGGGTAGACATAAGCGAGATGAGAATGAACGAGAGGAGCGCGAAGAAATATAGTGCTTCGATAAGGCGGCAGCTCTGTTAGAGATAATTAGAGCGTATGCCGCATTCCTTGCGTCTGAGAAGGATTCACTGATGGGGCCTCGCATGCTGCGTGTGAGACTCGATGCAGGCGGCAGGAGTCCGAGATCCTTTAATCCGCTAATGCAGGAAGTATGTACGTGCCGTGATCCCAATCAGTCAGGCGAAGTAGAATGTAAAAATCTCGCATAGCTAACGCTAATGGGAAGGTCCGTAAAGTCTGTACTCAATACATAAGTGGGTATGTTCTCATCCCAAGAAGCATTTCCCTGCATCAAACATCACCTCAGCCTTGCACCTCTAACGACGACTTACCTTAGTCCAGAATTCCGCTCAATGTCTCTAGAACTTGCAGATTTTGTAGGTCTTATGTGGCTCTCAACTCTAATTCTCCTGTTCTTGGGCTCTCGCATACGGCGACAGTTCCGATGGCTCCTTTTGGTTCCGTATCTGGTCCTTTGCCCTGCGGTTGCTTTATCTTTTCCTTGCGGCACTGATACAGCAAAGAAATAGAAATTTGGCCCAGGTCAGGCTGAATGATCATGCCCTACCCTTTGCAGTCGCTAATGATGCCACTATGTAGTCTTGTACGTCGGCTTGACGAATTTCAATCTGCTCGTTTTGGAAGATTTGTATGTGGAGCATATACGCTGCAGAAGCTATAGCAAGGGAGAAAGGATCTTTTCAGGCTTTTACTCGCTTCCTCCACTGGAACAAGTTCGATGGTGTTTCAGTAATGCCTTTTCAATTCGAGGAATTGGCCGGAGCTGGGGTACTGGGCATTTTCCGCCAGCTCCTCCAGCAGGTTCATCAAAGATAGCTTTCTTGAGCCTGTCATTCCGAATGATTCTGCAGCAATACGTCATTCATGACATTGCAGGTGCGCTTCTTCTATGGTTGACAGACGAAGGACGAACGAGTATACTCGACTTGGATTTAGTCCTCCGAACCGTAGCCACTGGATGCTGGCGGGCGTCGATTATCGCACCAATGGACATGGTTTATCGTATCATTTGGCCGTTTGGCGTCATATCTGGCCTTTTCTGGAATGTTGTTGAAGAGGTACATCCGCTCAAAGGTGCATGTGCCACATATTACACTTTGAACAACTTTTGGAATCGCAAATGGCACCAAAACTTCCGAAGAGCACTAAAAACCCCGAGTCGCTATATTTCGAGGCACGTCGTATGTGCTCCGAAAGGGACATGAACGAGTCGTCAGGTCCAGTACTACGTAGCTTTCGCCATCTCCTACTTATGCTATCTTGAATCTGGGTGACCGCACCATGAAGTATCGTTTTCCAGACAATATGGGATATTACGTTGAGGGAAGGAATTGATGAAGACCTTCTCGTGTTGCCCGTCTCCACAGGTGAACTGGCATTATAGATCGATAGTATTTTAATTGATCTTGTGCCCTCCTGGTACCAGCTTGGTGAAGATTCCGTCTGCATCGTACACTTCTCGAAATCTCTTTAGAAACTCAATGTTGTTGTTCCCATAGCTTCCAATGGGATTCTGATCTTCCGCTGCGCAGTTCATGTACTTGAAAGGATGATACAGTCCTCTTTCTTTAGCAGCAAAGACAGACTGCTCAAGGACAATTTTGATACCAGCAATGACCGTGGCGTCATCAGATTCCTGAGACCATTCCCATCCAAATGGACAGACTATCAAGCACAATTAGTCAGCGCCATCTAAATATAAACAGATGACAACACTTACCGACCAAAGGCGCGTCATCATCATGAAGACCCATTACGTTCCCTCCTCGTGTCGCTTGTGCTTTTAAAATGTTCTGCGTTATTGGTTGGATCCCCAACATCGGGGCAAACTTCTGGTCCTCATGCGACCCGTTGTCTAGCGCCTTCTGTACTTGCTCCACGAATATGTCTGCCATAAGCGGCAATAGTTCTATATCGGCAGTAAATGTTGCCGTTGTGAACCGGCTCCGTATATCGGCAGGTTCCGATTGATTGAGCTCATCCGCAAGGTCCGACAATGAAGTCACTCTCGCCGTGCTCACAATCTTCGCTGTGCCATATATCTCCACATCGTCTTTGAACTGGGCGAAGATAGAAGGTTCAATCCTTCCTAGTGCATCGTACTGCCCTACAGCCCAAGCGAAGCTGCCTTGCTTGTAGCCTAAGCCAGCAAAAAGTGACACATGCGGATTGGACGGAGCGCTTTGTGCAAATTCGACAAAGCCGCGTGTGAGAGCGGAAGTTACTGATGGCAGCAATGACCACACATGCAACCCCTCCCCACGTTGGCCCCTACTGGAATGTGTCAAGATCGAAACGAGTGACAACGCCAAAGCTATTTCCACCACCACGCAAAGCGTGGTAGAGGTCCGAGTTTGACGATTCGGAAGCATTTGCTACACTGCCATTTGCAAGGACTACCTGGATCGTCATTAGCATCCGCCTAGCATTCGATTTTGGAGTCTTTACCTCGTAGTTGCGAACATTGTCACATGCCCAGCCGTGCATGCCTGAGAAGTGGCTCAGTCCACCGCCCAGCAGCAGTCCGCCAACGCCAACTCCAGTGAGTCGGCCGCCAACAACGGTCTTGTTAACCTTCTCAAGTTCTTTATACACATCGCCCCATATCGCGCCTGGGCCAACTCTAGCTAAGCCCTCGCGTTCGTCTAATACGACATCGCTCAAGCCCGCCATGTTGACCGTGATGCCCCCACCAATATTGCCGCACCTTGAATATCCGAGTGACCTCCACCGCGAACAGCAAAGGGGCAGTTGGATGTGCGCGAGACCAATATAACAGCTGCAACATCCTCGGCTGAACGGATATGAACAAGACACGCTGGCTGAGCCGACTGTTGCTGTTGCGCCCAAAAGAGGGATGTCACCAAAGTCTCTTTCGTAACCATGGGATGATGTTTGAAATCAGACACATAAGTGCCAGTGAGTTCAACGGAGAGTGTTTCGGAGAGGAGAATGCACTGTATACGTTAGATCATAGTGTCTGTTTGCTTGACATTCTTCTTCAACGCACGGCATCATGGCAAGATTCATGATCTGCTGTTATGCCTTTGCTGTTGCCGATGGAAGCGTGAAAAGCACACAGCCAAGCCAGAGTCACCGGATTCCGCATTGTCGTATATCTGTTAACGAGAAACAAATTTCCGGGGTTATCGAGTTTGAACTATTTCAGGCATAAGACACGATCAATTCCAATACACATTAGGCCACCCATCAGCTTGTGAGAACCAAGCTACGTAAAGCTAGGTAAGGTATGTGACAGCTCTGCTCCTGGGCTGCCGACACGAAAGCATGAAGATTCATATGCGCTTACTCAATTTATTATGTGATAGATCTATGCCGTACGCTAAAGGTGACAAGACGCACGCACGGCAATCCTACATGTTGGAGCAAGGGTACATGAGCAAAACACGCAGCACTTTCCACAATAGCATAAGTCCCTTGGGTTGAGGCGTAAGTACAATAAAAAAAGATAACGGCGTAGCATGAGCCTCGCGTTTGTGCTAGCAGATACCGGTAATGTCCTTGCGGCTAAGGCGCCCATAGCGGCACAGGACGGCTGTGGCTAGCGGGAGAGCAAGGCCCCCGGGCGATCATTTGCTAGTGGTTACCTCGCCGATCCTCTCGATTCCTTTGACGCTGAGCTTTGCAAGACACAAGCGAAGCATTGGGTTCGCCTCGCCCGTTTGTTGCTCGAGTCGGTCAAAATCCACTTCCAAATCGCGTTCCATATCCGTCAGGCAAGCAATCGTCTTCTCAAACGCTCTGCTTTTTTTCAGGCAAGCTGTCAGATGCTGCTTGCTCTCTCTGGACAAGGGGTGTGCGTCAGCGGTGGCAATTGTGGGACGTTGCCGGAATACGCCCAGGAATTGCCCACGGTATTCTGGGAAATTTTCCAGGCAGCATACAACTGGGTAGGAGAATTTGCCTTCATCCAGATCCTCGCAGAGACCCTTCTGGGCCGTGTAATCCTGTAAGTTCATGTAGTCGTCGCGAATCTGGAAGAAGCGGCCGAACAGCAGCGTCAATTTGTGGAAATCTAGCTGCGGTGTCACTTTGCTCTCCGCTTGCATGAGTCGTAGCAGCATACGAAACATGCCGCCAGTTTCGTGATCGACCATGTTGACGTACTGAGCCTCAGTTGGACATGCGAGGTTGTGTTTCCAGTACAGGTCCCAGCTCTGGCCCAGATATAGGCCTTCAAGTTCTTCGAGGACTGCAGCAAGGGCAGCTGGGCTCAGGTTCCGTGCGAAGTCTTGCACAGCGCGGACAAACATGAAGTTCGCGTTGTTAATCGATTGAGCCTGCCCAAACAAGATATGTGTCGACGGATAGCCTCTTCGAAGCGGAGAGTTGTCCTCGATGTCGTCGAGAATGAGGAACGCGTTGTGCAATGAGTCAATCACTGACACGATCGCCTTGATACCTTTAGATGGTACGTGCAGCCATGTGTTGAGGGCTTCGATGAGTGTGCTCCGAACGCCTTTTGATGGCATGCTTGAGACGTACTCTGATGGTGCCTTCAAGGCCAATTCTGATGGCTTGTAAAACGGGTAACTAGAAACCTCAGAAAGTCCAGCTTCGCCGTCGCTGGCATCTGAATCAAAGACGGTTGAGTCTTTCCTTTTCTTCAATGGAGCTTCCGGCTTGATCACTACAGCACCATGCGAAAGTTTCCTTTTGACACCGCTGGGCTTGGTCGAAGCAACTTCCTTCCACGTATTCTGTCTTGGGCAAGCTGAGCACCAGTAACGATTCCCTGAGACAGCCAAACCTGCGCAGTCGATCCAACGTTTCAATTTCAAAGATATATCAGGACAGTGCTTGTAGAGATCATCGCGGCGTTGACAAAAGTCGCGCTCAGCCTTAACGATTCTACGTTTGAATTCATTTTTTGCGTCGTTGATCGAGAGTCCCTTTTTTCTGATGAACAAGTCGACAGCGCTTACGATCCTCTTCGATTGACCGGATTGGAGTTCTTTATACTCCCGTTCCCAGCTGGAAAAGTCATTCGCTAGAAGCAATCATTCTGTAGCTGCATCAATGATAGGCTGTATAAGTGCTTCCTCAGCTTCTGAGATGGACATCCCAAGGCTGAATTGGAGCATTGGCCAGAAGACTCCAAGGAGGATAAGCAAAGATCTGAGAGTCGTGTGACTGGGTCACTTACAGCATTCCGCCGTTGTCGCTTCGATATTCCAAGTATTCTTCCATGGTTTGAGCTTCCTTGTCGCTGTTCCTTTCGCTGATTGCGAGCAAGGCATCGCGGAATGCAGCAAGCATCTTCAGACCCAGTCCACGGTCAAGACTGATGCATTCAACAATACACTGCGAAACAAGCTTCTTGGTCTTCGTTGCCCTTGAGCTTAGAGTGATACTGCTGATTTCTTCAGGATTCAAGGCAGCATAGAGATCACTGTTCTCAGCTTGCGCATCTTCAATGCTTAGTCCTTCGCCGCCGTCTGAGCTCTCGTTAGAATCACTTGCAAAACGAGGAAACAAAAGTACCGTCATGGATCAATCCCAAGTCAGAGAGATACGCTAATACACTTATACTCTCCGGAATGGCTTCGGGGTAGATCAAAGGTGACCAGTTCCCCACAGGCGAGAAGGAGAAGTAGGTGTGTTGTTCCCGGCCATCTCCCATCTCTTTGGCCCCGTCTTTGAAAAACTGACGACTTGTTGTATCAACTAAATCATTTCGAGAATGAATACGAATAGGAAGTGTTGTGAAGTATCCGGCCAGTCGGGGTTCATCGATGGATATCAGTGTCGACTGATAAGGCAGCCGCTTCATTGTACATATGCTTTGTGTAGGAAGATGATCAAAAACCCAATATTGTTATACTATTATTCTAGAATTCTTACTATAAGAAGAGCGTAATAACAGCATTTGCACGCATTCTGTTTATGCGAAGAAGGCACGTGATCTACGATTCACTCTAATCTGATTGGCTCACCCAATCCCAAGCTAGCGGTGACCACTATCTAGTCAAAGAACGTCACAAGTCGAAGGATATTGCTCTTTTGTCATGTTAATTATGGGAACTTTACCACCAACCTCGCCGCCGGCTGTTCGCACCACACCTTCCTCCTGAGCATTGTCACCCTTACTTTGATGCAACACTTCACACTTGATACGTATCCTGCAGGATTTAGGTAGGAAGGAATTCGACATGCCGCGAATGCTGTTGCCCGGAGCGGTAGTTGGCGCTGGCTACGCCTCAAGCGCCAAGAGCCGCCGCATAACGGGCGCTTTCCCTTTGTGGTGCACGCGTGCATTTGCGGCTACTAACCCGCATTGCCTTCTCTTATATTAGGAGTGCGTTACGAGAAGCTGCATCATCAGGATCTACCGGCTTTCTGAACGGAAAAGTGTATTCTGCGCTCTTTATACAAGTGGATCTTGATTTTTCCGTCAATGGTGACCTTTATGAATAGATGTTGATCTTTCGAATCAGACTAAAGAATCTGAACCAGCGAATCAACCTTTGTGTTTCATCTGATGACAATTATTCTTAACACTTGATGAGAGGTGTTGAGTTTGCAATTTTTTACTCGAACATGTACGTGGGTAAATTGTCAGTCGCTGACGTGACAGCGGGCGGACCTGCGGGACCAGCCTTGTAGGGCCCACATTGCGTAGCTTCGCCCCAGCTGCTGGCAAATCCTACGCTAATGTCAGGCTCCCGTTTTGTGGAAGGGGAACACTGATATAGTCCCATTAGTCAGATAACGGCACACGATAATCAGTAACCAATCTCACCCTAGACTGAATCCATGGCTCTACGCCACCTACACGCGACTCGAATGATTATATCCGCGTCAACTCCATGCGGCTTTCATGCCTAAGCCCGGAAGAGAGGAAACAGAATCACCCATGACAGGGACTCCACTTGGCTTGCAAACAACAGTCATGACCAGCCATCAAGGATGCGTTGGGTCTTTCATGTTTTCAACGAGAGAATTAACTACCCATTTCTGATTACCAAAGTTGAAAATCAAACTACATACCGTGATAGTCACTATGGCAGTGGTTCCTTTCGTACAGCAGTTAGACAAAGTCCGCAGATCGTTCTGGTAACAGCGATTGTATGTCCTTGCAGTCTCATCTTCTTCTATCCTTCACGGTATACTGACAAGATCGCCTTTGCAGTCTCTCTTCGTTTTAACATCGATCATAATCTACGGATGTTGCCTACACCCCCTTGCTCATGTCCCAGGTCCATTCTTGGCAAAGTTCTCTCCAGTGGGTCTTTGAAATTCAGACCAAACACTATTTTTCTGATCAAGAAAGGTATGGGGTATGAGAGCGCTCTACCGCATGAAATTCAATTCAGAACTCCAAGCTCTCCACAAACGATATGGTAAGAAATGCCAAGGCTCGTGCTATCGAAGCAGCCCGACTGATTGCAGACAGGGCCTGTCGTATGTATTGCACCAAATGAAGTATCATTCGCGACTTTCGAAGCAGAAGCTGCAATATATGCAAAGCAAGAAGACGGTCGATTTTCAAAGGCTGGAACGTTCTTGACTCTTTTTTCGGATCTCGTCCTGAATGCCCCCACACTTATCACGATCCCGGATCCAGCGCTCCACAAGAGGTTGCACAAAGTAATCCAACAGGCTTTCACACCTCAAGCGCTCGCAAGCCAAGAGCCGATTCAGAAGCAGCACATCAGACGAGCGGTTCCCGATTTTGATGAGACTGCTGCCAATGGCAGCGAGATGGATCTTGCCGATTAACTGGAAACAATGTTTTGGGAAATCATTGGTGACCTTGCGTTCGGGGAGCCATTAATGGCTCGAAAACGATGTAAGCCACATGCCGACACGACAAAACGTTGGTGATGAGCTAGACTTGTACAAAGCAACATATGAATCCCTCAAACGATTGGGTCAAGGATCGATGCCCATGGTGGAAGCGTTGAGCTTCATGCTTGTCATGCCTGGAGTAGCTCCTGCGCTTGAGACAGTCCGAAGCCTCATCTCAGCAATGCCAATTCCTTCTCAGCTTTCAAAGCTCGTACCGTCCAAGAAATTACGAGAGTGAGTAACTTGTGTTCTTGTGAGTGCTGAAATCCTAACGACGCTTTAGTTGCATCAATAGGCAGGATGGCAGAGAAGATTTCATTTCGGCTATCATGGGCAGTGAGAAGCAAGGATTGACGCTAGATGCGGATGCTTTCTTCAGTAACGCAATGGGTCTAACGTTAGTAGCATCCCTCTCTCCTACCTCGTGTAACCTTTGCTGACTGCGGCTAGACTCGCTGGATATCAGACGACAGCTACGACGCTGGCGTCCACTTTCTACCATGTCCTGCGCTACACAGACACTTATACCACTCTGTGCACTGAGATACGCTCTGCATTCATGAATGAAGACGACATCGCAGGCGAGCGTCTTGCACGATTACCGTTCTTGGACGCTTGCATCCGCGAGACTTTACGCTTGCTCCCACCAGCAAACGGTAAGACGGCGCAACGAACCGCCCCCGCTTGCACTATAGCCGACACATACATACCCGCCGGTACCATCGTCTCGGCCGATTTGTACACGATTCGAAGATCGCCAGAGTACTTTGTCGACCCTGCTAGCTTTCGACCCGAGAGATGGTTGGAGGGTGCGGAGGAGAACGGGTTCGATGGAGACAATAGGTCTGTCAGTCGTCCCTTCTTGATTGGTAGTAGGGCTTGTATTGATAGGCATATGGCGCAGCAAAGTATACGGCTGATCATGGCGAAGTTGTTATGGAGGTACGACTTCGAGCTGCTGGATCGGGACGGGTTTGTCTGGGAACGGGATGCTGGCAGCAGCTTCATCTACACGGAATACAGACTTATAGTGCGTGTAAAGAGGACGTGAAGGGATAAATTATCAGTTAGAGTTGTGTATAGAAGGTACCGAAGCTGTAAATGTAGAGGTTTGAGTCATCGATGCAAACGGTGGGATCCTTAACGCAGAGCAAATGTGGTTTTGCCTGGGTACCGTGATTGGATAATGAAATCGGCGATGCGTAGGGTCTCTATCGTGATGGGTACCGAAGGGTCCATACCATGGTTTCACAAAGTCCTGTGAAGTCTGCCGTGCAAATGAAAATCCGAGCATCCCGTAGTAATCCTCGTCGCAACGAGTTTTGCCAACAGAGCCAGACATCATCCAGCTATGCCTAACACATCCAATCCACGCGACTCGCGATGTATACGAATCGATCACGGTTACTGCATCCATAGAAACGCACGACACCAAGTCAGCTGCGAGCTGTCCTTGACTTGCATCTTTGCGAACTCTCGACGAAATGAGCAAACAGGAGGAATCCCATGATAGTAAATTATGACTGAAGTCATGTCTTGAAACAGCCATCTGACATCTACATCTTGATCTCTCGAGTCTACAAATCTGCATAAGATACTCAGATCATCGGAAAGACAAATGGCATTCTCTACGAGAAGTTGAAGCTGCTCCCAACTTCCCAGATGACAAGAAGACGAATACAATGCGACTGGGTAGAGCCCTACTCCATACGTCGCTTGGAAGAAGTATGGCCCAGTATCACTCTGCCTAAATTCCCTCGGCCAACCCCGAAACGTCATCGAGATCTAACAAAATAGAATCTGGACCTGAAACAGTGCGTCGGTGATTATTGTCGGTACATCGACTCCGTAGTTTTGCGTGGCCTTGTGCTGCAAGATTCCAAGAGACGAGAGAGCCATAGCATTACACAGCACAACACATAAGTTATACTTGATTATTAATGAAATCCGATCCCGAAAAAAGAAATCCAAAGTGTTGGCACAGACGAAGAATTTTGGCCATTACCTCGTGACAACCTGTACCACGCATAAGCCTCACCTCTGAAATTCATCTCGCAATTGTCCGCACTAGAATGTATGCGATTCAAGAGACGACATATGCGCTTCTTCAGACAGGTAACTCCATCTGGATTCTTCCCCAGTACAAATGTCGTTATCGGACCGGAAAGTCCGGATGTTGATAGGGAGAAAGGCTGAAAGCTGTGAAAACATAGAAGGGAGGTTCACAACATCTCGAACGTGATTTGTGAATATCGCAGCTCGCGTACTCTCAATGAAAGAAACGTTGGTGAGAAGGGGAAAGACTACAGGTATAATAGGTCGTAGAGGCGGAAAAGGAAAGACTACAACGACATCTGTTGATGCGTCATTTTTGCGGGGAAGCTTCGCAGACAGTAATGTTGGTGTGTCCCAGGATGATGCATCTCAAGATACACGATACAACGTAGGTCTCTTCGGGCACGAACTGCGTGATGATTGCGACACCTGAGACTAAGCCCAGATCGGTTAGATTGTGTTTCACCCCTTATCGGCAAGTTCGAGTCCCCGAACTCCGATGATAATAACACAGAGAGGTTCCACCTCGTCTCTACACAACATTGCATCTGCGTGGCATTGCATCTCCCCTAAGCTACGCAGACAGAGTCCACAAAACAAACCTACGCCACAGATACGATTATTGTTATTACCTGTCGTCCCGAAGTCCAAGTCGTTCCATTACAGCTACGCTTCCATCTAGAGCTACCTGTAGCTAGCCATTTCACATCTGTTCTTTGACCTAGGCATCAAGTGTCGCAGGGCGCTTTGAATTGACGAGTGGTTATCTGATACATAGTGTTGTTCTGTTTCCTCATGGGAAGAGTTTATTCCAGACCCATGACTGGCATCGCGCTCAATTGAGGCAGTTTTCACCACGCTAGACCTGATTGGACAGCATACATCCAGAGCACCCTGTTGGTGACGACCTGGCATTCTGACAAACGTACCCGGCTTCTCCACGTATCGATTGCATTGAGGGGTAGGCAGGATGCGGGGCATACCGACGTTGTCAACCGCTCTCTTTCCTCTCCTCTCTACACCCTTCGTCTTTGCTTCGGAACAACAGCCCTTTGAATACAGCGCCATGTCTTCACCCCAGTACACCCTACCTCCGCTACCATATGCATACGATGTGAGTTGAGCCTGCAATCATCACAGCCTCCCCGCACTCGTCATGCTCACGAATTACAGGCATTGGAGCCGCATATCTCCGCCCAGATTATGGAGCTGCACCACAGCAAGCACCATCAGACGTACATCACCAACTTGAACGGCCTTCTCAAGAATCAGGCTGAAGCTGTCTCTACATCCGACATTACCTCGCAAGTCTTCATACAACAGGGCATCAAGTTCAACGCTGGTGGCCACATCAACCACTCCCTCTTCTGGCAGAATCTCGCTCCTGCTAGTTCCAATGAGGCCAAGAGCTCTGCTGCTCCCGAGTTAGTCAAGCAGATCAAGGCGACATGGGGCGATGAGGACAAGTTCAAGGAAGCTTTCAACGCCGCTTTGCTAGGCATTCAGGGAAGTGGTTGGGGATGGCTGGTCAAGACCGATGTGGGCAAGGAGCAGAGGCTTTCTATCGTGACGACCAAGGATCAAGATCCTGTTGTTGGCAAGGGCGAAGTTCCGATCTTTGGTGTCGATATGGTAAGCCGCTCTCCTTTTGTCCCCGTGATGGTAACTGACCCGATCTGCAGTGGGAGCATGCGTACTATCTCCAGTACCAGAACGGCAAGGCCGCGTACGTCAAGAACATCTGGAATGTCATCAACTGGAAGACGGCGGAGGAGCGTTACCTGGGATCGCGCGCAGACGCTTTCAGTGTGCTCAAGGCATCCATCTAGGCGATGAATCACGATGTAAAGATAACGAAGAGCGACACGAATAGTGAAAACTTGACGTATATCGTCGTCACTCGAAATACATGCATATTTGAGAGCACCATGGTGGATCTTAGCGTGTGCATCGACCAAACGGGTGCTCTACTAAAACTTGCTCAAAGACACGCATTCACTCTCAAACCTCATACACCCGACAACGAACTTGTAAGATGATGCGGACCGTGTAAAGACAACACATCCTATTCCTATCCCATTACTGCCGTTCACAGTCTTCACCTTTGCATCTTGCCTCTCCCTCATTTGTTCTACATCACTCTCGCATCTTCCTCTACAAATCATTATCGCATCGGCATCTAGTTCTACGAACGAATATAATTTCACATTCAAGATCACCTCCACGATGTGCAACGGAAGCTCACCCCGCGTTAGCCAAGGCGGCTCGATAGCAGTACTACGCCCAACCCGTCACTTGGCACGTACGCAATCTGAACAAGAAATGCTTCTGCTCTTTACCAACCAACTCTCCGGATCAGGTACTAGCGTGGAATGCCAAGGCCTTGAACACGTCTTGCAACATAACAGCAACTGGCTTGTCATACAGTAAGTGCAATTTTCTTCCACCGTCACGTGACGTCGTGGGAAATGTGTAGATGGCTGACGGCGAGTAACAGTCGCGATGGAGATCTCTCTGCACCGCCGCCGCAAAATATATCGGACTCTTTGTACTCATTTGAGATTGAGGAGTCGCCTAGGGGGATGATGCAATTACCAGAGAAATTGCATTTGGGTGTTGGTGATAAGGGCATCATTGGCAGAAGGATATCGGTTATGACGGGGTCAATGCAGCGACCTTTGACTTTGGCGGAAGGTGTTTTGGGATGGAATTGAAAGAATGTCCTTTGACAGTATTTTGCTTGTAATAGTTTTCTGCTAATAATGAAGGTGTGCAAAGAGAACGCTATGACACAGGCCTTTCATTGATGTCTACTCTAATATTAAGTTATTAGTGTAATTAATTCGCATATAAAACTACTTCACGGATATGTACTGTAGTATATGGTATAATAGAAAGCACTAGCAGTATACTAATAATGGCTCCAATGTTGCGATAGAAATGAAGACGAGGCGGGAAGAGCAGAACGATGCCGGAGTGAACTTTGGAAACTGCTGGCCCGCGACGGCGCGTCTCATCAGTACTGTGCCGCAATCAACCTGCACCACACCAGGTCTCTCGACCTTGCGCGGGCTTGAGTTCAGCAACAGGAATGAACTTCGCTTGGATGACGGCGTCTTGAGATTTTGAGGGGGAAGCTCGACGCGTCGAGCCCCACATTTTCAACATACCAATTGTGGCTAGGCTGTAAGGGCTAGCGCTACAGTACTTTCGTCTTACGCGTCTGATGCTCTTATTGCTCTGTGATATCGAGATTCGTCCCCTCGAAAATCGCACTTCCACGCTTCGCAGTCCAATTGCACCACAAGATTAAATGTCGTTATTGGTCTCGAACATTCCTGAATCTTACGCGCTTATTCCTGCTTTGTCTTTGTTGCACGCCGCAAGCCATGCTGCGCCGCTGCCTCCTAGTAGTTTACCGCAGAGACAATTCTACAGACCCGTGTTAGGTCGCTGGTCTCCAGGCGACGGCTGAGATCTGTTCATCGGGCTATGAAGTGCTTGGACTGAGCGTCACTTTGTGTATCGAAGTGATCGACAAGCAGTGAGCGTTACGAACGTCTCCATGAACTTGGTATTCGGAAAGTGAACGACCTCTAATTGGATCTGCGTATCGGCGTGTAAAGGATCAACGTGCCGCAGGTTTCAACAAATAACAGCGCTTATGCCTAGGCGCAGTAACATGGATCAAAAGAGTTTTGGAAGATATAACGGGCTCTCAAAGAGTGATGGAATTAATGATGGGGGAGGAAAAACAACAATGAAAGGAACAGCTGAGCCTCAAAGGTGATCTAGATAGCATCATGCCACAATTACCTTGCCGCTTCGTGTGGCATGGCTTATTTTGATGCAGTGGGATTAGGTCGAAGCATGCCTCTGAGCTCGTTGGGCGTACTTGTTGTTGAAGCTGCGTTGTAGGGAGAAAACAAGAATCATCTGGATGTGGTGCAGGAGATCGGTCATCAGTACGATCGGCGAGCTCGTGACGTTGCTGCTTACTTCGTCGTGATTGGTTCAAACCTCAAAGGTGGGGCCAATAAACCTACCCCCAAATCCTGACCGTCATCTCCGCGCATCTACTCCACGGTCAGCCATTTATCCTCCTGCCAGAGCTTGAACGACAAATATGCAATGGGGATAAGGTTGGAACAGAAGCATCCACCGGTTCCCGTGACTACACTAGCGACGAAAGCTCCGACTCTACCGCAACGCCACAGCGCCGCAGAACTTCGCACCATGTTAACGTCGGGGACATGATGAATTTAGGCAAATTGCAAAAGAGGCGCTAATATCCCGCTGTGGAGTCTCCACAGTCATGAGCGTACCAACTCGAGGAGGCGGGGGTTGGCGGCACCATCGTCCGCGGACCGGCAGATGCACGTGTGTTAATCTATACGATGCGCAATGGCTGCTTCGTGGGCCTCTTTGCATGCGAGTTTAAAAACAAAGCTTGCCACCCTGTCAGATATTAGGATATCCGGCACCATATCCCCAAGCAAATCTTCACAAGAAAAAGATGTCAGCTCCAAAAGGCGGTCGGTCTCGTGCCCTCCAACACGTAACGACCTCACAAACTCGTCGACTCAGCCGTGATTGCTCAGCAACAGTGAGCCCTAGCAACGCTCCCCGCGTCAACTTGGCCCTCTACGCATCTGATCAATAGTGCGCCCAGCCGTCAGTGGCTTCTAGCTTCCTTCCTTCCCGCACATTACAAGCAATGGCATGCCAACGCGAAGACAGCCACCGATGCTTGAATCGCTGCCGCAACCCGAAATAAGCGTTGGTGCCACTGAGCTTAACCGCCAATTTACCCGCCACGAGAAAGCTTCGCGCAAATAACCACTCAGCATGCGGTCCTGCTACCCGAGATAGTGGTATGCTGACCTAGGGTGCCGTCCAGGCGATCTCGCAATGCATATGTAAGACTGTTTTCCTCATGTTTTCCTTGGTATTGGGGTTCAACGGTCAAAGGCTTGGATAGAGACTTGCTTGATTTACCCTGCACGTTCGTGCCTGTTTCGACCATCTCTTCTTCCATCTGCGAACGTATCTGAATCGTCAACATGGCTCCTATCGGCGGTGGTGCTGGTGACTTTGAGGTGGCCGCTCTGGCTCGCCGCAAAGCGCTCGCCGGTGCCTCTGGACCTATGGCCCTTGTCAAGAACGCCAGGGTATTTGGTATCGCATGTTTCGCTTGCTTGGGTGGTCTCCTGTATGGTTACAACCAGGGTGTCTTCTCTGGTGTGATCACCATGCCTTCTTTCAAGGAGCGTAAGTAACATCTCCCAATCACAGCTTGAAGCAAGCTACTAACAGATGCTCAGATATGGGTGACTACATCCAAGACCAAGCGGCTCTTGAGTGGAATGCTTCCAAACAAGGTTGGCTCGTGTCCATTCTCGAGCTTGGTGCCTGGTTCGGAACAATGTACTCTGGTTTCCTTGCCGAGATCCTCTCCCGTAAATACGCCATCCTCGTCAACGTCGCAATCTTCATCGTCGGTGTCGTCGTCCAATGCACCGCTTCGGCAGGTCAGGGCCACAATGCTATCCTTGGCGGTCGTTTCGTGACCGGTATGGGTGTCGGTTCGCTCTCCATGATTGTACCCATGTACAACGCCGAGATCGCCCCTCCTGAAGTGCGAGGTGCGCTTGTCGGTCTTCAGCAATTGAGCATCACCCTGGGCATCATGATCAGTTTCTGGATCGACTACGGTACCAACTACATTGGCGGGACCGGAAGCGGACAGAAAGAGGCTGCATGGCTTCTTCCTCTGGCTCTTCAACTCGCTCCAGCTGTGCTTCTCGGAGTTGGTATGATCTTTATGCCTTTCTCTCCCCGTTGGCTCGTTCACCACGGCAAAGAGACCGAGGCGCGCCGCGTCCTCGCCCAACTTCGTGGTCTCAACCAAGATCACGAACTCATTGAGCTCGAGTACGCTGAGATCCGCGCCCAGAGTCTGTTTGAGAAGAAGTCGTTAGCGGAGCGATTCCCCCATCTCCAGGACATGAGCGCGTTGTCCATCTTCAAGTTGCAATTCGTTGCTATTGGCAGTTTGTTCACCGCGAGAGGCATGTTCAAGCGTGTTATCCTCGCCACGCTCACTATGTTCTTCCAACAATGGACTGGTATCAATGCGATTTTATACTATGCACCAACAATTTTCAAAGGATTGGGTTTGTCGGGCAACTCGATAAGTTTGTTGGCTACAGGTGTCGTCGGTATCGTCATGTTCCTCGCCACCAGTAAGCTTCCCACAGAACACCCCCAACATCAAGGCTACAGACTAACAACCCATAGTCCCTGCAGTCATGTACGTCGACAGGCTCGGTCGCAAGCCTGTCCTCGTCAGCGGCGCCATCGGCATGGCCGCCTGCCACTTCATCATCTCCGGCATCGTAGCCAGCTACCAAGACGACTGGCCAAACCACCAAGGCGCCGGCTGGGCAGCTTGTGTCATGGTATGGCTCTTTGTCATCTTCTTCGGCTACTCCTGGGGTCCATGTGCATGGATCGTCATCGCAGAGATCTGGCCCATGTCTAACCGTCCATACGGTATCGCGCTCGGTGCCTCATCCAACTGGATGAACAACTTCATCGTTGGGCAGGTTACTCCTGATATGCTCAAACATCTGAGATACGGCACTTATATCTTCTTTGGCATCTTTACGGCCATGGGCGCGGCGTTTATCTTCTTCTTCTTCCCAGAGACCAAGGGGCTTTCTCTTGTGAGTCACTATCTTCTTAGAATCCGCATGCGGCTCATACTAACAACTGTGATAGGAAGAGATGGACACTCTCTTCGGTTCCGTCGGTACTGCTGAGCGCGAGAAGGAGCGCTGGGCCGAAGTCCACAGGGAGGTTGGTCTCACCGAGATTCTTGATCGTGCTGGTGTGTATCACGATAATGGTGCTGCGAGCTACCACGAGAAGGGCAGTTTGGAGAAGGAGAAACCTCAGGTCATGGAACATGCTTAGGTCCTGAACGGCTGATCGTGATAGGACGGGGGGATGATCGGTGGTGGATTATTGGAACGGTGGACGGCTTGTAGATATACCCTTTCGTTTAGCATGTCATTTGCACCTAAGCTGCCAGGCCATACGTCTCTGAGCAACACATTGTAGAAAGACGCATCATTGTTGTGCCCTGATATTATCGTATCTCTTATGCTGTTAGGAAAAGGTGTTAACCTCGAAGGAGCCCATGTGATACAAGTAAATATCATTAGCCAATAACTACGTGGTCATATTTCAAGCTGAGGAGAAACCATACGTGCATTCCTTCGATCGGTCAGGCCGTCATTCATTGAATATGTACCACATTGTCCGCAGGCGACATAAACAGGGATTTTACAGCCATAAAAAGAACAAACATGTAATAGCTAGAGTCCAATCAAGCTACACATCACTCACTTCCCTGAGAAACTCACCTGCCACTAACACCAGCAACCATCCTCCAAAGCACAAGTACAAATCTCCCCTAGTAGCCATCATCTCAAGCCGCTCGCTCGATTTCATGTTCCTGTACTTCTAGCTAGTGCGAAACACCGACCTTCCCCTCCCGAACATTGTATTTCGTAGGCGCTTCCTTGACCGCTATCACTTTCACCACGAGGATAGTGACATAATCAAGACGCAGCCTTTTCTTCACTGAGCAGTCGATCAATAACGTTCCTATCTCATCTGCAGATGGAATCACCACACCCAGACATCGTATCGCCAGGGGTGTGTAGGCGTGAAATGGCCGAATTCTATAAAAGTGCAAAAACAGCTATTGCAGCTAGCAAACAAGGTGAAAGGCCCCACCGTGCAGTAGCTTAGATTCCAACGACGCATATCACACTCTCGCCCAATAAGTGGCATCCGACCGCTCATCAATCACCGAACATCGCCTTCGGAGCACGATTTCAGCTCTTAAGGTCGTCATATGTTGTGTTAAGCTGAACTCAGTTGACCTTCCTCCACTTCTAGCTTCTGAGAAATCATACCCACATCCGATTTCGAGATGCATTTAGACACTTCTACATCTTCCGATTTCGCGCTTCTCTTATACGCTTCCGTCTCTTCCGGTTTCTCGCTTGTCTTAGACACTTCTACTTCCTTCTTGAGCTGGTATTTTGTGGGCTGTCCATCGAGAGTCGTCTTGTTGATTATGACGTAGATCGTCACGTCGCCTATCTTTACACGATTGCCGATGTCGAACTGCTCCACGAGATTGGTTTATGACAACATGTACGTCTCATGTCGTACTGAAGAGAGCTCTTCCAATACATACCATAGTTCGGAAAGTTTTGTTTTGGTAATGGGGCGAATTGCTGCCTTTAATATGCAATATGCTCAAGACGTGCGCAAGCTTGATCTATGTCTTAAGATATGTGTATATAGATTGATGTGTGAATTAAAAAGCTCACCATCCATTCTACGAAGAGCCTCCGGTTTACATGCTATAGATCTGGCAAAGCCTCCATTTTTTTCCCCCACGAGGCTATCGCCAAGAAATATACGTCACGCAATGGAAACTATCGGAGCATGCGGTCATCAGAAGATGCGGCTTTGTACCGCATCGCGTACTCTCTGATTCGTCGTTACAATATTATACAAAGACATAGTATAGCAAGGAAGCACGTTTGTCAATGGAAAGTCTACTTCATACTTGAATCGGACCGCAGAAAGACGTTCCGGTGAGCTGCTAACGGCTGCATGCATGGGACATGGCACCGCTCAGATAGAATGAGGTAGATATGTAGCGTGAAAAGGCTGGAGTTTCGACTGTCACCGGGGCTCGGCAAGACCGTGTAGATACTACCTGGTAAGGGTAGGACAGCGTATCCAACGTAACGTAATACAGCCTAAATAGGGCTATCTTATGTACGTACGGCTTATTCCTTAGTATTATATGTATAATAATGTTTAAAGAAGCTCTGTATACGGACTGTATAGCGTACTACAGCTGTATAGACTATATGTAGTCTATACTCACACCTAATTAGGCAATCCACGATAACTATACAGAAATTTCTTAAAGTCTTTTTCTCTCTTCGAGCCTTACAGGCCTTACAAGGCCTCATAAGCCTTACAATATCTTATAAACCTTACTACTTACAGCTAATAATCTTAGGCCGTATCTGTATCTACAACTTCTAGAATTTTACTACTTATGGCTATAAGAATTACCTAAGACGAGGCAAGTACGTACAGCTTAATTATAATATACAACTGTAACGTAGGCTACTGTAGTAGGTTACGTTAGACGCGCTAGGGCAGGAAGGCGGGAGAGACGATAAATCAAAGCAGGAGTGGGAGCGATGATCACATCTACCAAACAGACAAAGGCAAGTCAACGTGGCGTGGGAAGTGTGACCACACCGGTAGCTGGGGTGGCGGCCTCTTGAGGCCTTACTAGCTTAGACAGCTTCGCGCTATACATGTTCAGAAATCCCAGACCACTAAAACTTCGTTTCTGTCGTTTGGGAGTTGGCTTTCCATGGTTCGTGAAACGCCGCCTCTCTATGCTAGCGCGCAGCGACGATGTGTAGGACGCTCTATCTTGGTCGACCGGAGGACATGTTTTGGCGCAAGATTGATAATGTGTCCGGGTGTGCTGAATTTTTGGAGGTAGCGCTACTTGCAGGTCCGATTCTCCATCGGCAGATGAGTGAGAGACAAACGCATGTGGCGATGTTGACATACGTTGATACTCTGCACGCATCACAGTACTGTGTGATAGCATATGCCCCGCTTGTTCCTATTGTACCATTAGCCATCGAACCCTCTTCCGATAGGCAGTCATACAACATACCTCAGCCGTCAGTCTGGTCCATCGCATACAGCAAAACGGACACACAGCATGTTCCTGGTTTCCACAATTCTGTAGATATCTCGCTTCCCACTTGTCCAACTCTATCGCCACCGTCGGCGTAACCATTGGCGTAGTCGGCGAAGCAAATTCTGGACTGATCTTCTCCAACCACGCCACGACCGGATCAACAATCATCTCTTCGTGCGTAGTAGTCTCACTACAGTGTCGATACAATGCCTCGCCATCCGTCCCGTAACCAATTTCCTCGAGTCCGCCACCGGCCTCTTCTTCGTCGCTGTCGTCCTCACTGCTCTCGCCATCCTCTCTACTCTCGCCATCCTCTCTACTCTCGCCATCCTCACCATCCTCACTCCCACCATCCCCATCCTCCCCACTCCCAACCTCCACAATCTCCCAAAAACCCCCATCATCCCCCGTCCACGCTTCCTCCCCACGCAACGGACTACCCAACATCTCTCCACCCCCCTCCGCACAGTCAATCACAGCCAGCTTCTCAGCGACACTAGCCCCCAGTCTACTCTTCACAGGCGGTACACTTGGTATGCGACCGCTGGGCCATAGCGTGGGTAGTCTCGCGGCAAAAGTTTGCCAAGCACGTTGTTTGCCATTCGCGAGCCAGTTTGCACGGTATGCAGAGAGTGTTGCTGAGAGTCCGGAGTTAATGAGGAGTTGTTCGATGGCAGTTATCGTGTCTGCGAGGTTTGTGGGTGAGGATGGCGGCGGCGGTGGAGAGGGAAGAGGGAGAATAGTGCTTGGTTTGCGGATACGTATCAACTGGGTTTCGATCGGTTGGTGAGATTTCCGAGGACGTTTGCGACAGACACGATAATCCTCCCTCCTTTCTCCCTCGTCCTCATTCTCAGTTCCGCCCATACTCCCCCCCTGCACCCATCTAGCTTCCCAAGCCGGATTCTTAAAACGCACATCGCCCCACTCTCCCGCCCTCGTCCAGAAATAATAATGCGGTACATCGCACCCAGGAAACCTGATGAAGAAAAGATTCTCCAACGCCCTATCCTCGTCACTAGCTCTTTCATGCCCGTAATCCAGATAAGCAGGTACATAGCACATCGCCAGTGGCCTCCACAGAGACGCCTCATACACCTCCGCCGTCCTCTTCGCCTTGTTCCGCTGCTGTTGCGCGTGCCGTGCTGCTCTCTCAACGTGGCTCGCGTCGCCCTTCCCCTTGACGCGCAGCAGTTTCCTGTTTTCGAGATACCATCTTGTGTACGTGTCGGCTAAGACTTTTGTCTCGTTGCGCGAGCCGAGGTGGAAGTACATGTGTGCGTTCCAACCCTGTACGAGGGTGCGCTGCGCCCACTCGATGCCGCTTTCCACAACAGCTTTGTGGAGTGGACCAAGGAGGTGGCCGTTGCGTGCTGCGGAGCGCGTTTCGGCGTCGAGGATGGGGACGAAGTCTGGGTCGACGCCTAAGGGGTATTTGAGGCCGGGCAGGACAAGCTTTTGCTTGCTGGCGGTTGTGGTAATTTTAAGTGGTGCGTAAGGAACGCTGCGTGGTAGAGGCTCGAGGAGCGAGAAGAAGGTTCCTGGTCGTGTGGATGTGAGCGACGGTAACGTTTCGTACGGCCATTCGAGTAGGTGAAGTCTGTAGTCCGGCTTGTTGACCCTGTTCACTGATGGAGCACTCGATTCCGTAGATGTGCTATCCCATGACTCGTCGCTGAGCGCCTCGCCAAACTTCTCACGCTTGTACTCATTTCTCATGTTTTCCTCTGCTTCTATATCGGCATCGCTTATAGTATCGTCACTAACGCTCTCATCACGTTCTCTCTTCCTCTCCTTCTCGGTTCTTCTCTTGTGCTTTTCTTCAATCTGTCTTTGTTTCTCTGCCATCCTTCTCTCTTCCTCTTCTTTCGCCTCTTGTTGCTTTTTGCTGAAGTGCGAGCACAGCGTCTCGTTCCGCACGTTTCTTTTCGTCGTCATTGTGTTTCAGAGCCCATGCCATCTCAACCTTTTTCATGTCCTTGCGATAGATGCCACACTCCCTTGCTTCATCGACAAGCTCCTTGTAGTTGTAGGTGTCGTACTTGGAGTCAGTCTTATGCTCGTCGCGTACTTTGTGTGTGCCGCCGCGCCTATGAGCCGTAACTTGGCGGCCCATGCTGGATTCTGAAGGCTCCGGAGAGCCTTCGTACAAGACGGGATTGTCCTTTTTTGGCTTACCTTTGGGCATGGTGGGAGTTGCTAGGTAGTGTTACGAGGTCTGGTAAGAACACTCAAACATCAGATACAAGTTGGCCTATTAGTGGACAAGCAAACACTTCGAGACAATATGTTTTGGTGAAATTCGAGCTGTATTGCTGCAGTTTCGAAGGCATAAGGTCGTTTGTACTTGTTAGACATGTGCCTTTCACGAATCATTGATTAAAGACACGCGCTCGACTTGCTTTGTGTCTACGAGTACTCTTTGTCTGTGTTAGCAGAAAGTCAGCATGGACCTCAGTAGCCGTGCACACAAGGCACAATGCATTGTATCAATTCAGAGACATGTTCGAAGAGTTGATTCGTAAGGGCCTAGGGTATCTCACTATGCCAGGTTAACTTACATGCAATCAGGTTGATAGGAAGATGCTTACAATTCCGACTTCTCCGCATCCAGGTTCCGCTCTTCTACCTTGAAGTCGAAAAAGCCTTCAAGCTCCATCCACTCTGCCGTGAATGCCATGACCAGCTTTGTCCAGTCCTCTACCGTGTCCATGTCAAGATGCTCTCCGTCGTCTTCAATCGTATGCCATACTCTTGGGAACGGCGAAGGGATCATATGCAGGATCTCGACGCCGCGAGCCATGAAGGGAACGTGATCGTCCTGTACAAAGCCGCCCATGAAGGCATCATTTGGTTTGTTCGCGTCGGGCAGGAATGGGCGTTCGTCGAGGGGCTTCTTGTCCCTGCGCTTCGCCATCTTTGACTTGTGATTTGGGGAAGATTTCATCAGGCCTAGCTTCTGCAGGCGTGCCTCCGCAGTTGCCATGTGCTTGTATGCCCAGTGTGTAGTCTTGAAGTATGAAGGTACACTTGGGCCCTTGGAGCCTAGAAGATCAAGCAAGAGGAACAAATCGATGGAATCGAGCGGTGTACGGTATATCGACGAAGCGGCGTGGAAAGTCGATTCCCAGTCTTCAGCGAGAGCCCTATATATTGGTCAGTATGCAACTATGAGGAGCTGCACGGGATCCATACCTTGCCCCATACAGACTGTCGCTGTCGGTCCAGGTCTTGAAAGCCTCCTCGCCGTCCAGCAACAGTATCTGCACCCCCTTGTGTTCCACGTCAAAGTCGTCTGGGTCTGCTGCGGCCCATTTCTTGGTCAAAGCCGCATCGATGCTGCGGGCGATATGCAAGATCATGGCGCAAGGAGCTGCGCTGTCGACAGCTCCAATGAAGTCTTTCGGCGTGTACTTGCTGTCGTAGTGTGCGACCAGAGCCAGCCTTGAGACGTCTCCCTCTGAGCTACCTGGCGGATCACGTGTCGCAATGATATTGACAAAGGGTACTTCTTTGCCCTTGCTCACCGGCGTCGTGGACGTCGAGTTGTGCATCTCTACCCTCCATTCCGGCAATTGCGACTTGAAGAAATTTAAAAAGTGTTGGCGTACAAGAGCGTTGCCGTCCGTTCCAGAGACTCTGGGGATCAAGATGGGCGCCAGTATAGAGCCTTGCTTTATATCGAAGTCATCGCCCGGCCCGGGTAGGTGTTTGAGCGTCTCATCGGTGAGGCCCTGGTAGGCGTATCCGAGGGACAAGAAGGAAATGAGCGACAGCAGCGAGAATGCGAACAACATGCTTTCAACGTGTCACATGAAGCGCCCTGGCGGATTCGCAACACTGCAACAAGATAGCTCAGGACCGCAAAAGGAGCATGCTACCGTAAGTCGTCCAGTGGGCCGAGTGGAGGGAACCGTGGCTTCACTCCGAACATCAGCCCTAGCGGCTTCGGACAAAGACTCCGCGCCGAGCCGATTTGCCCGCGCACGTGACAGCGCGACAATTTCTGAATGTTGTTTGCGGCTTACCTCGACCCTTACTTGTCCACACGACTTCATTGCTGAGTAAGCGCAGTGCTAAGGCATCTAGCAGGCGAGGTTTGTGGTCACGCAGCAGAGTCGTCGACCACGCTCAGACCGAGAGGAACGCAGAGTGGTGCAATTTTTCTTCGGAGTCCCTGAGCTGGTATGCAGCCACGACTTCTCGCCTTTGCGGCTGCTTTTCGAAGCTCAGCAGCCGTGTATAGAAGGAGTCGACCGATTGTCAATGCTCGCATCAATGGCTTCGTATGTCGGAGCTGCCAGCGGAAGTTTACCACATCGCCGACACTACAATGGTTTGGAAAATCCTCCAAGTCAGCAGCCAAAACTGTTGAAAAAGAGCGAAGTACGCAACATCTCAGATACAATCTGGATGAAGAACGAGCGCGAAGAACCTGGTTGACGAAAACTTCCAGGATATAAATCAAGGCTGCTAATCTACGATGCGGGCGATGTGCGAACCACATGGATATCTTTCTGGAAAGCAATGGCCTTGCTGCAGTTTGGAACGACACTCGTTTTCGGTGTGCCTCCACTCTGGACCAACACGAATCAACCTGATGAACGAGTGAGGAAAATGCAGGCTATTACGGGTGAGTATCTCCATTTCCATGTCGACTCGCGGTGTCTCTATCCTTTCTACTACTGCTCGTGGCCATGCGTTCCTTTTTAGACTGTCATCATGCACTTCACTCCCGGATCATCAGCGATGCAGCAAATAATCATTTCCTTACAACACGTTATCACATCTCACGCAAGCTCTCCTCCGCTCCTACTCTTCCATCTCAAGTCAAATCTACCTCCAGCCTTCCCTCAAACTCCACACATCCCCATCATCCCCATCCAAATCTCCAAAACTAACAAACCCCCCACAGTCGGCATCCTAGGCACAATCCCCACGCTAACTCTCGGCTACTTAACCGCCCCCCTTCGTCCACCAAGTTTTCCTCCAAATCCCAGAACATGCCCGCCGCTCCCGCCCCGACCTCATGCGCTTCGCCAGCTCCCTGCGCACCAACCCCAACCAAACCTCCAACATAAAACTCGAATTCGTCACTCTCCGCATCTTCCCCTTTCGCAAACACACCACCGCCTTCCTCCACGAACTCCGCGCTTTGCCGCCGAAAAGGCTTAGACTAGCTAACATCGAGCTACCCAAGAGCGAGGCGTGGGTCCAACGGCAGAGGGAGAAGGGTATTGTGAAACGAATGGTGGAAGTGACTAGAGAGCCGCGGTTCAAGTTCTATGTCAAGGAGGGACGGCTATATACGATGAAGACGGGGGTGCCAGGCGTGTGGGAGGAGGTCGCCAAGAGGATCCAGGAGCAGACGATCGAGGAGGGAAAGAGATTGGAGGCTGAGAGGGCGGGTAGGGCAGCTGGTACTTTGGTAAAGAGGCCAGTTGTTGGGTCGAGGAAGCTAATCAGGCCTGTTATCAAGCTTGATGAGAGGATCAAGAGGCAGACGCAGAGGCAGTTGAAGAAATGAGTGTTCTGAGCAGGACATCGCGTGGTAGTGGATGACGAGTATCCGACGGGTAGTGCATGGAGAAACATGAGCCCGTCGACCAAATTACCAATGTGCTCCTTGGTATGTATAATTCCTGCCTTGCTGTCGGTTATACTCGGTATACAGACTCTATCGCCACAAATTGGTACAACTACAAAGAAGGACGTACAATCATTCTCAACAGGAGCAGAACATGCACTCTACCAATCATGCAAGCTGCATGCCTCATACCTCTACATCGAGGTGCCAATCCAGCAAAACACTTCCCCAGATCCCACTCCTCCCTCACCCTCACTACGTTAACCTTGATCCCACTCCTAGCACTTAACCACCGCCATTCCAGAAGTCTTATACATCCCACCCTCCGCATACAAAACCCCCCCTTCATCATCCCGCCTAAACGCCCCCAAAAAAACTCACCTTACCAACGTCCTCCCGCCCCACCCGCGTGCCATCAAGCCGCGCACACTCGCCATAAAACTGCGCACCCAGCCTAGAACTCGCCCTAGCCGCATACAGCGCACTCACTTCCCCTCCCCCCCTCCTCTCCGTAAATCCCGCCCCGGGCGCAATACACTACACCCAGGAATCCCAAACACGCTGCACGCCCTCGTTAGCAAGCAGCCGATCAACACCCCAGTCCGCGCCGTCGAATGCATCGTCAGCGACCTTGAACCACGCCGCCGACACCGGAATGCGTTGGCGCGTCGCTGATGAAGATTGTGTGTGCGCATATTGAGGTAGCTGCTGCGGCGAGCACGAGCGAGGCAGGGAACGTCATATTGCGGGTTATTTCATTGTTTCGATGGATTGGTGTGCCAGGATTTGAGCTTGATGCAAGGCTAACTAGAGATGTCGTGTCTGTAGTTTTATGTACGACTTTGTCCACCCCCATCTTCCGAGTTTGATACGCAAACCTAGGCTTTGCAGATGTATTAATTGTCTGATGATGTCGTACATGCTTTTACTGGATGCGAAAAAGTCCAGGTTTACTACGCCGGACGAGCGGAGCATTTCCTTCGTAGCTGCCAACTGCATCGTGTGCTACCGCAGCACAGCCCTTAACACATATGCTACCAAGCAGCGCTATACCTACCACAACCGGGATCAGCCTGGCTGCATCGCTGTAGTTGCAACGCGATCATATCAAGCAATGTATAAGACATATCGAATGTTCTTCGAAAGGCTCCAACGAGCTTGGCTCTAGCCAATGGCTCAGCCATGTTTAAGTTGCAGGCTCGGAAGACGCCCAGAAGCCCTGGGAGATACAGTGCCACTTCATACAAAGAAGCTTACTTGTGACCTGGTTCATGTGTTGCCACTAATGCACAAGTGCCGACCTAATCGCGGCGAGTGAGTGTCTGTGGGAAGATGGGCCGCGTGTGATGGGCTCACATAAGCGTAATGTCGTGGAGTTCGATATCCTCCATAGCCATGACCTCACCCTCCATAACCCCGTGAACATATGCTTCACCCAAGAGCTCGAATGTCTTCTCCTCCCTATCGCCTTCCTTCCTTCGAATCACAAAAGGCATACATGCGCGATCAAACACAGCAAGCGTATCACCGACTTGCGCACCTCTCGGCACTAACGCAAAGTAGCCTTTCTCTGTTACAGCAAACCGGCGCATCTTCAGCGCGGCCCGAAGCGTCGTGTTCAAGTCTTCAAGTGTCTTTACAGGCTTCCTAGTCTCGAGGCTCCTGAGATTGAAGTGACCTTTCTGCCGCCGAGTACTCATGGTTTGGCCTGGAAGAGAGAGTTTTGCCTGTCGTCGCGTCGAGGATCAAGCCGAAGACCTCGTTGTGATCTGTCGAAGGTGGTGCCACACCCGAACCGTCGCGTCCTGCCAGTATTGTGTGGAAAAAGGCTTCGTAGGTTGATGTGCCTAGTAGGTGGTATGTTTGCGTGCGTCCTGCACCCATGACAAGCTCCGCATAAGATCTTAGATCACTGTTGCGCCGTGGCGGATCGTTGGTATCGAGGAAAGGGTCGCTGCTGACATTGCCTATGGGGGCAATTGTATCGAAGGTCTTACCAGATAACGTGGTCTCCTGTTTGTCATCGCTCACCATGACTCTAGGTGGCTGCGCGTCTGTAACAGGTCTACCGCCTGCGCAATACAGAGCCCAAGATTTTGTCAAGTAGCCCAATGTATCGGTCACACGAGGGGTGCTCCAATCAGGTATCCATGATGGTCGGAGTGGCTCTTCATGATCAACGCAGCTTAGCAGCTCGTATACGCTTAGCGGAATTTCCGTCAAGCAGGCATCATGGTATACTTCTCTGGCGGAAACTTCTGGACGGTAATCAGGTACTACGGTTGAGTCTGCTATACCCAGCACACCGTAAATCTTGTCTTTCGGTTCCGTCGCTTGTGCGTATCATGTCGACACCAGAATAGTCAGTAAAGCTTCTTGTTGAACAAGTGTCAAGCCGTGTAATCGATCGGCCTGTATTGAGTTGGCGACTGTAACCCCTTGTGGCGGCAGTGTCCACGCGTTCGTGACCTCTCCATACTTTTCGATCAACGCGACATCAGCTGTTAGCCAACTGAGAAGATGCGTTTCTTTCAAATCGTTACACCATGCTGCGAAGTCGTCCCAGCAGACCTCGGCCTTGGCGCACTTGACGAAAAGTATCCTTGAAAGAACGGCTTCTTGGATGGTCCGCAATCTGCCAAACCAAGGTCGCCGGAGGAGTTGGCGGACGGCCCACCATGCTCGATCCGGACTAGGTGGAAAGTCCAGTCTCTCAAAGTCAGCGGGCGTCACTTGCGCACCGGTCCCCTGAAGCCGCACGTAAACTGTTTCTATCAAGTCGAGTGCAAGAACTGGGTCCTCTCCGTTGTCGTCGCCGAGCCATATGAGAGTATGTGTGGCATGCGTGTAAATCATTCCCATCAGCGGAATCTGTTGCACCTTCTCCGGGGTATCTTACTGGTTGATGCAGATCTGATCGGCCCATAGGATAACACTATGCTCAGTCGACCGCAGATGCTGCAAAGCTCCTGCAAGAGTTGCTGTAATCTTCTTTTGCCCATGCTCAAAAGATATGATATGGTCAAAGAGAGGTGCACCCCAGACATAACTGAGCGCATTAGACCACACTGGCTCCCCCGTAGCGAGCGAAACTGCATGGTTAGTGTGACTAGTGTAGGTCAAGGTTCTTCTGCTCGTGTTTGCCGGATCGTCGAATGGTTGGGTATACTGTTCCGTTCTCGCAGGATGCGAGAACTCAATGCTGACAGTGTGTAGTGTTCCTTGGAAAGGACTTCCGGGCTCTCCAGGGTGCAGCTCAAGCACGCGAATCTCCCCTTGTATCAAAAGTTGGTAAAGCTGCGACGGCGACGCATACGGTCGTTCTACCCCTTCAGATCGCTTTTGCGCCACAAACTCTCGTACATGGATTTGCGCAATCTCATCTAGCCTGCCGTCTACTCCAACAGGGCCTTCAAACGTAGCAGGTTGGAAGATGGCTGTCTTGGACAGTGCAGAGAAGAAACAGTTGCAGTCGCCTGATGCATCACAAGTTAGTAACCGATATCCGCGGACACGAGCTGAGGCGGAAGCATTGCAACTCGCGCGTCCGTCGGGCACGGACAAGACTATGCATGCACGATATGGTGGTATGTTTTTTGAGGATCAGCCATGTTGCTGTGATGTTGCTGGACGTGAGATGAGAAGTGAGGTCGCAGTTTCAGCAAGTACGGCATCCCAGACTAAGCCCGATTCGGAGTGTGAGACGTCACGAGAGGACATGAGCTGATGACAAGAAGTGTTTGAGAATTTTAACCCTTATACATTACTCTAGTGTAGTCAGTGACATCCGATTGAGTTATTCAGTGGCCGCTCTGCGTACCTTTGTGGCTATACTAATGATTTGAAGCTCCTACTCTGCTTCTACTATACATCAGCAGCATGCGCTCAAACCATGGATCGTCCAACATGGCTGCTCTAGTCTGCAAGCCCCAAGAATTGAGTGATACCATGGCCCTTGGCCTGCCCGCCCTTGTTCTTCTTTCTCTTCTTGCGCTTCTGCTTGGGCTCATCCTCTTCGCTACTGTCGTCCATATCCTTGTCGCTATCGTCGCTGTCCTCGCTCTCGTGATCCCGCTTGCCGTTGGTAGGCTCCTCATCTTCATCGACATCCTGCCAGGTTTGCTCTCCCCATACTTTGACGGTTTTTCCACCACTGCTTATCATGCGGCCAGTGACGTCGAAACCAAGGCCGATGACACTCTCCTTGGCCAGCTCGTCGTGCTTGAGCTCTGCGACAATCTTATTCGGACCGAGCTTAGCGAAGCGAATATCTCCATTGCCCAAGCCGACTGCAATGTGCTTACCGCCGGGTCCAACGCCGTCTGGTACGACAGTGATGGAGTCCAGACTCTCGCCGCCTCCCTTGGAGCGGTCGACGATGATGCGCTCGTCTTGGTCGTCCCACACTCCGCGCTCCCACAGCGTGAGGACACCATCGCCTGCACCGACGATGACCTTTTCACCTACGCTCGAACCCTTCTTTGGCAGACCGGTGGCAATGGTGGAACAGAGCAGCTCCTCCTCCTGATCCTCGCTGCGCACCATGACTCCTCTCCGCAGATCGGTGACTGCCAGGGTGCTGCCGCCGGTTGTGACCCATTGCTTGCTGAAGCCACTGGTACTCGCTTGCGTGGGCGGTAGAGGCGTCAGGGAAGAGACGTAGTCGTCGTGCGGGCGATGTGTATTTTCGGGCTTCAGAGAGACCTTGTCGCCACCCTTGAGGTTCCTAATGTCGTAGATGTGCAGTGCACCGGAGTCGGTGGTGAGGATGAGCGATTGCGGAGACAGAGCGTAGACGAGCGTAGGCGCGTCGATGCCGCCATTTGCGCTGTGAAGAGTCAAGATTGTCCACATGATTTTTGGGATATGGCTACTCACGGGTCGAGTGGTAGGGCAATCTTTGCAGTGACCTGGCCGGTCATGCAGTCTGCAACCTTGACGATGCCGTCTGTTCCTGCCGAGTACAGCGACGTGCCATCGACACTGTATCCAAGTGTCCGACAGCTTCCCTTGTGTCGCCGTGTGCGCCATACATTGTCTATGGTACCGAAGCCTTTCTCTGAAGCCAATGATGTGCCATCGTCGTCGTCGCTCGCGCCCGGAGGCAGCCTGTATGTCTGGACATGGCCGCTAGCCAAGCCTACAGCTATAATCGGCTCTTCTGGATGGATGGCCTGCACGAAGATATCGTGCTCCACCGGAAGCGCGCACAAGTTTTCGAACATGTTGCGGCTAGGGATGCGGTGCAGAGTTGGATGCATCTCGCGACAGCTTCAACAATTTTTGTGGAGCCGCGGCTGGTTGCAGGCCAGCTGCAGCCGATGGCCTTGGCAGGTACGCTTTGCACGTGGGCAAGCTTTCACTTGCCAACACCAACATTGGACTGTATCGGTCTTGACTTTGCACCACTGTCATTGTTCACTCATTTGCTTGACACTACTGTCCAGTGAATTGTTGCATGCGGCAACCCACGACACGTGCCGAAGCTGCCCAGAGACCATGTATTCATTTCCTACTGTGATCCTTCTGAGCCGAGCTCCTCCTCCTCCTCCTCCTCCTCCTCCTCCTCCTCCTCCTCCTCCTCCTCCTCCTCCTCCTCCTCCTGGCGTCCAATGTTCTCGAAAGCATCCACACGCTATCCAGCCATCTCTTCCCCAAAAGGTCTGACAAAGACTGGAAACCGGGTCTGCGGACCACAAGTTCTCCATGTGCAGCATTGCGAGTACATTGAATGAGTTCCCCCC
Organism: Alternaria brassicae; assembly: GCA_004936725.1. Taxonomy (NCBI): domain Eukaryota; kingdom Fungi; phylum Ascomycota; class Dothideomycetes; order Pleosporales; family Pleosporaceae; genus Alternaria; species Alternaria brassicae. The sequence goes on along the minus strand of CM016506.1, from coordinate 183,889 downwards.
CCCCAATCACCGCCATGCCACATACCACGCTTTTTCTCCAACCATGTCTTCGTTCTTCGTTGGCCCATGGCAAACGGTCCTTGGCCATGGACGTGATAGGAAGGTCGACTTCCTCCTCTCTGCGTTAGACCTCGTCTGGCAATGCAGCCGAATCACGTTTGCTGTTCATTGGCTGTGAAGACCATCAACACCCCTCCCCATGTTCGCCGTACTATAGCCGGCGCAGAGACGTCCGACAACACGCATGTCTTAAAGAGACCCCGCGAACCATCCTCGTTGAAGTTGTCAGGCGTTGGATCAATCTCTGAAGATCATCTAATATCCAGCCCGCCCAATATGCTTGCCTCGTCGCTTCTTTACGGTCTTTTGGCCGCTGCCTCCTCGGTTAACGCGTACCATCACGCCAAGACCATCAACTACACTGTCGTGACCGGCATCTTCCAACAAGACGACAATGCCACCGACCCATCAACTTTCGACTTCCTCAGCACCAACTTTGGTCTGATCAACCGTACCTACCCCAGCGACTCTTCCTGCCCGGATCGCAAGCACGCAACCCAATGGCAACGTCTAACACACTACCTCTCCACCCTAAACAGGGAGGCACCGCGCAATGAACGCTACACCCTCTTCTTCATGGGCCGCCACGGCGAAGGCTTCCACAACGCCGCCGAATCCTACTTCGGCACCCCGGCGTGGAACTGCTACTGGTCCGAACTAGACGGCAACGGCACCGTCACGTGGGCCGATGCGCAGCTCACAGAAACCGGTATCGAGCAAGCCAAAGTTGTAAACACCTTCTGGAAACACCTCATCAAGGATGAAAAGATTTCACCACCCGAGACCTTTTACACCAGCCCATTGTACCGCTGTCTCGACACTGCTAGGCTCAACTTCGAGGGTGTGCCGCTTCCGCGCAAGAAGCCCTTTGTGCCCGTCATCAAGGAGTTTTTGAGAGAAAGCATTAGTGCGCATACATGCGACCGCCGCCACAGCAAATCCTACATCAGGAAGAACTTCCCCGGCTTCAAGTTCGAAAAGGGCTTCGCCGAGGAAGACCCTTACTGGACTGAGCTCTTCGCCGAGCCGCGCGCAAACCAAGATGCTCGTTCCAAGGCTGTCCTCGACGACATCCTCAGCAACGACGATAGCACGTACATTTCCCTTTCCGCGCACTCTGGTGCGATTGGAAGTCTGCTAAGGGGTGAGTTTTCTTTTCGTTTGCCATTGTAGTATGTAAAGATGCTAATTGACGACTCAGTTCTTGGCCACCGTGTGTTCCGCCTTGCGACTGGATCTGCCATACCCGTTTTAGTCAAGGCAACAACGATCAATGCTCCTGCGCCGCCTACTGCTACTCTACCGTACACACCGCAGAAGACGTGTGCCCCACCGCCTACGATCCGTGACTCGAGCTGCAACGACTGCTCGTGCTGCACTTAGATTGATGTTGACAAGCGGAAGGGAGGAGTGCACGTGGGGCTCTCTTATATACAATCAAAATCCAAATGCCAAATCCCACTTAGTAAACATCATTCATATTCCGTCTCGCAGTCCCAAAAACACACATTCCAGATCCCCCCTCTAAGGTTGCGCTGAAAGCCAGACACTAGCTAGTGGTGGGAAGGCCTGCGTACGCAACAACAAAGCCTCTAATCAATTTTCTAAAAAGACAGTCATCTTGGTAGTATTCTACAGTATACTTGTCTGTTTTATTGAAGTTTATTAAATACGTTATACTGTATAATACAAAGAAGAGGCCTTGTTGTTATTGGTCTTACTTCCGGCTTTCTCTGCAACGCTAGAGCCCCCATCTCTCCCACCCACACCTTCCATGCCGTCCCATCCCGCTTCCCTGCCGTCCTTCTCCACCCACCCAGCTATTGCATTATCCCGGTTTTCACTCACCCACCAGCCGTACAACCAGACATCATCCCACCCCCACCTACCCATGTCCTTGGCTGACTGCATGTTGTCCTCTACGATATTGCCCACCCCAGCTCCGATCCCCCGCGATTCCACCAATAGCCACGCGGCCCAGCCGTGCGAAGCGATGCGCTTCGTTTCGTTTCGTTTGGTTGATCAAAAGGCCCGATTCGCGCATCTCGATCTTGGGTACGCTAGCATCGCCGCTACCGCTGAGGAGGAACGAAAGGGGAACGGAGGCAGGAAAGAGTGTTTAGCGTCGGACGAGGAGGGAGTCAGTGTAGGGGATTTGCTTGGCCTGGCTGGGCTGGGCTGTGGTGCGGTGCGGTGCGGTGCGGTGGAACGGTCGAGTGAGGAATTGGGTGCTGGGAGGAGGGGTGCTTGGCTTGGTTGACATGTGAGAGACTGGACTGGGACTGGGACTGGGCACGAGATTGGCAGGGGAAGAGATGGGGTGTATAGTAAGTATAGGCGAATGAATGGTCCTGATAGTGTTTGTCAGGATAAAAGTCCATTGCAGTCACGAAAGAATCGAGTGCGATGTCATGTTTGTATGGTTTGAAGCTTGATAGCTCTGCGGCAGTTGAATTTTGGTAACGAGGTTTTTGCTTTTTGGAGTCGCGGTACGGGAATCTACAGTAGTATATTTTAGATTTCACTCCGATGTTGGGGTATGGCATAGTGATGGGCTCGTCTTCATGGTGATTAACAGTTCACAGATGCCCACGTAGCAGTGATGGACATTGCAGATGATGTTTGCGATCTCTATCAACTAGTATAGGCTTTAATGTACAGGGGTATAAAAAACTGTCATGTCGCTTTTGTATGGTACAAGGATTAGTATGCTTTGCTTCAACGCCTCTCTGCCGTGATGAAACTAAAATCGACTATGCGAGTCAAGTATGCCTGCGATTCATGCCGCTGTGGGGCAGAAGAATTCCAGCCACCTGGTGCATTTGATCGCTCTGTTTGCGATTGCCAAACGAAGTCTAATGCCTTGTTTTCCCGCTCTGCTTGAGCCATGTGTTGTCTTGTGGTGGTCCAGGTGTTGCTTCTCCTCGCTTGTTCGAAGCCGCGGCTGACATAGGGGCCTGAGCGCTGGTGGCAGGCTTACTTGTTTGTAACACCAAGTGCAAGCGAAGACTGGGTGGGTGGCATCGCCGCAGATGTGCAAACACTGCACCAGAGTCTCCGCCTCGGAAGGTCTCTTGCTGGCGTATTTTGAATCGACGTAGTAGCCATCTTTCCAGGACGAAGCGTGACACTGTGCGGCTTCGTGGGAAATATTTCAGGAAGTACATGTGGGTATATTGCAGGAAATCATGATCTGTAGGGTGCCGACAAAACCGATCCCCTCTCTTCGTCCGTGATGTAGAACGACTTGGACACCAAGATGCCGTTCTGGAAGTTTTCCTCATCACTGCTCCGCGTACTCATAATCCTCAAACTTGTCTCACTGTCATTGTCAGATTTGTCTATACGCGTGCTCTTCTTGGAGTTTGGCGGAGCGCAGGTGCCGAACCAGTTGGGCGATTTCGGGAAGGCTCCAGTTTGCGCTGGCTGCTCGTCTGAAGTGCGCGTTTGCACAGTGGCCGATAGTTTGTACATGTCGGGACGGAGCTTTTCGCTCTTTGAGCCTTGAGCGGCATTGGCGGGCAACGGGGCAGACATGCCATATGCGGACGGGCGGTATGCAGACGGGCGCGTAGAGAGGCCGAGCTTGTGCATGGCGATGAAAAAGAGTGGGCGGAGTGTCGCAAGGCTGCCTGCAGTGATGGCGAGGCCTTGTTCGACCGTTGACCAGATGGCGATGTCAGTTGTCGACCCTAGCAGGATTAGCACTTGGTCATGACCGCTTTTTGGAGCAGACATACAAAGGAAGTCAGGAGAGTTGAAATAGTGGATGAATGGCAATCGCGCGATGACGGCGGCACTCGCAATGCATCCCATGGTGATCAAAGGGATCAAGGCGACCTTGGTCCTCCTCTTTAACTGCAAGTGCCATACCAAGAAGGCAGGGATGATAGCGAAGGTGAAGTCGGTTAGGATGCTGAAGATGCTGTACACGTAGCCAAGCGCGGAAATGACATTGTTGTCGACGCACTGTCCTTCTTGCGAGGTCCGATCCCACATGTAGGAGACCGGGTAGCACTGGAAAAGACAAACGAAGAAGAAGACGCCTCCAGCGATGACCGAGACACACATTGCACAGTAGATGATCCTGATATTGTTAGTGCAGGTCGCCAAGGTGACTTGCACATGTGAGTACTTACCATGTGTGAAGTCTTCGAACGCTAATCCTCAAAAGAAGGAAGCCGATGGAAATCTTGGAACATATCATGGCTACGGCGTAGAACAGGTAGCAGAAATACCAGGCATGCCGTGCCTTTTGTATGCCGTCAACAGACAGATGGTGGTGGTGGCGTCCAGTTCCATAGTGTACACCGATGCAAGACGAAGTTGTGTAGGAAATGAAGAAGACCTGAACATCAAGTTAGGTGAGCCCCAGTCATTGTATCAGTCGACACTTACTGTTGCGAGGACCATCAGCCAGTCATCTCGGCCAAACGCCTTGACCATTCGGACACGAACATAAATCCTTAGTGCACAAGCCAGAACGGCTGTGGTGACAAAGGCAATGTTGACTGCAAGCAGCGCAGGGCCTCTGTTCGGGACAGCCATGGTGATGTTGGTATGTTGTCGAAGCAGTTGTTGCTCACACGGCAAGAGGGGGCCCCAGAATGAGCACGCCCAACCAGTATGGGGGGGGGCTCAGGATCTTTTACGTAGCTAGATTCTCTACCGAATAAGCACGGGGGAGCTATAGAGAGCACCGCACAATGGGTGCCGCCACGAGAGATGTGGGTCTACAGGCGGGCTCCCAGCACTCGTCCCAGGCTCTGGTCCGTTTCAGGGAGACACCATCACCAACAGGGTCGCTGTGCCGCAGACGCTAGGGCCTTGAACTATGGATTTGGCGAAGTCGTTCATGCATCGACAGGGCTCTCTGGGGACGCGTAGAAGCTGACGGCAGAAGTAATGATTGCCGCAAACGAGATTGTCCATGAACAGCAAACGGACATGACGGAAACAGGAGTAGGACATCAGCGCCCACCAGCGTCTCGCAGGCCGCTGAGTAGGAGACCCGTTGTACCTGACACGGACATGGAAATTGAGACGCCACCACTGCTCCAAGGGAGGCTGCAGTAGCAAAACTCAAAAGGGCGGCTTGAGCAACGGCGGTGGTGCTTCATGTCGTGCTTCTGGTGGTGGCTAGGCGCGTGCCGGTGCAAGCAGTTTCGCCATGTTCACTCGACTTGTGCCGACTAACCGGATCCGTACCTAGCGCCGGAAAATCCTGCAAGGGCTACATGCTCCGTGTATTCCGCCTCTTGGCTAGTTTGTACCATGTACACTGACACTGGAAGCTCCTCCAGACCCATTGAGCTCCTCCGAGGTGCCAGCTGCTGCTGCTGCTGCTGCTGCCGCTGCCGATCGGCTGCATCATCGCGCAGTGTGTCTTTTAGCCGTTGGCTTGCATTATTCTACGACCCACTGCCGGTCCTCTCGATGAGGAAGTGCTCTGCAGTGCTAGGAACGGGAACTTGTATCCACTACTGTACTGTAACCGGACGGTTCCTGAGCCTGCGTTGATCTCCACTGACACGTCTGCACAGAGCGAAATCCTTCCAACGCGGCCTGTAATCTTGCCACGCCAGATGCTGTGGCTGATGGCGTGCAATGCAATAATAAAAGTACATCGCCAAACCACTGAAGAGCCTCGGCTTCCATGTGTTGAACCCGTAGCGTTTCACGAGTACCTGGCGCGCTAGCTGACTCATTATCTTGGCTTTCGGCAATTGATCGAGGCAGTCACCAGTGTACAACCTGGATTTGGCTCCAAACTTGCATCATTCGCAGCGCCATCATGGCCTCCTGGCCGCAGAGCCCGTCGCACAAACGACCATGGTTCCCAGTCGAAACCCATGCCTAGAACACGGTCATACGACAACGGCTAGTCGTCCGACGGCACGTCAATGGCTTGCCTGACGGCTATTGCTCCATTCTTTTAGCGAGCAGAAAAAGAAGAAATACCAACAAGGATACCACACGTTATCAGCCCGCCGAGCCCTGATTCCGCGGGACGATTGCGACAAGACCGTCGTATGTATCAGGGTAGCACAGCACTTCCAAGTTGCTGGAAACAACTCCGCTGCGACTATTCCCCGGCGGGACGCCTGTCCGGCCTTCCCAACGTCGACTGGTCTCAGCTCAACATTCTTCCCGTCTGGTAACTTTGCGTTCAAACTGCCGGGGAACGTTTACCAAGCCTCGGAGCGAAAGGTTCAAACATGCAACGGAGAGAACTCCTGGAGTGAGCCTCGGGTTTCATCATGGCGAACCCGTAGTACAAGTCGGAGAGCAAGATGGCGTTTATTCGCGCAACTGTAACAAACAGCCCTTCGGAAATTTCGCTCGCTGCACCACTTCAGACCCCCTGGTTGATGCATTTGCCAAGCAACCCTTGCAATCGGTTGCAACAAACCCTATGATGGAATGGGTTGGTGCGAATCCGAGGTTTTTCTACATGTCATCCGCATGGATCATTCGCCAAACTAAGCTTTGGTAGAATGCAAGCATTTGCTTGTTGACAATGGAATAGCGTACGGTGATATTCTTCGGTTTGCGCTGACGTCTGAGGTCCCTGTATCTCGATGTAGGGTTGGAGCCATTGTTCGAGAAGGTAAAACTTGTTCATGCAAAATCTTCAATCAAGGTTGAATTGCACAATGCTTGTGGCGCGAAGCTGACATACAGTAGCCGAGTGTTTACATTGTGCCATTCTGTAAAGACAACCTGTTGGGGGACTTGCAGCTTGCTAGTCCTAATGCGATTTCCATTGCGACTGTGGTACGAGAATAGAAACGAACACTACAATAGCAGACCTAAACAAGACAAGGCTACTAAACCAGTGCCCGATCTGGTGTTTCGCATCTCAGATTGAGGAGGTATACATAACTTGCTGCACAGAAGAAGCACAAAGACAACCTTGTCTCCAACACCACATCAGTCAAAGACCACACGAACAAGGCTGCACCGTAAACACAATCTTCTAGCTGGTATACCACGCAGACGACACTTCATTTTCAACATTTCTTGAACTCGGGTCGAGTCTTATTCCTCTTATTCTTTATCCCGAATTCCTTATTCTCCCATCAATACAACACGCGACGTTATTGTCGCTCCGATAGATCCTTGCGATAAGCCCCCAACAAGTGCTTCTTCCCAGCGATCTCCTTTCTTTTCTCAGTCTGCATCCTTGCTTATCCCATTAATGCATGCATGCATGCCTCACGCGCCTCCACGGCACAGCCTCGGACAAACCCACACGCCACCCTCCAGACGCGAGCGAACGCGCGCGCCCCCGGAAAAATCCTAGCGGCTAACCCGCAGCAGCCACCCAACCACCATTCGCGCCCCTGAAATTCTCCGCAGCCCGAGCGATTGCCGTCTAGGCGGCTGCGGTTGTGGCGTGCTTGTTTCGTATGGGTACTTGGGGCTTATCCAACCGCCGGGATTTGGCTGTGCGACTGGTAAATTTGTTTCGAGAGTGGGGACCCAGGATTGCGGCGTGGTTGTTGTTGGGGATATCTGCGTATATACTGTTATGTTAAGAAGGGACAGGGCAGTTTACCTACTCGTGACAACGCGGGTACAGCGCATCGTACAATACAGCAACAAGAACTTTCCCCAGTGACTACCAGACTGCTACCGACGCCAACGTTCCGAGCGCGACGTCGAATCTGGAATTCGGATATCCTGCGTCATTTCTGCGAGCGACAACAGCACACGCAGTCTTGCGCATACAAGCTAGCACAACATGAAGACTCTCGTCACACTGCTGACGCTCACTGCTTTCGCAGCCGCTGCCCCGGTACCCACGCCCGCACCACCCGAGTCTCTCCCGCTCGTATCCCTCTCGCTCATCGGCTCACCATCGCACTTCACGGTTGGCTCATCACAGCATCCGTCAAGTCCCACGTCCGATAATGCGTGGTCGATACATGTACCCATTGATATATCGCTGGATCTAAGCACACGGCCAAAGTACGTCCAGGCCATTGAGATCCTCGGAGTGGAGCCCGGGACGGATCTGCAGGATGGGGAGATAGGACGGGACGATGTTGATGTGCTGTGCAAGGCGACTATAGGGTGGGGGAGTCAAGGCCCTGTTGTGAGAATGGGTGGGCCGAGAGTTGTAGTAGATGGGGGGAAGATGGGGAGGGTGACTGGGGTGAGCTGTTGGAAAGAGAGGGCGTAGATTGTGTATGCATAGATGGAGAAGCTGGGAAGAGCAGTATGGGTTGCACAGCGGCTCTGATGACGCTGTGTCGCACGGGCGTTTGACATGTACATGGACTGTGCTGCTCTTTCGTGGGTACACCTTGCAACTTGGTGTCTTATCATGTTTCACAAGCTATGCTTACCTATTGTATCTACGTCGGTGGCGGTGGCTCGTGACGTCTTCACGCCCGATAGCCTTGCATCAGCTTCTCTACGATGCTGATTCCCCTCTGCTCGTCTGCAGAAGGTGGTGGTTCTGGCTGTTCTTCATTGCCAGAAGCAAAGCCTTCTCTCTGCATGATCTGCTCCATCATGCGAATGCCGCGTAGCTCCTGCAGAGGCGGTATATTCTGCACGCCCTCTGGGTCTACGGCATCAAAGTCCACGGCACCGGTAGGCTTGACTGCACCAGCGATCTCGTGCAGTGCGTCTGGTGTAACGACAAAGTCGCTTTGTACCTCTCCCGCCTTGGTTGGTGTTACCTTTTCCACGCCCAGTTGTGTCTCGTCGACCACCTGGCACGCGTGTGCGACCGCGACAACCGGCGCATTGGGCTCAAGGACCTTCAAGTCCTGCAGCATGGCCCACTGCACCTCGAATAAATTATGCCCCTCCCAAATCGTCACGCCCTGCGCGTTGAAGACGAGTCCTCCAATCGCGCACATGTCTACCTTGAGGCACTCGTCGCGCATCTGCGAAAGCGACACCGCTCTTCCTATGCCCGGCTTCTCCATACCATCTAGACAGGCGGCCATCTCGTACTTGCTCTCGCCGATCCTGGAAGGATGCAAGAGTACGAATCCCCTGCGTAGTCTATATGTAGCTACCAACACCCTCTTCCCGTCTTTCAGCGCTCTGTATCGCAGTTGTTCGAGGCTATTGTCAGGTGTGACGAGGATCACCTTGGCAGACTGGTAACACGCAAGTGTGACTAGGCGGTCGATGGCAGACGCCGAGCCGCGGAAGTCGGGCGTGAAGGACATGAAGTCATAGTTGAAGCGCGCGTCGGGTATGGCGTCTTGGATGAGGTCTTGGTATACGCGCGCCCACAGGAGCTTCCTGCGGGCGTCGAGAGAAGTAGGGACCGGCATTGCAGGATACCGGAAGCGAGTGGCGTGCGGCTACAAGCCTGGGCGTGTGAGGTTTGTGGTGCTGGAGGAGCGTACGACGGTGTATGGAGTCTGCGCCGTGCTGCGCAGTGATGGATCGCGGGGGCATGGCGATCCTGGCGCTGACTAACCGGGCCGCCTCAGCATACATTGTCTACTTTGTTGTTCATCTCAACTTCACCAGACTTGCTGGATTGCTCTGCTAGTATTGTTTCTTCACGATGCATGGCTGTCGCTTCATCGAGTCGTTGATAGACACCCAGGTTCGCCCGCCCCCGCGTCATTGGGGCAAAGTCCCCGTCGGGCTACGCTAAATCGGCTACATGATTACGACGGCCATATTGCCGAAGACTCACATACCTCGAAGCCAAGACGCCTTCGAGAACACGCTGTGCGCGTCGGGAGTACATCGACCGAGCAGGTACCGAACGGCTTCACGATGGAGAAGCATGACGAATTCGAACCACGAACAGTGGCGACACCTTCTGACAGGTCATCAGCAGGAGGCAACAAAGGCACGACACCAGAAGAGCGCATCGCGGAAGCAACGAACATGGATTCTACCAACACCGGTCCGCCAATACTGGAACCTGAAGACCCCGTCAAGCCTTTCGGAAATGCTTCATCAAATGCTGGCGAAGAAAACCAATCGCCGACCAGGAAGAAGACACACAAGCGTGCGAAAACGCTAGAGATCCTGAAGTGGTTCGTCAAAGACCAATGGTTCCTTCTCGCAATGGGCGCCGTAGTCCTCATCTCCTCTCAAGTCCAGGTTCCAGCCTCACAGCAGCGCACGAAACGGACGGTAATCACATACCTCGCAGTCTCCGTCATCTTCTTCATCAACGGCTGTACATTAGACACTCGGGTCATGCTCGCCAACTACATGCGGTGGAAGCTGCACATCTTTGTACAGCTGCAGTGCTATCTGGTGTGTTCAGCAGCCACCTTTGCAATCGTCAGCCTGTGTGCGATGAACCCAAACTTCATGGATCCGTGGCTATTGATCGGCTTCCTGTTCGTCGGCAGCGCACCCACGACAATGTCCAGCAACGTTGTCATGACGAGACAAGCGCATGGGAATGCAGCGCTCACCGTCGTCCAGTCAGTCATTGGCCAGTTCCTCTGTCCGTTTTTGACGCCCATCATCCTGCAAATGTACCTTTCTACGGGGTCGTGGTATAGCAAGGTTCTCCAGCGCGGCTCTGGTTATGCCGGCATTTATCAGCGTGTCTTCATGCAACTCGGCCTATCACTGTTCCTTCCAATGCTTGTCGGACAACTTGTCCAACGCCTGTTTCCGAAGATGACGAAGAAGGTGTTCTTTGAGTGGAAACTGCTCAAATTGTCATCAATTGCGCTTCTCACAATGGTGTGGCAGACGTTCGATCAGGCGTTCTCTTCGGGTGCGTTCGAAGCTGTCAAGCCGTCCAACATCATCTTCATCGTGTTCATCACGATAGCGCTGTACTTTATATGGCTGGCCATTTGCTTCACGGCCGCTACACTGTGGCTTCCGAAGAAGGATGTCATTGCATGCTGTTATTGCTGCCCAGCGAAAGCTCTTGCAATGGTCGTCCCACTTACGTCAGTCATGTACATCAACATCGATCCCGTTGATCAGTCCAAGATGCAGATACCCGCCATCATCTTCCAGGCCTTTCAGGTTGCTATTGGTGGCATCATGACAATCGGTTTCCGCAAGTGGATCCGACCGGAAGAAGAGAGAGAAGAGGCGGAAAAGAATGTCGAAGCAGGCGCAGCAAAGTAGGGTTGGAAAGAAGGCGAGACATTGCCAATGCGTATTGCGTCCCAAAATGTCTATACTATGCACGAGCATCCGACTCTTCCACCATAGCCAGTAAGGGCGTCTCCCAGCTTTTCGGAATAGTTTTGCTTGGTCTTTTCCGCTCAACCATTGTTTTCGCTTCTTTCAACTGGAAAGGTGTTTCCCCATGCTGTATAGTAGTCAAGAACGCCGGGTATGCCGAAGAAGACTATTTCATCAAGCCTTCTTATGCTGAAGCAATGCAGCAGCATCCATTCGGAATCTAACACCATCAGCTCGGCTGTCTCTCAACGCGAGAAAATACACATACGCATTTGCATATCCCAAGGAAGCCGTCGCAAGGGCACTCGACGCACGAGACTGAAGCAACAGCACCATCCACGTTCCGAACCTCCTTGACAGATCGCTCAAGACTAACCTGCGTCATCGGTTAGTTGCGGGAATCTTCAAATGGTATTAAGCTGCCTACCGTTGCAGGCGAAGCCAGCACAACGGAGGCGGCAACGACCGCCATAACAGCCGAAAGTTTCATGATTTCGCAAGAACCGGAACGTGCAAATGCCAACAACTCGAACAAGACCCTTCCAAATAGTGAAACCAAAAGGGGATCCAAGGAAGTTTTTATGATTCCGATCAACAACAACCACAGCACACAGAACAAGAACAAGAAGAAGAAGCAAATTGCAAATAGCCACGAAAATACCGCCAGTTCTTAAGCAGCAATAACACCTGCCCATCACTCTACCACCTCTCGCACCCTAGCAACGTCCTAGCTCGCCCATGTCCAAACTTTCTTCGACCGCCCTTGCTCTCTTTATCCCTCATCAATTCGCATATTGTGTACGACGCGCGCACCGGTTCCCCGCCCTCGTGGCAGCAACATGTTTTCCGCAGCCGTGAATTAATCTAAAAACACGCTAGGCCGTTCGACTGGTTTACATAGCCTCGCTTTGTTTTGACAAACAGGACGCTCCCGAATATCGGAGTTTACAGTGCCTTACCGGTACGTGTCTTGAGCGCGCGAATAACTTTTCTTACATCCCGGGTAAATGGGTACGTTAGGACAGGGGTGTGCATGTATGTGAATGAGCGTGCGCAGGGAGGGGAGTGGATGGTAGCCGCATGGCTGCAATTTATCATCTACGGTACTGCCGGAGCTTAATGTTTATTGGACCAGGGAAGATATCTCTACGAGGATAAGGTCATGGTATGTGCAGCGCAGCCACAAGCCTAGATCGAACCTACATGCGTCCACGTGTTGCGCTGCATGTGATACCAACCTAGCAGTTCGCTGCCGAGCAAAAGGAAACAGCAAAAAAGAAAAGAAACGCACGCCGCTCCATGTCCTTTTGCAGCGTCAGCCCAGACGTCGTGGCACGATGACCAGACCCGCCGACCAGTTTCTCCCACATGGCCAGCTGCCTTTTCTTTTCCTACGCACGTCATCCTGCGACGCGATAGCTCGTGTGCATTTGCATAGGAATCGATTGACCGACCCGGCGCTTTTTCCCTGCGCGCATCTCGCGGCTCCTTCTGCGTCGCTCATCAGACAACATACCCGATACGGTAGACAAGCTGCCCTGCTGTATGTAAGCTTTTGAACATGTCCCGGCGCTCGGCACTAGCGCTGAGTATATATACGAGTATGCAGTTGCTTTGGGCCATGTATGTATGCATGCATGGACGACTGCGCGCCGAGCACGTTTCACCCACCGACGTGGTTCCAAGCTAGCTGCGTTGCTGACGGGTTATCGCGACTTTGTGACTGTGTTGTGGCGCATGCGCCGTGTGTATCGTGATGGCTACGTAGAATGCTTCACGTAGGTAATCTAGAGCGCAAGGAGAGGTGGCTAGACGTTTGGTGCGCTCTGTGCAAAGGACTGCGTGGGCTGGGGTGAGTTTCGGCTAAAGTGGCGCATACACGAGGGTTCTGGCCTGCTACTGCTACGGTATGCATCTAGATGCATGGAGTCTAGATGGCGTTTAGATGGTCACGTGCGATGCGTGTCTTTGGCACTACGCGTTCTCTCCTGAGAGACGGCCAGCTCACACAATTTCCCCATGCCCATTTCCAAACGTCCGACTACGAGAACTCGTCGGAAAGATTAGGCATATTCCAAGTCCCCTCGGCCAAACCATCTCTCTCGACCCCTCGATCCATGTCGACAAGCCGAGAAAGGGCTTCAACATGCCAGACTACCAATGTCTATCCCATTTCCTCCCCGCCTCCTGATTCGCCCTCTTACTAGCCCCCGCCCTCCGCCTAGGCCTCTGCTTATACCCCCCATTCTTATACGTCCCATCGCCCGCATACTCGATATCAATATCCCTCCCCCGTCTCCCCCGGATCATCGAAGCGGTCCAGCCAGCGATTAAGCTGCGCATGACTATCTTTTGCACGAGCCGTATACGACAGGATAATCCTCATTTTGCGCTTCGGTCTCGCAGCGTTACCTGGTTCGGCTCCTCCTCCTCCTCCTCCTCCTCTGCTGAGACGCTTTAGCTGTGCCTCGGACAGGCGGTTCAGAAACGTGACGACGGGGCTGAAGTTGTGGTTGCGCACTGTTGCCGTGATGAGCGGGGCGTGCTGGAGGACGGAGGAGCGGTACTCGGTGCTGATCTGTCTGTTGACGCCTGCGAGACCGTAGCGCGTGATGATGGTGAGGGAACTTGGTTTGAGGATTGCTGAGTCGTCGGCGTGGTGATGCTGTCGTAGCCATGATGGAGATTTCTTGTAAACTGTTGTCGGAATATCAAATCGGTGGGAATCGTGAGCATTGACTCGCTGCGCACCAAGATGCTATGGCGGACCTTTTAGGCAGTAGCTAGGCAACGATGAGGTGGCCTAGAGAAGATTAACTGTATCTGGTTAGCGCTAGGCTCTGCAACCCCCAATTGCGCTTGTCTGGAGGACCATGCAGTGTGATGAAGTCTATATATCTGCTGAGTCAAGTGAGATGGGAATGTCATGCTGGGTTTCGATGCTCCCGCGTTAGCGCCAAGTACGAAGGTACGTGCAATCATCACCTTGACACTGAAAGAAGGACTTTAAAACATCATTAACGAAGATAGTTTCTAATGCCTATTAGACATCTTGAATTCTTCCTACCATACTCACATGAAGCGGCTTCACAATGAAACGATGGACTGTCTTTGTCTTTGTCACCCAGATAGCTCCTTGGTGTTGCTTGGGATATTTTGTATACGGAAATGACTGTTTACATTGCGCACATTTGTGCGGTCGATCAGATTTCTGTGCATGGATTCGTTTCCGGCGTAGTAAATCTGCATTTTGATTAGACTTCCGCTCACAACTCTGGTAATCACAGCAACATGTGGCTTGTGAAGCTCCTTCGCCACGTTCAAAGGCCCCTAATGTATTCAATTGCGCATGCACTTATGCTATGTGATCTGACGCCTTATCCTTGCGGGGAAAAGATCTCGACATCTTATCATAACCAGGCATCACGCAGAAACATTGTGCGGAATTCAGACTGTGAACAGGTTCTCTGTGACTGTGTAGTTTGGCAGCTCTAGCGAACTTGTTCTGATGGATGTCACCCTAGATGCTTTCTCCGTCTTTGCGAGCTACTTCATTGCTTGGTTGGCTCGCCACCATCGTCAGTGTAGACGGTATTGTATCCACGTGAAATCTTCCCGAGTCTGCATGGGTTGATTGCGGAGGGGGCGCCAAGGAGAAGAGTTCATATTTTGCACCTTGGAATTCGCGAGTGTTGCCGCCAATATGATAGTCGCTCTGCTTCAAGTCTTGGAAAAGGAGCAGATGCTAGGTACAACCTTTTATAGCAGTCAGTGGTAAGAAATTGTACAATGAAAATTGTCCCTCACTCCGACCCGATGCGGCAGGTGAGCTCCCATGCTCTTGAAAGTCTTCTTGTTCTGCCATCAAGTCCTAACTGCTGTTCAGAAGCCCCCAAAAGATCAGATAGGAGCAACCTGGAATAAAACTGCCTTATTAGGTAATATTTTAGAGTGTTGATCGCGGCAGTTATCTATTAGCCTGTTTGCTTTTATCTAATCTTTTAGGGGCTTCCGAATAGCATTTGGGGGCTTCCGAATAAGTTTTCCCTTGTTATTTAGAGAAATAGAAGTAATAAGCTTGTCCGCCGTTGTGCTTACATGTCGGTCATTACTCGTTTCATCTCAATCTTCCAACTGCCCGCCTTGGGTTCTTTCGCTGTCGCACGCGTAAGCAGGATGCAAAAGAGCCACCGTCACGGGCAGAGACCAAAACAATCCACGGTACGTAAATAAAGTTCAGGCGACAAATGTTTAGCAGGGCTAGAACGCGAAGAACAGAAGAGGAGTGCGATGGGCAAGCTTCCATCAGACCCGAACGCGAAGACTACTGTACAAGGGGGTTCACGCCACGGTTTTGCGGGTACCCCGGTTGGTTGGCGTGGCTGAAGTCCCGGCTGTTCCGCGCACATCGCGTGGGAACAACGGGGACCATGAGATTGACGTCGGCCCGACCTCATCCGAGATTTACTAATCCAGCCTCCCCTGCGCTCAACTGCTTGGGCTATCGCACGATTTCTCCATCACTCTATCCCAACAACTTATTCGTCGATAGCTCCCGTCTGCCATAGAAACCTTGTCATCATGATCGGCTTCACCGGATTTAAGTTTTAGGCGTGCAGACATTACAAGATGACGTACGAATGCCTCAAGGCTAGAGGCGCTACTGACGCACTCGATACTTCTCTACCAAACCTCTGCGTCCCTATAGCTGGATTTCCAAGTCGAGACTCGACCCTAGCATCTTCGAAATGACGTTTGGACGCATCATCGTAGTTCCCGCTGCCACGACTGAAACACCTACGCAAGCTCCGAGGCCCGGGTACATGCAAGTAGCTCAGGTACCATTAAACATAGTATCGTATCCGCGGTCTAGGGCTCACTAGATTTCCGCAAAGGGATAAGCTGACGAACTGCTTCCAGGCTCTGCCCCATCAAATCTACGCGTTAGTCCAGTCTAGCCGGCGATCTTATATTTGCTCCCGGACGATCTGGCGAGGTCCCCCCGTAATTCTGGTTGAGTTTTTCTTCGGAGCTTGACCAAAACGCCGCATCCTGCACTTTTAACACCTCCACACTTCCCTTTGCGAACTGAACCTTTTTTCTTCAGAGGGCAGCATCAAACATGCGCTCATTAATTTTCCTACCAATATTCGCCATACTGCAAATATGTCAGGCCTTCACTTCGCCTAATATATATTCCTTGACGCAACCTGCGGATAAGAATGCGGTTCTGTCGGAGGACAGTCTACCGGCCACTGTACTATCCAAATCTAGGTAAGAAGAACACATCTATATCGAGATGGTCCTATACTGATGGTATTACAACAGACATGCGAATGGACCGAGTTCTGGGCTGAACATTTTCATACCAAACTATCAAGCAGATCCCAATTGGTAGGTCGTTTTTCAAATCTACGAACCAGTGTAACTATTAACATCATCATAGGCTTCCTCTTACCCTGTCTCTCAAGACAGTCGGTTTGCAAGTCAAGGTCATCCAATCACTCAACCTTTCTTCACAATGCAAAAATCTACTTGTCTACACGCCGCCGGGCGTGAGCTACAACCCAAGCGCTGCGGATATTTCAACCTTGAACTCTTTTGTGACCAAGGGGGGTAACTTGATCTTTATGAACACAGTTCCTACCTCACTTCGAGCGCTTGCGGGAGTGTCTGCGTCTGTCGCAGACTCGAGCGGTTCGAGGTCCGCCATACGGTTGACAAACATCGAAAAACCCGCCCAGGCTCTTCAAGGTTTCAACTTCACTGAATATCACGACGTGAATATGCCGTTTTATGATAACTATACTGAGAGCGGTCTCATCAACGTTGGTTACAAGCCTACCACGGGCTCACAAATACTCGGAAGATATCTGGTCAACAAGAACGGACTGGATAGCGAAGATACATCGGACACTAGTGCAGCGATTGTGAAGAACCAGCCTTTGGGCGCTAGCGGACGTGTGTACAGTTTTGGAATGGACCTTGGATATCTCTATATTCAGGCTCAGAATGAGGCCGGCGGGTATTCGCCTTGGTACAACGGACATTATTATCCCGGATACGATATCGGAACACGCATCATCAAGAACATCGTCACTACCAGTGCCAGTTTTGTGAGCCTATGGTCGGTTCCATACAACAAAGGGCTTGCCTTTACCACTACTTGGGATATCGACACCTACGTCTCATATCCACACGGCCAGGGCATAGCAGCGGCTGCACAAGATAGAGGTGCTGCGGGTAACTTGAACCTTCATACCAAGTACATCACCGACGCCTACGAGACGGCTTACTTCCAGTATGGCATTCCGTACATCTACCAAATCAGCGGATTCCGCATAGCTCCTGACGGCAACCCTTACATCGACTTTGGCAGCCACACGGTTAGCCACTCACCGAACGCTGCAGGATTCAGTTACGGTAGTCTCCAGGAACGATTTATCCAAGGAACCGATGCAGGGTACTACCCGGTGATCCATCAATGCGGCCCACAAGCTGATGGTACACCCACCGAAGGACAGAAATGCACGAAAGGAGGTACCAGCGGACTCTCATTCCACACAACTGGTGGTACTGCATCTGGAGAGGTTCGTGTGAGCGCGTGGTTGATTCGTCACATACTCCACGATGAGTTCAAGACCAACTACAACATGACTACCTATCGTCCGGGAAACCTTGCATGGAGCAAGTATCAGCCACACACTGCGTGGCGATGGGAATTATTGGTGGCTCTTCATGCTCAGGCAATTCACATCTTACCCATCTTCCTTTCCAAGTCACGCATAACCGCGAGTCATTCCAGGAGCTTCCATACTACGAGTTCCCACTCCAATGGTCTGATGGCGACGGAAACATGAGCAGTGCCGACTTTCCAGGATCGGACTTTTCAAACCAGATCAAAGACATTAAGAACATGGCACGTTACGGCGGCCACTACAACATATTGATTCATCCTTCCGACGCACTGTTTGATAAGATTCAAATCCAGCGCGCGCTTCATGACGCAGTGCGCCCTTTCGCTGTTTTCTTCAACCAGACGGGGATAGCCAATTGGTGGACTAACCGAGACCGCGCTGTTGTTGATATTACAGCAGCGGACACACGATCTGCTGTAATGACGGTCCGATTGGAAGGTCGAACGGAAGGACTCACCCTGCAAGTGCCTCGGAATTATGCCATCCAGTCTGCAACGGGCTCTCTGTCAGTCTGCCAACAACCTTCGTACGACAAGACAACGAACGCAGTGGTACTACGAAACACGGCACCGGGGCTGTACACGCTTTATTTCGCTGTCAGTACAAGCAGTGTAACTACCTCCACATGCCCCGATTTTACACCCAAAGCGATTGGAGATACGGAGTGCATATCATGGGACGTTATGATCGACGACTTCTTGGAGCTCTACTTTGGCAGCAATAACGTCAATCTGCTCTTGTTGCAAACATCCGCCACAGGACTGTCCTCGATCAACGTAGATGGCACTCTGCAACTCACTGCGACTACGAACAGCGGCGTCAACGCGTACTACACGGAGATCTCACGCTTCTGCTTCGACGCTTCCATATACACACACCTATACTTTGACATGGTTGCACCTACAGGAAGCACATTCTACGTACAACTTGTCTCGTACGATACAGGATGCAACTTCGAACAACCAAGTGCCACCTACTTGGACGTGACGAGATACGCCCCTGCTGATGGCTCTAATCACACTGTTACCATACCCTTGTCAGAGTTCAGTGGACAGGACATGAAACGTGTTCGCGGAATACGCATCGGAAACATCTCGCCAGCCCAAACTCCTGTCTACATTGATAACATTAAGATTCAGAAGCGATGTGTGACAGCACCAGGAGAAGATCATACCCCTGGCCTTGCGATTGAGTCATTCCAAAGTGTTGACAGGTGGATCACTGGCATCAACAACATTTTTGGTCAGACTGACTACAACAACTCCATGACGTTTGCAAAGCTCTCTGAGCTGGGTCGAATGCAGTTGCTGCCGTCCAGCACAAACTCGTTCTTCTACACCAACACCAACGTTGACGGGGTCAATTTGAATGCTTCTGCGTACACCGGAGTTTCTCTCAACGCGCGTGGACCATCCGGCGGCTCCTTTGACGTTGTCTTGACCTCGGGTACTGGTAGTACTTCCACTGTAAACACCAAGTCTTATGCTACCTTGAGCCAGGGTAATTTCGCCAACATCACAATCCCCCTTTCCGCTTTCTCGGGTTTCAAGACAGACTCCCTCAGCCGTATCACATTACGTAACTTCATACCGAACGGTGGTTCTGCTGCCAGCAACTTCACCATGCGATGGATTTCTCTTTTGGGCGGACCATCCACGATCGGCGCCGGTCCACGTTGCCCGACTCCTACTGGCTTTGTTGTGCTGAACTTCTGTGACCTGAATGAGTTTAAAACGCAGACCAATGCCCTGGGAGCTCCCTTCTCAGACGACAAGACGATGCAATCCTACAAGCAGCCTTCCCGTGGGTCCGTCGAACTCGTGCCTCGAGATGCAGCATCCTACTTCCGCACGGCGCTTGCGCAACCATCCAACTGCAGAGCGGTGAACAGTTCTTATGACTCGATCATACTCACCGTATCAGGCCCACAAGATGCAACTGCGAATATAGGGTTCAAGTATGGCACTGACAACTGCAACACCAACGTGGTCACGTCTTACATCCCGATCACCTTCAACACCGCGTCGACACAGCTCACTATACCGTTCTCCCGCTTCCCAGCTACATTCAACCCGCGATACCTCCAGTCTTTTATCATGACCAAATTCAATTCCCTCGGTGCGACCTACCGCATTCACTCTTTAGTCTTCACAGGACCGGCTAACAGCCCTGGTTGTGCATTGTGCTCAGGCACCATCCTCAACACTTGCACATTTGTGTCCGAAGTCCCACGGCAAAATCGACTATTGGGCGCGATGACTGACGAAGGATCTCTTGCTTCTTATTCCGTCGACAATGACGGTTCGCTCAGTATGGGTGCACAAGGCGACACGTACTGGTACTCTCAATTTGGTCGCGACGGATGCTATAATTCAAAGACGGTAAATGCGACTAGCCTCCAGATGTCCGTTGCGGCTCCCGCAGGTACCACTTTCCAGGTCTCCATGCGCTGGAAGACTGATGATGAATGCACGATGACGTCGTCTCCATCCACCGTTCCCATCACTTCGTACCTGACATTTACCGACGCCGATACGTACCAAGTCGCACAGATTCCCTTCTCCGATTTCGGCGGAATGAACTCGAGCAGGCTCGACAGCGTCGCGATCGCGGCTTTCAATCCCTCTAGCGCCAAGATTAAGGTTGGCTGCATCAGTCTAACCTCAGTCCCGGAAGCCGTCCTAAATCTGACAAATTCCAAGACGTGTGCTTGCCCTAATTCCGCGTGGTTGAACTACTGCACTCCAGGAGTCGCAGACCGCAATGCGAACGGCCTCACGCAAAGCGACGATGGGACAATGGCAGTTGCGCCGACTGTCAAGAACGGCGCTTTGGTTTTACAACCCAGTATATCTGGATCGTACTGGTACTCGCTCCAGAACTGTGCAGACGTTTCAGCGTCGCCGTATCTTGTCCTCAACGTCACGGCGAAGGCGGGTGCGGGTTTCAACATCCAGCTGCAGAGTGGAGGATTCGGCTGTAGTGGCCAGACATCGATCCAGCGACTCAGTGTGGCGAGCAGTGCTTATGGTCGCATGAACGGCGGACCTGTTGTTTTAAGGATTCCGCTTTCGGCGTACACGGCCATGGGCAATAGCCAATTCTCTTTGAAGAAGATTGACGCAGTCGCTCTGGAAGGCTTCAGCGCTGAGACTTCGGAGTATTTCATTCATTGCGCGTATTTTGATGGTGGTGCGACGAATGGGACCGCAGCGGTGAATGGTACCGTAGCGACGAACGGTACCAAAGCGGTGAACGGTCCCGCGACGTAGATGTAGTTCTAGCGAGATAATTTTCTTTGTAATTTAATTTCATCGTTGTAACATGGTTCATTAGCAAAGGTGTACATCTGTGCAGCGCATTGCACTTTGTATGACAACACGATTCCGTGACTGAATATAACGTATGTGGCAAGCGAGTCGCCCACGCAAGCGAGTCGCCCACCCTACCAACTTTGATCACCTTTAAAGCTTAATCTAACTATGCCTTAACACTAACAAGCTCTAGCGCGCTTATCTAAAGCTAATATATAGCTAACTATCTTCTCTTTAAATAAGCATTAAATAAAGACTGTATAAGTAGCTGCTTAGGCCTTTAATATCCCTTGTACAACGCTACGCGACTAACGCGCTAGCAAGCCTGCCTAACGCGATTACTAGCCTAACTTAAGGAAGCTTACCTAGCTAGAAGAGGAGGTAATTATAAGCTATATACTTAACCTAGACTAACGTGGATTTGCGCCTACGTACGCAGCTATACGTAATATAGCTAATAAGCTGCGCGCGGCGCTAGCTAGGTTAGGCAGAAGTAGCTAGCCAACTTTGTTAGGCGTACAGACAGTCTTATAACGCGTTTTAATTAAGCATACAATAGATAGAGAGCTCTGTATAAGAATCTAGTCCTAGTTAGCTTCTAGTTTAAGCTTATAGAGGAGACAAAGGCTAAGTACAGCATCTATAATAAGAACGTCTACAACTTTAACAAAGCTAGCTTTATAATAGGCAAGATTATAACTTAGCTTGTTATAACAGGGTTAGAGAGAAGAGGCAGGCTAAAGGCTATCTAGCCTAGTAATCGCGAGTAGGTAACGTTAATTGCTACGATTAACGCTGCTAGCTAGGCAGTTCTACTATTTCTTATCTTTGCTAGCTAGTATTACCTGTCTGCCTAGTATAAGGAGGATATTCTACGCAACTAGGCAATTGCAGTTAGTAATAACAGCTAGATAAATAACTAGCTAAAAGTTAAATAGCTAAAGCACTTTAACGCCTATATAAAGACTCGTGTTATAGGTGCACGTCGCCTGCTTATTCTTAATAGCTATAAAAGCTACTAATCCCTTAAGTTTTAAAAGCTCTATAAGAAGAATAATATCTACACACTCTATATACTACCTTACTTATCTTATCTACTCTAGCCTCTTAACGTTAGCTGCTTCTTGCTATTAAAGCGCGCGTACAGCTGTAAGGTTAAAGCTCTAATCTGCTACTAAATTAACTATATTATAAAGCTTAAGTTTCTACTAGCGTTTAAGACAGTGTATAGTTAATTATTTACCTTAGCTAATATCTGCTTAGCCTTTTAAGGCGCAGGCCTTATACCTTTCTAGCTAGATACTATTCTATTAAAACTTAATGTGTAGCTGCGTACGCCTACTCTAGCTGCTCTGCTAGAGGCTCTCTAGAAGGCTTATACGCTAAGCAACGTATATAAGCTTAAGGCTTAATTAATGTTAATACGTAATCGCGTGTAAAAGTATAAAAGCTTATTACTTACCTTAATTATTAAGGCGATTAACTAGCTTAAGAAGGGCGCTAAGATAATAATACTCTTAGCTAAGCTAATGCGTGATTAGATTACTAGCCTTAAGAGAGCTAATAAAGCAGTATTAACGCGTAAGCAGCGCAAGAAAAAGCGACTCTAGAAGTATAGGGTCTTAATAAAAGAAGCTAGAGAGGATATACTTGCTTAAAAGAAGGCTAACTAGTAGATAGAGTGTAAAGAGCGTTAAGAAGGAGCGCGATTAGGCCTTAGCTAATAGGCTCTCGCGCGCTACACAAGGTGCAGAAAGACTAAGTATAATTTACGTATATACTAAAAGGATACTCTAGGTACTGCTTAATCTACTCTATTAATATCTATATATTATCTTAAAAGGTAGTTAAGTTGCACGCTTTAAAGGTAATTAAAGTTGGTAGGGTGGGCGACTCGCTTGCGTGGGCGACTCGCTTGCCACATACGTTACGGTATGTCGATTCTACATCATTCCCAATCCCCGTCCATATGCACGTGCAGAAGCTAGCTTTTTCAATGCTCGATCGCATGGACCTGGTTCGCAGTTGTGGTTCTCAATCGGGTGCAATCGATACAGAGGCCATGTGGACTATCTACAGGGACAAGGTCGCCGTCTGTGGCAAAACGTAGTCGCGCGATTACAGAAGTATTGCTACTCGGGGTGGCTTCCATGACACTGATACAATGAGCGCAAGCGATGGAGAAAATAAATGTGTGTTTCGGGGCGATAGAGCGTGGTGGTATGCTGAATGCCGACGGCGTTTTTTCTGGGGGGTGTGGTGAGAGGTATTGAGGAGCTTGGAAGGAGACAACTGTCTCGGAATTTTAGGAGCTACTGAGAGAGATGCAGCTAACTTTAGAGTATAAGAGGCTATCTACGTACTCCTTTTCTGAAACGTAGGCTTGTCGGCATCAGCTAGACCTTTAACTCCTACTTGCTAAGGAAGACTGGGCATGCTTCAACCATAACACTGCGCTAATCCACCACCAACGGCGAGCCAGTCACAATTTCCGAATTCACACACTGTACACGCAAAAGAGACTCTTGAATGAAACGTATCGCAGACATGAAAAACGAGAAGACAGCCTCGCTCGTCAAGAGTTCTAGTACAGCATCTGCTCTCTACAACACAGGATTATCTTTGACGAAGCATCGTCGTCGGTTCCTGGAGATATCGCCAAATTTGTCCGGAGCCTGATTGAAGAGGTCGCGAAGTCACCAGTCTTTCGGACACCGAATCGGTCTCTGCTCGTGAGACCGCTGAGATTTCTTCATGTCTCGATCAATCGCCCTCACCACCGCTTCAAGAAACGTGTAATCAGATTTCCCATCAGAGACAGTAGTACTCCGTTCTCCGCTTCGCACTCCAGTATCAGTCCCAGTCATTCCACCAGTCCGTGAGGCATGAACTGCGCGACGTGGCTATGGACATATGGATGTCTAAATGAGGAGGGTTTTGGATAGACGACTGTTATACGGATCTCGGTACGAGAGTGTTTGCTGGCCCAGGGTATAAATTCGGGGGTCTAGGACGTGAGTCTGGGTCGGAGATGCGAGCTTTTC
Source organism: Alternaria brassicae (assembly GCA_004936725.1). Taxonomy (NCBI): domain Eukaryota; kingdom Fungi; phylum Ascomycota; class Dothideomycetes; order Pleosporales; family Pleosporaceae; genus Alternaria; species Alternaria brassicae. The sequence goes on along the minus strand of CM016506.1, from coordinate 159,622 downwards.
ATGTAGACACAGCGGCCTCTAGGACCATATGTATTAGAATAGAAGCACATAATAGTGGATGCAGAAGGCATACCTCGAGTTGTGTTTTATCGATATAGGTGTCTACGATACAGTTCCGGCTCGGAAAAATGAGCCATCACTTTAGACACAGCGGTCTCCAGGAGCATATGTGTAAGCTGCGGTGACAAGAGTGCAGCCATTCTCGAAGACAGCAACGTAGTTGTCTACTATGCTGGGTACCCAGAGGAGGATAAAGACTGAAACAGTCTGTAGTGTAGGAGGTATGAGATGTACAAGGCATTTTGACGTTGCCGTTGCGTTGTAGGGGGCTGCCGGTAGTCTCCGTGGAACATCGTGTCGTGTGCGCTTTTCAATGCGCTCTTTGTCGGTTTGTCAGAAGCTTGTGTGAAGGAGCATTTGGAGATAGCGAATTTGAAGTCCGCTATCGTTGCGATTCCTCTTGAACGCAGGGTATGCGGGATGTTGTTGGACGGGAACAGCCCGATAACACCCTCTACCGAACAGATGTCCGATGGGGGTCACTAACCTGGTCTTATCCGCTTTGCTGGACTTGCTACTGATGATCTTGTAGAAGCGGTATGCTTGCATGGTGAGAAATCGGAAACCGTTTCGATGCGGAGATATCGGAAACCGTATCGATGTGCCTGAATGGTGTGATTCAATGCACTGTGATGGGGAGTGTCAGAATTGGGATCCGATCTGAACTCATGGGTGATCTGACCTTTGGAAGATGACTCCGTGTGAAACATGATTTGGTGGGGATGTACAGCAATGATATGGTGTATATGCGGTTGCAAAGTAAAATTTGCATCTTGTGCGGGAGTGTTTTGGTCGTGGTCGGTCTGGTGCAATGGAGAGGGTTTTATAGGGGAAGTAGAAGCAGGCTGCCTGATTAGCAATAGCAGAAACAATGAGAGGGAGAAAGTCCATCTCATGACGAGAGCAAGCGCACGTCCACTCCTTCCACACTAGGTGAATCTGGGCAATGGCTGTCTGGTCGGTCTCTCTGGACTATTTCGGAACGATCGTGGCATCCCATCGCGGGTCAGAATCTGAACCATCAGAACTCAAACGAACTGGAGAGTCCGTTTTTCCTACGCCGTCGCCCCAATTTCAAGACCGAACCGGCTGATGCCTCCGACTGCCTGCCAGCCGTACATCCTTGCAATTCTTACTCGCTCAGGAATATTCGTCTCTTCGTCGGTCCAACGGAGCAGTAATATATCTACGGAAGTTGGGTCATCCCATCTGTCAGCAAACAAAATCATACACAAGTCGTAAGTGCAGACTTTGACAAAGTGTTCTGTGATGGCGATCTTGCATCTAAGTTTTCATGGTTCTCCAACACTCAAAAGAGACAATCGTACGTATCACTCCTACACACATACATCTTGGGACAACCGATAAAATCAAGCATATCTCTTGAAAGCTGACGGGTTTTTCTCTGTGCAATGCACGCGCCCTCCATGATTGTGTAAGAGCCTTAAAGAACAGAACCAAATACGGTACGTTACGCTTATCCTGCAATATCATGTGCTGTTCGAGCGACCGGAGTGCCAGACGTTTTGTCCAAATCTTCCCCGTCTCGTCGATAAGCGGTTGATGGATTACATGTCTTGACAACCAGGAATCCACAGTGCCGTCAACACTCGCCCAATACCAGATTGACGATGTGTATACCGGCGGCGAAACGAGGGTAGCTTATGCGCGCCTAGCACAGACTTGCTGTAAGGTGTTTACCCCATACGCCGGCTGGGTAGTAGCCAAGTGAACCATTATGATCCAAGAATGTTGCAACGCTAGCGGGAGCGTAGGGTTTGTCCGTTGAGATGGTTAGTGAGCGGGAGGAATAGACGTCAACACCTTGATGCAATGTGAGGAGTGGTGGTGAGTTGTGGGCCTCGTGACTTGTAGCGGCCCAGTCCAGATGCGATCAATTACATGCAGCATCCGATTGCGAGAACATCTTGGAGATGCAGCAATACGTTTTCCATGACGTTGTGTTGGAGATGACATGACTGATTCAAGAGACCTGGACCAGTGTAGCCGCGGATTGGGGGTGCGTCCCACTCTTGGCGCAGGCGCATCTGCCAAACCGGCCCATGCCGTTTCCATCTTCCACCACCTCCGAATTCCCGATTTGCCCAACACCACGCGACACATGTAGCTAAACGATGGGAAAGGTGCCACTGCCAACGAAGACGTTGCGATTAGTGCGAACTTTTGACGCAGGAGAACACAAAAATGGCCTGGACTTGTTCAATAGCGCACTGGGACCATAGGATTCCTGGCTGAGTATCCGACTCTGTAAGTCTCATACGGTTGCCCAATGAAGAATAGGCATGATTATTGAGGGTCAGATACCAAACGATAACCTACATGCGCTCAATACGCCCATTCTTTCTTGCTGCCACCAGGGCACCCCGGAGTGCCATAGAATCCGCCTACAATCCACAAGTTTACATCAACCACAGCCCAAACGCCCAAGCCACCTAAAGTGGCCGTCTTGAAGACAGCCAGGATCCAGTGACGTGCATACCAATGGTCTGCACCAAAAATGCCGAGCCAGAAGGCTAACAAAGTTGCTGTGCGCTCCTGCTTGTAGCATCTTTCTGAGTCTGCGCGCTCGTCCCATCCACCCCAGCTTCTCTTACTAAGAGACGCATGTTGCTCTGAGACTGCGACATGTCAATATACCGAGGATCTGCCGGCTATACTGTAGGGTTCAAGAGATACTTACTACCGGGGATGAAGAAGAATGCAGAAGCGAGAACCACGATCATCAGACCTTGAGCATGCAGATAGTGTCGCCATGGTATTCCAAGGTTGCGCACAGACCTCAACACCTCAATGAAGACGACTGTCATAGATATCGAGAGAGAGTTGTTCTTGGAGAAGGTTCTGATTGACGTGTTCAAATGTAGTGTGGCCACACCTCACTACGGAAGTTGTGTTGTGTGGGAAGAACAAGTCGAGATGTGAACAAGGAGTTCCCTGCAGGCATCTAACACACAAACTCGCTTGGCAGATGAAGAGCTGGCTTAGCTGAGACGTGCTAGCAATGCTCAGCCTTGCCGGCCAAGACGCAGCCACAATCGTTAGCGTGAGTTGTAACCAATTCCAGCCTAGCGGAGGCTGCCTGGCCGGCTGATAAACAGATTACATCGTGCTTCTGCAGACTCAGGCCAGCTAAGGACATCAGGTTGTGTCTTCCGCTCTCACCTCCGACTTTATGTGTCAAATCAGACCACGATGAACATTGGCTCCTCTCTGAAGAGTGATGGCTTCTTCAAGCACCTCCGCACCGTTTTGGCGGTTCTCTTAGCTGTTCAATTAGGGGCCATACTTCTTCCACATGCATGTTGTGCGTTGATATTCATACTTCTTAGAAACTCCGTTCGCATCTTATACAAATACTTCACACCCGAATTCGAAACAGCCCTGATGAACGGATACATCCGGCCAGTTATCGGATTGCGATTGTGCTGGAGATGCAGAGCCCTGAGATACTGGCCCAAAGGTCACAGGAAGCGACATATCGACGATTCAGTAAAGCTCAAGGCGTCTGGCTTGAAAGGCTGTTGGCTCTGTCGTTCGGTACACGAACAGTTTTCGCAATCCCGAACTGACTTCGAGAGCCCCCCAATGCATCAGGAGCCTGACGATCTCCGTACGCACCATCTTCTGTTATGGTTTGCTGAACGTACCGAAACCAGCAGCGGGTTTCTCGACCACCTCAGAGGCAAGAGTAAGTCGATCAGCTCAGCCTCTGTGTTTGACAGATGCTCACATCCTGCCGCAGGCTACATCGCACACGTCTACGGACGACATGTTCGTCAAATTGCTGCGGATCCATCATCAGAGGCTAGTTTCGAGTTGGTAAAAGAGTGGGTGGCTAGATGCGATAGAGAGCACAGCTGTTATCAGGGTGATCAAACACCTCTACCAACCCGAGTCATTGATGTCGGCAAAAAAGTGCCATACCTATACATCTCAGACGGTCATTATGCCCCATATATGACGCTTAGTCACTGTTGGGGAGGGAAGCAACCACTAACCACCACTACAACCACACTCAAGGAGAGGTGTACCGGTATACCAACGGAATCTTTCCCTGGGCTTTATCGTGATGCAATCACTGTAACTCGGAGGTTAGGCATGAGATACCTCTGGATAGACAGTCTCTGCATACTACAGGATTGCAAAGATGACTGGTCAAAAGAGGCGGCGAAAATGGGCGACATATATCGGCTATGTTACCTCACGCTGTATGCTCTCAGTTCTCCTGACTGTGGTCACAGAATGCTGGTTCAGCGACATGACTTAGCATCGACAGTGACGCAGTCGCTAAACAACAACAATAATCTCGAGAAGACAAGAGCACACGTCTTTAAGACTGCTCCACTTTGCCAAAGGGCATGGGCACTACAGGAACGACTCTTGTCGCCCAGACTCTTGTATTATAGCGATGGTGAGACTTTCTGGGAATGTCTCGCCCACACAGCGAGGGAGGGGAACCATCGCATAATCCCACACAAGCCAACCCCATATCGCTACGAAAGTTATGAATGCCCTCAAGTGAGAATTCCACTCGTCAGGCCATTGGATGAAACACCCTCGTTCCCGGTCTCCACACCTTCCGACTGGCAGGTCATAGTGTCAGAATATTCGCGCTGTCGTTTGACTTACCGTTCAGACAAACTACCTGCGTTATCTGGATTGGCATCTATGTACCGGAGAAACACAGGTTATACCTACGTTGCAGGTTTGTGGGCAGAAAACTTAGCCAACGAGCTTCTCTGGTTTTGCCCCCTGGAACAGGACTATCAGCCCGGGAACGTTCAGGTCAATAGTAATCCATATTCAGAACCCTCATGGTCTTGGATTTCTATGGATCTTGCTGTTCGGTTCAAGGCGCTAGGCAATACCACTGGAACGTGGTCGACGGAGTATGAGCTCATCCAGCTAGCTGGGGCTAACCAAACCTCAGACGACAATTCTCCTCGCATGCTAACAATTGAGGCTTATTTCTACCGGATATCCCTTCAAATTACGCGTGCTTCTAGGAGCTGCATTCTGCTCGATGGTGCTGGTGGTGAGAAGTTCGGCCGAGGAGTTCTGGACGCCGCAGATGGGCTTGACATCGTCCCAAAATCATGCGCAGCGATAGTCATCAGGCGGAAGCAGCAGACAAGTCATAGGAGCAGGCTTCGCGAACCACCATACATAACGTATCTGCTCGTCGTCGTACCCGCCCTGTATGTCGAAGGAGAAGAATGTTGGAAAAGGATCGGACTCGCTTGGACGACCCGATCCCTGACAACTGCACCGGAAAAGTCGCTCATTCGGCTAGTTTGAACAGCTAGTTTGGGGAGGGTGTATAGCTGATGCTGTGGGGGCTGCACTTGGCGTAATTAATGCAGTGGAAAGATTGCCTGGCGGCTGACGTTTCGGTGACAGGTAGCCGACTCACAGCGGCTCCCGCATGTTCACGTGGCGGCGGCCCCGCTCTCCTACACCTGCAATACTCTAAAGGCACCAGAGCGCTATCGATCTCGCCCTACACTACATACCCATGTATGTTATACTGCAAGCATTTGCCCTTGACGACAACCGTCAAGATATTTACCTGATTTTTGCGTCTTCTTCAGTATGCAATCTTGATGATGCATATCTGCTACCCAGGACCTGCCGACGGCTCGCGTTCCAGCACGGCCCACAGCCTGATCACGGCATTTGTTTCAAACCCCACGTCTTGCTAGGAAAACAGCAAATGGTAAGAAGACATCTAACGCGATACGAGTCTAGCATGGCGCGTATATGCTCTTAGAATTACAGTGTACACGGCCACATACTACGTGAGAGGTTTCGAAGCTTTGTTTCTGTATGGGGCCAAAATCCTAGACCATCGCGGGTGTCTGCAGTCAACAAGTATCCCGGATCCATGTTCCAGCATTACGATCACCGTGATCATATTTCTTTTTGACCATCTACATATACATCGAAAAGATCAAGCAGGTGATACAGTCTCCTTGATGACTCGTCGTTGCTGAACCTCTGCATGCAGGCATGGAGGTAGGCTGAGCAAGGCAGCCACCTGCGGCTCTGCGGCACAGATTATGCAGCCACCAAAAATCCAAAACTCGCAAACCTCAGGGTTACGCATCCATATCAGCCTTGGGACGTTCCTGCATGTTTTGGGGGGGAGTTCACCAGCCCATAACGGTAATGTGGCTGCGTGTCTGGACTACCGTACAGCCTCTGCGCCTACACTATCGCGTGATCGGAATGTCTGAGGCTCACATTGCAGTATCTTGGGTGCTTCGGCGACAGGGATGCCGAAAACTCTTCAGTGTCGGGTAGGATGCTTGTCACCTGGGCGTTGAGACTATATACTGGCTTGAACCAAGCTCTTCGTGGCACCGACAGTACATCTATCTTCTCTTTTCTTCTCTCTTGTTACTATCACCACACCAACAAGCCTTCTACCAAAACCTTCATCATGACTTTCGTTTCTCAGGACATGATCGTACAAGATCATACTCAGCAGATACTCAAGAGAAAATATATTACGCCTCGCAAAAGAGTCGCCGTTCGACAGCCATGCGGTAATCTCTTTCTACAATCTGTCTCCAAGGGAGATGAATGTGATAATCTGTCTTGGACGAATGCAGGGAACTACGCGTGGCTATCTCCAATGTCGGTTTCTACTGTATCGTCTGTGGCGAGCTCTGACGTCCTTTGGGATCCGCCTGAGACGCCTTCTAGACCGTCAGGCGAGGCATTCTCGCGCAGCATCTTGACACCCTTGACACCACTTACGCCCCCGGAGTCTTCCGAAAAGCTGCGCGTCAATCCAATTACCAAGCTTTCGTTTGGTGTTCCAATCGGTTCAGTGGCGAAGCAGGCAGTTCTCGAAAAGAAGGACGCGACACTACCGGACAACCCCTTCTTCCAACCAAAGATATTCAGAGGATTCACATTCGAGCTTGAAGCAAGTACGTATACAATACTCTCGTTTTCGATAGTATCGCATCTGACCTATGTACCATAGTCACTAAGAAGAACGTGGCAGCTGCTTGTGTGAACTACGACATCATCCCCTCGTATGAATTCGATGCCAGCGACACTGTTAGCTCCCGAACACGATCCAAGACTGGCAGCAACGTGTCAGTGACGTCAGCCATACATGTCGTACTGGGTGAAAGAAAGAGCAATGTCAAAGCTCCCGCCACACCGTCGTTGCGAACCAAATTCTGGGAGCTACTTGAACAGATTACGCCACATGATCTTCATACGAGACTGGCCAGTGGACCGGGATGTTGTGTCGCATCGCTTGTAAAAGACCCTTATAAACGATGCACAAGTACCAAGGGTTCATCTTGCGATGTCAGCAGCATTTTGAAGGATATTGTGAAATACGGGACACGGCAAGACCATTTTGACATGCTGGATCATATTGAGGAGCTCGTAAAGTCGGTCATGTGCGGCGCTCACAAGAACACGGTGCTGAAACAACCCAAAGCTGCATCCAGGATAGCGCAACTGCGTAGCCGGGTCAAAGACGCCACCTATATGACAGAAGTGGACCGACTAACTCTGAGACAATGGGTGGACGCAATCTGTAACTTGGACACGCCTGTAGACCAAGTTTCCGACCTTCCCAGCGTTGTGACAGACCCCAGCCAGCCACACAGCCTAAGCCAACCCCAAAACCTGTTTCCAAGGCCCCAACTGCAGCGAATATATCGCAGGTCTCTTGCTCACCAAAATTCCTACCCTACCAATCAGAAAAGCTCAAAAAACTTTCCGTCTACGATGCCGTTCACCAGAAGGCCACTACTCCACTAGGGGTGATAGCTCAGAAGCCGGGATTTGTATACCTGTTCTGGGACAAGCAGTATTTCGGCATGGTCAAGATTGGTTTCACCAAAGATCTCACCAAACGTCTTGACAGCTGGAACAAACAATGCGGCCGCGAACATATTTACCACTCCAGTACGGAGTGTCAAGTAGAGATACCACACGCGCATCGCGTGGAGCAGCTCGTACATGCTGAGCTGAAAGAGTATAGAAAAGAAAGGCGATGTGAAGGTTGTGGGGTGATGCACAAAGAGTGGTTCGACGTGCCGCCGGCGCACGTGGTTAAGGTTCTGAGGAAGTGGCGAGAGTGGATTTTGGAGAAGCCATATGCGCAAGACAAGAGATCTGGAGAGTGGGTGCTCAAACCGGAAATGCTCGATTCACTCGAGCGCATGTGCGAGCCGCTGCCTCGAGATGTTACTATTCAGAAAACTCTGACGAAAAGTTCAGGTCTACAGCGTACGCAAAAGAAGAAGAAGAAGGGCGCACGAAGGACGATGTAGGATGGGGGAACAAGTAGATCAGATAGTGTGGGTCGACAAGGCAATCGGTATGCAATTGATTCGGCGAACTCAGTGTATACCGAGACGGCCATGAAGAACAAGTACGCGGACCCGAAACCCATTTATCGCATGAACAACGAGCTTTCTGCCGAAGACATCGAAAGCCTTATATCGAGGTCTCATCAACCAGAGACATGTCATATACTCCGCACGCGATACCGCCGACTGACAAGATCCGCCTCGGTGATATCCTCACCGTGCAGTCAGGTCAGGAGTCGACCCACAGCACGTTAAGTACAATCTTCGTCGACCGTGGCTATGACAGCGTTGATTTGTATGGCATCACAGCAGGCCATGTCCTTGTGGGGGATCAGAAGGTTATCGTCACGCACCGCGTCACTGGAGTGTCAATCGAGGGCGAGAATGTCCCGCTGAAAACTACATCCGATGCCGATCCTATGATGGATGAAGTCGGTATTATGAGATTTTGCAAGAGCGATAAAGAGAAGTTCTGCGGCATCGTGAGTCGCTTGGGCTTGAAGCATTTTGATCAGTTCATCGAAGACGATGAGGCCATGCAGCCCCTATTCCGTGGCGAAGAAACGCGCTACGAAGGTTTAATGGCTGCGTTAAAGCGTGAGCAAGTTACATATGTGCACAAAGATGGTACTAGTGCTTGCCTTTCGACGGCCAGGCTGGGAACAATCGAGTGGGATTTTCTAAGTTACCAAGGGAAGATGCGCACCCGCAGGACAACCATTTTATAAATTTGCCAGCGCGAATGCCGTAGCGGCGGAACCAACACACGCCTTCACCAGCTGCACTCGATCCACAATGACAAGACCAACCCAGCCCAGAAACAGCACCCTCTCCGTGCCACGTCGATCGAATCACGCAAGACGAGCTGATGTTATCTTCGGCCGTCGCATCCCTTGTCCCTGCCCACCCCGCCCAACACCGATAGAGAACGTACCAGACGCGGACATAGAAGAACTCTGCTCAATTTGGAACTTCGCCTACCTTTATGACACAAGCACCAGCCCATGGGGCAACGAGACGCATCGAATGTGGTATCTACATTGCGCTCTGAAGTCTGCAGTCAGAGCTATCGTGTATAACGTGGGTGGCTTTTACACATTCAGTAGATCTTTGGATCAGCCGGCGTTCATACTGACGGCGTAGTATCGTAAGGGTAGGGAGAAGCCGAAGCTACCGACGTGGTTGGGAGGACTGGTCAAAATAGAGACTCACCAGGGGTTTAGATATATGCCTGATTTTACTGGGGCAGGGCTACGGAATCTGTTGCCCAGTGATGACGAAGACGATGACAAACCCGCATCTAAATCCCACGCCGAATGGATGAAGGAAGAAGAAAATGAAGAGGATGGAGAAGATGAGAGTGATGAAGATGAAGATGAGCAAGAAGAGATTCGGGACGACGGAGCAGTGAACGATAGGCAGGTTAGGGATCCAAAGCATACTCGCATCGTGACACCGAGATTCGACCTGAAGGGTAGTTTTTAGCATGACATTAGATTATTCGATACAGCAGGTCTTTGCCCTCGATGAAGCTCTCCACGTTCTCTGCCGTCTCTTCATACCACGTCGTCAAAGTGCCTTCTTCAACATATCCCATATGTGGCGTCAGTAACACTCGGCTCTTGCCCTTGACATCCCAGTCCTCGTTGCGCCATGGGCTATCGGCGGGGAGAGGTTCGACGTCGAATACATCGAGAGCAGCGCCACGTATGCGTCCATGTCTAAGTGTGTCTAGCAATGCGGCCTCGTCCACAAGTGGTCCGCGAGAGGTATTGATCAAAAGACCACCTGGCTTCATCCACTGCAGCTCCTGTGCGCCGACAATACCCCTCGAGCGCTCGCTAAGAACATAGTGTACGCTCACCACGTCGGCCGATCTGAACAGCTGCTCTTTCATAACTACCCTGAACGTCTTCTCGTTCTCACTGGCCATACCTCCACCAGTGACCGGTAATCCGCACTCCTCGGCCAACTTATCAGCCTTCTCCTGCGTCAAATTCGCGCTCCAACAAACGACCTTCATGCCAAAAGCGAGAACACCCACTCTCGCAACATGCGCGCCAATCCTGCCTAGACCAACCAAACCCAACGTCTTGCCCTGCAATCCCATCGCGAGTTCAGTCTGCCACCCCGCAGGTCCACCTTTCCCCTTGACCACAGCGTCATCCGCAGCGACATTCCGCGCAAGGCCCAATATAAGCGCCCAAACATGCTGTATCGTCGGATGCCCACCACCTTGCTTGATTGGCAAAGATCGCGGAGACGTACCACTGCCTTTGCCATCCGTCCTGCCGTTACCGGGCGCTGCACATACCGCGATACCCATATCTTTCATCGTATCCAGATTCCAGCTTTCGAACTTGCCGCCCGTGGCGAATATAACCTTGAGGTTTGGTAGTTGGCGGAGCAGTTCGCCTGGGAAGGGAGTGCGTTCGCGCATTGTTGATAGGGCGGAGAAGGGCTTGAGGCGGTCGACGAGGGCTTTGCGGTCGGCATCTGAAGTCCGGGGGTGCGAGTAGGATGGTAAAGTGTCGTTGAAGACAGTGACTTCCACTTGCGACGGAGAGAGGTGGGTAAAGTGCTGGGCTGCTATGTTATGGTAGTCATCAAGGACGGCGAGCTTGATGGGTAGGGAAGCCATGGTACGTGTAGACGTAGGATGATGAGATTCTGAACGAAGGGAGACGACGGGGTAAAAAGAAGAGTTGAGAAAGCATAGTAGTTTTGAAAATCATGTACTACCATGTACCGCAAAAGGTGGCTATCTCGGCACTTGCATCGGATTGAATCGAGGGGTCTACTATTGTGTTCGTGAAGCCGCCACGCGCACGAAACCATGAAACATGCAACGCGCTGACACTGTGCGCATCTTATCGTGCAAACACACAGGATATATCATTCTGGATTGCTGCGCATAGCGGGTGTGGAAGTGGACGCTGCTTTCTTTGGATGCAGTCGACAATGAATGGCTGCCGATATTCGGGTTCCGCTGCAGAACGGGCCGAGCTAGCTGACTCAGCATCCTTAGCTTCTTTAGTCCAACCTTGAACCCACCTCCATCATTCCCTGTCGCGAGACATCAACTTCCATCACAATGACCAACGCGAAACCAGTTTTATATTGATCATGTTCTTTTTATCAGAACAGTTTACTGCCGCAAGATGGAGTATCGCTCGGAAGCTTGCGATTGCTATGTGATACTGTATATCCTAGCAGCCACCGAAGAATACGGTACCGTTACTGTTAAGAATCGCTATCTTGACCAACTGGGCGAAATTCTACATACGCATGCAAGAATGGGAAGCGGATTGCATCGTCGTCACGAGTTTCGAAAGTATATTCCATCTTCACAGCTAAACTCGTAGATTATGTTGATTCTGTGTCGGGTCATTCCATGATCGTATTCTTCCAGGTAATTACATATCACCAGGATCCCGTTCATCAATGAGCATGAATTGTAATTGCACTCAAGGTATCGAAAACAGTTCTTGCTTCATGGTCTGCTACTCCTTCTGTATACCACCGCAGCGCGGCATCAACATGAAGCTTCTTCCAAGTATACTGATCTTGTCGCTGAGCACATATGCACTTGCCTTTAACCTAGCTCTGGCAGCCGCTATAGAGCGCAAAGCGCGTACAACGCCGACTATAACAAAAACAATATACCAGACAGAGGTACAAAGTTTGCACACGAGCTATAACAGCGATAATGGCAGCAGCGGAAGCGCGGCCTCCAACAGATCTGCAGATTCTTCCATTGAGGGAGCTTCCGAGGTCGATGGCTATCGTGCGGACTCGTTGATATCAACAGCGTACCTAAATCCGAGCAAGTCAGGCGAGGAGAAGTCTACTATATCCGGGATGCCAGTGACCGGCGTGTCTGTCATCATCGATACGAGGGAGGACGAATCTCTATTTCCCGACGATTCCGATATGCGGAACGATGCACATAATCCTGGGCTCGCGAACATCAACAAGCGAAACACGAACCTCTACAATCTTAGAGCCGATCTCGTATCTCAAGGATATATCTCGGTGTACATGTCCAACAGCACAGCTTCAATATTTTGCGAAGATCAAGACGCGGACAATGCCTCCAAGGCGCGTGAACTCCATCTTGATGTCCTGAATGCTACGAAGAAGGTCGTCATACCGGTTCATGGGGAGGAAGCTGGCAGCTTCTGCCTCGTGTTTAGAAGTGCAGAGGATGTAGATGGCTCGAAAAGTAGTAAAGCGACTGGAAGTTCATCAGCGACAGCCTCGTCATCGAAAGGAAAGACGACGAAGACCTCGACTACTGAAGAAACGAAGGAGAGCATATCAACTTTGTCTAAACACCATTCTTCCAAGGTACCGGCTTCGGAGACTGACTCTGGGTTATTGTCCACAACGAAGACTCGGAGCTCGCAGACCCAAGAGACTAGCGATAGTCCAGAGACTTCCGAGTCTAGAAAGGAATCCTTTTTCTCAACAATATCCTTAGACACTGACTCGGTCATCCCTACCTCAGCAACCGATACATCCAGCAAATCCAAGACCAAGTCCTCCGCAACCCCACCCTCCGAAGACGCACCAGAAATACCCTCTTCCCCGCTTCCTCCCATGAAAACAAAAATCAAGTCCAACCCCTCTCTAGCCGATGAACTCGAATCCATTTTCCCAATCCCAGAAACTCCCCCAACGCCCAAAGCCACACCCCTCACGCTCCCCGCTAGCACGCCGCAAGAAGGTAATATAGAGGATCTCTTCACCATATCAAGCATAAACACATGGTACTCGTACATCAGCGAATACATGGAGACGGCCGGCGACCCCACATCGACAGCAGAGCGTGCAGAGCAAGATGCCATCACGACCACGCCCTCTGTGAACGGAGCTGTGAGACTGGGGAGGAAAAGCGCGGGTACAGCAGTCGGAAACGGGTTAAGGGCTGAACGTGCAGCTAAAGGCGAGGGTGGTAGTATGGCATATACGTCTGGATATAGCTGGGTGGGGAACGGTGCGGTTTTCACGCAGCGGCTGCACGAGTCTGGTGTAGCGTATACGACGGCGATGCCATCGCGGAATGCGGCGGTAAAGAGGCTTAAACCGCCTTTTTGTGTGGTGGCGTAGGGAAAATGCTGGGATGTCGATGAGCGGGCTTGTCGCGAGAGGGAAAAATAGTGGGCCGGATGAAGAGGCTGAGCAGGAGGAGAAGGGGTTCTTTGATATCGCTGAGTGCATGAAGGAATGGAGGTGGTGAAGAAGCGACTAGGGTATGGAGCTGGAGCTGAAGAGGGGAAGGTGTTGCTACGAAGATGGCGGTCAAACAGCAGGACGATGATGGTGGGGGTGAAGATGGGATGGGGGAGGAAGGTGAGCCGAGAGGAGACGGCTGATTTGCAAGTGGCTGCAGACGAGGACTGAGCTCCGATGAGGTGGTGTGAAAGAAATGGAGACGAGAAACCTGCAAAAGAGCAAGCCGTACGGATGAAGAGGATAGTCCCACGCTAACTATGCACACATCTGCAGCCACCACCGAAGACCCTCTATCCACGAACCAGAGACCCACAGAAGACGAGGAAGCGACTCCTACGCCCACACCCACCACCAACGCAGACAAACAACCTCCTCCCGAAGACTCGGACTCAGACTCAGACTCCACCCCACCCACCGACGACGCCGAAAAACTCAACGCCACATCATCCAAAACATTCTCCAAAAAATCCAAGTCGAATAAATCATCTAGTATATCTTCCACAGACGCAGACGCAGACGCAGACACCTCCACCCCGCCGTCCTCCCCTTCCATCCTCCCCCTCCCATCAGGAATATCCTTCATTTTCCCCGCCGCCACCGCCACACCCCAAGCACAAGCACAACCACTCCTCCCCTCCCCACCCCCCGCCCCAACAGGTTTAATCACTCATCTCCCCCCACCAATGACAATGACAATGTCAATGACAATGATCTGTGACCCAAAATGTGCACAAGTAAGCACATTGGTGTCAACCGCGGAAAACGGCATTACGAGTATAATCCACGTGATGGTAGGGGTGGGGGTGGGATGTTGGCGCGCTGTGACACCCGATGAGGACGATGAGGCTAGCAAGGGTAGTTATGGTGGGAATGGTGTAAATAATGGTGGGAAAACAACATACGACAGCCACGCACCAAGCGCACTCAGCATCCTATCCTCTTTTCAAAACCAGCAGCTGGCTGTTGTGTGCGGTTGTATTATTGGGCTGGTTTTGTTTTGTTTCGTGTGAGTGAGTGGGTTGGAAAAACTTTCCCTTTCTCACTTCTGCCTTTGAGAATGCCTTCTTCTTGTTCTTTTTCTTGCTCTTGTCTTGTCTCCTCGTTCCTTCACCATTCTCATCCTCCATCCCCCCTCACACAGGTCAGCTACCAGTTACCAGCTTCCTTCCTGCGCTGTTGGATTGCAAATATGACTAACCCCATCTAGGCTAGAGCAATACCAGTTCCTCCACGGGGAACTGCATTTCGGGCGGAGAGTGGTATGGTGGGTGCTTGGTGTTGAGGTGTTGGGGTTGGGAAGGAGGTTGAGGGAGAAGGTGGGAGAGGCGGAGAGGGAGGGGGAGTGAGTGGGAGAAGGTGGAGAGGAAGAACATGGGGCGCGCGCGCTGAGATGAGTATCCTTTGATGGAGATGATCCGAGTGTAGTGGTGCGATGCGATTGGTTCTCCTATATATACATATATACAAACTTCGAGGAAATAATATACAAAATCTACGGGGCGTATCAGTCTATATCCGGGTATCACATGCAACCGCGTAACGAAATCTCCTCTTCCCGCTCCTTCACGTCAACAATATCCTCGCGTCCTCGTGCAGAATCATAACCTCGTCATTCTCAAACGAGTACTTTCTCCTCACAATTTCAAACACAATGAGGCCCGCAGCCGTGCTCGGAACCTGCTTGATGGTGCTCATGAAGAAGTCCCTGTACAGATATGCTCTCCAGCCTCCAGCTCGCTTGGCTAGGATCTTGCACTGCGCAAACGTCTCCTCGTAGGCGTGGTAGTAGCGGCGGACAATATGACTCGGTTTGTTGTCCTGGTGGGCTTGGAAATCTAGCGCTTCGAGACGGCGGTAGTGTACGTCTTGGACTTCGGTGAGGGGGTGTTGGATGAGCTGCGAGGTTATGGATGCAGAGACGCCGGCGAGGAGGAGGAACATGGGTTCGAGCATATAGTGGGGTCGGATGACGGGTCTGTCGTCGTATTCTTCCTGGAGGTACGGGATCGACTTCTCAAAAGCGTGTCGCGCGTCCGACTGCCGTAGTAGCGCGAGACGAATTCTAGGTAGGCCTGGCTTTTGACGGTTTCAAAGGTGCCGAAGAAGACGGCGGCGCCGAAGGCGTCTTTGATGAAGCTTAGAGACCAGCCGGCGAAGATGCCTTGGACGCCGATGGAGCGGAGCTTGTCGCCGGCGTAGTGCCACATGGTCTTGTGACGGCCCTGGAGGATGTCGGCGGTGCGGAAGCGCGTCTGGAGGGCGTCAAAGGGGGCGGCGATGACGGACTGAATGCCCCCGCCTATGAAGCCTGCAGTGAAGGTTACCGAGGGAGGCGGAGGGGGGTAGACGCGCTTGGTCTGGTGCGACGAGGGTTCATGGAGCGCGGACAGACTGTGGAGGTATGCCGTGTACAGCACTGCGCCGATACTATGCGCTGTCAGCTTGGACATGGTTGTAGAGTCCACAGCCCATACCATGTATTCGCCATCAGCGGAGGCAACACCTGCTTCGGAATGAACCCCCAGCCCTCAGTCCGTATGGCATGCGCCAGTACCGCGGGGGTAGTCATTCTCCACGACCACTTCGCATCCGCCAGGACATGGGGGTTGATGGCCCTCGCATAGCCCATGTAATCTATCCTCCCGCGGAAGAAGGCCTTGACGGGTGCGCGGAAGTAAAAGGCAACCATTCTCGCTGCGACGGCTCGCATGCCCGCTGCCTGGACACCTGTCGCTGGTGCCTTGTTGGGGGCTTGCGGGGCGTCTGGGGTCGCCGCATCATTAGAGGCATCGCTGCGCACAGAGACTCCAGCGCGGAGACTGGAGCCGGTCGTCATCGCATAGCATGGGAGGTGAGTGAGGGCTGCGGGCGCATGGGCGGGGTGCTGGCAGGCTATGGGTAAAGGTGGATGGTCACAGGGTACTAGGTGGATGTGACTTGGGTTGACTCTTGGATGTGCAACACCAGAGAAGCGATATTTGCCAAGAGGATAAATAAGACTGAACAGCCTCTACTCGTATATCTCCCTCGACTGTGGGTCAATGCGACTCCAAACCGCCACGGTGAAGTACAGCCACTAGCACGCTTGTGGAGTTGAGAGGCGCACGGCCCCGTTCAGCGCGTACCACGCGTCGCATCATCTTTCGCGACTTTCTCATCGTCGCCTTCTCTCCTCCACTTCCCCCTCCCAGCCCAGTCAACTCACCTGGAGGTTCCCTGTCGCGTATCTGCAACCATGGCGGAGAACGACATTGTCATCGACAAGACGCTCTTCCACGACCGCCTAAACAACCTCGTCACCAAATGGAAGGCCGACAAGCGCTCCGGCGACCAGGTTTTCCAGGGCGCAAGCTCAATCGCGACGCTGGTGGGCAAGGCGAGCCGGGCATCTATCTGAAGCCAGCAGCATTCCAGGTGAGATTGCGCATAGTGACATGTGATGAACATGGAGCTGACGAAACCCCATAGCTATGGCTGCTAGGCTACGAGTTTCCTGCCACGCTCTTCGTTCTGACCCCCGACCTCCTCCAGATCGTGACAACCAAGAAGAAGGGTGAGTCACACGATTGTCTCATATTGGACATGGACACATTTGCTAACAGCCAGCAGCCTCCTACCTAGAGCCGCTCAAGGGTGGCAAGGTGCCTGTTGAGATTCTTGTGCGCGGCAAGGACGCCGAGGAGAATAAGAAGCAGTTCCAGACATGTCTCGAGACCATGAACAAGGCCGGCAAGAAGGTGGCCGTGCTGAAAAAGGACAACGCCAACAACGCCTTTGCCAGCGAGTGGAAGGCTGCATTCGACGAGGCTGGCTTTAAGGAGGAAGACCAGGTCGATCTGGCGTCCATCATGTCCAACGCCGCCTTGTCCGTCAAGGACGAGAAGGAGCTGGTAAGTTTTATTGTACATCAGTAAGTGCTTGGCTAATTCTACAGCGCACCATCCGCGATGCCGCCCGGGCCTCGAGCGCCCTCATGTCCAACTACTTCGTCGAAGAAATGTCCGACATTCTGGATTCCGAGAAGAAAATCTCCCACCGCGTCCTCGCCGACAAGGTCTCCAACAAGATCGACGACGCAAAGTTCTTCGAGAAGCAGAAGCTCTCCAAGACATTCGACTCGATGCAGCTTGACTGGTGTCTCCAGCCCACGATCCAGAGCGGAGGCTTGTACGACCTCAAGTTCGGCGCCGAGCCCGACGAGAACAACTTGCACGCGGGCGTCATCATTTCAGTCCTCGGCCTGCGCTACCAAACCTACGGTGCCATGATCGGCCGCACATTCATGGTCGGACCCAACAAGGAGCAGGAGACGGCCTACAAGCTGCTTTTGGCGATTCACGATCTGGTCATCAAGTCAATCAAGGACGGTGTCGTGGCCAAGGACGTCTACAATAAGGCACTCGCACATCTCAAGTCGAAGAAGCCCGAGTGGGAGAAGCACTTTCCCAAGAACGTCGGCTACGGTGTCGGTACCGAGAATAAGGACTCTTCGCTCCTTCTGAGCGGCAAAAACACTCGTGTTCTCAAGGACGGCATGACTTTGGTCGTTCAGACAGGTCTGTCGGACCTGGAGAACAGCAAGCCACAGGACAAGAAGAGCAAGACCTACTCTCTCGTCTTGGTAGACACTGTTCGTGTGAGCTCGGCTGACTGCGCAGTTTTTACCAAGGATACCACTTCTGATTTGGACGCCGTCTCGTTCTTCTTCGACGATGAAGAGGAGGAGACCAAGCCGAAGGTGAAGAAGGAGCGCCCGGCTATTGCACAGACGAACATCACCAAAACCCGCACCAGACACGAGCGAACAACAAACCAGGATGCTGAAAAGGAGGAGCAACGGCGACAACATCAGAGAGAGTTGCACGCCAAGAAGCAGGAGCAAGGTCTTGCCGAGTACAGCGAAGGCGCAAAGTCTCTGAACGGTACTGAAGAAAAGAAGTTCAAGAAGTTCGAGTCGTACAAGCGCGACAACCAGTTCCCCACCTCCGTTGCCAACTTGGAGATTGTAGTCGACAAGAAGAACCTCACCGTTCTTTTGCCCATCATGGGTCGACCCGTACCCTTCCACATCCACACCATCAAAAACGCTTCGCACACTCCCGAGGCAGACTTCACATCCCTTCGCATCAACTTCCTCTCGCCAGGTCAAGGTGTGGGCCGAAAAGACGACCAGCCTTTCGAGGACCCCAACGCGCACTTCATTCGCAGTCTGACCTTCAAGTCGCACGATGTTGACCGCATCGACCAGATTACCAAGGACATTACAGAGCTGAAGAAGGATGTCGTCCGACGGGAGACTGAAAAGAAGCAGATGGAGGATGTCGTTGAGCAAGACAAGCTCATCCCACTCAAGACTCGCAAACCTCACATGCTCGACCTGATCTTCATTCGCCCGGCGCTCGACGGTAAGCGCATTCCTGGAAGTGTCGAAATCCACCAAAACGGTCTGCGCTACGTCCACGGCAACGGCACAGCCAAGATTGACGTCCTGTTCAGCAACATGAAGCATCTTTTCTTCCAGCCCTCACAACACGAGTTGATTGTCATCATCCACGTGCACCTCAAGAACCCGATCATGCTCGGCAAGAAGAAAACCAAGGACGTCCAGTTTGTCCGCGAAGCCACGGAAATGCAGTTTGACGAGACGGGTAACCGTAAACGTCGCCACAAATTCGGTGACGAAGAGGAGTTTGAGCAGGAACAAGAGGAGCGAAGGCGCCGCGCGGCTCTCGACAAGGAGTTCAAGAACTTTGCCGAAAAGATTGCTGATGCGGCGCGGAACGAGAACGTGTCTGTTGATATTCCATACCGCGAGTTGGGATTCAACGGCGTACCATCCCGCTCGTCCGTCCTCGTTCAACCGACAACAGACTGCCTGGTCCAACTCACCGAGCCCCCCTTCACCTGCCTCACCCTCTCCGAGATCGAAATCGTCCATCTCGAACGCGTGCAATTCGGCCTGCGAAACTTCGACATGGTCGTCGTCTTCAAAGACTACAACCGCCCACCCGTGCACATCAACACCATTCCGGTGGAATCCCTCGACCCCGTCAAAGACTGGCTCGACTCAGTCGACATACCCTTCACTGAGGGCCCCCTGAATCTCAACTGGGCCACCATCATGAAGACGGTAACGTCGGACCCGCACCAATTCTTTGCCGACGGCGGCTGGTCCTTTCTCTCCAACGACACGGACGACGAGGGCGATGGCGAGGAGGAAGAAGAGAGCGCGTTTGAGGTTAGCGAAAGCGAACTTGCCATTTCAGATGAGAGTAGCGATGAGAGCGACTTCGACGAGAATGCGTCCGAGGAGATGAGCGATGAGGGGTCTGAAGATGAGTTCTCTGAGGGCGAGAGCTGGGATGAGTTGGATAAGAAGGCTGCAAGGAAGGATAAGGAGGCTGCGGCTGGTGGGGATAGTGAGGATGAGGGCAAGGCGAAGAAGAGGAAGAGGTGAATTGGTTGAAGTAGCTGGGGGGCGGGGGGATGGAGTGCTAGGATGTGCATGTGTTCTTCCCTTTTTCTTCTTCATTTCCTGGATTGGATCGAATTGGATTGAATTGTATGTGTAAGATCAAAACGTCACTTGTGCGCGCGCGCGCGCGAGAGAGAGAGAGAGAGAGAGAGAGTTGCTGTGATGCAGTTTTCTTTTTCTTTTTGGAAAAGATACCGGACGTTGGAAGTATGTGGAGAGTTTTTTTTCTCTCTTCCTTCGTATGCTGGTTGTATGTATATGGGAGATGACAATGAATAGGCGTGGTAATAGCAAACTTTTAGTTTCTGGAGTGGAGTCTCAAGAGTGTAGTTTGGGATGTGAAGTTTGGGGTGGGTGCTGTAGATGGAAGAGATAGCGATGTGAAGAATGGATACATGCGTAAATCTAAGCTATGTATGTATATAAGAATAGGAATGGTTCTATGTACATACATGCGACACGACACGACATGACACGACAACGCAAATGATTTATTAGACAACGCAGTGACCTGCTAGAACCTCTTCTCCCTATCCTTCTTGTTTCATATTATAACTTCTAAGTAGATAAAACCTTATCTAGAACTTACATACTTTGTGCTGCTATCTAGCTCTTTCGTTTTGCAGCATGTTACCTCGACCCTCTGTGCTTATCTCTACATCTGTGTTTATTGTTCTTGATTCTTTTCTTTTCCCTTCTTTTCCTTTCCATGTTCCTCCTCTACAAGCACCCCTCTCCCTCTCCCTCTCCCATATCCCATATCCATATCCCCC
The DNA here is from genome assembly GCA_004936725.1 of Alternaria brassicae. Lineage (NCBI taxonomy): Eukaryota > Fungi > Ascomycota > Dothideomycetes > Pleosporales > Pleosporaceae > Alternaria > Alternaria brassicae. Next base: position 138,710 of record CM016506.1, on the reverse strand, counting down.
ACTGCGCCCTGCCTGCCATTGCCATATGATACCACCTCATCTCATCTCATCTCGTCGTCCGCTATGTACATTACAGTAGAAGCAGCAGCAGCGTATCCTCACTCTTCGCTACGGTAAACGTGTTGAGAACGCCGCGAGGTCTTTTACGTGTCTATTTTCTGGCTTTGCATAGGTGCTAGTGATGTAAGATGTAAGCTAGTGGTTATTTTTGTTCACAGTGATGGAAGAGGGATTTGGAACGAGTAGTTAGATTTTGGTAGTGTTTAAGTGCGGTGGGTGGAGCGGGGGATTGATGGTTGGGAAGGTGGTGTGATGTGGTGGGGGGGGGCGTATAGATGGGTAGTGGATGGTGTTTATTTCGACATGCCTGCCCTCGCCCTTGCATCCAACGAGGAATTACTGCAAAAGGGAAACTGCTGATGGAGGTTGATATAGTGTGGGTTTCTGAGATGCTGGTTAACATACAAGTGCCAGTGAGACTACTCGTAAGAGGTCCAGTCTCGCCTAGATATGTATTTCCCAGCTCGTCGTCGGGGTTCGCACTTCCTAGTTATTGTCTAGGCAGATTCTTACTGGAGTGCCCCTTATCTTCGTCAATGCGTTTCTACCTTAATACGGACAGATGCCGTGCTTCAGATCGTATGGTACGCTGTTAGTTCGTGGAGAATGTACTGTAGGTTCGCGTATGTTAAATCTGGGGACTCCTGGTTCTTTCAAGGATTTGCCGATCAGGCTTTTGAAGCTTGAGGTGTTTTGCTTCGAATAGCTGTAAGTGCACGTTTAGTGTTTGGTGGTGAAATTCGCAGAGGTTAAATGGGCATGTTTTTGCTTCAAGGGTGGCTGGGTTGTCTGGGAAGTATACTTCCGCTGGTTTTAACAACGTTTAGCTTCGAGAATCCGGCGAAGTCTCGTCTGTAGTTACTATCGCGCGGTGGGTGACGTGACTGTAGATTGTTGAAGTCGAGTCCATACGGTCAAACAACATTTCATTTTTTCTTCGTAAAAGTCCTTTATGTTTGCGATACTTCTCGTGCGAGAGCTGCTTTTGCTTACATGTGGGTCCTTCGCACTTGGATGAGGAGCTTGCTCGGCTTGCCGGCTTGATCAAGATGATATCGAGGAGGTTGACTGACTCAACATCCAAATGACGTGCAATGAGATTTCCAAAATTTCTTATTTCATCGCGGATAGCAGAGGTGTTGCGCTGAACAAGTTCTGATGGCTTTTCCTCTGCTAGTTCATTTCTCGTGGGCCGATCGCCTCCCAAGATGTTACATGCTTTTAGCTTTATATTCTTGATAGATCGCAGCTTGAAGCCTGTAGTATCGTCGTTACCAACTCATTCTTGATCCACGCGGTACAATGGAGAAATCAAACACATGTAGCTGTAAGCTATAGCTTGTAGCACCTTTTAGTCAAAATAAGTACTTGGCAATAATAATTACAACATGTATTAGAAATGAAGACTGTTAGGCTGTAGATCTGCATACTTGATGTTCCTGTCGGGTTTCACTGTAGTCGATAGACTAGAAAAAGAGCTTACTGTGCGCCTTATAAGGGTTTGATTTCTTCTTCATGTGGAGAGCAAACTCCTGAGAACGGATGGCTCACACATACATCCTCCCCTTCTTCAGTGGCGAAATAACTTTTCCTACTTGTTCAATCGCTAACCTCCCGGTCTCGCTATCCTTCTTGATGTCTCTAAGTGCTATACGCACGTCCTTGAGATACCGCGATCGATCTGATGCTTTGAGGTAAGACCCTGTTGTCGGCAGAGCTAGATAGGTAGTCTCCCTTGTTGCTAAACTAGAAATGTTCATAAATACGTCCGGGCCGCGTAAGAAGAATGTCCGGAGGTAGAAGGGATCAAGCTCGCCGTGATTAAGACGCTTGACGAAATCATCAGGGCGACGGCCCGGCCCCAATGTGCTTGGAAAATTTCTGTATTACTGTGTTTTGTGCCTTTGCTCTCCCATGCTCTGGCTGGATAAGCTGATTCGGAGCCGAATGATTGTTTGTAGATTGGCTCTGTGTCATTGTAGGTAGTGCTATTGAGGCCAATACGATTGTGGGCAGCGCGACTGAGGGCAGTACTGTTGTAGCGAGGTACTTCTGTTATATCCTGGCTCGTATCCTGATATTCCCAGGAGATCCTATCGTCTGTCCAAATCGTGACTTCGTTGACACCACTTGTGAACACATTTTTACCGTTCATCGCTGCCCAATACGTATTCAGCATTTGGGCAAGTCGTGTCGCAGCGTTGTCGGGAGGGGCTCCTGAGGATCGTTCAAAGCCGCTCCTTAGGTTTGCTGGGTTGTTTAGGTAACCTCTGGAGAAAAGCTGCGATGATGAGTTGATTGTTTGTTCCCACATCGTTCCGTTCAAGCCATAATCTAACACTAATAGTGTGTACGCCACTGGTGGATGCGCGAACTGAGAACATCGAATGCGCGGTGCTAAACAAGTACGGTGCGTTTCGCATGAGACTGCAACTTCAACGTATGTTGTCTCGATAGTACAATTCAAGGCGTCGTCGTAATCTCCCCATCTCCACGCGAAAGAAAAAGGTTGCAGGTCGTCGGCAAGCATCCTGGCTCGTTCTGTGGTGTTTTCGTACCAGGTTAGATCCCCAAACCAACTTCCCCTATGTCTGAACTCAGAATGTAGATCATTCGAGATTGAGAAATCTTCACAATTCAAATGGAAATACATAGCTTCAATTGTGGCTGCATAGTCGCTATAATATGTCGAGTCTATGCCGCTCATTGGAATACCAACGAGAGAGCCATACGTGTCTCCGGTACCGTTACTCGCCTCGTACCAGCCTTAGATATCTGAAGAAGGCGTTTCCTCGTAGTGTTCGATCCTGGGAACTTTGATATGACCCCAGGCATCACGCGGAGAGCTTTCTTGTGTTGTTGGGCTAAGAAGCGCAGCCACGAATATGCTGTTCAGGTTCGACTCTGTTGTTCCTCCATCAGGCACCCACATTTAAGGCCCAGGAGCAACATAGAGATATGTTGCATTTTCGGGAGCGTGTCTTGGGCCAAACGTTGTTTGTCGAAAGGAAGATTGACCACCCACGGGAGATAGCATCCAAATGGCGACTAGGCCGAGGCCAATATAGCTAACCATCCGTAGGTGGAATTGCGAGACAACGGTGCTGGTCAGTGATGTACTACCGGCTAGTATATCTAGGAGAGCGACACGTTGGCCTGTCTCAAGCCCCGGGGTAGTTTCAGATCATTTTCCTGAAGAGAGGCATTAGGAAGTACCGGGTCCTTTGGTGAAATGGTACTCTGGTCTGCCTCATGTAGGCTAAGTGTGCCACTTTCCAAATCTGAAGCCGCTGGCTCATCGCGATAGGAAAAGTCTTGCAAGGATACATCGGTGCTGATTTGCGAGTCGAATGAAGGTCGCTCTTGACTGATAATAGAACTGCATTCGATGTCGGATGTGCTGTACCGATGTTCCATCAACTGCATGGTAGGCATGGCTAGAAAGCTAAAAGAGAGAGAAAACACAAAGCATTCGCATATTCTAGGTGAGAGTTAAGACTAAGCTTCCCACGAGGCTATGTGGTACCGATCATGACGCCTATCTATAATTGGAGCGAGGCGGACACATCTAAGAAATGGATTGGTCAGTTTACATGTCTATGTGGCACGATATTGTTACTCAGCAGCGCCACCGCTGCACTTCCTGTCCAACGAAAAGGCACTCAACCTTGGCAAATCCGCAAAGTCTCACTTAAGGCACCAATGCAACCGGATAGGGTCGAGTGTTGGGCGTAGCCGCAAGAACTTGCAGCTGCGATCTAGCACCCTCCTGTTGCCGTCCATTGTGGGTAGGCGGTCGCAGTAGTGCTATACTCGTGCCCTTATCTTGTATGCCAGGCCTACCTCAGTCAGTCACGTAGTGAGCATGCGATTATACGTATTTTAATCCACGAATGCAAGTACCAGTATACGATGTTGCCCGTCCAATACGAAGCTTGAAAAGACGAGCCAAGAACGCGCAGCGATTGTGGCGCTCGAAGATGCCGTTTAATACAGCCCACCGCTCCCATACAGTCGCGGCTCAGCTCTGGCGACATTTCTGGAACAAACTCACTGCCTTGCACGCCGCATGTGGGAGGAGAATCAGGCAGATAAACTTCCAAGTTGACGTATACTTAGGGTCTCTCTATGGTATGGGAAAGAAGAGTGCGCGAGGGGGCGCGTGGAGGTCGTGCACACACTACGGTACGAGATATGAGAGGAGATATGCCGCTACCTTTAGGGCCTGCAGATTTGCCACGCATGTGCACGTGATCAACACAACATCAGAAGCGTATGGGCTTGGCTGACTGTCGAGGTATCCCACCATCACCTTACTTCCGGCTTTCTATGCAACACCAGAGCCCCGGCAGTGGTTCACGCTAAATGTGCTGAATGTTCCTTGCTTCCGATGCACGTTTGAGAGAGAGAGCGGGAAAAGTAAGGTACAACACCGAGACTCCGAAAAGGACTAAAAAGGGAAAGCTGCGAGTTCAGCTCGTACAGGCCCGCGATTTCGCACTCTTAGCTCCCCTCAGCCTTGCGTCCTGTCAATTTATTCTCGACATCTCACTCGTCGCTCACCTCTCTAGGTAAGCCTGCCGTACTGCAATTGGATCAGAGCCCTTATGCAAGAGGATATTCGAGCCATAATGCCTGTGGCGTGCTGGGCGCGAATATGCCAACCCCGCTATCGCCTGCATCGTTCGCAAACCACATCACCTAGTCTTAAGCATTGACTCATCAGCCTGCATGCTGCATGTACATGGTTTTCATCTCGTCTGATAAGAAGGACTGCGACCCTGCACTGCGTCAAAACCTGACAGTCGACTTGAAGCCTCTGCAGAGATGCAACTAGGACCTTTACCAGCATCCCTATCCCAGATCACCCAGCAGTATCACAGATCCCGAGAATAATCTGAGAATGGCTTTGGATTTGGCCTCGCGACAAGGAGTCATTGCAACGTTGTAGGTTTCCTCGTTCAGGCTGTCACTTCAGCCTACTGACATCGATCAACCAGAATATTCCTTGAGGGAGTCATCATCGTGATTGAGTTTGTGTTCTTTCACACGAAGCAAGATCATGGGTCAAGCAGAAGGAACAAAAGGCTCTGGTACAGATTCATCTATCCCAGGGAAAATGATTGGCCACTGCCTACAAGTTTGACCGACGTCCGACAATCGCTCGCGCCGCTCGTGTTTGCCATCGTGGGTACCACTCTTATATCCATCACCTTTTGGAATGCGAATGGGATCCACAACAAGGGCGATGAAAAGTGTAGCACTAATATCGATGCCGATATCAGTGGGGTCGGCGTACGCGTCGCTATCTGGTTCCAGATTGGAACGCTGATCTTGATCAGCACTTTCGGTTTCTTCCATCAAGAAAGTACAGGAATCAAAGAGGTTGGAGGTGGTTTAATCTTAACCCATGTAGCTCTTGCCATTGCACTCGCTGTCCGGATACACACAGGCACACTAACATCCGTGGATGCTGCCATAGGTGCAGCTATTCTGGACGCGCAAAACCTGGCTCTCCAGATCCCTGCCACCGCTAAAGAAACACTGGCAGCTCGATGGCAAGTCATCCTTCTCATCCCGACGCAGATACTCGGATTGGTCACCCTGCCAGTGCTTGTCGTTGGCCTTACCAATGGAACGTTTGCATCCGAGGATTGCAAATGTCTCTGCATCTTTTGGTGGTCACGCCTCAGCAATTGCGCTCTCTCCTCCCGCAAAGAGCTCTCTGTCTTCTGGATCTACTACTCGCTTCGATGGATCATGTGGGCCCAGTCGTGCTTGCATTCCATGTACAATGCTGAATGGTTCCACCAGTCCGAGCAAAGTAAACGCAACACAACTTCAGATTCTGGTGAGGTAATCGACTCTACCGAAGCACCTGTTCTATTTGCAAGTATAGAAGCTGGGTTTCTGTATACAGAGTATCCGGCTACGATATCCATGTCCTACATGATATACACACTGTTTTCGCTCACCTCGATGGTTGTCGCCGAGGTCTCCATCCGAGATTGGAAGCTCCAACCCAGTTCCGATGTTGGGTCAGTCGGTCAAGTTGTTGCTATTGTAGTTGCGGTCGCCAGTTTTTTCCGAGCTGTTTGGAGCTTCCAGAGCCTCTTCAATGCAAAGACAAAACACAAATCATTCCCCGACCTCATCTTCACACTGTTTTGGGACCGACGTGGAGATCGGCCATCTCCAAGCAAACGTAACGTTGAAGAACAAATGACTGGGTATGTTTCTTAGTATTGGCATGATTTTTATGTTATGTAATTAAGCTTATATTCGGCAGCCGCGAGCGCAACCGGTCCGCTCCTCGATACGGAACGCATGATCCACGAAATCTGTCTTCGACACAGCTCCCAGCTGCGCACTTTCCGACGCGATGTCCACCTTCCAATCGGTACGGACAAGGCCTCGAAGAGACATCTGCTTTGCTCGACACAGGCGATACTGCATCGACTTCCGATGTTAGCGTCGAGTCACAAGACGTGACAGACCAACAGAGGTCAGATTCTGCAGCGAGGCAACAAGAGCACGATCTGTTGCAAACGAATTCATATGGTCCACGATACAGATTTGAGTTTCGTCAACCGTTTCATCTCGAATTTATAAAACAATTTTACTTTCCAACTTTAACTCGGTACCTACGACGCCGACACGAAGGAGATGTTGCCCCAGATCCAATTGACATGGACACGACATCACAGGCCGGAGATTCCGTGGTAATAGATCAGCCGACTGATTCACAAGCATCCAAAGAGCTACTACCCGAGTCTTATCGCCCTGGTGCTCCCCTGGTGCTGAGGATGGACAGAAGTCTTGGCAGTTCTTCCGTGTTGAGTTTTTCTCGTAGGTCTTCCGCCTCGTCGGGAAGCGGTTCAACCTCACCTGAAAGGAATGCTCCGGCTGTGTCTGGAGGATATCCATGGCGGAGACGGGGCCGCATCACTCCACAATCTTCGTCTGGTATATCCGTCAATATTTCCCTAGGTGGTGCGAGCACGTGGTACATACCTCGCAAATCTTACGACGTGGGTTCGCATTTTACCTTAGGGAGATTGTCTATGCGTCGCATCGACTTCGAGAAGAGTGCGCTTCGGGACCGTCTTCCCCCAATACCAGTGCATGATCAGTTTCAGGAGACCGATGATCATATGAACGACACTGTCTACAGGATACTGACGACCGATGCTGATATGTTACTCAAAGAAATGGCTCCTGGGTCGGTGTTGCATTCTGCAGCTCTCCAAAACCAAGCCCATCCCGAGCGAAATGGTACAAGTGACGTAGTCAAGGCCCTCCATATCGTCGTGAACGGCTTTGTTCCGAGCAAAGCAGACGTCACAGCAACGCTCCAGATGCTACATCCCGAAGAAATTAGAAGGTGTCTGTTATTTGGGAGACATTTATATATAATTACAGGAGTTGCAATGGCTATCAATCTCGCCACCATAGAAGCGCCATCACGAGAACCTCCAACCTCAGAATCCCGTCAAGCAGATGCCGAGGCTAGCGATGGAAAAGGCAAAGGAGCCCAATCGCCATCGGACCCAACCGAAGTCTTCGCGTACCAAGTGCGAAAAATTCGCTCTGGTCGGGACTACGCTCGCTATCTTACTCTTCTCTAGTCTCTTCCCTCTCCTTCGCGACGACGAACATCAATCTGTTAGGGTTGTTTGTTAATGTGCTTGACACAGACGCATCGAACGAAACGCAGTTTGAGCGCCTGTCCCTTCCACGCAGCGGCGCAAAACCCTGGTATTGATTGGAAAGAACCATGGCGCCCATGAGAACGAGGAATGGTAATTCCAGGCGTCTGGGAGATGGAGGGAGCAAGAAAGCAAGTCAGCAGTGCTCACACCGTATCATGCAATGAACTTACATAGCGCAACTACAACCCTGTGCTTGTTACAACGCTCGTGACTTCGCAAATCTTTTAGGTGCTTTACTCGCAGACATAGTTGCTTTACTCGTAAAAGTAGGATATATGTAAGGCAGTAGTTTCTGATGCTCCCGATACTACAACGACCTAGTTAGACAGCATTGACTACAAAAGCTGGCCATTTGCAGAACGAGACGCAGTACGCTTTGAGCATAGAGTTACCAAAAAGAGGATAATACTTAGCGACGAGGACGAAGACGGCCGAGCAAAGGCACGAAACGCGGGACTTTAACAGGCTTTTCAAGGAAATTGCGGCTGGGCTCTCGCACTTATCGTCTCATTAGCCGTCTTGATTACAGTATGCTTAATCTTTTGACATATCTAGACCCCCCTTTTACGCAGTCTAGATATATCTATAAATCTATCCAGCCTCGCTACAAGGGATAACCCCTACATAGTATTACTGATAACAGGGAGACACCTTGACAGAGCGATTTAGTCGCGGTATCTGCAGGATATGTGTATAAAGTTGAGGGATAAAGAAGGGGGCAGCGATGTTAGGTGTGAATGTTGTAGCGTTGAAGAAGGGAGGGAATTACGTGTAAGAGTTTGGGGATTCGAAGTGTAGGAAGGCTACCTCACGAAAATTGCTTTGTGTAGTGGCAGCGTACTCGTAGAGCGCGACCACAACTTCTTCCTTATTGCGGTGCCGCCGTTCTCAAGACAATTTCGTGCATCTGACCGCGCGACATGGCAGCAGTCACAGTAGAAGAGGTGGCATGTGAAGCAGGCTGAAGACTACAACGACGTTAGTACGACCGCTTTAGTCTGTTTTGAACACTTGCCGTCCTTATGATTAGCATCACATATTGACCTGTAACGAGCCGTGAGTTTGGAATCTGATTGCAACATCATGAGAAGAAATAGAGTGCTTTATCGACAAACTGGTAGTTTGAGATACCGCTGCTAGGATCTCCGTCCACTCAGCGCAGGTGGCGTGGCTGTCCAGGCCAACTGTCCAGACGCTATGATTGCATCATGAAAAAGTGTGAGAGTTGAAACAGTATTATTATTAATGTAGTAATTCGTTGCGCATGTTATCAAGTTGCCTGTCCTAGAGTCTATACAAACAAGGAGAAGTGCGTGAGTGCATATCCGCTGCGGTAGGAATCACTGTGCAGATGACGAAGACTTACGGCAGGGTAATCTAAGCAGTGTTCCCTAAAAGAAAACCTCTTCTTACACGAAGTGATTATCCCAGATATGCTTGACAAGTGCATGCCCTTCCCCTGTAAACGTAGCATGGTCGCAAAGAAGACACTTGAAGCGATTGCCAGATCGATGCTCGTTTGCCAAAATCAGATGATGGGGCCTGTAGTGGTTCAAGAACTTTGCAAAGGAAGTCCACGCTTTCCTCCTTCCCAGCTCCTCAGGTTCGCAGGCCCAGTCGTTGCCTGGGCAGCCTCTTCGATAGAACCTTCTAGGTTCTGCTATCTGTTGAGGTTCTGGCTCTCTTTCCATAGATATCATGCGCGTGCGTTTGGCGTCTTGGAAATAAGGACCCGGTTTCTCGTCGACGTCTGCGGGAAGTTCGCGCTTGAGGCTCTCGAGTACGGGTACGACTTTGGCTGTAGGTGTTGTCGTGGATGTAGATACGCATTGAGGTATTGGTAAACATGAGCGTATGCGGGCTTTTGGGTCAAGTCAGCTTAATATATTTGTTCAGGAATGTCTACTGACAGGCGGTGTGTATCCTGTCTAGTAGGTCTTCTGTTCGAACACCTGAGATGGTGTCGAGGGCAGCTTGGTGTTCAGCCTGCTTTAAACCCTTGTGGGTCTTGACAAATTGAAAAAGCTGCTCAGGATCAAGACCTTCTCCAAGAAGGAATCGTATAGCATCGTCCTCGTGGGCCATTCTGGAAGATTCTGTCGTCACCAAAGACTCTGTACTGATGCCTAGGTTGGCTGTTGAGGTATTTTGCTTATAGACGAGAGGATCATCCAAAGAGGCGTAAGGCCACCCATCTGGGGTGCTGATCAGGTCTTCCAAGGTTAGGGAAGGCAACCATGTAGGTACACGTTCATCGGACATCCCAATGATGATGCTAGGAAAATATAGGCGGGCTTCCAGGAGAAGAGGACTTTGGCTACTGCGAAGAGAAGTAGAGGATGTACGTGCGACTATAAGTGTTGAGCTTAGTGAGTGGAAGATTAGACGACGAGCGAGCGATGGAGGTAATGTGTAGAGGTATAAACAATTTACTTTATCTATTTAAGACTGGGGAGGTTGCTAAAGGACCCAGTACCTTGATGTGGCCCTTGAAGCTGCAGACTTGATGTGTCAACATTGTGTGATTTTGCACGTTTGGGCGTAGTCTTTCTCAGGAAGAGAAACGCAGCCTCTTCACCCGTTCTTTCACAAGCCTCACCTCGCACGCACATGCGTTACAGCGGATTTGGCCTTGAAAATTTCATATCGAGTCGTCTCGCCGGTCCGAAGTCGCTGGACATGTACGTACAGTGGCAGTAACAGTACATGTGCAAGGTTGGGAACTAGTGATCCTTCGGCTCTGGCTTCACTGCAGAAATCCCTGCCCGGCGTTGATTTGGTGTAGGCGAAGACCCTCGGGAGCGGAACCTACATTATCGGCTTGGACTGATCAGCGGCGTCTGGCCTAAGTAGGACGACTGACAAATGTCCTGCCATTGGTGCAGACTGCATGTTTTAGAAAACGCCTCCGGCTAGTCATGACTCGGCGATCAGCATGGGACTTGCGGACGCGACATTTGCGAGTTTTATGTCAGGCGTGCCGTCGGAGGTCTGTCGTTCTATCAAACGATCAGCCCTAATTTGCGGAACCCCTGCCTACCGTAGCGCGTCGGAGTATTCCTATGCGCATGGGTCTAATTAGCTGTCTTCTGGCTTTTCACAACCGTGTGCCACCCCTTCCCAGCAACACCCAGAAAGAAATCAACTCTGAGTTTGTTAGCAGCAAGATATGCGATAGTCTAGTCATCGGCATGCCAGACACCGCGATGAGGTCGGAATGTTGTTAATTGGGCAGGATCATGAATTTCATTTGAAGCGGCCACCATGGCAGTCAGTACAATAGTACTTGCATAGTATCTGGAGCCTAACTAAACACTGCCTGTCCCATTAGCGCCAAATTCATTCAAACAACACACACACACACATACACAAACACCTGGTTCCTCGGCGGATGATGACCCATGTCACTTCAAAATGGGCCTAGTTTTTTTTGTCTTTAATTGGATGACTGGTTCCCACCCTAAGTGAGGGTTGAAAAAGTGCTTCAATTCCGAACCCTGCATGATGGATGCAAATATGTTGGCGAGCATCGACACAAGGGTCATGGCGGTGAGGATTACGATTTCGTAACTTGTGCTCGGAAACACGGTTGGTAGTGTAGTCGGTCGTGCGTAAATTTCGCTTCGAGCACGGCTCTGAGCCGGTCCTGGCGCAAGCGCTACAGACCCGACACTGTATCACTGGAATGCAGTAGCGAGGTATTGGCTCACAGGGACACTTGCAGTAGTGGGGGCGGCCTTTGAATGATATTGGGGTTCATCTTTTCGTCTTGAGACGATATATCTGCCACTACATGTACTAATAGAGACTGAATCCGGCTTTCTTGGCATCTTCCTCACGGTTGTGTTTGAATGTGTTGTCTTGCAGCATTCCGCTACAACACAGGTGGCACGCTGGAGCCGGCATACACGCTCCGACTCTCACAATACACATCGTACGATATATGGACTGCTAGCACGTGCCATCCATTTCGCGCTATCCCGCGAAGCCGATGAGAACCATTAGAAAGTGCAATACTTTAAGTCAGGGTCCCAAAAGTTGTAGAGGACACAGATGCATCACAATCTGGGTTAGTTGCGCCATGCGTGGCTCGCGCAGGCTATCACATATCCGCCTGGACTATTGCGACAGCAAAGTAAGGGGGTATCACATTGAACCCTGCTCCCGCCACCATTTTTAGGTCTCACGGGTCAAAGCAATTGCAACCTCCGGCGAATCTGATCATCGGTGTGCCGTCCAAATTCGGGTCACGTGGAGCCCGGTGGTTGATTGGCTACCCAGGGTGAAGGCCCTTGTGCCAGCGGGCCGTGGACAGTGGATCTAATCACGTCCTGGCGCCTACCTCTTACCGAGAACAATAGCCTGATCTGATACTTGCCGACCGATGCAGATTTAGCGGTCATGTCTTCTATCAGTGCGTGCGTGCCTGAAATCGGGCCGTTAACATGGACGTTCAGCGCGGTTGGACCAGTGTATTGGCTACATTCTAGATAAGACACCACTTTCACTACGCAATGACCCCGAGAAAACAGCCGTTGGCTGCGAGCATCTGTCTCCAAACTCTGCGTTGGCATCTGGCTAAGAGCTCACCTCGGCGGTATCTGCAGTTCACGCAGTCTGGCATGGGTGATGTCATCTGTCTTGGCGTTTATAGTGTCCAGGCGAATCGCATGTCTTCAGATAAGCGAGGTGGCAAGGCTAGACGATTGCCTTGTTACGGTGTGCATCGCACGGGGTCGTCGGCCTGCAGGTTGCAAGGCAGGCTTCCTTGCAATCATCACTTGACAGCAATCCCAATGGCACAGGCCGGGGTCCCACTGTTCGCTAATGTCAATACTTGACACTAGGCACGTGCCTATCTCACCAATTATTTCACAGAAAGATCTGAACGCTGCAACACCGTAGCCGAGACCCTTGGTCGTCTATCACGGGCCGCTTGGCTGACTGCAGGGTTTGATGGCAGTGAGACAGTAACAGCACCTCGAATTCCTTCGACACGAGCAAATCAAGCGGACAAGGCGCTGCTTCCTGGAGTGAAATTGATCAAAGTAACATTGAATAGTACTAGGGTCGTAAAAGTGTTTGTGTCTATGTAAATCTCTGATACGCCTGAAGAAGAACAAAGGGAAACATGGATACCATATTCTCTCATAGCATTATGCATTCGGCGTTGGGTGTCAGTCTGGAAAGAGACGCCAACATTAAAGGAAGGATTATACAAGAAGGAAATTATAAAGTTCGTGGTGGTCGTGATAGTTGTGGTGGGTTCAACGTAGACGGAGTGCTGGATGAGATCCCGTAGACCGGGAAAGGGACAGTTGACATGATTAGACGTCGAAAGCCGGGCCGCCAAAGTACTCCTTCAGGTACAAAAATTCCCAGTCGACGGGATTGATGTCAAAGTCGAATTCCCCAGCAGCGTTGGACTCTTTGAAAATGTCAGAAGCTGAGAAAATGTCGAGTTCAGCATCACTGCTGGTCTGACTGTGTTGGGTACCTGAAGGCACTCCGGGCTTGACCTCAAGCCTCTCTGTAGTCACAAAGCTTCGGAGCTGGTCGCCAATTTCGGCGCCTCCGGTCTCCTCTCTTCGCATGTCGGATGGCTCCTCAAGTGCATCCCTCATTCCTACTTCGCCGGTCTTGGGATGTACAATTGCGGTACGAGGGATCATGTGGTCGTGCCATACGTGGACTGCAAGATTTTGTATGTGTGCGGATGTGAAGACCCCTGAACTAACGCTGAAGAATAGGTTTCTTTTCTCACATTCAAGACATTTGAAGCCAATTGAGCCACCGAAACAGTCAATGCTCTTGTATTCCTCTGGATGTTTTGTCTCGAAGTGGACCAGAAACCGTTTCTTCGACCTCCATCGTCTGCTCTTATTCTCCGGACACATGTCTCCATCTCCAGGACATCCAGATGGCATCACACGCCACCTGTTCTTCGATGGCTTTGGTTGAATCGGTTTTTCGCCCTTCAGGGTCTTGCGTGGGCGTTCGACGTTTTGGGGAGAAGAAGCTAACCCTTCTGCCGAGTCTTCGGACATCTTCCGCTTGAGATTTGCGTACACTTTCACAGCCGGTGGAAGACAGGGTTCTAATTCACGTCAGCTTGCGAGGATAGCGTAGTGATATTCGTTCACTTACCTTTGGCGTGGATCATCTGGAGCAATTGCTCCGTTGGTAACTCTGAGAGTTTACCGACCATGCGAAGAATGCCAGCTTTCTTCATGGCCTTGTATGTCTGGACGAACACGAAAATCTGCGCTTGACTTGCTTTGGCCACTAGCATGTTGCATATGATCGAGCTCTGCTCCGCAGTGCTTAGATTTTCTACAAGATGCGGATCATAATGATCGAACTTTGAAGCCAGCATTGGGGCGGTTTGAGGATTGATAAGAGACCCGTTGGCTAGAAAGCCGGTTGCATGATCCATGATTACGCAGGATGTCCAGATTATGATATATATATATATTGGAGAATTGAGGGAATATTGCTCGGAAGATATTGGTAGGTCTTCGAGTGAACGGAGAGTCGGAAATTATGGCAACGAACGTGACGGTACTGCGAAGCATGCCCATAGGACCACGTGTGAGTGTAGCTGTTGACGATAGGGAGTGAGTAATGAAGATGATGAGCCTGCGACGGAGAATATGCAAACGGGCGTGACGATACTGCGGAGAGTATGAACTGGACTATGTGTCGGCGTGGGCGTTGACGATAGCAAGTCACCGATTAAGACGACGAGCCTGCGCCGGAAGGTGTATAAAGCAGTGTGATAGTACTGCAAAGAATACTAAGAGGACCGTGTGCGGGTGTGAGTGTTAATGATAGTGAGTGAGGAAATTAGATGACAAGAATGCGGTGGAAAATGGGTAGAAGGAGGGTATAAGAGCAGCGCAAAGATTAATGGCATCTAAGGGTGACGCAAAGCAGAATGGATCGACGACTAGGTTGGATAGTGCTCAGAAGTTCCAGCGGCGGAGACGGCGGGTGTACGGTACGGTCATAGTGGAGCCCTGGAGGGCGACCTTGCCACATGAGGGCGGCGTCCGCAAATGCGCTCTTTTCGCAGGCCAGGTAAGTAGTCTTTTGGCATGACTATGACCACCAGAAACGGAACCTTATTACTGAGGCGTAAAAGGGGCACGGCAGCGGGTATGCACAAAGAACGAAGGATCCGGCGTACTGGTGGGGTTATAGCTGTGTGCGATTCGACGTTTCATCCTTGGCCCACTCTTTCCTTTGGTGATTGACGTGCTGCTGCCCAAGCGACTGTTCATGATTGACAATGTTTGTACAATTTCAATAACAGGACCGTAGACACGACAGTCTCGCCCATGGCAACCAGACATTGCAACTTTATTACAGCTTTATTGCATAGACACGATCTCCCAGTTTGTCATGGCGGTCAGAGCTACAAACATTACAGCATTGGAAAGGTGAATCAGAACCACTGTCAGGCTGTAGCATACAGCTCTTTCTTCTTTCCAACTTTTCTCTTCCAAAATCAATTATAGCGCACTTCAAAATGTATCCTGTGTAACATGGGACGACGCAATCCCGCTGTTAGTCGCAGCCGAATGCGCGTCGTGTACCTTCACACCGGATCGTATACACCGTAGTGGAGATACTTTTCCAAATATCTTCATAGGGGATCTTGCACTGAGTGAGGCAATCCTTCAGCTTCCGCTTGGAAACAGGATCGCCGACGCGATAGATCGTGTGTAAGTTTGCGTTGTAGATACGGCTCTGACCTGATTTTGACAACATTCCTACAAATTCGACACTACAGCCCCGAAACTGATGCTGCAATTAGATGCGTATGATCAGCAGGATGTGAGGGCTCAGACTAACAGCCATAAGCCCTAATGCAACTAACTTCCTGGCGACGTCAGATGACTGACAGGAAGACCTGAGGGCAATTGTCTGACTTGCGATCAACCGCGTGGGTATCGGGTACCGGGCCAGGCTTAGGCGCATGATGAAGTTACCGTAACACGAAGGGACTACTGCAAAATCACGCAGCTACCTACGATTACAAGAGACGACACGAGAAAAGCAAGAATGTCATTCCCAATAAACATTGTGGTAAGTACATTGCTGTAGAGCTTGCCCCTATAAGCGCGCGGAGAGATGTGCCCCGTTCTGTGACGTCTGAAAGCAGTCCCTGGTCTGCCTAATCCTGTATGTTGATCTGGGTTTGTAGCACATGGAAGCGCTTACCCTGTTTATTGACCTGGCTTTGTATGTGCTGCACAGGCGGCACATGGAAGCCTGCACGATTTCGCATGCATGCGACTCGGCACGTCGGCCTCGGACTCCTCCCAGAGAGTCAGATTTCCCGTCCAAATTCCAGAAGGTGTAGGTGCCACGCAACGCAGTACTTGCGCGTCATCGATTGCTTCTCTACTTCTGTGCTCTTGCTAATGCGAAAGGTTCTGCAAACATCAATATTCAATCGATCAAACCCTTCTTCCGCGCTCAAAGTTCTGTTTGGCTGTGCACCATCATCTCGAAATAGCCCCCACGTATCCTCTGCCTTGTCTCTCAAAAAAAAACCTCATTGGCGGACGATGAAGAGCCTGAGTTGGTGGCTTGCGCCACATCAGGAGCTTGGCGAAAGCTATGTCCATGAGGATAACATTGTATTCTTTAAGAATGCTAGTCCTGACAGCATCGCATGGCCCAGCTCTGGGAACTTGTCGATAAGCGATGCGATGCGCATAGGAGCAGCGGGCGGGATCCATTGAGGGGTCCCTCGCTCCCGTCGACTAATTCAGACCGCATGTTCGCCAAGTTTGCCGGACCGGTACAGTACAGTACCGTAAGTTCCGGAACTTGTCACTCATCCCCGTTTCCCGCCCTCTAGCTTCCCACCCCCTCCCTCTTACGACACTGAACATCCTCATCGCAACCCGCGAACACGTAAACCGCGGTTTACGAGTCGCTTCAAAGACCCATTTGCCTTTTATCCTTCTTTTATCTTTCAGCTCAGACTTGATGGCATCATCGTCAGAGGGAACATGTCTATTTCTAGTCGCCGCTGTGTCATTGCCAAAGCTGGGGCCAGCAGCACTAAACATGAAATGCAACAACTCTAGCATTCCATCTATCTGATGTTTGATGCTTTGAGTTGCTCGACACTCAGGACGAATGCCATACCCGTCGAATAGTTTCATCGATGACAGCCGCTCAAGTGAACTAGTCCAAGTGGTTGACTTCGTTGGTGACGCATTCTTGCTGATTTGTGACGACTGCTCGTGCAAGGAATGCCAGCGCGAATCTTCAAATTCCGCTATCGCCTGCAGCCACCTGCGCCATTTGTCTTCGCGAAGACATGCCAAATTTATTCGCCAGGTACTTATTTTCAACTCACCAACCCCACGGGTCACGAAGAAGATGTTGAGAGAACGATGAGCCTGGGCTCATGGCAAGGAGCGATCGCCTCAGTGTAGGGCTCCTTGTTGAAACCACTACTCATGCCTGTTGATCCGAGACTGATTAGATCACAGATCGTACAACTCGAAAGATATGCTCTGTTACAGGTTTAATCACTCAGGAGAAAGTGCCTAGCCGATGTCAACAAGCCTGGTCAATGTTCGACAACCGCTCGCATCACTCGGTTATATCATCGCGGGTACCTTCCTTGAACCGATAACCTTACATCTCAGTATCGAAAGAAGGGCACAATGAGCACGAGATATATGAGATTGGCATTGTCTACATGATAGCGATTGAGTATCTAGAGAAGAAGAAGAAGAAGACGAAGAAGGAGAAGGGAAAGACACCATCGTACAACGAGTGGAATGAACACTGTACAAAGCGCCTTACAAGAAGAGTGATACACGGCTATACAGGCAGAAGAACACATCGTTCAGAGGAAAGGGATGAAGGAGACACCAAGCTCATAGGAATGGCGGAGCGAGCGAAGACGCGAGGCCGAAGCCAACCAGCCGACGGTTGAATCAAGATCAGAAAGGACATGATGCTGGATGCGATACGCATCATCATCGGTGACGGATGGAAGACCACGATGAATACCGCTCGGTGGATCGTCTTGAATGCCTAGAGACTACGCAACCTCCTCCTCGTCTTCCAATTCCAGCGCAGTGATTCCAGTCTCCGACTCGGTTTGAATAGACAGATGTTTCTCCCAGATATGCTTTGCGAGCAACTGTCCCTGCACAGGATACTCGTGATGGGCAGATTCGGTGCCTTTGCATTGGAGACACTGGAGGAACTCGCCTACTTTGTATTCCTCCACATGGTCTTCCACGAAATGCTTGAGATAACTAACTTTTGATCTCCAAAGCGCATACTTTTTCTTTGTACATTTGCCTCCTTCTCCTGGGCAGCCGTATATCTCTGGACTTGAGCGTACGCGTTTACCGGCTGGGCAAGAAGCCTCGACACCGGGATACTCGCGCTTGAGGCTTTGGCGGGAGACTACTGTCGGGACTATCGCGTCGTTCACTAGCTAACATTCGTCTTACAGCGCGTCTTGAAGCTGTATCTACTTACTAATAGCCATGACCCTACTCACCCGGTCCTCTTCTGGAATGCGGGATATGGTAGTGAGACAATCATTGTGACCAGCGACCTGGGCAGCGGTGAAGCTTTGTGCTAATGCAAGAATCAAACCAGCATTATAGTCAGAGGCTTACAACATGCTTCTTATAGCCTGGTTTTGTAATTCGATTTCAGAAGCATTGTAAACATCATGCACGGTTGATTCGGCGGCGTCGTACTGGTACGCATCCAGCACATCGTTCGACGGGTCGAGAGGTGCAGCCATGATTGGAAAAGAAGGTTGAACAAGAAGAACGACGGAGCAGATCTATCGGTAACGACGTGATGAGAAGAGCACGTGTAGAATGATGCTATTAGAAGCACTGGGTTGCTATGCGCTGGTGTGTGTCTTCATGGTGGAGGAAGGGACTCGGTATTTAACATGAAGAGCGAAGAACAGACCAGCTTGTGTATAACCCAAATGCAATGCAACAAAACTTGACATGTTCGGAACTATGTGTAAAAGGGGCATCATTCCGCAACTATTGTCGAAACTGCGAGCTGTTCACGAGTATGTGTAATCTTACCACAAGTCGATTTTGCAAAGTTGTTCAACTTTGCTGCGAATGTCGCCCAAAGCAACTATGCGGTGAGCTTGCCCAACGCTGCAAGAGCGGTTTTAGTGCCGCCATTTTATGTATGAATGAGCTTTTTCGGCGCACATCAACAGTTCCGAAAGTCACCTGGCCGTTGAGTCGCGGTGAACGCCTAGTCGGATGGGCCCAGAGTACCCCAGACTCAAGCTGCACGAATGACAAGTGCCGTCTATGACGACTGACCGGATTCAAGAGTGGAAGCTCCGTCACGACCGAGGATCTCGGAACTTCTGCAAAAGTGCATATTGCGGCATCTTTGTTGTTTCAACATCATCTGTGTCCCCATTTGCCGGGAAGATGGACGCCTCCTCGCGTAGATTGTTGCGCAACTGGCTCGCTAGAAGGCAACATGCTCTGCTTGCCGTGACGCTACCTTTTGCTCTCATCTCCGACGACCGTGACATTCTGCAGGATATTCATGTCTTAGGGCTGACGGTAAAGTTCTCAGCATCGCTCCAAGTGACTGTAGCAGCGACGCGTATTGCAGTATAGGAAGTCGTCATACGGCTTTTGGGTAGGCTATGATGTCGTTCTACAGGCGACAGATACATAGTTCCCTAGTGCGGAATGAGCTCTCTGGATTGGCCAACCTCTGCTGTTTGACGGTTCAAAAGCATTTCTAGCGTTGAACTTCCATTGCGCCCAGTTGTACATCAGTCACAAAAACTCTAGTCTGGACGGGTGGTATCTGATGTCGTGCGCATCTCAAAATCGGTGTTTCGAATTGACGACAGCTACTATGGCCATCTGCGTAAGATTCAAGTGACAGGAAGATAATGTGATTCATTTCCGAATGCCTGGCACAGGATAAACCGGTTGCCTGCTCTGAAAGGTTTCAAGCGGGAAAAGCACGTGTTCGCACTCACTGCGAACCCCCCCTTTTCTGGCAGATGTGTTGTGCGAGAAACCTTGTAACTACTGCAGCGTCCTCTTCGCCGATTCGGTAATTGTTGTCGTTCCTGATATGGCGTCCAGTGCCTTAGGGCCGCCATACTGACCTGTAGACATCGAAGCTGTAATTATGGTGCTCCACCCGCGTCGGGCGCCTATGTGCAGCAGGAGGGCAAGTCACATCATCTTGTTCTATCACGACGCTGTACCACTGTGATGCATGTTAGGTATCGCTAGCCGGCACCCACTGTGTGCGGAGGTCTGGACCTGCGTATGGTTTCCTACAGTCGTCCATACCCTTTGTGGGCAGTCAGCGGCGGTATGGTGAGCTGTCACTAAGCCTGCCCAAACGCTATCGATGGTCTGGTGGAATCTATTGGCTAGTAAATATGCACTACCAACCTGACCCACCTTGAGTGTGGGAGCAGAAGTGTCGCCATCGTGGCGGAGCGCAAGCGACCCTGATGCACGCTCTACCTGGGTAGCGGCTGGCGATGACCTGCTACGGTGCTGGGTAAACACTACGACGGCTTCTAGAAGCTCTCGCATTTTCCGGTCTGTCTTTGTGATACTCGAACTGCGAGTAAGCTGCCCAAGCCACACCAGACGCCCCTGATCTCGTGACACCAGCTCGATAGTTGTACCCCGCACTACCTTCAGATCTGGTGGTACCCTCGGTCCGAGCAAGCTCTTCAGTGGTACTCCTGGCTTACGTCCACGGGTACATGGCAGTTATAACGCTGCCAATGACGTCGCGATAGATGGATACGACCGTCGCCTGCTTTTACAACCGACATTTACGATGCAGCGTCTGGTTTGCGAATCTGCATCCTGGTTGGAAGACAAGTCAGTAATCCCATTGCGTGCGCGACGTCTTCCTCCGTCCCACCGTTTCACATCACGTGAAGATCCTCGTGGCTCTCGTGTCATGTTACTATGACCGTGGTACCGTAGCCGCACTGCAACCAGGGATGTACCAAAAATCTGGGTCGCGGGCCCGACTGCCGCTGTCAAGCACAACACTAGCAGCTGTAACCCTTTATTAGCGCTAGCGCGTAGGAGATTGGTCTCGGACGTCGTAGCCGAAAATCTCCCGGTACGTACCCCACGCGTTCTTCCATTGCCCGGGAATTTTGATCGTTCAAACTCCGCTATAGAAGAGCAAGTTGTTTGATTGGAGCAGGAGAGATGAATAATCACCTAAAGTATTATATTACTCAGATGCTCTGCTCTAAGAGATGAGACGAAAGGCTATATACGCACTGGTGAGATGATCATATGACACAGCACGTGATCAAACACGTGATCATGAGCTCTACTCTACTTCTTCTGTCTTGTAGCCATTCAAAAACCTGCGCTACACTCCATAGCCCGCAATTTCCACATCCTCCCGTCTAACCATCACATAATCACATCATCGCAATTAAACTTCTGTACACCGCGCTTGCCGTACCGTACCTTCAGATATGTGAATAGGAATGGTATCGCAGGCGGGCGGATACAGTAGGCCAATTAGTCTGGTTTGGAGGAAAAGATGTGTTGTTTACTAAATATATGTACATCGAAGGAACCTTAGTATAGAAGATACTTCAAAGAAACACGAATACTGTACTTGCATAATCCACTCGGTGTTTTCTCGTACAATTACCCTCTCACCTCCCACCCTCCCACCTCCCTCGACAAAAGAAAAAACACACGTACGCGCAACTCCACCATCACAAAAACAGGCCCACCGCCTACTTGGCGCAAAGCTTCAACCCATTCGCTCCCCTGACAACCTTGATAGAGAAGTCATCAGCAGCAAAGATATCCTTGCCCGCTACACCCTGCGAGCGCACCACGAGCGCGAGCGTATGCGCTTCAATCCCGCTCTTGACAGGAACCTGCCCAGTAATCTTTCCCTCGCCAGTATTGATCGGCGTCAGGGTAACTACAACCTGGCCATCGAGCGTCAACTCGAAGGAAAACACCTTGTTCTTCGCGCTCTTCTCGCGGATCAAATCGAGCCACACGCTGACTTCTACCAATGCGCCTGCAGGGAGGGAGATGTCGGTTTGTGAGAGGATCAGGGTGCTGTCGAGCTTGCCGGAGTCTCCAGTCTGGGTTTTGCCTACGAAGCCATTGGATCGCGATGTCTGGCCTGCGTTGGCGTAGACCCAGGAGGCGTCGGAGTAGGCGCCGCCCGTCTGGCTGACTTTCCAGTAGGCCATGGAGGTGTTGAAGGCGGCGTCGTAGTCGAAACCGGGGTTTTTGATGTAGTTGGTTGTGGTTGGTTTGGGGAAGCAGGTTGGTGTTGATGGTGCGGCGGTGGAGCTTGATGTGCGGGTTACGAGAGTTGTTGGAGTGGGAGTGGGTGGGAGAGAAGCGGGTGTGGAACTCGAGGATAGAGACGGTATGATGATTGTGGTTGCTAAAGAGCTGGATGCCGCCTCGGGAGTGCCAGAAACGATCTTCGACGAGCTGGGCGTTGCCTCGGAATTGGTAGAAGCGACATCAGTAGGACTGGGAGTAGACTCAACAACAACCGAACTGGATGCCACCACGGAGGATGCACTTGAAATGACCACTGGTGTAGCAGAGACGACATTGGATAAGCTAGGTGTGATCTCCGGAGTACTAGACACAACCTCCGAAGAAGTGGATGAAACTTCAACGGTGCTGGAGCTAGGCGATCCTTCCAGTGAAAGAGTTGGAGTACGAGTAGTCTCAGGTGTTACGCTGACGACATCAGAAGAGCTAGTCATAGCCTCAACAGTGCTGGAGATCGCGTCAAAAGAAGACGAGCTAGTTTCAACAATTGTAGAGCTTGTGATCTCTGACGCAGAAGCACTGGGCGTCGTCTCAGGCATCTCGGAGGCGATTTCTGAAGAACTTGAGCTAGACTCTGGAGTGCTCGATATCACTTCTGAGGGCGATGGGGTAGGAGTGACTTCCAGGGAAGACCTTGAAATAGCTCCAAGCGTCTGGGAAACTACGATGGCCGAAGCTGTGCTAGACTCAGGAGTCGGGGATGCGCTGGTTGTGGGCACGGGTGTGCTGGAAGCGACATCGACGGGGCTGGTGGCCTCTGGAGTTGCGCTTGAGATGAGTTCGGGAGTTGACTGGGCCGTGCTGGAAGTGACGTCTGAAGAGCTGGCTACAATGTCGGTGGGGCTGGGAGTGGTCTCGGGAGTAGCTTCCGGGGAGCTTGAAGTGACAACTGCAGATGACTCCATTGGGGAAATGATAGGGGTCGAGTCAGGGGTAGCGGAAGATGCGTCAACTATCGACGAGCTTGCTGGAGTCTCGATGACAGATGTGCTGGTGGGAATCTCCTCGGTAGAAGAAGCAAGAGATGACTCCGCCACAGATGTAATTGAAGCAATCGATACAGCATCACTGGATGAAGAGGCTGAGACAGAGACGGTAGAGGGCGTAGTCGATTCAACGGCAGAAGATGAGGTCGACGAAACTACGACCACGCTTGAACTGGAAGTTTCGAGAGCCGAGCTTGATGACGAAACCGGTGCAGCGCTACAGTCAACCGCCACAATAGAAACATCATCGATGTCAAAGTACGGTCCATCAGAGGGGTTATTGTCGACTCGGAACTGG
Source organism: Alternaria brassicae (assembly GCA_004936725.1). NCBI lineage: Eukaryota > Fungi > Ascomycota > Dothideomycetes > Pleosporales > Pleosporaceae > Alternaria > Alternaria brassicae. Next base: position 115,285 of record CM016506.1, on the reverse strand, counting down.
AGGGTGTGCGCTGCGCCAGTCAACGTGTAAGGCGTTGACTCGGTGTTACCAACTCGGATCCATTGCCCATCGCCATTAACAGGCACGACATTTCCAAGGTCATGCCCGTCAATCGAGATCCTGAAACGCTGGATTCTTTCAGTTTCGGATCGTAGTGACTTGAACCATGCGGATACTACGACCTTGGTACCGGCGGGAATGTTGATGTTGGATCTGGTGAAGACGGCTTTGTTGTTGTTCTTGCTATCGTTCTGAGTGCTTGTTCCGCGAATGAAGTACTTGCCGGTGTGAGCAGATGCAGGGTCGTTGACAACTTCAAGCTTCGTGCGAGCGATGTCGAACACGTAGCCGCTGTAACCTCCGTTTTCAAAGCCGCCGTTTGTGACGTATTCTTTGGGTCTAGCAACGCAGATTCGAGTTGGGGACGGTCCGGTAGATGAAGACATCGGGGTCGCGACGGGCGTAGGGGAGACCAGAACGGATGATGTGGAAGATATCGAGGGAAGCGTCGCAGACGACGATGCAGAGCTGGAGGGTTCAGCAATGACGGATGATGACACAATAATAGAGCCAGACGCCTCCTCGCTAGCAATCGACGATGAGGCTATGCTGATAGTGGGGAGAACAACTTTGCTAGTAGAAGAAGCAGCGAATTCACTGACAGTCGAAGAGACCACATCACTAGGGGTGGAAGAGGCAGCAATGGTCTCGATTGTCTCGATTGTCGACGAGGAGGACTCCAAGATGATAGTAGATGACGTAGAAACGTCAATAGTTGATGTGGTGCCCTCAATGAGAACTGAGCTCGAGATGTCTGACGATAGTGCTGGTTGCTCGGTGCTAGTCGGAATCACCTCCAAGCTAGTAGTGCTCAGTGACTCAGTCTCGCTGATAGTAGATGTCACTACCGACAAAGTCTCGGTTACGGTTAGAGTCTCTTCGCTATCAGATGGTGTCGTTTCGGAGGAGCTTGTAGTAGTAACCGATGGTGTGGTGACATCTGAGCTAATGGGGGTAGGTGTAACGTTCGCATCGCTCGATATAGGGGGTGATGTCCACGCTTTCTGTAGGGGTGGGGGAGACCTCGGCGGATGAAGAAACAACAACAAAAATCTCGCTGGTGGTAGAAGAAGAGCTTTCGACAACGGGAGATGAAGCATCAGGCGACGTGATGGCGACGGTTTCCGTCGAAGAAATTTCGTTGGGAGTTGCGGTAATTGTCGATGACAATGTCTCTGTCAAGATAACATCTGACGAGATAGAGAGCTCCAAGGAAGACGACGAAGAGACATCGGGAGTAGCAACAGCTGACGATGAAGCCAGATCAGGGGTAATGACTGCAGTGGAAGAAGAGATGACAATCTCGGATGGGACCTCGACAGAAGATGATACAACACCCGAAGAAGTAATGACTGATGAAGAAAAGACTTCGGGTGACACAACAGCAGATGAGACGACTACTTCAGAAGATACGGTGGAAGTAGAAGATACCACAACAACAACAGATGAAGAGACTGCAGGTGTCGATAAAACACTGGAAGATGAAGATTTTGTGGGTGACGACGTGATGCTCGAAGACTTGGTGGTTGAACTCTTGGTGGTGGAAGCCTTGGTAGTGGAAGTCTTGGTGGTGGAAGTCTTGGTAGTAGAGGTCTTGGTAGTAGAGGTCTTGGTAGTAGAGGTCTTCGTGGAACTCCTCTTAGTTGAACTCTTCGTAGATGTCGTCTTAGCAACCGAAATCTTCGTCGTCTTCGTCGAAGAAGGCTTCACAGAAGAAGCCTTCGAAGAACTAGTTCCCAACTTGACAGCACTAGTCGAAGACCGAGTGGAAGTCTGCAAAGTAGACGAAGACCGAGCATCGGAGCAAGTCCCGAAACCAGACTTGCAACCAGTGCCGCAATGAGCAGCGCCAGACCCACACCATCCGTACTCAGAGCAGCAGTCTCCAAAGCCAGATCCAGAGCAGGTATAACCAGAAGGTCCACCGCAGGAGCCATTGGGAGAAATCTTGCTGTCGGGCTTGTCGGTGCAGGTGCCGAAGTTGAGATTGCAGCCTTGAGTCGTCTCGCAATGGGCGCGGGAAGAACCGCACCAGCCGTACCTGTATGTGTTAGTTGGTGGTAGGAAGAGTTGTGGTCGTGAGTAACGTACTGAGAGCAGCAGTCGCCGAAGCGCGAGCCCTTGCAGGTGAGTCCAGTAGTCCCTCCACACTCTCCAGTGGTGGTGATGGTCGCAGCGCTAGAGACGGCCGTGAGGGCAGTCAGAGCCCAAATGAATGCCGAACGCATGGTTGCGAGGGAGCTGAATGAATGTGAATCTTTGGGTCAGAACGAATGATGACACCAAAAGGAGCCAAGCAGGGATCGCCAGAGAGGAATGCACAAGAGACAATGAGCGAGTGATGTCTGCCGTAGAGATCCACTGGAGGCCAGAGATATGATCATATATAGTCATCTTGACAGGAGAGAGAGACTTGTTGGCACGGAGGCTTTCATCGATTGCCATCCTGGGTGTCACTGATGCCGAAAAGAAAAGATTGTGGTGGAAGCTATTTTCGTAATGGCAGAGCCGGAGGCTTGATATTGCCATGCAGGTACAGCAACAGCATACCAGTCATAACCCGAAGATGTCCGAGTAGGTGCAGCGACGTCCTGTGCAGCGGGTAGAGAGATCCGGGGGCGATAAGCGAGACGTGATCTCCTCCTTAGCTGAGAACTGAACGAAGAGACGCGCCACATGGGCCAACAATATCTCTGGCACATGGATATCGCAATCGATAACGATGATCTAGACTCTGGTACCTGCAGAGTGGCTGGACGGGGCTGCCGAGATGTAGGGTTCACGTGTTTGACATGTCGTCAACCCCTTAGTTCTTTGCGGAAATTGCTTATTCAACGCCTTGGCTCGCCTAACTGCCCCTTGTTGTAGAAGATGTGCAATGTCACAATTGCTTACCTGGCGCTAGCAGATCAAGCCTCAAATGCAGGGGGCTTTCAGTTTGACACCCGTTTGCGCATCGCGGCTGGCTGGTCCCTATCACAATGTGATACGTCCTCATGCCTGCTGCGCACGTGGCTCTGGCTCTTCAACGGGAGAGTCCAGGCCATTGGTCTCGGCCATCCGCGCTGTCGCAAAGCACGAGTTGTTTTTGCGGGGCATGATATTGCGGCTGGTTCTACGGATGGGTTGGACGTCTGAGGCGTATGGCACTTCTTACTCTTGCGTCTGCCACGAGGTGTGATGCTTGCCGGGAGGTGCTTGTTGCTTCTGTCAAGGGCATGCTTGTGATAGCGTGTCGTACGGTAGCTGCAGTAGCGTCTGCATGGCTTGCCTGTACTCAGTTGTCAGATTTCTCGACTAGATAACCAGTGCGCCTACTACGACGCCAAGATATGGCTGAAAGAGGCGGATGAGTGGAAACAAGCATGAGCGTAGCGGGTTGCGTCCGCTGCACTCAACAGTTTCTGCCACCCTGCGCACCTTCGTGGGGCTGATGAGTGTCGGAGCTGGAGGACCCGACCAAGTAATGGGTGGAAATGCGAGTGGGACTTATTTGAAGGATAGACATTGATACCTGGCCATGATGTCGTGGGTGGGTGATGTGAGATGGCGACTTTGAGAGCGTGTCATGGGAAGTCGCGCCTTCCTTCTCAGCCCAGAAAGGTAATGTCAGCATCATCGTCAGCGCCAGCACCAGTAGAGCGTCTTCACAACCAAAATCTGCGGCAACGACGACAACCGCGATAGCTAAAGGAGGTAACAAGTTCCAAGATTTGCTGACGCATCCAAACTCCGTATGAAAGATCCCCAACAAGGCATCACCAAAAGATGGAGGATGGAAGTCAGTCCGGGTCCCAGGTGATGCACGCTATGGTGCATAATGTGTATTATCATTCAGTGCTACGAGTATAACCCATCTCCCCATTCCAGAGGCTTTCAGCTGACATTTGTGTTTCGGCCATCTCGCCACGGACAAAATGTCTCGAAACACCCTTACGCTTCGGACAGGTCCAGTTGTCCATGCGTGTGCCAAGTAGCCTACACACCCCGGCAAAACGACACGATCTCCGTACAAGCGTCATTCGCCAGAGGGCGCGGGTAAAGTTGCGTTACAATGTCGTCTTTTTTAGAACCGCTCGCGTCGACCCGGGCGTGGCGTTGCAGGGTGGTTGTGCAGGATTGCTTCTATTACTCTGCGGCGTATTGTGGCAAGCTGATGCCATCGGACCACCGCTCCCGTCACCGCATCCCCAACCCGTGGCTATGTGCCAACAAACCCGCACAATATATACAATAACGTGCCACATCAAAAACGCCTTGGGGTATCAAACGCCATATAATGCCACAATGCCGTAAACCGTGCAGGAAAGTTATCATATCGTCATCCATTACGTCTCAAAGAGGTCATTCAAGGATTCGAATGAACGAAGCGCGCGCCCTGGCACGGTGAGCGGGCTTGCTTGAAAGCCTTGATCCTCGCCAGCATCCAGCCCGACCTCCACCTTCGTTCGCCTTCACTGCTTTGGTGGTGGCCCAGTCGGATAGAATAGCCAAGCCGACATTCGATGCCATCGTGTTCGAATTGCAGACATCTGCCATCGTTCACGCAGGCCTTCTGGCACTTGTCGAAGGACTTGGCTGCCGCCTTGCCCTTCCTGTAGGTGACATCCTCGGACATATTACTCCAATCCTCCGCCCTCTCCTGCAAATGCGGTTCGATCATGGTAAACAACTCTTCGAATATGAGCGGCCTCTCAGGATGAGTCCGCGCCTCCTCCCACTGTGCCAAGCTTGTGAAGTCATCTTCGCCGAGATGATGCATCGTCATGACCGCCTCGCACCACTGCTCGTTGTCGAAGCGCATGGTAAACGGCTTCTCGCCGTTGAACATCGGCCAGTAACCTCGCAGCGAGACGCCGCTCTTCTTCAGCACCTGCGCGAGCATCTCGTCGCCGCAGCACTGCTTCTTGACGTCGACGCCGAAGAAATGGGTGCCGGGGAAATGCTTGTTCTCGCCGAACATCCTGCCCAGCGCCATGATCTTGTCCAGCGCGCCGCGCGACAGCACAAAGCCTGTCCCGCCGTGTGCGAAAGGCGTCTTTTTCTTAGGCCACACGGGCGAACCAAAGTAGTAGGCCGTCCTCGGACTGAAGTTGGAGAGGAAGCGGTACAGATTGTCGTAGTTGACATAGGTATCCAGTTCCAGAAACACATACCACTCCGACTCTGGGCGCGTGTAACTCGTCCACTCTATCATAGGCAGGAACTTGTATTTATCCAGTCTCCACCCCTCCTCCGACTTGGCCTGGGTACTATTTGTAGCCTGTATGCGATCGTAGACGTCAAAGTCGGCGTTGTTGAACTTGTACTCCGGGCGCAGGTGGGCGAGGGCGTCGGCAATCTCGAAGCCGTTGTAGGTGTCCTTGCGGTCCGAGAAGATGAGGAGATCCTGCTTGCAGCGCCCGAGTCGGTTGAGATACATGGGGAGCTGTGTCGCGACTTCGCCCGCGCCAATCTTCAGGACGATGGTGACATGCTCCATGACGCCGCTGGAAAAGGGCGAGCACTCAGCGCCATAGGCGACGGCAGAGACGGGGCCACTGGCGCCGCCGGGAGGGGGCCGTTCCTGCAGTATGTCGTAGCCGCGCTCGCCGGTCCATAGCCGGAAAATTAGGGAGGTGAAGAGAACGACGACGAGGACTATGGCGGTGCAGAGGAGGCGCAGTGGCGTCAATCGCACCCTCATGGTGGTGGTGAGGTTTGGCCTCAGTCCGTCATGTTTGGATGAGCGGGCCTGGCGCGCGAGCAATAGCCGCTAGGAGCTGCTTGAATCCGGCTAGCCGCCCGTTTATGCGCGCCTCCGCGGCTCCACGCCTCCCACGTGCGCCCTCATCACCAACACCACCTCGACTTGCCCTCGAGAACGGCATGTGATGAACATCAAAACATCGTTGTCGTCTTGTTGCATTTTGCTGACCACACGCACTGTCGCGTGAGCCCTTGGCGGCGTATCGAGAGAGTGGGGTGGCTACATTGACACTACAGCTGCGATTCCGACTGCCACAGCGCACGGCTATCCTACGACATGAGGCTCGAAAACGTCCAGGGAATCCCGGAACATGGGTACAGTTACTACAGCCCCTTCCACCTAAACCAATCATCAATCGGACTATCAAAATTCAATTCCACGCCTCCCCACGGCAACTTCCGGCAAAGCCCGACATCAGTTCCCACAACCTGGATTCCATCCCACAAACTATAAGACCCAGATGTCCCATAAGATACCTCGACAACACTAGCAATCCGAAATCTCCCAAGAGCTTCGTCGCCTCCGCTCCAGCTTCAATGACCCCTGAATCAGATCCATCGTACGCCATAGCAAAATTGAGCTGCTTTGAACAGCAAAAGGGACGACGAGCATTATCGGTGCCCCAAATTCACTGGACGCCAAGTGTGATACCCTCAACATCGTCAAGACAGTTCCATTGCGCCAAGCAGGCTTCCTAACAATCCCTCTCATAATCTCCCTCACGTCCTGCGTCTCCCTCGCAAAACTTCTAGACCCGCAACAACAACAACAACAACAACAACGAATACTAGTAAACTTGATCTCAACATTAGGGAGCTCGGTCAGAAACTCGATAAGCCACAGCACAGCAGGTTGGATTTTCGACTCGGTGATGATACTCTGGCTAAAAATGTTGACGCGCAGCTTGCACGCGCGTAGTGCGGCGAAGGGCGAGGGCAAGTACGAGTATGTTACACCCGCTTGCCAGGATGGGGCAGCCGTCAGCCGTTCGAAAAATAGGATTGTTCCGAACGTCGAGGAGATGACTGTCTAGAATATCGCAAGCTTCCTTCATCTCCCCGGAAGTAAATACTAAATCCCATCTCCGCTCCTATACTAAGAAATCTCCGACAAATCCGCAACGGGATAACTAGGCTGTTAGTTGAGCTTGGTTGGGGTGGGGGAGGGGTAATCATTGGATGGTCAGGACAATTGTCTCTTAGATTCCTTGTTAGCAGCCACGATCATAGCTTCGGTAAAGTAGGTTTTCGAAACATTGTTTCTTGTCATGGTTGGCACCCCTCTCGCTGAGAGTGAAGTACCTTTTTCATGTCTTCTAAACTGCGATAGCTCCAAGTATGAGTCGCGAATATATACAGCCTTTGCTGCAGGTGTAATTTCATGTGCTTGGCGTAGCTCCTTTCACTCTCGCTTGTCTAGTGGCATTGCCGGACCAATCAGCACCAATTCAGGCCAGTCTATGCCCGAAACGGGTAGCTATTTCTCATCTGAGAAGCAGCAAACAATCTTAGTTTACTAACTCAACACCGACAACTTTTCGCGTCTGTCTTCTTGAACACAAATGTCTACCTCTCCACGTCACCAGTGGCAAGCTACACCCGCTGCCAGTGTCAAACAATATGGCGCCCTCGTTCCTGGAGTAAGCACGATGCAATGTATCAGCTTTTGCCTCACCACTAACATAGTATAGACTGCTGCTGTCACCACAGTTCACCTTCCTCGTCGGAGGTGACCGACAGCCCGTTGTTGTTCACGCCGGCGTCATTTCAGCCATTTCCAAACCGCTCGACCGCCTGATCAATGGACCCATGAAAGAAGGGCAAGAGAAGTGCGCCGCCTTGCCCCACGTCGAGAAAGAGATCTTTCTTCGTCTCGTCGAGTTCGCATATCGTGGCTACTATACCGTAGGCCCTTGGTCCGATGTTGCAGAGGCCTCGGAAGACATGGAGATGTCGGAAGAGAATGGAGGAGAGGAAGCAGACGAGGACGATGCTAACGAAGGAGAAGATGAAGAAGACGACCTCACAGACGAAGAAGATGAATTCACAGACGAAGAAGACGAACTCGCAGACGAAGTTGAGGAAGAAGAGAACATGCTTGCAAACCTGCAACAAGATGCTGCAATACCGTGGTGGAAAATCTTTGATAAGTTATGGAAAGCTAGTTGGACGAATCTCTCCACGCACCCCAACGCTCGGGCGTGGCTCCTAAACCAAAATCATCATTCTCACGAAACACTCATCGCGGACTCCTCGTTACTGCATTAGGAGATATGAACCGCGACTTCAAAGGTGCTTTTCTCCTCAACGCCAAGATGTACTGTCATGCCGATTGCTACATGATCCCAACACTAAAGATGTTGGCTTTGAACAAGCTTCGCGAGGCACTGAGACAGTTTATGGACCAGGAATTCGTTCAAACACGTCAGCGCATCGAAGATTTCATTGAATTGGCTGCTTACGCCTACTCCAACAACAATATCAAAGACACAGATGTTGGCGGCAGACGTGATGCGCTACGACAGGAAGTGCTAGACTACACCTTCTTTCACATCGACTACCTCCAGACTAATCCAGCGTTCTCGGCGCTTATGACTGGCAATGGACAATTATCGGCTGATCTGGTCTTCCAGTTCAATAAGGAACGTCGAGGTGAGATAGTGCAGCCAGAAAATCAGGTCAAGGATTATACTGGAGGACATCTGGCTTACGCTTGGAAGCTCATGGAAGAGAACTTGGATCTTGGACATTGCTGATACTAAGTATCTTCGGCTGTCGTGCAATCTTTTTTTGGTTGGCAAAAGATGGTTACAACGTTTCCACCGAATACAAATAACAACCGTTCACAAGATTTTCGGCGTAGCTTTTCAACTCTATGTGCATCCTGTTGGGGGTCATCTAAAGATGCTTGGTTGACGTTGAGAGCTCAGTATATTCATTGTAAGATCATCGATATCGTGTACATAGTTCTTGTGTCCAAGACTTCGATTTTCCAGAACAGCGTTACAACAGTGATACTATGTTCAAAATACTCATTTCTTAGAACCAACCGTTGTGTCCTTCGAAACGATATCTACCTTAACACCTCCTATCTTCCCCTCCTCATCTGTCTCCAACCCTCTCACAATTGCTGGACCCCTCCTCAACATATTGTAATCACCACATGGTATAAACCCCAAATGCATATACACAGCCCGAGCACTCGGCCTACTCTCCAAATACATCGGCGTCGGCGGAATCTCTCCATCCGCCTGTCTAATCGCCCAATCCATCAACCTCGTCCCCACACCCCGTTCCTGCCACTCCGGCCACGTGAGCAACGGCGCAAGATACCAATGCCTCTCACCGCCGGTAGCCTCCCTCCTCATCTCATCGTCCTTGCCAAACTGCACACTCCAGTTCTCGTGGCTGACATGCGACCACATCTCTTCAATCTCCTCGTCGCTCAAGCCCATCTTCTCTTTCCAGCCGTAGTGCTCAATGGCAGTGCGGCGGAACATGTTGTGCACTGAGGGATTGGAGGGCAGGGTCCAGCCTGCAACTCCAATTATCTGGCCTGTAGGAGTATGGATGGCTTTGATAAAGTTGTGGTTAGGGTCGGTAATGGCGGGAGTCAGGCGCTTAGCCATGCGCTGGACGCGGATCTTGTCGCTGTTTTCCTTGGGACGGAGGTCCAAGGGTTCTTTCTTTGCCCACCAGTCGTTGGGAAAGCATAGGTACAAGCCTTCGGCGATCTTTTTAGCGTCGCCCTCTGTGCAGAGTTCGATGCGGATGTCGGATTCAGGGAGCCGTCGTGAGGGCTTCACGGGCATGGTTTGGAAGCCATCGGTGTTGTCGGTGGGGACTTTGATGAATGCTGCTTTTTGTTCTGTCATGACTGTGATTGATCGTTAGGTCTTTGTCGGCAGATCTGTCTGAAATTAAGATGAGTATGCTTCCAGGCGTGGACTTATCTAGTGGGTAAACTGATGCGATGACGGGTGCCGCGTTAAGTCATTTTCGGCTTGGGCTTAAACGCGCTGGGAGAATCGGACTAAAGCCCAGAATTTCGCATCATGACGGATCATCCTGCTACATAATGATAGGAGCGGAGTATCCAATGATCAGAAGGAGTAAAGTGGCATGGGGACGCACCCCGCCTTTCCCGAAACGTCCTAGCTCGGTGTCGGCTTGTTGCTCCGCTCGGGATCGGAATGGAACGTTGCACCTGAACTATACACACCTCGCAGCTTTCGTATCACTCCACTCGTCTCGCTCAAGACCTCTATCTAAAGGAGGAGATCATGCGACTTATCCGCAAGACTGGGACCGATGCAGACGACCTACTTCCTTCACGCTTCATGATCCATCGCACGATCGTCAGGAGATGTGCCGTTGCGAGAAGCCGCACGCTGAGCTCACAATGGGATCGTGCCTGTCTGGATGGTTCTGGAGCTGACAGCAGGTCTTTCGGGGTGCGAACTCATGCGAGTTGGTTTCATGCCTTCATCCTCATCATGAGCATAGAGGAAAAGCAAACTACAAGAAACGCTATGGAGGTATATCTAGGTACAGCATTAGCAATGAGAACAATAGACACCGAGTCTACTCAACTCAACCAATATGTCTACAATGCGCGATGAATTTATCCAACCAAGATGTCCACGACGAGCGATAAATCTATCTCCACAGTAGATGGGCATATTCCAGATGAAAACCTCGTTACTGGAAGACCAGGTATCTATATCAAGCCGGAAGAGTTTCATGGTCTACTATTTATCGACAGCAAGGAATATGGAGAGTTGCTGCGAGAGTGGGGCTCAGACCAGAAGCATGATCACCTACATCCAGTAGACATGGCCGAAGGATACGGTATACACATGCCAGGCTTCTTAATCGTTCCGAATGAGATAGCAAAGAAGCTATGTATTCGTTGGACCAAACTAGACGGGGAAGAAGTGGACGTTTTCATATTTCCCAAGCCGGAAACGCGCGCTACAGCAGTAGCAAATGACAGTACTAGGGTCAGCCGTTATCCGCTGCCGCCGACAACAAATACCCATGATGGTGTGCTTCTATCGTGTACTACTTTGATGAACGGAATGGCTGACCAGGTCTAGATGACATATTTGTTCGGGCGCGGCGACACAGGAGCGGCACCTGGGATCTGATCATCGAAGGAGATGAGGTTGTGTACCGGCGCATGTCCGGCGAGAATCTACTTCCCAAATCATTTGAACCAAAGTACCTTCGTTTCTCTAGGGTTTGTAAATTTGAGAGTACGAATGCCGCCTAAATCAGAACGTAGCTAACTCCTATCAGCTCGGGTTGAGGTAGAGCGCTTCAAGAAAGGCTGGAGACTACGATTTCTCCGCTGCGGTTCAGTCTCCCAAGTAGTCGTCGCTGGCAACTACCCAGACGGGTATGTAAAGGAATTTATCAAGGATACGTCGTAATACAGACTATATCCGCCTTCAGACGATTTTGAACATGGGGAATACGATACCGAAGACCAAGACGAGGATGAAAGCGATGATGATGTTTTGAAGCACGGTGGGTGTGAGAAGCGGAAAGAGGCTAAGACTTATCCTTAATGGAATCAGACGTTGCCGGACATAATAGAGATAATTGGACGGAGCTCATAGAAGCGTTGAAGAGTATTGTGGAAAGCGCAGGGGGCGTATTCGTCTTGCCTGTTTGATCAGTGATAGGTTTGTATATGTAGCATTCTACTGATCACATGCGCTTCCATCAAGCTTCGGTCGCGCTCACTATATACATAGCTTGCGATCCCGCCTTCTCTTTATCGATTATCCTACATCATCCAGATCCCGCTGCATCAGCATGGAAAACGAGCAGAGTGCAAGCAACGAGATTGGCAATGTACCTAACTTTAAATACTTCGAAGTACGACATGTCCTAGGACTTTTAGTTGCCATGGACCAAGAAAGCCAACGTGGTCAGATCTCAGTAGTCAGAGGCGACCAAGATGGTCAGTTTTACCCGGTGTGGGACTCTACATGGGATTCGAACCACATGACTCCCCTGTTACCGACCGATGTGGCCTTGTTGTCTATCCAAGGTCACCGCGGTGTTTTGGCCGTGCCCACAATAATGAATCGAATTTTAGAGGTGCACCATACCCTGCCCGAAGGCCGACAGACAACCATATACATACATCCTTCAAGTGAGAATCGGAATATATCATGCTATATGAAGTCACTTGCTTCAGAGGACGTCACCCAAGAACAACTCGCGAAGCCCATTCCACGAGACGAGTTCATCGCATTTCCAGGCTCCAGGGAAATCTTGGAGGAAGGAGGTGGCTCTGCGGAGGGGTACGCAAATTCTCTCGAAGTTGCCACATCTGACTCAGAGATCAAGAAATCTGGTGTGCAAGACGAATTCAACGCAGCAGCTGAAGTATCTGGTGCTGCAGCGGGAGGCTTCGGTGACAGTGAGTAATTCTCGGTGCGTGTTTCCTACTTAAAAGGGTAATGCTGAACAAGCTTTAGTCCCATATCTCCATGCCCGAGAGCACGTGTCTGGCTCCGTGACTCTGAATGTCGACTCTCGACGCCGGCAACTGAGACTGCGCCGCTCCAAGCAGGGGACAGATGCCTTGATCTTCAACCTTAAGAAAGAAGGAGGCACCAGCGTTCAGTATTACCGTTTCAAACGAGGCTATACGCTACGCTTTGTTCACTGCGGTAAGACCACTGAGAAATTGCTAAAGAACAATAACGGGGTTCCTGAGAGAAGAACGCTCGACTGGAAGGAATGCCATGTTCACTTTCCGGATGATCGCTGGCATACTGGCTTCCACCATGAACCTTCACCTGAAGATTACGGGACTGGGTACGGTAAACTAACGGAAGAGCAAGCGAGACATAATGCACTGGCTTTTCCCCGTTTTATGGAAGAAATGTATACAGTTTTGAATGGCGCCGGCGGGGAGGGAAAGGGAAAGGCAAAGGTCAAGAGGGAGCTGAACGAGAAGGTAGTTGTACAAAGGTGCAGGAAGGTGGATGGTGACCTCATTTCTGATGACTAGGTTAAGATGCTGGAAAAAGATCAAAATTGAGCGGAAGGGCAGGGGAGGTACATTGTAGATCTGTGGGAGTGAAACAGAGTATCGTGACTAGATTCGAATATGCGATCACCACAACTACGTAGGAATGATCCAGATGCCTACAGGGTGACTAGATGATATGTCAAGCATTTTCCATGGACAGACATTACCGTGTAACATGAAACTACAGCCTTTGCTCCGTCGTTTGGCTTTCGCTGCATATAACAGCATCCTCAAGAACATATGACTAATACTGGAAAGTATCGGCGATGCACTGGTACGCTTTTGGAAGAAGTGGTGGTACAGCTTCAGAGAAGGTGCTAGAGCTATCCATATCTGGGTAGCAGGACGGGTATCAATTATGTGAGCGGCAGCTTGTTAGATCAGGAAGTGTGCCGAACTAGAGAGGACATTCTGGACGAAGCTTATGCGCTGAGTACATATTCAAAATGAGTTGCGAGCTATCATACTGCTCGAGCACCTGATATCCTATCCACCAGCCACGCTCATTTAGTAAAAGTCACGACAACGACATGACTGAAGCGCGGAACGCTTTGAAGAAGAGAAAACATTTTCAGCCCACCTTAAAAATTAGATAGAAGCAAAATGCCTTTAAATAAGTATATACTATAATTAACCATATAAGAGACATTGCCTAATTAAGTAGTGAGTTTTAGGGTGTTAAAGCGTCTATCTAAACTAATTTGTTACGATCTGATCTTTAGTGTAGACCAAATAGTGTTTGGGGTGGGCCGAGAATGTTTTCCCTTGAACAATCTCAAGATAGCACTTCGCAGTTTTGACGACATATACAATAGACCCGACCACCACTTCTCCTTCGACTTCCCACCCTATACTATCGCCAAACCCCCCTCAGATATCCCAGAACCTCATCTAACGATCCTACACGAGAACGTCGGACAATCCGGAGATATGTAAGTCGTCTGGGACACCAAATGGAACGTAGACGACGCATTGAGCCAAACTCACATGGTAGACATGGCCAACAAACCTAGAGTCGACCTACACAGTCTCGTGATCATTCAGGAGGAGCTGCGAAAGCCCTTGACGATCTTGATTCAGCCGCAAAATGGTTTGGAGAAGCGGTTGCACATTTCTCCTATGGTAAGCTTCTGTCGTGGGGTTTTGGACTTTGCTAAGCATGATGATGGGGGATATGAATTTGAACGTCCGGTACCGGAGCATTGTTATCGACCAAGGGATGAGGTTAGGAAGGGAGAGCTGGCTGATGATAGATGGCAGTCGAATCTGTGATGGATGATCTGCACAGTATTGATATATTTAGTTATTCGCCGCAATGAGATATACTATGTGATGTCATGCGTTACCAAGAACGTGATGCGTACTATGAGATTAGAGATGGGTTCTCGCAACGAGGCAGCAGAGAATCCATGATGAGACCTCGCCAGCGTCCGTCCTCCCAGCGAGGGTAGCTTCGAAATTGTGAAGTTCTTGAGCAGACACGCGTCTCCAAGAGGTGAATAAGGAAAGCGGGAAGGGCAAGTGCTGCTATATCGCCACTCTCTAGAAGCGTGTAGTCGCCGTTCGTGATACGATAAACTGCTTGCTACAAGATCAAGCATGACCAAAACTCAAGATTAGTCGGACCAAAGAATACGTGCTATGGCCAAACTTGCTGTGGAGTCCAAGTTAAAATCCCACGTGTCGACGACTGCTCCATCGACCATCCGAGCAGCTCACTCAGCACGCAAAGAAACTACGACAGGATGACCGAAGAGCGAGATGGCCTCCTCAAAACGATCAAGAAAGCTGTCGAAGATCTCAAGACGCTAGATAATAAGGATGTCGAAATGTACCACCCGCTCCGGTCGTTCACCGGGGTCTACATTACAGAAGGTTTAGCGGACAAGTCCGGTCGCATCGCCGTCTTCAGAGACGGACCAGTTAACCTAAGAGAAACGTCTGTGCATAAGGCTTGGGACTCTGCCTGGGAAGCATCTCACAAGCTTCTTGAGCTACCTGAGAACATGGCCGGTGATACTGGCACCCGCATGTCTGGTGTTTTCCTGGTCGGGGAACAACTAGAAGCGTCTGTAGATATCTTGTACACGCTAGGTGACGGTTCTGGTATCAAGGTGTCAGTATGTCCACTCACTGCACAGCACCTGAGGATCTTTGGAGAAAATGAACAGAACAGCCCTGTAGTAGGTGGCAAATCCCAGAATATGAGCAGTGGCCGAGATATGCAACTATCCATGCATGCAGGCAGTGTTGATGTCAGTGTGCAAGGCTACGATGATCGCAAAAGTAAGTCAAGGCTCGATGACTGCGGTATAGAAATGTCGCTGATTGTTTAGAAACCAGGAAACGGAAGAGGAACCAGCGTGAAGCGGCCGCTGATGAAGCTACAGGTATGCTGTCTCCTCCTGCATATTTTGAGACGACTGACAAAGATCTAGAGACATCCAATCAAGATATATACGGGCGATATGCCCAAGGTAAGTTCATCGCAAGACGAAGATGAAGCGGATGCTGACGGGCAACCAAGTGAGATGGATCTGCGTGCGTCGGTACGGCACAAAGTCATACCACTTCGTCATTGAAGACAACGGCAACCCGCCCCATCTGGTGAACTACAAAGCTCGTAAAGGCTTGAACCATATGCTGGGAGGCCCAAAAGTACCGTCGGCCCAGTCGTTGACTTTCACTGACCAGTGTAGGTAGTTACCAATACATAGTCTGACATTCAATGGCTGACACTCAATAGCCCAGGTTGAAATCTCCATGTTCCCCAAAGGCCACAGCATCCGGCTCATCGCGTGTGGCCTGGACTCGAAGAAAAAGCTGCCGACAGCTAGAGTCGGTTCCACAGATCGCAACAATGTAGATGATAATACTTTCCATGTCCTACACGGACAGGAACCCGGGCTCAAGCACCGCGACTACAGAAATGAGACGCTGGAGTCCGGTGTCAAGATAGAAGAATCGAAGATGTACCCAGTATGGCACGATAGATTCGCCACATACAACAAACATGTAATGCCAGCGTGCCTCGAGGAGTTGGAAAGCATGGTAAGGGCTGTGGGCGGTAAATGGACCGATAACAGGCGCTATGCTTTGATGATAGTACACGGCCATAGAGAATATGTCGATATAGCTGGCCAATAAGAGGCTGTACGAGTCAGGGATAGAAGAGCGACTTATGTGCTGAAAGAAGACCTTGTAGTAAGCTAAAGTCTGTAAACCATGCAGGAGAATGTAGGATAGAAATAAATAAAGCTTTTCCAGCGTGTTCTCTTCCTATCGGACATGCCTCTGCATACTACAAACATACTACAAAAAAAATGTGTAGAGGCCGCATAAGACCATATGACAATCTACACGGAAGAGAAAGAGAAGGAGCAGAATTTATAGACAGCGATACGGGCTTAGAGAAGATAAGAGAAGAATTTAGAGGCAGCGATACGGACTTAAAAGAGATAGAATAAAAGCAGAGTAGATAGACTCCTAACCTAATAAATACAGCTAATTAGATATCCTCTCATTCGTCTAGTACAATGCAAGACCCCTATACCCTAGCATTATACGCCTTATCATACGTAGTATAATCACTAAATAGGCCCACAGACCATAGACGCCCATATAGTCTCCTAGCGGAATAGAGAGAAGAGAAGACCGGTTCTAGAGGAGGACCCATGGCGATTGCGTTTTCTAGCATGTATCTACAAACAGTTAGGTATAACTATAGAATACAGTATCGCTAGAGAGCAAGCGAAGACGAGACAACAGAAAGAAAAGACAAGCGCAAAATCTACAGCGCAGAAGACGAGAAGGAAAGAAAGATGGAACAAAAGAAAGAAAAAACAGACACCCAACGGCAACGCTGCACGCCAAGCACCCCCCTCACCCCCACAAACACCACCCGGCGTGTACTGTACATGGTACTTCAATCAAACCTCCCGAGCACATTTCCCCATTACCACACCACACCACACCACACGGCGACATCCACTTCCCGCACGGGTCTCTACGCCGAAAAGTACCCAGAAAGGCAGGTACAAAGGGCGATGAAGAACAAAGGTGTAGATTACCAAGGGAGCTGCTCCGTGGCCAGCTAGATGGGTGGATTTGGACAATGGAGAAGAGAATTGGGGCTATGTAGGTAGGTAGGGTGGGACGGTGATTTGAGAGAGAGAGAGAGGTCGTCTGTGGTTTGTGTGAGGCGGTTATGGGATGTGATGTGACGGGAAGAGGTATTGTCGGGAGGTTTGCAACTCGTGGGGAGATTGGAAAGATGTGTGTGCGTGTGCGTGGTTTGTTGGGACGTGCTATCTTCTAGGCTTGGGATCAATGGATAAACCTTCTCTCGGCACATCAGGTAAAGACGTCTATTTCTCATATCATGGTGTGTCTTTCATTCAGCGCGTTGATGACATACATGTCTACGCGGCGCAGAACAGGTGTCATGTTCAGGTTTCATAGTATGTCTATACTTTACTATGCAACAATTTATCGAAAGACCTATATGTATATGCGGTAAAGAAACAAGTGATTCAGGGGTATTATAACGCGACTGGAAACGCCAAAAAAGGAACTGTGCTGGAACCGACTGATGTAATGCAAACGCCCAAACGATCGATTTACATGCCAAGGGGGGTATCCTACTACAAGACAACGGAGAAAATGCAAAGCGAAGAGGAAAAGAAAAGAAAAGGCTATCGCTACATTGCGTGCGACAATGCGTCACCTGTTCATACAAGATTAGCCCGGCTCCGGAATAACGTTGATCAGGTGCACGCCTGAGGTCCGAGACGGGACGCTCATGAACAGCACTCGTACGCATCACCGACGCGACCGTCTCTGTCGACCACTTGACTCGCCACTCCCATGGCCTCGTCCAGCTGAAGTCTGCGAGCTGCTTACGCAATCCCAATTGAAAGGTATTTGTGATGTCGGGATGGTAACACCCTCGTACCGTCGTAACCTCTCCCGCCGCGGAGGCGGTGGTGACTGCGCAAACGCTTCTTGTCGGACTTCCTCAAGCGCCTGATTCGTGGCAGCGAGTACGGCGAAGCGTCTATCAGGCACGCGCCTCGCGGCCGTGTTCGGCGTGCGCGAGCGAGCTTGGCGCGATGGAGTCGCCGACTGTTCGTGCTGACGAGAACGGTGGCGGTTGACCGACCGCGACGACTCTGGACTTGTCTGGGAAGCAGTCGAGGAGCGATGCTGCTGCGATGACGGTTGGCTGCGGGGTGAAGATTCCAACGTCTGGTAGCTACGTTGTTCACGTTTTGGCGTCTTGGGCGGCGAGGGCGCAAAGAGTGACCACCCGCGAGAAGGTTCTGGTCGGATATTTTTCTTGGACTTGGAGTGTCGTACAGGGTCTCGCTTTGTCCCGCGCCCACGTAGAGTGCTTTGCGACGTTTGTTTTGGGTGCCGCCGTCGATGATGTTGGCTTCGATGGGGTCGGGGATTCAGCAGGGCCTCTTGCGACGAGTTGACGCTGCTTGGCTCAGGTGCATGTCGATACACCTGTGGCACTTGGACTTTTGCTGCTGGACGGCGCTTTTCGCGGTCGCGGTAGGCATCTTCGTGGTAGTGTTGCGATCGCGGACGATGCTCTTCCCTTTCCCTCGCGGCGCGGCGAAGGCGGGGTAGAGGGATTTGAATCACCAGATCTCCTCCTTCTGCTCGACTCCTTGGAGCCGCGCTTCTCTGAGTATTCCGAAGCGATCGGCCTTCCTTCTCCGTGAAGCGCGCTATCCGCCGGTCGGTCCCGTCTCTTCTTTTCGTCCAACAACGACGACGACGAGCTCTTGGGCTTTTTGTTAGCCGGAAAGGCAAAGTTGAATGACCAGCACATAGCGACCAAGATTCAAATCTCGGATCACTATGCGCCCAATGTTCAAGTCCAGGATCCAGGTTCAGATGTGGTGATGACTGCATGCATGGGAATGCGGAAATTCGGAATGCTAAGATGCACAATGAGAGACGCGAGGTGCTACTTAAGACGCGCGACACAAACCAACAGACAGGAACAATGTAGCGTTTCAAGGCAAAGGGAAATTGATGGGAAGCGGGCTGACTATTATGATATCATGTGAAGACAAAGAGTGTTCCGGCCTGGCCAGGGAGCAAGTGCACCGCATTCGCGGCGTGGAGGCCAAATTCCAATAGACGCATGGCCAGAAGCTAAATCAAGAAAGGACTCGGTCAAAGTACCTTGTATCGATGGATTGCGCTCCAATCAGAGCGGAGCCCGGCTGATGGTGTGCGAGGAAATGACTGATTCGTAGGCTTGCACTCAGTGGCTCACTAGGCCACATGACACCTCGGGCTCCAGCTGATCGACTCATTGTCTGGCGCACTGCAGATGAGCGTCTGCTGTGAGATGGAGTGTAGAACACTGGTACATGGCACGCAGGGCCGCCTGTCAGTCTTATATGGTGCACCGATCTGCCCGCGACGGTTTATGCTTCTTTGTGTGCGGCTTCTGTGCGTACCTGCATCGCTGCTACGTGGCACCTGTGCTGTACAGAAGAGCGGCGGGACGGTTGCGGGACGATCCTGGGTGCAGAGTTCGGTCATGTTGCGACGTGATGGGGCATTGTTAGCTGCATGAAGGTGCAGCTTAGCTGCATGATGATGACCGCCTGACCAGCCGGAGCCCTCACAAGGTTTCAGGGCTTCAGCCATTTTTCATCATCGCCCCCAAGGGTTGCACGGCCGCGGGAGTGTGCTGTTCCTGCTTTTCCACTGCCTTAGCACAGACGGCGTTCGTGAGACATGGGCTCCGCCTCGACGCCTTGCTGCAAGTAGTTCGCCGAGGCTTGTCCCAACCAGCTCGTGGCGTTTCCAATCAATCGAGGCACCATTGCGAGGCAAGAGATGGTCATCTACTGTATACTGCATCTGCCGTAATTAGAAATACGGCAAAGAAGGATATCGGCGGCGCCGGGGTATCGAGAAGAGGCCTGGGTTAGAGCAATAGCGCATACTGTACCATGACTCGTCCAATCAAGATTTGGACACCATCACTCATCACCAGGTGGAGAATGCGGTAGAACCCGACATCAGGAACGCGTGTTGATGAACGGTTTCGTCATGCATCGATGAGAGGGAGCTGGCGACCATGGCGGGATCAAGTGCGATGAGAGTGATGGATACGTTCAACATGTCGGGAATACGCGTTTATGTCCGGATAGGTGGGACACCCCGCTGTCGTCATGTCGCGACAACGACAATGGGCGTGAACCGCCACTCGATAGTCTCTACACCTCACTGCTTCTCAGCCGATACATACAAACAATATGCCTCTCCTCGCACAGAACCCCAAGGATCGAGTCATCCTCGGTCTGATGACTTTTGGTAGGCTTCACGAATTGCTTCTCTCAACATCATTACTAATGCAGCTCAGGTCCCGACGAGACCAGCGGCGCACGCATCACAGATTTCGATGAATTCACCAAACATCTCGACCACTTCCAGTCCCAAGGCTACGATGAAATCGACACAGCCCGCATGTACGTGGGCGGAAAGCAAGAGGCATGGACGCGCCAGGCGGCATGGAAAGACCGTGGCTTGACCCTCGCCACCAAGGTCTACCCCTACGAAGCCGGTGTCCACAAACCCGACAGACTGAAAGAGCACTTCGAGACTAGCCTCAAAGAGTTGGGTGCAGATTGCGTTGACATCTTCTACCTGCATGCACCAGACCATTCTGTGCCGTTTGAGGAGACACTTGGTGCCGTCAACGAGCTGCACAAGCAAGGCAAGTTTGTCAACCTAGGACTATCCAACTTTGCAGCCTGGGAAGTCGCCGAGGTGTACAGCATTTGCAAAGAGCGGGGATGGGTGAAGCCGACCATCTACCAAGCCATGTACAATGCCATCAGTAAGTGCATGCCTCGTATCTTCATAAGCTTACTCTAACCGGTGGGAGCCCGCGCCATCGAACCCGAGCTCATCCCGGCTTGCCGTAAGTATGGCATCGACATCGTCATCTACAACCCTCTAGCTGGTGGTCTCCTCTCTGGCAAGATCAAATCCAAAGACATCAAGCCCGACGAAGGCCGTTTCGGGACAAAAGCAGATCGTGTCGGAAGCATGTACCGCGACCGCTATTTCAAAGACGCCACCTTCCACGCCCTCAGAATCGCCGAAGACGCCGCGCACAAGCACAACTTGACTTTGCTGGAAATCGCACTGCGATGGTGTGTGCACCACTCCGAGCTGAAAACACGTGTCAAAGGCGGAAATGATGGTGTCATCATTGGTGTCAGTAGTTTAAAGCAGCTAGAAGGGAATCTGGCGGATCTGGAAAAGGGGCCACTGCCTGATGATGTTGTCAAGGCGTTGGATGAGGCTTGGATGGCTGCCAAGGCTACGGCACCGACTTATTTCCGTTAGAAGATGTGAATGTGCGATTGCGAAGATTGATTAACGCGAGCTTCTTTGTATCTACTAGTTTGGTTTCTCTGTTCACGATTGAATTCCTGAATATGCGACATCTTTTCCCGATTGCACGTCAAGCACCGCCTTCAACGTGCTCTACCTCGGTGACCTTGTACTCTGCCGTACCCACTCCACCCACATAATCTCCGCCATACATGTTTCCCAAGCCGAGTGAGTCTCTTGGTCCCCAGCAAGTAACGCCTAAAAGACAATACCACTAACAGAATTGCAAGCAACGCCGATGGAATACATAGAACTTCGGTCAGCCGGGACCGCCCAAGAGAATGGCTATGACGTGACGAGCATTACTGTAAGCCGCGCTGACCAACTCCTATCATCTAGTATTCGACTCGTGGAAAGCGTGTTAATATCGTTGGTATGGGGCTTGGCTAAGCATGAAGGAGATAGGGATGTGTTTTCTTTTTGTCGAAATGTTTCGCGTGGATTTGTGGTTGGGTGGGGTTGGACAAGGCGAGTACGTATGGATTTGAGATAGTGCTGTGTGTGTGTGTGTGTGTGTGTGTGGTGAGGAGCGGGGTTGGAAGGAAAATTGTTAGCTTGTGTTGGAGTATGAAGGAGCCCGATGGTGCAGGATACGCAACGAGGAACTGACACACACCTGACTGCGTGGAGAGATTTCCTCTGTGTGTAGTGCAGAGCTGAAGCTAAATGTCTGGCGGGTCGCATACTCCTTTACACGTGCTATTATAGTCCATAGCGACCGCTCATGCGTGTCCATGACGGGCATCTGGTCGTATTGCTACCCGCTGGAGCAAATGCCTGTAGACGGGTTACCCGATTTACTGTAAGCTATGGATTGCAGATCTCCCGCGACGACGCGTAAACGGAGGAATACGATTGGGTCGTCCGTCTCATACGCTGGTTTTGATGCGGGGAAACAAGCTTTCTTGCCCGGGCCAGGGAATGCAATCATGTCTCTAGACATTCAACTTTCAAAGTTGTACTAAATAAAAGTGTCCTGCAAAACTGGGATAGAATAGTTGCCTTGTCTTTTTCTGTGGGTTGTTATGCCTCTAGTTTGAGATCGAAGAGTGCGTCGTATTCCGAGACATTGAGTTGGAGATACGAGGTATGGCTACTTCCAGCAGGGTTATCGCTGGTTATTGCTGAGCCGAGAAAGTCGTAGTTGTGGAAGGAATCTTGTAGGCTCGAGGAGGAAGAGTAATGTGTATCTTACGCTATAACATCACTAGTGCGCGAGAAGTTGTTCCTCCCACATCAAACGACTTACTACATGCACATAAATCTGGGTCGTTGGACGGTGCGACATGAGATATATAGTACTGTAATATTCCTAGACAGGGTACTGACTACATGCCTCGCAACAAAGATATGGAGCAGATGTCGACCCTACCATCGACGCAAATCGCACCTTCGCGACACGTCTCCGCAGATGTTCCCGTACCAGAGATCAATAGTTGGTATCGGTGAAACCAGGAAAGTTGTTGCGGCGCTGAGTACAAGATGACGCACCAGTCCCAAAGCAGCTAGTGCATCGGAACGACCCGATCATGATCATAACTTCCGAGAGTATCAAAATCCCGAAACCGCGACAAGGCCAAATCGTTCTATCAACGAATAATTCATACCGCCATGTTTGCCTGAGGCATCATGATGGAAGGTGTTATCAGTTATTCCGATCGTATCTGTCCAAGCGATGATTACGGACGATGGCTGGACAGGTTCCAACGAAGACAGCCAAACTATAGCATATCAACCGAGACTTCACGTCGCGCTCCCTCTCTTTTTGAGCCGCCGTGCTGCATCCAAGCCTGTTACGAATGCATATATACGACAAAGAGATTAGCGCGAGGACCTCAATGTCCAAACGAACGATCGGGCCCTGATACGTGCGCTTCTTAGCCACCCACTGCAGTTCAGTCGTTCGAAGCCGTCAACCGGAACACGGTCCACTGACTCCACTCCATCACCTTCCAAGAGTAATTCAAGCTCATCCCAAGAGCAACTAAGATGCCGTAGGTGCCACTAACTAGTGGCTTGATTTTGCTTGGTTATCAAGCGCACGATGATGTCGAAGTTATGTAGCTTCCTCATCGAGCCTTAGCCTAAACCTCTGCGAGACCGTGCAATCTTCTGCCAGCCTCACCCCCCGCATCTGCGAACATCGCAATCAACGTTATCATATAACCGCGCAACGAATCGCATGACGCGATGGACACGCCGCATGTCATTTTTGCCAGCTTGCCGCTGCTGAGCTTGCCGCGATGCAGTCTCCCCGGCACCAGGCGATGGGAAATTCGTTGTCTTCGTTCCGACGATACGGGGATCGGCATGCATGTACTATGCACCTCACTATCAACCTTCCACATGAGGCATCAGGCCCTGGAGTTGCCAAGGTACCAGCGAGCTCTTGAACCGTCATGATGCGACGTTAGTCGGTGCTTCGCAGGAGCTTAAATAGCTGTCAAGAGTGCTTGGTGCCACCGGGCGTGCCTGTGTTGTCTTTCGATAGCGAACACACGATGCAGATCTTCGCGACTGTTGTGTTGGCTGCTGTTGCCGCGCGTGATGCGCTGGCTTCTCCTATCCAGGCCCGCTCGCCGTATGTTGTCAAGGAGACGCATTATGCGCCCAAGGAATGGACGAAGCTTGAGAGGGCGCATGGAGGCAAAACTATTCAGCTGCAGATTGGTCTCAAGCAGGGACGGTTTGAGGAGCTTGATCGCCATCTCCATGAGGGTATTTTGCTATTCAATCGGATTGAAACGAAGCTTTAGCTGACATCGCATAGTTTCCGACCCAGACCACAAGCGCTACGGTCAGCATTTGAGCGCCGATGAGGTTGATGAGCTCATTGCACCTAGCTCCGAGACTCACGACCTGGTCCACGAGTGGCTCCGCGAAAGCGGTATCGACACTGACAATGTGGGCTACAGCTCGGCCAAGGATTGGGTCATCGTCCATCTTCCCATTGAGATGGTTGAGAGTCTTCTCGACACCGAGTACCACACCTACAAGCACAAGGATGGTTCCATTGTTGCGCGTACAACGGCCTGGTCTCTTCCGCACCACCTACATGCTCACATTGACACCATTCAACCTACCACCTCCTTCTTCCGCGCCGCTCCCGACGCGGCGACATTTGTCGATGAGGCTGTCGAGATACCCGCCAGCTACCACACACCGCAGAACTCTTCCATCTCTGCTGTCTGCAACGTTACATCCGTCACCCCGGAATGCTTCCAAACCCTCTACAAGACCAAGTGGTACCACACCAAGGCTAGCCGCAAGAACAGCATCGGCTTCAACAACTTCCTTGGTGAGATTCCCATCCGTCCAGACACCAAGATGTTCCTGGACAAGTACCGCCCAGAAGCTGCATCCCAAGCCTACGCTTTCAAGCAAATCTCCATCGACAACGGCCCAACTCAAGACGGCCCTTTGACCTACAACCAATCCACCGTTGAGGGCACCAGCCGCGAAGCCAATCTAGACGTCCAAGCCATCGCAGGAATAAGCTGGAAAACGCTCATCACCTCCTACTCAACCGGCGGCTCACCTCCCTTCACCCCCGACATCTCCACGCCTACAAACACCAACGAACCCTACCTCGTCTGGGTGAACTGGCTCCTAAGCCAGCACTCCATCCCCCGCATCATCTCCACCTCCTACGGCGACTCTGGAGCAAACCGTGCCAAGAAGCTACGCCGAACGCGTATGCCGTCAATTCGCCCAAGTCGGCGCCCGCGGCACAACCCTCTTCTTCTCCTCGGGCGACCGAGGCCTCGGCGGAACAGACACATGCTACACCAATGACGGCGCGAACAAGTACCAATTCCAGCCCAACTTCCCCACCTCATGCCCGTACATCACATCCGTCGGCGCAACCATGAACTTCGAGCCCGAGGAATCTGCCTACCGTCCCTCGCGCAACACAACCACCGGCTTCCGCGACCTGTACTCCAGCGGCAGCGGCTTCAGCAACTACTTTGCCCGCCCCTCGTACCAGGACAAAGTCGTGCCCGCGTACGTCCAGTCTCTCGGCGCCAAGTACGACGGCCTGTACAACAAGACCGGTCGCGCGTACCCCGATCTCGCGGCCCAAGGCCTGTACTTTGCCTACTTTTGGAACGGAACAGAGGGTACGATTTCCGGTACTTCGGCGTCGTGCCCGCTTACGGCTGGCATCTTTGCGCTCGTCAACGATGCGCTGTTGGCGAGTGGGAAGCCCGCGCTGGGTTTCTTGAACCCGTGGTTGTATAAGAAGGGGTATAGGGGGTTGACTGATGTTACAAAGGGGTTTAGTCGTGGGTGCAATGTTGAGGGTTTTCCTATGACGGAGGGTTGGGATCCGGTTACTGGGTTTGGAACGCCGGATTTTCCGAAGCTGGTTAGGCTGGCTGGTGCGCATGGGGGGTAGTTGTGGGGAGTGAGTGTAAGGTGGGGGTAAAGGGCTGTTTGTAGAGAGCAGGTTTATGCTATGCTATGATGATGATGATGATGATGATGATGATGATGGCTCGTTATGACATGTCCTGGTGCATTTACATTAGTCATACCCACTTACTTTTCTTGTACCTCCCATTCGCTTGATTCTGCAAGTTCTTCAAGCGTCGACCACACTACCCGCTAGCCATACTACACCCCAGATGAGTGAGAATGCCACTCACACGACCCCAGTCGACAGCGCCTAGTTGCAAATCCGCCAAACCGGACGGCGCCACCTCACCTCTCCATCTCACTTGATTCTCGCTTTCGCTACTACGAACCATTCGAAGAAGCAACCTCAGGGTTGGGATAGTACCACGCGGCCACGGCCACAATGACATAAACAATGATAAGCATGGCGCCTTCAAGGTAGTTTGACTCGCCGTCCCTGAGGAAGTTGCCCACAACGACGATAGCCAAGACGAGCAAAACAATCATGAAAATCTCAAAGTTCAAGTCCATGTCCTTGCCCATGATCCAACCGACGACAACTACGAGAGGAGCGTTGAAGAGCGCGGTCTGAATGGAGGGGCCGATGCAGTGGAAGAGCGCAAAGTTGATCTGACCATCCCAGGCTTCGTCGATGGCAGTCAAATGCTCCGCCGCCTTTTCGACAAGGGGCAGCATGATGAGACCGAGGAACTGGTCTGGGATACCAGATTCGACAACGTCTTCGATGCGCTCCACGAGGAACACGGCGAGGAGAGTGACGATGGCGAGGGAGAGGACAAGAGCAACCATGCACTCTGTAAAAGTGAATTTCGGCTTCGCGAGATCTTCATGGTGGTCTAGATCAGCGTGTTCGTCTGCTTCGAGCACCTCGTCGAAGAGCGAGTGTTGCGAACGCGCGTTGTACCAGATGAAGATGCAGAAAGCGATGATGAGCAGAATCGAAGTCACTTGACTGATTCTGAGGACGTTGTGCTGCAGCATCTTCTCTGTGAACTCGTGGTGCTTCGTTGCTTTTGCGACAGCGGAGCCCTTGAGCGCAGAGTAGTAGGCAGATGGGATGAGCAGACCGAAGCCAGCTACCAATAGTAGACCAGAGCCGACCTCGCTGACAGAGGCGTGGAACTTTTGGCTCATCTGGCGGAGACCACCGACGAAGAAACAACTGCATCTTTAGTTAGAATCTGAGACATGCAGATGCTAGATCATGTACTCACAGTCCAAGGCAAAGCAAAAGGTTTGTCAATATCGATCCTAGAATCGCAGCCTGGATGACCGGAATCAGATTGCCATGCTCACTCGACCCATCCCTAGAGTGATGCTTTGCAATCAAAATCATGAAGAGGATAATCTCCACAATCGAACCAAACGCAGTCTCAATCAAGATGCCCGAGACTTTGGGCATCTTCCGCGCAAACTCCTGGCCCGCGAAACCCAGCAGGTTGGCTACAGGCACCATGGCGATGTAGCTCGTCGTGAAGATGGCGATGGGCATGCTTGGGGCGGCAAAGTGCAGCACGATTGCTACAACAACAAAAGGCCATAGGAGGTTGGTGTACTTTGCTGCATTACTTCCAGAGCGCCATGCTACATTGATGAAGTGGGATGGGTGGAAACCTTTACGGCCGCTCTCGCCATCGGGGTGGATGTGTTGCGGGATCATGTTGCGGAGCAGCGGTGTGGATTCATTGTGGTTGTTGCTCTGGCCATTGACGTGATCGTACAAGACGCGCGAGACGTTGTGCGAGTTGTCGTGGCCGTGGCGGTTGGAAGCCATGGTCAAAGAACTCCGGGTAATCGGGAGTGAAGGGAGCTGTGGTTGGTGCGAAACAAGGGAAGCTACCCTGGGACGCTCGAAGCTCTTGATTGGCCCGCTGTAACGAGATGGAAGGCTTGGTTCCTCGATCAGCTTATCTCGCGAGGAAGATGCGAGATGCGAGATGCGATTGATGCTGTGCCTGCGTTGGACAGTTGAGATGACAAGAAGAGCTGAGGTGGAAGCTCGAGGATTTCCGGGCGAGGGCGGTGACGCGCTGCGTGTCTGGGCAGACGCGGTTGGGGCTTGGCATCGACAAGAAGCAAGGCAGGATCGACGAGGTTTGCCAGCTCGGCGGCAGAAGGAATTTGGTACCAAGACGATAGGGTGAGGAGTTTGGAGCGCGCGAGAGGGTTTGCTGATGCATTATGCAACATGGTTGTCTCGTTGGAGATCCAAGCGGGCAAGCTTGAAGTATTTGGCTACGTGGTGCCGCAGGAGCAAGACACTGACCATGCCCACAGTGCGCACATGGACGAAGATGGCCTGGACGATGATCAAACGACAGGGGAGTCGACAGATCGAGAGGACGAGGTATACCACGATGCAGTGTTGAATACTTCCGATATTTCTAACCCTATTGTTTGCCGCCTATCAAGTTCTAGAACAAATCTACATTGCCACATCATAAGATATCCCTCTCCACCATCCTCACCACAACCCACACCCGCACATCTAACCAAGCACACTCACCATCCCCACCACCCCTGCCACCAACCCTGCCACCCCACCCCTCCACCCCCACTCCACCCCCACCGCCACATTCTCCCTATTCACAGACCCACCCGGCACCCGACTCCCCTCCCTCACCCCATCCGGCGCCACACAAACGATCCTCGAGCCCACACGGCCATCGCTCTGATTCGCAAAAGCAACAACCACCGGCACAGGACGCGTTACATACTCATCGTACCAAGTAAAGTTGTCAACATCCGTATCGTACTCCCAGGGTGCTTGCGTGGGACCCACGGCGAAGAGCGCGCGCGTGTTGGAGTCATCTGGTAGATTGAAGTCTAGGGGCGCTGGGATAGCACAGGTAGTGTTCGTCATGTTTAATGCTTGGGCTAGAGGGTGGCACGTCGTGTTAGCGGATCCGCGACGTGAGCCTCGCACGGAGTTGCTGGAGCGGCTGTGAGATGGAATGGAACAGGTGTACTTACACGTGCTGCTAGTCCCTGAGTATCCTGGCCCACACGCCGCGTACATCTCATCGCTATCGACGGATATATCCGAGCAGTCAAAACGGCGTGATTCACGATCAAAGACATCGAGGACGTTGATGGGGAATTGGTAACTCTGCTCGATGGCAGACTGGCATGCTGGGGATAGCACACCGTCGCAGCCGTTTGGACCGCTGCCTTGTCGCCTGTTATCGACAGCGGCGAACGTGAATACGCAGGCTTGCGTTGTGCTGTTTTTGGGGGCGCTGAGGTAGGCGAGTGTCCAGGGGGAGAAGATGCTGATGGCAGTGGTGTTGGAGGGGTTGGTGCGGGTTTCGCTGAATGTGAGGGAGATGTAGAGGTCGGTGAGGTCGGTCATGTTCCATGTGCCGGTTGCGTTTGCAGGTCGCGACCAGATGCCTTCTGGGCTGCTTGTGCTGCAACTGTCGTGTGCTGTGGTGTTTGTGGCGTTTTGCGCGGTGGCGCGGGTGCTTAGGAGGGACGCTGTAAGGAGGAGGTTCTTGAGATGGGGTGATCGTGGTGCCATGGTTGGAGGGGTCTGAATAGGTTGGTTGGTTGATGTGGAAGGGGATGGTGCTGGGGAGAGTGAGGACGATGATGATGGTGCTGACTGTGTGGGTGCGCGCGAGCATCAAGTATGTTTGTACGTCCTCAGGCCTACCACGCATTGGTTGCAGTTGACGTGCGTCGCCTCGCCGGGTTTACGTCAGATTACAGCGAGCATGAATACTTTGGTTCTACAATGTGCACGCGATGGGACGCCTGGCTGGGCACATTATCTTGACATATCCGTATCCGTTAGAAGCAGCCAGTAAGCTAGTCAGCACGCGGGGTATACTCAACCAGGCGAACTCAGGGCCATTCTTTATCAGGAAGCATGTCACATTGCGGAGGTCAAATGTGGCGTTGACATGCGCCAAGCTGGATGTGGTGGCTAGGCTATATTAACCAGGCACGCCTTACCGAGTTCGAAATTCTGAATCTAAAATAACTCTACTGTATATAGAAGATCAGCAATCCTTCCGACCCCGTCACTCCGCATATGACTTTAAAGACAAACGGTTGTGATAGAAAGCAATATTTAACGTCGCTGTTGTTGTCGTATCCGGATCTCAGCATCATCGGACATAGTATAGGCTTTCAGATTGCGGTAGAACGCCTTGTTGTATGGAACATAACGATGCACTTATCCCACCTTTGATAAGCTCCGCGGCGATCATATCAGGATTTATTCACATCATGTTAATACATGAGATGGAGAGCCTTATCAACTCGCGGAAAACCTCTTGTGAGGCTTCCAGGTTTCTCAAAAACCTGTCAGAACAAAATGCCTCGTATCCTTAACATGGCCGCTGCCCAAGTTGGCACAGTGTATCGCACTGATGACCGTCAAAACACACTGAAACGGCTTATCAGACTCCTTGATCAATCTTTCGAGAAAGACGCCTATATTTTACTTTTCCCAGAATGCACCTCCACTACCTTTTTTCCCTGATATTTCTTTACCAATGACACAGAACTCGAGTCGTGCTTTGAGCACGGGAATATTACTACTGCGGAGAATACAAAGGCATTTTCGAAAAAAGCTAGAGAATTGGGCATAGATGTCTGCATCGGAATCGTAGAAGCCACAGATGACGGCGACCGTTACAACGCGTACATCTACTACCACGCCATTTCTTGATACAATCTTTCGAAAGAACAGAATATGCGGTCT
This sequence comes from Alternaria brassicae, assembly GCA_004936725.1. NCBI lineage: Eukaryota > Fungi > Ascomycota > Dothideomycetes > Pleosporales > Pleosporaceae > Alternaria > Alternaria brassicae. Next base: position 84,857 of record CM016506.1, on the reverse strand, counting down.
GGATGATGGGAAGTACGACTTAGTAGGCAGCTCTACTATCATAGGACCTGACGGTAAGCTCGTGACCGAGAGCAAAACCGAAGAAGACAAGGTGATCGTCGCGGACTGCGATCTCGATCTCTGTTTACCAGGCAAAACACGAACATTTGATTTTGCGAGACACCGACAAACAGAACACTACGCTATCTTAACCTCGCATCCAGGTGTCATCCAACCTCCAAGGCTCTCGACACGAATACCCACTCGCAGTAGTGATGGACGCATGCTGGACGACTCCCAGAACCGGAAACTGCAATTAGTAACACGCCCTACAGGCGCCTAGCAGATCAACATCCTTCTCTGCAACCCCAATGCTACACCCTCAATAAAGTACGCTTGTGTCGGTATGCGGAGTTGCGAGGTTGGTGTCTTGAAACTGGAGTCGGGGGCTGAGAAAGTGGTACTCGGCGTTATGTGCGAACAGGGGGCGTATGCTAGTGCTGCAGCTAATAGGGAGAGAAGAAATTAGGACTGGGACTGACGGTGTTGGCGGCATTGAAGTTTGTATGCCAAGATTTCTGTTGTTGATGGGCTAGTGTTGTTGCATTTATATATGCGCTCAAAACATTGGTGTACAGACCCAGCAAAAGGTAATCACTAGAGAACAGTTTTTCCGAGCGAGTGAAAGAGTTCCTAGTTCTCAGGCACCTGGATACTCTACAATCTGTTCAGGCATTACTTTTGCCCAGCGTTTATATCTAAAGTGTGCGCGTACTTAATCATAACTGGACCATTCTACAAGTGGTTATATCTTTTTACAATCAATCCGACTCTGCTCAATATCCAATGAGATACTAGGATAATTCTATCCATATCATCTCGTAATAAGATTTTCCAAACACAGAACTGCTACAAACACTGCATGGGCAAACTAGAACTGGTAAGAAATAATCTACACCAGATATTCACAGGCAGCTACCAGAGTAAAACAGCAGTCTTCCATCTCACTCCAATGTCAAGCAAGTATCCCTCACCTCAGACACGTCGTAAACTCCTTCTCACCAAGCAATACTTCCACCTCAACCGTCAGTCTCCGCATTGCCAAAGTAACCAAGAGCAATCAACAGCTGCTGCATGTCTTCACACAAGATTGAATCCAACAAGCCCAATACGCTCAGCTTATCCAAGCTCTAAATGAGGCATCTCCTTCGATTATGCGTCCAGGTCATCCCTATCTAACAAAACAGCACTGCAATACCCAGCACCCTACGTCCAGACCGTCAAAACTAGCCACCACAAGCATCCAAGCAACCCACCTCCGCTTGATCTGCCAGAGACGTGGCGGCACAACATGCTATTCACGCCTTGTACTACTACTATACTTACCCCCGCGAGCCCAACCTCTCAATCTTATCCTATCTCATCCCATCATCTCCACTATACCCTCAGATACAACCATGCAGCCACAGTACAACACCGTATAAGCAAACTACCCACGCCATTCCACCTTCCACCTTCCACCTTCCGCAATACTCCCGTTCGACAAATAGAATAGTATAGCACTTGACACACAGTACTCTATTAATTGGTAGTCTACCTAGGAACTATCCTCGAACTAGATGACAAGAAGAAGAAGAAGAAGAAGAAGAAGAAGAAGAAGAAGAAGAAGAAGAAGAAGAAGAAGAAGAAGAAGAAGAAGAAGAAGAAGAAGAAGAAGAAGAAGAAGAAGAAGAAGAAGAAGAAGAAGAAGAAGAAGAAGAAGAAGAAGAAGAAGAAGAAGTACACCATACAAACACACACACCGAGGTAAAGGACAATGCGGCGCTGCAAGAGCCGTGCAAGTTCAATATGAAGGCATGATATACTGGACATTCTTCTCTATTTTGCGCGCTTTAATTCCTCCTATTCCAGTTCGATTCCGGCAATGTTGATATTACTACACATCTTCTCTAACGACTTAATACTCGAGTGAATCCCTAGAACATGCATGTGCATCTGTATTTGTATCTAGACACTGTCAGACTTTTCCCCCTCTCACGTGCATCACCATCACCATCACCATCCCACACTCAACCTCGTACATCATAGCAAAGGAAAAAAAAGAAAAAAAGGCATAAAAAAAGTTGTCGAAATCATTAATTAAAAAAAGCTCCGGTAGCCCCAAATATCTTCTCTGTGGAACTGGATAACGACCAAAAAAAACACAATCAAATTCCCCCGTTACTCCATGACCAACCAGCCAAACATGTCCCAGAATAAACACGATGGAAATGCAAGGTAGTAGCATGGATCTACGTCCCATCGCAGTCGCAGTCTTGCAGTCTTTCGCGCGATATCCCCAAACACATGTATTCTAACGTCACAGCTAGCAGTTGCACCCCCCAGGCCCCTGTGTCTGATTAGCCTCGGGCCTCAGATTAACCCCTTGGCGCTGCTGTCCCGGCCTTAAGTTCCGCGGCCCCGTCGCCTGGTCAATGGGCAGCTTCTTCGCGATGGCGGTAAACAGCTCCTTGACGTTGTCGGCCGTCTTGGCGCTCGTCTCGAAGAACAGCAGGCCGGCCTCTTTGGCGTATTGCTCGGCGTCGGCCGTGGAGATGGCGCGCTTGGAAGGGTCGTCGGCGACGAGATCGGCCTTGTTGCCAGCGAGAGCGATGATGATGTTTTCGTTGGCTTGGCGTTGGAGTTCTTTTACCCAGGCTTTGGCTTTGTCGAGGGAGGCCTAGGTGGAGGATATGTTAGTTTTGCTTCGCGTCATGGGTGGGCAAGGAGGGATGACGCACCGCCTGTGTAATGTCATAGACGACTACAGCGCAGTTTGCATTTCGGTAGTACATGGGTGCAAGCGACTTGTAGCGCTCCTGGCCTGCCGTGTCCCAGATCTCGAACTTGACGGTTGTGTTTTCATCGAGGGCGATGGTTTGGGTGAGGAAGGCGGCGCCGATGGTGGATTCCCGGTAGTCGTCGAATTGGTCCTTGACGAAGCGCAATACGAGAGACGACTGCGGCATGTTAGCTTATATCATGGCTGCCTGGACAGGCGTGCGCACCTTTCCGACGGCGGACTCTCCTGTCGACTGTTAGCAGAGCTTTCTATGCGAACGATGATTCCGTACCCAACAGCACCAGCTTGAACTGTGCGAATCTGGAGCCTCCGGGCCGTTGACCTTGCTGCATCCTGGCCGACATGACGGGGAACGGGGGACGGGGGTGACGCGGCGCTGGCGGGTCGTGGCGGAGAGGGTTGTGCAGTGTTCAGAGGTGGCGGTGCAGGACGTGGGAGGTGTTGTATACTGCTGCGTGTGTAGGGGGGACGGGGGCGAACGGGCAGGTGAGGGTGAAAGAGCTGGTGGGTGCTGTGACGAGGTGCTGCGTCTGGGTGCTTGGCTCTACCGTAGCGCACGAGTCGGGGACCCTTGGCCGCACTGGCCGCCATGACGAAACAGGCCGTTTGAGAAGACATATCAGGAACACATTGCCAAATAATCGCCAGCACACGGCACACGCGCATACACGCCAGAGCTCTACGCTCCTCCTATTCCCTCCCACCATGAGCGTCGCCCTGCCCTACCGCGACATCAACGTGCACTCGTCGCCCTCGCACTACGCCTTCTCGTCGCCCTCGTCGCCCGCCGCCCCGACGCTGGTAGTAGACCGCCCGTCAGGTGACATCCGCCTTCACGATGGCAAGCTGCTGGGCTCCAAGCGCGTGTCGAGCATTGCAGGCATCCTCGGCATGATCAAGCTGCGACTGGGTATGCGCTCTGCACTCTGCACAGCCTGGGGGCTCCGATGCTGACACGTCAAGACAAGTACATCATCGTCATCACAAAGGCCCAGCCTATGGGTAGGATCAAGGGCCACATGATATACAAAATCGTCGCCACCGAGTTCCTCTCCTTGCGCGAGAAGCCTCTGCACGACGCCGACGAGGACCACTACCTCGGCCTCCTCAAGACGCTTCTCAAGACGAGCCCGCTCTTCTTCTCCTACTCGTTCGACCTGACCAACACCTTCCAGCGCCAGGCCCACCTCGACCCCTCGATGCCCCTCTGGAAGCGCGCCGACGACCGCTTCTACTGGAACCGCTTCGTCTCCAGCGACTTCATCGACTTCCGCGCCGGCCAGGGCGCCGGCTATGGTAGGCACGCGGGCGGCCACCAGCCCGGCGCCGACCCCTACATCCTCCCCGTCATGTACGGCATGATGGAGATTAAGAACACGTCCATCAAGGGCACCCCGCTGACCTTTATTCTCATCACGCGCCGCTCGCGCCTCAAGGCCGGCACCCGCTACTTCTCGCGCGGCATCGACGACAACGGCAACGTGTCCAACTTCAACGAAACAGAGCAGTCCATCATCCTCAACGACAACGCATCACGCGGCCCCGGCGGCTTCAGCTCCACCCAGGACGGTGCAAGTGTTGCGAACGCGGGCAAGGAGACGCAGGTCCTCGCCTACGTGCAGACACGCGGCAGTGTCCCCGTCTACTGGGCCGAAATCAACACGCTGAAATACACGCCCAAGCTCCAAGTCCGCGGCATCGACAACGCCCTGCCAGCCGCCAAGAAGCACTTTTCCGAGCAAATCCGTTTGTACGGCGACAACTGGCTGGTCAATCTTGTGAATCAAAAGGGCAGGGAGCAGCGCGTCAAAGAGGCTTACGAACAAATGGTCGAGCAACTGCAGAGCTCGCCCGCCGAAGACGTCCAAGCCGATCGCATGACGAGCGAGAAGTTCCACATTATCGACTCTTCTGGGAATGCGGGCAAGCACACTCTGTTTGACCGCTTGCATTACATCTACTTTGACTTTCACAACGAAACAAAGGGCCTCCGCTGGGACCGCGCCAAGTTGTTGCTGAATCAGCTCGAACCGCATATTTTGCAAAATGGATACTTCTGTGGTGTTGATATGCCAGGTGAAAGCGGCGTGGAAGTGCGCCGACACCAGACTGCTGTCGTGCGGACGAATTGCATGGACTGTCTGGATCGCACAAACGTGGTACAGTCTATGCTCGGTCGCTTCGTCCTGTCACGCATGTTGATTGACCTCGGTATTATGCGCGAAGGCGAGTCCGCGGAAGAAGACAAAGACTTTGAGTTTCTGTTCCGCAACGTCTGGGCTGATAACGCAGACGTCGTGTCGAAGAGTTACTCCGGCACCGGCGCGCTCAAGACTGATTTCACGCGCCTGGGTGTGCGGACCAAGGCTGGTGCACTGCAGGATCTGAACAACAGTATCACGCGGTACTGCCTCAACAACTTTGCCGATGGCCCCCGGCAGGATGGATTCGACCTCTTCCTGGGCAACCATCTTCCGAGCGATGGCGTTGGCGGCGGACAATTGCTGTTCGCGGACCGCCGTCCGATTTTCATCCAGTCGATACCGTACATGTTCGCCGCCGCTATTTTCCTCATCCTCGTTGGCAGCCTGACTCGCCGCGCGCCCGACGCCACCGTCTGGCCGCTGCGCCTCTTGCTGCTGCTGAGTCTGGTTATGGCGGGTATGTGTGTGAATTTCATGTGGAGTCATGGCACGTTATATGTAAGTCTTGTCGTCTGCATGGTTCTGTACCCCCATGATGGAACCCTTGACTAACACGACCACAGGTCAACTGGCCCAAACTCAATCGCCAACCCCCGCAAACTGAAGCCTTCCACGAGACGCTGCAGAAAGTCCGGAATCATCCTGTTGTTGGGCCGTTGGTGGGGGGCTCGACGAGGCATGAGCGCGGGAAGAGTGATGCGAGGTTGTTGGGGCTGGAGGAGGGCAAGAAGAGGATTGAATGAGTGGTTGGGGTAGGATGGATGGAAGGGAGTGGGGTGGGTATGAAGGGCAGTGGATTGAGGGGTTTTGCTGAGATGTTTGGGGCTCGTTTGGTGGAGTGTATGATTAGATTATTTTCTTCTTTCTCTCTGTTCTTTACTTCTTTTCTTGTTACTACTAGGTGGGGTAAATATGGATAGATGGTTATAGGAGCGTTGACGGTAATATATATTCATTCCAAAAAGCTGGCTAGCTAGCTAGCTAGGCCTTATACAGTCTACTTGATTACTTATCTATCGATTACCTATAGGCTATGGGTTGAGTCCCAAGTGTAAATTTATAGACGTATTACTACAGTAGCTATGACGTGATGTGATGTTTATTCACCATGCATTACGTCTGGCACACGAATCTACGGAATGTGTGTCTATCTGCTATGTCTAGTGCTGTAGATGGCGGATCGTGGATCGTGAATGGAGGTGGAGATGGAGGTGGAGATGGAGATGTGGTTGTGGCTGTGGCTGTGGCTGTGGCTATGTCTATAGCTGCGTCTATAGCTGTAGCTGTAACTCCTCGACAAGACGTCTCTGCATCCCCACCGATGATACTCTACGTTAGTTTTCTTGACACGAGCAGGTGGGTTATGTGCTTGTTGGCTGGGTGGGTGGGGTACATACGTAGCAGCTTGGGCGTTTACTCTTTCGACCATGTACTGTATGTAGGGTTTATTCGATCGAGCTAGCGTACCGTAGCCGTTGGATTGTTTCGCGGGTAATCTGCATCTGTATCACGTCACGGCAGCTTGTGCTGGAACGTTACTGGGTGGGTTTTACTTTACTTTGCTATGCTTTGCTATGCTTGGCTGGCTGGCTGGCTGGATGGATGGAAGGATGCATGAGTGGGGCAGATCAGGAGGGGTGGTGGGGTAACGTCCTATTGAGCGCGTACATACGATGCGATACGATACAGCACGTCAGACATATTTCCTGCATGCATGCATGCAGGTGGGATAGTTGGTACCGCACTGTATGTAAACGGTTCCACATTGTCCGTTGCCGTTGCGTTGGGCGAACTCGTCAAGTGTAGTTCATACTGTACAGTACGATCAAACACCCGCCCGCCATGTCATGGACATTATAATCGTTGACCAGGAGAGCGGGCGACAGGTAGGCAGGCAGGCGTTTATATCAACCAACCCAATTAGGGTGCGATCATGTGTTTAGCGCACTCCCTCGTTGAATCTGCATGTACGGCGCTAAGCTCCTGCGAAGGAAGGAAGGAGCTGCATTTCGTCACTATTGGAGGATTTCTGACCGTTTACCAGAGTTCAGGTGGGAAGGTGGGCGACGTGATGTAACGAGAGGAGGAGGAGGAGGAGGAGGAGGAGGGGGGGGAGGATGATGCTATAAAACCCGGTGTACCTAGTGATATACCGTACAAACTGGATCTTCCATGCCCATCACCTATCCATTTACGCACCTAACCATCTACCCCAGCTACAGTATCGCAAACATGTCGCTCTCCAACTCCTCGCTCACCCCCCACACCCCTTTGGAACACCCACTAACCACCCACCTCCACTCCCTCCCCCTAACACCTCCCCTCCTCCTAGCTACCGTCCTCGTCCTCGTGCTCTCCCTCCTCGCCATAAAACACAACAAAACCAGCACCAGCACCAGTCCAAGTATCCCTCCACCACCCTTAGCCAACCCCCCACGCTGGAACCAAACCGTGCTATCCAAACGCCTTGAATTTCTCCGCAACGGGCGCGCCATTATGAATGAAGCGAGACAGCGGTATGGCAGGCGTCCGTACAGGTTAATCACGGATACAGGCGAGGTGTTTATCTTGCCGCCCGAGTATGCGGTGACGATACGGAATGAGGGGGGATTTGAGCTTTAGTAAAGCGATTGAGGAGGTCTGTATACCTGTGTATTGATGAGTGAACTGTGGGAGCTCATGTGCTGGTAGAACTTCTCTGGCTATTTATCTGGCTTCGAGCCGTTTGGCGCGCTGCATCATCCGAAGAGGTTGGTGCAGAATGTGGTGAGGAAGCAACTTACTCGGTCTTTGAGTAAGTGAGTGAGTGAGCGGAGTGATTCGACACATACACGTATACATCCTGCAGAGCTAACTCACCCACAAGACACAATAACCAAGCCCCTCTCAGACGAAACGACCCACGCTCTCAACGTAATCCTCGACACATCACCAGCCTGGCAAGAAACCACCATAACAGAAGCCATCCTCCAGCTCATCGCCCGCCTCTCCACCAGAGTCTTCCTCGGCGCCACAATGTGCCGCAACGAAACCTGGCTCGCAGCATCGAAATCCTACACTGTCTCTAGCATAACCCTCTCCCTCCAAATCGCCGCTCTCCCTCGCTTCCTAAAGCACCTCGTCCCCTATCTCTCCCCCCTCCGCAAAGCGCGTTCGACAACAACTAGCCGACCTCCGCGCCCTCCTCACTCCGCTCCTCGCACAGCGCGCCGCGCTCAAAGCCGAGGCGCGCAGGACGGGGGACGTGGAACCGTTGTTTGACGACATGATTGAGTGGTATGAGCGGGAGAGTGGGGGGGAGCCGTATGATGCTGCTGTTTTCCAGAGTCTTCTTTCCGTCGCCGCGATACATACTACGTCGGAGTTGCTGACGAATACGCTGACGTTGGTGGCACGGGAGCCGGGGTATGTCGAGGCGCTACGGGAGGAAATAGTGCGTGTGTTGAGGGCGGAGGGCATGACGAAAGCTGCGCTCGCAGGATTGAAACTCATGGATAGTGCGTGCAAGGAGACGCAGCGGTTTAGACCGGGGTCGTTGTGTAAGTTTTTCCCTTCTTGGTGGTGTTAGATCAGGGAGCGTGTATGGACATGTATTCAAGTCACGTGCTAACACATTATACCGCACAAAGTGGGCATGCGCCGCTTCGCGCAGCGCACCCTCATTCTACCCGACGGCACGCGCATTCCCAAGCACACCCAAGTCGCCGTCGACAGCATCAACATGCTCGACCCAGCCGTGTACCCTAGTCCAGACACCTTCGACATCTACCGCTACTACCGCATGCGTCAGGACCCCGCTACAGCCAGCAAGGCGCACTTTGTCTCGACGGGCCCGGATAACCTGTCCTTTGGACATGGCGCTCAGGCCTGCCCCGGCCGCTTCTTCGCTGCCAACGAGGTCAAGATTGCGCTGTGCCATCTCTTGCTCAAGTATGATTGGGAGGTTGTGCAGGGGAAATGTGATACAGAGGCTAGACATGTGGTTGGGGAGACGATGGGGCTGGATCGGGGGAATAGGCTGAGGTTTAGACGGCGGGTGGAAGAGGTTGATTTGGATAACTTGGCTTTTGTGTGATGGTTCGGGAGGCGGAGGGGGTGGGGGCGTTTGATGCATTTTCTACATGTAGTGCGACGTGTTGTATTAGACAAACTGGAGATTATAGTATGGAAATATGGACTTGAAGTTGACTGGTGTAGAGTGGGTATCGTGTTTCCAACGCCAGTACGAACAAAAAATGAAATCGGATATCGTATCGTAAAACCGCTTTTGTGGAATCGTCAGACGTGCATCGTTTCATGTCATGAGGATAGTCGTGCAGTGACCGGTCGTAAGGGCGTCCATATGGTTCAACGTCGTGGCAACGACATTAACCTCGTTCCTTCCCTCTTGACAGAATAACAACATCAAACTCGTCGTCAACACTCTCTTCCTCATGACTCGCTGCTTTCCGCAGACTTTCCCTCTCATCCCCATAGCTCCTCCCAACAAAGTCCCAGCCATCACCCTCCAGCCTCGTGCGCAAACGTTGGAGATTGCTATCCGCCGCGCGCCGGAAAACGCCAGCCCACTTGTTCTGTCCATCCGCGGGTGGTTGGGGTGCCGTCGACGACTGCGACGCCGAGGGCGACAAGGTTCCCTGGCTCGACGACTCTGTTTCTGTATCCACGTCGTCTTCCTCCCAGTCATCCAACTCGGGCAGGATCCACAAGTCGGATTCTGACGTCTCACCGCTCGCCGCCATGTTCAGATTCAAGCACGTGCTCTGGTGGATGCTCATGCCTTGTTTTCTTCTTCCTCTTAAGAGCGGACTCGGGCTGGTGAGCTGTTTTGGTTGGGGAAGCCAGGTTGGAGGGGCAGAGGAGCGGTGGAGTGAGATGGTGGTGGTGGGTTTGCGCTTTTTGGAAGAGTTGGGCGAGGTGGCGCGTGACCGCTGTGGAGGTATGGATGTGGCGCACGAGGGGAAGTGACCGTATATGGCGTTGCTAAGATCGTAGTGGAAATCTTCGTCGTCACGCGCGACGGCGCTGTGCTGTGTGTTTGTGGCCATTTCGCGATTTGTTGTCGACGTGTGGCCAGGTGTTCAGATTCGCGGCGCAGCTGACGGTCAAGTAGAGTTGATGTTGGTGTTGGAGATGGTCAGAGCTGCAACCGAGGAACAAAGCCACAGTTGAATTTTCCTGCTCCAGACGGATGTGGAAGGTGGGTCTCTCCGCAGATGGCGCGGGCTGTTGTTGAGGTGAAGGCGGCGTTCTGGAGGTAATCTGCTGACGTTGCAAGCTGCTGACGTTGACTGCTGTGCTAACTTGACCGTGTTTGAGTTGGTCTATTTGAGTACGAATTTGAGTAGAAATTTGAGTACGAATTCAGAGTTGAGAGTGCAAGTGAAGTGAAGTGAAGGAAGCGACCAAGGAAAAGAGAAAGAAAGGGTGAGGTGAAAGTGAGCAAGTTAGCAGTTGTCAGAATCCGCTCTGGGTACCACGGCGCAGCACGACTGGCTGCGGGTCGTAAGTCTAAACCTCACGCGATAGGCGGCGCAATAGTGAAGCTGCAGTCAATAGGTGATCAAGCGTGGATTGACACGGCATTTCCGACGTCGGTCGGTGTTGTCGGTGTCGTGGATGTGTGGACCACAAAGGCACGAGTGAAGTGCAGGCGAGGCGTCCGTGCACCCTGACGTGGGTGTCGGTTGAGCTCCAAATCTTCAGGCTGGCCGACGACGACGCCGCCCATCACTACCACCGCCGCCCTCCATCCAACACCTCCCCCCCCCCCGGGCCAGCCGACCATGCTGCGCGCCTCCATCCTCCGGGCCTGTCCTGCCGCCCGGCCATTGGCCCGCGCCGCCCGCCCGCAATGGCACGCCGCCCACCGCTTCTACGCCGACGACAAGAAGAGCCTGGGCGAGACGGCCGTCCCCAACCCGGCGCCCACCAGCCCCCCGTCCGTCGGCGAGGGCACCATCGCCGCCGCAGATATCCCAAAGGCGCCGCCAGCCCCCGACAGCACCGTCATGGCGGCAGTGTCCCGCGATGCGCCCGCCGTATCGCCCAAGACGACGCCCCCCACCGGCCCCGGATCCGCGAGCATCGCCCCCGACCCCGTCCAGCCCAAGCCTAAGAAGAAGCGACGCATCTTCCGCAAGCTGCTGCTCTGGCTGGCGGTGCTGTCGGGGCTGGGCTACGCCGGCGGCGTCTGGTACTCGCTCGTCTCGGACAACTTCCACGACTTCTTCACCGAATACATCCCCTACGGCGAGGATGCCGTGGCCTACTTCGAGGAGCGCGAGTTCCGCCGGCGCTTCCCTGGCCGCGCGGGCGACGCGAGACTGCAGCCCCAGATCTCTGGCGAGAACAAGATCACCATCCCCGGACGCAGCGGCCTGACTGCGCGCCCGGCCCAGGAGAACAAGAGCGACCTGCGCTCCAAGGGCCCCCATCTGAGCGCCGTCGACGCCAACACAAAGCCCGCCAGTACCGAGACGACCGGACAGCAAACCAAGCTCTCCTCCCCGCCGCAAGAGAAGAAGGCGGCCCCAGTCGAGGTAGTCAGGAAGGAGTCTCCAGCCACGCCCATCTCTCAGCTCGACCACCTCAGCGTGCCCTCCGCGACGGAGCCCGTCGTGCAGGATGTCGTCAAGATCGTCAACGACATCATCACCGTCATCAACGCCGACAACACACACGACGGCAGATACAACTCGGCTCTCGACAAGGCCAAGAGCGAGCTCGCAAGGGTCGTCTCCGACATCAACATGATGAAGGAGAGCCTCCACAAGCAGACGGAGGACAAGGTCAAGGCCGCCCACGCCGAGTTCGACCAGGCGGCCAAGGAGCTCGTCACGCGTCTCGACCACCAGATGCAGGCCCAAGAGGCCCAGTTCAAGGAGGAATTCGAGAACGAGCGCGAGCGTCTGTCACAGTCCTACAAGCAGCGTCTCCAGTCTGAACTCCAGGCTGCACAAAACGTCTACGACCAGAAGCTCAAGAACCAGCTCCTGGAACAGAGCATCAACATGCAAAAGTCCTTTACAGCCAACGTCCGCGAACGCGTCGAAGCCGAACGCGACGGCCGCCTCGGCAAGCTCAACGAGCTCTCATCCTCGGTCCACGAGCTCGAGAAGCTGACGGGAGAGTGGAACAGCGTCGTCGACGCCAACCTCAAGACGCAGCATCTCGTCGTCGCTGTCGAGGCCGTCAAGTCGGCCCTCGAGACGCAGGCCATCCCCAAGCCCTTTGTCACCGAGCTCGCTGCTCTCAAGGAGATTGCCGCCGACGATCCCGTTGTCAGTGCGGCCATTGCTTCCATCAACCCCGCCGCCTACCAACGCGGCATCCCCAGCTCCGCCCTGCTCATCGACCGCTTCCGCCGCGTCGCCAGCGAAGTCAGAAAAGCCGCGCTGCTGCCCGAGGACGCCGGTGTCGCCTCCCACCTCGCCTCCCTCGCCATGAGCAAGGTGCTCTTCAAGAAGAGCGGTCTGGCTATCGGCGGCGACGTCGAAGCCGTCCTCGCGCGCACAGAAGTCCTTCTCGAAGAGGGCGATCTCGACGCCGCGGCGCGTGAAATGAACGGCCTGCAGGGCTGGGCAAAGGTGTTGAGCAAGGACTGGCTGGGCGAGTGTAGGAGAGTGCTCGAAGTCAAGCAGGCATTGGATGTTATTGCTACCGAGGCGAGGCTGAATAGCTTACTCATTGACTGATGGCGATGAAGTGGTTGTGGTTGCTGCCTTTCCAAGTCTTGATTCGTAGCACGGACCCGGTACTACTGTAGTTTTGTACGAGTATTAGTCTATATGGTAGAAAACCTTCTTGTTCTTGTTCTTGTTCTTTGTCTCGTCTCGTCTTTATAAGACTCGCAGCGTGGGAGGTGAGATGGAGTATTATGAATGTGGACTAGTGTGGTCTTGTCGCTAAACCCCTTTTTGATTGGGGTTGTCGTTGTGGTTGTACGGGTAGATACTGGTAAATACGGGAATGGATGAATAGATGGATGGTGGCTGGATGGAGAGATGGAATATGTGATTTTCTAACACTGTTGCAACGTTACTACTGTAAGCGATTACTTGCGTTGTTGTGGGTATCTTGTTGCGCTTGTTCGTTGTTTGTTTCTGCAGTTTTGTAAGGGTTGGTATAGGTATGGTGTGGCTTGCCTGCCCAGCGGCGTGTTCTTCTGGCGTATTCTTGTGGCGTATTCTTGTGCTTTGCTTGATCTGCTTGAGGTGTTTCGGTGATGTTGTGTTACGCTAGGCGATTCTGAACTGCGAGGTAGCAGTGTGCGGTATTACGTTTTGAGGCTTGTGTAAGTAGAGTAATGTTCTTATACTGTAGAGCCTGAGCTAGGTACTAACGCGTCTATCTACCTAAGCTTGACTTAACTCTAGCCTCTTCACTACAGTAGCCCAAGGTCCATTTCCTATTCGACACCTCCCGCCCGCCCACTATCAACCAACGTCGCATTCAATCCACCCACTCCGCTTGGAGAGCTCTGCCCAGCCTACGACAGACGGTGTTGCATCAATCATCCAAAGGAGGGTTCTCGTCAAAGTCATGCCAAGATTCACCAGCTCCATGTTTCGTCTTCTGTTTGCAGCGTTTGAACAGGTGCTTTAAGCTTTTTGGAATCTGGGGGTCGCCCGGTCTCCGCAACGCATCTAATTTCGAGTGCCAGTCGACCTCGTCATCTCCTTTGCACTTGCCATTGTGACTGCAAAAGTCTTCAAAGTCCTCGGAAAACATGAGACCGGAGTGGAAAAGAAATTCAAAGCTCTCGTCTTTGTCCCGGCTCCACGTACCGTCGTTCCAGCCAAACTCGCCGCTCATACAGGGGTAGTTGCGCGCCTTGTTGACCCAGACGCTGGAGATGGCCTCGCCGCCTGGGTTGCGGGAAATTGGGAGACTGAAGCTACCTGGGAATTTCCCATAGTTTTTCCCCAAATACTTGCCGTGTTGCAAAGCCGCGGAAATGTTGGAATAGTCAAGGTTGTGTATGGCGTCGTGCAGTTTGTTCTCGTGGACGAATCTCGAGGAACGGACAATGTCCTCCATGGTAATTCCGTAAGGGGTAGCTTGCCTTCCCTGGATCAAGTTTCGATAGCTGGTAGGGCAGTGAATGAGGGCTTTGTCGTCTGTCAGGCTGTCACACTTGCGGGAAATATCCAGGGCATAAACATAGTATACCGAGGTCGGATGTTCAGCCAAACAGACCCGGCTCTCTGCAGGGCCACGCGTATCGTGCTCGCAGCCACCATAAGCTACATCCGCCCAGACAATGTATGATCTCTCTTGTGCCCACGCTCCGTTGACTACGCTCCGGAACATCATCTCTTCGGCCATCTTTTCGAGACCGCCTTGTATATTCCCGTCTCTTCTGAAAAAGTACTCTCCTTCTAGGATGCCGATCAGGTCTTGATCACGTTTGTTGCGATCGCCTTCCATAAAAGACTGCATGTCATGCATGATATTAATCATTATGACATGGCGAAAGTCATTCAGCGATTGACGTAGATTCTCCTCCAGGTCAGACGTGAGCTGTTCGGGATCCGGACGAGCGGCGTTGGTAGTACCAACAATAGAGATGTAGGTATTCGTCACCATATTTGTAACGGAAACTGCCATCGTTTCCGCGATCCCAAACACAGGCAATGCCATTGCTCCGCCAGCTATTAATCCTGCGCCTGCTACCACAGCCATGGCTAGTTTCTCGTACCTTCTCCGGTCATTCAGTCTGTCCTGGAGCTGCTGTTTTATACGCGGCGCAGCGCTATATGTCCGGATGGTTTCGGGTATTCTGCCGTCAATGTACATTGCAGCTTCATCCATGGCTATGCGCTGGCTCTTGAACAAATGATCCAACCTAGATATCTGCTCGAACACGTAGTATGCCATATGCTTGTCGTGTGGCGATAACTCGGGGTTCAAAAATTGACACGAGGTTAGCCCGCACGTTCCAACACTGTCGCAGAATACGGAGCTCGCCACGAGATCGCGGGCGAAATGATCGCGGAGGTACAAGGGGAACGATGTATAGGAAGTGTCGTATAGGAAGCGGTCGTAGTGCGTGCGAGAGAATTGAGCGATTTCGTCCTTGTTAGCCATCCAGCTTTCGGCCATAGGAATATCGAGGCCACAGCTCAGTTGTGGCGATGTAGACGTAAGTGAGTTTGTGGGCGTCTTGCTTGGTGGAGGTGGCTTTCGAGGCAGATGGAGGAGATCTGGCATCGTGACTGGAATGCTGGTAGCAACGTCGTTCAATACGAGCTAAAGGTGGAGGATAAACCTGGCGGCCCTCATCTTGCTTGGAAGTGTTTTCGACCGCTGATGTGTGTGGCGATTTCAAGGCCGAATCCTGCTCAGCTTTGGTCAGTTTCAAAGAGCTAGCGAAAGAATGAAGAATATTCTTACCCTTAAAAGAAGCAAGAGATTTTTATGCTTTGGAGCTATTTTTTTTTTGGACGATCAAGAAGCCTCTCTCCCGTGATTGTCTCGTGTACTCCACCTTTGATATACCGGGCGTGGCATTGGTCTTTCTGATTGACGAAATGTGGTTTGGCTCTCGGATAAACCAGATTTCCAGGGTTTTCTATCATGCGCAAAACTTGAAATAGTCTGGAATGGTCTATCGTCGTTTTTTCCACCGATTGTATTCGCAAAAGCTAGAAAGATGTCTCGTCACCCAAACAGACAAGGATGATGACCGGGTATCCCCTATGGAAGTTGTGACTTCCACTTGCTTTCCACCCACCCACCCACCTACCTGTAGCGACTACCCTTCCATCCATTCCCACCACTTCATAAAATGGTTTACGCTTACCTAGTGCAGCACGAGCCAATTATACCCTCCCCAATCCCAGCCCAGCCCAGCCCATCTCAACCAATATAATCTCTCGCATAGGGGAAATCGCACGTACAAAACGATGGCACTTCATCCACATATCAAATCGCGTTACCCAAGATCAAACGCATTCCTAGCCTGACCATTCGTCAGAAAACGTCCCTCGGATACCCTTCGCTCACCGCCCGTCCATCTCAAATGTTCCGTCGTTGGTTAATCACCCGCTTCCCTCACGACTCACTCGCTGCTGCAGTGCCCCGACTGAAACTATACAGTATGCTAGATACCAGCTAGTGTGCCTTCCCCACTCTACCGACTTGGCGTCGTAGTCAGCAGACAGGAACCATGTGTATCGGCGTGTTAGATGAGTTTGTCTTTATTCATGTCCATACCCATGTCCAAATCCAAGTCCAAGTCCCGGTCCACGTCGTCTCTACAGTACGCCCTATGTAGCCATACCACAATGAACTTCACCACACCTTGTATATCCCAGTCGTAGCCGAGTAGTCTACTGCCATCCCGCCCACATCCTACGAGTATGCAGGTGACTAAGTCCCGCTCCAGTCTTGTCTATCTAGTAAAGTGTCTGCAGTACCGTATCAACAACACCTGGAACTGTTCTCCGTGTATATTTTCCTGCGTACGCATACTTAACATTGACCTCGAACTCAACCGACGGACAGGAACGCGTTCTGCAGTCCTCCGCAAAACAGTTGCGCTAGGTAACATACGTATAGGTCCTAGGTAGGCTCCGCAGGTAATACGGCTGGGACTGATTGAATAAATGCTCCCCACAACGTGGCTGGCGATCGCTTGCGCAACGGAGGATCGTGCAGTGTTATCTCAGTCGTAGCCTAGCGTCCAGCTCCGATGAAGAACATATTGCGAAGCCCATAGCAAGACGTATCGAGATGGTCTTGGCTAAGCACTGCTTTAATATTGCTGGCATCCAGATTTTGTCCGTTTTTCGTCGTTAGCAATGCATCGTCTAAAGCACACGAGATATATTGTCGGCTTGCTTTCCGCTCTCCAGCTAGCGCGGTCAAGCCCTTGCTATATACAATACGCAACCATGTCTCTCGACAAAACCACCATCGCAGCCATCATAACCGGCATCCTCGCCCCATTGGGTGCGCTAACTACAGTCTGAATGTCCAGCTAGAAGGAAGCCCGAAATCAAGCACATACGAACGAAATAGGGCGCTTGCCCGGTCCTCCGTCCCGATTATAATCAAATCGTCGCATGGGATCTATCTAAATCGTTCTACGACGTGCTCGACGAGGCAAAACTACACGCCGACGCACTGCGCCGCCTATGGCATCGGTTGGTCCAGCTAATTCATGTGCATCTTCTCGGCCAGTCACTTTGCCGGCGTGCACACTATCCGCGAGCCGACGTATTTCTATCCCGAATATCACGCGAGAGACGAGGTGGACAGGCTGAAAAAGCTGCTCTGGAAAGACGCAAGAACGAATTTCTTTCCATGCCTTATAACGGGCGGGATAATCTGGAAATGCTGCTAGTCTGAAGATGATGCTACTGACTGCGCGAGGACACTTGACTGGAATCGTGGAGCATGATGGCGTAGCGACGGCGAGAAGAGCTGCGGACAGTTGATTGGCTGGGTTGAGTTCCAGAAAAAGGTATGCGCCGACGAGGGAAACGGGGAACGGGGAGTTAGACGAGCTGGCTATGCTGTTTGAATGAATGGTACGAGGTTGAGTTCCAGCGGATCGTATACTGTCTGTTCGAAAGCCTGTATGCGAACAAGTGGCTAGTGAAGACGAATTCTCAGGGCTAAGAAGCGCAGCAAGAAACCCGCGATGAACACGACTTGGACAAACCCAAAGAGCACGCTTTGATAAATAACGAAAAGAAAACAAAGAGACTCGCAGAAGAAGAAGCAAGTATCAAACGTTAACAACAAGCCTGCCCATCCACCACCGTCACGGTCCCCGATCACCAGCACCTCCCCAGCACCCTCATACTCGTGCCCTCCGGCTCCACCACCATGACTCTCACCCATTCCTTCCATCGCGCACATGCACCATTTACTCAAAACACAAAACATTAGCCTGTCACAACCCGCTACGCCTTATAACCAGATACCTCATTTCATTCAACTGCACTTCCGCCACGTGTAATCCTTATCAAGTAGACCTCGCTATACCATCGTCTATTTAAGCTTATAAAAGTAGTTGGATCTTCTTACAGAGATAATTAAAAACGTTATATAGAGTTGAGTTACTTTGTGAGATGATAATTAAGCTATGTTAAGACTAGGCATTACCCGTTTACGGCCCAAGTAACCAATCTACCTACGGCTTTGGATAGATGATGCCGGATTTGTGTATGCGAAAACATCACGCGCCTAGACTTTTGCGTAAGAGCCTTCTTTTACCACTGGTGTCGTGATGAGGTGGGTTTATTGGAAGATCAGGGCGGGTACCTAGTGGGAGCACAAGATCTACGCACATTGTTGATCGTGTGAAGTAGTTCCACTGGCCTGTCGTGGTAGAGAGACTGTAGCAGTATGAACCTTTATACACCTGAAACACTCACAACCTACTAATACCTGCGCTGTTGGCGCAAACGTATAGTCATCGAATAGTGCCTCGCTATACCTACCTTGATGCTACATTTTGTTGTGAGGATCCCTTGCTCTAAATTTGCGCATTCAACTTGCTTCGCCAAAGTTTATCCTATCTGCCAAACCTACTTTTCGTCAAGCCTTGCTGGACCCACTGGGAAGTGTGAAAGAAGACGTACTGGTTGCATACTACCATCCACCATGGCGAAATCGCCTGCAAGTATGCGCAGTCTACGACCGGCAATGTACACGGCACAAGGCATGGGCGGCTATCGTGCCTGACTATCGAATGTTATAGTTTGCATTAACAGCTAGGTCCTTTCACACAGTCTGCGTGGATAACTGGGAACAACCTAGCAAAAGTTGTTTGGAGAAAGGACCGATGGGACGCCGCGGATATAATGGTACGCTAGAGCGGCAGCTCACACATGGCGGAGCATGCCAAACTCTGGATGGCTGATTCCGATGAGAGAATGGCATTTTCTTTCGCTCAACGTAGATGCCTTGCGTTTGGTGTTTGTTAGAGATGCAGTGGCTGGGCGCCTGGCTTTCCTTTTTGCGGAGCGTGCCGTTTCAATAGAGAGTATCCAATGACCATCCAACGGGACCGCGTCCGAATCATGTTCCTGGCTCAGATCATGAGTGCAGATGAGATATGCGAGAATCGACAATCGTGCCATGCCGTACCCCGTCTCGAGCGCACGCGACACAGCTTCAGCCTCGCGATCAACTGGCCGCCTCATACATAGACGTACCCTCGTGTCGGGTCCGCACAAAAGGGTCATTAGCCTTATGCCGGGTCAGGGACCTGATTGAGGATACCTCACCGGTGCGGAGAATTTCGCACAAAGACCCAGCGATATGGCTTTTGGAACCGAGAGACTGCAAACGATTCAGCATGCTCAAATGTAAGCGTCATAAGCCGACGAGTCAGTAGGTATCCTGGTCATATGCCACGCCTCAGCCGTCAAAACGTGGATTGCAGATGAGTTCTGTAAATTGCAACCCATGGGCGGCACACGTAAGCCCCAGTACCGCGGTTGCGGCGTCATGCGCACTACATAGGTGTCAAGGACTGATTGACAGCGGTGTGGCTGTCGCATTCGGATCGAACGGTGTTCAACACGATTCTATAGGGCGTGCGCCTCTCTTGACGCTTCATTCTAGCGGTGTCTTCGGGAGACAATGGCACCGGGAAGTGTTCATAGAAGCGCAGTGGCACAGCCGTTGCAAACTCAGCGAATAGTAGCTAGACTGAAAAGCCTCCATAGTTTTGGGTTTGGCCGTGTGGACGGCTCTCATGGATCGCTGCAGGGAGACAAACATCCGGCGCTATGCTTCATACAAAAGTCGCTAGCGCTGGGCGCCTGATTTGGTTCCAACGCTGTCTTAGGCTTACCTTCCCTTCGCAGCCATTGAACTTCTGAACATTGCCTTTTTTCGTGCCGACTACCACGTTTGAACACATGGTCTCAGGGTCTGGAGACTCTCGAAGCCTATTATCGCTGGGATGACATGGCTGGTGCCTCTCGAATGACTCCAACACGGCCAAGACCTAGTTCCCGTAGCTACGTCGCACGACTCGAGCGAAAACCCTGAGACATGGCCGCGTCCTCGGGCAAGGCAAGTTCATACTCGCTGCTGTGGCATCATTTCTCGTAGTGCAGGGCGGCGGAGATTGGCTTCCGGTCGTCCAGTGCTGGCGATGGATCCCCCTTTGCTACGAACCACGAACTAATACTACACGACATGGATGGACCTGACGGCTATGTGCTGCGATGTCCCACTCTCCACTGAGCATAACATTGAGCCATTGTCCTAGTCTTGGCCAGCGTCCTCGATCTTGTCTCTTTGATCCTGCCCGCCTACTTGCAGCTCGTCAATCATCTACGCTCGCATGTCTCGCATACTACCCCGGGCAGGCCCACGATAATTCAGTATGCAGCTGCCACCGGTAGATGTCCTCTTATCATGGCCTACCCCTAATTATGAGGATCCGGTCACGCGTGGCCCTGCCCTTGTCATCGTCAACTCCATCATGATATCGCTGGCCATACTCACTGTGTCTGCTCGAATATACACCCGTATAGTGATAAAGAGGTGGTTTGGTATTGATGATGTTTTCATCTTGCTTGCGCTGTTCTTCACGATCTGTCTCACTGCCGTTGTTCTCCTAGCGAATCAAAAATATGGTTGGAATAGGTAGGTCATATTCGCTTCGTCTGCGTTTGCGAAGGATATCGCTGACTTGCCTTTTTAGACATGTCTGGGACATACCCTTCCCCATGTTCGTGCCAACCTCGAAGGTCGCCATGACGGCCAAGGTCGTCTTCGTAGCGGCAGCGACATTCACGAGACTTTCCCTACATTGTTTCTATTACCGACTGGTTACCGACTCTGGGAAAATGTGGGTAGTGAATGGTATACCTTGGGAAAAGGACACACTGACAATCGTGCGTCTAGTTGGTTCAAGTGGGCGATTCATGCCAACGTCGCCTATACGATTGGCATGTTCATATCATTCACCTTTATCGGCATCTTCTTCTGTAACCCCGTGAAGAATTACTGGACCATCGGCGCACCTGCAGATACCTGCATGGACGAAGCGGTCGTGACTCTCATCGTCGGCATCTTCAGCTGCGTCGCGGATCTTCTTACCACGATAACACCGATACCTTTGGTCCTTGGTGTGAGTTGATCCGAGTACTTGGCAAACAGGGCTGCAACTGACTGTGTCTAGCTCCATATGCGGCTCCGTGAGCGCATGGCTGTAGCATCGCTATTCGGTATGGGATTGATTGTCACCGCTGCCGGAATCGTACGTACCTGGTTCATCTACCGAAGTCTCTTCAATGAGTACGACCAGACCTGGTATGCGTATCCACTATGGATTGCAGCTGCTGTGGAGATTGATCTGGGAGTTGTAAGTTCTTGAGTTCAAATTTTTATATAATACTAATGAAAAACAGATATGCGCCTCGGCCCCTATACTCAAAGCACTCTTCGCGAAGATACCTTTCAGTCTCTCCAAATCACTCACAGGTGGCATATCCTTCAAGAAATCAACTGGTCATTCTTCGACGACACTAACCGACAACGCATCAGCGTCGAATGCTGCAAATCGAAGATCTGCAGCACCCCGAAGCGCACCGGAGCTCGCAAACGACAAGGGTCAAAGCTATGAGATGAAGCACTGGGCCGACACCGAAGGGGATCTAGAACGAGGTAGTCAGGAAGCGATCTTGCCAGAGGTGGAAGCGCCCAAGATAGGCCTGTCACGTCTATGGAGCAAGATGAGACCGATTAGCCCGGAAAACTTGGGTCCGGACATGACAATCACTATGACCAGCGAGGTGAAACTACAGGCCGAACCTGCGAAAGAACGTCCTTCGCGCTATCCAACACACGGAAATCTTCAGGAAAGACACATGCCGTTACCGCCGCCACCGCCGACATTCAGCGGACACGATCGGTGAATCTCCGACGAGACTTGCGCGGCAAACACATAATAGCGACAACCAATCGGTCGCGATGTAGACGATGAGCGCACAAACTACGCTCGCGTGCATAAACTGCATACTATTACGACTGGCATACTTGGAGTGCTGACGCCAGGTGGCTTTCTGCATCGCTTTAGCATATGATACCATGTTTGATTACCGTACGAGGAGTTCAACATTAGACACTAAATAATACAGATAGGCCTGGCCGCCGGATCCATACCATGAGCTTCCAGCACGCACCATGCACTACATGCCCTGCGCGAATCCTGTGTTCTTGTGGTGAGCGCGGCCCTCGATGAGTTGTCAACGACGGATCGTTAGTACTATATCAGGATCACGGACCTCAATCGTGCATTCGCAGGTACATCTCGCGCACTCTGATCACCAGGCTCTTTTGTATCGGGGATGCATAATTTATGTCATCTGTGTCTGATTCGCCCAATTCCCATAGGCTTGCCAGTCGTCGACTTTACTCGGCAAAGATCGGCCACGCTAAGGAAGGGATCTACCATTACCCGAAGTGCAAAGGCGGCGAAGATGATCAGAGCCTAAGCGGTCAATCCCAAGCACTACGACTCTGTTTATCGGCCGGTTGACGCCAATGTGGCTGGGTGTACTCCAGTCCACTCAGGACGCGATTCGAAACCACCTACTCAGGTCACTCGTGTACTCCTACACATGTAGCAGAAGGTTCGGAAGTAAGGCTAAACAGTCGCCAATGGTATGAGGGTGTGACAGCTAAGCTGCGCGCTGCCCCAAACATGGAGCGATATAAACTTTATAAGGGTACTGACTGACTTGTTATCGAAAGTTACGTGAGGTGTTCGCACATCGGAGCATACCCCGGGCTTGGACCGCCTGTTTACGAGCGCTAGCTCTACAGGACTCTTGTCTTTGACAATTGTTCCTCGGCAAAGCTTAATTCTTCCGGCACTACAACCGTACTACGACCTTAAACCCTGTCATCCCCGCAATGTATGTATCAAAAATCGTGGGGAGGGAGGCCACGAGAGATCAGGGGTTGCATTCTGGCGGCATGTTAGCGCTCGTAATGGTACACGCTTCGTCGCTGTTGGAGGGAAAACTGCACACTCTAGATATCGAGCTTCCGTTTTTGCTTAATGTACGGAAGGAGAGTTAGAATGGCTTGTAAGATCATGTCAACAACGACACAGAGCCATTTGTATAAATATCGTCGATGTACAGACTTGTCGGCTCATCCAGACAATCACTTCCCTTGTACCGATCGCAACAGAACCCTGAAACATGCTCTCACGAAGGAACACCCTCGCTCTAAGCCTTGCGGCTACGGCTTCGGTCGCTACCGCTGGACCCTGCGATATCTACGCTTCCGGCAATACGCCTTGCATCGCTGCTCACAGCACTACTCGAGCCTTGTACAACTCTTTCAGTGGCCCCCTCTACCAGATCAAGCGTGGCTCCGACGGCACCACCACCAACGTCGCACCTCTGTCTGCCGGTGGTGTTGCCAATGCAGCAACGCAAGACAAGTTCTGCGCTAACACAACATGTCTCATTACTATCATCTATGACCAGTCTGGTCGTGGAAACCACCTCACACAAGCCCCACCAGGAGGCTTCAATGGCCCGGAAGCTAATGGCTTTGACAACCTGGCTGCGGCTATCGGTGCACCAGTCACCTTGAACGGCCAGAAGGCTTACGGTGTCTTTGTGAGCCCGGGTACTGGTTACCGCAACAATCGAGTCAGCGGTTCCGCGATTGGCGATGCAGCAGAAGGCATGTACGCCGTGTTCGATGGCACTCACTACAATGGCCAATGCTGTTTCGACTACGGAAACGCCGAGACCAACAATCTGGACACGGGTAAGTACCACATAACCAGACCTTCAACCCATACTGACAGATGCCACAGGAAACGGACATATGGAAGCCATCTACTTTGGCGACAACACCATCTGGGGCTCTGGCGCCGGCAGCGGACCCTGGGTCATGGCCGATCTAGAAAACGGCCTCTTCAGCGGTGCAGACCCGAAAAACAACCCTGCCGATCCATCAGTCTCTTACCGCTTTCTGACTACCGTCTTGAAGGGAGGCGCAAACAAATGGGCGATGAAGGGTGGCAATGCAGCCTCCGGCGCACTATCAACGTATTACAACGGTGCGCGCCCCAACGCACCTGGCTACGACCCCATGAGCAAAGAAGGCACCATCGTCCTCGGCATCGGCGGCGACAACAGCAACGGTGCCCAGGGAACCTTTTACGAAGGCGTCATGACAAGCGGTTACCCGACCGATGCAACGGAAAATGCTGTTCAAGCCAACATCGTTGCAGCGAAATACGCCACAACGTCCTTGACCAGTGGCCCAGCGTACACTATCGGTTCTTCCATCTCGCTCCGCGCGACAACAGCTGGCTACACAGATCGCTATCTCGCGCATACTGATGCTACCGTGAACACACAGGTCGTGTCTTCTTCCAGCACTGCGCTGTTGAAGCGCCAGGCGAGCTGGACGGTGCGCGCTGGTCTTGCCAACTCTGCGTGCGTCTCATTCGAGTCCAAAGACACCGCTGGAAGCTTCATCCGTCATTTCAACTTCGTGTTGAAGCTTGCGGCCAACGATGGATCCAAGGCGTTCAAGGAGGACGCGACGTTTTGTCCTCAGTCGGGCTTTACTGGTTCTGATAGCTCGATCCGCGCGTGGGGATATCCTACCCGGTACATTAGGCATTTCAAAAATATTGGAGATATTGCGAGTAATGGTGGTGTTCATGACTTCGATGCGCCTGCGGGGTTCAATGCTGATGCTACTTGGGTAGTTAGTACAGGTTTGGCATAGGGTGTGGGATGGGATCTCAAGGGCACTGGAAGTTCCATGTTCGCAGAGATGAGGTAGCCATCGTGAATAAACTTGGCTGGGAGGTATTGATGTAATCTTCATTCTACAAATATACTGTGTCGGAGTAAATATATATCTTTTAGCCAGAGCAGCTAGAGATTAGTCATTTGCTGCTCCGACGTATTGATTACATCACATTTTTCTTGTCATATTCATGGTTGACATCTTACTCATGACCTTGAGCAAGAACCCTGAAAAGACCCTCACATCCTCCTCTCCATACCATTCCACCCACTTATTTTCCACCGCTTTCAAAAACCGCATTTCAGACTTCACACTAAGCTTCACGGCCTGACTCGGGACAGCATTACCTGTGATTTGCCCTTGTCGCAGCATCTTCGCTCGCAGCTCCTTTCTGGCAAATGCGAAATAAGCCAACAAGCGCCGACCATTTGACGTATTCAACGCGCGGGTTGTAACGACTGCAAGTACCTGACTCGACTTGTGCCAGTTGCAGAACTTCCAGACATCCCCGCCGTCGAACATTTCCTGCGTGTTAGTATATGGATCGTACAACCGCGCAAACAGGAGAAGACTGGGTATTCTGCAAATGCCTAATACAATCTTCCATCGTTTCGACATAGCGGAGGATGCGCAGTATGTCCAGGTGACAGTAGTATTGCAATCTGTTGTGTTTGTGGACTTGCATACTCACATTGTACGTGCCCACTCTGTACTCCTCTGCTGATTCTGCTTGGTCGTCACCGCCTTCAATACCTGAGTATGACCACGAAACCACATACGCGGCTTCCAGCGGGATCATCAACGTGTTTGCTATCTCGAGAACGAATTCTGCTCGGAGTGTAACCTTGCCATCGTTGCCACGGCCCTTGATGGCAAATGGCATGTGCCATTGTTCGAAGCAGAACGGGCAGTCGCTGAGTTTGCTGCGCGTAGTTTGAGCAGGCAGGCGTGTCCGAAGACGTGCGTGCATCTGCGCAGACCATAGATCTGACAGGCGATGTCATGGCCGCCTGTCTCGGGGTCGATTTCACCGAAGTCGCACCAGCAGATGCGGCACATGGCGTCTGGTTCGATGGGGACGTGTTTTCTGACGTGGTGCTTCATGAATTGGTCTCCGGTTCGGGGGGTGGAACAGTCGTCGCAGCATTTTTATGGTGCGGTTGACATGATTGATGTTACTTTGGTGGTAGTAGGAATATTTGATTCGGTTTTGGCGTTGCGGACTGGGTGGTGTGGTGTTGGCGGAAAGCCTCTGGTTGGCAGTGGAAGCTGTTAGCAACAAGGGGACAACAGGCTTTCATCTCGCGGCGCTTATGTAACTTCGACAACGTGAAAGTTCAGGACTGTCATCTTAGCTGATCTATGAGTAGACAATGGTTTCCAATCCCGTTTCAAGGTTGGAGGGGCACCAATCTGCCTTCGCTGTGAAAGAAGGCTACATATTGTTCATCATCCATTTTGTCAGCTCGCAGTGAGCTAGGTAATCAGGCGCATGACCAGAGTGAATGCGCATAGTACTCGTAGCATCTTATATGGAGGATTTGGGTGATGTGGACAATCACAGCTGACGGACACAGAGGCATTATGAAGTATTGCGTCGTCCGATGGGGTTACGTTGCAGTAGCGTAGTTTAGTCATCTTGAGCCGTGCGCACGGATCGGCTGTCGCTCCCGGCATACTTCAACACCGCCAGGCCATCACCACCTCACGAAAGGACAGCGGCATCATCAACATCAACATTCGTCTACATCTCTGATCATGCGCATCCCTATCTGGGTCTGATTTCCCGTACCTGATGCCTCAGTATGAACGTGACAGACAGCCCCGCAGCACCTCAGATGAGTAGCGCACCTATCCCCTGACGTTCTCAAAAATGACACGAGTGCCGACATTCACACGTCTGATATGACAACCATCTCCACCAACTTGGACTGCTCCATTTGCTGTCTCGATGAGTGTCCAGTCCACGTCGCTTGTTTTCTCCCTGACGTTCTCCACTTTGTCGACACGGTACGAGCAATATGGAGGGATATATATCCTGCCAGAGAAGCCATTGATTGACCCTGCTGGCATTGTCACTGACAATCTATCGTGAAACGCAGGGACTGGAGAGACGGAGCAGCCTGCCTCTAGCGCTATGGTCAAGCCCTCGGACGTTGTCATCGTTGAGCGATCCTGGTCGTGGTCGACTGAGGTCACAAAGTTGAATAGCCAGCAACACCCGTACCTCAGGAAGAACCTGACTTCAACAGCAAGTGGATTTGCCGCGGGATGCCGCAGAGACGCGAATGTCTCAGCATCCCGAAAAAACTTAGCGGCTGCTTCCTCGCTGTACATGGAGACACGCACTCTCGGCTCCTGTGGGGCGCGAGTGAGCACTGTTCGTCGGAAGTAATAGTCGCGATCATTGCCTCGTAGACTGTCCAACATATTCTTATCCCACGCTGCCGCACATGTCATCTCGTCAGGGATCAGCATTTGGATGCCTTGAATCGCTCTTGATACCTTGATCTCAGCATTCTTTCGCATCAGTCGAGCGCGCTCAACGTCGAGGACTTGAACAATTTTCCGGCATATCTCCGGCTCTATAAAGATGTGACGGAAAGCTCGTGCAAGAAAGGTACGCGCTCTGCTCGCCTTGTCTCTACCTGCCAAGAGCAAGAGTTCAAACGCTAACGAGAGCGCGGTGACGAGCAGGAATATGTACTCCGAATCCTCTTTGCAAACTCCGAGCTCCTCGACGATATCGAATTTGGCGATGACCGGTCTCAAAACGCAGCTATCCCAATCCGTCCCAGGACTGTGACCAGTCTCTAGGAGGACCGCGGTGACCTCGTGCTGGATGCGTTCCAAGATCCTCCCGCCAAATCCTTCTAGAACTAATGAACACACATCTGGCCTCTGCGGGTAGGATTTCTCGACAAGCGCGCTGTGTATACCGCGGATGATGGATAGCGGACTGAACGCAATGTCTCCGTGGGGAATAGCGATGATGTCCGTGGTCGATATTGACTGCGCCGGCAGGCGATACATACTGAGCGAGATAATTAAGCAGCGGATGATGCGCTGCAATCAGTGCTGTCTTGTAGTTGACGCATCGTCCTACCATGTCTCTGTGATGAAGGACATGCCTCATGCATCAGACATTTGTCTCCAGGCTGGTTCCGACACTTATTTTGGAAAGAGCAGACAGGACACTGAATCATCATATTACACAAAAAGCTAGTGATTTGGTTCGGAACAGCAGTAGAATTTCTGAGAATGGGCTTGTCAACTATCTGTCCTTGCCTACAGCAACCACACGCATAACACAAAAGTCCACGTCCCATCCTGAAACTGAATCCTTGACAGGCTGATACGGCGATAATACAGAGCAGCTCGAGCCAAACACAAGTCCCACAGTTCTCAACGCCACCAAAGGAAAGCATCCTCCAAATCAAAAGGACCGCTAGTACAAAACAATCGCATGCTCAAAAGGAAGTAGACCGAATATCTGAAGAGCCTCCTTGCTCGCTTCTTCCGTTCTTTTCATCTCCTTCTTAACAAGCTTTGCGAGGTGTGAGAGACCACGTTCCCGGTAAAATTCCTCGATAGTGGTCGTCTCCTTGTTCTCCCATCTCGCGAACTCCCACAAGGCACTCCCGGCGAAAGAGTGGTCCCAGCCCCTCTTTACGTACTGGATGCCGATAGCCCATATCATGGTACGTGCTGTAACGAATTGTCCAACGCTACCAGGATGGACGTATACTGGGCACTCCACGGCCATCTTTTTCTGGTAGAGACCGTACGCAACGTTGAAGACATTGATCGGTACTGACGCAAATTGTAATCCTGCGGTCGGATCCAAAATTTCGTCGGAATCGATTTCCCCTTGGGCGTCTTCAAGAGCTTGCTTGACGATTATGTCCATTGTGTCGATGACTTGTACGACGATGTCTTCGATAATGTCTCGGAGTCCAAGCCTGTCGGATTCTTCGCTTGCAGCCCAAATGCCCTCCGCCCTCTCTGCCGCCCAGTCTTCCAATGGCGAACGGATAAGAGAGCGTGCGGTGTTCTCGTTTGTCAGCTCGGGTCTTGTGCATAGCGCCAGACGGCAGTTGGGACATGTTGCGAGATCGCTTTCGCCTTCCATCAGCCAGCCGACGATGCAGTGGCGGTGAAAATTGTGTTGACAGGGAAGTCTGACGATGATTTTGTTGTAGCGGTGAGACTTATCACTGTACGGGAGGGTACAGATCGGACATTCGTCGGTCATGTCTTCGGGAATGAAGCGAGTCAGACCGGTGTCGCTGAACTTGAAGACAGTTGGGACGTCCATGGTAGATATGGTTGCTTCTTTGTGTTATTGTGATAAGAGGGTTTGGAAGATGAGTATTTGTGTTTGTTGCTGAGAAGAGGGCTTGGAAGACAAGTTTTTGTGTACTTTGCTGAGCAGTCGGGATGGAAGGCAAGATTTGTTCTGTTAAAAGGGAAGAGGGCTCGGGGTGTCCTTTTATACGGGCATTGTAAAGTTTGGGACGGTCGGAGAGACGTAAGATTTGGTTCGCAAGATGTATTCATGGTATCGTTCACGTTTGTATAGTCAGTGCAGAAGATGGAAGAAGTCCAAGATTTTTGCAGTACTTCTCATTCGTAGGGCAATCCTCGGAGAGACGAATGATTCGAGTCACAAGATGTATGCGTGGTATGGTTCACGTCCATACAATAGGCATGGAACATGGAAGAAGTTCAAGTTTCTTGGAATACTTCTCGTTGGTGGGGCGGTCCCGGAAAAGTTGGGTGTCAGATGTGTGGCGGAAGTTTTGAGTGGCTCATTTCGTCTTCGTTATCGCGAGGATGAAGGGATCACATCATGTGATCTGAATAATTAATTCAAAAGGTCTGGGACCTGGAATGTGGACATGCTCACCGTGTGGGACACAGTTAACGTAGTGGAGCCTGTGGAGGAGTTGGTCGCAAGCGCTCGACCTTGGTTACTCCATACACACCCAGCTTACGCAGTTCATCAACTATACCTCCACTTCAACACGTCCACCCCCAACACTACAAAAACCACGGAATGGCTCTACCCACTCGACACGAATTTTACTGCAATCACCTATTGCCGATGCGCATCCTGCCCGGCGCACTTGAGTTTGCGAATATCGGAGTCTGTGTTATATGTCAAGAGGACTTTAACGAGGCGCCATAATGTGTAGTGGGGCTCCAAAGCTGCTGCTCTCATATCTTTCATCGCGCGTGTATCATCGGCTGGACGGAGAGCTCGAGTGCGCAGCGCGCCACTTGTCCTTCATGTCGGACGCCCATGTACGAGTATGTTCCGCTGACGGTGAGGCAGATTGAGGGACTGGACAGCAGCGATGATCGATATACAGGGAGAGAGGTGGCGCTAACAAGGCTGGAGGCTATGTTTGGACAGTTTGAATCCGGGGGTGAGCATGAGCCCATGACTGACTCTGAGGACGTAACTACGGGTCTGGCTGGTTCGCGGGCTATGGTCACCAGCCGTTCCACCGTATCGCATACCAGTACCATTGATGCTGCCACCAGTTCAAATTCTGGAAATACATCACCAGCATATTCCCCATCAACACCTTCGCACCCACCGATGTCGCCTGGAGAATTATCAAGCTGCCTTCCTCCGTACTTTTCGAGTGGGTTGGGCTCGCATTACGGCTCACCGACATACACTCCCATGTCTCCGTTACGACCGATCGACCCAGACCCAGCGTCGTCCCCACGCTCCGCAATCGGAAGCCTCTTCCCCACGCGCTTTGTAAGGACGAGTTCAACACCACCTTAGAGGCGATCGCTGGCAACCGAGCCACATGAAAGAAGGCCGCTGACAACCGGGCCCCCTGAAAGAGGCTATGCGGATGAAACGCAACCGGCACAGATACGCTGTCTTATCTTGAGCGAATTCACCATAGCGAAAGAGCTATCCCATGTCGTCATGGTGGACAGCGTACTAGGAACATCGACACGCTGTTTTCAGGCGATATACCGCTCAACACGCATTGAGATAGTGGATGGTGCAGTAGGGTATGTTATGTCAGGCACAACGGCGATCTTTTACGCATAGATGGCGCATAAGCAGTCGAGACGATTGGATTTCGCAACGACATGTCATTCTAAGAAGACATCGTATTTTCGAAAGACACAGCGTATTCAGCGCATCACTGAGACTAGAGACAATAACACATCACCATTTTCCACTATGCGCACATGTTCCCATTATGTAGAATTCCGATGATTCTTCCCACTGGTGCTAATGATTACCTGCTTTCACTTTCACTGCTGTCTCGGCACTGCGTAGTTGTTGACAATGTGCAAGTTGTTGTCTCAGCACAGACGCTCAGCTCATATCCAATTCACCATACTTATCCCCGAGTCCTTCCCGCAACAATTTCAGTCCTCTAACCTGATTGAGCTTACGTCAATTGACATTTCCATCAGCTGCTTCTCACTCCCAACACATTCTGAACCTCTTCTACCTTGAACGCGTACCAATGCCAACTCGACCACTATCTGCAAGATGTCCACGTCACCAAGCTCTAAACAGTTCAAGGTCTACGGAACCCCCTCTGAAGATGCATCCTTAACCACATTCGCAGCTGCTGGGCTCACTAGCGCTGAGGTCCTGGATAGCCTGTTCGAAGACGACACTACCTTCGGCCTTGGATTGCCTACTATTGTAAGTTTCCTGCCTACTTCTTTTACAAGAATGTCGAACAGAGATTTTAGCCTGAACGTGTAAGTTCCAATTCTCCCAACTCCACCTCCGAACCCTATGCCCAGAAGCGCAAACTCGAAATCTTTGCTTCCGATGACGACTTCAACCATGGAAACCGTCACTCTCCGGATTCCAAGAAGGCCAAGAATACCAATACAGACATGGAAAACGAGAACGAGCGCAAAGGCAAGGAAGCCGCTCGACTGTACCACAATCGCGGAGTCGCCGCATCAACACGACCATCGATCAATACCAGCAAACTGTTTGACAGCATGAAGAAGGAAGCTCACATTCCCACACCAAAGCACGTCCCGACCAGTCACGAGCGCCGCAACGAAATCAAGCTGCTGGCTAAGCAACGCGTTCGTCATGTAGCTCCGAGCATGTTGGCCAACAACCAGACCAACCGCGACGTCGGTGGCAGGATGAGCAAGCACGACTGGATCGAAAGCAAGCGCGAGATCCCGAGCGACCAGATCAAGGCCCCTGTCTACGACTTCAAGAAGTGGGTCGACGACGAAAATGAAAATGTCACTTGGCTTATCGTTCCGGTCTCGCGAAAGGTTATCAACGCTGGTGGATCCATGATCCAGGTCGCCGATGTCGTCAACGACTCGTTCAAACATCCAGAGTTTACTTTCGTCGAAGCGATCATGGGTACCAATGCGAAGACTGGCAAGGAGGTGGTCAAGGCATACAAGCTCAAACACGAGAAGATGGATGGAGAGCAATCTGTCTTGCGAGCGGATGCCATGATCAAGCAATGGAAAGAGGAAGAGAAACAGTCAAGGAGCGACAAGGCCGCACGGAAACGACGCACAAAGCAGGCTAGCCTTTCGGATGAGAATTTGGAGCCGCGAGCCGCTGTCAAGAAGCAGAAGAAGAAGAAGAAGGCTCGGGCCCAGGCTGAGGCTGAGAAGGGCGGATTCTTCTAGTCGGGGATGCGGATGGATAGTGTTCTGGCGTAGTATGATCACTTTGTAGTCGTCGAGATATCTGAGGCGCATCTTGGTATCTCAATATTCGCCGAACTCAAGTTGACTCTATAGCATATACCAAGCATCTTCCATGCCCTCCACACCACACATAGCCATCGTGAAGCATCGAGAGCGCACTAAGTTGCTAGTGAAGGTGTAAAGTCTTCTTCCAGGTAGATCGCAACGCACATGACGCAAGTGCGCCTTTCACCTTGGCGCGCCACAGACGCTCGGATACAGCCATTCACTTCTACACAGTCTCTTATGCATATAATTGGGGGCACTGCTCCAGACGAGTTATTTTTTACGACAACGTCGGTCCCGCAACCACGAGCAGTTCAAAACTTGTACCAAGAATTGGCCAGCTCAGTTCTTGCACTGTAATCTAGTCCCTTCCATCAACTCACCACCTACGGCCCACACGAGGGCGAACTCACGATGGATCGATGTTCTGACCAAATGACTGGCGGGGGAGACGCAACCACGCGATCTCACGACGAGGAAATGACAGATACTACTGGGCTCGTCCGCGAATACCTCTACTCGCAAGATGGGGCTTCAGAGAGCACTTATCATCATTACGATACCACAATGAAAACGGTATGAACAATCTGTCTGAGAGTTTCTCAGTCCCATTTCCTAAATGATATTAGGAAGTGCAAGATGGTACACCAGATATGCAGTCCAGTTGCGCTGCAGTTCAGGCTGTAGGTCAAGGCCATAACCTTCAGTGATCACAACATGAGAGACTGACATGTACAGACGCAATTGCCACTGACGCCACAAGGCAGCGAGGTCGCTACTTCATCAATCATTCAGAAGTATACAACGCCGTCACCAAACCAGTTCACGCCTGCGGTAGAACGTGTTCGAGAAGACCAACTTGCTCGCGACACTGTCAGCTACGATGTCCCTT
Source organism: Alternaria brassicae (assembly GCA_004936725.1). Classification (NCBI taxonomy): domain Eukaryota; kingdom Fungi; phylum Ascomycota; class Dothideomycetes; order Pleosporales; family Pleosporaceae; genus Alternaria; species Alternaria brassicae. The sequence continues at coordinate 51,439 of CM016506.1, read as the reverse complement.
ACAGACCCCAAGCATCGAGCTTTCATATCGACGCCAGCCCCAGATACATGGTAGGGTACCAGCCAATGTCAGTTCAAGGGCGGCCATCCGGCATCTCTTACCAAGCTGGTCAGTTTGGATATGGAGGTCAACAGCAGTTTTGGCCAAGCGTTCCAGTATCTCAAACTGGTTATGATGCACTTGCTGGACTACCTTTGCATCCTTCGGTGATGCCTACAGATATATATGGAAAACTCGTTAGAAACATGACGGCTGGCAGCGGAGTTGTTTCTCCTCAACCACAGTCATCAGTCAACATTGTTGCGAGATCTCCGCCCCAAGCAGCTGTAACAGGACAATCAGACCTACATCAAGAGCCCGTTCAGGCAGGACAAAAGCGATCACTGCCCGACGATGACCCAGAGTTTTCCAAGGCCAAGAAGGCCCGCGATAAAAGCATTACAAAGTCCGAGCAAGAGTACGATGATAACAAGACAGCAATTGAACACTGGTGGCGATCAAAGCAAGGGTCTCCCAGAGCTCCCCGCTTCGAGAAGCTGATGTCTTGGAAAACCTACAGAAATCGTTTTGCTCGTCTAGAACCAAGGGAAGGGCTACCATCATCTACTCCGGCCACGCCTGTGGAGACTGCGGCAATGGAATCTCCAGCAGAGATCATCCAGATTCGCCAGCAATGGAAAGATAAGAAGCCGAACGTCTGCAGACATCCCAAAGACAAGGTGGACGTCGCAAAGGCAAATTGGCCGGCCGAGGATACCATCGCGAACAGTTCCAAGAGAAGTGACGGCATGTACAGCTGTTTGCACGCCAACGGCAACTTTGAATGCTGTAGGGTGGGCCTAACCGAAAAGAAGAAGAAGACGTCGATTGACAAGCAAATCCGAAACTTCAAGGCCAAGGTGGAGAAGATGATTGTGAACAAGGACCTTCATGTTGCTCATAAGACTTGGACCAACTGGCTCAGCGACAAGAAGTTCAAGGAACTTCATGCGGGAGAGATGGACAGAATTGATGCACTGTTAGCACTTGTAAATGGTCAGATACAGTCAACTCGAGCACCAGCAGTACCTCAGACTATGTCGCAGCAACATATGTCTCCACCAGTGGCATCTGTCGTACCTTCAGCAGCACGGAATCAAAAGATGGGCCTAACACAACGGAGTCATCACGCACAGCTGGTACAAACATCACCGTCAGCAACTCTCCAAGCTACTACTGAGCAATACATACCACCACCAGCGTCTACTCTCATACCACCAACGCCACAGATCCAAAAGCCGCATCCAGTGCAGCAGGCTGGCCACATTACCCCAACGTCACAACAGCTCCACGACACTACTCAGCAATGGCCTCAGACGCAACAGTCAGGTGTCTCAACCACACCACAAAGCCAGCCATCTCTCCAAGAACAACATAAAACGTCGCCCCTTCCCGCTCCCTCACCCACTCAACCCCACACACTCATATCCTCCAACCAAGCTCCACCAGTCCCGGTAACCCACCACCTCCCCAACCCACCCCCAGCCCCAACCAGAAAGCCCCTCACAGAAGCTCAGCTCCTCCTCAAAGCCGCAGGAGCAATCTACTCGCAAAACGAGCGCAGCAGCCGCCAACGTCCCGTGATAATCGTCGGAATCGATTTATCAAAGGAAAACTGCCGGGACCAATACGACCATGTCTTGCGGAAGATTGTCGAGGCGCTGAAAAAGCGGGAGGAGCAGAGGTGTGCTGTGACTTTGTCGTCGTCGGCGACGTCTATCCTTCCCCTGGACGATTCGCAGATACAAGGAGCACAGCGGCGGCAGACACCACCGTCACCGCCACCGCCTATCCTCCCGCAAATTCTAAATCCACTGCTACCACCACCAGCAGATCCACACACGGTCCCCGAACCACCCCCCCATCCCACCACAGTACCTCCCTCAAGCCCACGTATCACACCAACCACCCTCTCCCTCTCGCCCAACACACCACTTTCAACCCCTGAACCACACTTCCCCACAACGCCACTCAACCCCCCCGTGAACTACCGCCAAGAAGCGATGAAGCTCTTCCAGCAGCTCGTGAGAGACAACGTGACGATTGTGCCGTGTGGGGCGGAGATTACACGGCAGGAGTTTACTAGCGATATGAATGGTTGGATTGGGAGATTGGCGGTAGTGCTGAAGAGGGAGGCGGAGGTGGAGAAAGACGCAGAAGTGAAACAAGCAGCTCAGCACACGGCTTCGCAATCCCCACCCACTCCATCAGGACACGCGACTCACCTAAAAGACCCAGATGAAAATCTCACAACACCCGCTATCCCGACAACCACCTACCCCATCTGGAACCACACCTCCAACACCAACACCAGCACCACCATCGCGCCCAACGCAAACAACGAGCTCTTACCCCGGCCCTCCACCACCACCTCTCCATCTCCATCTCCATCCCCTCCCCCACCTCCCGCCACATGGTCCTCCTACATCCCCCCACCCTCCTACACCATGAACCCCCAATTCATATGCCCGGACGCCCCCTCGCCTCTAGCACCGGAAGATGTGATTCAGCACCCGCAGCAGTACCAGTATCCGCAGCAAACAGATTTAGAGTATCTGGATGCACCTGCGAATTGGTATGTGAGTGATCCTTTTGGTGTTATAGTGAGGGGTGGGGTGCAGGGGTGGGTTGTGCCGGGTGGGTTTTTGATGGAAGAGGAGGGGGAGGGGGTAAGTTGGGTGGGATAGATGGGGGTGGTGGAGGAGAAGGTGAAGGGTAGATAGCTTTGGGGTTAGGGATGCGTGGGAAGGGACAGGGGGGTAAGGATAAGGGTGGATGCGGTGGTGTTGGATGGGAGCAGAGAGAGAGAGAGAGAGAGAGAGAAGGAGAGGTGAGTGTTTGTAAGGCCAGGTCGTGTATTTCGGTCTGGTGTATGCCAAAGAGGCGTACAGTGAAGTACTCGATGTACACATCTTCCTTGAACCCATCGAATCACATACTCTCCGCATCCCATGCTACATCCCATCACCATCCATCACACCTACAACCTCTTGCAAATATCCTCAATAATCTCCTCCGTCTTCGCCTTCCCCCCCAAATCTGGGCTCAACAAGCTCGCCTCCTCAAGATTGGCATCAACAGCCTTGTACACCGCAGCAGCCGCCTCCTCCTCGCCGATAAACTCAAGCATAAGCGCCGTCGAGCGAATCGTCGCAATAGGATTCGCAATGCCCTGGCCCTCGATATCCGGCGCAGACCCATGACACGGCTCGCCGATGACGAAATCCCTGCCTACGTTGGCCGAGGGCACGAGGCCCAGTGAGCCGACGAGTGCAGCCGCGCCGTCGGACAAAATGTCGCCGTAGAGATTCGGCGCGACGATGACGTCGTAGTCTTGGGGCTGGCGGAAGAGCTTGTAGACCATCGAGTCGACTATCTGCTCTTCCACACTGACCATCTGGTACTTGGGGTCCTGCAGCGCGCGCCGCGCTGTCTCGCGGAAGAGGCCGTCGGTCTGGCTTAGCACGTTCGACTTGTGCGTTATGGTGACCAGCGGGCGGCTGTGCATGGACGGGGCGCCCGAAGCGCGCACGCGTTGGCGGCGCAGGGCAATGTCGCCGGCCATGGCGCTGATGTTGAACGAGGCGGTTTCAGAGATGCGCTTGATTGCCTCTGCTATCTTTGAGCCGTCGGCCGCCATGTACGTCTTCTCCTCCTTGACATAAAGATCCTCCGTGTTCTCCCGCACAATCACCAAGTCCACGTCCCTCGCTGCCCCCCGCACACTCTTGACGGGGCGCACGTTGGCGTATAGCCCCATCCTCTTGCGCAGCGCGACAATGGGCGACGAGTAGCCTTTTGTTTGCACTGTCGGCGAGCTGACGGCGCCGAAGAGGGCGCCGTCGCAGTCTGATTTCAGCGCCTCAACCGTCTTGTCGGGCAGGGCAGCCCCAGTCTTCTGGAACGTCTCCCAGCCGGCCTCGTGGTGCGAAAACGAGAACTTGAGGCCGAAGGACGAGGGCAGGGCTTCGAGGATGCGGCGGCCGGCGGGGATGACTTCGCGGCCGATGCCGTCGCCCGGGATGAGGCCTGGGATCGTGTTAGCTGGTGCTGTTAGATACGTTGTAGGAATTCTGACCTATCCTCAATGTGCGTGCGGCCATGTTGGAGCTGTGATGCAGAGTCAGCCCGTGGCTTCAGGATGGAATTTTTGGTGTCGCTGCAGGTACCGCCGAAGTTCGGAAGTCGGAGCTTACGGTGCTGTGCCGCCGAATGCCAACCGTCTCTACCCCACGGGGAGCACTAACGATCAACCAACACGGACAAGTTATATTCTTGATAAAGTCAGGGCTATAGTTTCTACACCATGTCCACACCTCATTACTCCATTCCCCCAAAACGCCATGCTAATAACGCCCACCAACACCCACGCCCTTAATCCAAATCCTGATCCCTCTCATCTTTCTCCCCCCTCCCATGTACCTCCTCGAATTTTCCCTCAGTATCCTCAGCACTTTCCTTCTTCGCCTGCTCAGTAGGCAGCAGTTCAATAACCACAACGAAGAGCTCCTGGTTTGTCTCCCGGTTCTTGAGCACATATCTAAGTGTGTGCGGTCTGATTAGCACGCGTAATCAAGTCAGCTGCAAGTCCCACGGTCCAAAAAAAAATGTCGTATGCGTAAGTAAGTGATGATTATGGTGGTAGTGAACAGTAACAACAACAACGGCGGGAAGAAGACAACAAACAAAGAGACTCGCAACGTACCTCAGCGGCTGCCCATCCCAATGCCCAATCATACTGATATTCGGCAACCCATATCCGATCTTGAGCGCAAACTCGTTGAAATCCAAGTACGGATTGAAGAAATCACACTTGTACTCCCTACCCGCTTCAAACACAAACGCCCGGCGATTCTGCTCCGTCAAGAAGAACTTTTGCCTCGCTGCAGCACGATCCGGCACGCGCTTCTCCTTTCGGACTTGGACTCCGTCACCATCAGCCCCCTCTTCATACACAACAGCTGTGCCGTCACTCCCGGGCCCTTCCGCATCCCCCTCACTCTTGCTACCCCCACCCTCCTTTCCCCCAATACGCAGCACATTGATCGACGACAGCAGCGCCCCGTACAAATACGGTTCCTCAGCATACACATCCCCCTCCAGCCCGGGATCAATCCACCACTTGACAATCCCAAACGCCTTATCAAACAAAGGCGGCAACCGATCGCGAATCGGATGGTCAAAGTCATTCCCAAACACGAGTTTGTCACCGGGAATATCGTATTTCGGCGTAAACGAAAAGGAAATCGAGTACCGGTCGTACACATGTTGGGGCGTGGTAAAGTACGGCGATGTATCTGGGGAGCCTTTTGGTAGGCCTGCGGTGGGTGGTGTTAGTGCATGGCTGTATGGCTTGGTGGGAGGGGTGGCGGGGGAATCGTACCGCGGTAGTCTTTGATGCGCATGTGCAGTCGCGCGTCGATGAGCGGGGAGGATATAGATACTGGCGTCTCGCTGTTTACAAGTACGTCTTCGTGTTGCGCAGTGTCGTATGTTGCGCCTGCGGTTACGTGCAGTATGTACTGCTCGTGCGTCGCCATGCTTGCCTCGGAACACTACTCAACGTACGTATACGCAGCAGTTCAAAAAGTCGCCTGTGAGTGCAGAAAGTTCTCTTACAACAGCGAGCAAGTCACCAAGGTTGTTATTGTTGTTGTTGTTGTAGTAAAAAGGGGTGTTCGTTCGTTCGTGCTTGACAATCTGCCGCGCTGTTTGTTGGGTTTGCGCCCCCAAAATTTGGTCATGGGCCATGCATGACGTTCCGAAGCCGCGGAAACAGGGATGAGCACGCTAGTGCTATATGCGGTATGGTGCGGTTTGCGCCGTCGCCTGCGCGGAGTCTGGAGACGTATGTGAAAGGGAGAAAGGCATGAGGTGGGGCATGGGAAATGCAAGAGTGCGATATGCAGATGATGCCAAGAGACGGGATGGATAACGCACTACATAGACACGTCATCGCATCGACCCCAATCACTGTCACGACCAAAACGTTACACCGTCGTGAAAGCATCCACGTCCACCCGCTGATAAAAGCTTACGTGCCCAAATGTCTCCCAGTACTGTGCGAGTCGATCGTGGCTTATCAGGATGAGCTGACTCGTCATATAACTATCTGTGTGCACCTTGTCAGCAAATCGTGTTCTTACAACACGGCGTCACTCAAGACCCTGCTCTCCATTCTCTGGCTCAACGGGGAAAGGTAACTCAACTTACCATCCCGAAATCCCGTGGCAGCAATATGCCCAACGCTCTTCACGATTCTCGCTCCCTTGAACATGTCCTCTTTCGCCACACGGACAAGACCGCCGAGTCCGATATCAGGTGCGATGAACGTGTATTCGCCGCGAGGGATGTTGGGATCGCCCGTCAACTTTACGGCTTCGATGCGGCCGTGGTAAACAGACTCGTCTATGCCTTCTCCATCTCCATGTTGAGCCGTGTTTTCCGAACCTTGCGCGTTGTGGTAAGCTGATTGCAGCGTGGCAACGCTATCTTCCAGATCATCTGCATTCTGCATCCCCTCTTCATTTTCCGAGGAAGCAGCATCAGTAGGCGCGGTAGCCCAGCTCCCTCCGCTCGATACACTGCCCTCCCGCTCCCTCGCTCGCATAGCCCACAATGCCTGTTCAGGCAGCGGCTTCGCATCCTGCTCGTCCGGCTGCATAACCACCAGGAACTCACACCCGTGCCCTGCGTAGTCGCCGCACCAGATGCCCTGCCAAGGTTTCCTTCGCGTGGGCGTGTAGCTTTCCTCTGGCAACGTGGCCCATGTCGTTACATCCTCGCCGATACGCATCCCGAGACCGAGCGCACGTGTGGAGAACTCCATCCAGCGCCGGATGCGGAACGTCGAGGTAGACAACTGGGATAACGTAGCGGGCTTCTGACCTGGCTGGCGGAAACCGGAGGGTGAGGTATCGTTTCGTGTGCGGTCTGCAGATGGTAGTGTGGATGGGGGCCACACGGGCGTCGCATCCGTAGTGATAGCCCGAGGCCACGGCCTCGTCAACATGAGCTGCGAGAAGAGGGATGCGGATTGTTGCTGCCGATCCCTATATAGACCCATTCGGACTTCCTTCTGCAAACGGTACCCTATGGGGCCGATTGCTTCTTCGTACGCCTCGCGATTGAGCCGGACGATGGGTGCGTTTAGATCTAGCCGCACTTGTGGGTCGAAGGTGTGGATTATGGCTTCTGGATGCTGTTCCCATGACAAAGCGGACGGGACGCGGCGTTCGGCTACGAGGGCGTAGGCTTCGATTGCGTTAAGACGGTGGTCGTAGCGGGCAATCAGGAGCTTGCCTGTGTGCGCAGTGTCGGCGAACCAGATCTTTCGGCGCGCGATGAACCAGTAGGGGTGGTGTTCCTGGAATACCTCGCGCCAGCTGAGGTGTGCGGGCTTGGTGACGGCGGGAGTCGGCACCGAGGCTTCCACGAATGTTTGCCAAAGTGCGTCTTGGAGCGAGTGTTGTCGCAGGAATTTGCTGACCATGCCCAATGTGAGGAGACCGGAGAGTTCGAGGTAGCTGAGTACATGATGAAGTAGTTCCGAAGGGAGGTTAAGCAGCGGCGGGGTCGTGGTTTGAGGTGCCGGGGTCCATGTTTCGAGATTTCGTAGCTCCATCTAGTGAATCTTGAATCTGGCCAGTCTCTCGTGTTCGTTTGCAGTCTGTTCAGGAAATCAATCATCCGTTCAATTACCTCTGTCCAGGTGGCAAAAGCTCATATAGTGATGCGTTGACTGCGGGTACCTCTTGTATGCAAGCCGCTGCGACAACAGAAACGATGAAAATCCACAGAGACTTGATACTATAGCTCTTTCGGTGCGCTCGCAAGGCGTCTGCTACTCTGCCGCCTCTTTTCCCGGCAACGTTCTGTGGTGACACCTTCCCAGCTTCGCCTAGTCGCAATAAGTCCGGGGTAGATTGGCGTAAGTAAGCAACGAATACGAGAGCTATGCACGATGGGACTGTAACTCGCGTATCTCGAGTGAGTTGAGGACCTGATGTTTTAGGTGGTTGACAGTCTTGCGCGATGATGGCGATATTGCGATGTTGCGATATCGGATGATGTGCTGCAAGGGTGAGTAGGCAGTTTTGAAACGAGGCGCACACGTGTCGGGTAGGGCGGCAGGGTAATGGAGGTGTCGCAGAGGTTAGATGGACACGACTACGAGAGGCGTTGTAGATAGGAAGAACTAGGTACATGTTGTCGCAGACGTGTAGTGCATGCTAATCACGATATCGTGATACGTCACCGTGAGTCCGTGCGCCATCGCATGTGGCTCTTGTGGGGTAAGTGGTACTTGACGCCCTTCATTCCACATACCGGGCACTTTTGACAGATATCGCGCATGTTCACGGCATGGAACGCCGTTGAATGCAGATGTCTAGCGGTATAGCTTGTGGTAGGTCTGGACTTGACAGAGGTATGTAGACCGCGGTTAGGGAATACGTCAAACGTGGCAAAGTTTATTCAGATACGGCTCTATGAGGACGGGCGACAACATCGACATCTGCACACTCATCCAGCATTCCCAATGATACTGGCTGCCAGCTACAACCTCGTGAACTCGCGGAAACTTCGCGCCGCCTTCGGTGATGTCTGCTTCGCTGCCACCGCCTTCGTAATGCCTTTAGGCTTCACGCCCATCGCCTTCTTCTTGCCATCGAGAGCGACCTTTCGCTTGCACTCCCGGTCCTCCTTCGCTTTCTTCTTCTCATGAGCCCTTCTCCTCTCCTCCGACGCCCGCTCAGCTTTCCTGATCAGAATCGCTTCCATGGCCTTGATCTTTTTCAATTCTTGTTCTAGGAACTGGCGGCGAGCTTGAACCTCAGCGAGCTGTTTGATGATTCCCTCGTTGACTTCGGTGGTGGTGATTCGGGCGGCGGCGACTTGTCGCCTAGCTTTGACTTGGTCGCTTGCTAGGCGACGGGCTTTGACTTCTTCAAGCAGACGTTCATCGGCTGCCTCGCAGGCGCCTGCTCCGTACATGCGGACTTGGCCGTAAGGCCTGGTGGAGCCGTAGTTTAAAACGGCATGCGTCATGTCGACTGGGCGGACTGATCTGTACATGACGGCAGTTTGTGGTTTGGTAGTTATCGGTATATTGACAATAGAGGAAAATATAGTTATATTAGTAACTAATGGCTTGATAGTAGATCTCTCGCATGTGGTAGGTAAGAGACCCTTGTGGGTTGATGGAGATATAAGAAAGTAAGTAGCAGCGTAGACTTGATACGCAGCTCGAAGGTAGGAGGCTGGGAAACTATCTATTGTATCGGAGCTGACAATAGCATAGCCACCCGCGGTGAACGTGAACGTGAACTACAATAGCAGCTTCTTCTGTGCGATGAATAGGGCTTGGCGAGGTGAAAGCGCGCGGGTTTGCCAATGGCTTTATTTGGATCAGTCAGGAATGAACGTGGAGTTTAGCTGCTTGCGTCTTAATCGCTGCACTGATAGGCTATCGACAGTACCACTGTATGGTATAGCCACACGACCCGGGGTACGTGCGGTATGATTGGTTTGGTCGCACTACTCTGGTACCCAAGGATTTTGCATTATGACCTATCTTGACGTCTACGGCCATACGTCCAGGTGTCTCACTTTCTCTCACTCGAACCCACCAGTGCACATGAAGGAAAGAAAGATACTTGAATTTCAGCAACTATATCATATGAGCAGTATTATCATCCTTGATGCCCTTTCACCGCTTTACAAAGAGCGACAGGCAGCTCTCTCTCTCCCCCCCCCCCCCCTGGGCCTTAAGGACGGGGGCCTATAGTGTATCCTCGTTACGTAAAACAACAGAGATATGCAAAGGAAACAGCACGTAACAATAGTATAACGAATTCATTCGTAGCTCTTAGAACAATAGCAATTCTATGTACAATAAAATAGACTAAACACAATTCAACTACAATTCTAGCTCACGCAACTTCTGATTACATCCAGAGTTCTCCAACCGATAGTTTCCTATCGCCGAGCCTAAGGCTCTAGATTATAATCCTAATAAATGATGTTCACGGCTACTCAACTAATAGCAATCATGTTAGCTTCCTAAATTAGACAAGACATAATCGATCACTAAACGAGTAGAGACTAAGTTAACTTACCTCGTTCTCGCCATCTCTAGCTTCTACACTCGGCGGAGACCAACGAGCAACTGCTGAGAAGATGGTACTTCATCTACACAAAAGACATGTGTGCCACCACCAGTGATAACAGTGGTCCAGGAGTTTTCGAAGCCGAAAAGTTGCCGGTCAGGCGTATCACTGGGATCGCTAGTGCTCCAGATCTCAAATTGCCAGAAGTCACGGACATTCGTTGGACGGTTGAAACTGAACTCAACATCGATCATGTTGGTATTTTCACGGCTTTGCCAGGCGCGCGCTCGCACAGGGTCTACACCATGTCCTACATTGGGTATAGATACCCAGGCTGCATTTTCTCGGACCCCATCAATCGTTACCCTTACTAGAGCGAGCATATTTGGCGGGGGGCGCGGACGACCGACAATACAGTTCCCTTGCCGAGGAAATAGAGTCGATGGCGTAGGGGACGCTGTCACAAGAGCCAGGAAGATTCCAAGGAACGCAAAGATTCGACCAATGTTAATCGCCCTAATATCTAATTAGCTTATGCTAACATGTGAACAGGTATACCTTACATTTTTCTATAAAAGAATCCGCAAAAGACAGGCGTTGGGACCGATCGAGGGTACAGTGAACCAGATTGAATGGGCAAATATGATTGAAATGATAGGTGAGACAATACGAGGCAGGTAACGAAAGCCAGGTTCTTTGTGCGAATACCGTAGAGTCACAGTCAGTTATAGAATCGAAAGACAGGTGCGAAGCAACAGGCCTTATACTTTTCGAGTGAAGAGATATTTCGCGTGCAGTCGTGACTGTTAAGACTGCCGGATGTCTTCGGGTACATCGTGCAGCCGAGCTGAACGTTCTAGACGCATCATTACTCGAAAATGGCCTTACTATACGCTTGTGCTCTTGCCTAGACGTGTGAATCCTTGATATACTTAGTGCCGGGGCAGCATACGAGTGTACTGCGCAGATCTAAGCAGCCCATCATCGACGCAGTATCTTGAATCTCCGAATCAATTAGCAGGGATCAGGCGAACTGCACTGAACCACACTTAGGGTACGACTGCGGTGATTACATAGACCAAGCCTACGTGATACGGGGCCGTTTGTGCCAATAGAGTCTAGATTCTGTTAGACAAGCAGAGAGTACGAGGGAATAATAGCACAGGCAAAAGACTATCAGAGAAAGACAAAGGTCAAAAGAATAAGATAGAAAGTAGAAGCTATACTATAAGAGAAGCGTGGGCAAGCGCTCTGTGGGCGTAGAACTAGCTGTAGATGTAGCAAGAGACGGACGAGTACTTGGCCGTTGTTAGAGAGGATATTACAGTAGAGGTAGAGCAAGAGAGAGAACAATAGAGTAAGCTTACCGTATGCGTACTACTGCCTAGCTGCCGCAGGCACCTGTAGTCATGTGCATCAGCGTCAGCTCCGGAAGACGTGCGCTACCGGTAGTCAGTTAACAAGTCCCGCGAGCTTTTTCGTTCTAGGTCTCTAATCTACTCTTAGCGACTATCTCCGATATAGAGACGCTCACTGTCTGCTAGGGTTCTCGCTCTACTAGCACGGGAAAAGCAGAATGCATCTAAGATCTAGCAGTCTCCTCTTCCTCGGGTATAGGTCGTCGACCGCGTAGTTGAAAGCGCAAATTTTCGTTGCCAAATAGTCCGCTAAAGTCTTACTGCTCGAATAGCAAACAACTGTCAGCCTATTTGGAACAACGTACCCCTGTTGAACTTTGAGGCTCTTCGCTGACGTTAACAAGAAAGTAGTTGATTAAGTTATCTGCTTTTCGTATTTCCTTAGCGTTTCGTATCACTGTGCGGTCAACTGAACGGATGTCTCGGTCGTATTCGAACAATACTACGGTCTAGGGGAGTCTGCCGTCTACCGAAGTCACGTAAGCAACAACCCAAGTCCGTCAGGAAAACTTGACAGGCTGCAGGGAGCGCGAGCCGCAGGCGAGCCGCCGGCGGTTCGCGTGATTCGCCAATTTACTACATTTACTAAATTTGCTACACTTAAGTTTTAAGGTAGGCTATTTACTAGTAATTTGTATAGTTTGCGCTATTTGCTCGATTTGCGCTGTTTACAGTAGTTACACTACTTATACTATTTACGCTATCTACACTGTTTGCAGTCATCAGGAAAACTTGAGAGGCTGCTGGTATCGCAACTAGCCAGCATCCAGCCAGCGTACAGCGCCTGTGGCGCGATACGCCAATTCGCCAAATTCGCCACACTTAAGTTCCATAGGGGGCTGTTTGCGCTGTCAGCCACCTGTAGCCAGATTCGCCAGATTCGCCAGATTCGCAGCTTTCTCGCAGCCTTTCCGCACAATTTTTTTCTGACTTTTCCCAATGAAGCTGTTAGGTTGTAGACTCGAAAGTTTTATTTCAAGTCCACCTGCGCAAGATAATCGGCGCTGTGTATTTCGAGGCTTTCGTTGTGGCTAGCGTGCAGCTATGAGCGATTGCAAGGTTCCTAGCCCTGCAGATCTTATTGACGCGATATCAGATGAGTAGCTCTTCTCCAACCCGCTATAGATTCTTTTGAATTCATTACTGCTTACTTTGTATTTATAGCCAGGCATATCTGACCTGCGATCTCAAGTCATCGATAGGACAGCTAGGTATGCCAGTGAGAAAGAACCATTCCGTTCAGTTGCCTGCTCGTTGTTTGAGATCACATTACTAATGTAGCATCTGACGTCAAGAGAAGAGAAAGTCAATTCACACATACAGCCATCTATGGAACTCCAACCCACCACCCTCAAGATCTCTCAGCTGAAATCAGCATGGGGCTACGTCCACCAGTTGTGTGTACTTGGAAAACTCATCATCCTTCTGCAACATCTCTCTCTCTTCAGGAAACGTGCCCATGACCAACTCCACACCCCCATCGCTCTTCAACGGAAACACGACCAGGAATCTAAATCTTCCACTGCCCCGCTCAAGCTGCGGTCTCATCGTCTCTGGCATCCCCCCGTTATCTAGGTAAGTCTCGCCGAAGTTGATCTCGCTCATCTGGAATAAAATCATGTTCGATATCATAGCGTGCATGTGATCGAGACCCATGTTTGCGGTTGAGAAACGTGAGTGATCTGGTAGGGACTGTAAGAGGGTGAAAGCGTCATGAATCCGTGTTGGCGTCATGCGTGCGGCTGAGGCGCGAAGTGCTTGTGCTATGCGCGAGATACTCGTGCTGGGAGCGCAAAGTTCTTCCAGTGGCATGCTTGTCCGATTCAGGGTGAGTAGACTGCCCATGTAGGAATTTGGTAACAGGGAGGAAAAGTATGGCCGGCCGTCTGTCGGTAGTTCGAGGATAGAGTAGTCGCCAGGGCTGAAGTCTCGGCCACTGGCTTTGGCTAAAGCGTACCGTGCTCGTAGCGCCGCACGCCAGAAGAAAGCTTGAATTATATCGCTGATGGATGGAATGACCCCATTGGACTCTGGATCATTCATGACGTCTGCCTTGAGCAACTCGACTTTCTCAGGTGGGATCAGGAACAGGGTAGTGTCCATTCGGCGTTCTGCTGCAGGCAGCGGCCATACTGTGTGAAGCGGGTAGCTTATATCCGTGGTGACATCATGCGAAGGAACGAATGGTAGCAGGCTCCATACATCATTGTCGATCTCCTCTACCGGACGTGCGTACCCTTCTAGTTCGTGCAAGACTTCGGGAAGGTCATGGTTGAAGCTCTCCTCATCATACCATGAACAAGTCGCTGATGAGTCACCTTGTAGGTATCTACAATTCTCGGCCCACGCTTTGACCGCGATGATCGCACCCACGCCATCCAGACAGCAGTGGTTCAGATCGACAGCCAGGATACAACCTCCCTTGACGAAGTTGACTTGCCCAACGAATATATCTGCAGGCAATTGTGGGAAAGTATCTTGTCGCAAAACCAGTTCATCCCGGAAAGCTGAGGGCACAAAACCACCATCGCGTAGGGTGTCGAATGATGGAAGGACATCAGATAGGTCCTTGTAAACCAGGCGATCGCGGGCAGCTTGACCGAAAGACGGTACTGCAACGCAAAGATCATCGTTCGTGTATCCGATTTCATCCTTCGAGCGCCTCATCATCTTGCCACCGAGAGCTGGTATGAGCTCAAATGTTCGGTTGAGCCCTGCCTGCATGTTGGCGAATGTGTCCTCGAATGTGACGCCTTGTCGAAGCGGAAAGTAGAAGACGAGTCCCATATAGTGGTTTGGGTTGACGTAGTCAAAGGGATTCAGCTTGAACGACTGCCATGCTCTTCGTCGTGCAATCATGCTCTGCATTTTTGCTTCTCGATGGTCAGCAGCATGCTTCACACTACCTGTGTTCTTCACTTCGGCGACCAGTAGTTGGAGAGCAGCGGTGAATTTGGCCAAGGTCGGGTTAGCGTAGAGATGGCGAGGTGCGAGTTTGTCTAGGCCCGTGATTGCTGCTCGGATGGTATTGACAGCTGCGGACACTCCTAGTGAGTCGAGACCGAGCGCGAACAGATCCTCATCTGGGGAAGCTGCTTGGATTGCTGGAAACGACGAAGCAAGAATCTCCTGTACTGATTGCTGCATTGTCGCTGCAGAGCTAGTATCGACGACGAATGTAGTCTCATTGCTGCGGGCGTTGTAGAACCGCTCGATGTACTCGTCGTAAAGAACCAGGGTGGCTCGTCGCTTAACCGTTCCCTTGTCCGTGCGAACAAACGGCTTGTCTGATTGGGCAAAGAAGACATAGTCGCGTGATAATTTTACGGTGTGTCGTGATGAAGTCATGCTTGTCTCAATTTTGGCCCAAATGCTTTCCACGACCTCATCCGTCTTGGCCAGTGGATCTTTCAACTCGATGAGCAGGGCTGCCTGGAGCTTGTTACTGCCTACGACAAGACATCCATCGATAGCGGGATGAGTTCCTACGAGTGCTTCGAATTCCAAAGGAAGGATTTTGTAGCCATTAGAGAGAACAATCAGGTCATCGTTACGGCCTGTGAACGCCCAGAGATTAGGCTTGGTCGGGTGCCGCTTATAGAGGTCCTTGAAGTTGATTGAGTCCTTGTCCGTGAAGGTGTGGAAGATGCCTTGAAACAAAGAAGCATGCTCATTCCGATGCACCCAATGCTCATAGATACCTGGCTCCACTTCCTTGAACTCAAAGCCGGAGTATGGATGGAAAGCGAACCAGAACCAGTCTTCTCTATCCACGACGAGGTTACCGATGAAGAGACCCTCGGTCGTTCCGGTCAGGTTCAATACCCGTATGACATCGTTGACTTTGCCAGCACTAATGGGACTAACTGGTCCCCCAGATGCGCAGATGAATTTGGAAGACCGAAACCTGGCCAGCACATCAGGCGTGTTGCCTAGCTCATCGACGAGCGATGGTACCATGCTCCAGATATCGATCTTGGCGTGTTCAGCGAGATTCTCAATCAGTGACATGTTGGAAATGACGTTTGCTGGTCCCAAGACACAGTGCAGGCCAAAGAGAGCTGGCATGAGAATATCCATAATGATGCCGGCACCGTGGCACATTGGAAACGAAGAGTAAATTCGGTCGCCTTCGTTCCAGTTCGACGTCCATGGTACAAGTCCATGGTCCCCATCAACGGGTGGAAGTAGACGAACAGCATCCATTGTCCCTATCAGTCCATGAGACCATGGGATCGGTTTCGGGACACCTGTCGAGCCAGATGTGTGAAGGTAGCAGAAAGGATCTGTAGTAGCTGCATCGAAGGTTTTGGTGTAAGGGAAGGGTTTCGCGTCTTCCGCATCCAATAGTTCGTCAAGCAGCGGTACCTCTAACAACTTCATCGAACGCTTCTCCAGGATATCCTCCACCAGAGGCACGGCCGCCACTTCGCTCGCTTTAGCCCAGATGTTGCATTTTGTTGCTTCAAGCACGGCTAGAGCGCCTTCGGTGCTGTTCTTGGGAGAAAGATAGAGTGCGGCGTAACCGACCTTTACGCAGGCATATGTGATGAGGATATGCCGGAGGTCGTGAGGCCCAATGTAGCCGACTGGTTGGACCAATGATGAGCTGCCGACCTGATCGTGGAGCCACCACGATGTCTTATCTACCGCCTTTGCAAAGGCATGTGCCGATATGTCCCTCAGCTTCATACCTGATCCGGAAGTATCAACGACTGAAAAGACGTTTCGGTCAGGATGAGTCTGAGCGAGCTCGTCCATGATCTGAGGTATGAGACGGCGGCCATAAGATGGCTTACCCCTGTTGCCATCGATGTACGGCGTCTCCCTGAGTTTCATGCTCGACGATGGTGTTGGTGGCGAATGAGAGGAACGTGGTGGCGAGTTACCGAAGGACGTGGGCGGAGTCGACACTCCACTGACCATGGACGTCGCGCTCGGTGACGAATACCCACTTCTTGTGCCATTGAAAGGCGTTCGAGCTTGCAGGTAACTGGCATTCGCCTCGTTGATCCACGGCGTGTCCGTTCCTTCCAACTTCCTCTCTTTAAAGTAGCTGGGCCGTCCGTTCTCATATACGAGTTCGAGCCGGGAGTCCTTCTGAAATTCGCCCGCAGGCGCACTAACCCAGTCACCGTCTGCTAGCTTGGCTACGCTGCAATGCCATGGTGTCGTGTAGCCGGTCTTCGTATCCAGCAGACTTATCGATATCTTATGGTCGCCGATGGATTCGTGTATGGATAATCTCAAGTGGTTTGGGAAGGCTTCTTTAACTGCTCCGGCATATGCCTATGCCTAAAGTCAGTTCTCATGGACATCCGCAGGCACGCGATGTGGGGATCATCAAACTTACATATCCTCTAAACAGCATCTGCTTGGCAAGGTACTTGACGTCTCTCTTGTACTGATTGCTGCCGCGATTTTCACCCAAGGAGAAAATATGCTTTAGATCGGACTCGAGGAATTTACGGTAGCCAAGATAGGTCAGCTTCGTATCAGCATTGTCTCTGATCTCCTTGTCAATGTCGATATCAGGTCTCCCGAACTTGTTGAGAAGCAGTCTTCTAAAGTTGGTACAGTTGGCGACATAGGTGATCTCTCGCAGCTTGTCCGGCAGGTCCGGAAAGTCAAGTATGTCTTTCAGTCGTGAGAAGGCAATGTACGTGAACTTCTTCTCTGTCGCCATTTGGCGCAGAGTCTCGCCATAGGTCCACGTCTCTCGATCAGATATAGATAGCAAGTCTTTGCCTACTTGTCAGTCTGAGCCATGTCCATTGATGGTAGGTCTACGTACCGTTGTAGGTAATGCCATCTGAGATGATGGTAACTCGCGCTCCTGGCTTATAGACCTCTTTGATCCTAGCACACATGCGGTTCAGCCGTTGGAGCGCGAGCTCTTCCGCTTTGTCTGGCAAGGATCCAAGGACCTTGTAAACTTTGTTGGCAGACTTGAAGGGAAAAGCTGGCAAACATGTCTCAACACGTTCGCCTGCTAGAACGAATCGGTCGATTGTAGACAAGAATCTTGCCGTTCCCGCAGCTAGACGCTCCTTGGAATCATCGAACTTGTTAAGGGCGTGCTCATATATGATGTCCAGAATCTTGGTCGATGTATCTCTCACCCCGGACTCAGCATCGGCGCCCGATGACTTTTCGCAATGGAGTGATATTCCAAGTCCTCCGCTGCTGCTGCTGCTGGTTATGCCGTCAAGGCGTATCGTCATGTCGACCATGGCTAGTGAGACATCAGAGGGATTAGGTTCTGGATGATAAGTAGGGACCTTGTTCAGGTTCAGAAGTTGACACTATAAAGCATCTGGCATGTGGGTAGTCCAGGATGAGGTTAGTGCTAGCAAGTGGGAGCAACCAGCGCAACATGCCCTCGGTTTAGGCGAACGCTGACTCAAATCCAAAACAAGTATGTTGCCCGGGACGGGACTCTGAGCCAACTCAAGTCCGGGCGTTGCAGGGGTGGCTGAGGTAATATGAGGTTGTTCGAGGCGAGTCGACTTCCACGCAGTTGCCTCATTCCAGGCAGCATACAGTCAGCAAACCATTAGAGCCATGGCGGCGGCATCACATCATGCCATCGGGGGCCAGTTCTGCTCTTGGTGAGATTGGGGGTTCGCGAAGCCAGCTAGGATTGCAGCCTCTTCGGTGAGCGGCCACCGTGTATGTCGGTCAAGCCACCCCGCTTACCATCAGTGCGCCTGATAGTTGACATGATCCATGTGGCGATCGATGTGCGAGCGGAGACTAGAATACGAGATGAAGGAAGTTGAGGTGTGATGGGATGTGGACGCAGGCTAAGTTGGAACTAAAGAGCGCCAAGGACCACGTGACGACTGAATAGGTGTAGCAGCCCCCGCAAGCACGAAACTCGCTCATCGTGTTTGCACAGCCAAGATGAGTCCGCGAAGCTACACACGCCCGGCTATGTGCGCCATCCTGCTCATTGTTTTCTTATTTCCACTAATGTTAGGAGACTGGAAACCGAGCGATTTTCGAGCTAGCCGTGGGATGCTCACAGTTGCATCGACCTTCGTGTGCGCTGTGTAGAGGCCACATTACAATGCCTTCGACACTACGTCCAGCCTTCTCATTATCCTTCAGCATCGACCTGCGTAGCATGATGCTGAGACTTTTTTTTTAGTCATTCTTGTAGCAATGTGAGCCTCCTGCTGGACACGAGGTGCCCTCAAGGCTACCGGGAAGACGAGCTGGTCACCGCTGCACATCAATGATAGTATCACGTCGCAATACCTTGATGCTTGTGCAATACGGCGGTATAGCGATGTCTCGCCCCCACAGTATGGTAGATGCACATGCTGACGAAAGTCCAAGACGAGATATTTCTGGAAGCAGAGGAAGGCGGGTAAGCATGGCTGAGGCGTGGGAGCATGGAAGCGAATTATGGACACCAACAGTCTTACGGTGTTACCATCCCACGCTCAACACATTTTGCTTATGCACTAACCTACGGGCAGACATGTCAAGCGACCCGGTCAAGACATAGCTGATGATATCGCTGCACATGTCAGCTATAGCACACATGTCCACCACCAGGACTTGGGCGCTAGGCCTGCACGCAAGCTCTGTAGGGCAGAGAGGCCATCTCTTGGCTGCGGAGTAAATTTCCGAAGCAAGTTAAGAAAAAGAAAACAGCTAGACGTTGGACGTAAGGGATATGATGCACGTGATACTTCTAGTCGCTAGATTTGCTACTAAGAGCAGCTGATTGCCGAAACATGCTCATGGAAAATTGACTCATTCGAAAACGCGCTCATGGAGACATGCGCTTATTCGAGAAGGTGCTCACTGTGCGCAGCTTGGTGGCTGATCCGGCAGGGCGCCTAGTAGCAAAGAGCATACCAGTAGTCGACTCTCCAAGAGCTTGTAGGAGTGCATGCATGTGTGTAGCGGGAGGCTAATAGTGTGTGGGCCGTTGGCGTCGAGAGGACGCCTGCAGCGGCGGGTAATATATATGCCCTGTCGAGTGGAGCGGGCCGTTGGACGACTTGGGCCCGCGCCCGCCAACATCATCCTCACCCTGGTTCGCGGATTCTACTGTACATGCACCACCCACGCACAGTCAGCACCATGGCTCAACAGTTGGTTGCAGACTCACTGGCCGCCATGACCTGCGATCCTTCATCCTACCAGCACCCGTACTCGCAGGCCGCTCAGCTAGACCCGCGCATCACGATACCTCGACCACCCATCGACCCCGGCCTAGCACCAATCATCGACTCGCTTCTTCTGCCAGAAGAGTTGCATGTCACTTTTCTTCGCAGCCTGCATGTTGGTGGGAGCCCGGGACCAATCCTCGCTGCGAATCCGCATCTGAAGCATGTCCAGCAAGCCGTCTCTAGCGCGAGTGGCCACAGCATCGTCTTGTCCATCTTCGCCCCAGAGGCTCCGTGCCGCGCACTACCAGCCTTGTATTACATCCATGGAGGGGGCATGATATCAGGCGATCGCTTCAGCGCTATCGCTCAGCTGGTCGACCTCGTCCAAGACATACCATGCATCATCGCCTCAGTCGAATATCGCCTTGCACCCGAGACATCAGCGCCTGGAGGAGCTGAAGATTGCTATGATGGGCTCGTATGGCTCTCTGCAAACGCCACCAGCCTGGGCATCGATCCTGCAGCTATCATCGTCTGCGGGTCCTCGGGCGGCGCCCCCCTTGCTGCATCCGCCTGCCTTATGGCGCGCGATAGAAACTTGCCTACCGTACCGGTGAAGGCGCAGATGTTGCTCTCGCCCATGCTCGATGACCGCTGCAACAGCATCTCTGATCAGCAATTCGAATACGGCGTGCCATGGAACGGCGTCACAAACCGCGCGGCCTGGAACCACGCCCTTCCAGGTCAGCGTGGCACCGACGCAGTCACCATGTACCAATCGCCGTCCCGAGCTACTGATCTGACCAACTTACCTCATGCTTACATCGACGCGGCTGAATGCGAGGTCTTCCGCGATCCTGCCGTCATGTACGCCATGAACATGTGGCGGTGTGGTTCGTCGTGCGAGCTGCATGTATGGCCAGGCGGAACGCATTTATTCGATGCCGTTGAGAACCCAGAGGTGCCTGTTGTTGGTGCCGCCATCGCTGCGAAGAGGGCTTGGCTGAAAAGGATAATGCTGCCTGGCAGTATTCGTGGGAGCAGAGTATGAATCTGCACTTTGCATCTTCATCATCTTGTCAAAACTGATTAGCAGGTGATTTTGTGGAAGCATGTGTCAACGTGCGCACAGCAATGTTGCAGCTGTAGCAGATGCGAATGCCAAGAACGAATGAGTACCTCGAGCGACCGTATAACACCCAAGACAAGCCGGCCCCCACAAACGTGTCAGGCCTACAAACATGTCCACAACTAGGCTTATCAAGCCGACTTGACAAAATAGAGCAAATGACTAAGTTGCCAGCTGGGGTGTTGGACCGTACAGGTTAGCAAGCTGCCGTATAAGGTTAGACTTGTCTTGATCAGCCTGGATGTTGATATATATATGGAGGCCTGCAGTCCATGTCCCCACATTTCGCACTAGCAAGGTTCTGGGTTTCGCGCTATAATCGTCGCAAAAGTGCTCTTATGCCTGGAGACTAGGCCCACTGCATGTCATGCTGCCTTTGACATTTGGTGAGAATGCCACGCAGGCCTAGCGCCTTTGCACGTGGCTCTACTATTTCGCTGATTGAATGAGAAGTTTGCTGTGTGCAATGCGGGTCAACGCTGCCGTGGTAGTCGTCAGCCGCGACCTGCATTCTCACTTTACAATCTGGTCTGGTTAGAGAGCTGTCTGCCTTTGTTCGGGACGGCACCCTCTGAGAGCTCAGGACAGAGCGAGACTGCGGATATCACTACTGCTGTCACACACTTGGCTATTTTCAATTCTTCTTCTTCTTCTTCTTCTTCTTCTGCCGTCATGCGCCCTTCTCGCCCATCCATTGAAGAACCTCTGCTCTCTCCAACGCTCTCCGAGTCCACCGACACGGAGTACCCGAGATCGAGCGCGCAAACACCTGCTTATTCCACCCCAGCGAGTCCGTCTATAGATTATGAGCGTCCAGCCGTTGATGCGCAACCAGGCGTCCAAGCCATCGAGGCAACAACACAAGCATGGACAAAAACATCTCTCACAGCCGCCTACTTGATGATTTGGCTCATCTACTTTGTCGAAACATTACTTGCGGGTACAACACTGGCTCTAGTTCCATATGTGACATCGGCATTCTCGATGCACGCATTCACACCTACTGTTAGCATACTAAGCAACATCCTTGGCGGCGTGACCAACTTGACAATCGCAAAAATCATCGACGTCTTCGGTCGTCCGCAAGGGTTGCTATTCTGTCTTATGCTTGGAACAACAGGTTTAATCATGATGACGGTGTGTGGAGGCGTGGGCACGTATGCTGCTGCCATGATCTTCCATACCGTGGGTAATAATGGTGTGCAGTATATCATGTCTGTATTCATTGCCGATACAACAAAATTGAAGAACAGAGCGCTGATGCAGTCGCTTATGAGCACACCTACCCTGATCACCGGCTGGATTGCTGGACCGTTGGCTCAGCGCTATCTCCATGGTCCAGGGTGGCGCTGGGCGTTTGGCATGTTCAGTTTGCTTGTCCCACTTATCACGATGCCGCTCTTGGGAATGTTGATCGCGAACTATCAAAAGGCCAAGAAACTGGGTCTCGTCATCACAAAGACAGGGGATGGTGGACGCAGTGCTCTGCAGTCGCTGATACATTACAACCGGGAGTTCGACGCTATAGGCTTGTTCCTTGTCTCGGTGGGTGTGACGCTTTCTCTACTGCCGTTTAATCTCTATACGCTCACTGGGTTGGGCTGGTCATCGCCGCTTGTAAGCGGTTCACTCGTACTCGGCGTCTTCTTCCTTGTTGGATTTGCTGTGTGGGAGAAGAGCTTCGCGCCTACCTGCCTGCTTCCCTATCGGCTACTCTTGGATCGAACCGTCTTCGGGGCATGTCTACTATGCATGTGTCTCTTCGGGAGCTTTGCCGTATGGAATAGCTACTTCGGCTCGTACCTCCAGGTGGTCCAGGGTCTCAGCGTCGAACAAGCAAGTTACATCGCTCAGCTGTACACGGTGGTCAGTTCACTCGTTGCGATCTCAACCGGATACATGATCCATCGCACCGGCCACTTCAAGACCATCTCACTCGTCGTCGGCATCCCGCTGAGTGTGCTCGGTCAGTGCCTTATGATACTCTTTCGCACACCCGGCAATATTGCCTGCATCGTCATGTACTCCCTCCTCATTTCAATCTCACAAGGCGTTCTCCTCGTAACAGACGAGATTGCTATTCTCGCCGCTGGTTCCCACGAGCACGTCGCTGCGATGCTTGCTATCGTAATCGTCTTCGGGAATATAGGTGGTGCTATCGGTCTAACAATCGCTGCTTCCATATGGTCGGTCGTCGTACCAGATCGACTCGCGCAATATCTACCTACAAAAGACTTGCCGAACCTCCACAAGATCTTCGGCGACATGACGAATCAGCTATCTTATCCTGTGGGCTCTCCAGCACGCCTTGCTATTCAGCACGCCTACGAAGATGCGATGCTTCGGCTTGTGGTGACCAGTACTGCTATCTGGATTCTTGGCTCCGTCGGCGTGTCGATGTGGAGGAATATCAACGTGAACAACGTTCAGCAGCAAAAAGGTCATATCTGGTAGATTGAGCTTCGATGAAGCTTGGGTGTTATATTGAGCTTAGTGACCGCATGTCATCATGCTGTTGTGAATCTTGTGAGACTTACGGATGTACCCGAGGCTTTCGATTCTGCCTGTGCATAGCCAAGAACTTGGGTGCGGATGGGATTAGAGTCATTGCGTATAGAAAGATATTACTGTATAAGCCAATTCTTATTCGAGCATGTCTAACGTGAAGCAAGTATTTTAACACGCTCGAATCCGAGTGTAAGCCCAGACCGTTCGTCCAGTCCATTGCATCTCTTGCATAGGCTTCATTGCGTCAGATGACCCCACCGACCCGTTAGACATACGAGCTATTATATAGATCCAATACCTCCTTCGCCGCAGCCTCCTAGGCAGTCAATCCGTCTTCAGCATTGTCGTTGCCGTCGACCGGATCTGGTGACTCGCATTGCAGGTCGGGCGGCTTCTGGCGGGTGTAGTCTTTGTGATAGAGGATTTTGTGACAGATTGGGCAGTCATCTGGAGCCCCGCGCGTGTTCTTCCACCACAAGGTAGTTGGGGTAGTTTCCAAGGGAACATGACTGGTGTCGAGACCGGAACGCCAACATTGCGGACACATTCTGCGAGCGACGACAGGGAAAAGATCTTCGACCACAGGTTCAATGGTAAAGCCCAGATTATCGTTCTCTGTGTCGCTGTTGTCGTCTTCCTCCTGCACTGCGTTTCCGATAGACATATTGATGGAATCGACTTCGAACGACGACTGCTTCAAATCCTTTTTGTGCACGGAGATCTGAGCGTCCACGAAACGGTACCGATGAGAATCCGGTTCTTGTTCGGGTGCCCCCGTCGGAAGACCGCATTGCAGATATTCTCTATAGATGCGAGCTAGCTCCTCAGCTATCATGCCCTGGAGCCGTCGCTCCTTGCGCCATTGCAGCTCTGTGAATTGTTAGCTTAACCAACACTCTATCATTTCATGCATCCATAATGCACCCCCAAGGCATTCGCAGAAATCCTGGTCGACGAGATAACGCTTACAGCATGCTGTAAACCTCGGGGCAGAATCTTCAAACGCGAGCAACCGGGTGGGGAATACGTACCACGCTTAGCCTGCAGCAACTTTGCTATATTCTTTTCACGCTCTTTTTCTAATTTCAGTGTTTTTTCGTACAATATGGCCATTTGCTCTGATTCGAATGGAGGCTGCGCTGGGCTTTCGGGCAGAGGTTGCATCAAGTGTGGCAATCCGTGTGGAAACTCAAGGTCGCTGTCCGCTTGGGTGATTTCGTACGGCGAGACCGGCGCGCTGGTAATGATGTGTTTGCGGTCCAGTATCACGGCGTTTTCTAGAAACGTGATTTTATAAAGGGCTAATGCACACGCCACCCTACGCCGCAATTCCAAGATGACCAAAGCCCAATGCTGACCGAACAGTTGGACCAGAGTTTCTAGCTTAACGTAAAGCATATTGGAGAAGGTTCCTGCGTGGTCTGCATCTTTCCTTGGTGGCCGCTCCAGATAAAAAGCATGTAACCGCTGACCCAATGCCCATCCTTGAGATCCCGGAATGAACGCGAGGGGTCGAAGAGAGATAGTCGAATTTCTAGGCAACGCGAAAGTAGCACGCAAGCATTTGTTACCAAAGATGTGTTTGCATTTGAGTAGGACAGGTAGCTCTGAGTTGTCGAATCCGTGATCGGCTGCTTCGCCATAAGGCTTCCAGCAAATTGGACATCTCGCGTTATTCTCGACGACACTCTCGATTGGTACAGGGGCTAAACTGTCTAAGAAGGCCAGCTGGGTTGGAAATGTATCGATATCAGGATGTGGTGGCACGTAAGGAGCCTTCTTCTTGCTGTTCATCGATTCACCGCCTGGCATGTTCGCTAATGATAGTGCGTTCTGCACCGCCGAGGTGCAAGTAGGGCAGGTGCACATGGCAGGACTCGTAGGCGGGACTGGAACTGCGTTCGCTGTTGGCGAAGTCTCTGGGTCGGGGGATGCTTCGGTCTTTTCTATCGTTGCGGGTGTGGAATCCATGGTTGAAGGTAGCGTTTCCGTAACAAGCGGGTATGGGGCGGCGTGGTAATCAGTGAGTCGATGCGGTGCAGTGTATGGAGTCTACTCGTCAAGCGATCGAACTCTTGGTATTTGAGGAGCGCTGATACGCGGCTGGATTGCTACCTGAAGGCGCAAACCACGGTTCCGTACAGCGATGGCCAGTTTGGGCATTGACCATTCGCGGGCTAGACCAGGCTAGGTTAGGTCTGGAGTTCGTAGCCCTAACTGCGTTCAGCTTGGATATGCTTAGTGATAGATGTAGAGAATATTCCGACGATTCAGGTGCTTGATGAGGCTGGGTAAAGGCTGGGTGAAGTTGCACTGTCTGTACTCAGGTGCGGCTGCGCCAAGTCTCGCTACTGTAGCCATGTGTATGTTGGCAGCAGCAATTGGCTTCACGACCTGCATCGCCGCATTATTGCAGTGGCTACGAATGTGTGTTACCATGATATTGTTCGATTGAACATATAGCACTGCATACAAAATCCGCTGTGTCGCAGGTTGTATCCCACGTGATAAACACCTTTATATATGCTATCACAGCCGCATCATCTTATTGCTTCACATGTGAAAGAGGTCTCCGGCGCGCATTGAGAAGGACTAGAATGGGATGATCAGCATGATTTAAAAACATGCAACGTGTTGGATGTCTCGAAGATACCATCCACGTTTAGGATAGCTGAGGAAAGAAGCATGCATGACATCATGCTTCATGCAGGTCTTCGTGTTTGATCTCTCGTTCTGCATCACCAAGAAGGATGATACCATCACCAAGAAGGGACCTGCTCGCTATGCAAAACCAGATACGACGAAGCCCGAGGTGATTACCATCTTTCGGACTTTCTTCAGCGATTGCCATCATATACTCTGCCTTGGTCGCATTGAAGGACTGATCAAAAATCGGAGGGCAAAGAGCAACAAGTGTCCACTTTGTCGTGCTTATTGATCTAGCAGTATCCGAGACCACGTAACCAGCATCTTGGAGAGGAGTATCCTTGCGGTCTATTCGCTAATAGGGAGGCATGACGATATATATAGTTGTAACGCGAGATGTCGAGAGAAGACAAAAGCAGTGGAAGGAAGAAGCCAACATGTAGTATTCAGGCAAAAGGAAGTAGTGAGATAACCTCAAGTAGCTAAATAATTTCATGTGATCAAACAATGAGTTGGAACGTGATGAAGAAAAGGCAGAAATGAAAGATCTGAGGGCCATTTCTGATACTGATATAGTTTCTTCAAAGGCGCTATGAACAATAAGACCCCAACAAGAAGAGCGATACAGGAGGCGACTGAGAAAGCAAAAAGATCAACGAGTGCAATATCGACTGTAAGAGCGACCGAGAAAGGCATCGAGGCCGTGATAGGAATGAAGTTGCTTTACCTAAAGGAATCAGAGGTACAACTGATGTGATATCCAACGTGCAAAGCGGAGAATCCATAGGAGCCCAACCATCATCTTGTCGTCGAAGGCAGGAATGTGGGGTGGAGATCGAATTGCGCAGGTACTTGGTAAAACGTGATGACGGTGGGCGTGGTAGGTGACTAACGAATGCTACGCCCATGAATAGTGGCATGATACACGGATCTGGTTGATCATCTTACATTCGGTAGGCATACCTATTTTCATCATCAATAGTAGCTATTGGGTCACGCGGAATCTTGAGCTACGTTAGTGAATCTCACATACTCATGCTTGGAAGTAGCAAGTTTAGAGCGATTGAACATGAAAGTTCGAAAGAGAATCGTTACCTGGGGCACAATAAGTGCCGTCAATTCTGTTTTAGTACAGATTTGGGCTTCATTCTGCAACCCATCACTCAGACCCTTGGCATCAATCGTATAGTGGTGTAAAAGCTGGCTCAAGTCCTATGCTCTTTGCTAGCCTTGTCCTACTACTCACCGAAACACGGCATCTCGACAACGAAAACTCGTTTGACCTGACATGCTCAGTCGAAGCGCAGAACGGCGCGTCCGCGACCGGCTGTCCCGTCTGATACCCGTACCGCTTACTGATGTACCAGAAGGTGACTGGGTTTACACGTTATGCTACGAGCTATTTCCCACGCCGGAGGAAGGCTGCGACTACCCCTTGCACGTGCGCTCTGCATGTCCCACCTTGACCTGACGGCTTGTATTCGGGAGGGTGTGCATCGGACAGCATTTTAGTAACGGGAGAGGCTTCGACAGAAGTAGGTGTCCAATCTGTGGCGAGACGTGGTTTGATGGCGGCGCGGACACCGAAGAGATTAACACGGAGGGGATGAAGAAGCCCTACAAAGACTGGAGTTTCTCTTTGGCCTAGAAGCCGCCAATGAAAATGATAGCCAGCACTTTCTCAAAGCCCTGTATCAAATGCTCATCGTATGTATTCAACTGGTGTGAGCGTCCCCGTCTCGGGTCGCCCGCTTCGAGCGCCTACAAACGCCAGTTCGACGTTAGGTGCAGTAAGTGAACCTGTCATTGATAACACACGACCGCCTCTTGGCAGCGTTGCACTAGACCTTATGCGTAGTGGAAGCGCAGAAGACGAAGACGAGGTGGCAGAGGGAGATGTGTTCCAGCCTAGGCCGCGTGTATATGGACTTACACCAAGTGATGCGCGTCTAAAGCCGATGCCGCAAGTAGTAGGCGGTCGAGACTGCGAATCCTCCCGACGCTATAGCACTAGCGAAGACGGAGGTGGACACCTACACACAGCGTTGGAATGCGCATCGACGCCGTCTTTTGTGAGAGGCGAAGTTGTGCTTCCGAGCGCAGGGCGGATAATACGGACCATCGGGTTCTTGGAGCAGTTTCGGGGAATGGAAGAGGTTTTGACAGATGGCTCGGAAATAGTGGAAAGCGTGACTGCCGTTGAACGAGGTGTGGAAGACTTGTGGCGGAGCATTAATGGCAATGCGAGACGGCGAAAGCGCGTTCAGTTCGTGCGTCGCGATTCTTGAATAGTATAGTTACCACCGCTACAGTCATGCGGTAGGTTAGTGCATCGATGCTGGGAGGCCTTTGTTACTACAATAGTCAGATGGCGACGGCGCGATGGCATGAGCGCAAGAGGTCGTCGATGCTTTGGAAGTACGGTTGGGTCATGCGGGAGAATTCTCCAGTTTGGAGCCGTCGATTAGCTTCGTGATGATGCTACAGTAATGGCCTCTGAATTTGGTTTCTGGAGAGGATGCGGCGCAGCATACAATCTACGCATCGTCGCGTGCGTGCTGTGTGGAGTGTGTGATGGTGAGCACGTGAGAGTCCGGCTAGTCCGAAAACGCTTGGCGCAGGATCGGAGGTTGAGAAATTCCGGTTCCGCAGGCTGCCAACGCTCCAACACACTTGCGCGACTCCACCTCAACTCGCATCACCATCTGCATCCTCATTCATCTAAGCATTCACTACATTACGCCGCCGACTTAAGCCACAGCCCTCGTCAGCTTCTCTCGATCATCTCGTCTTCGTCCACCCGCCGCCTTGCCTCAGTTTGCCATCCTCACAGGGCCTTTGACGTGCGCACGGCGTTGTCGGCCTAGAGCCCACGCGCCGGCGACTCACGCGTCAGAGGGGCAATTCTCAAGCAGTCGCGGGTGACGCGAACACAGTGAGGACAGAAGTTCACGAGCTGGCACTGCGCCTTTCTTCAAGTCAGCACCATTCCAACATTCCCACATCCCAGAGTTAGGGCTACTCTTCGTGCACAACGCGTCCGAAGCTCGGGAGGGTGGGTTTCCCTTGCTATTGAATTATCGCAAGGGGGATATTCTTTGTGAGTGAGATTTTGCATAATGGTTCGCTACCTCACCTCCAAGAAGGGTGTACCTGTGTTGGCAAGCGCGAGAGAGGATGGTGCCGCACAGTCGTCTTGTGTTTTAGTTGCAAAGTACTGCGAACAGCCTTTGCAAATCAGCTTCTTTCTTCAATACACTACTTTCATTGATGGCTTTGATAATGAGCAGACCTTTGTCTTGATTTATGATGCTGATAACCTGATCCACGGCGCAACATCACTCAAGACTGCGACCGCGCCTCTTCCACACGACCAGCTGACCTCGATTGCGCGCGCGGAAACCCACAAATAAGAGTCTTGACTCTCACAGTCGCGAGACCATGCCGGATCCGATGCCCTCCCTCGTCGAGCACCAGTACTCTGATGTCGAAGGGTGGCTATGAAGCTCCCTTCCATCGGCTGGTCAAGCTCGCCCAAGCGACGGAAATTGATATTCTGCTTGACTACAACTGGGTACACGCTGATAACCGTGAACCACTCGAATGCTTCTTTACGCAGCCGAACGTGTTCGCTGGCTTTCCAGATGGCAATGACGGACACAGATATGCAGATTGGGCGGTCTTTAGCATCATCGAAGAGCGGGATGCGCCGCCCCCGTCGTATGCGAACGTGGTAGACACAGATGCATCGCGAAAGCGATCCAGGCATGGTAAGTCAGTCCATGCCCCCAATCTCCTGGCCTATCACTGTTGACACACGCTACTTAGCCACCACACGCTCGGTGTCCACATCGCCGGCTCCAAAACGACATCAGTACCACCCTGGCTCCCCAACCGAGATTGCGACCGCGACCGCGACACCCAGCCCTCCTCACTCTTCTGTTGGCCCTCCATTGGAAAGAACAACGTCGTCACCCAGCTATCCACGCGTGTCTCTGGAGGCTACCGCGGCGATTGCGTTCCAAAACGCAATCAACACGGCTGTCGAGGCTCAGCTCCCCGCAGTCGTCGAGGGCATGCTTCCCGGCATCCTCAAAGACATATTGCCGGATATACTCCACAATTCCCTTGCTCCTCGAAGATCCCCATCCTTTTCGTCGCCACCACGAACCATCAAATCTACTCCGCGGTCTGTCTCTTCTTCCCTAGGCTACCTCATAACCGACCGCTTGACCGAGCTAGCTAAGCATCACTTGACCACCATCTTCGACGAGGCGAACGACCAAGCCTACAGCCTCCGGAACCAAGCCGACGGAGACTTCGAAGACGTCATTGCAGACCATAAGATCAACGTTGATACGATCAAGGAGGATTGCATCCGCGAACTGGGCGAGGTTGTCGACGACAAATTATCCAAGTTTAAGGAGCAGGCGGATGATATCGTTGAGACTTCTGTCGACGAGATGGAGAATAAGAGTAGTGAGGTGTGTGAGGGAATCTACGATGGTCTGGAGACCTTTCTCAATGTAGCTTCTAGTACTCTCAAGACTGTGAGGGGAGGGAAACGTTCTGCAACGCAGACTGCGTTGAGAAGCTAAGGCTGATGTTCTGGTGCTGTAATCGTGTTGGGGGGCAGCATTGCTACGATTAGTTAGCATGTGCCAATCATGTGTACTACGAAATGCGCTTCTAGTCGTCACAGCCACGAAAATGCACAAAGCCGACTACCATCAACCATACTGGAACAAGCTTTACTTGGCGAAAACTCCACCCATAATTTGTACATTCACACAGAAGAACAGACACTATGAAGCAAGCGCGGCAACGCTATAAGCCCTCGGCGGCGTCCGCCTGCATATCCCCCGAGAGACTGATAAAGGGGCAATGAACCACAATCAATCGATCAATCAAGACAAGGTGCGCTTCCGATTAGAGCTCATGGGGTGTTTTTTGTGAGCGTCATGTTGATTGAGAAACCAGTTCAAGAACATTGCACGCTGTGAGATTCCACGGTCGGGGAAGGTATCCCGGCATGTGTCTCGGCGCAGTGTTCGTGATCTCCGTTGTCACGCTACAGTATCCGTGCGTCAGTTGCACATGGTCACCAGTTGCACACCCCACCTACTACCACAACAAAACTTCAACGCGTTATAACTTAATAACTATAGATCTAATTTAAGAAGCAATTAAAGAAATTAAATCGCGCAATCTAGAAGAACAATTCTTATACTAATAAATTACTAAAAAGTACAGCGTAGAGCAAATAACACTAATAAGACAACACAAACACTAACACAATAACTATAGCGTACGCAACTAATCCCTCTACCTAGAACGCAAAGCTAAGCTTATATAATACATTAAAACGCTTACTAAATAACGTTTGCTACCTATAAAAATAATAATAAAGCAGTTTGCTAGTTAGTTAGCTAGCAAGCTAGTCTCTAAAAGCTAGGTTTCCTGGTATCTCCGCCGGTATCCTAACTATCTTATCTCTTATTCGGGCAAAGCTATAGCTAAGAAGTGTACTAAAGCTAATTTAGGGGCTAAGTATAACTTATATTTTAAGCTTCTATATAAAAAGATAGAAGAGTATAATATATAACCTATCTATATATTTAATATAGATAAAAAAGGGTTTTAACTTAGCTAGGTTAGTAATATAAAACGTATATTTAGCAGAAGACTCTACAAGCAAAAAGGGGCAAGGCAAGCACTTAAAGATAGCTTAACTAAGTAGATAATAGTAATAGCTTATATTTATTTAGATAGAAACGCTTTAAGTCTAACTCTTATCTTCTAGGGAGCTAACAGAGCTATTTAATTAAGCTAGATTAAAGCTATACAAGCAGAAGAATACTTAGTATTTACTACGTTATCACCCTCTAGCTAAAGCAATAATAATATTAGCTTAGCTTAGCTTAAATAGGTATTTAAGAGAGAAACTAGATAGCATGCTTTAACTAGGTATTAATTACTACTTCTTAACAGCTACAGATTCTATATAACTATAGATTTTATTAAATATTGTAATAACAATAAGATCCTCTTATTTGTATTACTCTCTTACGCTACTTATACGCTTTAACCTCTTAATATAGTAATGTTTAAACCTCTTATAATAGCTTACTTAACTTAGTTAATAGAATACCTCTAGAACAGCTAGAGGTTACTTAATTTAACCAAAGAAGACTTCTTCCCGCTCTTCTAGAGGTTCTAGAGCTCTGTATTTAAGCCTCTACTTATTAAGAGGTTATTTAAAGCTACTAGTATATAGCTAGCTAATCTAGACATTATACTTAAGAAGTTTGCTAAGAAGGCTTTAGATTCTAATAGTAGCTAGTTAGTTCTCTCTAGTAATAATTAGCTTAAGCTAAGTTAATTATACGCTATAAAGTAAAGAATTAGAGTAGTAAAGATGTTAAGAAGCTTTAGTAAAGCTTATACTATATCTTAGCTTAAAACAGTATACTTTATAAAGAGATTAGGGGCCTTAGGCAGTCTCTAGCTATTAAGAAGAGGCGACTAAAGCAGTCCTTCACCCTCTAGCTTAATAAGAATAAGGTTTACTATAGGGGAGCTAAACTGTAGTTGCCTAGAAGTATATAATAAGCTTGCGATTATTAGGTATTATAATAATAATAAGCTTAAAAAGCTTTAAAAAGCTAAGTAAGCTAAGATTAAGAAGGCAGCACGCGATTATAAGCTTTAACTTAAAAAAGCAGCTTATATTAAGCGGGAGAAGGGTTAGAAGAAGACTAGAAAGCAGAAGGCTATAGAGAAAGCTAAAAGAGACTATTATAGAAGCCTCTGCGACGCTGCTAAAGCTATAAAATTACCCTAATTAGATAAGCGTAAAGCTTTAAAACCTTATAAGCTAGCTACAAAGCGTTAAAAGCGTAGTAGTGTTGCTTTAGCTATAGTAGAAGCCGCACAGGTTGCACAAGCTGCTCCGCCGCGTAGCTAATAGCAACAACTAATAACACTCTCTAAAAAAATATCTAAATAAGCTAAAACTTCTGCAGGCTTATATATAGTATAATCTTAGCTTTGCGCAATTTTATTATAATTTATAGAGGCTGTACAACCTTATCTTTTTAATTATATTGTTATTGTTAGGGTGTGCAACTGGCGACCATGTGCATCTGGCGCACGGATACTGTAGTAACGTCTGATTTTGCACCCACCAATCGGCGCCGCTTGTCGCCCAGACTTCTATAACATCTATTCTTGCCCGTCTCCTGCCTTCACAATACCATCTTCTGCGTCGACGTAAACAATCGCGACGCGTTCCAAAGTGCGAAAGATTAATACCATCGGACGACAAGTATGGATGACTTCCAAGGCGCGACCGACCGATTCCTGGCGTGGTTCAAGGCCGGCGGAGGCGTCTTCCGGGACGACTTGCTTGAGATCCAAGATCTGAGAGCCAAGGACGCAGGTCGAGGAATAGGTAAGCCTGAAATTCAGGCACACATGATGTAATCATTGATTGATGGCTTGCAGTGGCAAAACAAGACATACCAGAAGACACAACACTATTCACCATACCTAGAGACCTAATCATTAGTGTGAACACATCGCAATTACCTGGTAAACTGCCTAAGGTTTTCGATACATCAACTGATGGCGAAGCGGATGATGAGAACGAGCCACTGGATTCATGGACTTCTCTGATATTGGTCATGATGTACGAGCACTTACAAGGCGATGCGTCACGCTGGAAGCCATACATGGACGTACTGCCAACGACTTTCGACACACCTATTTTCTGGTCCGATTCGGAACTTGAGGAGCTCCAAGGCACCTGTCTCTCAGCGGAAAAGGTCGGAAAACAACAAAGTGACGAGATGCTCCGTTCACAAGTCGTACCTGTCGTACAGCAAAACCCCGAGGTGTTTTATCCTAGTGGAGACCGTAAGTTGGGCGAGCAAGACTTGCTTGCTCTTGCACATCGTATGGGTAGCACAATCATGTCGTACGCGTTCAATCTCGCCAATGAGCACGAAGAGGAAGACGAGGAAGAAGATGGTTGGGTCGAAGATCGAGAAGGCACGACGCCCCTCGGAATGGTACCTATGGCGGACATACTCAATGCCAACGCCGAGTTCAACGCGCATGTTAACCACGGAGAAAGCCTCGAAGTCACGTCACTTCGATCAACGCTGTCAGCTGGGTCGGAAGTGCTCAACTACTATGGTCCCTTGCCGACATCCGAGCTGCTACGTCGCTATGGATATGTGACACCCGAACACCACCGGTATGATGTAGCTGAACTCCCTTGGATTCTCGTCCGCGAAGCCCTCATTCAGGAGCTCGGGTTGTCGGACGAAGTGGTTGCAAAGATCGAGGTACGCAATCGCGTATGATCTCCGGTGGCGCATATGCTAACAACAAAGTAGGCCAAGCTTGAAGAAGACGAGGAGCTGGAAGAATACTTCATCATCGAGCGCGATTCCGGCGAACCAAACTCAGAAGGCCAACTTACGTACTCGGCTCAACTTCACGTAGTGTCGCAAGAGCTGGAGGAACAACTGAAGACTGTGCTCAAAGCTATCAAAAAGCATAACCCCAACGTCATTCCCGAGAAGCGAAAGCGAGAGGATATTTTCGATATCGTCGTGAGAAAAGCGCTAGCCGCTAAACTGGCGCAATATCCGACGTCAGTGGAGGATGACGAGAAGCTGCTGAAGCAGGATGATCAAGAGAAGAGACGTCGCATGGCTATCGAGGTTAGACTTGGGGAGAAGAGGCTGCTGCACGAGGCGATCGCTCCGTTGCAAGGTGGTGAGGAAGCTACCAAGGAGCAGGTAGGCAAGAAGGCGAGGCGCAAGGCATGATGTTTCCGTCTTGTTTGTGGCTACTTACTGTAGGAAATGTAATGTAGCTGTGTGCTTTGCGTGCTGCCTTTACCAAGGCTTTGCTGGAACATCTTCTATTATAGCCTATTGCAATCTGTTTTAGCGTAATATAGTATTCGAGACATAGGAATAGCTTCAAGAGCCTACTTCTACTATGCACTTGGACGTTTGCTCGCTGTAACTAGTCTTATGACGACGTCTACAGTATCTTGACAAGACTATAAAACATCGCCGTTGAGTTTTTGTGCACATATTATGACGACTGGTACTACCACTTTTGCAAACTATGATCGTGTAGCAACCAAGACCCTAGCTCTCTCTACAATCGCTATGTAAATCCCTACTGAACAACACTCTCCAGTGTTTATTCTAAGATTCGCCTTTGATATTTATTCACATGCCAACAAGGCTATAAAAGGAGCGTTCCTCGGTTCTAGACCCAGGACCATTGCATACAGTGATGAACTCCTACGATAGTAATGACCGAAACTATAGTACAGCATGACAAATCCCTGTCAAGTAAAGACCGAAACGATTACGCTGCGCAACCTTGTCACAAACGAGAATCCGCTGACAACACAGCAGCTTAGACAACTCTGCTCTCCTCTCCCTATGTAGACTACATCTACGTGACTCTGACAACTCTCACGGTGGAGAATAGAATAGCGAGGATACCAACACCCATTGGTATCAAGCTCCACAAGGAATACCGACTCTTTTGACAAGCCTTTGCGTAGCGATCGGCCGCCGATGCGTATCGTGTTGGAATGGGAAGAGCCTTGACCATAGGACCAGTGAGGGTGTTTTCGACCCATCTCTTGAACATCAGACTCTGTCCAAAGCGGGGAACAACGTGATTGAGTAGGATGCGTGATCGCCAGGTCTCCTTGACCGTTAAGGAGTTCATCATACGGCCATGATCAACTGCTCCCACAGCTCTCTTGTACTGAGCAGCTTGAACTTCCGTGAAGATTGAGACGATGTCATTTTCCGTGAGTGGCTGTTCGGGTTCTTTGGCTTGTGCGACCGCGAGAAGAGCGTTGGCTAGAACGGCGGCTGTTTCGATGGCAGTGTTTGCACCTTGGACACTGAACGGATGTACCTATCATAGCCAGCGTTAGTAAGTACCGTAACAAGATGCTCTCATGCTAACTTACCTTATGAGCAGCGTCGCCTGTTGTGATAATCCTTCGGTAGTGCCAGCGCGTGAACACATTATCCTCCACGCTTACAAGCGTTGTCTGCAATCGGTTTGCCCAAAGATCATTGAATGTAAGACTTTCTGTGACCTGGTCGTCTAGATGTCGCTCGGCCAGCGCTTGTTCGTCTTCTTTCGAGTACCGAGGAATATCTTTGCCATGTGCCTTTGGCGTCCCAGTCACGAGGAACCAGTAGGTACGATCTCCGGGAGCGGATATGACTAGGTAGTTGCAGTCCTTCAAGAACGAACTGAGTCGCACCGGTGTAGCTGAAAAGCCAGTAGGTCTCTTGGAGATGCCAAAAATGCATTTGGATTCGCATTGGAGGTCTATGGAAAGTGTCAGTTGAGTATAGACGGGAATTCAGGCAATACCAACCTCGAAGTGGGTCTGATTTGAATGCACCCGAATTTTCTTCACCTGCGATTCTCCACATTTCCTGCCTGACAACACTATGACAGCCATCCGCTCCGACGACGAAATCTCCTTGGTACATCGATCCGTCTTTGGTGAACACTTTGACACCATCGGACTCGTGCTCGACTCGAGAAACACGCTTGTTTGTGAGAATGTGCTCCGTTGATTTGAGCTTGTTGTACAGAACCTGGAGTGCGGATTGACGATCGATCATTATCTGTGGGTAGCCCACCCTGCGAGAATCGTTCAGCACTTCATCCAATAATAATAGTCTTTGCTTAACACACTCACCTCTCTTCTAACTTTTCACAAATTGTTTTGCCCTCGGGATCAGTCCATGATTTCCCACCAAGAAGACTCATACGAACTTGGTAGTTTGCGTCCCCGACTATTCTTGCAATCTCTTCGTAGCAGCCAAGCTGATCCAGAATGCGCAAACCGGTCGGGAGCAACCCAACGCTTGCACCAAGCTGAGGTGCGATTGTAGAATGCCCTTCGAGAAGAACATAGTCAATGTCGAACTTTTCTAGCAAGTTTGCAAGTGTGAGGCCAGCAAAACTCCCTCCAACTATAATAACTCTGGGACCCATACTGAACGATGATGAAGATGTGTAGTTGTTGCGGCAGTGAGAGAAGTGTAGTTGATGACTGATAGGCCGTGAACCTTTATACCATTTATATAAAAGCCCGCCATAATAGCAATGAAAGCCATCATTTTCGCACTGTCGGTGGAAACTACAACTTCCGGCCACTCGATGTGCCAAGTTCGTCTCATACAGAGAAGAGGTCGGACATTCGAGAGAGCGAGCGATTGCGATGCCGAGGAGATTTCGTCCGGTAGCTTGAGCTCATCCCGAGCAAGGGACAGTTCGTCCGTAGTTCTGCGCGTAGATCACAGGCTTACCCATTGTGGCTCTAGCGAACGCGAAAGTCCGACACAAGATAGCAGAGCCGTTACTACAACACGACAACGCACGAAGTAAACATTCTCACAAGTGTGGGTTCTTCATACTAGTATCTGAGATATCTGTTAATCTTTGACATTGTGTTTACTACGTCGTAGTGCGTAAAGAAGAAGATGCGTTGGTGTGATTACAGGTCTTACTTCCAAGTTCCGACTTCCGTGTTCGCGCTAGGTAGAGTGTAGACCTAGCAGACTGGATGCCGGAATTGTTGCTTCTGAAGGAAGCATATAAGGTAAACTGTAACCTCTAGCAAAATAAAATTGCACTCTACAGTAATTGCAAGCGCTACATAGCAAGGCCCCCGTAGTCTAGCCGGCAAGTACTTGAGTACAGTGTTAAGTTCGAGTCTCGGCTCACTGACAGCTTCAACCCGACGGGTCCTACCTCTAATATTAGCTACGCGACGACAACTTGCATTACGAAAAGTATGCTCGCACTGAGCTTAGCGAAGCGTAGCTTCAGCGATTCGTCAACAAGAACTCTTAGTGGAACTAAACGCTCGGTAGCATAGGAGAGTGATAGACACGTCTCTCTAAGTTTTCTATACAGCACTTAACTCTATTGGAAGCGCGGTTCTAGATTCTGCGAACAACCGCAAGTTGGGCGGCAAGATCACTTCCTAGAATAACATAGTAAACCCGCTATGCAGCAAAGATTGCTTGTTCTTGTCTTTGGGGAACGAGGCACGCTTTTAAGCTCATGCTAGCCCTTCTTTTAGGCTAACGGACCTATCCTACACAAAGGCACTACTAAGAACTATAATCATGTCATAAAGCTGCTTTCCAGCGTGAACGACCTCTTCCGCTACGTTCCAGTTCCAGGACTGACGCATTGCTTCGGTGGTTCGAGTGGAAGGCCTACTTTCACGTTGCAGGCTCTTGTCGGTTGGCTGGAAAAGGATCTGGAACGCATTACAACAGCTTCTTGCGCTCTAATCCGACGTAGATACGCTTTGTCTCGAAGCACGGGGATATCACGACGGCGCAGTCGTATGCACGTGCTTTTTGAAACACAAATTTATGCCCACGGAGGTTTAGTTGTGCAACCTACGCTACGATTCTTCGGAAATTTGTGCTTGCCTAGACGCATATGACAACATGATAACTAACGCAACTAGGGTAAGTTCTGGCATCGAAACATGGCAACTTTACGTTCGGGTTTGTATCATACATGTTTTAATCTATCTGGAAATCCACTTTGTACACACGCCATGCCACTGGTCGATACTGTCATGGGCTAGCGCCCTAACGCTAAGGCTTTGCCTTAGTATCAATTTGCGATAGCAATTGTATGAGCTTAAGTATCGACCATGTGAGACAACACTCAGCTTTGTTGTCTTGTGCTCTGCCTTTTTGGCGCAGAGTGATGGCGTATGTGGTCGTACGCACGGCTCGGTGAGCCCACCCCTTACAGATACGAGTTTGTAAGGACTTAGCATCTACTACTCTACAAACCTCTAGAGTATAGATGCTTCGACTTACTTCTTTCCTTCTTTGTAAAGTACTAGACTTTCTCTAGAAGTAATACAAAAACTACTAGACTTTACTAGTCAAAAGTTAAACTACAGGACTCTTCTGGACTCTTCTAGTCTAAACTAGTAGAGTCTACTCGCTCTAGCGCTGTAGATAGTTTGCCTTCCTGTAAGTATATAAGGAGGAGGATTTTCTTTCTTTCTTACTTCTTGTCTAGTAATATTCTCTATTCTAAATACAAGCTATCTACTTAACTCGTTCGCCTCCTTTGTGCGTGAAGTCTGCCTTACAGAGTTACAACCCTGGACGATTTACGGGCGATATGATGGCCTAAGGATTTCCAGAGACTCTACAGACTTGTGACGTTGAGAATTATCTTTTTAGATTGGGTAAGTTCCAGAAACAAGGGTGTTTTCTCTACTCAACTCTCACTTGTCGTCTAATCCAATGAGGAGTGGGTGCAACTGTAGGGTTAGAAACGAATGTAGTTCTAGACGACAGCTGCGCCGCATCAGCCGTGTTTGCATTACTTACCTCTCTGCCTTGCTTCGAACTATCACCTCTCATCTCGCTATGCGACCCACATTCCTTCTTCATCGGACCCTCCAAACTACAAGCGACCTCAAGCAACTACACACAGACTTTATCACGTACGCGAGTGCCGCTTTTCTGCTCGACATATAGTCTCGCGTCGTGCCTCTGCCTCTTTATCGGGTTCTCCGCTTTGCCTCGACCGAACGCCTCTATCCGCACAAACACGGCGCTGCCTGAAACTTAGCGCCACTGGACTTCTGCGGAGCTAAGATTACATGATCTATGTGTTCGGTTGCGTTATTCTTGTTTATTACGGATGACGTCTCTGCGTCGCTCGCTCGAACCTGCCTGAATGTCACTCCTTTGGGTCTCTACATAACTCCTACTATAGGCAGGTAGCTACCTATCACATAGCTGCCTGGCATTGCTATGATTGTAAAGTAGATTTACCTACAATATCTTTGCTGATCAATTATCACATGATACGATTGAGTCTTCGGTTTTGGTCTGGGATGCAGAAGTTGATTACACCGAAACAATGACGTTAGCGTTGACATACGGAGCGAACTTAAACGACATAAATTCGGAGCGGCGTACGCCGCTCTTCTTTATTGCTGAACGCGGATATATTGTGTAGACGGAGCTACTATTGACGACTTGGGATGTTGATCTTTACTGAGTATATAAAGCCAATAATACGCTACTGGCGTGGGTCTCCAAAATGGGGCACGCAGCAGTAATTGAACTTCTGATAGCAGTAGATACCGAGAAGGATATAGGCTATACTGATCGCGCTTTATGTTAGTCACGTGTGATTGGTGTGTTCGCATAGTAGAACGACTAGACCAAATTGTGAAGAAGGATTCTTGTCTTTTTTAGCTGTAACTGCTAGAAAGGGACTTTGTCGTGCTTAGTGGCGATGGAGCGGGAAGAGAAGATTTCAGAGTAATATGCTGCCGCTGGGATAAACCATGATGTGCTTGAAGCTTTTGGCAAATCCGCGGTCTATCTAGCGAGTGGCTACTATGATAGGGTTGTAAAGTTTCTTATTACGACGGGCAATGATTTGAACATGAGAGACCGGGAGGGTCGAGCCTTGCTGATGTATGCGGTAGAGACGGGTCATGGAGCAGGAGTGGAGAATTTGCTTGATGCGAAAGGCATCGATGTCGAAGTCGGGGGCGAGAATGAAAACACCGCCCTAGCGCTAGCAGAGCTAGATGGACGTGAGGAGATAGTGAAATCATTGCGCGCAGCAAGATAAGCCGATATCTACGCAAGCAGCGGTTTGGCTGTTTAATAGCAAGCGGAATCTGAGAGCCTCTATACATTCTACAGGTTCAAGTTTTCCAGAGATGTGAATTTTGCCAATACTTCGTGCAAACCGAATTGTGATAAGAGTAGAAGAAGACATTTCTTTCCATATACGTGGAGAAGCTGATAGATGTTAAACGTCAACATAAGATAAACGGGTGAAATTAGAAAAGACCTTGAAGGCAAAGACTACTACCGAAGATGGCTAGCAGCAAGTAGTTATGCTGCATACGGTGTTGAGATAGGAATATGATTATTGAATAATAATCAGAAAATAATGACCCCTTTCAGTTTGTTCCTTACATGTTTCGAGTGGTGATGGTCGAGCATCCCTACTCTCCTTCTCCGACTATGCTACGCCTCTAGCGCGTTCGAGGCAGCTGCCTTAGACCGCAAAGTTGTAAACCTGCTGCTATCCTAAGGTTACCCAAACGCTTCAAAGGTGGATTGTGTAGTATAGCGACGTCATCCCACGAGTCGGCTAAGCGACTATTTATCGTGTGTCAGTCATATCTAGCAAGGTAGAAAACATACATAGTATGTTAGGAGCGCAGACCTCCCTGAAAACCCCTTAATATAGCATTTCCTGGACCGTTGCAGATATCGGTATAATCTCGTTGATATTCGGTTCGCGAATTTCCGTTCGGCCGATGTCTGGAGGATTCGGGGAAAGTACCCATTCGGGATAACTACAACTTCATGACTAAGGTACGCTATGCCCTCTAGCCCACGTCCATAGGTGACATCACATAATCTCAATCAAAGTCTTTCTCTATAATACGCTACAGATATCGGGTCACATTCGGGGCTACGAAAGATTTCACAGCAACGAGGCGCCGAGTCGTGATGCGAAACCAACGAAGGCCAATCGGACCGTCTCGTGAACTGCTCCATAATATGCAGACATTGGAGTTTCCAGCAGAAGTAAGATTTTTACTACCAGCCAGCAGTTCATTCGTACCAACGCCGTTTCTGCACTCTTACGATGTCTTCAACTCTGCTACGATTGAACGAGCCGATCGCGAGACGACCAACATCCGCCATGCTATCAGCGTCACCTAATCGTACACGATAGTTGTAGAGTAGTCTGGCGCTATCGGAAGCATCTAGGTAAGTGCTTGTTTGTAGTAATGACATGTGAAACAGGTAACAGAGTAGTACTCATACTATTAGTCGCAGAGAGGTGCTGCACAGCCTGCTCTTAAGCTAGAATCTCGTGCTTAAGCTATGGATCATGCGAGAGACTTACATACAATTATGCTGTAGAACTAGGCTAAGTATAGACTAACTCTTTAGCGGTTTCGGTAGTGAATCTCCAATTCTTATAAGGTTAAATTGTATTCGAAGACACCCGCCGCAACAGAAGCTTGAAAGTAGAACGTCTTGGTACTCCTACAAGCCACCTTAGATCCGACCTTGGCTGGCTTGGTTTGCAATTTCCGGACGATCCGCACGTACCAAGATACCGGAATCCAAGACCATTGGTCTTGGCTAGCGCTTACTTTACAGCGTAAATCATCGAAATCCAGTCGCTGCAAATAATATATACCATTGACACTTGATCCCACAACAGGAGCCCTACAAGGTACTCATCCCAGATTCCTCTTCCTATCCACTCAACCGGCAAATACGAACAGGCAACGACAATGCGTTCACTCATTTTGCACTCAGTGCTTCCCACTCTCCTCATGGTTATACCCAGCAGCGCTTCCCAACTCTTCGCTGCGCACTCTGACGGCAACGTCAGCACGATTCTACTCACAGAAAATGGCAATACGTCGAGCCTGACCGTTACGTCTGTGACAGCAGATTGCGGACCGAACGCAGCGAGTCTGAATCTTGATTACCAGAACCGCCTCTTGTACTGTCTTGATCGCGGAAAGGCCCCTGGTACTGAAGGCTCGCTCAACAGCTTCCGCATCGCGGCTGATGGGTCGCTGAGTAGACTTGCGCGGGTCAGCGCGCCGTTTTCGGGCGTTGCTGCTGAGTTTTTCAACGACGAGAAGACAGGAGTAAGAGGCTATGTCTCTACTTCTTAGTAAGTAGTTCAGTGTTTCTCCCCTCTTGCTCCATGTTTGGACTTTTTTGCACCTCCTACACAGTACCTGCGACTAATACACTCTTAAATAGTAACAGGAGCGCTATCGGCGTATACCGCCTGCCGGATGACAATGGGGGTCTGGCGGAGCCAGCTCAGATCATCTTTCCTAACACG
Source organism: Alternaria brassicae (assembly GCA_004936725.1). Classification (NCBI taxonomy): domain Eukaryota; kingdom Fungi; phylum Ascomycota; class Dothideomycetes; order Pleosporales; family Pleosporaceae; genus Alternaria; species Alternaria brassicae. The sequence goes on along the minus strand of CM016506.1, from coordinate 8,484 downwards.
ACCGCTATTGGTCCCGTGGCCGCGAGGCAAGATCGGAGTTACATGCACGGCGTCTTCCTAGACCCTACCCGTAAGTTCTTGCTTATGACCGATCTGGGTCAGGATAGAATTAGAGTGTTCCGTTACAACCAGCAAACCATTGCGCCGCTGGTGGAATTGGCTCCTTTGATTACACCGCTAGGATGTGGACCGAGGAAAGCGGTCTTCTGGACTGCGCCGGAGACGGGCAATTTGTTTCTGTTCGTCAACGGTGAGTTAGATCAGAGAGTCTATTCCTATCAGATTGAATACAAAGAGGACGGGTTGGAATGGAGGCTTGTAGGTGATATTGTATCGGTCAGTGAGGAGCTTCTGGTGACGACGGCGCCGACGAGTGAGATTGCTATCACGGTGATTTCTTCTTCTTCCCCACTTGTGAGTTGATATGCTAATTTGGTACCGCGCAACAGCCCGATGGCCGCTTCGTGATTGTGTCCAACCGCGACGTTTCTTTCAATGCTTCGCCTCTCTACAGAAGCAGATCTAGCGATACCCTTTCCGTCTTCTCTATCAACGCAAATGGAACGTTGACACTCGTGCAGCATGCGCCGTCTGGAGGCTTTTCGCCCCGCCAACTCATGATGAACACCAATGGTGACAAAATTGCGGTTGGGCACCAGAATAACAAGACTGTTGTTATCTGGAAGCGCGATGTCGACACGGGCAAGATTGTGAGAGAAGAAGATGGGGGTATGCTGGGTGTTGTGACGCTTTCTGGGGCTGTTGTCTATGCGCAATGGGATTCTTAGAGAGCAATACAGCAGTACGCTGTAGCACAGATCTAGGGGTAAAAGAGCTCCCAGCTGCGTCTCCACTTTAGAGTTCCTCTTCACCTACTTCATGAATCTTTCAAAGAGACGTATTGTTGTAAGTCGCTATACGACGAGTACGTCAATCTATAGCGTGGTTACTTCACCTGCAAGCCATGTACGACACCCACGTCGTTAGCTACATTAACGACACAACACCCGCCTCGGTACGCATGGAAACTGCCTCAGCCTTTGCCGAATCCCCCCTCACCCACTATTACCCCTCACTCTCAAGCTTCATCGTCCCGGCAAGCGACCCCACTCTCATAGCCAAGCACACGCTCAATTTCATGTTCAAGGCTGCCGACGGCAACGACCCAGAGTATCATCCGCTCGCCCTTCTTCCACCATTACCAGCTTAGAAAGACACAAAGAAAGGTAAGAACAAAGCCAATCCGCCACCCAGAACGCTGTGGCGCAGCGCGAGAAGAAAAAGGCGGTCGAGGAGTATAATCGCCAGTTTGGAAGTTGGTGGCCGTATCTGTGTGATGTGCATTGGCATGCCATTGAGCCGGAGGAAAACAAGGGGTTTAAAGTGTTGAAGCAATATACTACTACGCGCAACGGCGTTGAGGAGACGGAGCTGCGTATACACACTCATCTCGCCATTGTCCTCGCACCACCAGACCTCCTCTCCCGCATCGCTTCCAATGACATGCACCGCGCCGGTATTCTCGCCGACGCGCTGTCTCGCAGCCACGATGTCCAGGGCGGATATAGCATGCTACTATCCGGACTTTAGCTGAAGCTGTATGACTTCGATAATGGCAAAGAGACTCAGGTTGCCGGCAGAGAAGAGGACGAGTACTACGAAGTCATGGTGAGCTGCGAAGATCCGACAGTCTCACTATGCCGGGCTCCGAATAGGCAGGGCTTAACATAACGCTGACCAGGATAGAGGATCGCATCTATCGATCGTGGCTGTCGTAATCGCAGTACATTCGGACCTCTCGACTTGCTGCAAATTCTCGATCGGCTATTCACTGTTTTATATACGAAATCAAGTATGGAGCTATGTCAAAAATCGTAGAGCTACCGCAGATCGTGATTAGGAAGGGGAATGTTCGTCTCTTTACCTACTGCCTATACTTGCTCATACATTTTTTCTACACAGATATTCCTATCATACGGATAATGGAGATCTATAGGACCATACAAGCTTCTGCTATGTACTGCTTGCTCTTTTTAGACAGTGTTTCATCTTATACCTGCCCAGGCTGCCGTACTCACATGCGCATGCCGCATAGCGGACTTCTAGGAAGAATTCGGTGCGTTCATACTAACGAAAGCGATGGCCGCCTCACATGCTAAGTGGCCGACTCGCGTTGGCAATACCAACTAAGACTCGTCGTTCGCCCACTAAGCGGAAGATCTGCTGAATGGGTAGATGCGAGCGCTCGCCCACGGAATTTTGCCTCGCTTTCGTTGGCCTTGTAGACGCTGTGCCTTCAAGACTATCAGTACGTTCTTTGATGCTCTTCATCTTTTGCTCCTCCGTGCCATCTTTCACAGCCCCTGCGGAGGCATCTCCTCGCTCACGTAAGCCGATTGTGAGTATCTTAGCGACAGTCAAGTATTTAAGGTTCTTATAATCTGTAAAACCTTAAATTCTTATATAATATAGAGTTTAGCATCTTATTCCTTTAGACAGCAGATTACAGCTAGAAGTTCTTTATTATAGATTAGGTAGTTGCATTTATAAGCAAGGAACTTACGTATTAGATAACCAACTATATAGAGTACGCTATCTAAGTCTTTTTAGAAGAAAGTACCTTCTAGTACGTATCTAGAAGATTTATTCTCTAGAACTATTATTATCTTTATATTAAAGAGTATAAAAACTTTATTAAAAAGAAAACCTTTGTTGATTATATAAGAGCTTCTCTTTCACTCTATTCTTTATATAAACTCAGCGTTCTTATTTATAAGCTTAATTAAAGGTTTAAATAGTTATATAAAGTAAATAATAAACTTTTTATAAGAGTTTATAAACCCTAGAGATTCTTATACGCCTTTACCTATAGTAGGTAAATTCTAGTCTTAAATAGCCTATACCTTTCTTAAGTCTATAGATATACTCTTAATTACTTTTATAATAAACTCTAAGTACTATATATGTTACACGTTAATTTTACACTTCTTTAACTCTAGTTATAGTCTAGCTGCCTTAAGTTAGTCTTATACTAGTTGTATATAGTTATAGTATTAAAACAGTAAGATTTTTATAAAGATGATAACGTCATTAAGGTACGTAAAAGTAAATTTATCTAAAAAGTCTCTTAAAACCTAGTTTATATAACGCTAGAACATGCTTAGAGTATTTATAAGGCTAAGAATAGTTACTAGCTATTTATATAAGCTAAATCTTATCTAAAAGGCTATTATCTAGTTTTAGCTTTTTAAAATTCTAATCTTAAAAAAGACAGCTATTATATCTAGTATAAAGATGGAGACTTAGCCTAAACCTGTAACTAAAAACTACAGAGGGACGTCTAAGACCTAGAAAAAGCTAAGGCAGAACGCTTTAGCTAGTTATAACAAGAAGCTACCTAAAACAGGCAGTAATAGCCAGAAAGCTCTAGAGTACATTCTGATATTGTGTGTAGTCTGTTACGTAATAGTGACGTCATATATAGTGTTATTTCTCTATTGCTTATCTAGTATTAGATAAGCTATAATAACATTATTAGCCTTATGAAAGCTTATAGCTTTACAACTGCTATTATAACACGCGCAGGATCTGCGCGTATGCTACGCCTTATAACAATAAACTCTAGAAAGTGTACTTCTAATAATATAAAGTGTAACGGGCTGAACGCCCTTTGGATAGCTCCTCGATGGAATCTCGGTCTACTTGTAGAATCCAGGTGCTACCTCGAGCACCTGGATTCTCCGCGGACCGCCTGAACGACGCTCAGACGACTGCCGCAGGACCTAGGGGCTGCCTCGTGCACCTAGACCTTACCGGCCTAATTGTTACTCGGGTAACCAACTTGTATATAGTTAGCTACGTAGCTTAGGAGTTTAGCTCTCTATAGAATACAACCTCTTGTATACCTCGCGATTGCTCTACTGAGCGCAGCCCCTTACATAAAGGTGCATTTCTTAAGGTTAATATATAGTTCTGCTTCTCTTAAGGATTAAAGTATAAAGTATACAGCGCACTAGTATATTATAACCTTCTTATTGTAGAAGTATATAAGAATATTATTAAGGTAAATTATCTAAATATAGTCTAAATAGGCGCTTAAGGCTGTATTAATATAGGCCTAAAAACTTGCTAGAGTATTAGTTAGACCAAAAAGTATTACTAAATACTTAAAGTAGCTAACGTAAAGCATCACCAAGCCGGCTATATCACTAAGCCAGCCACTTTGTCTTAGTATCACGAACACAACGTACGCAATAGAATGCTATCTTAAGACAATAACGTGAGCCACAAGCGAGCTGATCACACAAGCGAGCTGATCACTTTGCCAAGACAACACTACCTCCTGCTATCCATCACAATGTCACAACTACCTGATCTTGAATCACTTTCCCGCGCAGATAGGCTAATCCTTGCCATCCAAGCTATGAAATCTGATACATCACTAAGTCAGCGACGCGCTGCTGCTATCTACAACGTTCCTCAAAGCACGCTTAGTACCCGACGCGCCAAAACACCTGCCCGACGCGATATCCACCCCAATTCATCAAAGCTAGTAAAGCACGAGGAAGAGACGATAATCCAGTATATAAGGAAGCTTGACGCGCGAGGTTTTGCTCCCACGCTTAGCTACGTACGAGAAATGGCTGATCAGCTACTTGCTGCACGTGGTGGTACCCAGGTTGGCCAGAACTGGGCTACCAACTTCATACGCCGCAAGCCTAGTATCAAATCTCAAGTAACTAGGCAGCGTGATCTCCAGAGAGTTCTATGCAGCGATCCAGCTATTATCAGCCCCTGGTTTGATCTTGTACGTAGCGTCAAAGCTACGTACGGTATCTTGGACGAAGATACCTATAACTTTGACGAGACTGGCTTCTAGATGGGTGTTGGAGGGTCAGTAAAGGTGGTCACAGCGTCTGAAAGGCGCCTCAAGCCATTAGGAGTTCAGCCTGGCGATCGTGAGTGGGTAACGTTGATTGCCGCGATCAGCGCTGGAGGCTGGGTTGCTCCACCCTTTCTGATCTTCAAAGCAAAGCACCACGACCAAGCCTGGTACTATAACCCTAAGGATTAGAGAATAGGTGTTAGTAATAACGGTTAGACGACAAATGAGCTTGGTATCACCTGGCTACAGCACTTCATCCGGCATACAGAGGCTCGAACAGTGGGTAGTCACCGGCTGCTTATTCTTAATGGCCATGAGAGCCATAAGTCACTTGCCTTCCAAGATCTATGCGAGGAGAACAAGATTATTACCCTCTGTATGCCTCCGCACGCTTCCTATATCCTACAGCCCCTTAATGTGGGGTGTTTTGCTCCCTTAAAGCGGGCGTACAAGAAGGAGATCAATGTCTTGGCAAATAGCCACATCAACCACATCGACAAGAAAGCCTTCTTAACCACCTTTACTTAGGTATTTGGTAGCGCGTTCTTAAAGGAGAATATCATATCTAGCTTTCGAGCAACTGGCTTAGTACCATATAACCTAGGGGCGGTGTTATCAAAGCTTGAAGTCAAGCCTCGTACGCCATCACCACCGCTACCAGGGCTTACCACCTGGCAGCCTAAAACACCAAGCAACGCTATTGAAATAGAGGCTTAATCAGCGCTTATATTTGACCGGATTCAGAGGCACCATAGCTTATCACCAGCATTAATTATTGAGATGATGAGGCAGTTTAAAAAAGGGGCGGATATTATAGTACACTCTCAGGTGCTTTTAGCAGCTAGGGTAGCTGACCTTGAGGCAGCAAATAGAGCTGCTTCTGAGCGTAGGAAGCGTAAAAAGAAGCGAATTCAGGAAGGAGGGACCCTATCGCAGGTAGAGGCTGAGGCAATAGTTGAGCAAAGGGACGTTGATGGTCAATTCGAGAAGGAGGCGCGTGATGGGAGGCTGCGCGCAGGTGGTAGTAGAGGTGGTATCTGACGCTGTAAGACATGCGGTGAAACTGGGCATAACAAGCGCACATGCCAAAAAGATACAGTAGAAGTAGACAATTAATTTAAGCTACTATACGTTGTAATAGCTTATCGTGGTGTTAAGTTGTTCGCGTTTGAACGTAGGGTGCCGCATTTAGTGATCAGCTCGCTTGTGTGATCAGCTCGCTTGTGGCTCACGTTATTAATTTATTATATAAAGAAGGTAGAACTAAACTTACTCTTTATACTTATACCTTATATTAATTTTAGACCCTGCAACGCGCTGCTGCAGCCTTTAGCGTACAACATTAGTAGCTCTCTAATTAGCTGCGCAGAATTATAAATTAACGCTAAGCACCTCTAAACTGTTACAAGCTTTCTTTAGTAGAAGAGTAAACTATCGTACAATATATCCTTAACCTAGACGCGCGAGGATTTGCCCTCTAGCTTTGTAAGGTAGCAGATATAGCTAATAAGCTGTTAGCTATACATAGTAGGATACTAGTAGACAAGCTATAGCCTAGACGCTTTATTTCTTATATAGAGAAGCTTAAGATAGCTTTTAATTAAGCAAAGGATCGCTAGAGAATACTCTAGGAAGACCTAGAGGTTATTAGCGCCTAGTTTAAGCTTATACAAGAGACAAAAGCTAAGTATAAGGTTCTAGATAATAATATCTACAACTTTAATAAGATAGGCTTCTAGATAGAAGTTATTAGCTTAATAAAGATAGTTATAGGCTTAGAACGTTGTATAAGACTAAACGTTATCTAGCTAGGTAATAGAGAGTAGGTTACAAACATCTAGAGTATATGCGCTGCTCGGTATACAACCCTACTATTTATTATCTATAAAGGACGCGTATATATCTCTGCATAGTATAAGGAGAAAGAAATACTGTATAACTAGAAGCTATTAGTATCTAAGAATAGCTAAACTAATAATTAGCTTAGCCTTAAGTAGTTAAAGCACTTTAATAAGCATATAAAGTCGCGTTAGGTAGGGTTGTATAGGCTGCTTATCTTAGATAGCTATAAGAGCTACCTTAACTAGGATTTTAAGAACTACTGCCTTATACAAAAGATTCTAACCCTCTGTATACCTGCCTATTTATTGCATATACTTTAGCTACTTAATGTAGTGTGTTTCTTACTATTAAAGCTAAAGTACTTCTAACGCGTACAAGACTTAGCACGCTAACGCGTCTACTATATTAATAAAGAAGGCTTCCTTCTAGCCTTTAAAGACGCCTTTTTTAACGTATTTATGTATAAGAACTACAAGAAGGTCTTTAAGGCAGTAGGATTAGTTTCTCTTAACGCGCAGAGGGTTATTAATTGCCTTAAGGTCTGTCTTTATACGCTACTACTAGTAGCCTTACTAGAAACGCTCTAGCAGTCTAGAATACTAAGCAATACGTATAAATTTAGGTTGCAGTTAAAGCTTGTAGAGGATTTCTTTATATAATTACTAATAAGCGCTTAAGAAGGCTTCTTAAAGCTTATTAAAGAAGCTAAGAAGATACTGTATAAAAATATTCTTATTAAGGCCTGCGTACGAGACCTTAAAGAGCAAGTAGCAGAGTTAATAAAGCGTAGAGAACGCAAAAGGAAGCAAATTTAGATAGGTAGTATAATAGAGTTTAGTGCAGGCGCATTGCAAGTATCTAAAAGTGCTTCTGCTGCTCGTACAAAGTCTAAGAAGAGTAGTAGTAGAGATGGTTAAGAAAGAACCTAACTAGCTTAACAGCGCTGTAGTAACTGTAGCAGGACTAGACATAACACTTATATATGTTAAAAAGGCGCAGAAAAAGATTTTAAATCTAATATAGCTACATTTTATAAAAGAATCTGTAGAGAGTGTAGAGTAATTTTATCTTTTGTACGTAGTGTTCGTGATGCTAAGACAAAGTGGCCGGCTCGGTGATATAGCCGGCTTGGTGATGCTTTACGTTATATTGCGTTTAGAAAGTAGTTTTCTACTTATCTTTTACTTTAATCCTAATATAATAGTACGCGTCTTTTAAATTAAGAGTTGTATAGTATTATGCGCCTAATAGACAGTCTAAAGTCTCTCTAATTATCAGAAGCAGGTAATAATTCTTAATAGTAACGTTGTTAAGACCTCTATAATTAATATAAAGGCGAAGAGTACTATCTTTCTTAGATATAAATAGTATAGAAGCTCTAGCAGGGCTAGTACTATGTTAAATCTAACCCTACTGTAAGGCTTCTTTAATGTATTCGCAGAGCAGTTAAAGCTTACATAAAGAGAGAGTGTAGAGTAGGCTATAAGGCAGTTTCTTACCTTCTATAATAGAGATTACATAATCTAAGCTTTTATATTATAGAAGAATTTCTATATTTGTATTATTGAAGATGTCTATATAGTCTGCTTACTTATTAAAAATGTAAAGTTTCTATACTACGCTAGGTAAGGGTAAGGGTAAGGGTAAGGGTAAGGGTAAGGGTAAGGGTAAGGGTAAGGGTAAGGGTAAGGGTAAGGGTAAGGGTAAGGGTAAGGGTAAGGGTAAGGGAGCAATACGTAACTGAACGAAGCATACCA